>JAYESD010000003.1:118455096-119758684 GCA_036927565.1 Tuctoria greenei | reverse complement strand
GTTTTGAAATATGATTGCACCATAAAATTCTCCACATTTTATTTAGTCACTGGGCCAAAGTTGACTATTTTTGAAGCTTGTTTGCTAGCTCCATTTGAATTTTGAAAAGAGAAGGAAGAAGAGAGTGAGACCCACATGTCATACTTATCCTCAGTACTAGGAAAAAGTGGCCCCACCAGTCAGGTCGGCACCTCCTCCCCTCCCCCCACGCAAGCGCGCTGCATGTGCCACGGAGGTGTAAATATCGCCATATCTAAGCCGGCCCCTGCCTCCCGCGCCCGACCTCCCAGCCACGCCGCCCTGCTCACCGCTGCCCCTGGCTGCGTTCCGCCTCTGCACGCCGCCAGCCGTGCGCGTCGCCCTAGTTTCCCCCTGCCGCGCGATGCCCGTGCGCCATGCCGCCTCCCCGCGTCCAAATGCCCGCGCGCCACCTCCCTTCACCACCTGCGCCGCCGCCGACGCCGGCGCTCCACCTCCCTACGCCGCGCGCTCAGTCCGCCCCAACGGCCGCCTCCTCGCCTCCGGCCACAGGTCCGCGCTCCACGGCCGCCTTGGTTCCGAGCTCGCTCCCTGCCGGTCGTCTCCAGTGCCATCCCGGCGTCGCACGACCCGCGCGACGCCCGACCACCACGCCGCTCGCCCTGCCTCCCCGTCGCCGCACCTCCCTGGTGCCCGGCCGCCCACGGCGCCGCTTCAAGCCAACCGCCGTCTCGGCTCCCAATGACCGCCGTCCACCGCTAGCCGCGCCATGGCCATGTCCCGACCCTGGCCAGCGACGGTAGTGCCTGGCCGCCGCCACATGCTTCTCTGCATGCCGCCGTCCCCTCTACTCCTTGCCGCCGCCCTGTCCCGTGCAGCACCTCAGCCGCGCTTGCGAGCGCCGTTCCAGCTCCGTATGCCGTGGCCATGGCCGCTCCAAGCCGCCCGCTCGCCGTGGCCCTTGCTGTCCAGGCCCGTTCCTTCCGCGGTGCCAATCCTTCGCGTCGTCGCCGTCGTATCTCCACCTCATGGCACTGCTACAGCATGTTCCAAGTCCACCTCTAGGCAACCGGCAAGCCTATGCCCGCGTTCGAAGTTAGGCCACATATGCTATGCATCGACGTCGTCGCCTACCTTCCATCGTCGAGGCGTTCTGCTCATAGGTCGTGTCCTAGCAGAGAAGCAAGTGATATGAGTGATAGAGGATATGCAGGAACACACCTTTGACACAATGGCATCAACAATTGATCCAAGGTTAGCTCTTATTTTGCAAGAGTGATTGAATCAGTGACTGCAGCTAAGGTGTTCGAGGAAATGTTTACGAGGTATGAACCAACTTCGTTGATGTTCGGAACTGGTCTGTGATGCAGGGGTAGAATGATGTGGCAATTGACAAGGACATGTGCCAAGATGCCCTTTGAATGGTGATGACGCGATGGAACTCAAGTACACACCAAGATGTTCGGCGAAATGCCTACAAGGTGAGCCTTACCCTGAAATACCTTGCTTGATGTCACCGACGTCCGTTCGTCATGATCGCTAAGGTTACTCATGTGTCGTCAAGTCGTACATCCAGTTTCCGCATTGATATCATTCCTATAGGAGTCCCTAAGTTGACCTCCTTTATCGTTTGTATCACGTTGGCCTGTCCGTGCGTGCTCGTGATGCTCCACCATGAGCCGCGTCGACGTCGTTGACCATATGACGTCGTCGTGACGCTCCGAGCCGTTATCGTGTCCTGGCATCGAGGTGAAGGATACATGTGATGTACGTGGTACTGGAACACGACCACGACACATCAGTCGATGGTCGTTTAGCCAAATTAGGGTTTGGTCAAGGCGAGACTCATCGAGTCCTAGGTGTAGCCTAGATGCTAGATGAAATGCCTTCTAGGTCAAACCGAGTGTATTGGTAACCACCGATGACCTAGGGTAGAATACTGCGAGAACGTTGCGACTGACGAGGAGAACTAGTCCAAGTGGAACCTTGGATAAGAATTTCTCAGTCGTGTCGAGGACGTTTCCTTTCCGCTCACAGAATTGCTTACCTAGGTGTACCTCTTCATCGACGGTAGGTTCGTCGAGTCTTTTGTCGACAACTAAGTCGAGTCCCTAACTCTTCGACTCATGAAGTGGTGTTCGAGATTCCGCTCACCCCTTTGACGAGTCCGGGTCGATGTGGACGTGGCTAATCCGATCTTCTCGTGATGACAAAGCATGACCGTCACGACAAGGTCTCGCATCATGTTCGAGTTCTAGGAGTTCACCGAGCTCATCTGGACAATCTTGCAAAGGACACCGCAATAGTGTCGTGTAAGCACTTGAACAATGCTCAAGAAGCTTGCCGTAGAAACTACTTTACCAAAAAGACATTTCAATGTTGTCTTGGTACTCACATCAGATTAACAGGGCTTGTTACGACTCTTTGAGTCCAAGCAATGTCGATCTCACTTCACTCCCAAGTGTCGCTAGGGTTTCACCCTGGTTCATCCTTATCAGGACCCTGCGACCACACTTGTCCCGTAATTAGGTTTACTCCTTAATGAGTTTGTGTAACTTCATTGGTTGACTTCTAAGTCACAACCTCTTGTTGCACAGTTCACTCATGCCTTAAGCTTTCATTGCTCCATCTTGATCGCTTAGTCTTCCTTACATCACACAGTCCAGTAATACTTCTTCACCATTCTACCTTATCACTCTTTGTGCGGCATAGCTCCAAGTGTCGAGTGCTAAATTGCGATGTGTCATTACATTGCACCTTTCAGTGCTTATCTCGACACTACTATGCCACCTTGACTCTTAGGTCATCCTTACACTACCAGTCCAACACTCTCGCACCATTCAGCTGTATCGTCCTTGAGTGGCATAGCGTCGAGTGTTGAGTGCCAAGTTGCAATGTGTGCTTACATTGCACCTTTCAATTCACATCTCGATACTACTGTGACCACTTGACTTCATCCTTTGTTCATTCACACAACAAAGGCATATTTGTCCTTCCTAGTTGAACTCCTCATTCTTAGAGTTTACACAACCCCGTGGAGTCTTTTCTTAAATTACTTAATTACTTAATTACTTATATGCATATCGTGTCGATAGGAACGTGCTGATAGGTGATCGACAAGAAGCTTCACTTGGAGGAGAAGGCCAAGGTGTTTCCACTGAGGTTCCATGGCAGGTCCTCCGGAGGAAGATCAAGCCCTAACAATTGACATTTGTCCAGTCGCAAACTAAGGCAAGCCCCGGTTTGCATTTAAGTCGTTTATAAACTTTTGCTTTATCACTATGATGAGTAGTATATGAATTGTGCATTACGTTTAGGGTGAATGATACTCCACATGCATGACCAAAAATCCCAGGGTTTATTTGGCACGAGTTACAGTTTGACCTTTAGTAACTGCTTTGCTAATGCATAGGAAATCCGGTAGAAGTTGAGTAGTTGGAATCTACTCGCGAGGGATGTATCTCACAGGATTGGTTGAATAGAAAATGGCTTAATATAATGAAATTGAGACCGGGCAGGGAATGGATAGGAAGCGGCGAGAATTGAGTCTCGGTCGCATAGCCCTGCCTGTGTCGATTAAGGCCCGTCCGTATGCAGCCCCTTCGGACAAGCTTGAATTGTACCGGCAATATAATGGACATATGGAATCCAATAAACTGATGTAACTTGATAACTGGGATGTCGAGACCCATTAACTCACCATCGATAGGGGTGGGTTGAGGACAGTAAGGTGTAAATCGGTCGGCGGACACATGAGGTGTTCCGTGCGGAGACCTTCTGTTTGCGGAGGTGAGACGGGCTCAGCATTTGAGTTTCTGGTGAAAGGTGGCCATATACGCCTAGTACTGAAGTGTTATGTAGGTACAGATGTGCTCGCTGACACTTCCGAACGACGTATGTGTCGTGTTGTCCGGGTGTGTCCTGATTGCAATCACTGTCCCTCGCAGTAATAGAGTACCACTTGTTCACTGAGCGGTGACGTAGTAAATACTAAAGAAGTCAGAAAAATCATATTGTATTGAATTATAATTACTTTGCAACCTTGTATGATTTAGAGATAGTACAATTAAAAGTTTACAGTTTCCCCATACTTTAGCTGTAATAGCATTATGTGCTTTGGGCATGTCATATCATCGGTAAAGCGTATCTTGTTTGATTGTGGATCCCATGATGTGCCGTGCTCAGAGAATGTCATTTGCTACTTAAAACTTGATTATAAGGATTCACTTGTAGGCGAGTCATTTATGCTATTCCTTACCTATGTTTAGTGTCCCCTTGCATCTGTCTAGTGAGACGGTTAAGTCTTGCTGAGCCTTATGCTCATGTTTGCGCTTTAACGATTTTTGCAGGTATTAGTTTTATTTTTGCTGTTCAGGTTGTACATGAGACTCGAGGTGTCGAGATAAATCTCATGTGAGCCACGCCGCTGCTGTATGTTCTTCGTGTCGCTAGTGAGAATCGTCCTAGGGCATGGACGCCTTCTCTCCTGCTTAGTTAGGTGAGATTATGAGTATGTATTTTCCGCTGCGTGTGTACTCCTATTGTACACTCTTTTGTAAACTCTTCTTATTATGAAATGAAAACTTTATATGTTTTGATATCCTTTTTGTGTGTGCTGTTAGGTGCCGCATCGCACGGTACCACCCAATGAGATCCTGGGATGTGTGGACTCAGGTCCCCACAGAAGGTCTGGAGCCGATCCCTCTGTTTCTCTACATCGAGAACGCTTGATCAAGTCTTCGCCAAGTGCAACTCGACTTCAACCATGAGCGCAATGTTCTGGAGGCAAAGCGGGAAACTCTGAGGTGGTGGCGAAAGCTTCGAAATTTCATGAAAAAGCTAACACAGACCCGCCTGGCCGACGAGAGGAACTGCCTTGCAAGTGAGCATGTGCGGCTGCAGCGCCTGGACGAGCTGTTGAATGACAAATGAGCTGTCATTGAAGCAATGGATGAGTAGACTTTCAAATTTATGACGAAATGGTGGCTGCCAATGACTTACCAAATACCCGTTTTGAGCCTTTGAATAAGATGAATGATGAGCTCCTCTAACGCCAAGAGGCAGTTGACAATAAGGAGCAGGAGCTCCAAAGGAGAGACACAGAGATCAATCAAAAGCAAGAGCATAGAGGGAAGGATTTCGCTCTCCACGTTGATCTGTTTATCTCCCGCTCTGAAGAGGATAAGAAGCAAGTATGGCAAGTAGGACAGGAAGATAACAAGCGGGAGCTTCCTGTCTCTGCCAAGGAGGATGAGATGAAGACAGAGGCGAAGAACATGGCAGCAAGAAAGGATCGCTTGACCCTCCACGAGAAACAAGTTGCAGACCAACAAAGGCAGCTGGTTGAGCAGATGCAGTAGCACGCCAAGGAGGTCGAACGGTTCTCGAAGGGGGGCTTCTCAGAGCTAAAGACCACCAAGTAGTCTCTGGAGGAGTTGCATGCCACGAGGAGGATAGAAGCCCAAGAGATTCGGGACTTCTTGAGACGTGCAGAAAATGCATTGGTACCTTTAGTCTTCAGTCCGGTCCGACCAAGTAACCCGAAGCCAGAAGTTGGTCAGACCCTAACAGCTCTGAACTCCTCTAGCACTAAGCAGGGAGTGCTGGAATATGTCATCAGCGACCAACTTGAGACAAAGGGGAGGAACCTGGCCAAGTCAGTAGAAGAATATGTGCTGACATGCTTTCGTAGGTGGGACCCCACAATCTCACTAGCACCAGTGCTCGAAGGGCTCGTCGAAGAGATGGAGGAAGCTACTAGGGCCAGCGTGCAGGATGCTGCCAAGCGGGTCACCGCGTTGTTTCAACGCAACTCCAATGACAATCAGATGCTCTTCATCTTCTTGTATCTTTCTTTGTATCTTCAAACTCTTTGTAAAAAGTTTGGAACTTGAATGAAATTCTTATGAACTTCAAATTTTTTTCTTCATTGTTGTCATTGTCGTAGCTCACTTGGCCCCCTGGTAGATGTACTCAATTGATTGAGGACATCTACCATCTGGAACATGGCAATGACTTGAAACTTTTAGGATATCTGCGAGTTTAATAGTGGTCTCTGAGAGCACCGACGAGACTCCTTGCCAACATGCAAAACATTAGCATTGGGCTCCCTGGAAGTGTCGGAGCTTGTTGACCCGACGGACCTATTGTCAACATGTGGAATGTTAACATTAGGCCCCCTAGAAATGCCGAAGCTGCCAGATCAAGCATGTATAAATCATTTTTCATGCACATGAGAGACAAGAAAAAGAGTAAAAGAGCTTCTTCTTCCCTATAGCTTAGTTGTGGCTTACTATCCTTAGTTGAATTATTGGTCCTAACCAATTCAACGTGATAATACTAGTATATTGTTTGTGCTTCCATTGGTCCGTGTGCTTCCCGGACCTGCCTTACTGTGACGCATCACCAAAATAAGTAGAGTGGTGTAGTTAGGGTGCTGGACCAGGCTAAGTCATTAGCACACTCCGGACGTGTCATTGGCACTGGTTTTCATGCGAGCAGGCCATTCTGCGAACACTAGTCTCGAAAAAAGACTACAAAAAATACTTGAATATGTATCACATGAATTATTAGAAACCAATTTTCTACAGGATTGCACAGCTTTGCTATTGGCAAGAATTTATAAAGAGCAAATAAACATGCATAATGTAAATGCGCGTAGAGTATGTTTTGATGCTATTGGATTTTATAATAGGTCCAAATAGCAGGGAAGGAAAGGGTATGCACATAGGGTATGGAACCATGCTAAGTATGCTAAACATCTTTGACGAACCCGACTTCCTATTCATAGACACTATGAAATACTACAGCAAAAACAGTCTCACCTCCATGCTAAGTGTAGAACTGAGGGAGGTGCTCTATATTCTAGGGGTTGGGAATCAGTGTCCCATCCTCCGTTGCTAAGAGAACACATCCAGGGTGGGACACTTTTATCACTCGGAAGGGACCTTCCCAGCTGGGAGAGCTTGTTCAGTCCTTCTCAAAAAAGTATGCGCAGCAGCACCAGATCGCCTTCTTCAAGCTGTCGATTACGCACATGCCTTTGTCGATAGCACCGGAGCGCTTGGTAGTACTACGCATTTCGGACAGGTGCTTGGCACCTTGCCTCATTGGCAAGGTTTAGATCATCGCACTGAAGCTGGTCCTGCACGGCTTCATCGTGGATCCAGACTCGGAAAGACACCATGGTGACTTCTGGAAGGAGAACAACTTCTGCTCTGTACACCAAAAAGAAGGGTGTCTCTCTTGTAGCCTTTCTGGGTGTTGTTCGGCTAGCCCACAGTGCAGACGGAAGCTCCTCAATCTAGTTGGCACCATGCTTTTTCAAGCGTTTGTAGGTGTGGGTCTTAAGTCCTTTGAGTATTTGAGCATTTGCTCACTCGGCCTGACCATTGCTTGCCAAGTGTGCTACTGATGCGTAGCTGATCTTGATGCCGAGGTCTTCACAATATTCTTGGAATGCTGCACTTGTGAATTGGGTCTAGTTGTCAATGACGACTCTATTCGGGACTCCAAATCTGCAGACTATACACTTCAAGAACTTGATTGTTGATTGCTTGTTGATTGTCACAACAGAAGCTTCTTCTGGCCACTTCGTGAACTTGTCGATGGCAACATATAAAAACCGGTACCATCCAACGGCTTTAGGAAAAGGTCCCATAATATCCATCCCCCACATAGCGAATGGCCATGAGGGAGGAATCATTTGTAGTGGCTGCGAAGTTTGTGGATCTACTTGGCATTAAACTAGCACGCTTTGCATCTCTTGACCAACTCGACTGCATCCTGCAGAGCTATAGCCCAGTAATAATCATGCTGGAATTCCTTATCGCCTCCATAGATTTCTGCGAGGACCTCACAACCATCTTCCTGAGATATGCACCGCAATAGGATGTCATTGGCGCCACATTGGTAGAGATCCACTTCTACCAACATATATCTCTTAGCCATTGAGACAATTCGTTTAGCGGTACATCTTGTTTAGGAAGGATGTTGTCTTTCAAGTAATCATGGACCTCTATGATCCATTCATCGAGACTTACTTGAGCCTCCGGATCTTGTGCGCCAGGTTGCACAGAGCCCCCTGTGACGCCTATGATCCTTGGTGGACGCCATGGTAACAGGGCCACCCAAACCACCAGCTTCGAAGTGCTATTCTCTCCCCCTTCACCTAGTTCAACAGGCTGGACGGAAGGTGTTGGGAGTCTCCATTCAAAAACTCTGTCGGGTACCGGAGCCCTGGTAGAAACTTTTGTTGAGAGTTCATTAGCTTCAGTGTTGTTGCCACGCTGGACATGGCATAGGTCTAAGACCTGGAATTCCTTCTGCAACTTCTGGACTTGAAGAAGATATGCTGCTAATTGTGGATTGTTGAAACATCATTCACTTTTAACTTGCTTGATGATGAGTTGTGAATTTCCTTTGACCAGCAGCTGGTGGACGCAAAAGGGCAACATTGTCTTCGGTCCAAAGATGAGAGCTTAATATTCTGCACTGTTATTCGTCACCTTGAAGTCAAGGCGGACCATGTACTTGACTTTCTTCCCGGCTGGTGCGAGGAGCAGTATTCTAGCTTCGGCCCCCTCCTTCTGCATGGAGCTGTCGAAGAAGAGGGTCCAGTGAGGCTCAGCGAAGACTGGGACCTTAAATTCTGGCATATCGGCATCGAGACCTTGCGAACGAGATGGAGATGGAGTCCACTCCGCCATAAAGTCAACTACCGCCTGACTCTTGATGGCGTGTCAAGTCAAGAATTCAAGGATGAATTCAGCTAGCTTCGCAGCCCACTTGGCAATGTTTCCTGTTGAATTGGATTATGAAGTATAGCCCGTAGTGGATAAGAGGTTGCAACTGAGATCTTGTGTGATTTAAAATAGTGATGGAGCTTTATTGAAACGATAAGAAATGCGTATAGTAGCTGATGCACTTGAAGATAAGAATTGCGTAGACAGGTCGCTGAACAGTCCAGACCCTCATGGGGGGAGGGGGGCGGTTAGGTCCATCTTCTCCATCTACCTTGACCCTCTCGAAGGGGTTTAGATCTTCTTCTTGAGCAGTTGTGACCCTCCCGGAGGGATCTAACGTATCTTCTTGTAGAGATAGGTCTATAGGCCCCCGCCTTCGGGACCTTCTTCACTGTCTGGGGGATGGGACCCAGACTCACCTTGATTTCCTCCAAGTGACTCTGAACCCTCCCGGAGGGGTCTGAGCCTTTGTGAAGAGGAACTTGGAGATGCTTCTGGCCTCTCTACGACCAAGACCATGTTGACAACCTCTGTCGTTGCAGCAATATAAAGCAGTAAAAGTTCACCAAGTTCCAGCGCTACCATGATGGATAGTGTTGTGAGAGACTACTTTAGCTCCTGGAAAGCCTTGTCTGCTGTTTTGGAATGGTTTTAAGGTATGAACTTCTGCAGAAGCTTGAAGAAGGGAAGATCCCGCTCAACCAGTCTAGAGATAAACCAACCGAATTAGGCCAAACATCCCGTAAGTTTCTGGACATCCTTTATGTGGGCAGGAGGCCACATCGCTTCAATGGCTTTTATCTTGTCTGCATTTGCTTCAATTCCCTAGTGTGTTACCAAGAATCTGAGAAGGTTCACAAAGGAAACCCTGAAGACACACTTGTCGAGATTCAGCTTCATGCGCATCATGCGCAGCTTGTTGAGGCCGACTGAAGATTACCCAACAAAGAGTCTTTGGTCTTGACTTTGACGATGATTTCATCGATATAAACCTCCACAAGGTCCCGGATAATCTCTCCAAATGTATTATGCATTGCTCGCATGAAAGTTGAAAGAGCATTTTTGAGACCATAAGGCATGGCAATGTAGCAGTACAGACCATCTCCTGTGATAAAGGCTATATGTTCTTCATTTTCCTTAGCTACTGGTATTTGATGAAAACAAGAATATGCATCCAGGAAGCATAATAATTCATAGCCAGATGTAGAATCCACTATTTGATCTATTCTTAGAAGTGGAAAAGGGTCTTTTGGACACGCCTTATTTAGAGTGGTGTCGTCGATGCACATCCAAAGCTTCTCACCGGCCTTGGGTACGATGATTGGGTTTGCCAGCCAACGCATATGATGTACCTCCTGGATGAGTCCAACATCGAGTAGCTTCTTGATTTCTTCACGAATGAAGTTTTGCCGCTTGATGGCTGTTTTTGGGGCATCTGTTTGATCGGTCGTGCGTTAGGGTAGATGTTCAGATAGTGCCCAATCACTTGCCTAGGGATCCCAGGCATTTGTGATGGTTTCCATGCAAACACGTCAACATTAGCTCAGAGAAAATTAATGAGCGCGAGTTCCTATTTGTCACCCAGACCTCCTGCAGGGCGAGTGGTCTGGATGGCTTCAGAACCGATCTGGATGACTTTGATAGGAGCGTCATTGTTGCCACTTGGCTGCACACTAGGTGGAGAAGTTGAGCCGCGCTGGCACGTGCTCGTAGGTTGTTGAGCTGATTACTCCTGGTTGGAATCAGTTTCTTGCGCAGCAGCTAGCGCATGAAACTTCTCCAATGTAGTGACTCCAGTAGTACGGTCCCCTCAGATCTGGAGGACGCCCATTGGAGTCGGCATCTTCAACACCAGGTAGTCATAGTGAGCTACCACCATGAACTAGTATAGGGACGGTTTGCCAAGGATGGCGTTAAAGGGAAGGCTGAAAATCAGTTTCTATGAACGGTAGTTCTCATGAGTGCCGAATGTTACCAATATAGAGAGACACAACCGAGCGGAGTGATAGCTCCCGGACTCACTCCGGAGAATGGGCGTGAGGGCTAGAGGTCCAACATGTGGACCTGCAGCTTTTTGAAAGCAGTGTAGCTGATTAGGTTGAGAGCCGCGCTGCCATCAACTAGAACATTGAAGAATTGCAGGTTGCTGATAGTTCGGGAGACTATAAGCGGAAGTTGCCCATCTCCTGCCATGTTCATGGGGCAGTCAGAGGCGTCAAAGGTGATCGGAGTGTTCATCCACTTCTGATGGGGCTCCGCCTTGATGATGGGAGCTACAGCAACTACCTGTCGACGCAAGGTTTACACCACGCGCAGGAAGTAATGTCCCATGACCCTCCATACATCATATGGAGAGTCCTCCTTCGCTTGTTGCTGGAGTCGTCGATGTTGTTGTAGACTGCCTTCATTGCCTTCTTGGCATCTTGTAATAATGTCCCTCATCGACCTTCTGTTTCACCTCCTGCTGGCGGAAAGGCGCATCTTCTTGACGCTTGTGTTGGGCATGTTCATCCAGCCTTTTGACCTCTCGGGAGTCCACGACGCTATGACCCAGAGAGTTGTGGATCGGGCACCACATCTTGTTGTTGTCGTCGTTAGACGATGGTAGTGGGCGCTTGTCGCGTTGCAACCCCCCGCCACCTGGAGCCGTTGCGGCTACAGATGTAGGTGCGCCATCAAGTGGATTTTTGCCACTTGCCTTCTTCTTCTTTTTGCCACTGCCTCGGGCACTGGCTCCCGCCTTGGAAGCAGATAGTGCTCCTGCCTTTGCGGCTAGCTTGGAGTGCCAGTCACGCCCTTCAGCAGCCGTGGCCCATTTGTATGCCAGGTTGAAGAGCTCCGTAACATCATGGACATTTTTGGTAGCTAGCTTCTTCATCATCTTCTTGTCTCTTACACCCTGTCAAAATGCAACAACAACGGGGGCATTTGAGATAAAAGGAATTGTGCTTCATACCTGGTAGAACCTCAGTATAAAAGATTAGAGTGACTCTCCTAAATTTTGTCGTACAACAAAGAGGTCTAGTTCAGTGGCAGGGCGAGTATAGAAACTCCCAAAGTCGGCCGTGAACTGGCGGCATAGCTCTCCCCAACTATAGATGGAGGTTGGAGGAAGGCTCATGAACCATGACCGAGTAGTTCCGGTCTAGGCTACGGAGAAGTAGTTGGCCATGATATCCCCATTCCCTCTTGCAGCAAGGATGGCGGTGAAGTAGATCTGCAGGAATTTTACTGATTGACAGTCCTGTCATACTTCTTTGGCAGGTGAGGATGGAACTTTGGTGGCCACTCCACCATGCAACGGTGTGGTACAAGCACCGCACAGGCACCACCTGCTCCTAGAGGGGAAGACTCCTCTAGGAGGCATCACCTCTCGCTGCTACGCTCGATTGTGACACGACCATCTTGTTTCGCATAATGGCGACTGAGCTCCGCCCTGACAATTCTTGTCGGGAGTCTGGACATTGTATGAGTACGATGAGCCATCGAAGGAGTGCGAAACATTGCATGATGCAACAACGCATGTCTCCCTTGCGATGGACTGGGACCAAGTCATCCCGACAAGCTCCTGTTGTGTTTAGGTGCCAGTTTGTGTTGAGGCTACGGCAGATTGTTGAGCGCCGTGGCTACAGCAGTGACCAGATGGTCGACGTCGTTGCACCATTGGTCCAGCGCTGCTAGAGGTGCATTCGGCGCAAGTGGACGCTGAAGAAGAGCCCGCGCTGCAATCAGTGCATTCTGTGGGCTTGAGGTCGATTCAGTGACTGATGCTAGGACACCATTTCAACTAACCAACAGCGGTTGCTACTGCAGCAGGTGGTGGTCCGTTGTTTTGAGGCTGTTTTCTTGGATCTCCAACTTGTGGATGAGTGGCATGATCACCACCAAGACGATGAGAAGTGTCGCCCAGGTAGGGGCTTCTTAAGAATTTCAAGATCAACGATGGTGAACTTCATTGCCTCTTCTAGCCCGTGCATCTGGGCCAGTAGAAGCAGCAGTGGAATTCACCATCGTTCATCTTGAATTCTTGAGAGGCCCCTACCTAGCACTCCAAATATCAAAGTGTGCGACCGACACTTCCCCCAGTACCACTAAGAAGTAGTCCACGAAGATTCCTTTTTAGGAGGGGCATAACTTAAAGAACTCAAGAACAGGGGTGACACAGAGATTTTTTATGCGGTTCGGACCACTTGAGCGTAATACCCTACACCACGGAGATGTGTTGTATGCTTGAGTGTGTTGCGTATGTCTGAGATCAGAAGACTTCTACCATGCAGCGCAGATCTTTTATATGCCAATGTCTAGCTGTTACAGCAAGGCCCAGGCCTGACAGGTGGCCCCGGGCTATTACGCACCCTGTACACAATCTAGGCTACTAATATCGGTTTATTTGTTTAATAACGTGCCTTGATGGCAGCATTACCACACTAGAATGCTCTCTGATCATGCGTCATTGATGCAAAATTAATGACACGTTAACCAGGTCTTGTAACGACATTTTTATTGCCGCTTGAATGTCAGCGCCGTTGAAGATCCCAGAGTCGTTCCTGTTGGAGATGTAGGCTCCGACACGTGGCAGCTCTAGAGCCACCCTTAGTATGGAGGCAGGTCCGAATCTGCGGGACACGTGGCAGCACTGGAGCCACCCTTAGCAGGGAAGCAGGTTCGGCGCTGCGAGACACGTGGTAGCACCGGAGCACCCTTAGGAGGGAGGCAGGTCCGACACCGCGAGACACGTGTTAGCACCGGAGCAACCCATAGGAGTGAGGCAGGTCTAGCACCGCGGGACACATGGCATCGTCGGAGCCACCCTTAGGAGGGAGGTAGGTCCTGCGCTATGGGTCACGTAGCCTATGAAGGTCTTCTCTCCCGGAAAGTGGGACATAGCGCTTCTTCTGGTACCCGAGGGTATCTGGTCTGCAGGGTACTGACACTTGGGGTTCTACAAAATGACTCCGGGTGAGCTGTTGGGAGAATCATTAATCTTGAGATGATGGAAAAATAAGCACAATATGTGAAGAGTCTTGCTGAGCTCCCCTCATCAAATAATAAGGAAGTTGCCCTCAAAGTGACTTGCAAGCCAAAAGGAAACGAAGTCCACGAGGTCGAAGATAATGAAGATAGGGGTGATGTGAGCATAAACATGGACGATGAAGAGATGGTAATCTTCATCAAAAAATTCAAATGAATGATGAGGGGAGAAGAGGTGACAACTCTAGTGAGGGCAGGAACAAGGACAGAAGCAAATTGAGGGCTAGGCGGTCTTGCTACAATTGTGACAAATATGGGCACTTAATGATCGATTGAAAATATAAAGAGAACAAGAAGAAGAAGAAGGAATCAAAGCCATAAGTCAATAAAACATTCAATAAAAAGAAGCAAATGGGCCAAGCACATCTCAGCAAGGAGTGGAACACAAACAACGAGTCCTCCTTAGAAGATGACGATGGGTTGGCAACCATTGCCATCAAAAAGCCTTCCATGAAGACCACTCTCTTTCCAAACATGGGAGGATGGAAGGCCTCAAACCATAGTTGCCTTATGGCTAAGGAAGGCAAGAAAAAGGTTAAAACTAGATGTTACTTTTTACATTCTTTACATGATGATGATTTTCATAGCAGTGATGAGAATGAATACATGCTTAAAGACTTAATCAAAAGTGCACTATCTAAAATGAAAATGTTGTCGGATGACATATTTTAGAAGAAAGAACTTATCAAGAAGATATGTTGATCCTTCAAAGGAGAGATATTTTGAGGATGAAAAGCTTCTTGAGCTCGAAAAGGAAAAGAGAGAAGCACTTGAGCGTGAGCTAGCTTTAAGCAATGAAACTTGATCAAATCTTAATTTTTTTAGTGTTGTACTTAAGAACGAACTTGTGAACTTGACAAAAGATATCAATAACCTTCAAGTACAAGTTGAATCACTCAAGAAAAATGCTCCCTCCTCCTCTAAGAGCTCACCTTCCTCAAATGTCGAGTCTGTTCCACTTTAAACATGCAATTGTGCTAATTTAGTTCTCCACTTGAAAATGAGCTTAAGGTGGCACAAAGCAAACATTCACCTAAAGGTGGCATTTTTGACAAGGATAAAATCAAGTATGCACGTAGTGCATACTTGGTTACTAGAGCTCCAAATGTCAAGGATGGTCTTGGATATTCTTGAGGTGAAAAGCCAAATGCTAGAAACCCCAAGAATAACAAGAAATGGATTACTTTTGTCAAAGAAAGCTCAAATCAAGTTGATAACAACAAACATGTGCCTTCCTCACATAAAAAGCTAAGAATGTGTGCAAACCCAAGGTCCCGACATTCCATGAATCACATTGGGTGGTGTCGTGCGATGCGACACCCAACAGCACACATAGAAGAAATATGTTAAACATGCAAAATATTTATTTCATAAGATAATCGAGTTTACAACATATTGTACTTATGGAGTACATCCACAGCGGAAAGAATATACTCAAACTCTCATCCTATCTAAGCACAAGAGAAGACGTCCAAACTCATAGACGCTTCTCACTAGCAACACCAAGAAGATAAAGCAGTAGCAAAGTCTCTCATGAGCCATACACCTTGGACAGTCCGAGGTCTCACGGACAACCACAGAAGAAGCATAAATAACCTAACCTGCAAAACCACATATATAGCAACCGTGAGCACAAAGGCTCAACAAGACTTAACTGTCTCATCTAAAGAAGAAACTCTACATGCAAGGACTTGTAATATAGGAAAGCTGAATTCCATAAAGGACTCGCCTAATAGTAAATCCTTATTTTCATATTTTAAGTAGCAAGTGACATTCCATGGGCATGGCACATCCTGATCTCCACAATCAAACAAGATATGCTTCGTCTATGATGTTACATGCCCAAAGTTGCATATGCTGTATACAAGTTAAATCTTTGGGAATAGTTAATTTGATTGTGCTACTGCTAAGTCATACAAGTTGCAATACAATATTATAATCATGACAGCAAATTCATAACATTCCATCTACTCCTAATTACTATGTCACGACTCATTGAACAAGTATGCTTAGTCCATAACAACGAGTGATGGTGATTTGAATCAGTAACAACCAAAAATGCAAGACAAGTACGCCCGCCAAGAAGCCACGTTAGTGCACTTCTCTCCTTGTCGCACGCAACCACTTTTCACAAGAGGCCCTAATATGGAATCAACTCTCCATCCCAAGCAAAACGTCCTCCACACGGACTCGTCGAAGTTGGCCGCTAGAATATTTACACCTTTATGCCTTCGCATCTCCATTCAAGGACAATATAGATGTTTCCACACCATGGTCTATGAGTTACATCAGTTTATTGTGTCCCATATACTAGTACGCATCTGGTACAACTCAAACTTGCCCAGAGGGGCCACACACGGGTCCGTCCTTAATCAACAAAGATGGAGCTACAACCCAACCTCCACATCTAACTTGCCATTACAAACCCAGACACGATGTGATCACAAGCGTTGTCCCACCCTTTGGGTCGAGATCAACCTTGTGCGTCCCATCCTACAAAAATCCCCGTACACATGTCAAACTTTAGGAGTGATTATCGTGGTGACATCCCGCAAGGAGGTTTCCCTCACACGACTTCTCTTGCAAGTAGAACTAAACTACTTGATTTGGGGTCAATAAAATGGACCATTCTCTCGAGTAGATTCCAACTACTCGACTTTTGCCGACCTGTCAACTAAACAATTAAGCATAGCAATATAATACGATGGAGTGATGTCCTACCCAGCCACTCCATGGATTATTTTGTCATGCATGTAGAGTATCATCAAAACCTGACCTAACGCACTATAACTACCTCATACATATAGTGTATAAAAAAAAGTTCAAAAAGTCTTATATGCAAGTCGGGGCTTGCCTTGGGTTGCTACTAAGGAAATGTCAATAAGTCAGCAGTTCATTCTTCCAAAAGAACATTCTCGTCGGTTCCCCCCTTCTCTTGCCCTAGCTGCTGCTCCAACAACTTTGTTTGCAGTAGGTTTCTGCTTGTTTCATTTCCTTGGTGCTCCGCGTCGATCTTTATTTCCAAAATCTATCGGTATGATATGCAGCATTTCAAAGTAGAACCTAGTAAAGAGTGGAAAGATATGAAGGACAATAGGAATTCATATGCTAGACAGAAACTGGAGAATGACCTCGTCTGGTTGCTCATAAGGAAATAAAGGTCATGCTTGATTCCAAATGGTTCTAAGTAAAAGGCTCTAAACTATTAGTTTGAACCCTCATGTCATGAGAATCATAAAATATTACTCCTGTTCAGCACCTATGCAGGGACATGGATGAGGTTTTCGGATGATTTCTAAACATCAGAGGAAAAGCTAACTTGATTCAAAACGTCTTATGGATAAGTCTTTTAAGGGCTTCCATTTATCATCAGTAGGCCATATGAGTTATACAGAATGAATTCTGTATGTAAACAGTGCCTAAAAATCTGAAATTATTTCGGTGGCTTCTATAGGATATACATTAGCAGCTACAAAAATTTCAGCTCATGTTATGGAAACATGTGGCCTCTATAATTCTCCCAAGCTTTCTCCTTCTCTGGATTAACAGAGCCATTCTGTTTCTTTTTCATGCATAAAAGTTTGTTTTACAGATGGTTCTGGTCACTAGGAGTCCAAAAAAATTGGTTTCACATTTTCCTAAGCTTCCTAGAGGGAGATATTGATTTTACAATGTCTTGGTCATTTTCTGAAAAGGTTACTGCTATTTTCTGGCATTTTCCATTGAGCTGAGCGAAATCCATTAATAAGACTCACTTAATCAAGGAATTATGAGGAACATTTTGGCCAAATTTGGTAATTTTCCACTGAAAGAACCTCCTGTAATTAATTCCTAAAGGAAAATGGAAAATGTATTGTTCAGAACATAACAGTGATTTTCATACCATATAAATTGCACCATTGCAAAATACATGTAGGGATAAGTCCAATAAAACTTGTTTGGGCATTTTTGGAGTTTCCTACTAGACATATGAATTTCTAAAGTTTGGTAAGCTTTTGGATTTATTTTTCTAAAAGGTAAATCATTTACACGTTGAAGCTGAGCCCACCATTAAAAATAGACCAATCCGGTTGAAGCATCACTGAGGCCACATAATTTTCCCACGTGGCCACACATGATCCGAGCCAAAACTGATCATAGAAGGAATGTTGGTGCTGCGGCTGATGGGGGGCCCACTATTTAGGTTCTTCTTCAACCTTGCGCCAATGCCCAATGGTCAACAGAAACACGGCCACACTCCGCTGTTCCCGGGCTGCAGCGCAATGATAGACAGGGAATAATATCGAGAACTGACCTAGGGACCCTGGAGCATGCATCTGGTAACCCCAACACGCTCGACGGTGACTGGAACGCGATGGGCGCCGATGGCGGCGGTCGTGAGCTCGGGGGTAACGGCGAGCATGCTCACTGTGGGTCTGTGGGGACTGGGGTCCACACATTCCACGAATCGCATTGAGTGGCGCCGTGTGATGCGGCACCCAACAGCACACAAGAAAATTCATACAAAATAACCAACACAAATATTTCATTTCACAAGGTGATTCTCTTTTACAACATAATATAAAATGCAGCGGAATATTTTATACTCACACTCTCAACTAACTATGCATAACAGAGGCCGTCCATGCCCGCAGACGCTTCTCACTAGCAACACGAAGAAGAGAGCAGTGGCAAGGTTTCCGTGAGAGATACATCTCGACAGGCTTGAGGTCTCACGGACAACCACAACATAAGCATAAGCTAATAATATCTGGAAAAACCACAATAGAGCAACTGTGAGCTTGATGCTCAGCGAGACTTAACCGTCTCACTTAAGGCATGAAACTCTACATGTTGCAAACTCTAAATAATGGAAGCTGAATTTGCATAAAGGACACGGCTACAATTGAGTCCTTACTTTCATTTTTAGCTTCAAGTTAAGGCTTTATAGAAAGTAAATTTAGTTTGCACTACAACTACTGCATACAAGTTTGCAATAAAATTATATTTCAAGAAGTATCAAAATTCTAATAAACCATGTTCACTTCTTACTACATCAAACTCAGTGTCCAAGTATGCTCAAATAACCACGAGCGATGGTTATTGCAACTAGTAGACACCCGGACTGCACGACACATACACCCATACTCAGAGTTGCGACGGCACACTCCACTAATGTTGCACGCAGCCACCTTTCCCAAGATTCAACTACATCAAAATAGTTCAATCGACCCGAACAACGAGCTCTCTCAAGGTGCACCTCTGCTGTGAGATGTTCATGAGCGAGCTGACTCCCACTGTACTAAGAGTCAACAACTTAAGCTCATTGAAAAGGTTCCAACATAGGATCCTCAAGGTACATTGGTTTCATGGGTCTCATATGGTTAGTATGCACCCGATACAATTCAAACTTGTCCAACAGGGCCAGGCACGAGACGGGTCTTAATCGACACAGGAAGGACTACACACCCATGACCATATCCTGCTGCATCCTACGCTCCCGCCTAGTCTCCAATTCATTAAGGTAAATCCTCACAATTCAACTCCAAATTCTAACCGGTACAATTCAAACTTGTTTAACAGGGCCAGGCACAAGACGTGTCTTAATCGACACAAGAAGGACTACACACCCAGGACCATGTCCTGTTGCTTCCTACGCTCCTGCTTGGTCTCCAATTCATTAATGTAAATCCTCACAATTCAACTCAAAATTCCAATCCAGTGATAATCCAAGTGCTAGTCTCGCGAGTAGTTCCAAACCACTCGACTTTTACATAATCTTTCACTAAACAGTTAAGCATAGCTTATAGAAGCGTCGAGTATTACTGTACCCAATCCACTCTCTGGATTAATCTGGTCATGCAATTGGATTTCATTGCACAAGACCTAATGCACAATGCATCTCATCCATATAGTGTGTATAAATGAAAACTTTGCAAGATTTCTTAAATGCAAACCGGGGCTTGCTTTCGGTTGAAATAAAAGTCAACGACGATCAGTTAGTAGCCTCCGTCGAGAAATCTTGCCACAATAGAATCAATATAGAAATCCTTGGCTCTGGGTTGTGCTTCTTGTTGGCCACCTTCGTCGCGAGCACTATCAAAATGATATGCAAATAGGAGAATGCAATTTATTAAAATAGGGCTGGAAGTTCTGTTGCTAGACTGCACAGCAACAGAGAGGAAATAAGATGAACTTAGGCAATGGGAATATGAAGTGAAATAGATATTGTTTTGTACATAGAGATCTGATCTCAATTTATACAGGTTCAACAAATTCTCTGAGAAAATTACAGTCAGTTCATATGGTCATGAAGGAATAACCAGGAATGTTTCAGATACAGAAATAGAATACATTGGTCTACAAAATTTCTTAAGTGTTTAGCCTTCTCTGAATTTTTACGGCCAAACAGAGGCTTTTGTAAAAGTCAAACTAGGTTTTCTAGATAGACGGATTCATATAGAGTCCAACACAATTAGTTTGACAATTTTCTAATCATTCTATGGGGTGATATAAAATTTACAAGTTCCTACAATATCCTGAAAATGTCTCTGTTGTTTTTCCTATTTTCAGGAACATAGAAGAATGAAACACAATTTTATACAGTAATTGAAGTCAAATGCTTCCGAAATTTTTAATGGACATCAAAGATATTCAAAGGAAGATTTTGGCAAAGTTTGAGAATTTTCTAATGAGGAAATCACCTGGAATTAACTTTTAATGATTTACATTGTGTGTATTTTTGGGGAGAAACCAAGGACCTTCATAGCAAATAATCTGTACCATTGCGAATTAGTTGCCATGAGGAATCCAAAAAAATTTATTTTATAATTTTTGGACATTTGTACAGTGAATGGTGATTTACAAAGTTCGGGGACTTTTTGCAATTATTTTTAAACTGAAAAAGGCTTTACTCCCTGACCAGTGGGACCGGGGTGGACTCTTCTTCTACATTAGGCTCAGGGCGGAGTGGGCGGCGCTTGATGGGGCACGGCAGCGCTCCTCGCCGGCCGCCCTTTTCCCCGCGCCTCCCCACCTGAAAATGGCCGCCAGGGCCTAAATCCATACGGGAAGATTGATGGTGCAGTCAGAGAAGGCCGAGGATGGCCAGGCCGGAGGTAGCGTCCTCACGGCGGCGGCGGGCGGCCGCACTCCGACGTGGTTGCCCAGTGCACAGAGAGCACCATAGCACTCAGTATTTAATTGCACGGCACCTGTAGGCGAGGAGGAACAAGAATATGAACTAAAATCGAGGAGGATTTTACTGGAAATAAGGATTACACCCGTGACCTAGGTCACAAGCTTTCGCGGGTACAAGAACTCGAAGAACAGAGCCTAGAATTGATCATTTTCTTTGGTTTTTGATTCTGGGGGTTCTTATGGTCATGAGGAAGATCTTATCTAACTGAATTGAAATATAATTATACGTAGAATCCGAATTGCTTGGCGGAAGTTCCCCTGTTTTTGAGAAAGGCGGAAGCAAAAATTCGAACTTTGGCTAAATGGTGCTACGAACGGACTAGAAACTATGGGGACAGAATGGTGGAGTTGTGGCAAACCTTGGGGCGTCTTTTGTTGCGTGGAAGACAGGCCGAGACGACAGGGTAACCGAGAGCAGCACCCACACCGTCGTTTTTGAGCTTTCGAAACAGAAATGTCAGGTACAGCTCATGGAGGCCGAAGGCAATGCTGGAGCTGCACGGGAAGGAACCAGGGCACGCCGGCGCCTGCTCAGTGGTTTTCTGCAGGGGCTCAAACGCCGGACGACTTGGCTACACGAAGTGTTCTACGGCGGCCACAAAAACAGAGTATGCGGCCATTTGAAGTGAGCAGAGAGGAACAAGATAACAAGCCAGGGTTTGTGATGATGATAAGAGCAAGGTTTGGGGCATGCTGTGGCCAGGTTGTGATGGGGTTGTGGCACATGCAAATCATGCGTTGGCGCCATGGGCATAGAAGAGAAACAGAGCACGCCATGCTCTGTTCACTGCTTGAGGATGACAAGTGGGGTCCACCTCCCCCTTTGCACTACTATTTCTAAATCTATTTTCATCTAGCAAACTAATTCCAACAGATGGCAAACAGGGCAGGGTCACTATAAAACATATGATTAATCCATTTTTGAAATAAATTTCAACAATTAACCAAATTGAGTCTCAAAATCAAATTTGAAATCTGAATTCACACATGAGGTATTTGGTTTATATTTTCTCTCTGTTTCTTCTAAAAACCAGCTGAGACTCTAATTTAATTATGTTACTTAATAGCTGGTGTAAATTCATACTTTTCTTGCTAAATCAAACTTAAGTTTAAATGAGTTTGGATTTTTGAGTTTTCTGCAATTGAAGCATTTAAACTATCACTAGACTGAATTCCATTGTCTTCCTTCTCAACTTCCTTTGATAAACTGAATTACACAAAATATTTTGGGCATTTACACTCAGCCTAGGGCCAACGGCCTTGACATGTTGCCGCAGAGCACCTCCAAAATCTGAAGAACCCAAAATTGGACTAAGTCTATGTGCAAATCATTGGAAAAGTACAGTTCATCGGTGACCTAGGTTCAAAACAGCGGCAATTGGAGAAATTTGGATCCTGACACGTATATTCAATATATTTTTAATGTATTTAATCCCGATGCTTCGTGGGGGTCACTAGAAGCTACCTCTGAATCTGATTAAAGTTTCATCAAGTATAGATGAGGAATTCACAGATGAAAAATAGGCTTTTCATGGTGGCTGCCCGGAAAGAAATTGAAATCCCGACAGGATTAGGCCGTGGGATAAGGAGCAGCGCCGAGGAGAGCTTAAGAGGGAGATGGCCTACCTTTCGGGTGTGATGGTTTGATGGGAAGCACATGGAAGGCATCGGGCGATGGCGAACAGAGAAGGTAGGCCAAACTGGCGAGGAGCAAGAGGCCACTCGGTTGTGTCGCATGCCGCAGAGACTATGAAGCTCGGATGTGAATAAGAACTCAGCGCCATAGAGTAAAAGCCCTAAATTAAAAAGGCAAAGTTCAGATGGGAGATATTAAAAATTGGAGGGGAAAAAAAGAAATTTAATTAGAATCTGAAAAATTCAAACCAATTTAAACCTCAATTGAGAGAATTCAAAAATTCAAATTTAACTCATGTTCAAACTTTGCCAAGATAAAAATCTGAGTTCACCATTTATATGAAAATATTTCAAATAGCACCCCTGTAAATTTTCATAATATTTGGAGCACTAATTGTATTTAGTTCAATGGGTACATTGAATTCCATTCAAATTCAAATTTAAATTTGAAGTTCACATGAAACATATCCAAACCTGAAATCAAATTTCAGAATCCAATCCTAGATATTTGTTTGAGCCTATCTACAAAGTTTCATGAATTTGGGACACAAGTTCGTGGGATATTTCTTTGTACACAGAAGGTTTGAGTGGAGGGGGTTGTGGGACCCACTTGTCATACAGAGATGGAGCTCAGCTGAACGTGTTTCATTTCTCTGCTTCTCCCATGGCGACACCACTCCATTTGCATGTGCCACCTCCTCTCAAAAGCTTGTCCACAGCTGCCCTTGCCCTTATAAACAAAGCTTGGTGCCATTTCTTCATTCTCCTCCCTCTGGTCGGCGTTTCTTCCCTGTTTTTCCTCCGCCTGCCCGCACAGCACCACCTCGCCGTCGTTCAAGAGTGCCGGCCAAAAGAAGCCGTGTTGCGCCCTGCTCCAAGAAGGGAAAAGTAACCCAACTCGTTGCTCTATCTTCTCCACCGATTGGTTCCCTGTTTCATGCCTTGTGTTGATTGTATTTCGAGGTTTTCTTGCCGCCAACGGGAGGCTGCCGAGAGAGTCCTCTGCTTCTCCGTGGAACCCCAGCTATGGGCCTTATCAAGCTTTGATCCTTGAAGGAAAAAGGTTCACAATCACTCCTAGTTCGTGCTCGCAAAGTTTCAGCTTTTGTCATAGCTTGTAACTCTGGTTTTCCTCAAAGAACCGACGCTTAGTTCTTTTGCCCGCCTTGGTTCCTCACCCAAATTCGGTTTACACGTGCAATAATTATTCGAATTTCTTAGCATATAGCTTCTAAACATTCTTGCGCACACCCTAGCCAAAAACGCCCAAAAGTTATCGACCATACGCATAGGAATCGAAGTTCTTACGGCTGCCGGTTGAAAAGCCGTGGGTCGCCGTCAAACTTGTATATGCAGCCATTTCCACCTCGATACGAGTTCATTTTGGTCATCCTCGTGATCCCAGGATGCTCTCCGATCAATTTCGGAGTGCTTTTAGCCCTTGCTGAAGCGAATTCGTGTTGGCCGAAACCCTAATCGCCACCGCCGTTGTCGCGCGAGTTTTTCCGGCCATCCATCACCGTCGGGAGGATCACCATCGAGTTCCTCGCCTGATTTTAGGTGGGGGCGGTGAGAGTGGGGTGCCTCCATGCCCTGGAGCAATCTGCAACGAGGGGCCGCCGTCGGGCGCTGCCCGAGCGCCGCTGGCGCGAGGTTGAAGACGACTCGAGGTGGGCCCCGGTCGCCAGTCGAACCAACGTGTGCCCAGATCTGGTGCGGACAAGAATCTCATGTGGCTACATCCCTGAACCCTGTGGCCCAGTGTTGCTTCAACCCGATTGGCCCATTTTAAATCCTATGGGCCCAACCATTATTCAATCCTTTTCCCAATTGAAATTTAAATTCCAGATTTAGTTCCCAATTCAAAAATCCATATCTCCCAGTAGAGATGTCCAAAAATTCCCAAATAAATTTTGTTAGGACCATCATAAAAAATAATTTCCAGTGGTGCACTTGGATTTTGACGAAAGTCCATGTGAATTTCTCCACAATTCAACTAAGCAAAATGCTTATAAAATTAATTCCTATATTTCTGCTCCTTGGCAAACTTCCAAATTTTTCCAGACCTTCATTTGAATATCCTTGAACTCCAGTAAAAACCTCAGGGTCATTAGACTTAAATTACCTGGTCAAATCACCTGTGTATTCTCTATGCACATAAAAATAGTCATATTCATTTAGAATTTGTACAGAAACTTGTTCAAAAGTTTTAAATTGAATATCTCTCAGTATCATGCTTCAACATTTGTCAAACCAACTTTATTGGTTTGATATTTATCCACACTAACCAGAACCACAACCCAATCTTCATGAAAATCCCTGGATTTTCCTGTAGAGCCCTTTAAAGCGAAATCATGTTTGATTTTTATCTGATGATTCACTTCATAGAAAAATCTGAAATTTTGAAAATGTTCTCTCGTAAGTTTCTGAACTCCTGTAAAAATTTCAGCTTCATTGGACTTTATTAACCTAGTTCAATCTGAAGATTTTCCTAACTGGTCACATAATGCCCAAAGATAACAGAAACAATTCAGTAAAATATCCCCACTTGTAAATTCAATATCTCACGATATAATACTTTGAAAATTATGAAACAAATTTTCATAGAACCAGTGAGACTCCTTACGTATGGTAAAACCACTTGTAGCCATGATAGACCTCCAGTATTACAATGAAAAATCAGAGAAATCTAAACACTTAAGAAATTTTGTAGACCAATATATTCCATTGCTGTATCTGAAACTTACCCGGTTATTCCTAAATGACCAAATGAACACCCGGTAATTTTCTCAGGCTCAGGGAATCTGTTGAACCTGTATAAAATTGAGATCACATCCCTATGTACAAAACAATATCTATTTCACT
Organism: Tuctoria greenei; assembly: GCA_036927565.1. Classification (NCBI taxonomy): domain Eukaryota; kingdom Viridiplantae; phylum Streptophyta; class Magnoliopsida; order Poales; family Poaceae; genus Tuctoria; species Tuctoria greenei. Next base: position 119,733,251 of record JAYESD010000003.1, on the reverse strand, counting down.
TCATATGTCCATTGCCTGAGTTTATCTTGTTTCCTTTCTGTTGCTGTCCAGTCTAGCAACAGAACTTCAAGTCCTAAATACTATTAATCCTTCTTGAGTTATAATCAACTTCAATCTTTATAATAATAAAATGCAATCTTTTATTTGCATATCATTTCGATAGTGTTCGCGACGAAGGTGGCCGACAAGAAGCACAACCCGGAGATGAGGATTTCTATAGTGATTTTGGTGTGGCGTGATTTTCTCATCGAAGAATACTAACTGATCGTCGCTAACTTTTATCGCAACTGAAAGGCAAGCCTCGATTTGCATTTAAGTGCCTTTTTAATGTTTTGCTTTATTCACACTGTACTGAATAGACTTGATATGTGCATTAGGTCTATGTTTATTGAATACTCCACATGCATTACAAAATATTCCTTGGAGTGGATGGGCAGTATAATACTTCATCGTATTATTATTTATATGCTTAATGTTAAGTTAGAAGATCGGTAGAGGTCGAGTATGTGGGACACTACTCGCGAGATTTGTCATATTTTATTGACCACAAGTCAAGTAGTTGAATTCTACTTGCAAGAGAAGTCGAGTGAGGTAAACCTACTCACGAGAGGTTACTATAACATTCACTCTTTAATATGAGACGTGGACGGGGATTTGTGTAGGTTGGTTTGCCCACATCATGCCTGGGTCAGTAATGGCGAGGCAGGTGTTGGGGAGATGGATTGGTAGCCCCGTCTGTGTCGGTTAAGGCCCGTCTCATGCTTGGCCCTGTTGGACAAGTTTGAACTGTATCAGGTGCATACTGGCTATATAGAACCCAGGAAACTGATGTACCTTGAGGATCCTATGTTGGAACCTTTTCAATCAGCTTAAGCTGTCGGCTGTTAGTACAGTGGGATGTAACTCGCTCATGAACATCTCACAGCGGAGGTGTACCTCGAGGGAGCTCGCTGTTCGGGTTGATCGAACTGTTTTGATATGGGTTAGTCTTGGGAAAGGTGGCTGCGTACGACATCAGGGTAGTGTGGCATTGCAACTCCGAGTATGGGCGTACATGTCGTGCAGTCCGGGTGTCTACTGGATGCAATCACCGTCGCTCGCGGTTATTTGAGCATACTTGGACACTGAGTCTTGATGTAATAAGAAAGAGAAATGGAAGGATTATGAATATGTTGCTATAAATAATTCTTTGTATTGCAACCTTGGCTGTTATAGAGATAGCATAATTAAATTTACAAATTCACTAAACATTTAATTTGAATAAAGCTTATGTAACCTTGAGCAAGTATCATCGTGGACGAAGCGTTTCTTATTTGATTCTGGAATTCACAATGATGCTATGCCCATGGATCGCGTATGCTACATTAAAACTGACCACTAAGGATTTACTTTCAGCGAGTCCATTCCTGCAAATTCAGCTTTCCAGTCTTTAATGTTTCCAACATGTAGAGTTCCATGTTCTAGGTGAGACGGTTAAGTCTTGCTGAGCCTTGTGCTCACGGTTGCTATATTGTGGTTTTTGCATATATTATTAGCTTACTCTTATGTTGTGGTTGTCCGTGAGATCTCGAGCATGTCGAGATGTATCTCTCACGGAAGCCTTGCCGCTGCTTTCTGTTTCGTGTTGCTAGTGAGAAGCGTCCGCGGGCATGGACCGCTTCTCTTGTGCATAGCCAGTTGAGAGTATGAGTATGTATATTCCGCTGCGTTGTATATTATGTTGTAAAAGAGGATCATCTTGTGAAATAAACTATCTGTGTTGGTTATTTTGTATGATTTTTTCTTGTGTGCCGTTGGGTGCCGCGTCGCACGGCACCACCCAATGCGATTCCTAGAATGTGTGGACTCTGGTCCCCACAGCTTGGTATCAGAGCTGTATTGGGAATAGCACGCTTAAAAAGTGCCTATTTTTTAAAACTACGAAGTAGTCGAGTGAGAATTAGTTATATGGCCACATAAGGTCTATTATAGTATTAGTTACTTAAGGTGGCAATGCTAACATATGTGTTATTATATTCTGTAACGACGCTCCGACGTCAGGTAAGAGGTCAGGTATGCCACCGCAAGCGCATCAATTGTGGTAAACTCACCATGCGAAAGGTAGCATGTGATTATTTTTGTGCCTTGGCATAGAAATGTCAATATGAGTCTCTGAAACTTTCCATGTTTCTGAGAACCTATGACACGCGGTACCCAAGCGTGCTTCAAAATTAGTGGGAGCCCCCGTCGGGTGGGACATAACCTGATGCGCCCCCTACTGGTGCACCACTATGCAAAGACTTGGGACCCCGTCGGGTGGTAGAAGACCCGGCCATGTACCTCGAGATGTGGCTTAACTCGAGGCGGCCCGTATGGAATAATACGAGACAAATGTTTTTACTTTCATATATATTATTGTGAACTGTTCGCCCGTGCGGGCTGTGCCGTATGGTACCATATAATTGATCAGTAGTTTGGATGTAGTGACAGGTACTCTAACCTCGTTATTCGTAGGTCGAGTAGAAAACGTTTGCGAGTGAATGTCATTACTGCCACCATTGAGACGTATGCCGGAATACTGGCTTAAAATTTTTATTTAGTGAGGACGTAGTACCGGCTTTGCATTCGAGTTACATCGGCACATTGACGGTTAAAATCCATGCCAAAGGTGTAGCTCGCCACAAAAGTGTCAAGTTAATATCCAAAGCAGATTCCTATTTGAAATGATAAAAATGAAATTTGAACCAAAACTGTCAACCTCCGTTCTTCCCTCTATTATTCTGGCAGAAACTTAGCTCCAGTTTGAAAAATAATATCTCCTGATAGAATTATCCCTTGAAGGTCTTACATACATGGATGGAAATGTATGCGGGTCTTCTAAATAATTTCTGTTCATGACCAGAACAGAATCCCCTTGGATCATAGCTAAAATTTGGAAATTTCAAAAACTGTCAAAACTGGACAGAAACTGGAACTGTTGCAGTACTACTAACCAATTGGATCATAACTCTCAGTAGGAACATCGAATGAGGGCATATGATATATTTATGGAAACAAGATTAGATATGTGACAATGTCGTTATTTACAATTTTGGCAAATCTGGATATTTTGTATATGAAAAACTGTGGACAAAACAGCCATATGCAAAGGAGGTGCTGTCAAAATTTCTCAGAAAATCTGGCAACATTGTCAACTTTGGAAATTCATATCTCATTAACCAGACTGATATTGAAGCAAATAAATACATTTTGGAAGGGCCAGGAAGTGAACTACAATTTTGTTGTTCACGTCAAAGCATGATTATGCTTCTAACTGGATGAAATTCTCAAATATCTCCAGACTGGTCATTTCTGGCAGAACAGTTCATCATTGCAGCATAATTTTGAAAATTTGCGCGAACATGAATATTGTTGTACTTTCACAAAGTTCTTGACACGTTCACATTTTCCTTATCTTCACTTATTGCTGAGATCGAACATTGACTCATCCCAAATTCGTTGTGCAGTATGGTTTGTACTCGCTCATCGAGTAAGGTCGGAAGTTCTCGTCAAGACGGTGATGATTCGGATCCACCGCAGGCACCACCATCGACGTTATTGGTGGATGTCCTGTCAAAAATATTCGAGTCTCACCAAGAGAACACTAAGTTACATCAAGCTTTGGTGCAGCAGGGACTAATTCATCAAACATAGCAAGTTATTCCACCTCGAAACAGTTATTTGGATTTCTTGGCAACGCAACCGCCAATCTTCATGGAAGCAACCGAACCATTAGAATCAGATCATTGGTTTCATGTAATGGAATCCAAATTTGGTGTGTTTCCCTGTGATGATTATCAGAAGACATTATTTTCTGCTCAACAACTCCATGGAGCTGCCAGAGCTTTGTGGGTAGAATATAGTGCAACTCGCCCTGAAGGTCATCGGTAACATGGATTGAGTTCCGTGAGGCTTTCCATGCTCATCATATTTCAATAGGAAACATAAAGACCAAGTATGAGGAATTCGTTGAACTCAAGCAAGGAGACATGAGTGTCCATGAGTATTTTATGGAGTTCAACCATTTGGCATAATATGCGCCCGACTATGTGAATACAGAAAGATTAAGATGTGATCACTTCTTCAGAGGGCTGAGGGTCAAACTTCAAGCTGGGTTGGCGTTGTTCAATCACGGCTAGTACAACGAATTAGTCAATGCAGTTATCCTACAATAAAAGGAAGATCTTTGTCTCCAAGCGAAGAAGAGAAAGCGGAGTATTCCACAAGACAACACTAGTGTGGTTGCTCAAAAATATCGGTTTGTATATCGTTCCCCATCCGGTCAAGAATGACAGCCATCTATTCGACCATCATATCAATGTTACCCGCTGCTTGCATCAAGTTTTAAATCACCCCCGCAGCAGCAGCACATAAATTCTTATCCATCTTCACTGCAGCCAGGGATACCCAGTTCTCATCTACAAGTCAGCGCTGAACTGACTAAATATCCGTGCTTCACTTGTGGACTTATGGGTCACTTTACTAGATGTTGTCTAGAGAGAAATCAAAGCTGCAGCCAGTCATCATTTCAACATTCAAGTTAGTTTCCCAATCAGCAGCAAAAGAAATCAAAGCTTGGCAGTGTCCACTATACTACCATTGATGGTGTACCGAAAGGAGAACACGTGTTAGCGGGAATGTTTACTCTCAACCATATACCTCTATTGATTCTCTTTGATTCTAGTGCTACACATAATTTCATAAGTCAATCCTTTGTATTCAAGCACCATCTTTCAACCACTACCACCAAACATCGCTATCTTGTATCTTCACCCGGAGGTAATATTACCGCAAGTGATGTTATCTCCCGAGCACCATTATGTCTGGGTGGTAGAATATATCTCACTACTCTTATCATCCTTGAAGGTCAAAAGATTGATGTAATCTTGGGAATGTCGTGGTTAAGCAACCACGAAGCTGTTCTAAACATCAGTCCTCGCACCGTTGAGCTCAACTCTTCAACTCACGGCCACCACACCTTAATTCTTGAGAACATGGTTCAAGAAAGTGCAACAGTGTATCATTCTGAAACAAGTAAGTTGGAAGACATTCCATTGGTCTGTGAATTCTCGGATGTATTCCCTGATGATGTGTCGGGTATGCCGCCCGACAGAGATGTGGAATTCAAGATTGAATTAATACTGAGAACTACACCTGTCTCTCGAGGACCATATAGAATGGCACCTAAGGAGTTAGCTAAACTAAAGGAGCAACTGAACGACTTATTGAGTAAAGGTTCATTCGCCCGAGATCATCACCTTGGGGATGCTCGGCTCTCTTTGTCAAGTAGAATGATAAGACATTGAGGCTATGTGTGGATTATCGTCCGCTTAATGTCGTGACTATCAAGAACAAATATCCACTACCACGTATTGATCTGCTCTTCGATCAATTAGTGGGCACTAAGGTATTCTTTAAAATGGATCTTTGGTCTTGTTATCATCAGATTAAGATACGACCAGAGGATATACCGAAGACATCATTCTCAACTAGATATGGGATTTATGAGTATTTGGTTATGTCTTTCGGTCTCACAAATGCCACAACGCATTTCATGTACTTAACGAACTCCGTGTTCATGCCAGAGTTAGACAAGTTCGTCGTGGTGTTCATCGACGATATTTTGGTCTACTCCAAGTCAGAAGAGGAACATACCAAACATCTCAAGATTGTGCTTCAACGACTGCGTGATCACAAGCTATATGCCAAATTCAGTAAATGTGAGTTCTGGATTAATCAAGTTTCAATCCTCTGTCATATTATCTCAGTGGAAGGCAGAGCTGTGGATCCGAGTAAAGTGGTACAAGTGCTGAAATGGCAATCTACCACCTCCGTACATGAAGTCCGTAGTTTCATGGGTTTAGCAGGCTATTATCGGAGATTTCTTCCAAGTTTCTCACAGATTGCTGAACCTATGATAGATTTATTAAAGAAGGGAAGCAAGTATGTATGGAGTTAATCATGTGAGGAAGCTTAAAATTCTAGTGAAGCATCTCAAAACAGCCCCGATCTTGGCTCAACCCAATACGATGAAATCGTTGATGTTTATTTTGATGCATCTGAAATCGGATTGGGCTCCGTACTTATGCAAGATGGAAGAGTAATTGCATATGGATCAAGACAACTCCAAAATCATGAACAGAACTAGTCGACACATGATTTAGAGTTGGCAGCAGTAGTTCTTGCACTAAAGATGTGGAGGCACTACTTGATGGGAAATTTAGTGCATCTCTACACAGATCATAAAAGTTTGAAGTACATCTTAACACAAAAGGAATTAAATATGAGACAACGAAGATGGTTAGATTTAATCAAAGACTATGAACTTGAGATTCATTATCATCCCGACAAGGCAAATGTGGTTGCTGATGCACTTAGTCGAAAGTCTCACGTTCATAATTTGACCATTGGTCCTACGGAAGAAGATGAACCAAGTCTACGTGTGATTCCTTATGGCGCTTTGTATAACCTTGCTCTACTACCTACCATTAGAGAGGAGATTGTAGATGCTAAGAAGAAAGATAAGGGAATGTCTCATATTCAGAGGAGAATCCAAAGTGGAGAAATGAAATGTTTCTCAGAAGACGAACAAGGAACTTTATGGTTCAAGAATTGAATAGTGGTACCCCGGGACATGGGCCTACAGAAAAAAGATTTTGGATGAGGCTCACTTGTCCAAATATTCCATCCACCCAGGAAGCAATAAAATGTACCAAGATCTCCATACTAAATTTTGGTGGACATGTATGGAGAGCGAAATAGCAAAGTATGTGTCAGAGTGTGACACATGTCAGAGAGTGAAAGCTGATCACATGAGGAAATGCGCACTACTACATCCATTGAAAATACCGGCATGGAAATGGGAGAATATGAGTATGGATTTCATTGTCGGATTGCCTCTCACCTTTAACAAGCACGATTCCATTTGGATGATCGTTGACCGGTTAACTAAGTCAGCACACTTTATTCCAGTGCATACCGCTTACAATACGAAAAAATATGAGGAGTTATACATGGCAAGAATTATGTGCTTACATGGAGTTCCCCACACCATTGTATCGGATAGAGGATCATTGTTTGTTGCTCGTTTCTAGGAGCAGATACATGCATCATTGGGGACGAAGTTAATTCGTAGTTCCACATATCACCCTCAGACTGACGAACAAACCGAGACGGTAAATCAGATACTCAAGGATATGTTGAGAGCATGTGCCATACACCACGGTAAAAATTGGGATGACTATTTACCGTTGGCAGAATTCTCATACAACAACGGATATCAATCTAGTATCAAAATGGCACCCTATGAGGCTCTCTACGGCAGGAAGTGTTGCACACCACTCAACTGGTGCGAATCTGGTGAACGAGTGGTATATGGGATTGATCTGTTGAATGAAGCCGAAGAGCAAGTAAGTTATTCAAGCTAATCTCAAAGCCGCTCAGTCTCGACAAAAGAGTTATGCGGATAAAAGGTGTCGTCCTTTAAGCTTCAGCATCGGAGACCACATGTATCTCCGTGTCTCTCCGATGAAAGGAATTCATCGGTTTGGAGTAAAAGGCAAGTTGGCTCCGCGATTAATCAGTCCATTTGCAATTACTAAAAGATGTGGTCCTGTTGCGTACAGAGTGGAGTTACCAATAACTCTAGCTATTGTTCATGACATTTTCAACATATCCCAATTACGTAAATGTCTCAAACCATCTACCGACATCTGTCTTGAAGAATTTGAAGAATTGAAACCGGATCTCACCTACGTCGAGCATCCAATCTGGATTATCGATGAAATGTCTCGTGTCACAAGGAATCGGACGATGTGGTTTTATAAAGTTCTATGGAGTAACCACACCGTCAAGGAAGCAACATGGGAGAATGTAGATTATCTCCGCACAAAGTATTCGGACATGTTATCGTCATATCTCCGGTAATCTTCTACCTCAGTCTCTTTTACTTTTAATCTCGGGACGAGATTCTTTTAAGGGGGAGGAATGTAAAAGCCCTAAATTAAAAAGGCAAAGTTCAGATGGGAGATATTGAAATTTGGAGGGAAAAAAAATTTAATTAGAATCTGAAAAATTCAAACCAATTTAAACCTCGATTGAGAGAATTCAAAAATTCAAATATAACTCATGTTCAAACTTTGCGAAGATAAAAATCTGAGTTCACCATTTATTTGAAAATATTCTAAATAGCACTCCTGCAAATTTTCATAATACTCAGAGAACTAATTGTATTTAACTCAATGGGTACATTGAATTTCATTCAAATTCAAATTTAGATTTGAATTTCACATGAAACATATCCAAACTTGAAATCCAATTTCAGAATCATATCCTAGATATTTGTTTGAGCATATCTACAAAGTTTCATGAACTTTTGGACACATGTTGGTGGTATATTTCTTTGTAGAGAGAGGGTTTGAGTGGAGGGGGCTGTGGGACCCACTTGTCATACAGAGATGGAGCTCAGCTGAACGTGTTTCACTTCTCTGCTTCTCCCATGGTGACACCACTCCATTTGCATGTGCCACCTCCTCTCAACAGCCTGTCCACAGCTGCCCTTGCCCATATAAACCATGCTTGGTGCCATTTCTTCATTCTTCTCCCTCTGGTCGGCATTTCTTCCCTATTTTTTGTCCGCCCGCCCGCACAGCACCACCTCGCCGTCGTTCAAGCGTGCCGGCCAAAAGAAGCAGTGTTGCGCCCTGTTCCAAGAATAGAAAAGTAACCCAACTCGTTGATCTACCTTCTCCACCGATTGGTTCCTTGTTTCATGCCTTATGTTGATTGTATTTCGAGGTTTTCTCGATGCCAACAGGGAGGCCACCGAGAGAGTCCTCTGTTGCTCCATGGAACCCCAGCTATGGTCCTTATCAAGCTTCGATCCTTTAAGGAAAAAAAGTTTACAATCATGCCTAGATCATGCTCGCAAAGTTTCAGCTTTTGTCATAGCTTGTAACTCGGGTTTTCCTCAAAGAACCGACGTTTGTTTCTTTTGCCCGCCTTGGTTCTTCACCCAAATTCGGTTTACATGTGCAATAACTATTCGAATTGCTTAGCAAGTAGCTTCTAAACATTCTCGCGCACCCTCAGCCAAAAACGCCCAAAAGTTATCGACCATACGCATAGGAATAGAAGTTCTTACGACCGCCGGTTGAAAAGCCGCGGGTCACCGTCGAACTTGTATATGCAGCCATTTCCACCTCGATAGGAGTTCATTTTGGTCATCCTCGTGATCCCAGGATGCTCTCCAATCAATTTCCGAGTGGTTTTAGCCCTTGCCGAAGCGAATTCGTGTTGGCCGAAACACTAATCGCCGCCGTCGCCGTCGCACGAGTTTTTCCGGCCATCCATCACCGTCGGGAGGATCACCATCGAGTTCCTCGCCTGATTTTAGGTGGGGGCAGTGAGAGTGGGGTGCTGCCATTCCCTGGAGCAATCTGCGACGAGGGGCCGCCGTCGGGCGCCGCCCGAGTGCCGCCGGCGCGAGGTTGAAGACGACTCGGGGTGGGCCCCGGTCATCAGTCTAACCAACGTGCGCCCGGATCTGGTGCGGACAAGGATCCCGTGTGGCAACATCCCTGAACCCTGTGGCCTGGTGTTGCTTCAACCCGATTGGCTCATTTTAAATCCTGTGGGCCCATCCATTATTCGAACCTTTTTCCAATTGAAATTTAAATTCCAGAATTAGTTCCCACTTCAAAAATCCATATCTCCCGGTAGAGATGTCCAAAAATTCCCAAATATATTTTTCTAGGACCAACATGAAGAATATATTCCTGTGGTGCAATTAGATTTGGATGAAAGTCCATGTGAATTTCTCCAGAATTCAACTAGGCAAAATGATTATAAAATTAATTCCTATAGTTTTCCTCTTTGGAAAACTTCCAAAGTTTTCCAGAACCTTCATTTGAAAATCCATAAACTCCAGTAAAAATCTCAGGGTCATTAGACTTCAATTACCTGGTCAAATCACCTGTGTATTCTCTATGCACATAAAAATAGTCACATTCATTTAGAATTTGTACAGAAACTCGTGCAAACTTCTAAATTGAATATCTCTCAGTATAAAGCCTTAAAATTTGTAAAACGAACTTTACTGGTTTGATATTTATCCACACTAACCAGAAGCACAACCCAATCATCATGAAAATCCCTATATTTTCCTGTAGAGCCCTTTAAAGCAAAATCATGTTTAATTTTTATCTGATGATTAACTTCATAGAAAAATCTGAAATTTTGCTAAAATGTTATTTAGTAAGTTTAGGAATTCCTGTAAAAATTTAAGATTCATTGGACTTAATTAACGCAGCTCAATCTGAAGAGTTTCCTAACTGGTCACATAATGCCCAAAAACAACAGAAACAATTCAGTAAAATATCCCCACTTGTAAATTCAATATCTCACAATATAATGCTTAGAAAATTATGAAACAATTTTTTATAGAACCAGTGAGACCCCCTACGTATGTTAAAACTACTGGTAGCTATGATAGAAAACCAGTATTAAAATGAAAATTCAGAGAAGGCTAAATACTTAAGAAATTTTGTAGACCAATATATTCAATTGATGTATCTGAAACAAGGCTCAGGGAATCTGTTGAACCTGTATAAAATTGAGATCACATCCCTATGTATAAAACAATATCTATTTCACTTCATATGTCCATTGCCTGAGTTTATCTTGTTTCCTTTCTGTTGTTGTCCAGTCTAGCAACAGAACTTCAAGTCCTAAATACTATTAATCCTTCTTGAGTTATAATCAAATTCAATTGTTATAATAATGAATTGCAATCTTTTATTTGCATATCATTTCGATAGTGTTCGCGACGAAGGTGGCCGACAAGAAGCACAGCCTGGAGCTGAGGATTTCTACTGTGATTCTGGTGTGGCGTGATTTTCTCATCGAAGAATACTAACTGATCATCACTGACTTTTATCGCAACCGAAAGGCAAGCCCCGGTTTGCATTTAAGTGCCTTTTTAAATTTTTTCTTTATACACAATGTACTGAATAGACTTGATATGTGCATTAGGTCTATGTTGATTGAATACTCCACATGCATGACCAAATAATCCTTGGAGTGGATGGATAGTATAAGAATCCATCTTATTATTATTGGTATGCTTAATGTTAAGTTAGAAAATCGGTAGAGGTCGAGTATGTGGGACACTACTCGCGAGATTGGTCATATTTTATTGACAACAAGTCAAGTGGTTGAATTCTACTTCCAAGAGAAGTCGAGTGAGGAAAACCTACTCGCAAGAGGTTACTAAGTGTGAATAGACTAAGTGAGAATCAGAATTATGAACAGAAAATTGAGAATAGACTAAGTGTGAATCAGAATTCAAATTTGAATTTGAATTCAAAAGAATTTCAATGATTTCATTGAATTAAATAGAAAAATACCTTCGAAAATTATGAAACTCTGCGTGGAAGCTATTCGAGGTATGGGAAATCCATTTGTGAACTCAAATTTGATGTTTTACCTAATTTGAACATAAGTTTGTTTGAATTTTAAACTCCCAACTTAGGGTTTTTAATTGTTATGCATTTTTCATATATTTGAATATAATTCATGTAGAAAATTAGTTCAGGTGTGTTTTGAGTTTCCAACACAACTCGAAAATTCTTAAGTTCACATTTTTGCCTTCTTGTTCTTCTGAAGTACGGGATTTCAAAATCCTTCCCCCAGATTCTAGTGAAGAAAAAAAAAAGTCGATAGGGAATGATTGGTACAAGAGAGTCGTTAATGAAGAGAAGATGTTAACAACTTGAAATGATTAGATTTGCGATAATCTTCACTTTCCATGTTGTTTCTAAATATTGTTCCTAGTTTAGAGATTTAACTACTTGAATCTAACATGATCACAAGAAGTTGGAGAATTTGGTGATTCTTGTGTTACTCAAAAATGATGAATCAAGCAAATGACATTATGAACGATCACGCAATCCACAGCTTAAGTTCATTTAGAAAATACTAGAGTATTTGAATGGAGACACATATTCTTGCTCAAAGTTCTTTATTAATCATGTTCATGATGCATCACAAGTTGGATGATGTCGTGCATATGTAATGCAATCTCGAGTAAGATGCAGAAGGTATGGTGCATTCACTTTATTGATTTTAGTAAAAATAGGTAAGAAACTTCAAATACACTAAGACATACTCAGTATTCACAAGGCTTGATAACCTTGGTCATAACAAGTGCTAAACAAGGAATACACCTTGTCTAACTTGACCAAGGTCATGGAATACATGTTAACAAGATAACAGTGACAAGTGGAAGTAAGATCAAATTAACATAGCGTGTACGCTTGAGCTAAATGATTAAGCTTGCTGATGAGCTATCACTCCATGACACCTTATGACCACAACGTAAAAATAGAATTGTGGTTTAATAGCAAAAGGTCAGGTTTCTCATCTTGATGTGTTCTTACTAACGATACCTATTTGTTAGTGAACGAGGTTGGGTTGCCTTCAAAAGTAGCAAAGAGAATAACCTTTGAAGAGCAGGTAACCAACACATTAGTAATTTGCAATCGTTGGCGGAAAAGTGTGGGACATAACCTATGTCATCATGGTGAGATCACAAGAATATACCACACTTAAAGATGGTCAAACAATCCATCATAGAAAAGCTGATTGTAAAGTGTAGACTTTCTGAATAAGTTGTCTAGTACTCACAAGCATCTACTCCGTGCTTCGTGTGCATCTTGCCATGATGATCATACCGTCAAAATCAATACTTTTATCTGACCTTGTTGTAGTTAACTCCAGTGTAGATCATGCTAGTCATTTCCTTGAAAATGATAAAGACGTTATAGCTACCGTTATCCTCAAAGGTGAGTCAATCAGGTATTCCGACTTTGCTCACCTAAAAAATGAATTACCTCATTCTCACCTTGGTTGTTGACGTCCTCCTGTGCAATGGAGGTTTCGTAATCAAACACCAAGATTAAATGAATGACACTCCTTCCCCATTAAGTTCCATTCTAGGAGCTTCGAAAGCTCCCTTCATAAACTTATAATGGAAAGGTGATGTGCAATAGTGGTCCCATATTGCTGAGACATACTATCGTTGATCGATGAAAAAGGTGGTCAAAGAATTTAACCTGATTACCTCTTTTATTTGTGGTAACTGGCCTTTGTCAACAAGGTTAATTGCGACAAATAAACTCTGCCTTGCTGAAGTCTCCCACTTTCGAGAAGATGTTGTGCGTGAACCCTGTTGTTAGGAGTTATCAACCACGCGATTCAAATGGCTTTGGTCACTTGTTCATACTCTCCTAAAAAGGAATTTGGATCATGGAAAGAAACTATCAATTCTTGTGTTACACTGAAAGTAAGCAATCCCAGGAGCATGGCATAAATCTTTCCCTGTGCATGTGTAATAATCACCTCTGACTTTACTAGAGTATCATCTCCAGTAATTTTGCTTAACCGATCGGCAACTGGCATAAATTTGTACCAACTGTACAATAGTTTAAAATTGAAATGGTGACGTGTGTGGAAGCATAATCAACACCTTTGCTCACACATAAGGGATACGTGTCAGTGCAACGTGCCTCACAAAAGAAAATTCTAAGCTGGTATTCCGGCATACGTCTCAATGGTGACACTAATAACGTTCATTCGCAAACGTTTTCTGCTCGAGCTACGAGTAACGCGGTTAGTGTACCTGCAGAAGACACACATTCACAATTCACATAAGTAGCACCACAACAGGGCAAGGCCTCATAGGCAGCACGACAGGCAGTCATAATAATATATTTGTCACCAAAGCTAATGTCATGTATGTTTCCGTATAGGCCCTCCTCAAGGAAAACACGTCTCAAGAAACGTGGTCGCGTTTCAACAGCATACAACGGGGGCCTCGAGTAAAGCGCGAATGGCATGTCTCGGTTGGGAATTTTATCAACCCAACAGATACCACCTACTGCCCTATAAAAGTTGAGGCACGCAGATGGCGAGCGCTGCGTATGGCCCTTTGAGCATTGAACGTTCAAGAGTTGCATACTATAGCGTTTTTACCACACGATGGGGTATCCTCTCTTTTGGCTGAAACACGCCAAGGATCAGCGGTTCATATGTTCCCAGAACCACGAAGAGGTTCAAAGACTCATATTAACTCCCGTGCCAAGCCACGGGTGACAATCACATACTACTCCCCATATGGTGAGCTTACTGTTGATGTTTCTTACATACATAATAAATTCCACAAGCGCATGGAAACTATCGATGTAGCATTTCTCCATAAAAGAGAATTCCAAGGGTGTAATTTATTTTATCCAAGGGAAGGCTAAGTGGAAGTGTAGCGATCATCAAGTAAAAAGGGTAGAATGGTCTAGGTGGGGTTCTAGTGAGGATGGATAATACATAATTTGAGGTAGTGTGACACACACAAGAGCATTCTGTTCTAAGAGTTATAATAGTTAGTGAGTTGCTCCTACAATGCCTCTAATATATATATATATATATATATATATATATATATATATATATATATATATAGCCTAGGTTAGATATTAATGAGCATGTCAATGGTGAATCCTTATGCTAAGTTGTTCAACACATCTGGCACGGGTTTAACCCTAGCAAAACTAGGACGATTCCTGCCAAGATCTTGTGGCATAGCCAAACGTGGAGGGATACAATGGACAAATAGGGTTGTCACCACCCACTGTCTTCCTCTTCAATCCGTGGGTCCATGAGACATCTAATGCTACTCAACTATCCTAGCACCATGCTAGCATGCTAAGCAAATACCTTAAGTGTCCCAATACAAATATCATATTAAGGAAATGACTAACCTAAACATTGTTGAACAAATGTTGAGACATAGCATACGTTATTCATATTAACATGATCATATCATAGCTAATTAGACTATAGTGGGGGTTTATGGTGTTTATGATGATAAATTATGATCATTAAAAGATTATTCCTAACACATACATGGACTCCACAATCAAACAAGAAACATTTCATCCAAGCATATGTATAAATAAAGACTAAAGAGAACATCTTTATTATGCATAAAGTCACAAATACAAGAAGGAATACATGAGCCATACATTTCCCAATTTGTAATTGGGAAGATAGACCCCTGCTACTCCTTTCCTAATTTGGACTAAGGACTAGAGACTCTTCTCTCTACATCCTAAACTCCTCTAAGACTATGGAAGATAGTGGATACAATAGAATGAAGCTCAAGTGGTGTGTGTTGAAGTGAGAAGTAGGGTGTGTGTTGAAGTTGTGTGTGTTGAAGTGAGAGGTAGTGGATACAATAGATCAGGAGTTGCTACAATGTTCTATCTTTCAAAAGTCCCAAATGCACAACAACATACACTACCTAATATTGCAAAAATTGGCTATGGTACTCTACCCTTCTTAAGTCATTATGGGACTTATGCCTTCTCCTATTCATGGGTAGTTGAAAGACAGAACAGTAAATGGAGCAATAGCCCAGATATCATGTTCCACTTAAATTCCGAAGACTTTTGATATAGATTCTAAGTACCTCAATTTGATTCTCTAAATAACTTCTTTTTGTGTAGTGGAAAGATATCCTCACCAAGGCATTTGCCAATACTAATCCTACCACTATATAAGGCTTATATGTGGATCGGGAATGAGAGTAGGCATATTTGCAACACATAATTTTGCTAAGTCAAAAGAGTGACTTAGGAGGAATCAATTCAAAATATTTTGATTCAAGACTTGTGCGTGTGTGATGGATTGGAAGTGGAAGTGGATGTTGAGATGACTCCTTTTATGTGGACTCCTTAATTGCAGCGGTGAAGCATGGCTACATTCATTTCTCTCTCTCTTTTTCTCATGCTCATGATGTAAGCATGCATTTTCTTTTTATTTTTCTTGTAGCCATGTCTTCTATTCTCTTTTTATGCAATGAACTTGAAGAGAGTATTATTTATGAAAAGCATGGAGTTTCTCTTTTTATTGTGGAATGATGATATGGAGTTTTGCTAACTTCTAGTGTAGAAGTATAGCATGTACAAGTGAAGTCTTGAATTCAAAAGAAATAAATGAATTCTCACTTAGGAATATACTAGTTTGACTAGGCTCATTGTGAAATAAAATAGCATATGGATAAGGTTTATCAATGTAAAATATCATATGGCTTTGGTAGGTATTTCCAATCAAATGAGGGTAACTTAAATCTTTTAGATTTTCTCCGGAAATCTAAATTTCTCTTTCAAACTAGTAATAGCCCTATCACTGTCTCAAATCTCACAACAACCTAGAATTAGATTAAGCTTTTGCTACCCACAGTTTCTAAATCAAGGCAAAGTTAACCGTAGCAAATGAAAGCAATATTTGGAGAGCAGCAAGTTGTAAACTAGGGACTTAGGAAAAATAAAATAGAGCAGCTATTTAACATTTCATCTATGTGCATTTTTAATCATTCTTACCACACATCTTTATTTGATTGAAAGCAAATCTACATTATTTTTTATATGCCAGGTAATTGGTGGATGAATGGAAAATAAATATGCAATAGGTGTGATAAAAGATACCTCAGGTTGGATCCTCCTCCAAGCTTGTTCTTCATTCACCTCCGTGATTAGGGTTGAACCCTTGATGATGGAAGTATGCTGCGAGATCGGCTTGCTATTATTGTAGCGTGGAGTTGAAGTTGGTCAACCGAGTGTCCATGTGTTGGTGCCAGTCTTGAGTGCCTTGGACATGTTCTTGGACTGTGTTGTAGATGTCTCCCGTCCTCACTTCAAGGTATCCAATACGTATAGTGATATCCATCATTCCTTCGCTATACTCATGATGACTTCTAGCTGAAACAGAGCGACGTCCTCTCATTGACGTTGGAGGCAAGCTCCTAGAGATTGAAGTATATAGGGAGGGCTCCCATGCAGTACTCGACCATCCATGCCAAGAAGGCCTTCCGGCCTCATACGGTTGAGGTTGAGTCCATCCGGGTGCATGACCCGTTGGGTCCTCTCCCTCTTAGTACTCATGGATCGGGCAGGTTGTCGGAGGCATGCCCATGACTGCATTCCTTGCACAGCTTCTAGTACCCTGCCAGAGACATTACTTCTTCTAGCTTCCATTATGCGAAGAAGATCAATGGTTAGTCTCCGACATTTGTACAAATGAAAATCCAGGTTAGGTAACCAAATATCATTCACAAAGCCGGGATAGAAAAATATCAAAGAGCCAGTATGATCTTTCTTAAGGGTATGTCCTCGCACTAGATAATCTTCATTCAATTCTTGTTCAATTTCAATATAGTCAAATGAAGTATATTTTAATGCTCCTACCCTAGTAGCAATGCCGGTAATCAATGAAGTGCACTCAATTGGCTCTGTCCTTGAAATACTATCTAACCATTGTGTCATCATGGCTATAACTGGAGCATCTTTTATCTTTTTAATCATGACAAATAAAATTCTCAGATTCATCATCATGAACTACTCTAATATCTCCTATAGGGAACATAGTCATATCCACCCATCTATGCATGAAGCGTATAGTAGGATTGTGCAAGTGGCTATTTCTAGTAGCACTAAATGTAACCTCTCTAGTCAATTCATGCTAAAAACTTTGTTAAATCTAGGCAAAGTGTCTAAATCTAGCAAACAAAGTTTATCGAATCCTAGGATTTCACTCAATTCTTTCCATAGGATGTTGTACTCTTTTTGAAATAGTCTAAAAGAAATATCATAAAGTCCTATTTTCAGGGTGCATAGGAATTATATAGTGAGAAGGCGTGAACCTTTCTTCTCTATGTGACAAAAATTTTCCCATCCTAATACACGCCAAATGGTAAAGAATTCGGAATCCATACCTATTTTGGAGATCAAATTTGGATCATAAGCTTTAGTGTGATACAACTCACGATCTTGGAGGAGCTTGTGTGCTTGAACTTAAACTTCACATTGTATGCCGAGGTTGTTGTCATGGAGAAGTTGTCGCGGGTTGCTACTCTCACCCATGGGGGTGTCTTCAAACATACTCCTCCTCTTTGGACATGGTTTAGCAATGGAGGAGAGATGTGCACTTGAATCTCCACCATGGCTTGAGCTTGCAGCCGCCTTCCTCTTTCCGAATAACCTCTTCATTCTTTTCGTGGACACAACAAGCGAGAACATAACAAGGGAAAAACTTGAAAAGAAGTGACACTAGTGGAAAAAAACCCTCGATGAATTTTTTCCTTGAAGAACTTTAGGGCAAATTGCGAATCAAAGCAAATATTTTTTTTATTGGATTTGAGCAAGAGTGCTTCAATGAAGAGCAATAAAACAAAGTGAGCAAGTGAATGACTTGGGTATGTGAAAATGAGGTGAAGTGTGAAGAAAGTTCCTCCTCACGGCCACCATTTATAGTGTACACCTCCAGCGGTCATAAGAGGCACAAAATGCAGCCGTTGGAGGAGAGAGAGCCAAATTGGCTGTTTCCCCACTTCGGCCAACCGGGGAGGTTTGGCCGACGTGTAAGGTGGGCCCCCTGGTTCCTCTTTTGGCACGTGGCTTCTCAATGGCTATAGAATTAGCCTGTTGGTGAATTGCCACATTTGCAGCTCAGAAAATTTGTTTTTCGAATAAAACTCTTTTCCAAATCCAACAATTTTTTCGTGAAAAATAATGAAACAAAAATGGTGGTTGAGAACATAACATTCTGAATTTGCTAAGAAAAATCTAATATGCAGTGGGAAAATCAAACTAAGTGGGAAAAATCAAATAGGGTGAAAAGAAAGATAAAATAAAAGATAACTACCAAATATCCTATTGGCTACGTCTCACCAAAGTCCGATGAGATGGACTTTTCCTCCGTCTTCATTTTTTGGCATCTGGGCTCAGAGGAATGGGCTCCGACGGCTTGTCTTGCTTCATCTGCCTCTCCTTCTTGGGCGGCTTGGGGGACTTGGGCCTTTGCGAAGGCTCGGGCTTCTCCGTGTTCTTGCGATGTAGGCGTGTACGAAAAGACGGGTTCTCTGCATTGATTAATTTTGTCATGAATGCTATGAGCGGATCTACCTTTTGAGTTGTGACTTCGACCTCTTGAATATGTTTAACATTCGGCCCATACTTCATAGGAATCATGGAGCATTGCTTCGTCTTTTGTAAAAAGTTAAACCTCTCCTCCCTGCCATTGATATGGAAGTGGATTTCTCCAGCTCCCATATCCATGCGAGCTTTCCCGGTGCTAAGGAGTGGGCGCCCAAGAATGAGCAGCCGATCCTTCTCGACGTTCCATGTCGAGCACCACGAAATCCACGGGTATGAAGTAATTCCGGATTTTCAGCAAAATGTCCTTAGCAATACCCTCTGGATAACGGAATTAAGAGTCAGTCAGTTGGAGCTGCGTCGGTGTTGGAGTGAGCTCCGTTAAGTTTAGCTGGTCGGAGATCACCTTGGGCATAACACTTACACTTTCTCCAAGGTCACAAAGTGCCTTGTCATAGTAGTGAGCACCAATTGAGCAGGATATGGTAGGACCTACAGAGTCCTTCTTCTTCTTCAGAAGCCTATACAGGGCATGGTTGGACCCACCCTTGACCTTCTGAATGATAGCCATTGTTGTTGAAGTTCCCATTGTTGGCTACGTATAAGGCATCCTCACGATTCTCTAGAAAGTCATTACCTATATGAACCGTGTTGCCACATACTTCACATGTAATGCAATAGTCTAAGTCCCAAGCAGGGCCACATACTTCACCATTGGCCTGTCTATAAATATTGTAGAAATTTTGGATAATGAGCCAGTCGTCCATCCCATGGCGGGGATAGGCCAGGACTTACTCTTGCAGCCTTTCCCATGCCTCGGGAATAGAATTCTTAGGATCTTGCTGGAAGCTGGAAATTCTTCCACGTAAGGCATTGGTATGCCCAACGGAAAGAACATGGCCAGGAATGCCGTATAACACTTCTCCCAAGTGCCTACAACACTTTGGTTCGCATATAACCACTGCTTCGCTCTCCCAAGAAGGGAGAACGTAAACAGTCTAAGAAAGACGACATTAGGAGAGACGTCCTATATCGTGAAAGTGTTGCAGATCTCAAGGAACTGTTGCAGGTGAGCACTTGCATCCTCATTAGCTTTCCCACAGAATGGGTTGTCTTGCACCATAGTGATTAGGCCATTCTTAATTTTGAAGTTCATGCCTGCCGCGTTAGTAGTGGGCCCAATAGGCACATTGTTAGCAGAGGGAGCTGAAAACTCACGAAAGGTCTTCTGGGCCATTGGCGTTTCAATTGTTGGTGCAGTAGTGTTGGTTTGCTTTGCCGCACGAGGCTTCTAAGGAGTAACGACATAAGGTCGATCTCTCGGAAGGGATTCAGGATCTTCAATAAAGTTTTCCAACATGCGGAAACCAGGCATACACTAACCTATTTTCACATTAAAATAAATGCAAAAACAAAGAAAGGTTATCCTACTAAAAACCTACCCAGGGTCCTATCCTATTCACTCAATCATGCAATACTTCAACTGCCTTCCCCGACAACGGTGCCAAAAATGCTTGTTGACGTTTTTTACGTACAAAATAAATTTTCGCAAGCGCAAGAAAACTATCAGTGTAACATTTCCCCCGAAAAGAGTATTCCAAGGATGTCATTTATTTTATCCCAAGGGAAGGCTTGGTGGAAGTGTAGCAATCATCAAATAAAAAGGTTAGAATGGTCTCGGTAGGTGTCGAAGTGTAGACTAAGACACTTCCCTTGGTACTACTAAAAAGTGGTCCGCGGAGGTTCGTATTCAGTTAGGGCGCACGTAAGATCAAGATCGAGACTGTGACACATAAGATTTTTACGTGGTTCAGGCCGCCTGAGCGTAATACCCTACTCCACGGGTGGTTGTTGATAAGCTTGTGTGCATAGTATGCGTGTCAACTTCATTTGCCTTGTCTCTGCCGTGCGGTGCAGCGCTCTTATATATGCTAAGGATTGGTCGTTACATGGTTTGCATGGCCCAACAGGTGGCCCCGGTTGTATTGAACATCCTATAAACGATCTACTCGCGTTACGGGTGATTAATAGTGTAATAACACGTCTTACTAACAGTGTTAATGGTATTGACTATCCTCTGATCGCTCATCATTAATATATCATTAATGACATGTTAACCAGGTCTTTTAATGGCCGTTTCAATAGCCCCTTGAATAGCCGTGCCGTTGGAGATCCTGTAGTCATTGCAGGCTTAGGTCCGCAGGTACAACACGTGGTAGCTCTGGAGCTTCCATCTGCGGGGAGGTAGTACTAGACATGTGGCGGCACTAGGGCTTCCCTCTACTGGGGTTAGGTCTAGGGTTGTCAGGCACGTGGCGGCACCGGAGCTTCCCTATGGAGGGAGGTAGGTCCGGACCCGTAGGACCCGTGGCAGTATTGGAGCTACCAAAATGAGGGATGCGGGCCTAGTGTTGTCAGGCTTGTGCTGCCTTCGGAAGTCTTCAACTCGGACAAAGGAACTTCTTGGTTTTAAGTGCGGTATCAGGGGGTACCTGGTATCCAGGGTACCGACAGTGGCCCCCGGGCCCACCTCTGGGAGAAACCTCCTGGGTGAAGTTATATACCAGAGGTGGAGCCATCTTCGATTCTCGTGCTTTAGCTTCAAAGTCTTTTTCTAGGCGGTTGAGACGACGACAAAGAGTTATGCCATCGCCACGTGGCCCTTTTTGACACGGTGCTCGGGATCCTAGCATGCGAATCTCACAAAATTCAAGGTTGTCGGTACCCAATACAAAATTCGTATTGGTTCCAGCATAATCTTTGTAGCCCTGTCAGGCGGCCGCCCTCGGGCTTCCAACTTCTCATCATGACAATGGTTTGCCTGATGTAACTTTTCAAGAAAAGTGGACTCGAGCCCCCTTTTCATTGACGAGGTCATCTACGATTTAGGTCTGAAGGTAGTTTCCATCCAAGCGTTGCGGAGGCTTACTAAAGGTGGGAGTATATAGAGGGATAGAAGTCTTTACGCCTTCATCTGACTTTGCGCTTAGAGCACTCCGCCCTTGCAATCCTTCTTCCTCCTCTGCTCCACTTTGCGACGATGGAGTTGGGACTTCCTCGGAGCCAGATCAAGAAGGATGAAGACTTGTCGAGAGTCCGCACCTACATGAAGTGGTCAAACGACTCCTTCAACAACATAATCTGCGCCAGCAAGTTCCCCTTGAAGAAGGAGAACCTCAGCGAGATCGTTTCCTTCCCGTCGTATGCCATGGTGGGGCTCATCCCATCATTTTCAAGCTTCCCGCTGATGCTGCTGGACTTCTATGGTCTGCAGCTTCATCACCTCGGCCCCCACTCCTTCTTGCTAGTGGCGACCTTCATCCAGTTTGGCGAGATGTGTGTGGGAGTGCCGCCCTGCATCGAGCTCTTCTGGACCTTCTTCACAGTCCACATAACGTGGAAGAGCAACGAGTAACCGGGCTTCTACTACTTCGTGAAGCGCAAGAACTCACCCCTCAAGTACCTGAACAAATTCCAGTCCGGGAAGTGGGACAACTGGATGAAAAATTGGGTGGTGATCACGGTGGACCACCACGACATGCTGGAGCTACACGAGAGTCTCCCCAACATTGACACTGGCGTCTGGGAAGTAGCAGCAATTGTTAGAAGAGTACAACCCGATTCTGACAAGGATCCGAGAGTGTGTCGAGGGAGAGGTGACACCTCTGATGGTCATCGCCAACTTCTTGACAAAACAGTGAGCTCCATTGCAGACGAGGAAGTGACCCACCTGGGCATTCGATGGAGGGCACAATTACAACCGGATCGAGACTAGCTTCGGGTCCAATCTGAATGAGGGAGCTTTGAAGCTCCATCTCTAGAAGTTGCAGCACGGAGTGATCCGCCCAAATGATCTGACTCCTCTGGCGGATTTCCTGCCCTTAAGCATGGTGCTAGAGGTCAGAAGGGAGCTGCGAAAGAAGATGCCAGCTCTTGATTACTCTGGCCTCGGGACAAGTGTCAGAGCGCTCCTCTGACTGGGATTGCTATCCCCAGAGCTCCTTCCTCCAACAAAAGCTCCAGACCTGCGTCGGTCAATGGCAAGGGCAAAGGTCCAGCCGCTTCCCCTCTAGAGAAGTCTACCTCCGGCAAGGGCAAGGAGAAGGTTCCCGTCGAAGTTTCGTGTCGCAAGCGGAAGCTGACAAGGAGCGATGGGAGCAAAGTAAGGGAATCTTTGGAAGAAGTGACTCCTCAACCTCGTCTTAGGTCCATGGTGATTGTGCCTCTAGCTCCGGCTGATTTTTCGGCTCCAGCTTCAGGAGGGGCCGCTGGCTCCGGCAAATCAACCTTGACCGTAGTCCTCGCTACGGGCTCCAAGTCCGGGGGTCCTTCCCAACCGAGGGAAGTCCCGACTGAGGCAACTCCAACTCCTGTACAAGCTCCCAGCCTAGGACCGAAGTCTCTACCTCAGGAGGTCCAGTGAGCTTTGACTCCGGGCCACAAAAGAAGAAGTTTCGCAGCAGTTGGAGCGAAAGCCTCCCAAGGTAAGCATTGTCTTCTCACCTTGAGTTGCTATTTTTTATATTAACCATGTTTTGAATTTTTGATCCTTTGATTCTAGGGTGTCAAAAAAGAAAACTAAAGCTTTGGCCCCTGCTGCAGCAACTGAGGTTTTGCAGGCAGAGGCTCCTACTTCGACCCCTATGCCTCCCCTAGTGGTGGCTGAGGACACGATAGCTCTGGTGCCAGCTATCGTGGATCCAAGTCCAACGACAACATCGGAAGTTCCCATGGCAGCACCGGACCATGGGGAAAAGACTCAGGAAGAAGTGCCAGCATTTTCAGAGCCGGTGGCTAAGGCTCCGGCTGTGACACCCGGTTCCGAAAATGAACCAAGTGAACGCATATGTGTGCGAGGATGTTCAACACACATACACGAGTGCATTCACAAAAGGATCTACAAAAAATTACCACAGAACAAGATTAATTACCAAATTTATTACACAATTCATAATATCCTCGAATACAGGCTCTAATGAATATTAACGACAAGTTTCAACCAATGTAGCGGAAATAAACTAATTAAGCAACTAAACAAAAGGGATAGCACAGCTCCAACACTCCACAAGCAAGCTGACGATAGACACGGCCTAGAACTCTACATTATCATCATTAAACTCCCAATCCTGACCTGCAACTGTTGGTGGGGGAATTGCGAGAGTGAGTACATGTCGTACTCACAATGTGTGGAAAGTAGACATGTAGCTGATTCAAATAAATACAATAATAAGGCCAAGTGCAAAAAAAGTACATTAAAACATTTGAAAAGCAATATATTATATGTATTTGAATTAGACCCATCATAATTCATGTAATCATCACAATACAAGTCAATATTCATTACCATCATCCATATTCCAGATTTCTCCATTACCATTAACCATATTCAATACCAAAGTTTAATTCATAACTAGCCATAACCATGTCCAAATCCTAAGTACCCTCTAATCATGTAGGTCATCCACGTGCTCATAACCGGGAGCATGGCTATCATGATAGTTTTATTAGTCTCTGCAGAGTTTGTACCACTTTACCCACATGTTTGTGATTTCATCACCTTGCGGTGACTAGAACCTCTATTACGCCGTCTAACACTTCCATCGGTGTGCGGCCAAAAGATCACAAAATAGCCTTTACAAAGGGATTACTAGCCTATTTAGAACTTACTGAGGTTTCACCGGTGGCGATGTCTCCAACTGAGCACATCTTCAACCAAGGGCCCCCTCTTGAGCCATTCGAATCCCAGGGTAGTCCCACCAATCATCAACAACCCCAATCTAACTACCCCTTCCCGAGCATCCTTAATGGTCCAAATAGCACGGGCAAAGCCCTAATTAATCAGCTACGTCGCACCCATACTTGGCCTCGTAATGGCACTATAAATCCTGGATGGTCGCTCCACGAACCGGTCCTTAGATCTAAAGCAAGCGAACCACCATAACATCCAACCCATCCACATACCATGCTTGCTTAGATCACCCTTAACCACATCATATTAATCAGTTCATATTAATCATAATCTCATAAATGCATAATTAAGTTAAGTGGTATAGTTGTTCCCATCCCAATAAATTAAGCGAAGCAAAAGGGTAAAAAAAACCTTCCTGACTCTCTACCATGAATTCTAGGTGAGAAGGTTGGTTAAACAACGCTAGTAAACTTCCTATCATAGGATTCCCATCAAATTGACACAAACATGCAACTTTGTAAACAAAACATTTATTTTTAGAACAGGATTAATATGCTTCAAGGACAATTGCCTTGCCCTTGGGATTGGTTTGGGTCAAAGCCTTCAAACTCATGGTGCTGGAGATCCTCCGCAACGCTCTCTAGCGCAAATCCGTCTAATCCGCACAATAAACATACAAGACAAGAAATACAATCAAAGAGTGCATAAATATTACTCAAGATGACATGACATGCATGATTTATGCAAATGCAAGGTGGAAATTTGTTAATGAGTTGCTTTTAATGATCACTAGCTAGTTCTAATGGTTTTTACAAGTTTATATAGGTTCGGAGTTGATTAAATGTTACTTTGGAATTAATTCAACAAAATTTAACCAGGCAAACCAGACTAGTCCGCTAGGGACTGGACAAGTCCACACTTCGCAAGAACAGCACATTAGGGTTTTCTAGATCAACATGAATTTGGAGATTTGGCGTCGAATTCATGTAAGGAAAGGAGAATAGAAGGTATACCAGGTGTTTAGGACGCCAATGAATCAAGGATCTTGGAGGTAACACTTGGATCTTGACGATCTAGGGTTGATGAAGAACTTGATGGTGATTTGTTGACGTAGAACGCAAGGTTGATGGAGATCTTGATCCTCTTTTGTTTCCTCCTTGAAAGTGCATCTAGGACTCCCTTGTGGGTTTTGGATGATTTATGACAAGCAATTGAGATCCTAACCTCCTTGTTGAGATGAGTGCAGGATTTTAATAGGAAAATGAGCAAAGTGCCAAAAAGAAGGAAGAATTAGAAGCAAAGTGGAAATGAGCTCGAGGAAGAAGAGTAGTAGATTATTGTGTATGGAGTGTGTTAAGGAAACACACCCCAAGAGCTCAATCACAATTAAACACACACATTGCACAAAGTTACACAGGACCGGACAAGTTTGATCACAACCGGACTAGTCCAATATACTTTCTGCACGAGATTGGACAAGTCCGATAAACATCGGACTAGTCCGATATCATTTCTGACTAGAATCGGACTAGTCCTCCCCAGTGCGGACTAGTCCTCAAAACACTCCACAAGTCACACAAAATCGGACAAGTCCGATCACAACCGGACTAGTCCGATATTCTTTCTGATCCAAATCGGACAAGTCCGATCTCTACACGGACTAGTCCGAAATACCCTCTGATCTGAATCGGACAAGTACCCAGTGCGGACTTGTCATCCTATACACTTAGGGTCTCACATGTCCGGACAAGTCCAATGACTATCGGACTAGTCCGAAGATTTCCAGTAGTGAAATCGGACAAGTCCGTTCCTAGCCGTACTAGTTCGATATTTTGGGGTACTTAGGGTTTGCTACACACAGCACACCGGACTAGTTCGGTGACCACCACGGACTAGTCCGAACTTTCTGAACCCTAACAGTCACTTTTAGAAACCCCATATAAATAGAGGTGCACGGCCCAATTATGATAACTCTCAAACCCTAGCGCCGTCACACCACCCAAGAGCCTCAAAAACTGCATCTCTCCACGAAATTAAGTGCAACAACGATCAATCCTTTGAGAAGTCACTCTAGATCATTGGAGAGACACTTGCAACACCACGTTGAGCTCTTGGTTTGATTCTCTAACATACTCCTGCGATTCATTTGTAATTTTTGAGTGTGTTTTTGGTGGTATTTTCTGTTGTAATCCAAGGGAGCTCTCAACGTGTGAGAAAGCCCCTTGAATTCTGTTATTCACCCATTTGTGATTAGTAGAAGAGGATTGGCCTTCGTGGCGATCCGACAAGGGTAGGGTTGGAGAAGACCCGGTCCTTTTGTGGACTCCTCAACGTGGATGTAGGTTGCCTTTTGTGGTACCCGAACCACGGGATAAATCCTTGTGTTTTGCTTTTGGTGTTCATCATTCTCATTCATCAGTATAATCTAGGGTTTCAACAATCATTGCTCATCTTACGTTGAATTGTCAAACATAAGAATTAACTGTGATATAATCTAATATATAACATTGGAACCTTTATTTGTTTCTACATTTCCGCTGCATACATAAAAGAATCAATCTAATCAATCAAGCTTAAACAACTCAGTCTATGAACACCGGACTAGTCCGCACATTACCGGACTAGTCTGATATCTCTTGTATGGAACCTGTTGTTGAGTGTTGCAGGATCTGACAAAATTTGAGAAGGCCTATTCACCCCCCCTCTAGGCCCTACATTCAATTGGTATCAGAGCAAGGTTCTTCAAGAAATAATCTAATCACTCGAAGAGATCAAGTCGGAGATGAAGGACATCCACAAAATCAACAACCAAGAAGAGGTTAACAATGACAAGACTCAAAAAGTGGAAAAGTACCTCGAAGCCATTCAAGACTTCGAGGACAACGATGAGGAGACACTGGAGCTAAAGGCGCTCCTTAGAAAGAAGTCACTTTCTAAAGGGAAAGTGAAAGTTGAAGAGAAGAAGAAGGGGAGTAGTCACACCGACTACTCCCAATATTCTTTTAACTATGATCGTCTAAATTCCAATAACAATAATTACTTATCCATCCCACTTGGAAAAGCCCCACACTTCGATGGGAGTGATTACTCAATGTGGAGGCAGAATACGAAAATGCATTTGATTTCTCTCAATCCAAGTCTATGGCATGTTGTATGCACAGGGATAGACATTCCGGATGACGACGAAGAACTCACCCCAAGCCAAGAGCAGGCCATTCATAGAAATGCTCAAGCCGCAGCTGTAATCACCTCCTCACTCAGTCGAGACAAGTTCACCAAGGTGGATGGACTCGAAATTGCTAAGGAGATTTGGGATACACTACAAACTGCACATGAATGTGACCGACATGTGCGTGAAGCAAAGATTGAGATGATCGAAGGTGAACTAGGAAGATTCACAATTGAGGAAGACGAGTCACCCCAAGATATGTACAATCAATTGAAGACACTTGTCAACAAAGTTCGATCATACGGGAGCAAGAAGTGGAATGACCACGAGGTGGTAAAGCTCATCCTTAGAGCTTTTATGCCTCGCAATGTCATGCTATGCTCCATGATTAGAGAAAGCCCCGGATACAAAAGGATGACTCCGGATGAATTGCCTGGAAAAATCAGCAACATTGAGATGATGGAAAGACAAGCAAAGCACATCAAGGAAATTGCCGATCTCACCTCGGCTAAAAAGAAAGGGGTTGCTCTAAAGTCCACCCTCAAGCCTCTATCCAAAGAAGCAAGGGAAGCACAAATAGAGGAAGACAGTAACGATGAAAGCAGTGAGCTAGATGAAGAGGACATGATATTGTTCATGAAAAAGTTCAAGAGAATAATGAAGAAAAGACAAGGAACAAAATCAAGTGAGGGAAAGTAAAAGGAAAGAACAAAACCGAAGTTGAGGCGGGCATGCTACAATTGTGGTGAGTATAACCACTTTATAGTTGATTTCCCATATGAGGAGAACAAGAAGAAGATCAAAGAATCCATGCCTCAACCTAAGAAATTCTTCAAGAAGAAGAAGAAAGCCGAACAAGCACACATTGGGAAGGAGTGGGAGTCAAACGATGAGTCCTCATCATCCGAAGAAGAAGAGATGGCTAGCGTAGCCATCGAGAGCATGTCCAAGAAATATACACTCTTCCCCACACTCGGCGCAAGGAAGGGAAATAGCACTTGCCTTATGGCAAAGGAAGGTAAACGCAAGGTAATCATCAAAACCCCTTCCGTGCATTCCTACTCTAGTGATGATGAAATGAATAGTGATGATGAGGATATGCTTAGTGAACTAGATAGGAAAGCTGCAACAAAAATGAAATTTTTACTTGATCAACTTGTTGAGAAGGAGAGGTTAATTCATCGTCAAGAGGACATGATTATCTCCCAAAAGTAGGAGTATGTCGAACTTGACAAACTTCTAGAACTTGAAAAGGAGAAAATCAACTCACTAGAGCTTAAGTTTGCTTCAAGCAAGAAAGCTTGCTTGGAGTTAACTGACTCAAATGTTGCAATCAAGGACCAACTTGCTGACCTGATCAAGGTCAACAAGATCCTTTAAGTGCAAGTTGAGTCACTCAAGCTGAGTGAACCTTCCTCCTCTTCAAGTTCACCTTCTCAATCCACTAAAACTTATTTTGCTCATATGTGCATATGTAGTAAAATAGACACCAGTTTGTAGGAGAAGTCAACATCCACAAAGGATAAAAATCCTACCCAATGTGGCATATTTGACAAGGAGAAGATCAACTATGCACGTAGTGCATACTTGGTCCAAATACCTCCAAATGTCAAGTATGGCATTGGTTACTCTTATGATGAAAAACAGCATGCTGGAAGTCATAAGAATAACAAGGGGAGGATTTCCTTTGTGAAGGAAAGACCCTCTCAAACTCATAAGTCGAAGGGTAAAAACCTGAACTCACACAAACACCGAACTAGTCCGGTGAGTGTCCGGACAAGTCCGGTCCTCCGGACATGTCCAACCTTCCAGACTAGCCCTGTATACAAACAACAACAATTACTCTTTAGAGCCTTTGATGCCTCCTATGTGTTAAATGGGAAAAAATCTTGGCAAGGTTTATGCTAATTATGTTGGGCCACGCCATGGGAACACCAAATCTCATGTGTGGGTGCCCAAATGTATTGTAACTAACCTTCAAGGACCCAAGCAAGCTTGGGTACCTAAAACCAAAGAATAATATGTTTTTGCAGGCCTATTCCTCCGGTGGATCCAAATGGGTGCTAGACAGTGGCTGCACCAACCATATGACCGGAGAAAGAAGGATGTTCGTGGAATATGAAGAGAATGAGGACCCAAACGAAGGCATCTACTTTGGAGATAATAGTCAAGGAAGGGTGCTCGGTACCGATAAAATCGCAATATCTTCAACACACACACTTTCTCATGTTTTACATGTTGAATCCTTAGATCATAACATGCTGTCCATATCTCAGCTATGTGACAAAGGTTATAATTGCTTGTTCACTAACAAGGGTGTGACCGTATCTAGGAGGAGTGATGGTTCCATTGCATTCAAGGGTATGTTGAAGGAAAAGCTTTACCTCGTTAACTTCAACAAGGATAAAGCCGAACTTGACACATGCTTGATTGCAAAGACCAACATGGCTTGGCTGTGGCATAGACGGCTAGCGCATGTTGGTATGAGGAATCCTCAAAAACTCCTCAAGGGCAATCACATCCGCAGTTTGAAGGATGTTGTTTTTGAGAAAGATAGGCCTTGTAGCGCGTGCCAAGCCGAGAAGCAAGTTGGAGCACCTCATCCCGCAAAGAACGTCATGACTACAACAAGACCGCTCGAACTACTTCACATGGACTTGTTTGGTCCAATTGCTTACATAAGCATCGGCGGTAACAAATATGGCTTAGTAATTATTGATGACTTTTCTCGCTTCACTTGGGTTTTCTTTTTGCACGATAAGTCAGAAACACAAGGAACACTCAAGAAGTTCTTCAAGCGAGCTAAACGAATTCTCATTGACAATCAAGAGTATTCGAAGCGACAACGGCACGGAGTTCAAGAACACACAAGTGGAGGAGTACCTTGATGAAGATGGGTATCAAGCACGAATTTTCAGCGCCATACTCGCCACAACAAAACGGAGTTGCCGAAAGAAAGAACCGAACACTCATAGAGATGGCAAGAACAATGCTCGATGAGTACAAGACCTCGGATCGATTTTTGGCGGAAGCGATTAACACCGCTTGCCACGCCGTAAATCGACTTTATCTTCATCGACTACTCAAGAAGACATCCTATGAGCTACTCACCGGTAACAAACCAAATATCTCATATTTTCGAGTTTTCGGTTCTCCATGTTATATCCTAAACAAGAAGCATAGGACTTCAAAGTTCGCTTCGAAGTCCGATGAAGGTTTCTTGCTTGGTTATGATTCGAACACTTACGCCTATCGTGTTTTCAACAAGGCCTCCGGACTCGTTGAAATAGCACGTGACGTAGTGTTTGATGAGACTAATGGCTCCCAAAAGGAGCAAGTTGATCCATGTGAACTAGGTAAAGAAGAAGCTCCCTGTCAAGCATTGAAGAGAATGGCTCTAGGTGAGGTTCGACCACAAGAGCCACCTCCACACGTACATGAGGAAGATGAACCACAGGAGGAGATCAACGATCAAGGGGGAGCTTCAACACAAGATCAACCACAAAGATACCAAGATGATCAACAAGTCAACAAAGACAATAACTTAGGGGGAGAAGCAGATAATCATGAAGATACAACTCCTCAAGTGCCACACCCAAGAGTACACCAATGCGTCCAAAGGGATCACCCAATCGACAACATCATCGGTGACATCCAAAAGGGATTAACCACTAGATCTCGCTTAGCTAACTTTTGTGAACACTATTCGTTTGTTTCTTTTTTGCAACCACGCAGGGTTGAAGATGCATTGAAAGATCCGGACTGGGTGGTGGCAATGCAAGAAGAATTGAATAACTTTCAAGCAGAACAAAGTATGGGAACTTGTGGCAAGACCCAATGCAAACATCGTCGGCAACAAATGGGTCTTCCGCAACAAACAAGATGAACACGGGGTGGTTACAAGGAACAAGGCACGACTTGTGGCCAAAGGTTATTCACAAGTCGAAGGTTTGGATTTTGATGAGACTTTTGCTCCAGTAGCTAGGCTTGAATCCATTAGAATATTACTTGCATATGCTACTCACCATGATTTCAAGCTATATCAAATGGATGTGAAAAGCGCCTTCCTCAACGGACCAATCAAGGAAGAGGTGTACGTGGAGCAACCACCCGGGTTTGAAGACGAAGAGTTCCCCGACCACGTGTTTAAATTGCGTAAGGCTCTCTACGGCCTCAAACAAGCTCCTAGATCCTGGAATGAGTGTCTTAGAGATTTCTTAATTGAGAATGGTTTTCAAATTGGCAAAGTAGATTATACTCTATTTACAAAGAATTTAGACAATGATTTTTTTATTTGTCAAATTTATGTTGAAGATATAATCTTTGGGTCAACTAATCAATCGTTTTGTGAGGAATTTAGCAAAATCAAGACAGACAGATTTGAAATGTCAATGATAGGAGAATTAAAGTACTTCTTGGGATTCCAAGTGCGGCAACAAAAGGAAGGGACATTCCTAAGCCAAACCAAGTACACCTAGGACATACTCAAGAAGTTTGGCATGGACAAGGCGCAGCCCATAAAAACCCCCATGGCAACGAATGGCCACGTAGACCTCAATGAAGATGGACCTAGCGTCGACCAAAAGGTATATTGCTCCATGATTGGATCTCTACTCTATTTATGTGCATCTAGGCCAGATATTATGTTGAGTGTATGTATGTGTGCAAGATTTCAAACCAATCCTAAGGAATGTCACTTGACAGCCGTAAAAAGGATCTTGAGATATTTAGTTCATACACCCAAACTTGGCCTTTGGTACCCAAAAGGCTCAAAATTCAATCTCATTGGTTACTCCGATGCGGATTACGCTGGGTGCAAAGTAGATAGAAAAAGCACTTCTGGTACATCCCAATTCCTAGGGAGATCCTTAGTTTCTTGGTCCTCCAAGAAACAAAATTCCATTGCCTTGTCCACAGCCGAGGCGGAGTATGTTGCAGCCGGGAGTTGTTGTGCTCAACTCCTCTGGATGCGACAAACTCTAAAGGATTATGGTTACAATATGAACCATATCCCTCTCCTTTGTGACAACGAGAGTGCCATTAAAATTGCCCACAATCCAGTTGAGCACTCTAGAACTAAACACATAGACATAAGACATCATTTTTTGAGAGACCATTCCATGAAAGGAGATATAGCCATCTCACATGTCAATACCAAAAAACAATTGGTTGACATATTCACCAAGCCACTTGATGAAAATCGCTTTTGTGAACTCCGAAATGAACTAAATATCCTCGATGCTCGGAGTGTGGCTTGAAAAGTTGCATACCTGAATGAATTCTTCAAAATATATTGATTGAATTGTGAAAATCAACTCTCTCTCAATTTTTCCTAAAAAACTATGTCAATTACTAGATCTTGGTGAATTATGATCATTGCTTGATTGTTGTATGCTTACTGGTCATATTCATCAAGATAATTTGATTTAATTTGCCTCTCTATTCTCTATTTATGAACCTTCAAATATATATGAATGGGCTATGCAAATTTCTCCTGGTGACCACGGACTAGTTCGTGGTTACCCGGACTAGTCCGCACATGCAGACTAGTCCGCAGAGTGCCGATTAGGCCGGACTAGTCCGATAACACCACAGACTAGTTCAATGTTGCTCTCTGGATGAGTTCGGACTAGTCCGGTCATCTCCGCACTTGTCTGATTTTTCGTGTCCATAACCCTAGCCGACACCAAACCCTAATCCCTTCATCCTCCACTCTTGCTCACGCGTTCTCTTTCCTCTGCTCAAGCTCCCAAGGCGATTTCTTGCTCCCTCCATCAAAAATCTCCGCATTTGTGCGGAAATCAAGCTTTCCCTCTTGAGGATTGAAGCTAGCGGACTTGTCCGTCCTTCAACACCCCTCATCTCCAAGTTTCAATCGAATTCTTCGGTAATTTTCGCCCAAAACCCTAGAAATATCAATTTTCTTCATTGTAGATCGAACAGCCTAGCATCTTTCACTATATACATGCCTCCTTGATGTATTACGTTTATGGTATGCCTGTTATGCATTAGGAATCACCATTTGTCTAGTTTCCTAGGTTTTTGAGTTTGAACACCGGACTAGTCCGGTGCATGCACGGGCAAGTCCGATGTCCCGGACTAGTCCGTGCCTGGACACCGGACAAGTCCGACTTTTTTGAACTCAAAACCTAACTTTTCAATTCCTCAATGCAAGTCCTTGATATCCTTTTACACCTATGCCTTGTACCATTCATCTCATTTGAGCCACTCATTCTCAGGTCATGTCAAGCTCAAACGATGAAGTTTCCGATTTTGAGGCCGAGATGGACCACGAGGTGGCACCTCGGACCTCGACGGGTCTTGCCAAGAAGCGCCAAGAAAGACCCTCCGAGCCAGTTCCATCCCTCCTCAGGTTCAGAGGAAGGTGTTGGCAAAGAAGCCAGTCTCCAAGGAAGCCACATCATCGAGTGTCCCTCGCCAAGCAAAGGGCAAGGGCAAAGGGATTGCTACAGGCCCAGTTGGTCCCCCGAAACTGCATGCCCCAAGAGAAGGGGTCAGGGACCCAAATGAGGACAAGTTCAATGGGAAGGGCAGCGACTCAGCTGCAAAGCTCAGGAGCATTGATTGCTATAATCATCCAAATCAAGCTGCAGATGGAAGATTCTGGAGCAATATTCATGCTGAATATTATAGGGTTGTATACCTGCAGATGAAGACACCGGTGGTGCACAGTCAGTGGATTGACTGGGCACATCTCGAGAAGAAGAGATGCTCTGCATTCGATGAAGTGATTGCAGCAGCTGAAAGACATGGCTTGAAGGACCTCTTTGCCTTCAAGTTTAATTGTAATGATGAAGTGGTGGCTCAGTTCTACGCCACTTGTTACTTTGCAAGCGATGAAGAAGAGAGAGTGACCTGGATGACTCATGGATCCAAGTACACTATCATATATGAAGAATTTGCAAGGATGTTGCATTTTGACACCTCAAGCAATGACAATGTGATTATACACAATGTTGGTGTCATCGAGAAGGAGAATATGAAGTTTCTCTATGAGACCAACTCAAAGTTAATCCCTCCATCCACAAAGAACATGAAGCCATTCTTTGTGGTGCTAAACAGAGTCCTGAGGAAGACAATAGCCCCTAAGGATGGAGATGCTGGGAGTGTGCAAGGATACCTCCGGACTCTGATGAGAGACATAAGCAAGGACCGCCCATCTGATGTGGCGGAGTACATTTGGAATGATATCGTGAACATATCCTGCACTCCCAATAGATCCTGTGGCTACGCCCCTTATCTCATGTTCATGATTGAGAAAGTCACAGGGATCGAGTTTGTTAAAGATGTGGAGCACACACCTCTGAGGCCTCAGAAGCCTCAACAAGTAAATGTCCAGGCTGCTCCCTCGCCGGCCTCCAGTCCCGAGGCACTGACAAGAACAAGAGAAGATGTCAGAGCTGCTCCAACTTCAAGGGCAGCCCCTCAGAGAGGATCAGCTAGTGGAATCATCAAATACCTGGCTGCCATCTTCACCTCCTGCAAGAAGGCCAAAGTGAAGGCCCACAAGCTCAACATGAAAAGAAAGGAGGACACGAAGTACATCAAGGCAAATGTGAAGCAAATTTGCAAGAAGCTGGAGATCGACCCCATTGGATCTCCAATGATTTCTGAGGACTCCGACCTGGACTACACTAAGCTCGGGCCCTTGACCCCATCCGAGCTTGCCTACTTTGGCGTTGGGGGCTCGAGCGTCTCCGCCCCTCCTCCTTCTCCTCCTCATCAAGCTGAAGATGAAGAAAACGAAGACGACGATAAGAGGACCGACAGTGAAGAGTGAAGACATTAGGACCCTCCTCTCCTTCTTTTTGGTGTCTTGATGCCAAAGGGGGAGAGATTGAGGGGGAGTCTTAGCTTTAGCTGTAAGGTGCGAGGAGAGAGCTCTCTTTATGTTTTCTTAACTCTTTTGTAGCTTGTAATGTTATAACAATGATCTTATGTTAATTATGGTTCTGTGATGCAATGATTTGATCCTTTGAGTAGTGTTTATGAAAACTGAGATTTTGTTCTAAAATGACATATATTCTTGCTATTGGTTGATTAAAGTCAATTATATCATTCTTTATGTTCCAGTGTACTTAGTTATGCATCCCACCATAAAGAATGCACATATGGATAATACTCTCACTGCTTGATGTATTTTGGACCCATATGTGCATGCTTTATGAAAATATCAATTTTTATCATATTTTGTGAAATCTCAATGGTTGTCATCAATCACCAAAAAGGGGGAGATTGAAAGTGCATCTAGGACTCCCTTGTGGGTTTTGGATGATTTATGACAAGCGGTTGAGATCCTAACCTCCTTGTTGAGATGAGTGCAGGATTTTAATAGGAAAATGAGCAAAGTTCCAAAAAGAAGGAAGAATGAGAAGCAAGGTGGAAATGAGCTCGAGGAAGAAGAGTAGTAGATTATTGTGTATGGATTGTGTTAAGGAAACACACCCCAAGAGCTCAATCACAATTAAACACACACATTTCACAAAGTTACGCAGGACCGGACTAGTCCGATCACAACAGGACTAGTCTGATATCCTTTCTACACGAGATCGGACAAGTCCAATAAACATCGGACTAGTCCGATATCCTTTTTGACTAGAGTCGGACTAGTCCTCACCAGTGCGGACTAGTCCTCAATACACTTCACAAGTCACACGAAATCGGACAAGTCCGATCGCAATCGGACTTGTCCGATATTCTTTCTGATCCAAATCGGACAAGTCCGATGTCTACACGGACTAGTCCGAAATACCCTATGATATGAATCGGACAAGTCCCCCAGTGCGGACTTGTCATCCTATACACTTAGGGTCTCACATGTCTGGACAAGTTCTATGACTATCGGACTAGTCTGAGGATTTCCAGTAGTAAAATCGGACAAGTCCGATCCTAGCCGGACTAGTCTGATATTTCGGGGTACTTAGGGTTTGCTACACACAGCACACCGGACTAGTCCGGTGACCACCACGGACTAGTACGAACTTTCTAAACCCTAACTGTCACTTTTTGAAACCCCATATAAATAGAGGTGCACGACCCAATTATGATAACTCTCGAACCCCAGCACCGTCACACCACCCAAGAGCCTCAAAAACTACATCTGTCCACAAAATTAAGTGCAACAACGATCAATCCTTTGAGAATTCACTCTAGATCATTGGAGAGACACTTGCAACACCACGTTGAGCTCTTGGTTTGATTCTCTAACACACTCCTGCGATTCATTTGTAATTTTTTAGTGTGTTCTTGGTGGTATTTTCTGTTGTAATCCAAGGGAGCTCTCAACGTGTGAGAAAGCCCCTTGAATTCGGTTATTCACCCCTTTGTGATTAGTGGAAGAGGATTGGCCTTCGTGGCGATCCGATGAGGGTAGGGTTGGAGAAGACCCGGTCCTTTTGTCAACTCCTCAACGTGGATGTAGGTTGCCTTTTGTGGTAGCCGAACCACGGGATAAATCCTTGTGTTTTTCTTTTGGTGTTCATCATTCTCATTCATCAGTATAATCTAGGGTTTCAACAATCATTGCTCATCTTACGTTGAATTATCAAACATAAGAATTAACTATGATATAATCTAATATATAACATTGGAACCTTTATTTGATTCTATATTTTCGCTGCATTCATAAAAGGATCAACCTAATTGATCAAGCTTAAACAACTCAGTCTGTGAACACCAGACTAGTCTACACATTACCGGACTAGCCCGATATCTCTGGTATTGAACTTGTTGTTGAGTGTTGTAGGATCCGACAAAATTCGAAAAGGCCTATTCACCCCCCCCTCTAGGCCCACATTCACTCCTCTTCTTCTTCTTCCTCTAGATCTCCTTCTCCCTCCTTGGTGGCTGCTATTCACGAGCTAGGCTTTGGGTGTGGTCTAAAAGTATCAAATAGATGTCAAGCCATGGGGTGGGGTTGTTTATATAGAGGTGGAGGCTAGGGTTAGATGGATTTCGAGTTTGAGATGAGTAGAGGTAGGTTTTAGAGTCCCTCATGGGCTCTAAAAGAGTTAGGCACGACATCCCTAGGCCCACTTAACATAAAACCCAAGAAAAAAGTCATGAAACAAAAGATCAACTCGGGGATGCGATTTATCGGACAAGTCCGAAAAGGGCCGGACTAGTCCAAAGTTCGACAGAGAGAAATCGGACAAGTATGGACTGGATATCTGACAAGTCCGAACTTATCCAAAGGGGTAAAACAGACAAGTCTGGCCAAAAATTAGATAAGTCCGACATTAGTCAAAGGGGAAAATGGACAAGTCCGCTCGAATACCGGATAAGTCCAGGGACTTAGCAAAATTTCCAAGGAATTGGAACACTGTGCTAGTCCGCAATGGACCGTACAAGTCCGAAATTGTCCAGAGGCAAAAACGGACTAGTCCGCAGCAAAACGGACAAGTACGTTTGAAGTCAGAGAGAAATCAGACTAGTCTGCACCAAAATCGGACTAGTCCGCACTTTCCAGAATTCTTAGGTGCGGTTTTACTCTAAATTTATTCTAAACCTATTTCTTTTTATGTGGATTAATGTTGGGCATGTATAAAAACTTATGCAATGCATGATGGATGAAAATGAGGGTGTTACATGCTCAGCCTCTCGGACCTTCGTCCCTCGCGTCCTTTCTCTGGGTAGGTCTGGGAGCTATCAAACCTCTCGGGTCAATTACACTCCCGGTGACCTTTAGGACTCAAGAAAATTATAGGTCCGAGAAGTTGGTCTTCGACGTAGCACACATCAGCCTTCCCTTCAACGCCATCCTAGGCAGGCCAGCCCAGCATAGGTTCATGGCCATAGCTCATTACAACTATTTGGTGTTGACGATGCAGACTCCTTCAGGCGTCCTTCGAATCCGCGAGGACCGCACTGCGGGAGTCACCGTGCTGGAAGAACTCTATGTGCTTGCAACAGCGTAGGAAGAAGAATCCAACAAATAGGAAGTTGCTCAGCCTCCGAGCTCTCGTCAACGAGGTTCAACCTCTGCACCACGTGTGCAACCAAGCGATGACACCGACATTCCCGTAAAAGTCGTCCAAATCGGTTCCGATGTTGCCCAGACGACCCGCATATCGGGAGGTCTGGACAACAAATAGAAACTCGAGCTCATCACTTTCCTCCGAGCGAATGTCGACGTGTTTGCATGGCAACCGCCATAGATACCTGGGATCCCTAGGGAGGTGATTGAGGACAGCCTGAAGATATGTCCTAACGCACAGCCAGTACATCAGAAGATGTTGAAGCAATCAGTTGAGCGTCAGAATTTCAACATGTAGGATTGAAGAGCACGTGAAAAGCTACCAGAGGGGGGGTGAATGGTAGATTTAAAAATCTTACGCAGCGGAAACAATTAAACCGCAACCCCTTTGGCAGAAAAATGATATGTTAAAGAAATCGTGTGTGAGACTAATATAAACGTGTTTCACCGTGAAAAAAGTGATAGATATTAGAGATAATCAAGTCATGAATACAACACAACAAGAATCACTCAAATCCGTCGAGAAAAACTCAAGTTATGAACAAAAGATCAAACAAAGGTCAATCTGCCCTACCTGAGAAAAAAAACAGTTCTGGAACGCTGCAAAGAAACTCTTGTAGATCAGAAATCACAAATCCAGTGACTGTGAAATTTTGACAGATGATAGATAATCAAGTTGTGAAGACCACCCAAAAAGAATCACATCAATTAGATCTGTAAAACTCGGGTTATGATGAAACCACCGATGAAAGGTAGTGCTGTCCAGAAACTCGACGAGTAAAACTTGTCTGGAACAAGTCGGATGAACAAGGCACAAAAGTTCCTTCAAACTACGAATTTTATTCAATAGAACACAAGAGGAACAGCCCCAGAGTCGTGCACCACGAGCTCTGGGCTCCCTTGCTTATATAACCAGCTCGAAAGCCAACTCAACTCAAATCAGGAACCTAATCCTACCCTGTTCACGAATCGTAACTTTCCATAACTGCTTAGGATTCTTCTATACGCAGATAGAAGCAATCTTAAGACTTCCAAACACCTTAGGAACGTATCCCACATTCCAAAAAAACTCAAATTCGTGACCCACACAAAATCCTATCATAACCAACTCAAATCTTTTAAT
Source organism: Tuctoria greenei (assembly GCA_036927565.1). Taxonomy (NCBI): domain Eukaryota; kingdom Viridiplantae; phylum Streptophyta; class Magnoliopsida; order Poales; family Poaceae; genus Tuctoria; species Tuctoria greenei. The sequence continues at coordinate 119,693,273 of JAYESD010000003.1, read as the reverse complement.
ATTTGAGTCAAACCCGACTCAGCCGTAGCCTGAGTCCATAACCTAGTCGGTTGGACCTTTCCGACCAATTCTTTATGTCCACATCTCTTCATCATGCCTCGGAACCATGTAGCCACGTCCATGCACTCCTTGCACACGTGCATTGTTCTTGATTCAATCATGTTGCAACCTCCTGATCAGCTCAACCACAATTCCTCCTGAATTTGGTTGTTGGAACCTCATCTCCTCCCTGAGACTAGTCCAATGGATCCCATCACCAGTCATGTTTTGAACTCAAGCAACACCTGCACATGAATAAACAACCAATCCATATGAGCCCAAGTCCTCAACTTGACTCAAGTTAGTTCCGAACACAACACCTTATGTGAGAACCTCACATAAGTATGTTGCAAAACCACAGTAACACGATATCATCCTTGTCAACCAAAAACGCACCAAAGACTTAGCAAATGAATACTAAGCAATCTTTCTAGAGATGTAAAGCAAGTACGAAACATTGCAAATGAAAAACAGAAGCATTGCGGTCAAGTTTCGGACCTTGCCAGAGCAACCCGGATCTTGAGCCGGAGCTAACAAAAGCTAGTAGAACCTAGCACTGGAGCTTACCAAAACTAGTACAACCAAGCTCCCGCCGGAGCTTACAAAACTAGTCAGACCCTTATAAAAATGTGTTTTGGTGATATTTGAAACTTTTATCGTCAAAGCAAGTGTATTCACTACAAGCCAATGTATTCAGCACACATAGGTCTTACAATCTCCCCCTTGATGAATGCATTGGCAACACCATTTAAAATCCGAACATTGGCTTATTCACATAGAAGTTTTGAAGGCAATTTCTCCCCCTTTGTAAATAAAAAGTAAAATGAGAAGAAAATCCAAAAATTATCCCATATTATCTCTCCCCCTTTATTATCTCTCCTTGTGCACATATTCTCTTTCTCTTCATGTTTATCTCTCCCCCTTTGACAATGTATTCAGCAAGTCATGAGCATATAAACAAATTATCTCTCCCCCTTTAGTTGTTATGAGCATATTATAACATATACATATAAACAAAGCTCATCCAAGTCATACTATCAGGTACCTTACATTATCACATCAATGAGATACATAAAGTAGTGTAAGCCTTGCTAGAGATCAAATGTAATTTTCAATTTAAGCAAGTGATGATCTCACAAACTTAACTATTTCAAAACCTGAAAGCATGACACTAGTTGCTGCATTTTATTATTTTTCAAAGCATGAATTTAGATCATATGATATTTGCAAGAGATTATATGCGCATCTGCCTTATTCTAATCAACCAAGCCAAGCCTATGTCATTTGAGAATCAGAAGCTTGAGGACATGGTTTTAGTCATACACAATTTCTTCCAAGTTCATATCTAAGTGCAATGATAAGCCATCTCAAAAGAAGAAGTGCGATGCATGCATATTCTCTTGATCTTTTCTCAATTTATATTTGTTCATAAAAACTCAACATGTGAGTTGATTACTTGATTAATTCATAATGATTAAAAGCACTTGTGAACATGTAACAAGTTCAAAACAGCAAGAAAGTTAGACCATGACTGTCGGTACCCTGGGAACCATACACCCCTTGAGACTACAAGGATCTCAAGGGAAAGTCATCTACTTGATTTGAAGACCTTCGGAGGCCCAATGTCACAAATAACAAGACCCGCTTCTCCAACATGGTTAATCCCAGGGTCGCCACGTGTACTGTCAAACCGGAGCTACCGCCCACAAGGGGAAAGCTCCAGGCTATGTACCAAAATGGCATCCCCGGACCTAACCCCAGACCGAGGGAAGCTCCGGAACTAACACATGTCATGTAGCTCCGGAGCTACCTGTTTCCCACAGTATGCTCTGGAGCTACCACGTGTCCAACCGTCAGATCTTCAGCCTCTAACCTCCGGAAGACTCCACAACAGCTTCGGATCTTCAAAGAGGAATCAAGGGCTTCAAGACCCGATCAAGTGTCATTAATACTATATTAATGACACACGATCGGATGACCTTAATTACCAGTAATGATGCTGTCAAAGCCCATTACCCGGTCATTAAGGGCAATTAAACATGTTGAATGAGTATCAATATTATTAACCGCCGGGGCCACATGTCGGGCCAGGCTAACTTGTAACGGCCTGCCCTTGTAATATAAGAGGACAGGCCGACTACATACTCTACACGTTCCAGAGACGCAGGATACAAGCTCATAAAGCTAATACAACACCAACACACTCGTGGAGTAGGGTATTACGCTCAGGCTGCCCGAACCACGTAAATCTCCGTGCCTCCTGTGTCATTTACAATTCACCTTCTTGAATCTCCGCGCACCCACACCGAACATCGAACTCCTCTAACACTTTAGTAGTGTCGGGAGATCTGCCGGATCCAAACCACCGACAGTTGGCGCGCCAGGTTGGGGCGCCTGAGATTTCGAGAATGGTGAACTCAGCTGTTGGATCATCCAACGGTCATCTTGCTGTTCAAGCTGTTGGGGGCAATCCCTCCAATATGCAGCCACCAGCAGGGGCCTCAGCGCCAGCAGGAGTCACACTGCCACCACCGCCACCTCCACCAGAAAATCAAGCTGGACAACGCGATGGTGCACCAGCGTCAATCACTGCATCGGCAAATCACGACAACCCGGAACAGGCGCTCCATGCAGCACGTGCTCTTCTCCAACGCCCACCACCTTCGGATGCATCCCGGGATGCACTGGAGCAGTGGAGGGCTGATGTGGAACATTTGGTTGCAGCAGCATCCGACTGCATGAGCAACCAGGGTCCTCCTCCTTCAGGACGGGCCCTGTCGCAGCGACGGACCTTGTCTGGCAGACTTGGTCAGCACGTTTCCAACAACAGGAGACGTGCTGCATCACAGCAGGTGACATCGTTGCCCTCCGGGGCACGACGCACCCACACGGTATCAAGGCTTTCAACTCATGACCTCCGGGCGGAGCTTGATCGCCGATATTGCCAACAAGACGGCCGAGTCCATATTGAGCGTGCTCGTGAAGACGAGAAGCTCAAGACGTTCCTGCTCCTTTAAGGAGTAGGAGGAGGCTGTTCAGCCCTGGACATGCACCTGCGTATGTTCAGGTGGCCACAGAAGTTCCAGCCTCACCTGCCGGAGAAGTTCGACGGGACTGTCAATCCTGTTGAATTTCTTCAGATTTACTCCACTGCTATCTTGGCAGCTGGAGGAAATGAGGCTGTAATGGACAATTATTTCCCAGTGGCTTTATCTAGGACCGCCAGGTCCTGGTTTATGGGCCTTCTACCTAACTCCATCAACAGTTGGGAGGAGCTGTGCCGGCAGTTCACCGCCAATTTTGGGAGTTCATACACCCGACCAGGCACTGAACTGGACCTTTTTGCAGTCGTGCAAAAAGGGGGAGAATCTCTACGATCATTCATCCAGAGGTTCTCTCAGGTACGAAACACTATCCCTTCTATATCTAGCACCTCTGTCATTGTGGCATTCAGACAGGGTGTAGGAGACAAGAAGATGCTGGAGAAACTGGCGATCAAGGAGATCACCAGTGTCACAGAACTCTTCAGGTTGGCCGACAAATGTGCCAGAGCTGCGGAGGGCCGTGAGATGCACTCCAAATCAACTCCAGAGGATCACAAGAAATCCTCCAAAGGAGAAGCCACTACCTCCGGGAGTGGCAAAAAGAAGAAGAAGACCAACGACAAGAAGAAGCCGTCGACCGGTACATCCAATGTTGCAGCTGCTGCAGCTCCGGGTGGCCGGGGGCCACGCCCCGAGAAGCGACCTTGACCGTCTTCTGAAGACGTTGGCAAACCCAAGGTGTGGTGTCCAATTCACAAAACGGGCAGCCACAGTTTGGAAGACTGTCGGGAGGTCCAAAACCTTGCCGAGCGCTACAACAAGCGCCGGGAAGAAGCTCCTTTCCGACAGAGGGAAGGAAAACAAAAAGTCGACGAAGCTCCGGCTGAAGAGGAGTTAGGTTTTCAGGATCCCAAAAAGGTCCTGAAGGCCGTCTACACCTCCGTCGACGACGATTCCGACGTCTCTGACAACGAGCGTCGGAAGACCATGAACAACATCTTTGGTGGATCTTGGGACATCACCTCCCGCCGCGTCATCAAGACTATGCGTCGGGACATGGCTGCTGTAGCTCCTACAGCCAGGGCGGAACCTCATCGGAAGTGGATGGACACAGCCATCACTTTTGATGCTTCAGACTGCCCTCGAAGCATGGTTGGAGCAGGTTAGCTACCTTTGATGGTATCTCCTACCATCAATAACATCCAGCTCCACCATGTCATGGTAGACGGAGGTTCAAGGCTTAACCTCATAAGCTTCGAAGCTTTTACCAAGCTTCAGCTCCGACCTTCGAATCTCCACCCCTCCCGACCTTTCTCCGGAGTAGGTCCGGGAGCCATTACCCCACTCGGAGCTATTACTCTCCCGTTACCTTCGAGACACGGGAGAAGTATCGCACCGATAAGTTGGTCTTTGACGTTGCTCAGATCAACTTACCCTTCAATGCCATCTTGGGTAGGCCTGCCTTGTACAAATTCATGGCAGCTGCTCATTATGGCTACCTGGTGTTAAAGATGCCAACACCAGCAGGCGTTCTTCGGATCCGCATAGATCGTACTGTCGGAGTAACTGCTCTGGAAGAACTCCATGCACTTACCACGGTGCAAGAGGAGGACTCCAGGCAGGAGCAAGCTCCAAAACCCCCGAGCATTCGTCAACGAGGCTCGACATCTGCACCTCATGTGCAGCCAAGCGGCGACACCGACATCCCTGTCAAAGTCGTCCAAATCGGTTCTGATGCCGCTAAGACCACCCGTGTATCGGCAGGATTGAACGACAAATAGGAAATCGCGCTCATCGCTTTCCTGCGGGCTAATGTCGACGTGTTTGCCTGGCAACCGTCACAAATGCCTGGGATCCCCAGGGAAGTGATTGAGCACAATCTGAAGATCTACCCTGACGCCCGGCCTGTGCACCAGAAGCCTCGGAAGCAATCTGTAGAGTGACAGAACTTCATTCGACAAGAAGTGATGAAGTTGCTCGAAGCTGGATTCATCTGAGAAGTCTTCCATCTAAAATGGCTGGCAAACCCAGTCATTGTGCCCAAGACCGGCGGGAAGCTTCGGATGTGTATCGACTACACAACACTAAATAAGGCATGTCCAAAAGATCCATTCCCACTCCCTAGAATAGATCAGATAGTGGATTCCACCTCCGGGTGTGAATTACTGGGTTTCCTAGACGCATATTCAGGGTATCATCAAATCAGAATGTCTAGGGAAGATGAAGAGCATACCTCTTTCATCACAGTAGATGGATTGTACTGTTATACAACCATGCCGTTTGGTCTCAAGAATGCAGCTTCAACCTTTGTACGAGCTATGTACAAAACCTTTGAAGACCTCATTAGAGACACAGTGGAAGTGTATGTTGATGACATCGTGGTCATGTTCAAGAACAAGGAGTCACTTCTTGACACCTTACAGGCTGTCTTCGATAAGCTGCGGGTCACCCGCACAAAGCTAAACCCAGACAAGTGTGTCTTCGGGGTTAGCTCCGGAAAACTTCTTGGTTTCCTGGTAAGTCACCAGGGCATAGAAGCTAATCCGGCGAAGATCAAGGCCATTGAAGACATGCGGCCACCAGCCCGCATCAAAGATGTCCAAAAGCTAACTGGATGTCTAGCAGCCCTCAGCCGGTTTATTTCAAGACTGGCAGAACGGGCACTCCCCTTCTTCAAGTTATTGAGGAAGTCCGGACCATTACAATGGTCTGAAGAAGCAGAAAAGGCGTTCCAGGAGCTAAAACAGTTCCTCACCACCCTACCAACTCTGGTAGCTCCGAACCCTGGTGAACCTTTGTTGCTTTACATTTCAGCCACTGACAAAGTCGTCAGTATGGTCCTGGTTGCGGAGAGACCAGAACTACCCCATACTCAGGGATCCAGACCCCTTCGGGAGGGTCCGGAGGTTCCTGAAAGTGAGTCTAGGTCCCAGCTCCCAGATTCAAATCCACAAGAAGCCACCTCAGAAGACCCAGACTCCTCTGGGAGGATCCAGGTCGCTTCTGAAGAAGCTTCGAGTTCCTCCAGCCAGAACCCGGAGGTCCCCGAAGAAAATCCGGATCCCTCCGGAGGGATCCAGGTCAGTGAAGAGGAAGCTCCGGGCCCCTCCGGGAGGGTCCGGACCATTCAGCGCCCAGTGTACTTTATCAGTGAAGTACTACATAATGCCAAGACTCGATACCTAGAGGTGCATAAGCTACTATATGCAGTTCTTATCGCCTCTAGGAAGCTTCGCCATTATTTCCAAGCTCACAAGATCTCAGTGGTGACCTCTTACCCACTTCGGGCAATCTTGCATAATCCCAACTCAACTGGGAATATTGCAAAGTGGGCAGCGGAATTGGCCGAATTCGACCTTGAATTCATTTCAAGGCAAGCAATCAAGAGTCAAACATTGGCAGACTTCGTGGTGGAATGGACTCCCTCTCCATCAAACCCTGGGGGCCCCAGTGAGTAGAAGCCGGAACACGAAGCTCCGGCCTTCACCGAGCCTCATTGGACCCTCTACTTCAACGACTCCATGCAAAAGCAGGGGGCCGAAGCTGGAATCCTTCTGCTTGCACCAACCGGGGAGAAGGTAAAATACATGGTACACCTTGACTTCAAGGCGACCAACAACATGGCAGAGTACGAAGCACTCATCTACAGACTAAAGGTGGCACTGTCATACGGTGTCAAGCAATTGCTGGTCAAGGGAGATTCACAGCTCATCATTAAGCAAGGGAAGGATGAATGCTCCAGCAACAATCTCCAGCTAGCTGCTTACCTCCTTGAAGTCCAGAGGCTTCAGAAGGACCCACCATGTCCAGCGTGCCCACAACGTTGAAGCCGACGAACTCTCGACGAAAGCGTCAACTGGAGCTCCGGCTCCTGATGGAACTTTTGTCCGGATGTTGTCAAAACCCACAGCTAAGCCTGACGAACTGAGCGAAGGGGGCGAGATCAGCATCCCAAAGCTGATGGTCCCGATGGCCCTGTTACCATGGCAGCCATCAAGGGTCGTAGGTGCTGCCGGAAGCTCCGAGCAACCCAGCACGCAAGACTCAAATGCTCAAGTTAGTTCCAATGCATGGATCTCGGAGATCCGAAACTACTTGAAAGATAACATCCTTCCTGACGATGATGTATCCGCTGACCAGGTAGTCAAATTGGCTAAAAGCTACACGTTGGTAGAAGGGGATCTCTACCGGCGCGGTGCCAACGGCATCCTAATGCAGTGCATCACAAGGGAAGAAGGTTGCGAGCTCCTCGCAGAAATCCATGGAGGCGAGTGTGGGAACCACGCGTCTTCCCGCACGCTTGTTGGTAAAGCCTTTCGGCATGGCTTCTACTGGCCTACAACACTCCAGGATGCAATTGAGCTGGTGAAGAAATGCGAAGCATGTCAATTTCATGCAAAGCAAATTCACACACCGGCTCAGCCACTACAAATGATACCTCCTACATGGCCCTTCGCTGTGTGGGGGATGGACATCTTGGGACCTTTCCCAAGAGCCGTCGGAGGTTACAAGTTCCTGTACGTCGCCATTGACAAGTTCACCAAGTGGTCGGAAGCAACTCCAGTTGTGACAATCAACAAGCAATCTGCTATCAACTTTTTGCAGTCCATTGTATGCAGATTTGGAGTCCCAAACAAAATCATCACTGATAATGGGACCCAATTCACAAGCTCTGCATTTCAAGGATATTACGAAGACCTCGGCATTCAAGTTTGCTACGCCTCTATAGCTCACCCAGCAAGCAATGGCCAAGCCAAGAGAGCAAATTCTGAAATCCTTAAAGGACTCAAAACGCGCACCTATGAGCACTTGAAAAAACATGGTGCCAACTGGATTGAAGAGCTTCTGCCCACTCTCTGGGCCAACAGGACAACTCCAAACCGGTCAAATGGAGAGACACCCTTCTTCCTGGTTTATGGAGCTGAAGCAATCCTTCCTCCAGAAATCACCTTGGGGTCACTCCGGGTCCGGACCTTTGACGAAGCCACGTAGGACCAGCTCCGGCGTGATGACCTAGACCTCCTTGAGGAGGGAAGGTGCCAAGCAGCTGTTCGGAATGCCCGATACCGCCAAGCCCTTCGGAGCTATCATCAGCGGCATGTACACAACCGACAGCTCGAGGAAGGTGACCTAGTGCTACGGAGAATAGAATCTAGAGAAGGGTTAAACTAACTCTCCCCCAGCTGGGAGGGACCCTTCTGAGTGATTAAAGTATCCCGTCCCGGGAGCGTTCGCTTGGCTACCGAGGATGGGACACCTCTCCCAAATCCTTGGAACATTGAGCACCTCTGTAAGTTCTACACTTAATATCACAGAGGTGAGTCTGTAGTAACTTGAGGTGTATGTTATAGAGTCATTGTACAGAGTCGGGTAGTTCCTCCAGGAGAACAGCCGGACCTTTCCCGGAAGGTCCGCAAAGTTCATGCAACACTTGTCACAGTATTAGGACTAAAAGTGTGGCTAGCTACCCTGGGTCAAACGAGAAATAAAACACGCTTAGCCTGGTTCCGTACCCTAAGAGTGTACTTGTTTCCCTTGTACCCCGAGCCTATAATGAAAGACATCTTCATGTGAAACAGACTCCACGTGCATTTATTTTGTACAGGCTCAACATTTTTTATTTTTGTCTTTCTTGTCTATAACAAAGACGTGCAATTCTTAAGAAATTTTAGTTCGACCGGTTCATATACGATTCGAGTTGTACTATCGATTCTTTTGGATTCAAATATTGTTCATGGCCCACTCGCCTGAATGCCGCCAAGCCAATCTAGGGCCAAAGTGTGCTATCGACTTAGCCTGGTCAAGCACCCTAAGTACACCACTCTACTACACCTCGGTAGGCCGAAGTAAGGCGGGTCCAAGTACAATTGGATCTGGAAGTAAAGACAACACATTCGATTGTATTTAGAATCGCGTTGGACCTAAAATTTTCTTGAGAATCGTAAGCCGTGATGAAGTTATAGGCAAGAAACGAATTTTACTATTTTTCTTGGCTTCGGTGTGCAGGAAAAATAAAATCTACGTTGATGGAGAAAAGCCGGAGCTAACAAAGCTCCGACTCCCCTATGTGGCTTGTAATCGATGTTAAGCATTGAAAACGAGCATCACCAGAGCAACCAAGCTCCGGTAGAGCTAGGGGGACCAGCCGTCAATGCTAAATAAAAGATGGTGAGAAGACCCGGCAAACAGAGTCTGCTGCCAACAAACTAAGTGTTGGCAAAGGTCACTGCCGGAGCTACTAAGCTCCGACAACCCGAAGGACTAACTATCGATGCTATACGCGTTGATAGGGACTATCGCCGGAGCTACTAAGCTCCAACGATAGACAATGCCGGAGCTTCTAAGCTCCAACAACCTCAGGGGGCCTTCACTATCGAAGACTTCGGACCTACACTCTACAAGTCCGGAGCAAATGAGTCTTCAACAAAACACAATATCCTCTTGGTACATGTTCACAATCAAATTGTGTACATCTACCAGGGGGCCAAGTGAAGACAAAAGTGTTAAAGACAAAAAAGTGAAATTCACAAAAATTTGGGGATTTCATTCATCTGGAGACAAGGGATTACAAAATTGAGGAAGAAGAAGAGAAAATACAAGTGAGAACTACAGAGATGGTCCTAGACCCTATGGAAGAATTGGGCGACCTTCTGGGCAACCACCGACATGTTAGCTCGGGCAGCTTTGCCTTCTCCTTCAACGGGACCTTCAAGCACCAGGTCCAGAGGAAACTGAGAGTTCCGGGTGGTGTAGCACATCAACACATACTCTGTGACGTTCTTCGCCAGGGATTGCCCCTCAACCTCCAATTGGTCCGCGATGACGTCGCCCACCTTGGAGAGTTTGCTACCTGCCGAGATCAACGCCTGCAACGCCAGGTCCGTCTCCGGCTCCGGATCATCCGGACGCACAGGACTGAAGCCCATCGGTGTCAGCGCGTCGTTGGCCTTGCCCAGGAACTCCCAAATCTGTATGGAGTCCGCAGTCCTTAAGCCCTTCAATTCCTCCAGGGATCTTCTGACCGCCACCAGTTCAGAATTCTCGCGAGCGAGGCGCTCAACCTCTTTGGCGTTTTGCTGGATCTTTTCAGAAACTCACTTCTCGAGTTTTCCGAGCTCCTCCTCCCGGAGGTGGATCTTGTTCTAGCGGTCAACCAGGTCCTTCTCCCTGCCCCTCACTTTCTTCTCCCTGGCGACAAGGGCACACTCTTGCTCGTAGAGTTCCTGCCCTCGAACTCAGGCCTTCTCCACTTCCTCAGTGCAACGCTCTTCCAGTTTCTGGGCGCGCTCCTCTAGGCCCTTGTCAGCCAGAGCCACCTTCTCGGTGAGCTCCTCCTCCCTCCTCATGACGTCATCCCACAGCTTAAGGAGTTTCTGCTCTTCATCTTCAAGCCTTTTCTCCCTCTCTTCAAGTGCCTCCCGGCGCTTGATGAGTGTAGTGTTAATGGCCTCAAGCCTTTCTTGGCGTTCATGGGCCGCACTGTTAGCTGCTTTGGTCTGCTCGTAAATCTCCCGGGATTGAGCGTCGAGGGCACGAGTCATACTCTCCCTGTCATCCAATAACTTGCCCCAGTATTCCAGGCAGACCTTCTCCCGCTTGATCCACTCTTTGTCATCTGCTAGCCTCGACTGCGCCATCTTGGTCTCGAAGTAGAGCCGGTTACGCCACCGCCTAAGGGTTTGGCGCTCCTCTTCAAGAGCCTTTCTGTCATGGAAGAAGGCCAGTTGAACTTGACGCAAACTGGAACAAGCGTTGTCAATAGACAATGACAACGGGATAGGTTCTGGACCTGCTGGCGTCTCCTCCGCTGGTTCCAGCAGGTTTTCAGATACAAAAATTGGGTCCCACTCCACAAGAGTGGTCCCCTGGGTCTCCATGGCAATAGTGTCGTCCTCCGGGATGGCCTCAGTCGCCATCGAGGAAGGCCCCGCCGCCAGGTCTTCATTTGCCCCCTCAGGCAGGGGGCCAGCAACTTCACCAGGGCACTCCAGCTCAGCCGTGAGTACCTCCGACGTCGTCACTTCCGGAGCAGGGGCCGCTTCTGGCTCCGGCTTGGGCACCTCCTCTATTGGGGGCTCGAGCTCCGACGCCTCTGCAACAGCCGACTCGGGAGCCGGAAGATCTTCATCATCAACTGGCCATGCGGCCGGAGCTCCAACAACGACCGGCTCTGCAGCCGGTGCTTCTGAGGGTAGCCTACCCAACCGTCGGGACTTCCTCAACATCCGGCGCGCACGTCAGGACTTCAATCACCTCTGGCTCAACCGCCGGAGCATCGACAATTTCCGGCTCTGGGGCCAGAATTACTGCTTCCTCTGGCTCAACGGCCGGAGCTTCCATCATCTCAGCACCAGGACCCGGAGCTTCAGCCTCCGGGACAGGTGCCGCTGGCGCATCTTCTCTCCCGCGGTCCGGAACTACCACGGGAGTCTCTGGGGATGTGTCGAGGTCCATGACCACGACAGTTGGCGCCAGAGCTGTCGCAGCTTCAGCCACCACTTGGTGCGGCACCGGGATAGGAGCAGAAGCTTCTGCCCTCACAGCTTCAGTTGTTGTGGCTGAGGGTGGAGCCTCACTCCTCTTCTTGGGAACGCTGCAGATGATGGACGAAGAAACTTAAAAAAAAAATAGTTACTACAACAAAACAACTGTCCAAGGTAAAGATTAAAAATTACCTTGGGAGACTTCTGCACCAGCTTGCGCGGAACCTCTTTACCGGGCGTTCTGGGCTGGTCATAGCCGGCGTGGAAACTCCGAAAGGCCCCCCGGAACTCGTTGCAGCCACGGGCGTTTCCCTAGTCGAGGCCCCCCTCGATCGGGAAGAACCTCCGGACCTAGAGGCCTCAACCGACCCTGGTGCTGGAGTCGCATGCCCGGAGCTAGCACCCCGGGAGGACCCCGCTGTGGGTACAGTCGCCGCGGTTCCAGAAGACCTCCCCGTCCGGAGAGAAGGAGCCGATGCAGAGGTGGCTGGCCTGACAGACCTTCTGTCGGCGTGCTGCAGCTTCCTCTTTCGGCTTTAGGGTTCATCCACCGGCTCCTTGCCCTTGCCGACGACCTCAACCCTTGGCTTCGGGGCAGGGTCGGAACCACTTTCGGAAACCCAAGGGGTCGCCACCCTGGAGATTGATCTTCCCTCGACGACACCTAGGTCGTCAAGCACGGGCATCTTCCGCCGGAGCTCCCTACTGAACTCTACTTCCACGTTCAGAGGAAGAAAAGCCGATGGCGGAGTCAAGTCGTCACCCTCGACGTCGATGTCGTGCTGGAACTTCTTGAGGTGGAACTCCAAGGTTGTCCCCACCATGTTGGACTTCAGCCCCGTCTCGACCCGGTCATCGTCCATCACGCCGTTGAGGGCCCAAGCGAGTTTTTCTCTCCTCTTCAGCGGTGCCCACCTGTTGACCAGGAAGTTACAAAACACCGCCTGAGGAGTTAATCCTCCATCCACGCACTGGCGGATCCTGGTCAGAGCAGGGTTGAAGGCATCCGCCAACACTGGAGCTTCACTCCATATCGTCGTGTCAATGTTGGGGAGGCCTTCGGGCAGCTCCAGCCTCTCGTGCTCCTCCACCCGGATGACTATCCAGTCCTTCTTCCAGTCATCCCACTTCCCAGAGGGGAACGATCGGAGGTACTTGAATGGGCACTTCTTGCGCTTCACGAAGTAGTAGAAGCCAAGGTACTCATTGCTCCTGCCGGTGGTATGGACGGTGAAGAAGGTCCGGAAGAGTTCAATGCAGGGGGGGATGCCCACCCACATCTCACAGAAGTGGACAAAGATAGAAACAAGGAGAATGGAGTGAGGGCCAAGGTGGTATAGCTGCAGACCATAAAAGTCTAGCAGCATCAAGAAAATGGAGGGAAAAGGTGGGATCAACCCCACCATGGCGTACGAAGAAAAGTACACCATTTCACCGGCGTGCTCCTTCTCAAACGGGAGCTCTCCCCCGGCGCGGACCGAGCGGTTGAAGAAGTCCGAGGACCATCCCATGAGGGTCTGGACCTTCTTCAGGTCGCCATCGGTCTTCAAACGGCTCTCGCGAAGACCCAACTCCATCGTAGCACAGCAAGGCAAGAAAGGAAAAGCAAAGCACAAGTTGGGAGTTTGAGCGCAAGATCAGATGAGAGGCGTAAAGAACTCCAGACGGTGCGCGTTTTCCTTCTTAAGTAAGCCCTCGCAACGCTTGGATGGAAACCGCAAGGAAGTCGAAGGTACCACTCAAATGTTCCAACCGGCCGATGACGAGAGGGCCCGGGACCACCCCGACGATCAAGCCGAGGTTCTTACCCAGGTGAACGGTTGTCATCATGAGGCGGGAAGCCCGAAGGCGGCGGCCTGACAAGGCGCGCAGAACCGATATGGTTTTCATGTCGGGAACCGGCGACCTTCAATTGCGTGAGATCCGCACACCAAAGATCTCATCTGCCGCACACGGGATACGCCACACGGCGAGGATTTAACTCCAAACCATCGCCAACGGCACATCCGAAGACTTTTGAAGACTCAGTTCAAAAGTCGCGAGGATGGACCCACCTCCGGCGGAATGACTTCACCCAAAGGGTCTTCCCCAGAGGTTGGCCCAGGGGGCCACTGTCGGTACCCTGGGAACCATACACCCCTTGAGACTACAAGGATCTCAAGGGAAAGTCATCTACTTGATTTGAAGACCTTCGAAGGGCCACATGTCAGACATAACCGGACCCGCTTCTCCAACATGGTTAATCCCAGGGTCGCCACGTGTACTGTCAAACCGGAGCTACCGCCCACAATGGGGAAGCTCCGGGCCATGAACCGAAATGGCACCCCCGGACCTAACCCCAGACTGAGGGAAGCTCCAGAACTGACACGTGTTAGGTAGCTCCGGAGCTACCTGTTTCCCACAGTATGCTCCGGAGCTACCACGTGTCCAACCGTCGGATCTTCAGCCTCTATCCTCCGGAAGACTCCACAACAGCTCCGGATCTTCAAAGAGGAATCAAGGGCTTCAAGACCCGATCAAGTGTCATTAATACTATATTAATGACACACGATCGGACGACCTTAATTACTAGTAACGGTGCTGTCAAAGCCCATTACCCGGTCATTAAGGTCAATTAAACGTGTTGAATGAGTATCAATATTAGTAACCGCTAGGGCCACATGTCGGGCCAGGCTAACATGTAACGGCCTGCCCTTGTACTATAAAAGGACAGGCCAACGACACACTCTACACGTTCCAGAGACGCAGGATACAAGCTCATACAGCTAATACAACACCAACACACTCGTGGAGTAGGGTATTACGCTCAGGCGACCCGAACCACGTAAATCTCCATGCCTCCTGTGTCATTTACAATTCACCTTCTTGAATCTCCGCGCGCCCACACCGAACATCAAACTCCTCTAACACTTTAGTAGTGTCGGGAGATCTGCCGGATCCAAACCACCGACAATGACCAATTTTAGTGTAAGTAATTATTGCAATTACTAGACATGGCAAAAACTACAAAACGTATAACACGAGTAATGTAGTAAGAACTTTCAGCATGTAAAAGGAATCACAAAGTCATATATGTATGAAATACTATGCTCATATTATTTTAATTTCAGATTCACACATAGACTTCCCAAGCTTCAAAACTCACCCTCAATTTAAGTCATGAGGATGCATAACCCCTATTTCACTACGAATGTAACAAAAATGAGTGAAATCCAAAGGTTTTGTAAAAATGTCAGCCAATTGTTGTTCGGTATCTACATGGTGAAGCACAATGTTTCCTTTTTCAACATTATCTCGGAGATAGTGATACCTAATGTCAATGTGCTTAGTTCTAGAAGGTTGCACGGGGTTTTTAGCAATGCAAATGGCACTAGTGTTATCACATAACAGTGGAACACTATCTAGATTAACCCCATAGTCCTTAAGTGTTTGAACAATCCAAAGAATTTGTGAGCAAGCACTAGCAGCAGCTACATATTCAGATTTGGCTGTGGATTGTGCAACTGAATTTTGTTTTCTAGAGGACCAAACAACAAGAGAATTACCAAGAAAATGACAATCACCAGAAGTCCTTTTCCTATCAATCCTACAACCCCCAAAATCAGCATCCGAAAAAGCTTTCAAAGTAACGGTTGAGGAAGAAGGAAGAAAAATGCCAAATTCTTGAGTTCCATGTAAGTACCTGAGAATCCTTTTGACGGCTTGATGATGTGAAGCACGTGGGGAAGCTTGAAACCGTGCACAAAGACATACGCTGAATTGTATGTCTGGTCTTGATGCCGTGAGGTACAAAAGTGATCCGATCATGCTTCTATATTCTTTTTGATCCACGGGTTCACCATCTTCATCAAGTCCAAGTGTTGTTGCTGTTCCCATTGGTGTCCGAAGAGGCTTGCTTTTGTCCATGTTGAAGCGCCTTAGGAGATCTTTTGTATACTTCGTTTGATGCACAAAGGTACCCTCCTTAGTTTGCTTGATTTGCAGCCCCAAAAAGTATGTGAGTTCACCCACCATACTCATTTCAAATTCGGAACTCATCATTGCTGAAAACATGGACACAAGATCATCAGAAGCACAACCAAAGATAATATCATCCACATACACTTGAACGAATAATGAGTCATTGCCATGCTTAAGCACAAAAAGAGTTTTATCAACCGTGCCCATGGTAAACCCCTTTTCAGGTAAGAATGTTTTTAACCTATCATACCATGCTCTAGGGGCTTGTTTGAGACTCTACAAGGCTTTGGACAGTTTGTAAACATGATTAGGAAAATCTGGATTTTCAAAACCCGGTGGTTGTTTCACATAAACCTCCTCATCTATGAAGCCATTAAGAAAAGCACTTTTAACATCCATTTGATGTATCTTAAAACCAATAGATGCAGCAAAAGCTAACAAAATTCTTATGGCTTCTAATCTAGCAACAGGAGCAAATGTTTCATCAAAATCTAGACCTTCAACTTGAGTGAAACCTTGAGCAACCAACCTAGCCTTATTCCTAACCACAACCCCATCCTCACTTTGTTTATTTTTAAATACCCATTTAGTTCCAATTAAAGTGTGACCTTGAGGTGGAGGTACAAGTTTCCAAACATTATTTCTTTCAAAATTTTCTAACTCTTCTTGCATGGCAATAATCCAAGATTCATTAGTGAGTGCGTGTGATATATCTTTGGGTTCAAAAGAAGCAACAAAAGCAGAATGAGCATAAGAGTTTGGATCGCAAAACATGGACCGTGTGACTGGTTTGTACAAGCTTCCAATCATCTGTTGCGGGGGATGATCTTTGTAAAACCGTAGGGGAACAGATGTCTCACAAGCTTCTTATTCTTCATGCTCATCACAAATCGATGAGCTTGTGACTTGAGGATGATTTCAATCAGCATTGACGGTTGTCGGTGCTGGTTGAGAATTAACATCCGGAGCTGAACAAAAGTCTTTAGCTGCTGAATTTTCGGGCAGCAGCTCCAATTCTTCCTCATCTTCATCAAAAATGATTCCCCTCCTGCGGATATGGATCTGGACCTGCAATGTTTGAGCTAGTACCTGGGCTAGCTTCATCAAAAGACACTTCACAAGTCTCCACAATTTTGTTAGTGTCAAATAAAATCACACGGTAGCCTCTAGTATGAGATAGATAACCAAGAAGCATGCCATCAATGGATCTAGGTTCAAATTTATCAAGATTACCGTGTTTCATAACAAAGCATTTGCAACCAAAGACTCGAAAGTGTGTAACACTAGGCCTATGTCCAAACCGGAGCTCATATGGTGTCTTACCTAGCTTAGCACACAAGAAAACATAATTTGAGACATAACAAGCGGTTGCTAACGCATCAGCCCAAAATTTCCTAAGAGTTTGATATTCATCAAGCATTGTCCTAGCCATCTCAACTAAGGTTCTGTTCTTTCTTTCTACAACACCATTTTGTTGAGGTACATATGGAGAAGAAAATTGATGATCTATTTCATTTTCAGCACAAAAGTGATCAAAAGATTGATTTTTAAAATCAGTTCCGTTATCACTTCTAATTGCTTTTAATGATCCTGGGTGATCAATTTATAATCTAAGAAATAAAGTTCTAAAGTGACTAAAAACTTCATTCTTAGATGCCATAAAGTAAACCTAAGAGTATCTAGAATAATCATCAACAATCACAAGAACATATCATTTTCCTCCGAAGGATTGAACACGTGAAGGTCCTATGGTGTCAAGGTGCAAAAGTTGACACGGTTCAGTTGTCATGATCATTGTGAGAGGAGTATGTGAACCTGCAACCATCTTAGCATGTCTACAAGAAGAGCACACAATTTTTTTGTCCCCTTTAAGATTAAGCAGCCCACGTATGTGATCAAGAGCACTAACACGCGTTAGGTGATCAAAGCCTACGTGACCAAGTCTACGATGCCAAAAATATAAGTCCTTTGAATCATTAGCAACTAGACACCTATGCTTAGAGGAAGACATATCAAAATCAGCTTTAAAAACTCTTCCAAACCGAGACATGTTAATAATAAGCTCACTGTTTGAACCTACAACTTTGCAGCAATGTTTATTGAAAAAAATTTCTAGATTTTCATCTAGCAATTGTGCAACGGAAAGCAAGTTGTATTTCAAATTTTTTACAAGTGCCACGTCCTTCAAAGTGTAGTGATTGTTTACTCTAACTGAACCCTTAGCAATTATAGGAGTTGAAGAATTATCGGCAAAAGTAACATTCTCTACACGTGACACAAAAGAGAGGGAGGAGAACCAATCTTTGTTACTGGTCATATGGCGTGAGCAACCTGAATCCACAATCCAAATGTTCTCCTTCCTCAAACGTGTAACCTACATAGAAGCACAATACGTCGATGAATCAATACTGGGGTTAGTCAAAAGGCATTTAGGAATCCAGTACTGAGTCACGCGATGTGCAGCAGGAAAAACACGCGAAAGCTGAGACAAAACAGCAGGTTTATGAGTCAAAGTTTGAGATTTTTTATTCTTAACTACGGACCTATAAGGTGTCACTTGTGTAGCACAAAAATCAGTAGCTCCGGAGGCAAAAACAGAAGGTCCGGAGGTAAACTTTGAATGTTTTTGACTCAAAACAGTAGGTTGTACATTCGGTTCAATATGTGCAGCAAATTTTGCATGAAAGTTATGAGATCTAGCAACCATTCTTTCCCTTTTCTGTTGTTTAGCTAGTCTATAACAAAAATCTATGACATGACCATCTCTACCACAGTAGGTACAAAGAAATTTAACTTTGTGTTCATGTCTAGATGAGCAAACAACATTTTTATTTGAATCCGAATGAGACAATACACCTGCAGATTTGAAAACCACTTCTTTTTGTTTAGGAACTGTTTGAATCAAATCACTTCCTAATGACTTTACAATTTTAGGTGGATGTCCTTAGTATGAGCATGAGAATCAAAACCTAAACCAGTTTTATCTTTGCAAGACTTGGAAGAATTCAGCAGCAAGTTTAGGTTCTTATTCCCATTACAAAACCGATCTAATGTCCTATGCATGTCATCAAGTTTATTGGACAGATCAAGGCAATTTTCACATGAAGTTTTTCCTTTTAGTTTGCAAATGGAACAAAATTTAACTTCATGAGAACGTAAAGCATTGTTCAATATAGAAATTTCATTCATAGCATCCTGTAGTTTCTTGTCAAGATCATCACAAGTAGAACAATGCAAATCAATTGTAGAACAGCTAGCATCTTTCAAGTCTTTGTCATTAAGTGCAGCAAGCTCTTTGTTCTTTTCAATTTCTAACTCAAGTTTATCATGTGTGGAGGTGTGCGCACTTCTTAATGAGGACAATATTTCATATATTAAATCACAAGAGGGACATGCATCATCACTAGGAATCAAAGTTTTTAAACGGTTGATTTCAGATTCTAGTGATTCAATTTTAACAGCATTGTCCCTAAGCTTTTTGTCCTTCTTCTTAACAATAACAGTGGCACGAGAAATAGCATCACACATTTCTTCACAAGTTGGACATACCTCTTCATTGTCACTGTTGTGTTCTGCCTCCTCCATACTTGATCTTGACTTGCCCACAATAAAGCACAAGTTTGCCAAATCATCTTCATCTTCATCACTTCCAATGTCCACGTCGCTTGAGCCAAGTTCCTAGAGTGCTGAGATAAAACTGTTCACAAGTTGGCGACCTGTAAAGCTCTTCTTTTTCTTCTTATCGTTTGTTGAGGAGTGCTTTATCCTTGATTGTTTTTCTTCCCGGGAGGTAGGACCTGAAAGGTTCGGACCATATGTACGAAAGTGTCCTGTCTTACCACATTCAAAGCATCGTTGAGGTCCGGAGCTTCCTCTCCTTCTAGTTCTCACATTTTGCAATGCTTTTGAGAACCTCGTAGAGAGATGTGCTAGCTCCTCCTCTGGAAACTCCTCAATCTGTTCAAGGGTTAGAGAGGACAATAAAGCAAGTGTACCACAAGATGAAGATTGGCCGGAGCTAGGCATATCACGTTGATAAACAAAAGCAATAGACTTGTTGGGGTTCTTACGTGATATTATGTCAATTTCATGAGTTTTTAGCTTGGAATATAGCACATCTAAAGTAAGTGAACTCATGACAGTAGATTCACGAATAGATGTGACTTTCATCTCCCAAATTGACATATCTAATGCACTCAGCAATTGCCTAGCATTTTCAGCATCTAAAAAATTAACGTTGACACTACGCAAGTTGCTGAGAATCTTATTAAAGCGGGCAAAAAGGTCATCAATAGACTCACCAGGTTGCATCTCGAAGCGCATGTATTCTTTCTTGAACATGTCTTGCCTTACCTCTTTGATCATGTTGGATCCTTCGTTGTAGTCACAAAGTGATTTCCACACATCGTATGCAGACCAGAGGTGTCCAACACGGTCGAAGTCGCTTTGTGTTAATCCTTGTATGATCAAGTTCCGAGCCTTGTTGTTATTGTCGACATCTCTCAGATTTGTAGCTGTAACATGATCGTTTGATGGCACTTCCTAAGGCTTTTATACCTTCTCCCATATTGCAAAGCCTTGTGCCTGGATGAAACCCTTCATGCGTGCCTTCCAAACCTGAAAATCAATACCAGCAAACACACAAGGTTTGGCGGAGTACTTCTCCATGATGATTAGTCAAAAACACATGCAAATCACAAAGATTAGAGCACCATGACTCTGATACCAATTGTAGGATCGAAGAGCACGTGAAAAGCTGCCAGACGGGGGTGAATGGTATATTTAAAAATCTTACACAGCGGAAACAATTAAACCCCAACCCTTTCGGCAGAAAAACGATCTGTTAAAGAAATCGTGTGTGAGACTAATCTAAATGTGTTTCACCGTGACAAAAGTGATAGATATCAGAGAGAATCAAGTCACGAAGACAACAAAACAAGAATCACTCAAATCCGTCAAGAAAAACTCAAGTTATGATCAAAAGATCAAACAATAGTCAATCTGCCCTACCCGAGAAAAAAAAACAGTTGTGGAACGGTGCAAAGAAACTCGTGTAGATCCGAAATCACAAATCCAGTGACCTTGAAATTTTGACAGATGATAGATAATCAAGTTGTGAAGACAACCCAAAAAGAATCATGTCAATTGGATCTGTAAAACTCGAGTTATGATAAAACCACCATCGAAAGGTAGTGCTGTCCAGAAACTCGACGAGTAAAACTTGTGTGGAACAAGTCGGATGAACAAGGCACAAAAGTTCCTTCAAACTACGAATTTTATTAAATAGAACACAAGAGGAACAGCCCCAATGTCGTTCACCACGAGCTCTGGGCTCCCTTGCTTATATAACCAGCTCGAAAGCCAACTCAACTCAAATCAGGAATCTAATCCTACTCTGTTCACGAATCGTAACTTTCCATAACTGCTTAGGATTCTTCTATACGCAGATAGAAGCAATCTTAAGACTTCCAAATACCTTAGGAACATATCCCACATTCCTAAAAAACTCAAATTCGTGACCCACATAAAATCCTATCATAACCAACTCAAATCTTTCCATATTTGAGTCAAACCCGACTCAACCGCAGCCTGAGTCCATAACCTAGTCGGTTGGACCTTTCCGACCAATTCTTTATGTCCACATCTCTTAATCACACCTCGGAACCATGTAGCCACGTCCATGCACTCCTTGCACATGTGCAAACATCTTCCAATGACGTCCACGGTACCTTCACATGCATTGTTCTTGATTCAATCATGATGCGCAACCTCCTAATCAGCTCAACCACAATTCCTCCTGAATTTGGTTGTTGGAACCTCATCTCCTCCCTGAGACTAGTCCAATGGATCCCATCACCAGCTGTAACACCCTCATTTTCATGCATCATGCCCTACATGCACTCATATACATGTTTAACATTAACCCATAACAAGAGGAACAAGTTTAAAATTGATTTGGAGCAAAACCGCACTTAAAAATGTAGGAAAGTGTGGACTTGTCCGATTTTGTGCGGACTAGTCCAATATTCCATGAATCCTTGGAAATTTGCTAAGTCCCTGGACTTGTCCGGACTAGTCCGGTGTTCCAGGGGACTTGTCCGTTTTCCTTTCTGTTCAGATTCGGACTTGTCCGATTTTTGGCTAGACTTGTCCAATTTTCTCTCTTGACGACTTCGGACTAGTCCGGTCCTGTTCGGACTTGGCCGATATTTCGTGACTCCGAGGTTGACCTTTTGTTTTACGACTTGTTTCTTGGGTTTCACGTTAAGTGGGCCTAGGTACGTCGTGCCAAAATCTTTTGGAGCCCATGTGGGACTCTAAACCGGCCTCTACTCATACCAAAACTCGAAATCCATCTAACCCTATCCTCCACCTCTATATAAACAGCCCCACCCCTTGGTTTGACATCTATTTGCCACTTTTCCACCCACCCAAACCCTAGTTCGTGGGGAGCCACCATCAAGGAGGGAGGAGAAGATCCCAAGCAAGAAGAAGAAGAGGAGGAAACGAAAGAGGATCAAGATCTCCACCAAGTTTCGTCCTTCACCACCAATTCATCTTCAAGTTCATCACCAACCCTAGATCATCAAGATCCAAGTGTTACCTCCAAGTTTCTTGGTTCATTGGAGTTCTAAACACCTGGTATGCCTTCTATTCTCTTTTCCTTATGTGAATTCAACCCCTAATCTCCAAATTTACGTCGATCTAGAAAACCCTAATCTGCCGATCTCGTCAGGTGCGGACTTGTCCGGTCTCTAGCGGACTAGTCCGATCCTTCTGGTTAAATTGTGTTGAATTAATTATAAAATTTGATCTAATCAACTCCAAACCTGTATAAACTTGTTAAAAGCTATTAGAACTAGTTAGAGATCATTAAAGGCAATCTAGTAACAAGTTCTACCTTGCATTTGCATCAATCATGCATGTCATGTCATATTGAGTAATATTTGTGCACTCTTTGACTGTGTTTCTTGTCTTTTATGTTTATTGTGTGGATTAGACGGATTTGCGCTAGAAAGTGCCGCGGAGGATCTATAGCACCAGGAGTTTGAAGGCTTTGACCCTAATCAACAGCAAGAGCAAGGCAAGTGTCCTTGAAGCATATTGATCCTGTTTTTAAAATAAATGTTTTGTTTGCAAAACTGCATGCTTGTATCAAATTGACGGAAATCCTATGGTAGGAAGTTTACTAGACTTGTTAAACCACCATTGTCACCTGGAATTTATGGTAGAGAGTCGGGAAGGATTTTTACCTTTTGCTTCGCTTAATCAACTGGGATGGGAATAACTATACCACTCAATTTAATTATGCATGGATGAGATCATGGTTAACATGAACTGGTTAAATATGGTATGGTAACGGGTAATCTAAGCAAGCCTGGTATGTGGATGGGTTGGATGTTATGGTGGTTTGCTTGCTTTAGATCTAAGGACCGGTTCATGCGAGAATAAGCCAGGACTACAGTGCCATCACGAGGCCAAGTATGGGTGCGGCGTAGCTGATTAATTAGGGCTTTGCTAGTGCTGTTTGGGCCATTTTGGATGCTCGGGGAAGGGGTAGTCGGATTGGGTTTGTTGATGATTGGTGGGACTACCCTGGGATCCGAATGGCTCAAGAGGGGGCCCTTGGTTGAAGATGTGCTTCGCGGGAGACATCGCCACCGGTGAAACCTTAGTGGGGTCTAAATAGGCTAGTAATCCCTTTGTAAAGGCTATTTTGTGATCTCTTGGCCACACACCAACGGAAGTGTGTAATATGACTGACGGGTCATGGGCATAAGGGAGGTTCTTAGTCGCCGAAAGGTAATGAAATCACGAACACGTGGGTAAAGAGGTACAAACTCTGCAGAGTTAATTAAAACTATCATGATAGCCGTGCTCCCGGTTATGAGCGCCTGGATGACCTACATGATTAGAGTGAAATTGGAATTTGGGATGGTTATGGTCTGGTAATGGTTATGGATGGTTATGGATAAAATTCTGGTATTGAATATGGTTATTGACGATGGTGAAATCTGGAATTATTGATGATGGTAGTGAATTCAGATTGGTATTATGGTATTACTTATGATTATGATGGGTTTATTTCACATACATGTAATATATTGCTTTTCAAATGTTTTTATGTACTTTTCAGCACTTAGCCATTATTATTGTCGTCATTTGAATCAGCCACATGTCATACTTTCCACACTTGTTGAGTACGACATGTACTCACTCTTGCAATCCCCCCCAACAGTTGCAGGTCAGGATTGGGAGTTTAATGGCGATAATGCGGAGTTCTAGGTCGTGTATACCATCAGCTTTGCCTGTGGTGTTGATTGGAGATGCGCATACATACCCTGTCGCTTATGCTGCATAGTTGCTTAGTTTGCTTAATTAGTTTATTTCC
Source organism: Tuctoria greenei (assembly GCA_036927565.1). Classification (NCBI taxonomy): domain Eukaryota; kingdom Viridiplantae; phylum Streptophyta; class Magnoliopsida; order Poales; family Poaceae; genus Tuctoria; species Tuctoria greenei. The sequence goes on along the minus strand of JAYESD010000003.1, from coordinate 119,669,355 downwards.
GCTGCATTAGTTGAACTTGTCATTAATATTCATTAGAGCTTGTATTCGAGGATAATATGGGTTGTGTAATAAATTTGATAATTAATCTTGTTCTGTGGTAATTTTCTGTATACTCTTTTGTGATTGCACTCGTGTATCTGTGATGAACATCCTGGGCACACATATACGTTAGCTTGGTTCATTTTCGGAACCGGGCGTCACAGATTGGTATCAGAGCCACAGGTTGACCGTAGGACGCGGCCTAGATAGTATGGACACTTTAGAGCACATAGGAGCACTCGGGAATCGATGTGTTTTTGCTTGGAGTGCTGTTTGCTATATATATATTGTTTGCTTGTGTGCTTAATAGAGGATTTTGGGATGCCTTAGCATTGCCATGTCCACCTAGGCTAGTGTAGCTAGTTGTTTAGTTTCATATCCCTTGATGCATATAGTTGGGGACGTTCTCTAATTCTTACCTACTGCTTTTCTTCAGATGGTGAGGACTCTCAACCAGAGGGATGGCAATGATGAAGAGGAGAACTATGGAGTACCTCAGAACAACAACGGACAAGGACCTGCTCATGGAGCTATCAACATTGAGCAGCTATTGTCTATGCAAAACCAGCTCATGCAGACCATTATACAGACAATGGGACAGCTGTAGGCTGGCAACATCAACAATCAGCCCCACATGCCTCCACCGCCACCCCCGCCTCCTCATAACCGGTTGGGAGAGTTTATGAGGACTAGGCCGCCAACCTTTGCTCAAGCCGCAAACCCTATGGATGCGGATGATTGGCTCAAGTCCGTGGAGAAGAAGCTAGCTATTGTCCAATGCAGTGACCGGGAGAAGGTCCTGTTCGCTTCTCATCAACTAGTTGGAGCAGCTGCGGATTGGTGGAATTCTTATTGCAATGCTCAAGAGAACCAAGAGAGAATTACTTGGGCCGAATTCAAGGAGAATTTTCGTTCTCATTATGTGTCGAAAGGTGTTATGCTCTTGAAGAGGCAAGAATTTGAGAATTTGAGGCAAGGAAGATCAAGCGTGAGTGAATATCTCAATAAATTCACTCAACTCTCAAGGTATGCGCCTGAGGATGTTAGTCGGGACAGCCGGAAGCAATACTTGTTCATGAGGGGCTTGAACAATGAGATCCAAGTACAATTGCTCAATTGTGACTATGCAAATTTCCAGAAGCTTGTGGACAAAGCAATTGTGGTTGAGAACAAGATCCGTGAGATGGAGCAAGAAATCAAGAGGAAGGCGCCGTATCAAGGACAGCAACAAGGAAGTAATGTGCGCCCTCGCTTTGCGCCGCCCAATGCGCCTCATTACAGCTCCTCTATTCCTGCTCAGCGCCCTAGTTATGCGCCTCGTGCTGATTTTCCTGGAGCCAATGTTCAAAACCAAGCTCGTCCCAATAATTCAGGTGGAGTTAAGAAGTGTTATACTTGTGGAGAAGCTGGACACTTTGCACATCAATGTCCTAAGTCAGGCCTTGGTCAAAGAAGCAATGCGCCGAGGCAAAACCCAAGACCTAATGGAGGACAGCCACAAGGAAGCTGTGGACAGCAGAATTTTGCCCGTGGCAACGTGAACCATGTCTCTACGGAGGATGCTCAACAAGCGGATGACGTGGTCATTGGTATGTTTCTTGCCAACTCCAACCCCGCGACTATGTTATTTGATTCTGGAGCATCGCATTCATTCATTGCATCGAAGTATGTTGCCATGTATAGTTTGCCTATCTCTCATATGAATTTTACTCTGTTGGTTAAGTCTCCTGGAGGAGAGATGAGGACAAATATAGTATGTCCAAAAGTAAGCCTTAGAATAAGGGGGGTAGACTTCTCCGCCAACCTTATAGTTTTGGATTCTCAAGGATTGGACATTATACTTGGTATGGACTGGTTGAGGAAGCACAATGGAGTTATTGAGTGTGCCACAAAGACGGTGAAGTTGACTAATGAGGATGGGATCACCGTAGAATTTGAAGCATCTCAAACCGCACCGAAGCAATTGGAGGATGATCTCAAGAAGGAATTTCCCTATCTCTTCTCTTCCGCGTCGAATCTCGAGGGCGAGATTCATTTTAAGGGGGGTAGGTTTGTAACACCCTCATTTTCATGCATCATGCCCTACATGCACTCATATACATGTTTAACATTAACCCATAACAAGAGGAACAAGTTTAAAATTGATTTGGAGCAAAACCGCACTTAAAAATGTAGGAAAGTGCAGACTTGTCCGTTTTTGCTGCGGATTAGTCCGATATTTGCCTCTGGACAACTTCGGACTTGTCCAATTTTGTGCGGACTAGTCTGATATTCCATGAATCCTTGGAAATTTGCTAAGTCCCTGGACTTGTCCGGACTAGTCCGGTGTTCCAGCGGACTTGTCTGTTTTCCTTTCTGTTTAGATTCGGACTTGTCCGATTTTTGGCCAGACTTGTCCGATTTTCTCTCTGGACGACTTCGGACTAGTCCGGTCCTGTTCGGACTTGTCCAATATTTCGTGACTCTGAGGTTGACCTTTTGTTTTACAACTTGTTTCTTGGGTTTCACGTTAAGTGGGCCTAGGTACGTCGTGCCTAACTCTTTTGGAGCCCATGTGGGACTCTAAACCGGCCTCTACTCATCCCAAAACTCGAAATCCATCTAACCCTAGCCTCCACCTCTATATAAACAGCCCCACCCCTTGGTTTGACATCTATTTGCCACTTTTCCACCCACCCAAACCCTAGTTCGTGGGGAGCCACCATCAAGGAGGGAGGAGAAGATCCCAAGCAAGAAGAAGAAGAGGAGGAAACGAAAGAGGATCAAGATCTCCACCAAGTTTCGTCCTTCACCACCAATTCATCTTCAAGTTCATCACCAACCCTAGATCATCAAGATCCAAGTGTTACCTCCAAGTTTCTTGGTTCATTGGAGTTCTAAACACCTGGTATGCCTTCTATTCTCTTTTCCTTATGTGAATTCAACCCCTAATCTCCAAATTTACGTCGATCTAGAAAACCCTAATCTGCCGATCTCGTCAGGTGCGGACTTGTCCGGTCTCTAGCGGACTAGTCCGATCCTTCTGGTTAAATTGTGTTGAATTAATTATAAAATTTGATCTAATCAACTCCAAACCTGTATAAACTTGTTAAAAGCTATTAGAACTAGTTAGAGATCATTAAAGGCAATCTAGTAACAAGTTCTACCTTGCATTTGCATCAATCATGCATGTCATGTCATATTGAGTAATATTTGTGCACTCTTTGACTGTGTTTCTTGTCTTTTATGTTTATTGTGTGGATTAGACGGATTTGCGCTAGAAAGTGCCGCGGAGGATCTATAGCACCAGGAGTTTGAAGGCTTTGACCCTAATCAACAGCAAGAGCAAGGCAAGTGTCCTTGAAGCATATTGATCCTGTTTTTAAAATAAATGTTTTGTTTGCAAAACTGCATGCTTGTATCAAATTGACGGAAATCCTATGGTAGGAAGTTTACTAGACTTGTTAAACCACCATTGTCACCTGGAATTTATGGTAGAGAGTCGGGAAGGATTTTTACCTTTTGCTTCGCTTAATCAACTGGGATGGGAATAACTATACCACTCAATTTAATTATGCATGGATGAGATCATGGTTAACATGAACTGGTTAAATATGGTATGGTAACGGGTAATCTAAGCAAGCCTGGTATGTGGATGGGTTGGATGTTATGGTGGTTTGCTTGCTTTAGATCTAAGGACCGGTTCATGCGAGAATAAGCCAGGACTACAGTGCCATCACGAGGCCAAGTATGGGTGCGGCGTAGCTGATTAATTAGGGCTTTGCTAGTGCTGTTTGGGCCATTTTGGATGCTCGGGGAAGGGGTAGTCGGATTGGGTTTGTTGATGATTGGTGGGACTACCCTGGGATCCGAATGGCTCAAGAGGGGGCCCTTGGTTGAAGATGTGCTTCGCGGGAGACATCGCCACCGGTGAAACCTTAGTGGGGTCTAAATAGGCTAGTAATCCCTTTGTAAAGGCTATTTTGTGATCTCTTGGCCACACACCAACGGAAGTGTGTAATATGACTGACGGGTCATGGGCATAAGGGAGGTTCTTAGTCGCCGAAAGGTAATGAAATCACGAACACGTGGGTAAAGAGGTACAAACTCTGCAGAGTTAATTAAAACTATCATGATAGCCGTGCTCCCGGTTATGAGCGCCTGGATGACCTACATGATTAGAGTGAAATTGGAATTTGGGATGGTTATGGTCTGGTAATGGTTATGGATGGTTATGGATAAAATTCTGGTATTGAATATGGTTATTGACGATGGTGAAATCTGGAATTATTGATGATGGTAGTGAATTCAGATTGGTATTATGGTATTACTTATGATTATGATGGGTTTATTTCACATACATGTAATATATTGCTTTTCAAATGTTTTTATGTACTTTTCAGCACTTAGCCATTATTATTGTCGTCATTTGAATCAGCCACATGTCATACTTTCCACACTTGTTGAGTACGACATGTACTCACTCTTGCAATCCCCCCCAACAGTTGCAGGTCAGGATTGGGAGTTTAATGGCGATAATGCGGAGTTCTAGGTCGTGTATACCATCAGCTTTGCCTGTGGTGTTGATTGGAGATGCGCATACATACCCTGTCGCTTATGCTGCATAGTTGCTTAGTTTGCTTAATTAGTTTATTTCCGCTGCATTAGTTGAACTTGTCATTAATATTCATTAGAGCTTGTATTCGAGGATAATATGGGTTGTGTAATAAATTTGATAATTAATCTTGTTCTGTGGTAATTTTCTGTATACTCTTTTGTGATTGCACTCGTGTATCTGTGATGAACATCCTGGGCACACATATACGTTAGCTTGGTTCATTTTCGGAACCGGGCGTCACAGATTGGTATCAGAGCCACAGGTTGACCGTAGGACGCGGCCTAGATAGTATGGACACTTTAGAGCACATAGGAGCACTCGGGAATCGATGTGTTTTTGCTTGGAGTGCTGTTTGCTATATATATATTGTTTGCTTGTGTGCTTAATAGAGGATTTTGGGATGCCTTAGCATTGCCATGTCCACCTAGGCTAGTGTAGCTAGTTGTTTAGTTTCATATCCCTTGATGCATATAGTTGGGGACGTTCTCTAATTCTTACCTACTGCTTTTCTTCAGATGGTGAGGACTCTCAACCAGAGGGATGGCAATGATGAAGAGGAGAACTATGGAGTACCTCAGAACAACAACGGACAAGGACCTGCTCATGGAGCTATCAACATTGAGCAGCTATTGTCTATGCAAAACCAGCTCATGCAGACCATTATACAGACAATGGGACAGCTGTAGGCTGGCAACATCAACAATCAGCCCCACATGCCTCCACCGCCACCCCCGCCTCCTCATAACCGGTTGGGAGAGTTTATGAGGACTAGGCCGCCAACCTTTGCTCAAGCCGCAAACCCTATGGATGCGGATGATTGGCTCAAGTCCGTGGAGAAGAAGCTAGCTATTGTCCAATGCAGTGACCGGGAGAAGGTCCTGTTCGCTTCTCATCAACTAGTTGGAGCAGCTGCGGATTGGTGGAATTCTTATTGCAATGCTCAAGAGAACCAAGAGAGAATTACTTGGGCCGAATTCAAGGAGAATTTTCGTTCTCATTATGTGTCGAAAGGTGTTATGCTCTTGAAGAGGCAAGAATTTGAGAATTTGAGGCAAGGAAGATCAAGCGTGAGTGAATATCTCAATAAATTCACTCAACTCTCAAGGTATGCGCCTGAGGATGTTAGTCGGGACAGCCGGAAGCAATACTTGTTCATGAGGGGCTTGAACAATGAGATCCAAGTACAATTGCTCAATTGTGACTATGCAAATTTCCAGAAGCTTGTGGACAAAGCAATTGTGGTTGAGAACAAGATCCGTGAGATGGAGCAAGAAATCAAGAGGAAGGCGCCGTATCAAGGACAGCAACAAGGAAGTAATGTGCGCCCTCGCTTTGCGCCGCCCAATGCGCCTCATTACAGCTCCTCTATTCCTGCTCAGCGCCCTAGTTATGCGCCTCGTGCTGATTTTCCTGGAGCCAATGTTCAAAACCAAGCTCGTCCCAATAATTCAGGTGGAGTTAAGAAGTGTTATACTTGTGGAGAAGCTGGACACTTTGCACATCAATGTCCTAAGTCAGGCCTTGGTCAAAGAAGCAATGCGCCGAGGCAAAACCCAAGACCTAATGGAGGACAGCCACAAGGAAGCTGTGGACAGCAGAATTTTGCCCGTGGCAACGTGAACCATGTCTCTACGGAGGATGCTCAACAAGCGGATGACGTGGTCATTGGTATGTTTCTTGCCAACTCCAACCCCGCGACTATGTTATTTGATTCTGGAGCATCGCATTCATTCATTGCATCGAAGTATGTTGCCATGTATAGTTTGCCTATCTCTCATATGAATTTTACTCTGTTGGTTAAGTCTCCTGGAGGAGAGATGAGGACAAATATAGTATGTCCAAAAGTAAGCCTTAGAATAAGGGGGGTAGACTTCTCCGCCAACCTTATAGTTTTGGATTCTCAAGGATTGGACATTATACTTGGTATGGACTGGTTGAGGAAGCACAATGGAGTTATTGAGTGTGCCACAAAGACGGTGAAGTTGACTAATGAGGATGGGATCACCGTAGAATTTGAAGCATCTCAAACCGCACCGAAGCAATTGGAGGATGATCTCAAGAAGGAATTTCCCTATCTCTTCTCTTCCGCGTCGAATCTCGAGGGCGAGATTCATTTTAAGGGGGGTAGGTTTGTAACACCCTCATTTTCATGCATCATGCCCTACATGCACTCATATACATGTTTAACATTAACCCATAACAAGAGGAACAAGTTTAAAATTGATTTGGAGCAAAACCGCACTTAAAAATGTAGGAAAGTGCAGACTTGTCCGTTTTTGCTGCGGATTAGTCCGATATTTGCCTCTGGACAACTTCGGACTTGTCCAATTTTGTGCGGACTAGTCTGATATTCCATGAATCCTTGGAAATTTGCTAAGTCCCTGGACTTGTCCGGACTAGTCCGGTGTTCCAGCGGACTTGTCTGTTTTCCTTTCTGTTTAGATTCGGACTTGTCCGATTTTTGGCCAGACTTGTCCGATTTTCTCTCTGGACGACTTCGGACTAGTCCGGTCCTGTTCGGACTTGTCCAATATTTCGTGACTCTGAGGTTGACCTTTTGTTTTACAACTTGTTTCTTGGGTTTCACGTTAAGTGGGCCTAGGTACGTCGTGCCTAACTCTTTTGGAGCCCATGTGGGACTCTAAACCGGCCTCTACTCATCCCAAAACTCGAAATCCATCTAACCCTAGCCTCCACCTCTATATAAACAGCCCCACCCCTTGGTTTGACATCTATTTGCCACTTTTCCACCCACCCAAACCCTAGTTCGTGGGGAGCCACCATCAAGGAGGGAGGAGAAGATCCCAAGCAAGAAGAAGAAGAGGAGGAAACGAAAGAGGATCAAGATCTCCACCAAGTTTCGTCCTTCACCACCAATTCATCTCCAAGTTCATCACCAACCCTAGATCATCAAGATCCAAGTGTTACCTCCAAGTTTCTTGGTTCATTGGAGTTCTAAACACCTGGTATACCTTATATTCTCTTTTCCTTACGTGAATTCAACCCCTAATCTCCGAATTTACGTCGATCTAGAAAACCCTAATCTGCCGATCTCGTCAGGTGCAGACTTGTCCGGTCCCTAGCGGACTAGTCCGATCTTTCTGGTTAAATTGTGTTGAATTAATTCTAAAATTTGATCTAATCAACTCCAAACCTGTATAAACTTGTTAAAAGCTATTAGAACTAGTTAGAGATCATTAAAAGAAATCTAGTAACAAGTTCTACCTTGCATTTGCATCAATCATGCATGTCATGTCATATTGAGTAATATTTGTGCACTCTTTGATTGTGTTTCTTGTCTTTTATGTTTATTGTGTGGATTAGACGGATTTGCGCTAGAAAGTGCCGCGGAGGATCTACAGCACCAGGAGTTTGAAGGCTTTGACCCTAATCAACAGCAAGAGCAAGGCAAGTGTCCTTGAAGCATATTGATCCTGTTTTTAAAATAAATGTTTTGTTTGCAAAACTGCATGCTTGTGTCAAATTGATGGAAATCCTATGGTAGGAAGTTTACTAGACTTGTTAAACCACCCTTGTCACCTGGAATTTATGGTAGAGAGTCGGGAAGGATTTTTACCTTTTGCTTCGCTTAATCAACTTGGATGGGAATAACTATACCACTCAATTTAATTATGCATGGATGAGATTATGGTTAACATGAACTGGTTAAATATGGTATGGTAATGGGTCATCTAAGCAAGCCTGGTATGTGGATGGGTTGGATGTTATGGTGGTTTGCTTGCGTTAGATCTAAGGACCGGTTCATGCGAGAATAAGCCAGGACTACAGTGCCACCTCGAGGCCAAGTATGGGTGCGGCGTAGCTGATTAATTAGGGCATTGCTAGTGCTGTTTGGACCATTGTGGATGCTCGGGGAAGGGGTAGTCGGATTGGGTTTGTTGATGATTGGTGGGACTACCCTGGGATCCGAATGGCTCAAGAGGGGGCCCTTGGTTGAAGATGTGCTCCGCGGGAGACATCGCCACCGATGAAACCTCAGTGGGGTCTAAATAGGCTAGTAATCCCTTTGTAAAGGCTATTTTGTGATCTCTTGGCCACACACCAACGGAAGTGTGTAATATGACTGACGGGTCATGGGCATAAGGGAGGTTCTTAGTCGCCGAAAGGTGATGAAATCACGAACACGTGGGTAAAGAGGTACAAACTCTGCAGAGTTAATTAAAACTATCATGATAGCCGTGCTCCCGGTTATGAGCGCCTGGATGACCTACATGATTAGAGTGAAATTGGAATTTGGGATGGTTATGGTCTGGTAATGGTTATGGATGGTTATGGATAAAATTATGGTATTGAATATGGTTATTGACGATGGTGAAATCTGGAATTATTGATGATGGTAGTGAATTCAGATTGGTATTATGGTATTACTTATGATTATGATGGGTTTATTTCACATACATGTAATATATTGCTTTTCAAATGTTTTTATGTACTTTTCAGCACTTAGCCATTATTATTGTCGTCATTTGAATCAGCCACATGTCATACTTTCCACACTTGCTGAGTACGACATGTACTCACTCTTGCAATCTCCCCCAACAGTTGCAGGTCAGGATTGGGAGTTTAATGGAGATAATGCGGAGTTCTAGGCCGTGTCTACCGTCAGCTTTGCCTGTGGTGTTGATTGGAGCTGCGCATACATACCCTGTTGCTTATGATGCATAGTTGCTTAGTTTGCTTAATTAGTTTATTTCTGCTGCATTAGTTGAACTTGTCATTAATATTTATTAGAGCTTGTATTCGAGGATAATATGGGTTGTGTAATAAATTTGATAATTAATCTTGTTCTGTGGTAATTTTCTGTATACTCTTTTGTGATTGCACTCGTGTATGTGTGATGAACATCCTCGGCACACATATACGTTAGCTTGGTTCATTTTCGGAACCGAGCGTCACACCAGCCATGTCTTGAACTCAAGCAACACCTGCACATGAATAAACAACCAATTCATACGAGCCCAAGTCCTCGACTTGACTCAAGTTAGTTCCGAACACAACACCTTACGTGAGAACCTCACATAAGTATGTTGCAAAACCACAGTAACACGATATCATCCTTGTCAACCAAAAACGCACAAAAGACTTAGCAAATGGATACTAAGCAATCTTTCTAGAGATGTAAAGCAAGTACAAAACATTGCAAATGAAAAATAGAAGCATTGCAATCAAGTTTTGGACCTTGCCAGAGCAACCCGAACCTTGAGCCGGAGCTAACAAAAGCTAGTAGAACCTAGCGCCGGAACTTACCAAAACTAGTACAACCAAGCTCCCGCCGAAGCTTACAAAACTAGTCGGACCTTGATAAAAAGGTGTTTTCGTGATATTCAAAACTTTTATCATCAAAGCAAGTGTATTTACTACAAGCCAATGTATTCAGCACACATAGGTCTTACACAACAGACAAGAGATCAAGAAGCTACTTGAAGCTGGTTTCATTCGAGAGGTCCACCATCCACAGTGGTTGGCAAATCTAGTTGTTGTACCAAAGGCCGGGGGAAGCTTAAAAATTAAGGCATGGCCTAATGACCCATTTCCACTACCTAGAATAGACCAAATAGTGGATTCCACATCCGGGTGCGAACTATTGTGTTTCCTAGATGCATATTTTGGATATCATCTGATTCAAATGTTTAGGGAAGATAAAGAGCATACTGCCTTCATAACAGTAGATGGGTTGTATTGTTATACTGCTATGCCTTTTGGTCTCAAAAATGCTGCTTCAACTTTTGTGCGAGCCATGCACAAAACATTTGGAGAGCTCATTAGGGACATGGTGGAAGTCTACGTCGATGACACCATCGTGAAGGTGATGAACAAGGAATCACTCCTTGACAACTTACAAGCCGTCTTCGACAAGCTGCGCATGACGCGCACTAAGATAAACCTAGACAAACGTGTATTTTGGGTTAGCTCTGGGAAGCTCCTCGGATTCTTTGTGACTCACTGTAGAATTGAGGCAAATCCATTGAAGATCAAGGCTATTTAAGAGATGCGGCCCCCAACCCGCGTCAAGGATGTCCAGAAGCTAACTGGATGTCTAGCTGTGCTTAGCTGGTTCATCTTAAGAAAAGCAGAGTAGGCGCTTCCCTTCTTCAAGCTATTGAGGAAGTCCGGACCATTCCATTGGTCTGAAGAAGTAGAAAAGGCATTTCAGGAGCTCCAGCAGCTCCTCACAACACTACCAATCTTGGTAGCTCCAGATCTTGGTGAGCCTCTTTTGCTTTACATTTCGGCAACTACGGAGGTTCTCAACATGGTCCTGGTTGCAGAGAGACCGAAACCATCTTCAGTTCAGCAGTCTAGATACCTCCGGGAGGGCTGGAGCTACCTGAAGGCGAGTCTGGGTCACGACCCCCAGACATGGATCCTGAAGGCAAGCTATCTGAGGATCAACCTCTCTCATCCGAGGGAGTTCTAACAGCTGATCAAGAAGAAGTCTCGGACCCCTTCGGGAGGGTCCGAGAAGCTCAAGAAGAAGGTCGAGACCCCTCCAGGAGGGTCCCAATTGATGAAGAAGAAGAAGATTCGGGCTCTTCTGAGAAGGCCCGGACCGTCCGGCGGCCAGTGTACTTCATCAACAAAGTACTACATGACGCCAAGACTCGGTACATTGAGGTGCATGAACTACTTTATGCAGTTCTTATTGCCTCAAGGAAACTTCGTCACTACTTCCAAGCCTACAAAATATTAGTGGTAACTTCTTATCCACTACGTGCTATATTGTATAACCCCAACTCTACAGTAAATATTGCAAAGTAGGCAGCAGAGTTGGCAGAATTCGATCTCAATTTCTTGCCTCGATATGCTATCAAGAGTAAGGCATTTGTCAACTTCATGGTGGAGTGGACCGCTTCTTTATCAAATATAGGGGGCCACAGTGAGAAGAAGCGAGAACCCAAGGTTCCGGTCTTCACTGAGCCTCACTAGACTCTCTACTTCGACGACTCCGTGCAAAAGCAAGGGGTCGGAGCTAGACTCCTCCTTGCTCCGACTGGGGAGAAGGTCAAGTACATGGTACACCTTGACTTCAAGGCAACCAACAACATGGCGGAATATGAAGCTGTCATCTACGGACTCAAGGTGGTGCTATCATCTGGCATCATGCAGTTACTGGTGAAGGGTGACTTACAACTCATCATCAAGCAAGTCAAAGGTGAATGCAGTTGCAACAACCCTCAACTCGCTACTTACCTCCTTGAGGTCCAGAAGTGGCAGAAGGACTTCCATGTCGTGGACCTCTATCAAGTCCAGCATCTCAACAATGCTCAAGCTGATGAACTCTCGACGAAAGCTTCAACCGGAGCTCAAGATCCCAATGGAGTTTTTGTCAGGAGATTGTCAGGACCTACCGCTCAGCCTGCCGAACTGAGTGATGGGGGCGAGACCAGCACCTAGAAGATGGCGATCCCGGTGGCCCTGTTACCATGGCGTCTGTCGAAGTTAGCTACGACACTTCCCTCGGTACTTCTAAAGTGTAGCCCGCGGAGGTTCTTGTTTCGGTTGGCCACGCAGAGATCAGGATCAAGATGGCGACACCAGAGATTTACGTGGTTCTGGCCACCTGAGCGTAATACCCTACTCCATGGATTGTGTGTGTGTGTGTGTTTTGTATTATGAATCAGTCAAAAGTGTAGTCTATGGCTCAGCTTGGAGTCCCCATTTGTATCATGCAGATCGGTCCTTTTATGGTCCAAGGATTGACCGTTACATCATTTGCCTGGCCCGGCATGTGGCCCTGGCGTATTAAATAGCCTATAACACTATCTACAGGTATTAAGCATGGTTAATAGTGTGATAATGTGCCTTAATGGCTGCATTACTTCTATTAACAGTGCTCTGACAGTGTGTCATTAATAAGATATTAACAACACGTAACAAAGTTTTATAACTGTCGCTTTAACTATCCCTTGAATGTCCGTGCTGAAGGAGATCCGCCATTGTATTCGTTGATGAAGATTCGGAGGCTCCACACGTGGCAGCTTCAGAGCTTCGTTTTGCGGGGAGGTTGCTCCAGCACTGGTGTACACATGTCAACACTAGAGCTTCCCTCTGCTGGGAGTTAGGTCCGGGGTCATTATACACGTGTTGATCGCGGAGCTTCCCTGTGTCGGAAGTTTAACTCCGGATTTACATTACACGCGTCAATCTCTGGAGCTACCCATATGAGGGATGTGGGTCCGATGTAATATGACATGTGGGGCCTGAGGAGGCCTTCAATTTTAACGTGTAGAACTCTTTTGCACTTCTTGCGGTATCATAGGGTACCGACAGTGGCCCCTGGGCCCACCTTCAGGAGAAACCCTTTGGGTTAATTTCTTCTATCAATGTTGGGGCCATCCTTGATTCCCGCGCTTCGACTTCAAAAGTCCTGTAATGTGTCGTTGGGGCAATGGTCCGGGGTTTAACCATCGTCGCTTGGCTTGTTATGAATGCGGCATATAAGATCTTTGAGTGCGAATCTCACATAATTGAAGATTGCCAGTTCCCGATACAAAAACCATATAGGTTTCGAGCGCCTTGTTAGGGTGCCGCCTTTGGGTCTCCCACCGCCCATCATGACAACGGTTCGCCTAGGGTAATAACCTCGATCTCTTCGTCTTGGTGGCCTTGGACCCATTTGTCATGGATGGGGTAAATTTTTGAAATGTGACCCCAACCTTGTTGTGGTTTCCATCCAAGCATCGCGGAGGCTTACTTAAGAAGGAAAGTGTGCGCGGTTTGGGGACTCTTTACGCTTTCGATTAGTCTTGCAGTCAGAGCCTCCCAAACATCGCCTAGCTTTCTCTTTCTTCGCTCCACTTTGCCGCGATAGAGTTGGGTCTTCCCAAGAGCCGCCTCAAAAGCAAGGACGATTTGATGAAGGTCCGGACCTATATGGGGTGGTCCAATGACTCCTCCAACCACCTGATTCGTGCCTGCGAGCTCCCGTTCAAGAAGGAGCGTAATGGGGACATGGTGTACTTCTCTTTGTACGCCATGGTGCAAGTGACCCTACCTTTATCAACTTTTCTTTTAATGCTGCTGGACTTTTACGGTCCTCAGCTGTATCATCTTGGCCCCCATTCTCTTCTTCTAGTGGCGACTTTCGTCCACTTTTGCGAGATGTGGGTGGGTGTTCCCCCCTGCATCGAGTTGTTTCGTACCTTCTTCACCATCCACACCACCGGCAATGGGACTGAGCTTCTTGGGTTCTACTATTTCGTGAAGCGCAAGAACCGTCCCTTCAAATACTTGAAGTCATTCCCTTTCGGCAATTGGGATGACTGGAAGAAGGACTAGGTCATTATTGCAGTGGTGGAGCACGAGAGGTTGGAGCTGCCCAAGGGACTCCCCAACATTGACACCGACGCTTGGAGTGTTGTTCCGGTGCTGTCAGATGCCTTAAACCTATCCTGACCAGGATTCGCGAATGCATGGAGGGTGGAGTGACCCCTCAGATTGTCTTATGCAACTTCCAGGTCAACAGATGGGTTCTACTGAGGGAGAGGGAGAAGCTCGCATGGGCCCTCAACAGCGTGATGGATGACGACCAGATTGAAACTGGTCTGAAATCCAACTTGGATGACAAAGCTTTGAAGCTTTGTCTAAAGAAATTCTAGCATGGGATAAACATCGACGACGACGACTTGGTTCTGCCGGCAGCTTTCCTTCTTCTGAACATGAAGGCGCAGTTCAGCAGAGAGCTCCGGAGGAAGATGCCAGCGCTTGACGACCTTGGTGAGGTGGAAAGGCGTCCGACCTCCAGGGTGGTAATCTACGGAGCTTGAAGACATGGGCAAGGGCAAGGAGCTAGCCAAACCCTCCAGCCAGAAGAGAAAGCTGAAGCATGCCGACGGAAGGTCCGTCAGGGCTGCTCCCTCTACGACGACTCCTTGTCCCCGGTAGAGGCGGTTCTCTGTGACTACACCTTCTCCGATGCACGCGTCTTCAATAGGCGCCACCTCCGAGCGGTCAACCCCGGCCTCAGTGCCGGCTAAGAGTTCCAGGCATGGGAGTTCTTCCCGGCCAAAAGAAGCTCCGTCTAAGAGGACACCTGCTTCTGCAAATAGTCCTCAGCTGCGGTCTGAAGTTGTTGTCTCACAAGACTTGGTGGGCTCCGATTTCGGAACTCGGAAGAAGAGGTTTAGAGGTGACTCGGGTGGTAGCATCCCTAGATAAGCATTGATTGCTCACATTAAAATGCTAGTCTTATTTTTTATGTGTCTTTAATCTTCTCTTCCCTTTATTTCAAGGGTGTCGAAGAAGGGGTCAGGAACTTCGGCGCCTGTCGCAGTGATCGATGCTGCGCATGCTGAGCTCCGGCTTCAAGCACCGAACCTCCTCCTCAAGTGGTGGCAGAAGTCGCGACAGCTCCGGCACCATCTTTTGTGGACTTGGATTTGGGTTCCTCTCCTGAAGCTCCCGTGGTAGCGCCAGACCACGAGGGAGAAGATGGAAATGCACCTCCGGCATTGGTGTGTGAGGTTGATGCTCCAGTGCCAGAGCCAGAAGCTCCAGCCTTTAAGCCGGAGGTTGTGGAAGCCTGGCCGCTGAGCCAGAGGCAATTAATGTCCCGACCACTGAGCCGGAAATCATTGAAGCTCCGGCCCTTGTGCGGGAAGTTATTGAAGGTCTAGCGGTTGAGCTGGAGATGCCTGAAGCTCCGGTCCCTGAACTAGAAAGAGCTGACGTGCCGGCGTCTGAGTCAGCGGCGGTAGAGGCCTCAAATGAAGCCCTGCCATTGCCCCGGAGGTAGCTGAACCAGAGTCGGAGCTGCATGAAATGGTGGCAACTGGTCCTCCGCCCTCAGAGCCGGCGACCGTAGAATCGAAAGCAGCGCCTTCAACTTCTACTCCGGAGGTGGTAGTTCCCCTAGTGGGCCCTTCCTCTGTTGCTGCAGAAGGGCTTTCGAAGAGCGGACCTAGTGCTGCAGGATTGCATGGGACCACCCTTGTTGAGTGGGACCCAATTTTTTGATGGATAATCCTCTGGATCCTGCGGAGATGGTCCCAACAGGTCCGGAGCCTATCCCTCTGGCGTTGTCCATAGACAACGCCTGCTCAATAACCCGATAAGTCCAACTCGCCTTCGATCATGAGAGCAAAGACCTGGAGGAGGAGCAAAACACCTTGAGGCGTTGGCGCAATGGACTCCACTTCGAGACCAGTCTTGCCCAGACGAGGCTGACTGACCAGAAGGAGTGGATCAAGAGGGATAAGGCCCGGTTAGAATACTGGGACACTCTGCTTGAGTTGATGGAAGCCGCCATCCGGGTGCTCGACGCTAATTCCAGGGAAATCCTTGAGCAAGGCAAGGAGAGGCGTGATGCTGCTGCTGAGTGTCATGAAAACCTCAGTGAATTGAACGAGGTTCTCCTGAAGCGCCGGGTGGACCTAGAGGCGAGGGAAGAAAAGCTCTAGGAGCAGCTGGATGATGATGTAAAAAGGGAGGCGGAGGTCACCCAGAAATTGACTTTGGGTGAACAAAATTTGGCAGATCGCAGCAAGAAGCTGGATCTATGGAGCAAAGAGGAGAAGGAGAAGTACTGGAAACAGGGGCAGGAGCTCTCGAAGAGAGAAGCTGACATTGCCACAAGGGAAGGGAAGGTGAAAGGCAAGGAAAAGGACTTGGCGGAAAGGCAGAACCGCATCCACCACCGAGAGACAGAGCTGATCGATCATGAGAAGCAAGTTGCTGAGAGTATGCAACAACTTTCTAAATTTGTCAAGCGCCTCGCTTGGGAAGGTTCGGAGCTTGCGGCGGCCCGGAAGTCACTGGAGGAGCTGCGGAGCTTGAAGGATACAGAGTCCATTCAAGTATGGGACTTCTTGGGGCGGGCCAACGATGCGCTGACACCACTAGGCTTCAGTCTTGTACGTCCGGACAACCCAGAGTTGTACTTGGAACGAGCGATGGTGGCTCTCAATGGTGCTGGCGGCAAACTCGACGTGATGGTGACGTTATTGCGGACCAGCTCAAGACATAGGGGAAGTCTTTTGCTACAAACATCGCATAATATGTGGTGACGTGCTATGTAAGCCGAGACCCCCAATTCTCCCTGGTGTCGGTGCTTGATAGTCCCATTGCTGAAGAGGAAGATGCCGCCAAGGCCAGCGTCCAAGAGGTTTCCAAGAAAGTCGCCACATTCTTCTACTGGACTTCGATCCTCTAGTAGTTAGGACTTCTTCCTTTTGCCTTCTACTGTAATCCCTATTTTGTAATCCAGTGCTTCAAATTAATGAAATCCATTTTGCCATGAACTTCACTTTATTTTTATCTTCAATATATTATGCTCTGTCTTGTTGGCCCCTGGGTATATGTGCACAATTAAAGTGTGTACATGTACCAAAGGATTTGACAGTATATTGACGACTTGAACGCTTCACACTTGTGGATTTTACGTCCGAGTTTCTAATGCGTCGACAGCAGGCCCCCCGAGGTTGGCGGAGCTTGGTAGCTCCGACTGTACCCACTATCAACGTTCAAAACATCGATAGTGGGGCCCCTAGGATTTATCAAAGCTTGGTAGCTCCTGATGTCGCCCTCGAATAGTTGAAGGTAGGTCCCCCAGGGGTTGCCGGAACTTTGTAACTCCGACATTACCCATTATCAACATATTTAATATCGACGGCGGGCCCACTCGGAGTTTGTCGGAGCTTAGTAGCTCCGGCGTTTTCCACCATCGCTATGAATTTATGTTTTCCTGCATATTAAAAACAAGAAAAAAGTAAAATTTGTCCTCTTGTCTATAAATCGTTTGTGACTTATTGTTCTTACTTGAGTTTATATTCTGAAGTTACTCGATATGGTAACAAGTATATTGATGTATCCCTTCTAGACTCATATGATTTTTTAGTACTCACCCTACTGGGGCTTGCCGAAGTGTAGGTAGAGTGGCATATTTAGGGTGCAGGACCAGGCTAAGTCGATAGCACACTCCAGGCCTATGTTGGCTTGGCGTTCATGAAAGTAGACTATACAGCATGTTAAGATCCAAAGGAATCAACAATTTAACTTGCAACGCATATGAATAACTTGGGTAAAACTAAAAAGAATTGCACAACTCCATTATAGACAAGAAGGTTAAAAACAATAATTTGATAGATCGAGTCTTGTAAAAAAATAAATGCACGTGGAGTCTGTTTTTACACAACAATGTCTTTCATTATAGGTCTGAATTACAGGGGAGACAAGGACACTCTTAGGGTGCAGGACCAAGCTAAGTGCGCTATACATCTTGTTCTAACCCAGGGTAGGTAGTTACACTTTTAGTGTTGTGACTGTATGAAGTGTACTTGAACTTCCCGAACCTTCGCAGAGGGGTCTGGATGTTCTCCCGGATGACTTATCCATGTCTGTTTGGCGACTCTATAACATACAACGTGTGTAATTATAGACTCACCTCCTTGATTTTAAGCATAAAACTTACGGAGGTGCTCGATGTTCCAAGGATTAGGAAGCGGAATCCCATCCTCAGTTGCCAAGCAAACACATCCGGGACGGGATACTTTGACTAGTCAGAATGGACCTTCCCAGGTGGGGGAAAGCTTGTTCATTCCTTCTTGAGTTATTATCTTTCGAAGCACCAGATCGCCGTCCTCGAGTTCTCAGTTCCGCACATGCCTTTGATGATAGCACCGGAGTGCTTGCCAATAACGTGCATTCCGAACGGCTGCTTGGCACCTTCCCTCGTCAACGAGGTCAAGGTCTTCACGCCGGAGCTGGTCCTGCGTGGCTTCGTCAAAGGTCCGGACCCGGCGAGACTCCAAGGTGATCTCTAGAGGAAAGACTTTCCATGGTTGACCGGTTTGGAGTTGTCCTGTTTGCCCACAGTGTGGACGGAAGCTCCTCAATCCAGTTGGATCCGTGATATTTAGGCGCTCATATGTGCGTGTCTTGAGTCCTTTTAAGATTTCTGCATTTACTCTCTCGGCATGGCCATTGCTTGCTGGATGATCTACTGAGGCGTAGCTGAGTTGAATGTCGAGGTCTTCGCAATATTCTTGAAATGCAGCACTTGTGAATTGAGTTCCATTGTCAGTTATGACTTTGTTTGGAACTCAAAATCTTCATATGACGGACTTCAAGAAGTTGACTGCTGATTGCTTTTTGATTGTCACAACTGGAGTTGCTTTCGGCCACATAGTAAACTTGTTGATGGCGACATACAGGGACTTGTAACCTTCGACGGCTTCTGGGAAAGGTCCCAAGATGTCCATGCCCCACACAACGATTGGCCATGTAGGAGGTATCATTTGTAGTGATTGAGCTGGTGTGTGAATCTTTTTTGCGTGGAACTGGCAGGCTTCACATTTTTTCACTAGCTCAACGGCGTCCTGGGGTGCTGTAGGCTAGTAAAAGCCATGCCGGAAGGCTTTACCGACCAGCGTGCGAGAGAAGCATGGTTCCCACACTCGCCTTTGCGGATCTCCGCAAGGAGTTCGCGGCCTTTTTCCCTTGCAATGCACCGCATAGGATGCCATTGGCACCAAACCGGTAGAGATCCCCTTCTTCCAACATGTATATTTTAGCCAATCTGACAATCCGGTCAGCGGATACACTGTCTTCAGGAAGGATATTATCTTTCAAGTAGCTCCGGATCTCCGAGATCCATGCATCAGAGCTTACTTGAGCTTCTAAGTCTTGCATGCTGGGTTGCTCGGAGCTTCCGACAGCACCTACGACCCTTGATGGACGATATGGTAACAGGGCCACCGGGACTGCCAGCTTCGTGGTGCTGGTCTCGCCCCCTTCGCACAGTTCGACAGGCTGAGCTGCTTGATTAGACAACCTCTAGATGAAGATTCCGTCAGGAGCTGAAGCTCCAGTTGAGGCTTTTGTCGAGAGTTC
The DNA here is from genome assembly GCA_036927565.1 of Tuctoria greenei. Lineage (NCBI taxonomy): Eukaryota > Viridiplantae > Streptophyta > Magnoliopsida > Poales > Poaceae > Tuctoria > Tuctoria greenei. Next base: position 119,649,869 of record JAYESD010000003.1, on the reverse strand, counting down.
ATCAGCTTTAGTGTTTTGAAGTTGTTGAACATGATGGAGATCCAGGACTTCGAAATCCTTCTGGAGCCTCTGGACTTCAAGTAGATAAGCAGCTAGTTGAGTATTGTTACAAGAGCATTCACCTTTGACTTCTTTGATGATAAGTTGTGAATCTCCTTTCACCAACAGCTATTTGACACCATAATATAGTGCCACCTTGTGTCCGTAGATGAGAGCTTCATACTCCACCATGTTGTTAGTCGCCATGAAATCAAGGTGAACCATGTATTTGATCTTCTCCCCAGTCGGAGCTAGGAGAAGGATTCCAGCTCCGGGCCCCTGCTTTTGCATGGAGTCGTCGAAGTCGAGAGTCCAGTGAGGTTCGGTGAATATCAGAACCTTGGGTTCTGGTTTTTGCTCAGTGTGGCCCCCAGAGTCTGATGGAGAAGGAGTCCACTCCTCCATGAAGTCAGCCAAGGCTTGCCTTTTGATTGCTTATCGTGACACGAATTCTAGATTGAATTTGGCAAGTTCCGCTGCCCACTTTGCAATGTTCCCAGTGGAGTTACGGTTATGCAAAATAGCACGAAATGGAAAAGAAGTTACCACTGATATTTTGTGGGCATGGAAATACTGAAGAAGCTTCCTTGAGGCAATAAGAACTACGTAAAGCAGCTTATGCACCTCAATGTATCTTGTCTTGGCGTCGTGGAGTACTTCGCTGATGAAGTACAAGGGGCGTTGGATGGTTCGGACCCTTTCGGAAGGACCTGGAGCTTCTTCTCCATAGACCCGGACCCTCCTGGAGGATTCTAGACCTTCATGTTGTGCTTCTTGGACCCTCTCGGAGGGGTCTAAAACTTCTTCTTGTTCGACCTGGACCTTACAAGAAGGGTCCAGTTCGTCTTGGTCGGCCAGGTGAACCCACTCAGTTGAATGAGTTTGATATCCTAGCATGTCATCTTGAGGTTCTGTGAAAAAAGGTTGGGACCCAGACATGTGTTAAGGTGATTCCGCACCCTCCCGAAGGGGTCTAGGCTCCTGGAATGGATGTGGCTCTGGTCTTTCCGCAACCAGGACCATACTGACAACTTCGGTTGTTGCCGAAATGTAAAGCAGTAAAGGCTCACTAGGATTCGGAGCTACCAATATCGGTAGTGTGGTGAGGAGTTGTTTTAGCTCTTGAAACACCTTTCCTTCTTCTTTAGACCAATGAAATGGTCCGGACTTCCTCAGGAGTTTAAAGAAAGGTAGCGCCTGTTGTGCCAGTCTTGAGATAAACCGGTTGAGGGCAGCTAGACATCCAGATAACTTCTTGACATCCTTAATACGGCTGGGTGCCGCATATCTTCTATGGCCTTGATCTTTGCCGGATTTTCTTCAATTCCTCAGTGAGTCATCAAGAAGCCCAGAAGCTTCCCGGAGCTAACCCCAATGACACACTTGTCCGGGTTCAGCTTGGTGTGCGTGGTGCGCAGCTTGTCGAAGACAGCTTGTAAGTTGTCAAGGAGTGACTCCTTGTTTTTGATCTTTACGACGATGTCATCGGCATACACCTCCACCAAGTCTGTAATTAGCTCTCCAAATGTTTTGTACATAGCTCGCACAAATATTGAAGCAGCATTTTTAAGACTAAATGGCATGGCAGTAAACAGTACAATCCATCTACTGTTATGAAGGCAGTATGCTCTTCATCTTCCTTAGACATTTGGATTTCATGATATCCAGATTATAAATCTAAGAAACACAATAGCTCACACCCAGAGGTGGAGTCCACTATCTAATCTATTCTAGGTAGTGGAAATGGATCCTTTGGACATGCCTTATTTAAGGTTGTGTAGTCGATACACATCCGAAGCATCCCACCGGCCTTGTGTACAACAACTGGGTTTTCCAGCCATTTTGGATGGAAGACTTCTCGGATGAATCCAGCTTCAGGCCTTGATTTCCTGTCGGATAGAGTTTTGTCTCTCGATTGATTCCTTCTGAGGCTTCTGAATGTGGCCTAGAGGGGAGGGTGAATAGGCCTTTTTGAAAATTGTTGGATCCTGCAACACTTAACAACCAGTTCAAAACCAGAGAAATCGGACTAGTCTGGTAATGTGCGGACTAGTATGGTGTATACGGACTAGATTGATTTGGTTTGACCGATTAACTTTGTTCTTCAATATATGCAGCAGAAGTATACGATTAAACAAATTGTCACAAGGTTATGAATCAAGTTATATCACAAATCAAACTTATACTTGATATTTCAACGTAAAGTAATCAAGATTAGTTTGTAACCCTAGATTGATATAATGTAAAGGACAATGAACACAAAAGAGAACACAAGAGATTTATCCCGTGGTTTGGTTCCCACAAAGTCAACCTACATCCACGTTGAGGAGCCCACAAAAGGACCGGGTCTTCTCCAACCCTACCCTCGTCGGATCGCCACGAAGGCCAGTCCTCTTACAATTATGTCAAAGGGGTGAATAACCAAATTCAAGGGGTTTTCTCACACGTTGAGAGCTCCCTTGGATTACAACACAAAATACCACCAAGAACACACTCAAAAATTACAAATGAATCGCAGGAGTGTGTTAGAGAATCAAACCAAGAGCTCAATGTGGTGTTGAATGTGTCTCTCCAATGAACTAGAATGAGTCCTCAAAGGATTGATCTTTGTTGCACTTAATTTCGTGGAGAGATGTGGTTTTTGAGTCTCTTGGGACGTGTGACGGCGCTAGCGTTCGAGAGAGTGTAAAATATGGCCGTACAACTCTATTTATATGGGTTTCTAAAAGTGACCTTTAGGGTTCAGAAATATCAGACTAGTCCAGTGTGCTGTGTGTAGCAAACCCTAAGTGTCCCGAAATATCGAACTAGTCCGGCTAGGAGCGGACTTTTCCGATTTCGCTACTGGAAATCTTTGTACTAGTCTGATAGTCATCGGACTTGTCTGGACATGTGAAACCCTAAGTGTATAGGATGACAAGTCCGCACTTGGAGGACTTGTCCGATTCAGATCAGAGGGTATTTCGGACTAGTCCGTGCAATCATCGGACTTGTCTGATTTGGATCAGAAAGAATATTGCACTAGTCCGGTTGTGATTGGACTTGTACTATTTAGTGTGACATGTGAAGTGTTTTGAGGACTAGTCCGCAGTAGGGAGGACTAGTCCAATTCTAGTCAGAAAGGATATCGGACTATTCCGATGTATATTGGACTTGTCCGATTTCGTGCAGAAAGGATATCGGACTAGTCCTGTGTCAGTCGGACTAGTCCGGTCCTGTGTAACTTTGTGCAATGTGTGTGTTTAATTGTGATTGAGCTCTTGGGATGTGTTTTCTTAACACAGTCCATACATAATGATCTACTATTCTTCTTCCTTGAGCTCATTTCCACTTTGCTCCTCATTATTCCTTCCTTTTTGGCACTTTGCTCATTTTCCTATTAAAATCCTGCACTTGTCTCAACAAAGAGATTAGGATCCCAATTGCTTGTCATAAATCATCCAAAACCCTCAAGGGAGTCCTAGATGCACTTTCAATCCCCCCCTTTTTGGTGACTGATGACAACCAATTAAGATTTCACAAAATATGAGAAAAAATTGTGATTTTCATAAAGCATGCACATATGAGTCCAAAATACATCAAGTAGAGAAAGCATAGTCCATATGTGCATTCTTTATGGTGGGATGTATAACTAAGTGCACTGAAACATTGAGAATGACATAATTGACATTTATTACCCAATAGCAAGCATATATGGCATTCTAGAGCAGAATCACAGTTTTCATAAACACTACTCAAAGGATCAAATCATTGCATCACAGAACCATAATTAACATAAGATCATTGTTAAAACATTACAACCCACAAAAAGGATAAAAAAAAAGCATAGAGCTCTCTCCTCGCAAACTGCAGCTAAGCTAAGACTAAGACTTCCCCTCAATCTCTCCCCCTTTGGCATCAAGACACCAAAAAGAAGGAGAGGAGGGTCCTAGAGTCTTCACTCTTCGCTGTCGGTTCTCTCATCGTCGTCTTCATCATCTTCATCTTCAGCTTGATGAGGAGGAGGAGGAGGAGGAGGAGGAGGAGGAGGAGGAGGAGGTGCGGAGGTAATCGAGCCCCCAACGCCAATGTAGGCAAGCTCGGAGGGGGTCAAGGGCCCGAGCTCGATGAAATCAGAATTTGAGTCTTCAGAGATTGTTGGAGACCCAATTGGCTCAATCTCCAGCTTTTGGCAAATTTGCTTGAAATTTGCCTTGATATACTTCATGTCCTCCTTTCTTTTCTTGTTGAGCTTATGGGCCTTCACTTCGGCCTTTTTGCAATTCCACTGGCTAAACCTTTTTGAGGAGCTGCACTAGAAGCAGGGGCAGCCCTAGCATCTTCTCTTGATCTGGCCGGTGCCTCGGGACTGGAGGTCGGTGAGGGAGCAGCCTGCACACTCGGCTTTTGAGTATGTCCTGCGTGTACATTGTTTGGCTTAGGAACGTCCCTTCCTTCTGTTGTTGTACTTGGAATCCCAAGAAGTACTTTAACTCTCCCATTATTGACATTTCAAACCTGTCTGTCATGATTTTACTAAATTCTTCACAAAAAGATTGGTAGTTGACCCAAAGATTATATAGTCAACATAAATTTGACAAATAAAAAGATCATCATCGAAATTCTTTGTAAACAGTGTATAATCTACTTTGCCAATCTTAAAGCCATTTTCAATTAAGAAATCTCTAAGAGACTCATACAGAGCTCTAGGAGCTTGTTTGAGGCCGTAGAGAGCCTTACGCAATTTAAACACATGGTTGGGGAACTCTTCATCCACGTACACATCTTCCTTGATTGGTCCGTTGAGGAACGCGCTTTTCACATCCATTTGATACAGCTTGAAATCATGGTGAGTAGCATATGCAAGTAATATTCTAATAGATACAAGCCTAGCTACTGGAGCAAAAGTCTCATCGAAATCCAAACCTTCGACTTGTGAATACCCTTTGGCCACAAGTCGTGCCTTGTTCCTTCTCACCACCCCGTTTTTCATCTTGTTTGTTGTGGAAGACCCACTTGGTGTCGACGATGTTTGCATTGGGTCTTGCCACAAGTTCCCACACTTCGTTCCGCTTGAAGTTGTTCAATTCTTCTTGCATTGCCACCACCCAGCCCGGATCTTTCAATGCATCTTCAACCCTGCGTGGTTCCAAAAAGGACACAAACAAATAGTGTTCACAAAAGTTACCTATGTGAGATCTAGTGGTTACTCCCTTTTGGATGTCACCGATGATGTTGTTAATTGGGTGATCCCTTTGGACGCATTGGTGTAATTTTGGGTGTGGCACTTGAGGAGTTGTATCTTCATGATCATCTGCTTCTCCCCCTAAGTCATTGCCTTCGTTGACTTGTTGATTATCTTCTTATCCTTGTGGATAATCTTATGTTGAAGCTCCCCCTTGATCATTGATCTCCTCTTGTGGTTCATCTTCCTCATGTACGTGTGGAAGTGGCTCTTGTGGTCGAACATCACCTAGAGCCATTCTTTTCAATGCTTGACAAGGAGCTTCTTCTTTACCTAGTTCACATGGATCAACTTGCTCCTTTTGGGAGCCATTAGTCTCATCGAACACTACGTCACGTGCTACTTCAACAAGTCCGGAGGTCTTGTTGAAAACACGATAGGCGTAAGTGTTCGAATCATAACCAAGCAAGAAACCTTCATCGGACTTCAAAGCGAACTTTGAAGTCCTAGGCTTCTTGTTCAAGATATAACATGGAGAACCGAAAACACGAAAATATGAAATATTTGGTTTGTTACCGGTGAGTAGCTCATATGATGTCTTCTTGAGTAGTCGAATAATATAGAGTCGATTTACGGCGTGTCAAGCGGTGTTAATCGCTTCCGCCCAAAATCGATCCGATGTCTTGTACTCATCGAGCATTTTTCTTGCCATCTCAATGAGTGTTCGATTCTTTCTTTCGGCAACTCCGTTTTGTTGTGGGGAGTACCGGGCTGAAAATTCGTGTTTTATGCCTTTGTCATCAAGGTACTCCTCCACTTGCATGTTCTTGAACTCCGTGCTGTTGTCGCTTCGAATATTCTTGATTGTCAATGAGAATTCATTTTGAGTTCGCTTGAAGAACTTCTTGAGTGTTCCTTGTGTCTCTGACTTATCATGCAAAAAGAAAACTCAAGTGAAGCGAGAAAAATCATCAACGACAACTAAACCATATTTGTTACCGCCGATGCTTATGTAGGCTATTGGACCAAACAAGTCCATGTGTAGAAGCTCGAGTGGTCTTGTTGTAGTCATGACATTTTTGGCGGGTTGAGGTGCTCCAACTTGCTTCCCGGCTTGGCACGCGCTACATGGCCTGTCTTTCTCAAATACAACATCCTTTAAACCTAAGATGTGATCGCCTTTGAGGAGTTTTTGAAGGTTCCTCATACCAACATGCTCTAGCCGTCTATGCCACAGCCAACCAATGTTGGTCTTTGCAATCAAGCATGTGTCAAGTTCAGCTTTATCCTTGTTGAAGTCAACAAGATAGAGCTTTCCCTTTAACATACCCTTGAATGCAATGGAACCATCACTCCTCCTAGAAACGGTCACACCCTCGTTAGTGAACAAGCAATTATAACCTTTGTCGCATAATTGAGATATGGACAACAGGTTATAATCTAGAGATTCAACATGTAAAACATGAGAAAGTGTGTGCTTGGAGGATATTGCAATTTTACCGGTACCGAGCACCCTTCATTGACTATTCTCTCCAAAGTAGATGCCCTCGTTTGGGTCCTCATTCTCTTCATATTCCACGAACATTCTTCTTTCCCCAGTCATATGATTGGTGCATCCACTTTCTAGCACCCATTTAGATCCACCAGAGGAATAGGCCTTGCGTTTACCTTCCTTTGCCATAAGGCAAGTGCCATCTCCCTTCCATGCGCCAAGTGTGGGGAAAAGGGTAGACTTCTTGGATGTCTTCTCGATGGCTATGCTAGCCATCTCTTCTTCTTCGGAAGATGAGGACTCGTCATTTGAGTCCCATTCCTTTCCGATAAGCGCTTGTTTGGCTTGTTTCTTCTTCTTGAAGAATTTCTTTGGTTGAGGCTTGACTTCTTTAGTCTTCTTCTCGTTCTCCTCATATGGGCAGTCAACTATAAAGTGGTTGTATTCACCACAATTATAGCATGCCCTCCTCATCTTTGGCTTCGTTCTTTCCTTGTACTTTCCTTCGCTTGACTTTGCACCTTATCTCTTTTTCATTATTCTCTTGAATTTCTTCATGAACAATATCATGTCTTCTTCATCCAATCCACTGATTTCATCGTCACTATCTTCCTCTAGTTGTGCTTCTCTAGCTTCTTTGGATAGGGGCTTGAGAGTGGACTTCAAAGCAACCCCTTTCCTCTTTGCCGAGTGAGGTCAGCAATCTCCTTGACATGTTTTGCTTGTTTTTCCATCATCTCAAAGTTTATGATCTTCCCAAGCGGTTCATCCGGAGTCAACCTTTCGTATCCAGGACTTTCTCTGATCATGGAGCATAGTGTGACGTTGCGAGGCATAAAAGCTCTAAGTATGAGCTTTACCACCTCGTGGTCATTCCATTTCTTGATTTCGTATGATCTGACCTTGTTGACATGTGTCTTTAATTGATTGTACATTTCTTTGGGTGACTCGTCTTCTTCAATTGCAAATCTTCCTAACTCTCCTTCAATCATCTCGATTTTTGCTTCACGCACATGTCGGTCACCTTCTTGTGCAGTTTGTAGTGTGTCCCATACCTCCTTTGCAATTTCGAGTCCATCCACCTTGGTGAACTCGTCCCGACTTAGTGAAGAGGTAATTACAGCCGCGACTTGAGCATTTCGGTGAATTGCCTGCTCTTGGCTGGGGGTGAGTTCTTCGTCGTCGTCCGGAATATCTATCCCTGTGCACACAATATGCCACAAACTTGGATTGATGAAAATTAGATGCATTTTCATATTTTGCCTCCACATTGAGTAGTCACTTCCATCGAAGTGTGGGGCTTTTCCAAGTTGGATAGATAAATAATGATTGCTATTGGAATTGAGACGATCATAGTTAAAAGGATATCGTGAGTAGTCGGTGTGACTACTCCCCTTCTTCTTCTCTTCTACTTTTACTTTCCCTTTGGAAAGTGTCTTCTTTCTTAGGAGCGCCTTAAGCTCCAGCGTCTCCTCATTGTCGTCCTCGAAGTCTTGAATGGCTTCGAGGAGCTTTTCCACCTTGAGGTTCTTTTCATCATCAACCTTCTCTTGGTTGTTGATCTTGTGGGTGTCCTTCAAGTCCGACATGATCTCCTTCGAGCGATTAGTCTCTTTCTTGAAGGACCTGCTCTGATACCAATTGATGTGGCCTAGAGGGGGGGTGAATAGGCCCTTTTGAAAATTGTCGGATCCTGCAACACTTAACAACCAGTTCAAAACCAAAAAAATCGGACTAGTCCGGTAAAGTGCACACTAGTCCGGTGTATACGGACTAGATTGATTTGGTTTGACCGATTAACTTTGTTCTTCAATATATGCAGCGGAAGTATACGATTAAACAAAGTGTCACAAGGTTATGAATCAGGTTATATCACAAATCAAACTTATACTTGATATTTCAATGTAAAGTAATCAAGATTAGTTTGTAACCCTAGATTGATATAATGTAAAGGACAATGAACACGAAAGAGAACAAAAGAGATTTATCCCGTGGTTCGGTTCCCACAAAGGCAACCTACATCCACGTTGAGGAGCCCACAAAAGGACCGGGTCTTCTCCAACACTACCCTCATCGGATCGCCACGAAGGCCAATCATCTTCCACTTATCTCGAAGGGGTGAATAACCAAATTCAAGGGGCTTTCTCACACGTTGAGAGCTCCCTTGGATTACAACACAAAATACCATCAAGAACACACTCAAAAATTACAAATGAATCGCAGGAGTGTGTTAGAGAATCAAACCAAGAGCTCAATGTGGTGTTGAATGTGTCTCTCCAATGAACTAGAATGAATCCTCAAAGGATTGATCTTTGTTGCACTTAGTTTCATGGAGAGATGTGCTTTTTGAGTCTCTTGGGAGGTGTGACGGCGCTAGGGTTCGAGAGAGTGTAAAATATGGCCGCACAACTCTATTTATATGGGTTTCTAAAAGTGACCGTTAGGGTTCAGAAAGATCGGACTAGTCCGTGGTGGTCACCGGACTAGCCCAGTGTGCTGTGTGTAGCAAACCCTAAGTGTCCCGAAATATCGAACTAGTCCGGCTTGGAGCAGACTTGTCCGATTTCGCTACTCGAAATCTTTGGACTAGTCCGATAGTCATCAGACTTGTCCGGACATGTGAAACCCTAAGTGTATTGGATGATAAGTCCGCACTTGGAGGACTTGTCCGATTCAGATCATAGGGTATATCGGACTAGTCCGTGCAATCATCGTACTTGTCTGATTTGGATCAGAAAGAATATCGGACTAGTCCGGTTGTGATCAGACTTGTCCGATTTAGTGTGGCTTGTGAAGTGCTTTGAGGACTAGCCCGCACTGGGGAGGACTAGTTCGATTCTAGTCAAAAAGGATATCAGACTAGTCCGATGGATATCGGACTTGTCCGATTTCGTGCAGAAAGGATATCGGTCGAGTCCGGTGTCAGTTTTACTAGTCCGGTCCTGTGTAACTTTGTGCAATGTGTGTGTTTAATTGTGATTGAGCTCTTGGGATGTGTTTTCTTAACACACTCCATATATAATGATCTACTATTCTTCTTCCTTGAGCTCATTTCCACTTTGCTCCTCATTATTTCTTCCTTTTTGGCACTTTGCTCATTTTCCTATTAAAATCCTGCACTTATATCAACAAAGAGGTTAGGATACCAATTGCTTGTCATAAATCATCCAAAACCCACAAGGGAGTCCTAGATGCACTTTCAGCTTCTAGTGTACAGGCCGTGCGTCAGGGTAAATCTTCAGATTGTGCTCAATCACCTCCCTAGGTATCCCAGGCATTTGTGGCGGTTGCCACGCCAACACGTCGACATTAGCCCGAAGGAAAGTGATGAGCGTGAGTTCCTATTTGTTGTTCAGATCTTCCGATATACGGGTAGAATGAGCAGCGTTGGAACCAATTTAGAAGACTTTGACAAGGATGTCGGTGTCGCCGCTTGGCTGCACACGGGGTGCAGAGGTAGAGCCTTTATGTCGAATGCTCGGAGGGTTCAGAGATGGCTCCTTACTGGATGCTTCCTCTTGTGCTGTGGTAAGCGCATAGAGTTCTTCTAAAGCAGTGACTCCTGCAGTGCGATCTCTGCGGATCTGAAGAATGCCCGCAGGTGTTGGTATCTTCAACACTAGGTAACCATAATGAGCGGTGGCCATGAACTTGTACAAGCCTGGCCTGCCCATAATGGAATTGAATGGCAGACTGATCTGCGCAACGTCGAAGACCAATTTCTCAGTTCTGTAGTTCTCCCGAGTCTCGAAGGTCACTGGGAGTGTGATGGAACTAAGAGGAGTAATGGTCCCCGGACCTACCCCAGAGAAAGGTCGGGATGGACGAAGGTTCGAAGGCCAAAGCTGAAGCTTAACGAAAGCTTCAAAGCTTATGAGGTTCAGTCCTGAACCTCCGTCCACCATTACATGGTGGAGTTAAATATTGTTAATGGTGGGTGACACCATCAACGGGAGTTGGCTAGCTCCAATCATGTTTCGGAGGTAGTCCGAAGCATCGAAAACAATGGGAGTGTCCATCACTTTCTATGAGGCTCCGCCTTAGCAGTGGGAGCTGCCACGGCCATGTCCCGCCGCATTGTCTTGAGGATGCGGCGAGAGGTGATGTCCCAAGAACCACCATAGATGGTTTTAGGGTCTTCCGGCGCTTATTGTCAGAGACGTCAGAATCGTCGTCAACAGTGTTGTAGATGGCTTTCAGGTCCTTTTTGGGGTCCTGGAAACCTATCTCCTCTTCAGCCGGAGCTTCGTCGACTTTTTGCTTTCCTTCCCGCCGATAGAAAGGGGCATCTTCCTGGCACTTGTTATAGCGCTCGGCAAGGTTATGGACCTCCTAGCATTCTTCCAGGTTGTGTCTGTCCGTATTGTGAATCGGACACCACGCCTTGGAACTGTTTCCGTCTTCTGATGAAGGACGAGGTCGTTTCTCGCGGCGTGGCCCTCGGCCATCTGGAGCTGCAACAGCTGCAGCGGTTGGTGCGCCGGCCTATGGCTTCTTCTTGCTGTCGGGTTTCTTTTTCTTGCCGTAGGTAGTGGCTTCAGTTTTGGAGGACTTCTTGTTGGCCTCCAGACCTGGTTTGGAGTGCATTCACGGCCCTCCACAGCTCTAGCACATTTGTCTGCTAGGCTGAAGAGCTTCGTGACGCTAGAGACTTCTTTGATGGCCAGCTTCTCCAGCATCTTTTTATCTCAAACACCCTGTCTGAATGCAATGATTACAGAAGAGCTCGAGATCGAAGGAATAGTATTTCGTAGCTAAGAAAATCGCTGGATGAAGGATCGCAGTGATTCCCCCGTTGTTTGCTTTACAGCAAATAGATCCAATTCAGTGCCAGGCCGGGTGTAAGAACTCCCAAAGTTGGCAGTGATTTGTTGGCATAGCTCCGCCCAACTATTAATGGAGTTGGGGGGAAAACTCAAAAACTTGGACCTTACAGTCCCAGTTAAGGCCACCGGGAAGTAATTGGCCATCACAGCCTCATCACCCCCCGCAGCCAGTATGACAGTGGAGTAGATTTGAAGGAATTCGGCGGGGTTGACAATCCCGTCGAATTTATTCGGCATGTGAGGCTAAAACTTATGTGGCCATCTGACCATGCGTAAATGCATGGCCAGGGCAGAACAGCCTCCTCCTACTCCATGTGGAGCAGGGTTGTCCCGAACCTCTCGCCTCTCACGAGCACGCTCAATATGGACGCGGCCATCTTGCTGCCGGTAACAACGATCAAGTTTCGACCGCAGGTCATGAGTTGGAATGCCAGTGATGGTATGGGTGTGTCGTGCCTCGGGAGGTAACGAGGTCACCTACAAGGATGCAGCACGTCTCCTCTGCTGCGAGACTCGTGGACAAAGCCGACCTGACAAAGTCCGTCGTTGTGATGGTGCTCGTCCCGAATGGGGAGGACCATGATTGCTGATGCCAGCGGCTACAACTGCAACCATATGGTCAACATCAGCCCTCCACTGCTCCATAGCACCCTAGGGTGCATCTGGAGGCGGTGGGTGTTGTAGGAGAGCTCGCGCAGCAATGAGCGCGTGCTCTGGGTTGTTGTTTGTCAATGCAGTGATCGACACAGATGTACCATCTTGTTTCCCAACATTGTTTGCCAGAACAGATGGTGGTTGTGGTGCCATAGTGCCTGCTGGAACAATGGGACCTGCTAGTTGTTGCATGTTGGAGGGATTGCCTCAGCAGGTTGTTCAGCACGATTGCTGTCGGAAGATCCTGCACCGGAATTTACCATCTTGAAATCTCGGGAAGCTGCCCCATTCCTGGCGCGCCAATTGTTGAAGTGTAGCTATGACACTTACCCCGAAACTAGAAAAGTGTAGCCCGCAGAGGTTCTTGTTTCGGTTGGGGCACGCAGAGACCAAGATCAAGATGGCGACACCAGAGATTTATGTGGTTCGGGCTGCTTGAGCGTAATACCCTACTCCACAGATTGTGTGTGTGTGTGTGTGTTGTATTATGAATTGCTCGAAAGCGTAGTCTATGGCTCAGCTTGGAGTCCCCCTTTGTATCGTGCGGCTCAGTCCTTTTATAATCCAAGGATTGACCGTTTTATCATTTGTCTGGCCCGGCATGTGGCTCTGGGGTATTAAATAGCCTAATACACTGTCTACGGGTATTAAGCATGGTGAATAGTGTGATAACGTCCCTTAATGGCTGTGTTACCTCTATTAAAAGTGCTCTGATAGTGCATCGTTAATATGATATTAACGACATGTAATCAAGTTTTATAACTGCCGCTTTAACTGTCCTTTCAATGTCCGTGCTGAAGGAGATCTACCACTGTATTCGTTGATGAAGATCCGGAGGCTCCACACGTGACAGCTTTGGAGCTTCCCTTTGCGGGGAGGTGGCTCCAGCACCGTTGTACACGTGTCAACATCAGAGCTTCCCTCTGCTGGGAGTTAGGTCCGGGGTCACTATACACGTGTTGATCGTGGAGCTTCCCTATGTCGGGAGTTTAACTCCGGATTTACATTACACGCGTCAATCTCCAGAGCTACCCATATGAGGGATGCGGGTCCGATGTAATATGACATGTGGGGCCTGAGGAGGCTTCCATTTTAACGGGTAGAACTCTTTTTCACTTCTTGCGGTATCATAGGGCACCTGGTACGCAGGGTACCGACAACATCCACCAAGGACCGTAGGCGCTGCAGGAAGCTCCGAGAAACCCCACGCGCTAGATCTGGAAGCTCAAGTTAGCTCCGATGAACGGATCTGGAATTCCGGAGCTACTTGAAAGACAACATCCTCCCTGAAGACGGTGCTTCCGCTGACCGAAATATCAGATTGGTTAAATGATACACGTTGATAGAAGGGGATCTCTACCGACGCGGTGCCAACAGCGTTCTAATGTAGTGCATTTCCAGGGAAGAAGGTCGTGAGCTCCTCGCGGAGGTCCATGGAGGCGAGTGCGGGAACCACGTGTGTGCCCAAACATTGGTTGGTAAAGCCTTCTTGCATGGCTTCTACTGGCCTACAACACTCCAGGATGCAGTTGAGCTGGTAATAAAGTGTGAAGTGTGCCAGTTCCACATGAAACAGATTCAAACACTGGCCCAGTCACTACAAATGATACCTCCTACATGGACATTCCCTGTGTCAGGGGATGGACATTTTGGAACCTTTCCCAAAAGTCATCGGAGGATATAGGTTCCTGTATGTCGCCATCAACAAGTTCATCAAGTGGTCGGAAGCTACCCCAGTTGTGACAATCAATAAGCCATCAGCTATCAAGTTCTTGAAGTCCATAGTCTCTAGGTTTGGAGTTCCGAACAGAATCATAACTAACAACAGAACCCAATTCACAAGTGCAGCATTCCAAAAGTATTGCAAAGATCTCGGCATACAAGTCAGCTACGCATCAGTAGCTCACCCGGCAAGTAATGGCCAACCTGAAAGAGCAAATGCAAAGATATTAAAAGGACTCAAGATGCGCACATATGAGCGCTTGATGAAACACGGAGCCAACTGGTTAGAGGAGCTTCCATCTACATTGTGGGCAAGAAGGACAACATCTAATCGGTCAACTTGAGAGACACCCTTCTTCTTGGTGTACAGAGCTGAAGCGGTCCTTCCTTCGAATATCACTATGGGGTCTCTCCGGGCCCGGACATTCGACAAAGCCGCACAGGAAAAGCTCCGGCGTGAAGACCTTGACCTCGTCGATGTGGGGAGCTGCCAAGCAGCTGTTCGGAATGCGTGATATCTCTAGGCGCTTTGGCACTATCATCAAAGGCATGTGCGCAACTGATAGCTTGAAGAAGGCGATCTCATGCTGCGAAGAATACTGACTCGAGAAGGGATGAACAAACTCTCCCCAGGATGGGAAGGTCCCTTCCTAGTTATCAAAGTTTCCCACCCCGGATGCGTATGCTTGGCAACAGAGGATGGGACCCCGCTTCCCAATCCATGGAATATCGAGCACCTCTATATGTTTTATGCTTAGTTTTACATAGGTGAGTCTGTACTTACACGTAATGCAAATTATAGAGTCTATGAACAGTGTCGAGTAGGTCCTAAACAAAAAGCACACTTAACTTGGTCATTGTACTTTAAGTATAGCTTACCTACCCTGGGTTAGAACAAGATAAATAGCACACTTAGCTTGGTTCCCTACTCTAAGTGTGTCCTTGTCTCCACTGTAATTTGGACCTATAATGAAAAACATTTTTGTGTGAAAGCAGACTCAACGTGCATTAATTTTGTGTAGGCTCCTTACTTTTATATCTTTTCGTTCTTGTCTATAACGAAGTTGTGCATTTCTTTTTGAAATTTAGTCCAGGTGATTAATGTGGTATATAAGTTATTGTTGATCTTCATTCAGATCTTGGAATTGCTAGACGGTCTACTCGCCTGAAAACCAAAGACAATGACGGGTCTGGAGTGTGCTATTGACATAGACTGGTCAGGCACCCTAAGTGCGTCACTCTAGCCATATCCTGGCAGGTCTCAGTAGGGCGGGTCTGGAAGGTATTCGGATCTAAAGTGATTGCATCAATATACTTGTTATCATTTTGAATTCCTTTGGATCTAGAATTCAAAAAAGAACTGTAAGCAACAAACAAATTATAGACAAGAGGACAAATTTTTACTGCTTTTCTTGTCTTTTATGCACAGGAAAAAAGAAAAACTCATGGCGATGATGGACGATGTCGGAGCTAGTAAGCTCCGACAACCCCTAGGGGGCCCACCGATGATGTTTATTACGTTGACAGTGGGTGCTGTCGAAGCTAGGAAGCTCCGACAACCCGCCGTCAACGTTCTATACATTGATAGTAGGTACCGACGAAGCTACAAAGCTCCAACAACCCCCAAGGGGCCTGTTGTCAATGTTCTACGTGTTGATAGTGGGCGCAGTCGAAGCTAGGAAGCTGCACAACACCCAGGGGGCCCGCCATTGACATTCTATATGTTGACAGTGGGCGCCATCGAAGCTAGGAAGCTCCGACAACCACCGAGGGGCCCTCCATCGACATTCTATGCGTTGACAGTGGGTTTCGTCCAAGCTAGGAAAGACAACTCCCAGGGGGCCGCCGTCGATGTTTTATACATTGACTATGGACGCCGACGAAGCTAGGAAGCTCCGATAACTCCGAGTGGACCTGCCGCTGACGTTCTATACGTCAACAGTGGGCGTCGTCGAAGCTACAAAGCTCCAACAACCCCAGGAGGCCCGTCGTCGATGTTCTACAAGTTGACAGTAGGCACCATCGAAGCTAGGAAGCTCCGACAACCCCTAGGGGGCCCACCTTCGACATTCAACAAGTTGATAGTGGGCGCCGTCGAAGCTAGGAAGCTCCGACAACTCCTAGGGGGCCCATTGTGGACGTCACAAAAGGCTTTTGGAAGTGTTGGAAGTAAACTTCGGACCTAAGAGCTAATGTTCTAACTACAAGTTCTGAGTGATCAAGTTGTCAAGTCATTGTCAAATCCTTATTGGTACATGTCCGCAATCTAATTGTGCACATCTACCAGGGGGCCAACAATATAAAGGGAAATGCATTAAGACATATACAAAATGGTAAAATGGAATTCATTCATTCAAAAGATTGGATTGCATTGATTCAAAATTGGCAAATTACAAGCGAAGGCAGAGGAAAAAAGCCCTAGCTACTGGAGATCCTATGGAAGAACGAGGCAACTTTTTGGACAGCTTCTTGAACGCTAGCCTTGGTGGCATCTTCCTCTTCAACAACGGGTCCTTCAACTACCGAATCTAGAGACCGATGGGGGTCTCAGCTTTTGAAACACGTCAGAACATATTCGGCAATGTTCTTGGCCAGGGACTTCCCCTCCATCTCCAGTTGGTCAATGATGAGATCACCCATTGCATCAAATTTATTGCCGATAGAGATCAACGCCACCAGCGCCTTGTCTAGCTCTGGCTCCGGGTCAGTTGGACGTACTGGAATGGAGCCAAGTGGCACAAGATCTTTGTTAGCTTGCTCCAGGAAGTCCCAAACTCGCTGGAACTCAGTTGCTCTCAAGCTTATTAATTCCTCTAGCGACCTTCTGGCAGCCGCAAGTTCCGAACCTTCCTGAGCGATGCGCTCGACCTTCGTAGCATGCTCCAACTCCCGGAGGTGGATGCAGTTATGATGGTCCGCCAGGTCCTTCTCCCTGCCCTTCACTCTCTCTCTCCTCTCTGATGGAGATATCAGTCTCTCTATTGGAGACATCTTTTCCCACCTGTCGAATCCTCTCTTTTTCTTGAACACACCACAACTCAAACTGTTTGAAGCGATCAGCCAAACTCTGCACTACCAGAGACAGCCTCTGGGCGAGCTCCTCCTCCCTCTTTATGAGGTATTCCTCTTTCTCCAAAAGCTTATCCTCCTTTGATCAAGGGCTTCTCGGAGCTTGAGGAGTACCTCATTTAACTCGTTGAGGCTGTCCGAGCGATTATCAGCAGCATCATTGGTCTCCATAGCATGCTCAAAAATCTCCTGAGTCTTCTCATCGAGAGCCTTGATGGAAGCCTCATGCTCATTCAACAAGCAGTCCCACCACGTTAGCCTGGCCTTCTCCTTGTTGATCCACTTTCGCTGATCTGCAAGCCTTGATTGCGTCAGCTTGGTCTTGAAGTAAAGTCTGTTGCACCAACGCCTGAGGGTGTGGCACTCTTCTTCGAGGACCTTGCTGTCATGTTTGAAGGCAAGCTAGACTTGACGGAGACTGGAACAGGCATTCTCTATAGACAATGCAAAAGGAATTTTCTCCGGACCAGCCTGGATCTCTTTCACCGGCTCTAGCGGGTCTTTCAAGATGACTGAGGGGCCCCAAGGCGCAAGTTCCCTCTCCAGCAACTCCACGACGGCTGAACCGATCGTTGGAAGATCCTCCACTTTCATAGCACTCGGAGCCGATGAGGAAGGCCCCCCTGCCAGATCTTCGATTGTTGGCTCGGTGGGTGGAGGACCCGCAACCGCCTCATCTCGATGCTCCAGCTCGGACATGGATACCTCCGGAGCAATCACCTCCGGGGCTTGCATCATATCTTCGTCCGAGAACCCACCACCTTCGGTACAGACGACAGAACTTCTACTGCCTTCGGCTTGGATGTCGGATCTTCAACTACTTCCAGTTTAGACGCTGAAGCTTCAACTACTTCCGGCTCAGCTGTTGGAGCTTCAGTTACTTCCAACTCAGATGCTTGAGCTTCTACCATCTCTAACACCGATGCCGATGTTACACCCGGTTCCGAAAATGAACTAAGTGAATGCATATGTGTGCCACAGATGTTCAACACACATACACGAGTGCATTCACAAAAGGATATACAGAAAATTACCACATAACAAGATTAATTAACCAAATTTATTACACAATTCATAATATCCTCGAATACAGGCTCTAATGAATATTAACGACAAGTTTCAACTAATGCAGCGGAAATAAACTAATTAAGCAACTAAGCAAAAGGGATAGCGCAGCCCCAACACTCCACAGGCAAGCTGATGGTAGACATGGCCTAGAACTTCGCATTATCATCGTTAAACTCCCAATCCTAACTTGCAACTATTGGTGGGGGAATTGCAAGAGTGAGTACATGTCGAACTCAGCAAGTGTGGAAGGAATGACATGAAGCTGATTCAAATGACGAAAATAATAAGTCTAAGTGCATAAAAGTACATTAGAACATCTGAAAAGAAATATATTATATGTATGTGCATTAAACCCATCATAATCCATGTAATCATCATAATACCAGTCCGTATTCATTACCATCATCCATATTCCAGATTTCTCCATTACCATTAACCATATTGAATACCAGAGTTTAATTCATAACCATGTCCATATCCCAAGTACCTTCTAATCATGTAGGTCACCTAGGTGCTCATAAAAGGGAGCACAACTATCATAATAGTTTTATTAGACTCTGCAGAGTTTGTACCACTTTACCCACGTGTTTGTGATTTCATCACCTTGCGGTGACTAGAACCTCTATTATGCCGTCTCACACTCCCATCGGTTTGTGGCCACAAGATCACAAAGTAGCCTTTACAAAGGGATTACTAGCCTATTTAGACCCTACTGAGGTTTTACCTGTGGTGATGTCTCCAACTGAGCACATCTTCAACCAAGGGCCCCCTCTTGAGCCATTCGGATCCCAGGGTAGTCCCACCAATCATCAACAAACCCAATCCAACTACCCCTTCCCCGAGCATCCTTAATGGTCCAAAAAGCACTAGCAAAGACCTAATTAATCAGCTACGCTGCACCCATACTTGGCCTCGTGGTGGCACCGTAAATCTTGATGGTCGCTCCACAAACCGGTCCTTAGATCTAAAGCAAGCGAACCACCATAACATCCAACCCATCCACATACCATGCTTGCTTAGATCACCCTTAACCACATCATATTAATCAGTTCATATTAATCATAATCTCATAAATGCATAATTAAGTTAAGTGGTATAGTTGTTCCCATCCCAATTAATTAAGCAAAGCAAAAAGGGTAAAAAAAGCCCTTCCTGACTCTCTAGCATGAATTCCAGGTGACAGGGGTGGTTAAACAACGCTAGTAAACTTTCTATGATAGGATTCCCATCAAATTGACACAAGCATGCAGTTTTGTAAACAAAACATTTATTTTTAAATTAGGATCAATATGCTTCGAGGACACTTGCCTTGCTCTTGGGATTGGTTCGGGCCAAATCCTTCAAACTCTTGGTGCTGGAGATCCTCCACAACGCTCTCTAGTGCAAATATGTCTAATCCGCACAATGATCATACAAGACAAGAAATATAATCAAAGAGTACACAAATATTACTCAAGATGACATGACATGCATGATTAATGCAAATGCAAGGTGTAATTTGTTAATGAGTTGCTTTTAATGATCACTAGCTAGTTCTAATGGCTTTTCACAAGTTTATACATGTTGGAGTTGATTAAATCTAATTTTGGAATTAATTCAACACAATTTTAACTAGAAAAATTGGACTAGTCCGCTAGGGACCGGACAAGTCCGCACTTCGCAAGAACAGCAGATTAGTGTTTTCTAGATTGACGTGAATTTGGAGATTTGGGGTCGAATTCATGTAAGAAAAATAGAATAGAAGTTATACCAGGTCTTTAGGCCTCCAATGAATCAAGGATCTTGGAGGTAACACTTGGATCTGAAAGATCTAGGGTTGATGAAGAACATGATGTTGATTTGTTGACGATGAATGAGAAGTTGATGGAGATCTTGATCCTCTTTTGTTTCCTCCTCTTCTTCTTCTTGCTCTAGATCTCCTTCTCCCTCCTTGGTGGCAGCTATTCAGGAGCTGGGTTTGGGTGTGGTGGAAATGTGGCAAATAGATGTCAAGCCAAGGGGTGGGGTTGTTTATATAGAGGTGGAGGCTAGGGTTAGATGGATTTCGAGTTTGAGATGAGTAGAGGTCAGTTTTAGAGTCCCTCATGGGCTCTAAAAGAGTTAGGCACAACATCCCTAGGCCCACTTAACATAAAACCCATGAAACAAGTCGTGAAACAAAAGATCAACTCGGAGTCGCAATTTATCCGACAAGTCCCAAAAGGGTTGGTCTAGTCCGAAGTTGGACAGAGAGAAATCGGATAGGTCCAGACTGCGTATCGGACAAGTCCGAACTTATCCAGAGGGGAAAAACAGACAAGTCTGGCCAAAAATCGGACAAGTCCGATTTAATCAGAGGGGAAAACGGGCAAGTCCGCTGGAATACCAGACAAGCCCAGGGACTTAGCAAAATTTCCAAGGAATTGGAACACCAGACTAGTCCGCAATGTACTGAAAAAGTCCAAAATTGTCCAGAGGCAAAAACAGACTAGTCCGCAGCAAAACGGACAAGTCTGTTTGAAGTCAGAGAGAAATCAAACTAGTGTGCACCAAAATCGGACTAGTCCGCACTTTCCAGAATTCTTAAGTGCAATTTTACTCTAAATTCATTTTAAACTTATTTCTTTTTATGTGGATTAATGTTAGGCATGTATACAAACTTATGCACGATGGATGAAAATGATAGTGTTACAGAGCAGAAGCTTCACGAAATCCGTGTAGCTGAGGAGGTTAAGCGCCACTCCTCCATCCACAAGGACATGGTAGAGCTGGATGTTGTTGATGGTAGGAGAAAACATCAAGGGTAACTGACAAGCTTCGACCATGTTCTTCGGGCAATCCTAAGCATCAAAGGTGATGGCGGTGTCCATCGACTTTCGATGTGGTTCTGCCTTGGCCGTGGGAGCTACGGCAGCCATCTTCTGACGCATCATCTTGAGGATACGCCAGGAGGTAATATTCTAGGACCCTCCATATATCATATGGAGAGTCTTTCAACATTCATTGTCGGAAATGTTATAGACGGCCTTCCGGGACTTCTTGGCATCCTGGACGCCAAGCTCCTATTCTAGCGGATCTTCTCTGACATTCTGTTTCCCTTCTCCTTGGGAGAAAGAGGCTTTTTCTTGACGTTCATTATTGCGTTCAATGTGCCGCTGGACCTCACGACAGTCTTCGAGGTTATGGGTGTTCTTCTTATGGATCGGCCACCACATATTCTGACCATCAACTTCCTCAGCCGATGGTCGAGGTTGTTTTTCGTGGCATGGCCCCCGACCACCAGGAGTTGCTGCTACAACAACAGTGGTAGGTGTGTCGGCCGACGACTTTTTTTTTGCTGTTTGACTTCTTCTTCTTCTTTCCACTGCCTGAGGCAACAACTTCAGCCTTCGAGGTAGATTTGCCAGCCTCCGCAGCTGGTTTTGAGTGCATCTCCCAACCTTCTGCAGCCCTAGCACATTTGTCGGCTAGGCTGAAGAGCTCCATGACACTGCTGACATCTTTGGTTGCCAGCTTCTCCAACATATTCTTCTCTCTAACTCCCTAGCAAAATGTGACAACGATAGAGGCGTTGGAGATAGAAGGAATAGTGTTCCGTACCTAAGAAATTCACTGGATGAATGATCGCAATGATTCTCCCACCTTCTGCTGTACAGCAAATAAGTCCAGCTTTGTACCAGGTCGGGTGTAAAGCTCCCAAATTGGCTACGGCTTGAAGGACCAAACCTTATGCGGCAAACAACAACATATAATACTGCCTCCGCCCCAACTCAACTCTATTTTTGTTTTGGTCAAACTTTCCTTTGACCAATGATTTATATGGAATTTATTAACTTCAATAACATTTACTAGATTGTATATTATGAAAATATTTTCATGGTGAATCTAAAAGTACAATTCTTGTATTGTTAAGAAAGATCAAAATTACATAAATCATTGTTCAAAGATAGATTTGACCAAACCTAAGGCTCCCTTTGGATAAGGAATTGAAAAACACGGGAATAGGAAAAACATAGGAATGGAAATTTTATGTTTTTGCAATCCTATAGGAACTGAAAATATAGGAACTGAGATGAGAAGCCCTTTGGCAGCATCATAGGAAAAACAAAGGAACTTGCAACATGAGCCAGGAAAGAAAAAAGAGGTCCAAGCTCATGTTAGGTTTCCTACAAAATTTAGCAAAGGAATCCATTCCTATAGAAACTACCCTTTGTTTTTCCTGTGAGCCAAATGGTCATGTAGGAAAAAATCCTTTACAAATCCTATCCTTCAAAATTCCTTTACCATTCCTTCAATCCAATGGGAGCCTAAAAATATAGTTGGCATGGGACGCACGACGGAGGTTATGGTGCACCGGCACAAACCCAGACCGAACATGTACCCGACCATCGGTGTAGCTTCGTTTTATATTTTATTCCCTAGGCTGAAGAGTTTCCTCGTCCTCCCTCTTTGCTCTGTTTGCTCTTCCCTAGGCTTAAAACTTTTATATTTGACAATATTTTTATATATGTAATATGAACATAGTATATATCACTTGATAGTTTTGCAAAAAAAATATGGAGGAGAAATATGTATATCCCATGCAACTACGTAAATCCACCCGAATTAATTAGCTAGTTATTGTTTGAGATGATAAAAATTATTATCTTTTTCTAAGTGAGGTGGCCGGGGTAGATGGTGTGGCATAATAGCTTTTGTGGCATGGCAATGTGGATGTCCAACTCAGACTAAGGATGAAAGTGAAACAGTTGTGCGAAGTCGAGGGACTAAATAATTGACCCATTTGAAAGTTCAAGGACCAAAAACTGAGTTTTGATTGAAAGTTTTAGGATTAAGTTGGGTATTTATCCAATTCTAAATGAGACAAGAGCTTGCGAGCTTGATGAGCACCGTCATTGTTTTGAGCAGCGATTAGTTTATGGCATCATCAAATCTGGAGTAATTTTTCTGGATCATTTGGGGCTGAAAAATTAGTTAACACGCTATATATGAGGAGAAATATTAGGATATGCTACCTTTTGCTTCTGTTGAATAACTCTGCGTTGTGGACAAGATATCCGACAATTCATTCTGGTCGCCAGGATCATTCTGCCCCAAGTCATCTAGGGCAGCAGGCGGAGGACCTTGGTCATCAGGATAAGGACCAGGCAAGAAATCATTGGTCAAAGGTATGTTTGACCAAAGATAAAAATAAAGTTGAGTTGGGACGGAGGGAGTACTTTACAGACCGCTTTGTAGGCCCTGTTGTGGGTGATCTCCTGCCTCCTCGCAACTCCAGCAGCTAAAGTAGCTTACAACTACACTTTAGAAGCCATAAATCCATCGCTCGTCTTTAGTTTAGCCCAGTTTGCATCAAAGGAAACTCACAGGATAGTTTAAAGGAATTGAATCCTCTTGAAGTGGAAGACATTCATACGTTTTAGAAGCCATAACCATCACTACGCGTCTGCACGCGTCTCATCGTCTTCTCCGTGCGTACTAAAGACACACCATCCTCTTCTCCACAACACACACCAACCATCCTCTTCTCCATGCATAATCTTCGTCTTCGTCTCTGTCGAGCGTGCCCTCATTGGTTTCCTTCGAAGCATATAGAGTTCCCCTTGCCGCATGATATTGCGGTCCTGATTGCGGGGTGGGTCACCGAAACCTTCCCACAACCCATGGACGACCTCTCTAGTCTGCATGCCACGTGCAGGGCCATGCACGCGGCGTGCCGGGATCGCGCCGTGGGTAGGTGTGTGGCGCTGGAGCGGGAGAGCATCAAAAAGGGGAGCTACGACACCCTCGTGGAGCGCTTGGCAATCGCTGGCAACCCTCATGCGTGCTACATCACCGGGTTTGACCTCATCTTCAAGGACGATCGCGCAGTTGGGCACCCAGTTCCTTGCCCAGGCAGCCGCGAACGGCCACATGGTGGTGGCCTACGTCCTCGCCATGCTCCGCTACGACACTGACAGCAGGGCCCATGACGCCCTCAAGTATATCCGGTAGGTCGAAGGTGAGGCCCACGTCGGCTACAACAAGACTATGTCAGTCCCAATGAAGTAGACCAACACAGAGTGTTGCCGATGTCATCATGAAGCCATGGAGATTGTCTATGGTGTCACCTGGATGTTCCTGGGCAAGCCTCCTCCAGCACCGCCACCGGTGGTGGTGGCCAACGACGATGACGCTTGGCGCTGCCCAACAGGGGGGGAACCAGGGAATTGCCCGCCGTGGAAGGCAAGGGTGGGAGGAGTTGAGAGTCTTCTGTACTGAAAACTGTAGGATTAAGCACGAGCATGACTAGTTCTGCCGTCAGGCGTTGTACTCTATGGGTTATATTCCCTCCATTCCCTTTTGGATATGATGCACCTCTAGTTCTCCCATAGCCAATTAAAAGAGAACAAAGGGAGTATAAAAAATAGACTTGTATAAGGCATGTTGATGTGTTTCCCCTATATATGTGCGCTCGTCTCTTTTGAATGTTGCACTTGTTGTGTTTCCCCTATGCGCGCTCGTCTTTTGTTTAGCCCCGTTTGCATCAAAGGAAACTCACTAGACAGCTTAAAGAATTGGATTCCTCCGAAAGTGAAATACATTCAATCATAGTTTAGAACAAAGGAAATCAGTGTTCCCTTTTGGAGAAAATACATTCAGCATATTCCTCATTTTTCTTCGCGATTTCGCCAGATATGTGGCACAGCGGACCACCACCCTCTAGGATCATCAGTTGCGGACAAAACCGACGGGGTCGATGGAGAAGTTTGCCATTAATGAGCAACGAGATGCAAAGAAACAAATCTGCCTGAGAGGAACAAAGGGTATACTACTTAGTATTTGGAGGTTGCGGTTTCTTGGCAGTCTTTGGAGTATTATATTATAAAGCAACACAACATGGATACGGGATGCACCTGGGGGCAAGTGCATACCGTTCTCAGATGGTGCCACCTGTTTCTGGCAGTTTGATCTACCGTCCATGATCCTCAATAGCGCGCTTCTGAGCTCAAATGGAAACTAAAATATCTCAACTGCCACGATCAGGGAATAGCGATTGAAGACACGAAGGAAGTACGTGGCACCATCTGAGAATGGTGTGCACTTGCTCTCCGCTGCATACCGTATCTAGAATTTTTTTCTCCCACAGCATGAGTAGTGGTACCTGGAGGTGACATCGTATGGAACTGCTGTGTATAGGAGTAGTGGTAATGATGACAACTCGTATAGGGGCATAGGGCCAGTGGTAAAACTTTTGGCCTATTCGAGTCCTTGCAATAATAACATCGCGACTGTTCAGATTTTGGCAGGAAAACAACATGACAAAACGTGAAAGAGAAAACATCAAAAAAACAAGAACAGAAACACAACATCACGACTTGGATTGATCTGCATCAACCGATTTCCTGTTTTATAGTTTCGTTCTCTGGGCTCTTTCACATTAAATCTTGTATGTAGTACCTATTTTTTCTAATATTTTTCTCTTCCTTTGTTTTCTTTTCTGGAGTTCATTGTCTCCACTTTTCTTTTCTTTTCTGGAGATCATTGTCTCCACTCTAGAGGCCCTCACGCACGAAGTCGTTTAAAGGGGGAAATTTGGCATCACTAAAGGACATGTTTTTCGATAAAAGGAGAAATTCTTAATTTCATACGCAAAGAGCCCAACGTATGCGGGGAAAAACAATTTATGCTTATAAAAAACCGTGGTTTGCATCCCTCTCGGTTATCGCAACACCTCGACGTGTCGCATCGGCTTCATTGGTAGTTTTTTAATTCGACACGGAAAGGGCCTAGGGCTTATATAAAAAACATCCGCGCCGTACACGCGTCATCCACATTCCATTCGACATCGTCCGCATGCTATCGAACAGAGCGGGGCTGAGTCCTGTACGACATCTTTTTCAATTGGATGTGTAACTACAATAGCGCGTGTTGCCTTATATTCTTGTTGCAACGAGCTCAACATTCCGATGTGGGACAAATTGTTCACACCTTGTCAAAATCACTTGCACGAATTCGTTACGGACACCACGCGCGGGGGCAAACGTAGGGAATATGCCAGGTGACCAGTGCACAACCTGGGCCAGGTACCAGCATGAAAGTGATGAGGATACGCTCCCTGGAATTGATCCTAGCGTTATGTCAGTCATGTCCAGCCATCATACGACCTCGTTTGGATAGGAGTGGATCCACTTCAATCAAAGTGGATTGGACAGTATTGAGATAAAAATTAGTTCATTTTCCACTTCAATTCACTCCAATACAAAGTGGATTGAAGTTACCCAAACAAAGCCTACATGATCATCATGACAAATAATGCAATTATGCTCGGATGTGTCGTACATGTCTTAATTTTTTCTTATATATTATTGTTTGAGGCTCGATGATCATGTTTTGGGGCATATAGCATGTGCATGGACAACTAGCAGAGTATGAAAGACCTCGATCATGTATGTTTCATGTCGATGTGAATTATATACTACGTGTAGTTTCTCTTTTTGATGTTGGATATTCTCTAGAGTTTTAGGCTCGTTGATCATGCATCGTTATGGCGTAGCATGCATGGACAAGGCCTCAAACTCTGATGATATCCATCATCAAAAAGACAAAACACGTACGTATTGGTTGATCATGTTTGGGGTGCATGCATGTTAGACATAGAAAAGCCCTCGGTCATGTTGTACAAAACTAACATGCATACCTCATCTATGATATGTACATACGTATGATTAACTAACATGCGTACCTCATCTATGATATATCAGGGTAGATGATATAGCTTATGTGGCATACCAATGTGGATCTCCAACTCAGACTAAGGATGAAAGTGAAACGGTTGTTTGATGTTGATGGACTAAATAATTGACCCGTTTGAAAATTCAAGGACCAAACTGAGTTTTGATTGAAAGTTTGAGGATGAAGCTGAGTATTGTGCTAATTCTAAATGAGCCAAGCTTGAGCTTGCCAGCTTGATGAGCTCAAGCTCGAAAAGTTCGAGTAAGCTCATTTATTATTGTCATATATGATATGCTTACCTATTTTTTTCTAACATTTTTCTCTTCCTTTCTTTTCTTTTCTAATGTTCATTGTCTCCACTGTTCTTTTCTTTTTTGGAGTTTATTGTCTCAACTCTAGAGGCCCACGGTGTGGAGGGTCACACAATTCGATTCACGCAAGAAGTGGGTTAAAGTGGAATTTTGGCGTCGTTAAAGGAGATGTTTTCGATAAAAGGAGAAATTTTTAATTTCACACGCAAAGGACCCAACGTATGTGGGGAAAAACAATTTATTCTTATAAAAAATCACGGTTTGAATCCCTCTCGGTTATCGCAACGGCTCGACGCGTCCCATCGGCTTCACTGGCAGTTTTTTAATTTGACACGGAAAGGTCCCATGGCTTATATAAAAAATATTCGCCCCGTACACGCCTCCTCTTCGTTCCGTTTGACAGCGTCCGCACGCTGTCGAACGGAGCGAAACCGAGTCTTGTACGACATCTTTTTTCAATCGGATGTGTAACTGCAATAGCGCATGTTGCCTTATATTATCGTTGCAACGAGCTCAACTTTCCGAGATGGGACAAATTGTTCACACCTTGTCAAAATCGCTCGCACGAATTCATTACAGACACCGTGCGCGGGGGCAGACGTAGGAAATATGCCAGGTGACCAGTGCGCAACCTGGGCCCAGGTACCAGCATGAAAGTGACGAGGATACGCTTCCTGGAATTAATACTAGTGTTATGCCAGTCATGTCCGGCCATCATATATCCTCGTTTGGATAGGAGTGGATCCAGTTCATTCAAAGTGGATTGGAGAGTATTGAGATAAAAATTAGTTCATTTTCCACTTCAATCCACTCCAATACAGGTGGATTGAAGTTACCCAAACAAAGCCTACATGATCATCACGACAAAAAATTCAATTATGCTCAGATGTGTCGTACACGTCTTAGTTTTCTCTTATATATTATTGTTTGAGGCTCGAAGATCATGTTTTGGGGCGTATAGCATGTGCATGGACGACTAGCAGAGTATGAAAGACCTCGATCATGTATGTTTCATGTCGATGTAAATTATATACTACGTGTAATTTCTCTTTTTGATGTTGGATATCGTCTAGAGTTGTAGGCTCATTGATCATGCATCGTTGGGGCGTAGCATGCATGGACAAGGCCTCAAACTCTGATGATATCCATCAACAAAAAGACAAAACACGTACGTATTGGTTGATCATGTTTGGGGTGCATGCATGTTAGACATAGAAAAGCCCTCGGCCATGTTGTACAAAATCATGCATACCTCATCTATGATATGTACGTACGTATGATTAACTAACATGCATACCTCATCTATGATATACCGGGGTAGATGATATAGCTTATGTGGCATGCCAATGTGGATGTCCAACTCATACTAAGGATGAAAGAGAAACAGGTGTTTGAATTTGATGGACTAAATAATTGACCCGTTTGAAAGTTCAAGGACCAAACTGAGTTTTGATTGAAAGTTTGAGGATGAAGTTGAGTATTGTGCCAATTATAAATGAGCCAAGCTTGAGCTTGCCAGCTTGATGAGCTCAAGCTCGAAAAGTTCATCTGTTGGATCTACATCTTTCGGTTATTACATCTTTTCATTTAACCCCTTCCACCACCACCACCAACCCTCGACCTGGTGGAGGGGGTTAAATAAAAAATTTCAACGACCGTAATGTAGATCGATCCAATGATTGAAGATGGTTGATTGCACGATTGCACCAAACATCTGACTACATTCTAGTTGAACCCAACTTTAAAATAGGAAATCTTTTTACACAGATTAATCCAGTTGTGATGTTTTTCTCTTCTTGATTTTGTGATGTTTTATTTTTTTCTTGTTTCACGATGTTGTTTTTCATGTTTTGTACTTCCTCCTTCCCATATTACTTGTCATTAATAACTAGGACAACTCTAGTTCAAATATGAACTAAAAACTTGTTCTAATAAGGACAAGTACTATAGGAAGGAGGGAGTAATTTTTATGATAATGAAGTCAATGTTGTTCGTCTGTTCCATCTGTTATTTTGTTTTCTATCTGCTATTTAGTGAACTATCTGTTCTATTTGTATTCTCTGTTAATGAACGACCCTCCACATTGCCAGTGGCCTCTAAAGTGGCTTGTACGATACTTTAGCCGCTGGAGGTGTCAGGAGATCACCCGTAGCGGGGCCTGCATAGCGGTCTGTAAAGTAGTATACAGTACTAATAGGTAACGACGATTGGAAAGAAAAGTGGAGACAATAAACAGAGAGAAAAGAAAAGAAAGGATGAGAAAAATGTTAGAAAAAGATAGGTAGAACTCCAACCTACTACTGGCCCTATGCCCTTATACGCGGTGTAATCATTACCACTACTCATATACGCGGCTAGAAGTTAGTACACTGCTTGAAGGAAAGTGTTGCGGACTATATGTGCTTATTAGTTTAATTTGTGCTTATTGGGGATTATGTAAGAGCTAGTTCTGTCGATTAGCGACGACTGGAATGAAAAGTTGAGACAATGAACAGAGAGAAAAGAAAAGAAAGGACGAGAAAAATGTTAGAAAAAGATAGGTAGTATGTACGTACGAATTAAGGTGAAAGAGCATGGAGAACCAAGCTGTAAAACAGGAAATGTTTGGCGCAAATTACTGTCAAACATGGTATGTTATCTCTATTGATGATAGGATATTATTTTTGTTTTAATGTTGAAAACAGAGCGGTTCCATTACTTAGCGCATCCCATCAGTGCATGCGAGAGGCGTGGGTCGCATAGGCTGTGGGTTCACATGTCAGCCACCCTTAATGCACCTGCAGTACTGTAGAGGATGTGGAATCCGCCACTGCCAGAAGCTGAACCATCAATGCGCGCGACCCCCATCAGTACGCATGGAGAAGACCATGGCATGTGTCTTTATATAATATCTCCACCGTCTTCTTCATGCATACTCTATGGACACACCACCGACTTCTCCGCATGTACTCTAGCTTCCTCTTTGCCTCTGCCGTGCGCACCCTCATTGGTTCCCTTCGCAACACGATGATGTTGAAGCCAATGGAGTTGCCATTCACGCACGATATTGCGGTCGAGATCATGGGGCGCGTCACCGAAAGCTTCCTGCGACCCTTGGACGACCTCTCCAGTATGAGTGCCACCTGCAAGGCCATGCATGCGGCGTGCTGGGATGGCGCTGTGGGTAGGTGCGTGGCGCTGGAGCAGGTGACCCAGAAGATATGGCACGACCCGGGGAGGTACAAAGCCCTCGTGGAGAACCTGACCATCGTCGGCCACCCTCATGCATGCCATGCCACCGGGCTCAAGCTCGTCTTCATGGTCGATCGCGCGCAGCGGGGCGTCCAGTTTTTGCCCGGGAGGCCTGAGTCGGCCACATAGAGGTAGCCTACGCCTTGGCCTCCTCTGCTACGACACAGACCGTGGGGCCCGCAACGCCGTCGAGTATATCTGGCAGGTCGAAGGTGAGGTCGACGTCGGTGAGAAAGTGGTTGGGTCTGTCGCCATCATGATGACCAACAATTCGTGCAGGCAGTGTCGGATTCAATCCCTGGATAAGATCTGTAATCTGACGTGGGCACATCCGCGCCCGCCGCTGGTGTCGCTACCCAACAAGGAGGTTGACCCGTGTACAACTGTTGGCTGCGGGAAGCAAGGGTGGAGCGGTTGCAGGGTTTTCTGTAGTGAAGACTGTAGGATTAGACACGAGCATTTCGCACTCTGCCGTGAGGTGTTATCCAATATGGGGTATATATAAAAGACTTATAAGGCTGTGTGATGTTGTTTTTCTCATTTCATGTTGTCGTTTTTCTTGTTTTGTAGTAATGCTTTATGTTGATGAACTCAATATTGTTCATCTGTTCCAACTATTATTTTTCTAGTTATTTGTTTAGTGAACTATCTATTCTATCTGTATTCTCTGTTAATGTACGACCCTCCACACCGCCAGTAGTCTCTAAAGTGGTCGGTATGGTACTTTAGATGCTAGAGATGCTAGAGGAGATTGCCCGTAGTGGGGCCTGCAAAGTGGTCTGTAAAGTAGTATACAATACTAACAGGAAAACGCAAAAGGTAGCGACCACTGCTTGAAGGGAAGTGTTGCAGACTAGATGTGTCAATTAGTTTGTTTTCTGTTTATTGGGGATTATGTAATAGCTAGTTCTGTCGATTAATTTGTTGCTTGGAATGGCACGTTGAATACTACTGTTTTGTTCCATCGATGTTTATATCTACTGTAGTATTTAATCGTTGTTTATATCACTGTGTTGCTGCGGTTCAAGAGATTTTATGCGTATGCTTTATTTTGATCAGAATACCACCCCCATTGCTACATTAACTTATTTAGATAACAAATTGCCATAGCCAGACGCGAGCACGTAGATGGGCTCATGCGTCATGGGGATGTACACCAAGCGTCCCAGCGCAGTTTTGGCACACAAATACAAAGTGACTCAGCGCAGTTTCATCCCACGAATAACAAGCGGCCTAGCACGTTGGGCCTACTCTGATAGCTTCGCATACGCTTTGTCCTGGCTGCCTGCTCGGGAGACCCTTCGATCCACAATGGCCCCTCTCCCGATTGTATGAAACGCACTTGGAGGAGCATCCGCCGGTCGCCACACTCTTTGAGGAGCATCCGCCGGCCGCCACGCTCTTGGAGGAGCATCCACTGGCCTCCATGCTCTTGAAGGAGCATCCGACGGCCGCCACGCTCTTGGAAGAGCATCCGTCAGCCACCGGCATGGAGGAGCATCCGCAGGCTGCCACACGTGGAGGAGCAACAACGCTAGGTACAATTGCTCACATAATGTTATTGTAGTTCTATCCTCTTATGGATATGTGGATTGAACTGTAGAAAGCGATGTCAGAAGATAAGACATGGATGGGAAAAGACAGGCGTACGATGGAGTTGCAGGATGGAATGAAGTCATTTTTAAATTTAGCATTCCAGGGCACTCGTGAATAAGAAACTAAGCCTTGTCCTTGCACAAGATGTCGTAATATTTTCCACGGGACACGCAAGGAAGTTCATCTTCACTTGCTTCGTAATGGGATGTCATTTGATTATACTTGTTGGGTACATCATGAAGAAAAACGAGTTGAGAAAAATATTGCTGAGCAATCAACAAATAATGAGGAGATAATTTCTGATGATGCTACTATGGAAAATATGTTGTCCAGTATACTTAGAGGCACTGATCAAGGTGGTACTTCAGCAGATGTTGATGATCCAGAAAATGTTATAAACCAGCATGAGCAAACTGGGTGTGCAAAGATATTATATGACTTATTAAATGATGCCAAAAAGGAGTTGTATCCAGGTTGTGATAAGGTGACCCAATTATCATTCAATGTCAGGTTGTACCAGATAAAGTGTTTAACTGGTTTGAGCAAGAAAGTGTGTGAGTTGATCCTTGAACTATTCTCATATGTGCTTCTAGACAGCCATTGCATTCCTAATACACTTGATAAAGTTCAGAAGGTTGTTCGTGACCTCGGGCTGAGCTACAAAAAGATCGATTCATGTGTCAATGACTGTGTGTTATTGAGGAAGCACTATTCTCTGCTGGACCGATGCCCAAAATGTGGTGAATTAAGATGGAAAAATAGTACTGGTGGGGATGCAAGAGAGGCTTTACCTTGTGGAAAAGCCAAGAAGCTTGTAGCACGCAAGATTCTACGATACTTCCCTCTTATTCCCCGTCTTCAAAGGTTTTATATGGCAAAATCAATGGCATCAAACATGCGCTAGCACAAAGAAGAACGTATTGATGATGTAATATTACGCCATCCTGTAGATTTGAAAGCATGGAAGCATTTTGATAGCATTCGTCCAAATTTCTCATCTAATCCTCGCAACGTAAGACTTGGGCTAGCATCTGATGGTTTCAATCCTCTTGGAGTAATGAATATTTCTTACAGTACATGGCTTGTGATTCTAATCCCTTATAATCTACCACCTTGGTTGTGTATGAAGCATCCTTATTGGTTGATGGCAATGATAATTCTTGGGCTAAAGTCACCTAGAAACAACATTGATGTGTATCTGCAGCCTTTGATTGATGAGCTACTAAAATTATGGTCTGATGGTGTTGAAGCATATGACAGTTCAAAGAAAGAGACATTTCTCATGCGAGCTTCTATATTGTAGACAATAAATGATTTTCTAGCATATGCAATGCTATGTGGATGGAGCACAAAATATAAGCTAGTATGTCCATATTGCCATGTATACACTGACGTCTTGTGGTTGAAACATGGACGAAAGTTATGCTACATGGGTCATCATCATTTCCTACCTCAGAATCACAGGTGGAATCGAGACAAAGCTTCTTTCAACAAAAAGATAGACAATAGAGAGGCTCCAATATCACTCTGTGGTCACAAAGTACTCAAACAATATGAGACTTTTGATCATGTGAGCTTTGGACAGACGAATAATAAGAGAAAGCGCACTGAGGGAGATAGGGGGCATAGTTGGAAAAGGAAAAGTATATTTTTTCAGCTCCCGTATTGGAAGACATTGCTAATAAGGCATAACTTGGATGTCATGCACATTGAGAAAAACATTTGTGATAGCATATTGGGGACATTCCTTAATATGGATGGTAAAACAAAAGATAGTCTACAATCTCGTCTTGATATGCAGGAAATGGGTATAAAGTCAAAGAAACATTCGGTGGATATGAAAGGGAAGTATGATTGGAATCAGCATCATATACTTTGCATAAAGATCATAAGACCACCTTGTGCAAGTTTTTGTGGATGTGAAGATGCCCAATGGTTATGCCTCAAACATCAAGAGATGTGTGGACATAACAGCATGTAAGGTATCAGGTCTAAAAACTCATGACTGCCATATTATATTTCAGAAGCTCCTTCCTATTGCAATACATGACATATTGCCTGAAAAGGTTGTTGCACCTTAAATTGAGTTTAGCATATTATTTTCTGGAATTTGTTCTAAAGAATTGGCGGGACCAAATTTGGATAAGATGATCAAACAATTTGTAAGCTTGCGATGTTGCTTCCTCCTGCTTTCTTTGATATCATGGTACATCTTCCAATCCACCTTGCCGAAGAAGCTCGCTTGGGTGGACCTGTTTCTTACAGATGGATGTATCCAATTGACAGGTACTTTGGTACGTTGAAGAGGTATGTATGTAACAAAGCTCACTCGGATGGTTCTATAGTTGAGGAATATATTATGGAAGAGTGTATGACCTTTTTTAGTCATTTTTCGACAACATCAGCACCAAGCTTAATAGGCCAGAATGTCATGAAGCTGCAGTTAGGAATGAACCTTCTCTCGAGTCTAATATATTTACAGAAGTTGATAATTCTAAAAAGAGTTTAAATGGGACCAACATACTATGGTGGAACTACATAACGTCAGGCATTATATTATTTCTAATGTTGAAGGGGCCGCTCCATGGATCAAGTACGTATAACTCAGATGTTCAATACTGTATGGGATCATGCTTATTGTAGATGGCTAATTTAATTTTGTACCCTTTTCAGTGAGCATTTTTAAGAGTTGAAAAAGATTCATTCTCGTGATGTTGAAAAACGCCATAGAGATGAGTTTGTTTATTGGTTTCAGAAATGAGTAAGTACATGCAAGTTTTTACTTTGATAAAATATTGAACAAATATGTGTTCTGAAGTTGGTTTGTCGATGACCCCTTTTGTACTAATGTGTACAGATTATGACATTACACAAAGAAGGCAAAGTAACCGATTATTTGTATGCATTATCTAGAGGACCTGATCGTCAAGAACGTTTTTTAGTCGATCATTCATAAATGGCTTCTTCTTTCAAACATCAGAGGTGGAAAAAAATTTAGAGACGCAAAATAATGGTGTTGTTGTTCGGGATGGTGATCATGATTGGTGTGGAGTAATCATGAAAATGATTTCTGTTGATTTTGAAAAAAAATCATGAGGTTCGGTCATTTGAATATGGCTGGTTTGATCTGCCTCGTTCTGTTCAGAGCCAAAGCAGAGGCTACAAAATGATCGATACAGAATGATAGGTGTTGACACTAATCTTTCTTAATTTAAGTATGAGTCTTACATTCTAGCCACCCAAGCAGAACAAGTTTTTTACCTTCGAAGTGTGAAGCAACCTAAATGGGCTACAATTGTTAAAATGAAGCCACGAAACCTTTTTGCCATGCCCGTGGAGACAGTGAAAATAATGTCACTGAGACGCTAGAGGCTGAGACATTTGATGATCGACGACTTACTGATATAAATGAGGATAGGACCGCCTGGGATAGGAATGACATTGAGGGAGCAACCGGTGATGCTTCCGCTCTTCAAATGAGAACCTGTGATCAGTTTGAGACACATAGAGTACCATCAGAAAATGAAGATGACGATGACGACGACAACGATGATACATATATCAATGATGGTATTGTAACTCCAATATTGGGGGGGGGGGGCAGAAAAGATGATGATTTTTTTTATATAAGTACTGTATGAGCTAGCTTTACGTGAACTATTTGATTTTTTTGAAAAGATAGAAGTCACTATTCTATTTAGCAGCAAGCTTAGAAGAAAGACGATATTGAATCGTGGCAAAATTTCCTAATGCAACGATTGTGTTTCGTGATGATAGATCCTAACACAATGAACTGGTGAATTGTGCCGAAAGTTCGTAATGCAACAATTGTGTTTCATGGCGATACATCCTAACGCCATGAACTGGTGAATCGTGGTGAAAGTTCCTAATGCAACTATTGTGTTC
The DNA here is from genome assembly GCA_036927565.1 of Tuctoria greenei. Lineage (NCBI taxonomy): Eukaryota > Viridiplantae > Streptophyta > Magnoliopsida > Poales > Poaceae > Tuctoria > Tuctoria greenei. The sequence continues at coordinate 119,614,097 of JAYESD010000003.1, read as the reverse complement.
CGTGACAATAGATCCTAACACCATCAACTGGTGAATCGTGACAAAAGTTCCTAATGCAACGATTGTGTTCCGTAGCGATAGAACCTAATGCTATAAACCAGTAATTCGTGGCAACAGATCCTAATGCAACGATTGTGTTTCGTGGTGATAGATCCTATTGCCACGAACTAGTGAATCGTGACAAAAGTTACTAATTCAATGTTTGTGTTTTGTGGCAATAGATCCTAACGCAATGAAATGGTGAATCATGGCAACAAATCCTAATGCAACGATTCTGTTCTGTGGCGATAGATCCTAACGCCATGAACTGGTGAAGCATGGCAAAAGTTCCTAATCAACGATCGTGTTTCTGGCGATAGATACTAACGCCACGAACTGGTAAATCGTGACAAAATTTCCTGATGCCTTGATTCTGTTCCATGGCAATAGATCCTAATACCACAAATCGGTAATTCGTGGCAACAGATCCTAATGCAATGATTGCATTTCGTGGCGATAGATGCTATCACCACGAACTTGTGAATCGTGGAAAAAGTTCCTAATGCAACGTTTGTGTTTCGTGGCGATAGATCCTAACGCCATGAATCGGTGAATCATGGCAAAAGTTCCTAATGCAACAATTTTGTTTCATGGCGGTAGATCCTAACACCACAAACCAGTAATTTGTGGCAACAGATCCTAATGCAATGATTGTGTTTCCTGGCGATAGATCCCATCGCCACGAACTGATGAAGCGTGCAAAAGTTCCTAATGCAACGATTGTGTTCTGTGGCGATAGATGCTAACGCCATGAACTAGTGAATCGTAGCAACAGATCCTAATGCAACCATTGTGTTCTATGGCGATAGATGCTATCGCGACGAACTAGTGAATCGTGGCAACAAATCCTAATGTAATGATCATGTTTCGTGGCGATAGTTGATAACGCCACGAACTACTGAATCGTGGCAACAAATTCGTGGCGATAGATCCTAATGCCACGAACTATTGAATCGTAGTAACATATCCTAATGCAACAATCATGTTTCATGGCGATAGATGCTAATGCCATGAACTAGTGAATTGTGGCAACAGATTTGTGGCGATAGATCCTAATGCCACTAACTAGTGAATCGTGGCAACAGATCCTAATCCAGCGATCGTGTTTCATGGCGATAGATGCTAATGCCACAAACTAGTGAATCGTGGCAAAAAACAAAGCTTACTGCAATGATTTAGTTTTCGTTGTAGTAGAATCGTAGCAACAGGGCAAAATCCTTGTAGTGTAACCACTTGCATTTAGCTAAATGCATGGTAAATGTATCTAACTTATGTTTATATATTCATAATATATTGTTCGTACTAATACGTATTGACAGAAGCGCGAGACGGGGGTGTCGTCGACCCTTGCTGTGGTCTGGAAGAGAGGTCACAGGGACCCTTGCTGTGCAATCAGGCCGTAACCGAGCGTTTGCTAAGTTTAGAAATCATTCATATTAAATATAACTATATGGACTGTTAAACTTACAAGGTTTTCTTGTTTATTAGGCTAGGTACGGGGCGGAGGCTAGGAGGATACACAACACAGGTTTCGATTGGGAACATGAACTAATCGATCCTCAAGCTGCATATGCAAGTGGAAGTGGAGTATCCCATGGAAGGTGAGTTCCTAAGTCATTCGATCGTTTTCAATTCAAAATATTCAAGATATTCCAATTTCGTATTACTAACTCTTTTTGTATAGGCTCGCCATATTCGTCAGAGTTATCAACTTGAGGGCGGCGAGACCTGTGAGAGGCAGCTCCACGCAGGCTTCATGGACGAGCCCGTGTCGCCGTGTCTCGCGGGTGGAGCTCTTCGCTAGTTCAACTTAGCTATTGTAGTCTTACTTAGTCTTAAACAATGAAACATAGCAAATCTACCTCAAAATAACTAATCTAAGTTCAATATGATCAATTCTAACTTGTTTAATCAATTCTAGTCAAAAAAGAAGTTTCAAATTAATCAATATGTCAAACAACTTCTATGTGTTGCAGAAATCGGCGACGGAGGCTCATACTCCGTTGCCATCAATACCAACGTCTGGACTGACGTGCGGCGAGGACGTTGGCAGCTCGGGAGGTAGCTAGGATTGATGGATGCTGCATTTGTCTTTGTTTGCTGTTTGTGTTGTGATGGATGGACTTTGTGCTGTAATATATTGATGGAATTTATGTTTCCATTACGGATCGAGATGTTTGTTATATATTTTGTTTGTTGTGTATTGTTATTCTGGCCATCGAGCCGGACAAAATGTTCTGTTCTTAAAAAAATAAAAAAACCTTATTTGCGATGGCTTTTTATGCAGTACTGTCGCAAATAAGGCTTCTGACCGTCACAAAATAACCTAGTTATTTGCGACGGATGGGACATCCCAAATAGTGCCTGTGTTATTTGCGACGGCCACCGCCAACCATCGCAAATTGTCGGGCTAGGCCCATCCACCGGGCCTAGGCTCTTGTTTGTGACGGCCATCGGGAGCCATCGCAAATATGTTTAATTGCGACAAAACATAAGCGACAACCGGAAACCGCCACAAATAAGGAAAAACATCGTAATTAGCTTATTTGCGACGGCCTTGGCTGTTGCAAATCATCGGGATTCCTGTAGTGCGTAGGCCATACAAGTTGCAATACAATATTATAATCATGGCAGTAGATTCATAACATTCCATCTCCTCTTAATTACTACGTCACGACTCCGTGAACAAGTATACTCAGTCAATAACCGCGAGCAATGGTGATTCAAATAAATAACAATTCGGAAATGCAAGACAAGTACACCCACAAGGAAGCCTAGTCAGTGCGCTTCTCTCTGCGTCGCACGCAACCACTTTTTAGAAGAGGCCCTTATATGAAATCAACTCTCCATCCCGAGCAAAAGGTCCTTTACACAGACACATCGAAGTTGCCCGCTAGAAGATTTACACCTTTTATGCCTTCACATCTTCAATCAAGGATAACGGAGAAGTTTCCACACCAGGATCTATGATTTACATCAGTTTCCTGGGTCCTATATAACAGTATGCATCCGGTATAGATCAAGCTTACTTAGCAGAGCCGCACATGGATCAGTCCTTAACCGACAGAGACGGGGCTACAACCCAACCTCCACATCTGCCTTGCCATTACCGACCCATACACGATGTGGCCACAAGCGTTGTCCCACCCTTTTGGTCGAGATCAACCTTGTGCATCCCATACTACTAAAATCCCTGTCCACATCTCAAACTTTAAGAGTGATTATTGTGGTGAAATCTCGCGAGTAGGTTTCCCTCACTCGACTTCTCTCGCAAGTAGAATTAAACTGTTGACTTTGGGTCAATAAAATTTGACCATTCTCACGAGAGATTACAACTACTCAACTTCTACCAACCTGTCAACTAAACAATTATGCATAGCAATATAATACGTTGCAGTAATGTCCTACCCAGCCACTCCAAGGATTATGTGGTCATGCATGTGGAGTATCATCAAAATCTGAGCTAATGCACAACACATACCTCATCCATATAGTATACAAAAGAAAACTTTAAAAGGCTCTTATATGCAAACTGGGGCTTGCCTTGGGTTGCGACTAAGGAAGTGTCAATAAGTCAGCAGTCTGTTCTTCCAAAAGAACCTTCTCGTCAATTTCCCCTTTCTCTTGCCCTGGCTGCTGCTCCAACAACTTTGCTTGCAGCAGGTTCTTCCTTGTTTCATTTCCTCCAAGTGGTGCTCCGCGTCGATCTTCATTTCCAAAATCTATCGATATGATATGCAACATTTCAATGTAGAACTTAGTAAAGAGAGGAAAGTTATGAAGCACAACAGGAATTCATATGCTAGACAGAAACTGGAGAAAGACCTCTGCTGGTTGCTCATGCTTGATTCCAAATGGTTGTAAGTAAAAGGCTCAAAACCATTAGTATGAACCCTCATGCCATGAGAATCTTAAAATATTACTCCTGTTCAGCATCTAGGAAGGGACACGGATGAGGTTTTCTGATGATTTCTAAACATCAGAGGAAAAGCTAACTTGATTCAAAAGGTCTTATGGAAAAGTCTTTTAAGGGCTTCAATTTATCATCAGTAGGCCATATGAGTTATAGAGAATGAATTCAGTATCCAAACAGTGCTTTATATAGGACATACATAAGTAGCTACCAAAAGTTCAGCTCAAGTTATGGAAACATGTGGTCTCCATAATTCTCCCAAACTTTCTCCTTCTCTGAATTAACTGAGCAATTATGTAGCTTTGTCATGCATAAAAGTTGGTTTTATAGACGGTTTTGGTGACTAGGAGTCCAACAAAATTGTTTTCACATTTTTCTAAGCTTCCTAGAGGAAGATATTGATTTTACAATGTCTTGGTCATTTTCTGAAAAGGATACTGGTATTTTCTGGCATTTTCCATTGATCTGAGCCAAATCCATTAATTAGCCTCAATTAATCAAAGGTACTGGAGCTGAAATTTTTACTGGAATTCAAGGATAGGCTGAAGAACATTCTCGCAAAATCGGGAATTTTCCACTGAGGGAATCTCCTGTAATTAATCTCTAAAGGAAAATGGAAAATGAATTATTCAGAAAATCACAGGGATTTTCAAACCACATAAATTGCGCCATTGCAAAGTACACGTAAAGATAAGTCAGAATAAATTTATATGGGAATTTATGGATTTGCTACTTGGTCATATGAATTTCTAATGTTTGGGAAGCTTTTGGATTTATTTTTCTAAAAGGAATATCATTTACACGTTGAAGCTGGGCCCACCATTAAAAGTAGACCACTCCGGTAGAAGCATCACTGAGGCCACAGAATTTTCCCACATGGCCACACATGTTCCGAGCCACAATTGATCAATGAAGGAATGTTGGTGCTGCGGCTGACAGGGGAACCCACTCGTCAGGTTCTTCTTCAACATTGCGCCAACGGCGGTGCTCCTCCGTTACCGCACTGCAGCGCAACCATAGAGAGGGAATAATATCGAGAACTGACCTAGTGACCCTGGACGTGCATCAGGCAACCCTAACGCACTCAACAGCGACCGGAACGCGATGGGCGCCGACGGCGGCAGCCTTGAGCTCGAGGGCAATGGTGAGCATGCTCACCCTAGATCTAACAGACTCAAAATTTGCCGCAGAGCACCTCAAAAATCTGAAGAACTCTAAATTGGACTAAGTTTGGGTGGAAACCATTGGAAAAGTAGAGTTCATCAGTGACTTAGGTCAAAAACGGCGGCAATTGGGAAAATTTGGATCCTGACGCGTATATTCAATTTGTTTTTCATGTTTTTGATCCTGATGCTTAGTGGGGTCACTAGAAGCTACCTCTAAATTGGATTAAAGTTTCATCAAGTATAGATGAGGAATTTCATGGATGAAAATTTGGCTTTTCATGGTGGCCGCCAGGGAAGAAATTGAAAACCCGACGGGATTAGGCCGTGGGACAGGGAGCAGCGCCAAGGAGAGCTTAAGAGGCAGATGGCCAACCTTTGTCGTGCACTGGTTTGATGGGAAGTGCATGGAAGATGTCGGGCGACGGCGAACAGAGAAGATAGGCCGAACTAGCGAGGAGGAAGTGGCTGCTCGGTTGTGTTGCACGCCGCAGGGACCATCAAGCTCGTGTCATGGATGTGAATAAGAACTACGCGCCTTACTCCATGGCCTACGCTGGGGTTGATGCGCAGCAATAGAGGACGACGCTGCTGTCCGTTGGGATGCAGCACGGCCGCACCAAAAACAGAGCAGAGTGGTGCTCTGTATCGTGAAGATGAGCAGAGAGCTCCACTGTCAGCAGGAACACGGCCAGAGCAGTGATGAGGACTGAAAAATATCACTTTTTCCCCTTTAGGATAGGAGCAAATATGTGGCGGGATGCAACATCGCGCTAGCGCTCTAGGAGAGAAAGACAGAGGCTTGTGAGGCTGACATGTGGGCCCAAAGCACCCTCCCCCCTATCATCACTGTTGATTTAATTCCCTGATCAAACAATCTCCAAAATTCCTAAGAAATGGCAGGTAGGCTAAACAAAATATGTAGAACTTAATTGTGAACATCAAATTGAGAATTGACTAAGTGTGAATCCCAATTCAAATTTGAATTCAAAAGCACTTCAATGATTTCATTGAATTAAATAGCAAAAGACCTTCGAAAATTATGAAACTCTTCGTGGAAGCTATTTGAGGTATGGGAAATCCATTTGTGAACTCAAATTTGATGTTTGACCTAATTTGAACATAAGTTTATCTTGAATTTTGAACCTCCCAACTTACGGTTATTCATTGTTATGCATTTTCCCTATATTTGAATATAGTTCATGTAGCAAATTAGTTCTGGTGAGTTTTGAGTTCCAACACAACTCGAAAATTCTTAAGTTCACATTTTACCTTGTTGTTCTTTTCAAGTACGATATTTCACAGAATGAATCTATGATCATGTTTCATACTTTTGATGCCTCTTATGTTCTCATGAAAAACAAATTTTGTCATATTTACGCTAAGTATGTTGGGCCACTCCACAAGAGCCCAAAATCTTGTGTGTGGGCGCCCAAGTGTCCTGTTACTAACGTCAAAGGACCCAAGCTAGTTTTGGTAACTAAAACCAAGGAATAAATATGTTTTGTAGGTATACTCCTCTGATGGATCCAATGGGTGCTTGATAGCGGATGCTCCAATCACAAGACCGGAGAGAGAAAAATATTTGTGGAGTATAAAGATAATGAAGATCTAAGTGAAGGTATTTATTTTTGAGACAATAGTAAAGGAAGGGTGCTCTGAACCAGTAAAATAACAATATCATCTCAACATACTCTTTCTCAAGTTTTACACGCTGATTCTTTAGATTATAATATTTTGTCCATATCTCAGCTATGTGACAAAGGTTATAATTTTTTGTTCACTAATGATGGTGTAACCATTTTTATAAGAAGCGATGACTCGGTTGCATTAAAGGATATGTTAAAGAGCAAGCTTTATCTCGTGGACTTCATCACAGATAAAGCTCAACTTGACACATGCTTGATTGCAAAGACCAACATAAGATGGTTGTAGCTGGACGTCTAGCTCATGTTGGTATGAGAAATCTGCAGAAACTTCTATAGGAGGATCACTCCAAGGTTTGAAGAATGTGGTGTTTGAAAAAACCCGACCATGTAGCACGTGCCAAGCCATAAAGCATGTTCGAGCACCACATCCCGTTAAAAATGTGATGACGACTACAAGACCATTGGAGCTACTACATATGGACCTTTTCGACCTGATCGCCTACATAAGCATCAACGGTAACAAATACGGTTTAGTAGTTATAGATGATTTTTCAAGATTCACTTGGGTATATTTCTTGCATGAAAAGGGAGAAGTACAAGGTGTCTCAAGAAGTTCCTAAAGAGAGCTCAAAATAAGTTCTCCTTGAGGATTAAAAATATAAGGAGTACAGAACCGAGTTCAAGAATACCCAAGTTGAAGAAATTTCGAAAGAAGAAGGGATAAAGTACGAATTTTTGGCTCCCTACCCCCCCGAACAAAATGGGGTACCAAAAAGGGAGAATCGAACGCTTATTGAGATGACGAGGACAATGCCCGATGAGTACAAGACCACGGACAGATTTTGGGCGAAGGCAGTGCACATCGCTTGCCATGCGAGGAATTGACTTTGTCTCTATCGACTCCTTAAGAAAACTCCATATGATCTTCTTACCGGTAACAAGCCAAATATTTCTTATTTTAGAGTCTTCAGAAGTAAATATTACATTATAAACAAGCCTAGGACTTCGAAGTTCGCTTCAAAATTTGATGAAGATTTCTTGCTTGGTTATGATTCAAACACTTAAGCTTATCGTGTCTTCAACAAAACCTTCGGGATTGTTGAAGTTGCGCATGACATAGTGTTTCATAAGACTAATGGCTCCCAAGTGGAGGAAGTTGATCGTCGTTTACTAGACAAAGAAGATGCTTTGTGGTAAGATTTGAAAAGGATGGCACATGGAGATGTTCGACCACAACAGCAATCTCAAGATCCAAGTGAACCGACTGCATCGAAACTCGAGCCACCTACATAAAATCAAGCACAAGACTTGCAAGATCAACCTCAACAATATCGAAATGATCAATATGAAAGTGGAGGCAATGATCAAGGGGAGGATGAAGGAGATGAAGAAGTTGACATAAGAACGGGATTTCGGGTTGAACGGGATCACACTGTCGACAACATCCTTGGAGACATCTCCAAGGGGGTAACTAATATGTCTTGCCTTGCAAAAATATTTTAACATTGCTCATTTGTCTCCTCTTTGGAACAATTTAGGGTTGAATATGCATAGATCTGGATTTGGTGATGGTGATGCAAGAAGAACTCAATAACTTCAAGAGAAATCAAGCATCAGAACTTGTGGAGTGACCAAATTTGAATCTTGTTGGCACAAATTGGGTGTTCCACAAAAAACAAGATGAACATCGGGTAGTGACAAGAAATAAAGCACGACTTGTGGACAAGGGGTACTCACAAGTCGAAGGTTTGGATTTCGATAAAACTTTTGTTCCCGTAGCTAGGCTTGAATCTATTCGAATATTTTTGGTCTATGCTACTCACCATAATTTCAAGTTGTTCCAAATAGACGTGAAAAAGGCATTCCTCAACGGTCCAATCAAGGATGAGGTGTACGTGGAGAAACCACCTGTGTTCAAGGATCAAGAACTCCCCAACCATGTGTACAAACTACGTAACACTTTCTATGGCCTCAAACAAGCTCCTAGAGCTTGTATGAGTGCCTGAGAGATTTTCTAATTGATAATGTTTTAAAATTGGAAAGTTTATAACACATTGTTCACAAAACATTTTGATGATGATTTATTTATTTGTCAAATATATGTCGATGACATAATATTTGCTTCTACTAATAAGTTGTTTTGTGATGAATTTAGGAATATCATAACGGACAAGTTTGAGATGTCCATGATGGACGAATTAAAGTTCTTTCTAGGCTTTCAAGTGAAGCAGCTCAAAGATGATACCTTCATTAGCCAAGAAAAGTATACGTAAGATATCCTAAAAAATTTTAGCATGGATAGAGTGAAACCCATCAAAACTCCAATGGGAACCAATGGGCATCTCGACCTCAATGAAGATGGTTCATGTGTAGACTGCTCTATGATTGGTTATTTATTGTGTCTTTGTGCATATAGGCCTGATATTATGTTGAGTGTATGCATGTGTGCAAGGTTTCAAGCCACTCTGAAGGAGTGTCACTTCACAGCTGTAATAGAATCTTAAGATATTTGGTTCATACACCCAACCTAGGTCATTGGTATGCTAAAGGGTCTAAATTCAACCTCATTAGATACTCCGATGCCGATTATATCAGATGCAACGTGGATAGGAAAAGCATCTCTGGGACTTGCCAATTATTGGGTAGGTCCCTAGTGTCGTGGTCATCCAAAAAGAAAAATTCCATTGTCCTATCCACAGCTGAAGCAGAGTATGTCATAGTCAAAAGTTGTTGTGCACAACTCCTAGGATGCGATAAAATCTAAGGGATTATGGTTACAATATGAATCATATTTCACTTCTACGTGACAACGAGAGCACCATAAAAATAGCTCATAACCCCGTTGAGCACTCTAGGACAAAACACATTGACATCCAACACCACTTGTTGAGACTCACTCAATCAAGGGATATTTTTCCATTTTACGTGTCAGAATCGAGAAACATTTAGCTGATATTTTCGCCAAGCCACTAGATGAGAAGAGATTTTGTGAGCTTAGAAATGAATGAAATATCCTAGATTCTCGAAATGTGGCTTGAAACGTTGCATATCTTATTGCTAGTAGTGTAAAACTTCAAAATTACATCATGTTGCAAAAAGTTACCCCTTATCTCATTTTTCTTCTAAACTATTTGAAACTATTAGTTCTTTGTGAATCATGATCATAGTTTTATTGTTGTTTGCTTATTGATCATGTCCATTAAGAATATCTTCTAAAACTATGTCCAAACTATCAACGATAGCTTTAATACCCTCTCTATATAAAAATTCTTACTTATACTCTCTATTCGACTGGACTAGTCTGCCACTATACCGTACAAGTCCAGTGTCACCGGCTAGTCCATACCCCGTCTGTTATAGCAAACAAGTCTGGGGTACATCAGGCAAGACTGGTGTTCCCTTGACTTAACCGTCCAGTGACCCCGACTCCTCCCTCTTCCTCCTCACTTTACCCACACATTTCTCTCTTCTCCAACCCAAGCTCCCAAGGGGATCTCATGAATCCATCCATAAAACATTGTTCCCTCAGAGTTTCATGCTTGGATCATCAAAGATAAGTCCACCCCAGACTTCTACGCACTTGGAAACTTCACTTATCGATGAATAGATCAATTCCGTGGTAATCCCTTGACCTAACCATAGTTCCTCATTTTTTCATAGGTTTTGGTGAAATTTCCTGGTGCTATATGATTCCATTACATCCAGTAGAGCCTAAATTATCATTCCCTTTAGCATCACACAACTTTGTCAAAGATTCCATGATTTTTGAATAGTTAGGGCTGAAAATTTTGAACACCGGACAAGTTCGAGGTACCATACGGACAAGTTCAGTATGTCGGACTAGTCCTCATGAACCACAGATAACTCCAGTCGTTTATAGCATTTAAATCTAAATTTTTGATTTCATTGAATCTGTTGAAATCATTCCTTGTTACTCTAAAGCGCTTTTAGTAAGCCGGAGCTTGAGCCAGCGCGTCTCGCGTCTAAACGAGAGACAGAGATAGCTCACCAAAGACAAACGAAGGAAAAGAACAACCGAGATGCAATTGAGGTGCTAGCAACCTCAAGGCAGAAAGTCCTTGCCAAGAAGCCATCAAGTGGCAAGGTCAAGAACATAGTTGGACCAAGATCAAAGGGAAATAGAAGCAAGGGTAAAGGAAACATACTGTCGGATCCTCTGGGCCAATTAAGCCATTGAGGATGTCTCCGCCAATTCCATACAGAAATCAATGCCCCACCTCAGACTCATTTGATGGAAAAGGCAGTGACAAAGCAAAGAGGTACAAGATGGAAAATGTGTATGGCTATGAGAAAATGGTTGCTGATCCATGGTTTTGGGGTGACTTCCACTATGACTACTACAAAACTGTGTATGCGGATTGGTTGTGAGTATATGGAGGGGAAAGAAAATCAAGATTTTCACCAAATCATTGCTATAGTTGAGCTTCATAGCTTGAAGGACCTCATGGCCTCTAAATACTACTGGAATAATGAGGTCATTCTTCAGTTCTACTCCACATGCTTCTTTACTCAGCGTGATTCCATAATAATCACTTGGATGACACATGACAAGGAGTACACAGTGTCTTATCAAGACTTTACGAAAATTCTAGATTTCAAAGAGTCACTCTAAAATGAACTTGTGGTACACAACAACAAGTCACTAGACAGGAATGAGCTTAACTTCCTCCATGATGATAATTTTGCATTCAAGCCTCCATCGACAAACAACATGAAGTCATTCATTGTTGTGTTGATCCATGTGTTGAGGGAGACCATTGCCACTAAAGATGGAGATGCGTGCAGTATTCAAGGCTTTCTCCAGAACATAAAGCAGATTTTCAACGGAATGAAGAAGTTCAACATGTTTTACTATATCTATGATGACATCTTCAACATTTCTCATACTCCCAACCGCTCCTGTTTCTATGGATCATATATCATGTGTATGATTGAGCAAGTCACAGGATTGGGGTTCGTCAAATATGTCAAACATTTAAGGATTCAACCTCGGGTGCCCTCAGCTCCACCTCCACCTACTTCCACTCTAAAGCGGTGCACCTCTCAGGCTCGTGCAGATCAGGAGGGTCCATCTAGCTCCAGGAGCTCAAACAATGGAATCATGAAGATGATTCGTTCCATCTTGCCTCTTGCCGCAAGGTGGAAGTGAAGCAATACATTGAGAGTCTAGCATGAGGGAGAATGTAACTGCCATATGCCAGAAGCTTGAGATCTCCCCTATTGGCTCTCCACAGATCTCCGAAGACTATGATGAGGATTACACGAAGATGCCTTAATTGACCAACAACGAACTTGCTTATTTTGGGATTGGATCTTGCACTCGTGCTTGTGCTCCTCGCAAAGCTAGTGACGATGATCATGATGATGAAGAGGAGCAAGACAGTGAGAAGACCAAGAGTGATGGAAGCGAGGATCGCGACGACGGCGAGTAGTTCTCCTAATTTTTTTCCTTTTTTGATGTCTTGATGACAAAGGGGGAGAGATTAAGGGGGGTAGGGTCTAGTCGTAGTTATATCTATCTTTAGCTTCTCTCTCATATGTGCATACTTTATGAAAAATTCAATTTATTTACTCATTCATGTTTAATCTTTATTTGGTTGTCATCAAACACAAAAAAGGGGGAGTTGTAAGTGCATCTAGGCACCCCCATGTGGGTTTTGGATGATTGATGACAAACAAGTAAAGCAGTAATAAGTATTTTTTTTGGTTGATAGCAGGTTGCAATGCAAAAAGATGACAAATGCAAAAAGAGAAAAAGGATAATTATGATTGAAAAGATAAAATTGAAGAAGAAGACTTAGACTAATTCATAGTGTTCAAACACTGCGTGAGAAATCCTCTCAAGAGATCAAATTGCTGGATGGGAAGAGGGAGAGATAAACTCAGTAGAAAACAAAGTCCTACAACGGACTTGTCCGGGCACTAATTGACTAGTCTTGACACCACGGACACATCTGAGAATATGTGGAAAAGTAGTCTCTCGATGACATCGAACTTGTCCGATATCATACTGGACTAGTCCATACAATGCAGACTAAACTGTTTTTCCACGGACTAGAACCCTCGGTGTGACAACCAAATATGGTCTGAACAACTCAAACAAACATAAATCTAATGGATTACTAAATTCCCGTCTTATCCCATCATTTAACTAACTCTTCTAGCACCGACCATACTGGCACCCACAGAAATCATCGATGACATTTTCCACCTCGGCAAGAAGTGGCTTGTCCTCAAGCTTAAAATGAGGATAATTATCCTTGCACTATTGGAGCTTAAGTAAGAATTCACTGCTGCAACCTTTGCCCTTCTTGGTTCATAAGACACAATGGCATGAGGGTCTCTCACATAGACCACTCTAAACGGTGTAGTTTGCAAGGATGTCTGGAGTAATGTGTTGTAGTAGTCGTAGGATCGAAGAGCACGTGAAAAGCTTTTAGAGGGGGGAGAGGTAGATTAAAACTTTTTCTGCAGAGCAATAAAAACACCTCAGCAGAAAAATAATCTGATAAAGAAACCATGTGTGCAACTATTATAATGTGTTCAATCATGAAAAAACCAGTATATATTGTAGAGTATGAAGTCACGAAGACATGAAAACAATAATCACGAAAATTCATCGAGAAAAACTCAAGTTATGATCAAAAGATTGAGCAAAGGTCATCCTGTTCTACCCAGGTTGAAATCAGATCTGCAACACTGCAAAGAAACTCGTGTAACTCAAAAATCCAATGACCATAATATTTTCACAGATGATAGAACATCCGGTTGTGAAGACGATACAAAAATAATCACGTCAATTGGATAAGTAAAAATCAAGTTATGATTGAAACACCATTGCAACGTCTAGGTGTCCAGAAACTCGACGAGAAAAACTTGCCAAAAACAAGTCGGATGAGCAAGGCACAAAAAATCTCCTCTAAACTACGAATTTTATTGATCAAAACACAAGAGGAACAGCCCCAAAGTCATGCACCATGAGCTCTAGCCTCCATTGCTTATATATCCAATGCTTAGACTAATCAAAATTAAACTAGGACTCTCTAATCCTACTCAGTTTCAACCGAAATGTTCAATAACTACTGAAGACTCTTCCATACACAAATAGAAGCAATCTTAAGACTTCCAAATATATTAGGAACGTCCTAAACAATCATAAAACAACTCAACTTCATGCTCACCACGAAATCTTACCAAAACAAACTCAAAACCTTCCATATACGAACCATAACCACCTCAGCCACAACCTAAGGCATAATCCAGCCGGTTGAACCTTATCGGTCATATCTTCACGTTCAATCTCTTCATCATGCCTTGGAACCATGTAGCCATGTCCATGAATCCCTCGCACACATGAAAACACTTTACAACAATGTCCTTGATACCTTAATATGCATTGTTCTTGAACCAAACATGCTGCCGACCTCCCGATCAACCCAACCACCATTCCTCCAGAACTTGGTTGTTGAACCTCATCTTCTCCCTAATTCTAGTTCAATGGATCACCATCAGCAGCCATGTGTTTACATCAATCAAGACCTGCACATGAACAACAACCAAATCTTCTGAGCCCAAGTCCTCGACTTGGCTCTCATTAGTCCGAAAACCACAACACCTTATGTGAGCACCTCACATAAGCATGTTGCAAACATAGCAAGATGATGTCCACCATGATCAGCCAAAACACATCAAAAACTTCGTAAAAGAATACTAAGCAAACTTCCCATAATCCAAGCAAGTTTGAACATTGCAAGTGAAAAACATAATAGCCGCAAGAATATTTCAGCACATAGAAAGTTCGGATAGTCCAAAAAAGCAGCTACGCATTATACAAGAAAAGTTCGGACACTCCCAAGCAAGTTTCCGAAAGTCGGACAATCCAAAGTTGTCTTCTCAGATATAATCAAAACTTTGCATGTAAACACTCACTTTTAATATAATTGTCAATGTATTCAGCACATAGGTCTCACGATCTCTGCCCTGATGAATGCATTGGCAACACCACTATGAAACCAAACATTGGCTCATTCACATTTCATGAAAAGTTTTGATAAAAAGAAAATTTCTTCCCAATTTTGAAATGCGAAATTCAAATGAGAAGAAACCAAAAAATTCACCCCTCTAAGGATGTACACTCCCCCTGAGAAAACGTGTAAATCAAAACACTTGTGAATGTGCAATGTGTGTCATATTTCTCCCTCTTTGACAATGTATTCAACAAGGTACAAAAGAGAAATTTTAATTTGTTATGAGCATAATATGGCATATACATATAAAACAAAGCTCATCCAAGTCATACTATAAAGTAACTCACAATGTCACATCAATGACATACATAAAGTAGTGTAAGCCATGCTAGAGATGGAGTGTAATTTCAATTTAAGAAGGTCATGATCTCCCAAGCTCAACTATTTCAAAACATGAAAGCATGACACATTTTGCTTTTTTATTATCTTTTAAAGCAAACATTTATATCTTATAAACTTTACACGATATTATATGCAACATCCACCTTAATTTAACAAACCAAGCCAAGGCTATGTAATTTGACAATCAGAAGCTTAAGGACATGGTTTTAGACGTACACAACTCATTCCTAGTTCATATCAAGGTGCAATGATAAGCAATCTCAAAAGAAGAAGTGTAATGCATGCATATTCTCTTGATCTTTTCTGATTTTTCATTTGATCCTAAAAGCTCAACATGTGGGCTATTGATTGATTAATTTTTCATGATTAAAAGCACTTGTGGGCATGCATCGAGTTCAAAACAGGAAGAAAGTTTAATCATGACTAGATTTAGTGTAAGTATTTATTCAAATTATTAGTCATGACAAAAACTACAAAAGGTATAACATGAGTAATGTAGTAAGAACTTTCAGCATATAAAAGGAATCACAAAGTCATATATGTATGAACTACTTATGCTCATATTATTTTTAATTTTAGATTCACTCATAGACCTCCCAAGTTGCAAAACTCCCCCTCAATTTAATCCATGAGGATGCGTAATTCCTATTTCACTACGAATGAAAGAAAAATGAGTGAAATCCAAAGGGTTTGTAAAAATGTCAGCCAATTGGTGTTTAGTGTCTACATGGTGAAGCACAATGTTTCCTTTTTCAACATTATCATGGAGAATGTGATACCTAATATTAATGTGTTTTGTTCTACAGTGTTGCACGGGGTTTTTAGCAATGCAAATGGCACTAGTTTTGTCACAAAATAGTGGAACACTATCTAAATCATCCCCGTAATCCTTAAGTGTTTGAACCATCCATAAAATTTGTGAGCAAGTGCTAGTAGCAGCTACATATTCAGATTCATCCATGGATGTTCAACTAAACTTTGTTTCTAGAGGACCAAGCAACAAATGAATTACTAAGAAAATGACAAGCACTTGAAGTACTTGTCCTATCTATCCCGCAACCTCCAAAATCAACATTCGAAAAAGATTTCAAAGTAACAGTTGAGGAAAAAGGAAGAAAAATGCCAAATTCTTGAGTACTATGTAAATACCTGAGAATTCTTTTGACGGCTTGACGTTGTGAAGCACGCGGGGAAGCTCGAAACCGCGCAGAAAGACATACGCTAAATTGTATGTCCGGTCTTAATGTTGTAAGATACAAAAGTGATTTGATCATGCTTCGATATTTTTTTGATCAACGGGTTCACTCTCTTCATCAAGTTCAAGTGTTTTTGTTGTTCCCAATGGCGTCCAAAGAGGCTTGTTGTTGTGAGACCTATGTGTGCTGAATACATTAGCTATAACAATAAAAGTTTTGAATTTTACCAAAACACCTTTTTCAACAAGGTCCAACTCTAGGTCCGAGCTCCAGCAAGGTCCAACAATAGGTCCAACTTGTTTTGGTCAGCTCTAGCGCTAGGTCTGACTAGCTCTGGTAAGCTCCAGCGTTAGGTCCTGCTAGCTTTGGTAAGGTCCGGTTCAAGGTCCGGTTAGCTTTGACAAGGTCTGAAGCTTGATCGCAGTGGTTCTTCTTTTACCTTGCAAATGTTTCCAACTTGCTTTGCACCTCTAGAAAGTTTTCTTAGTATTCATTTACTAAGTTTCTGATGCATTTTGGCTGATCATGGTGGTCAATGTTTTGCTATGGTTTGCAACATGCTTATGTGAGGCGCTCACGTAAGGTGTTGTAGTTTCGGAACTAACGTAAGTCAAGTCGAGGACTCGTGCTCGGAAGTAGTGTTTCATTATTCATGTGCAGGTGTTGCTTGAGTTCCAGACATGGCTGCTGACGGGATCCATTGAACTAGTCTTAGGGAGAAGATGAGGTTCAACAACCAAGTTCAGGAGTCTTTGTTGAGTTGATTGGGAGGTCGCGCAACATGTTTGGATCAAGAACAATACATATGAAGGTATTGAGGACGTCGTTGGAAGGTGCTTGCACGTGTGCAAGGAGTGCATGGATGTGGCTACATGGTTCCTAGGCATGATGAAGAGATGTGGACATAAATAATTGGTCAGAAAGGTCCAACCGACTAGGTTATGGACTCAGGCTGCGACTGAGTCGGGTTTGACTCAAATATGGAAAGATTTGAGTTGGTTATGATAGGATTTCGTGTGGGTCATAAAGTTTACTTGTTTTTTGAATGTGGGATACATTCCTAAGGTGTTTGGAAGTATTAAGATTGCTTCTATCTGTGTATGGAAGAGTCTTGAGCGGTTATGGAAAGTTTTGGTTGAATCTGAGTAGGATTTGAGTCCTAGTTAGGATTGGGTTGGCCTAAGGGCTGGTTACATAAGAAAGGGAGGTCAGATCTCATGGGGCACGACTTTGGGGCTGTTCCTTTTGTGTTTTGATCAATAAAATTCGTAATCTAATGGAGCTTTTGTACCTTGTTCATCTGACTTGTTTCTGTAAAGTCTTTCTTGTCCAGTTTCTACACAGCACTACCTTGCTTTGGTGGTTTTATTATAACTCGAGTTTTACAGATCTAATTGACATGATTCTTCTTGTGTTGTCTTCACAACTTGATTATATATCATCTGTATAAATTTCATGGTCATTGGATTTGTGGTTTCTAATCTACACGAGTTTTTTTGCAGTGTTACATATCTGATTTTTACTGGGTAGAATAGATTGACCTTCGTTCGATCTTTTGATCTTAACATGAGTTTTTCTTGACGGATTTTTGTGATTCTTGTTGTGATGTCTTCGTGAATTGATCCTCCACAATATATACTGGTTTTGTCACAATTGATCACATTTATATTAGTCGGGCACATGATTTCTTCAAGAGATCAATTCTCTGCCGAGGGATTTTTGTTGCTTCCGCTGAAAAGTTATAATCTACCATTGACCCACCCTCTAGTAGTTTTTTCACATGCTCTTCAATCCTACAGCTGTTTTCCATGATAAAACGTCTAGGAAGATCTTTCGTATACTTTGTTTGATGAACAAAGGTTCCCTCCTTAGTTTGCTTGATTTGTGCCCCAAATATATGTTCTCCCATCATACTCATCTCAAATTCTGAACTCATCATAGTTGGACCGTGTGACCCGTTCGTGCAAGCTTCCAAAAATCTGTTGTGGAGGATGACTTTTCAGGACGCGGACGGGAGTAGACTCTTCACAAGCTCCTTGATCTCCATGTTTATAAATAAATGAAGAGCTTGCAACTTGAGGATGATTTGGATCAGCAATGGTAGTCGTCGCTGCTGGTTGTGAATCAAAATCAGGAGCTAGAATGATGTCATTAGCTGCTAAATTTTCGGACAGCAACACCATTTCTTCATCATCTTTAATGAAAATACTTTGCCCCTGCAGATATGCATCTTGTCCTGCAATATTAGAGCTAGTACTTGGGCTAGCTTCATGAAAAGAAATCTCACAAGTCTCCACAACATCATTAGTGTCAAGTAAAAGCACACGATAGCCTCTAGTATGACATGGATAATAAAGAAACATGCCATCAATAGATCTAGCTTCAAATTTATCAAAATTACCATGTTTCTTGACAAAGAATTTGCAACCAAGATCCTAAAGTGTGTGACACTAGGCCTATGTCGAAGCGGAAGCTCATATGGGATTTTTCCTAGCTTAGCATGCAAGAAAACATGATTTGAGACATAACAAGGGGTTGCATATGCATCAGCCCAAAATTTTCTAGGAGTTTGATATTCATCAAGCATAGTCCTAGCCATCTCAACTAAGGTTTTGTTGTTTCTCTCTAGAACACTATTTTGTTGAGGTACATATTGTGAAGAAAATTGATGATCTATTCCATTTTCAACACAAAAGTGATCAAAGATTGGTTTTTAAATTCGGTTCCATTCTCACTTATAATTGCTTTTAAAGATCCTGGGTGGTCAAGTGAAAGCCTAAAAACCAAACTTCTAAAGTGACTAAAATCTTCATTCTTAGATGTCATAAAGTAAACCCAAGAGTATCTAGAATAGTCATCAACAATTACAAGCACATACCACTTACCTCCAAAAGATTGAACACGTGAGGGACCTACGGTTTCAAGGTGCAAAAGATGTGTCGGTTTGTTGTCATGGTCATTTTAAGTGTAGCATGTGAACCTACAACCATCTTAGCATGTCTACAAGAAGAGCACACAATATCTTTGTCTCCTTTAAGATTAGGCCCACGTATGCGATCAAGAGCACTAATACGTGTGAGATGATCAAAGCCTATGTGACGAAGTCTACGATGCTAAAAATATAAGTCTTTTTTTCATTAGCAAACACCTATGCTTAGTGGATGACATGTTAAATCAACTTTAAAAACTCTTTCAAACCGAGTCATGTTAAATAAAAGCTCACCATTTGCATCTACAACCACAGAGCAATTATTAGTGAAAGTTATCTCTATATTTTTATCTAGCAATTTTGAAACAAAAATCAAGTTGTATTTCAAATTACTAACAAGTGCCACATCATTCAAAGTGTAGTTATTATTAAACCTAGCCGAACCCTTAGAAATTATAGGAGTTGGAGAATTATTGGTAAAAGTAACATTTTCTCCACACGTGACACAAAAGAGAGGGGGGAGAACCATTCTTTGTTACCAGTCATGTGGTGTGAGCAACCTGAATTCAAAAGCCAAATGTTCTTCTTCCTCAAGCGTGTAACCTACATAGAAGCACAATACGTCGATGACTCAATATTTGCGTTAGTCAAAAGGCATTTAGGAATCCAGTATTGAGTCACACGACGTCTAGCAGAAATAACATGCAAAAACTGAGCTAAAACAGCAGGTTTATGAGCCAATGTTTGAGAGTTCTTGCACTCAACTACTGACCTACGAGGTGTGTCTTGTGTAGCACAAAAAACAGTAGGTTTGGGACCAAATTTTGCATGTTTTTGACTCATCACAGCAGGTTACAAGATCCTAACACTTAGTTCAGCACGTGCAACAAGTTTTGCTTAGTTGTTACGTGATCTAGCTAGTATTTTTTGCTTAATTTCTTGTTTAGATACTCTATACTAAGTTTTTGGTGTGTTTTGGTGGTTAAGGCTGATATCATTTTGCTATGGTTTGCAACATGCTTATGTGAGGTGCTCACGGAAGATGTTGTAGTTTCTGAACTAACGAGAGTCAAGTCGAGGACTTGTGCTCGGAAGTATTGGTTGTTTATTCATGTGCAGGTGTTGCTTGAGTTTAAGACATGGATGGTGACAGGATCCATGGAACTAGTCTTAAGGAAAAGATGAGGTTCAACAACCAAGTTCGGGAGGAATTGTGGTTGAGTTGATCGGGAGGTCGCGCAACATGTATGAATCAAGAACAATGCATATGAAGGTATCATAGACGTCGTTGGAAGATGATTGCACGTGTGCAAGGAGTGCACGGACGTGGCTAAATCGTTCCGGGACGTGATGAATAGATGCGGCCGAGACGTGTTTGACTCAAATATGGAAAGTTTTGAGTTGGTTATGACAGGATTTCGTGTGGGTCACGAATTTGAGTTGTTTTACGAATGTGGGATACATTCTTAAGGTGTTTGGAAGTCTTAAGATTGCTTCTATCTGCGTATAGAAGAGTCTTGAGCAGTTATGCAAAGTTTCAATTCGTGAACTGAGTAGGATTAGAGTCCTAGTTAGTTTTGGGTTAGCCTAAGGGCTTGTTATTGAATGTGGCCTAGAGGGGGGGTGAATAGGCCTTGAAAATTTCCTGCGCACTTAATAGAGTCGTCAAAAACTTGTTTGATCGGACTAGTCCGGTTGTGTGGGCAGACTAGTCCGGAGTGCTGAAATATGTGAATTGATTAAATGTTATTTGGTAAACTAGATTCTTTCAACAGCAGAAATGAGAACAACAGATATTTTGATTTAAGATTATTGTATGGATGCACGTGAAAACTTATAAGCAACTTAAATTGATGTTTAGTAATCAAGTGATCTAATGAACAAAATGTAAAAGAAATAAGGCACAAGAGACACGAATTTTTACCGAGGTTCGATCTCACCACAAGATCCACGTCCTCGTTGAGGAAGCTCACACAGAGCTGGGTCTCTAACCCTTTCCCTCTTCAAGTCACCACACAGGCCGGCTCGAATCCACTAGCATGGGAAATCACCGAGTTTGTGGGGCAACCTCACACATTGAGGGCTCCCACAAGAATTACAATGAAAGAAGCGATCAAATACACTTGGAAGTATTACAATGCAGAATATGAGTGTAGAAAGATCAAACCCCAAGAGCTCGCAACGAAGGAATGACGATCTCCCAATCCCGAATCCATGTGTTCAATTGATTTTACTCTTTTTGCACTTTAGATGTGTGGGGAGATGTGTTTTTGGCTCTTGGGACAAGGTGGCAGCGCTAGAGTTTGTATTTTCAGCAGAATTCGACGTGTGTAAACTGAGGAAGGCCGTGGATCCTTTTTTATAGGGTTTCCAAAAAGTTACCATTGTAAAACCTAATACCGGACTAGTCCGGTGCGAGTCTGGCCTTGTCCGGTCACAGTGGAACTTGATGTCCAGAAAGTTTGGCGGACAAGTCCAGATTGAAAGCGGACTTGTCTGGCCCTATGTGAAGATAGACTGCAGAAAGTCTGGCGGACTAGTCCAGTTGGAAAACGGACTTGTCCGGCCCTAAGTGAAGATAGACTCCAGAATGTCTGGCGGACTAGTCCGGTTGGAAAACGGACTTGTTCGGCCCTAAGTGAAGATAGACTCCAGAAAGTCTGGCGGACTAGTACGGTTGGAAAATAGACTTGTCCGGCCCTAAGTGAAGATAGACACCAGAAAGTCTGGCGGACTAGTCCGGTCCATGATCGGACTAGTCCGGTGCACTGTGAGATGTTAGGTTAATTTTAAAACCCTTACCCCTGCTCAAGGCCGTGAGCTCTTGGAGTGTGTCTTTCACACACACCCTATACATTTAAAATCTAATTTGTTCTTCTAAATTCCATCAAAGTATTCCTCTTTGGACACCACTCCATTTTTCACCTTTTTGTGTGCACCGAGCTGTTTCACTTTGTTTGTCCTGCAATCATCTCAATAGTTTCATTAGGATCTCATATGTTCGTCATCAATTAGCCAAAACCCACAAGGGATATCCTAGATGCACTTACAGCTATATAAGCAAGGGAGGCCAGAGCTCGTGGTAGCTGACTTTGGGGATGTTCCTCTTGTGTTGTATTGAATAAAGATCATAGTTTAAAGGAACTTTTGTGCCTTGTTCGTCCGACTTGTTTCTCTCAAGTCTTTCTCGTCGAGTTTCTGCACAACACTACCTTTCTTCGGTGGTTTTATCACGACTCGAGTTTTACAAATCCAATTGACGTGATTCTTTTTGGGTTGTCTTCACAACTTGGTTATATATCATCTGTCAAAATTTCAAGGTCATTGGATTTGTGGTTTTTGACCTACACGAGTTTCTTTGCATTATTACAGATCTGTTTTTTACTCGGTAGAACAGATTGACTTTTGTTCAATCTTTCGATCATAACTTGAGTTTCTCTCAACAAATTTGAGTAATTCTTGTTGTGTTGACTTTTTGACTTGATTCTCTCTGATAGATATCACTTTTGTCACGTTAAAACACATTTAGATTAGTATCACACACGTATTTTTTAACGGAACGTTTTCCTGCCGAGGGGATTTTATTGCTTCCGCTGAAAATGTTTTAATCTACCATTCACCCCCTCTGGTAGCTTTTCACGTGATCTTCGATCCTACAATTGGTATCAGAGCCACGGTGCTCTAATCTTTATGATTTGCACATATTTTGACTAATCATCATGGAGAAATACTCCGCAAAACCTTGTGTCTTTAGTGGTATTGATTTTCAGGTTTGGAAGGCACGTATGGAAGCCTTCATCCAGGCTCAAGGCTTCGCAATATGGGAGAAGGTATACAAGCCTTACGAAGTGCCTTCAAATGATCAAGTTACAGCTACAAATCTGAGAGATGTCGATGACAACAACAAGGTTCGGAACTTGATCATGCAAGGATTAACTCAAAGCGACTTCGATCGTGTTGCACACCTCCGATCTCCATACGATGTGTGGAAAGCACTTTGTGACCACCACGAAGGATCCAACACGATCAAGGAGGTAAGGCAAGACATGTTCAAGAAAGAATACATGCACTTTCAGATGCAACCCGATGAGTCTATTGAGGACCTTTTTGCTCGCTTTAATAAAATTCTCAGCAACTTGCGTAGTGTCAATGTTAATTTTTCAAATGCTGAAAATGCTAGGCAATTGTTAAGTGCATTAGATATGTGAATTTGGGAGATGAAAGTCACATCTATTCATGAATCTACTGTAATGAGTACACTTACTTTAGATGTGCTATATTCCAAGTTAAAAACTCATGAAATTGACATAGTATCACGTACGAACCCCAACAAGTCTATTGCTTTTGTTTCTCAGCGTGACATGCCTAGCTCCGGTCAATCTTCATCTTGTGGTACACTTGATTTGTTGTCCTCTCTAACCCTTGAACAGATTGAGGAATTTCCAAGGAGGAGCTAGTACTTCTCTCTACTAGGTTCTCAAAAGCATTGTAACATGTTAGAACTAGAAGGAGAGGAAGCTTCGGACCTCAATGATGTTTCGAATGTGGTAAGACAGCACATTTTCATTCAGATTGCTCTAACCTTTCAGGTCCTACCTCCCGGGATGAAAAGCAAACAAGGACGAAGCACTCCTCTGCAAACTATAACAAAAAAAGAAGGGTTTTGCAGGACGTCAATTGGTGAGCAGTTTTATCTCCGCACTTCATGAACTTGGCTCAAGCGATGTGGACATTGGATGTGATGAAGATGAAGATGATTTGGCAAACTTGTGCTTCATGGCTGGCAAATCAAGATCAAGTATGGAGGATGCAAAACTCAATAGCGACAATGAAGAGGTATGTCCTACTTGCGAAGAAATGTGTGATGCTATTTCTCATGCCACTATTATAGTTAATAAAAAGGACAAAAAGCTTAGGGATAGTGCTACTAAAATTGAATCACTAGAATCTGAAATCAACCGTTTAAAAACTTTGATTCCTAGTGATGATGCATGTCCCTCATGTGATTTAATATATGAACAATTGTCCTCATTAAGAAGTGCGCATATCTCCACACTTGATAAACTTGAGTTACAAATTGAAAAGATTAGAGAGCTTGCTGCACTTAATGATAAAAACTTGAAAGATCTAGCTGTTCTACATTTGATTTGCATTGTTCTACTTGTGATGATCTTGATAAGAAACTACAAGATGCTATGAATGAAATTTCTATATTGAACAATGCTTTACGTTCTCATGAAGTTAAATTTTGTTCCAATTGCTAATTAAAAGGAAAAAATTCATGTGAAAATTGGCTTGATCTGTCCAATAAACTTGATAACATGCACAAGACATTAGATCGGTTTTGTAATGGGAATAAGAACCTAAACTTGTTGCTGAATTCTTCCAAGTCTCGAAATGATAAAACTGGTTTAAGTTTTTATTCTCATGCTCATGCTAAGGCACATCCACCTAAAATTGTAAAGTTATTAGGAAGTGGTTTGATTCAAACAGTTCCTAAACAAAAAGAAGTGGTTTTCAAATCTGCAGGAGTGTTGTCTCATTCGGTTTCAAATAAAAATGTTGCTTGCTCATCTAGACATGAACACAAAGTTAAATTTCATTGTACCTACTGTGGTAGAGATGGTCATGTCATAGATTTTTATTATAGACTAGCTAAACAAAAAAATAAGGAAGAATGGTTGCTAGATATCATAACTTTCATGCAAATTTTGTTGCACTTGCTAAACCGAATGATAGGAACATGCAATCTATTGTAATGAGTCAAAAACATGCAAAGGTTGCTCCCAAACCTACTATCTTTTGTGCTACACATGTAACATCTCGTAGGACAGTAGTTGGGTACAAAAATCCTCAAGCTTTGGCTCATAAACATGTTGTTTTATCTCAGCTTTCGCGTGTTATTCTTGCTAGACGTCGTGTGACTGAGTACTGGATTCCTAAATGCCTTTTGACTAACCCCAGTATTGAGTCATCGACGTATTGTGCTTCTATGTTGGTTACATGCTTGAGTAAGGAGAACATTTGGATTGTGGATTCAAGTTGCTCACGCCACATGACCGGTAACAAAGAATGGTTCTCCTCCCTCTCTTTTGTGTCACGTGTAGAGAATGTTACTTTTGCCGATAATTCTTCAACTCCTATAATTGCTAATGGTTCGGTTAGAGTAAATAATCACTACACTTTGAAGGATGTGGCACTTGTTAAAAATTTGAAATACAACTTGCTTTCTGTTTCACAACTGCTAGATGAAAATCTGGATATTATTTTCACTAAAAATTGATACAAAGCTGTAAATTGAAATAGTGAGCTTATTTTTAACATGTCTCGGTTTGGAAGAGTTTTTAAAGCTGATTTTGATATGTCTTCCTCTAAGCATAGGTGTTTAGTTGCTAATGATTCAAAGGACTTATATTTTTGGCATTGTAGACTTGGTCACGTAGGCTTTTATCATCTAACACGTGTTAGTGCTCTTGATGGCATACGTTGGCTGCCTAAGCTGAAAGGTGACAAAGAAATTGTGTGCTCTTCTTGTAGACATGCTAAGATGGTTGCAGGTTCACGTACTACTCTCACAATAATCATGAAAATAGAACCGGGTCAACTTTTGCACCTTGACACCGTAGGACTTTCACGCGTTCAATCCTTAGGAGGTAAATGATATGTTCTTGTGATTGTTGATGATTATTCTAGATACTCTTGGGTTTAATTTATGGCATCTAAGAATGAAGCTTTTAGTCACTTTAGAACTATATTTCTTAGATTATCCATTGATCACCCAAGATCTTTAAAATCAATTAGAAGTGATAACGGAATCGGATTTAAAAATCAATCTTTTGATCACTTTTGTGCTGAAAATGGAATAGATCATCAATTTTCTTCAACATATATACCTCAACAAAACGGTGTTGTAGAAAGAAGAATAGAATCTTAGTTGAGATGGCTAGGACTATGCTTGATGGATATCAAACTCCTAGGAAATTTTGGGCTGATGCGATTGCAACTGCTTGTTATGTCTCAAATCGTGTTTTCTTGCGCGCTAAGCTAGGTAAAACACCATATGAGCTCCGGTTTGGACATAGGCCTAGTGTTACACACTTTCAGATCTTTAGTTGCAATTGATTTGTTAAGAAACATGGTAATCTTGATAAATTTGAACCTAGATCCGTTGATGGCATGTTTCTTGGTTATCCATCTCATACTAACAAAATTGTGGGGACTTGTGAGGTGTCTTTTGATAAAGCTAGCCCAGGTACTAGCTCAAACATTGCAGGTCCAGATCCATATCCGCAGAGGGAGAGCATTTTCATTGAATATGAGGAAGAGGTGGAGCTACTGCCGGAAAATTCAGCAGCTAATGACATTGTTTCAGCTCCTGATTTTGATTCACAGCCAGCACCGACGACCACCATTGCTGGTCCAGATCCTCCGCAAGTAACAAGCTCATCAATTTGTGATGAACATGAAGAAGAAGAAGCTTGTGAAGTGTTCACTGCCCTCCGGGTTATCAAAAGTCATCCTCCACAACAAATTATTGGAAGCTTGCACGAACGAGTCACATGGTCCAGGTTTTGCAATCCAAACACTCATGCTCATTCTGCTTTTTTGGCTTCTTTTGAACCCAAAGATATATTACACGCACTCACTAATAAATGTTGGATTATTGCCATGCAAGAAAAGTTAGAAAATTTTGAATGAAATAATGTTTGGAAACTTGTACCTCCACCTCAATGTCACACTTTAATTGGAACTAAATGGGTGTTTAAAATTAAACAAAGTGAGGATGGGGTTGTGGTTAGGAATAGGGCTAGGTTGGTTGCTCAAGGATTCACTCAAGTTGAAGGTCTAGATTCTGATGAAACTTTTGCTCCTGTTGCTAGATTAGAAGCCATAAGTATTTTGTTAGCTTTTGCTACATCTAAAGGTTTTAAGCTTTATCAAATGGATGTTAAAAGTGCTTTTCTTAATGGCTACATAGATGAGGAGTTTTATGTCAAACAACCACTTGGTTTTGAAAATTCAGATTTTTCCTAATCATGTTTACAAACTATCCAAAGCCTTGTACGGTCTCAAACAAGCCCCTAGAGCATGGTATGATAGGTTAAAAACATTCTTACTTGAAAAGGGGTTTACCATGGGCAAGGTTGATGAAACTTTTTTTGTGCTTAAGCATGGCAATGACTCATTATTCGTTCAAGTGTATGTGGATGATATTATCTTTGGTTGTGCTTCTCATGATCTTGTGTCCAAGTTTTCAGCTATGATGAGTTCAGAATTTGAGATGAGTATGATGGGAGAACTCACGTACGTTTTGGGGCTGCAAATCAAGCAAACCAAGGAGGGTACCTTTGTGCATCAAACGGAGTATACAAAAGACCTCCTAAGGCACTTCAACATGGACAAAAGCAAGCCTCTTCGGACACCAATGGGAACAGGAACAACACTTGAACTTGATGAAGATGGTGAACTCGTGGATACAAAAGAATATAGAAGCATGATCGGATCACTTTTGTACCTCACGACATCAAGACCGGACATACAATTCAGCGTATGTCTTTGTGCACAGGTTCAAGCCTCCCCACGTGCTTCACATCGTTAAGTCGTCAAAAGAATTCTCACGTACTTACATGGATCTCAAGAATTTTGCATTTTTCTTCCTTCTTCCTCAACCATTACATTGAAAGATTTTTCGGATGCTGATTTTGGGGGTTGTAGGATTGATAGGAAAAGTACTTCTGGTGCTTGTCATTTTCTTGGTAATTCACTTGTTGCTTGGTCCTCTAGAAAACAAAACTCAGTTTCACAATCCACAGCTGAATCTGAATATGTATCTGCTGCTAGTGCTTGCTCACAAATTCTTTGGATTGTTTAAACACTTTAGGACTATGGGGTTGATCTACATAGTGTTCCACTGTTTTGTGATAACACTAGTGCCATCTGCATTGCTAAAATCAATTTGCAACATTCTAGAACTAAGCACATTGACATTAGGTATCACTTTCTCCATGATAATGTTGAAAAAGGAAACATTGTACCACTATGTAGATACCGAACAACAATTGGCTGACATTTTTACAACACCTTTGGATTTTACTCGTTTTTGTTTCATTCGTAGTGAAATAGGGGTTATGCATCCTCAAGGCTTAAATTGAGGGGAGTTTTGAAACTTGGAAAGTCTATGTGTGAATCTGAACTTAAAATAATTTGAGCATAGTATTTCATACATATATGACTTTGTGAATCCTTTTACATGCTGAAAGTTCTTACTACATTACTTATGTTATACATTTTGTAGGTTTTGCCATGACTAGTAATTGGAATAATTACTTATGCTAAATCTGGTCATGATTAAACTTTCTTGCTATTTTTAACTTGTTGCATGCTCACAAGTGCTTTTAATAATGAAAAATTAATCAATCAACTATTCACATGGTGAGCTTTTATGATCAGATAAAAATGAGAAAGGATCAAGAGAATATGAATGCATCACACTTTTTCTTTTGAGATGGCTTATCATTGCACTTAGATATGAACTCGGAAGAAGTTGTGTATGACTAAAACCATGTCCTTAAGCTTCTGATTGTCAAATGACATAGGCTTGGCTTGGTTGGTTAGAATAAGGCAGATGCGCATATAATCTCTTGCAAATATCATATGATCTAAATTTGTGCTTTCAAAAATAATAAAATGCAGCAACAAGTGTCATGCTTTCAGGTTTTGAAATTGTTAAGTTTGTGAGATCATGACTTGCTAAATTGGAAATTACATTTGATCTCTAGCATGGCTTACAATACTTTATGTATTTCATTGATGTGATAATGTAAGTTACTTGATAGTATGACTTGGATGAGCTTTGTTTATATGTATATGTTATAATATGCTCATAAGATTTGAAATTTCTCTTTTGAACCTTGCTGAATACATTGTCAAAGGGGGAGAGATAATAGATAATATGTGAACTTTTAACATTTTTAAAGATAAGTATGCAAGCGGGAGAAATTGATTACACATTGCACATATTCACAATTGTTTTGGCATATTTCTTCTCAGGGGGAGAACTTGTTTTTCTTCTCATTTTATTTCTATTTTACAAAGGGGGAGAAATTGTTTTCAAAACTTTTAACGTGAATAAGCCAATGTTCGGATTTTAAGTGGTGTTGCCAATGCATTCATCAAGGGGGATATTGTGAGACCTATGTGTGCTGAATACATTGGCTATGGTGATAAAAGTTTTGAATACTACCAAAATACCTTTATCATCAAGGTCCAACTAACTTTGGTTAGCTCAGGCTCTAGGTCCGACTAGCTTATGTTAGCTCTGGCGCTAGGTCCTGCTAGCTTTGGTAAGCTCCGGTTCAAGGTCTGGTTAGCTTTGACAAGGTCTGGTGCTTGATCGCAGTGTTTCTGCTTTTATCTTGAAATGTTTTGAACTTGTTTTACACTTATGCAAAGGTTGCTTAGTATTCTTTTTCTAAGTTTTTGGTGTGTGTTGGTGGTTAAGGCTGATATTATTTTGCTATGGTTTGCAACATGCTTATGTGAGGTGCTCACGTAAGATGTTGTAGTTTTGGAACTAACGAGAGTCAAGTCGAGGACTAATGCTCTGAAGTATTGGTTGTTTATTCATGTGCGGGTGTTGCTTGAGTTCAAGACATGGCTGGTGACGGGATTCATTGAACTAGTCTTAGGGAAAAGATGAGGTTCGACAACCAAGGTCAGGAGGAATTGTGGTTGAGTTGATCGGGAGGTCACGCAGCATGTATGAATCAAGAACAATGCATATGAAGGTATCATGGACGTCGTTGGAAGATGATTGCACGTGTGCAAGGAGTGCATGGATGTGGCTACATGGTTCCGAGACGTGATGAAGAGATGTGGACATAAAGAATTGGTCGAAAAGGTCCAACCAACTAGGTTATGGACTCAGGCTGCGGCTGAGACGTGTTTGACTCTCCTTTAGTTTTGGAAGTGGGCCAGTCTCCCATTCCCTCTACAGAGAGATGTGCTTTATATCGGTTTGTTTCGATTTTCTGTTCCCTTCTACGACCTCCCTGTTGTGGCAGAACAAGTGGCTACCAGATCTGCCCTGTTCTTGCCCTGTTCTTTCCCTCTTTCATTCTAAAAGTCTTGCGGTGATTATCAGTGGATTTTAAAACAAAAGGGTTAGTCCTCTCCTCCTCTCCTATTCCTTACTATTTTTTTACCTTTAGATCTTCTTTGACTGATGTTGGCTTGCGGTGATTATCAGTGGCTTTGAATTTATTTGATTTAGCTCTTCTTTTCTGTGCGTAGATGTCGCTGCATCGAAGTTGGATGTATGGGACGCACCATTGCAATGAATATATCCAAGGGGTAGATGCATTTATCGCCTTCGTGAAGAAAGACATGTTGGACAATGTTAGAGGGACTATTTGTTGTCCTTGCAAACACTGCAAGAATGAGAAGAGATCTCGCACAGATGAAGTGTTGAGGTCACATTTGATCATGCATGGATTCATGATGGATTATCGATGTCGGAACAAACATGGGGAGGAGGGGCTTATTGAAGCAGAGATGAGAGATTCATATCTGGAGAGGGAGGTCCCTACCAGTGTCCAAAAAGATCACGATGAGGATGTGAACGAGCCAGATATTCTAGGTTTCACCAATGATGAAATTAAGTTTCAGGTGCATAACATAGGGGAGATGGTACGGAATGTCGAGAGATATGGCGACAATGATCGGTACAGTATAGGTGAACTTGCAAATTACAAGAAGATGACCGAAGACTCAAAGAATCCATTGTATCATGGTTGTGTGGCTAAGTACACCGGACTGTTTGCGATGGTAAAACTTTTCTAGTTGAAGGCAAGTAATGGATGGAGGGATTGTAGTTTTAAGGAATTGTTGATGCTCCTTATGTACATGATACCCCAAGGCAACATATTCCCTACGACAGTTTATAAGGCAAAACAGATAATCTGTCCACTGGGTTTGGAGGTGGAGAAAATCCACGCGTGCAAGAATGATTGTATTTTATATCATGGGCCCGAGTACAAAAACCTTGAGAAATGCCTATTTGTGGAGTCGACAGGTTCAATCGTAGGAAAGATGACGGTGATGACGAGAACTGCAATAGAATAAAAAGAGGGCCTAAAAAGGTTTTTTGGTACTTTCCTATCATTCCTCGTTTGAAGCATTGTTTTCAAACAAGGAGTCAGAATTGTTGCGATGGCACAAAGTGAAGCATAAGCAGGATGGTCGAATGATAAGACATCCTACTGATGCCACATAGTGGCAAAACATTAATTCACGAAATCCTGAATTTGCCATTGATATGAGGAATATTAGGATCGCAATGAGCACCAATGGCATGAATCCTTTTTTGAACAGTAGCACACATAGCACATGGTCAATTGTGCTTACAATTTTGAACCTTCCTCCTCGTTTGTGCAACAAACAGAAATATATTATGATGCCAGGACTGATACCGGGGCCACAACAACCTTGGAATAACATCAACACTTATTTCAGGCCTCTGGTTGAAGATCTGAAGCAGTTGTGGTACAACGACGGAGTGCAGGCCTGGAATGACCACAAGCATGAGTACTTTCGCCTCAAAGCCATTTTATTTGTGACTTTTAGTGATTCTCCAGCGGCACGTAACTTGTCCGGACTGAGTAAGAAAGTAGTTTGCGGATGTCCACATTGTTTGAGAGAAACAGATTCACAATACTTGAGCGAGTCACAAAAAATAATGTACATGGGACATCGACGCTACAATCCAATGAAGCACCACCCATTTTGGAGTATGAAGGACAATTTCAATGGTGACACTAAGAGGAGGCATCCTACACCTCACATCATGGGTCATGAAGTCTATGAAATTCTCAAGGATATCCATGTCGTTCTTGGGAAGCGGAAAAGAACTGGCAAAAATACTGGTGAAGATGACATGTGGAAGAAGCAATCAATTTTTTGGGAGCTACCGTATTGCAAAGACTTAGACGTCCGTCATTCGATTGATGTGATGCATGTTGAGAATAATATGTACGAGAGCCTACTCGGAAAATTGCTTAACACGGATGGGAAAACTTGGGACCATGGACATGCACGGGCAGATCTAAAGAAAATGGGAATTATGTCTGAGTTGTGGATCGATGACTCGGTAAAAGGAACAGAACTACCCACATCATGCATCACACTTTCAAAAAAATGAAAAAAAAAAGAGTTTTGTGGGTTCTTGAAAAATGTTAAAGTACGATTCGGCTACTCGATGAACGTCTCAAGGCTTATTTAATTTCCAGATCTAAAAGTAGCTCCCGGTGTGAAGTCTCATGATTACCATGTATTGCTTACGCAGATGATTGTTATTGGAATTCGAAATATCCTACCGGTCGATGTTCGGGAGGCTATAATGAACTTTTGCTTTTTCTTCAATGAAATTGGTCAAAAAGTACTTTGTGAAGAAGATCTCGAGTCATTGGGAAAAAAAAGGCACTATGAAAATTTATGCTTCCTTGAGATGTATTTTCCACCTGCCCTTTTAACCATCAGCGTCCATTTCACAACTCATCTTATTAAGGAGATAAAGCTACTTGGCCCTGTTTTCCTTCACCAGATGTATGCTTACGAGAGATTCAACGGTATATTGGAGTCCTTCGTTGGAAATCAAGCTTACCCTGAGGGCAGCATGGTATAAGGATACTCTACAGAGGAAGCTGTGGAGTGGGCTCTAAACTACACTAACCCGAGTAACCCGATTGGTGTTCCCAAGTCTCGTCATGAGGGGAGGCTCACAGGAAAAGGGACCATTGGGAGAAGGCTATAACTCCAAATTCACATTTATTTTTTTTCACTTGTTTCCACGTGTTGCAACACATGTCCATTGTGTTAGAGTACCTCGATGAGCACAATGAGGTGGTGCTTAGAGACAGTCCTGATCGCAATGAATCATTGTTAGCAAATGAACAAAGGAGAAAAATTCATTGGCTGGCTCCAGGATTAGATTTCTCACTCATCAGATACTCAAACAAGTGAGTGCCTAAAAAAGTTGGCTCGTGGTCCTATATTCATAGTTATTACAAATCAAGTGTACAACATAAATGAATACGCATTCTACACTATAGAACAAGATAAGAAAAGCACGTATCAGAATAGTGGTGTCTGTGTTGATGCTTATAACACTGTAGGCCAAGACAAAGACCTGTACTATGGTCAAATACAAGAGATCTGGGAGCTTGACTTCAACGATTCAAGATTCCTCTTTTTAGTTGCAACTGGGTTGATAGAATCAAAGGTGTTGTACAAGACAAGTACGGTTTCACTAGCATTGATCTTAACCGCCAAGGATATAAGTGGGAGCCTTTCGTGTTAGCGGAACACGTTTCTCAAGTGT
This sequence comes from Tuctoria greenei, assembly GCA_036927565.1. Taxonomy (NCBI): domain Eukaryota; kingdom Viridiplantae; phylum Streptophyta; class Magnoliopsida; order Poales; family Poaceae; genus Tuctoria; species Tuctoria greenei. The sequence continues at coordinate 119,580,441 of JAYESD010000003.1, read as the reverse complement.
TCTATGTTCCACACACAACAAATAAAAGACTTAAGGTGGTTATACATGGAAAACGATGAATCGTCAAAGTCGAGAATATCGTCGATGAGGAAGAGTTTGACCAATTTGATGAGATTCCTCCTTTTGTCACCTCGATGATGAAGCTAGGAATACCATCAGCTTATGAACTTCCTTACTTGTAGAATGGTCACCATGAAAAAGTCAAGAATTTAAAAAAACCAAAACCGCAACGTAAAGTACCAAATTGATTGTGTGTAAAAATGTTCAAATATGTGAAAATATGGTCAATTGAGTGAAAATTTGACTTCCATTTGGATATTTGTGTGATATATGCTCAAATGTGTGAAAATAATGCCATTTAAGTGAAATTTTGACATATATTGGTCATATGTGCTCTGTCTCTTATGGAGAAGTACTGATTCCTTGTGTCCTGTTTCTTAAGAAAGCACTACTGAATATAGCACTTGCTCTACCCTGAAAAATGTGATACGAAAGAGATGCGAGACGCGCCTCACAAAGGAGCGTTTCTCAGGCAAGACAATGTGAGACGCGTTTTCAAAAAGCGTGTCTCTGATTTAGACACTTGCTCTACTTGAAAAAGATACGAAAGTGATGCGAGAGTGATGCGAGATGCGTCTCACGAAGGGGCGTCTCTCAGGCAAGATAATGTGAGATGCGTTTTCAAAAAGCGCGTCCCCAATTTAGACACTTTATCAAAAGATACGAAAGTGATGTGAGACGCGCCTCACAAAGGTGCGTCTCTCAGGCAAGATAATGTGAGACGCGTTTTCAAAAATCGCATCTCCAATTTAGATGCTTCGATCTCCTGGTACTTTTAGCTCTTTGTCCCACCTCAGAACTCTAAGTGCTTTGCAACGAGCATATATGGTGTGGCATTGCAACGTTGGCAACAAGATCCACGTGGACCTTTGTGATGTCAAATTAATCATGTAGGTTCACACGGAACTTGGCTTTTGTTATTTAGTTTTGCCACAATCCCACATGTCATAGACAATGAGGTCGGTGTGCTTCGAATTCCGTGCCTGAATGGCATTATGGCAACGGACGCACATTAATTCAAAAGAAAAGGGACGTGCTTTCCGAAAGTGAGACGCGCTTAGCGGTGGCTCTTCTGAGGCGTGTCTGCAATAGTTGCCCTAAGGTACTTTTAGCTCTCTCTCACGCTCTCTTCGCAACACTTAGAACAACTTTTCACTTTTTGCGCATGCTGATCACTTCTCGCCCTAGAAACCGCCGCTACGTCGTCCCCTTCCACGGAGCACGCCGCCGCATCAGCCCGCTTCCCCGGAGCTTGTCGCCGCCTTGACACTGCCTTCTTGATCATTATCGCGCTGCTGTCGTCGACCCTCGACTCCCTGTCGACCAGCTTGACATTGCCCTAATAAGTTTTCTTTGTGCTTCGATTCGAGTCAAAATGGTTTGTGCTTTGGTGAAACCCCCTTCCATATATAAGTATCCCCATGTGTCAGAAAAGGACTGCACGAGATTTGTTGAAAAGTGCGAATCAAAGAAATTTGCCAAGAGCAGTGAACATATGAAGTGGCTCCAATCACAGAACGAGCTTAAACACCACCTTGGCAACACCGGTTATGCCGGTAAAAAAAGGATTTGGGAATAACAGAATTCAGCATTGGCTGAGCTAGGTGTTCAGAATCCATACGACAGTTTCAGTGGACGGCGAAAACCATTTATGCGTGCTCATTCACAGCTGTCTGAGTCAGGCGGTATCCACCTTCTACAGCCTGAGCACTTCAAACATCTCGCAAAGAGCCTGAGACCTGAGCAGCGAAGAGTCAAACGTAGAGATGGAAAATGATGCCCTCACCAAGGCCCTACAAAGACTGGAGCAACGAGGTCGTGTTTGTGGTGTTTCCAGTAAGTTGACCTGGAGGAAGGGTGAAAGCATCTAGGCCCCATGAGGTATGGTGTCGGTGATTAATGACAACCATTGGATTTTACTAATAAATTTGTGGATGCAAGGTCTCCCATATCACTCATCACAATCAAATGAAATCTATATGAATATCATCTACTGGTCATTGTATATAATTGGAGACCCCTAAACAATCATTCTATGAGATCAATCGATGTTTATGAAGATTAGAATTAAAAGCTCATATGTCAAAATTGTTCAACCAAAAATGATAGCACTCAATGCTTGATAATCATCAGAAGAATATTTCCAACCAATGTCTAAGAGGTCAATCGAGCAAATTCCAAAATAATCACTTAGAACAACTCGAAGCAAACAAAATCAACTCACCGGATCAACCGATGTTTCCAGAAAACAATACATCGGTCGAGTTGGTTTAGCAGTAGAAGAAGACCTCAGAACTAAGAACTCACCGGATCATCCGATGATGAAGGGATGTTACATCGGTCCATCAGTACAGTAAGCAATCTCCCTGGACCGAGTGTAACACCGGACTATCCGATGTACAACTATAAACACATCGGTTAATCACTCCAGTAAGCATTAATTCTGAACAAATTCTGGATGAAGTGCCACCGGATCATCCGATGAGAAGGAAAGTGAAACATCGGTCTAACAACGGTCATATATGACACAGTGACATCAACTAATTTGGATTCGACTGATGATAACTGAAGGAAGATCTTGAATATCTTGCCGAACCACGGGATAAATCTCCGTGTCTTCGTGTCTCCTTGGGAGTTTGCGCTTTCTTCCTCTCCCCTTATACTTATGCATTTCATATACCGCAAAGTTACTATTCACTTGAATGCATAGGTTGTTTGCATAGGGAATTGGGCTTTCAGTATTAAGTTTTATTGCTTTAATTTTTGAAAAGAAGCCCAATTCACCCCCCCTCTTGGGCATTCGATCCTTACAAAGGGTTTTCCGGAACACAAAACTACTTATCGGATGCGGAAAACGGCCTCGACATCACTGGTTGACGTCGAGGAGCTGAAAACACGGCTTAGAAGGGTGCTCCAAGGAGATGTGAAGCAAATGCTGAAGGGAGCAAGTATACCAATCCATAATGCATTTTTCAATGATGATGAGCATAGGAGCATCTTTGCTTCTACAACAGTTGGGGGTGGACAACCACAGGAGGATCTTCAGGCACCAGCGTCTGGACCTTCAATTGAGCCAGACACGATAGATCACTTGGCTCAGCCAACAACATGCATCCTTCTGCTAATGGTCAGAGGATTCGCTCAAATGGAGGTCGGGAGAGGGCTAGTGTATCCCGATCAGACCATTCTTGACAACATTCAGGTGGACACAACATCCTATGTCGTGGTCAAGGTGGACATGGTGCATGAAAATACAAAAAACCTGGAGCTCAAAGTGCCACTGGACGATAAAACGCTGACTGTGCTGGATGCAGTTACTAGAAGGGTTCAGTGGAGATGGAGTGTTATTGTTGTTGACCCAGCAGCAGCAGGAGCATCAGTAGTAGCAGCTTCCACGTCGACCACTTCAATGTCTCCTGAGGCACGTCTGCTTCTACATCCAAATCCAAAACAGATGGATCTGTCTCCAATTCCAGGGCTATTGTTGCCTCTAGTTATAGAGAAGCAGCAGAAGTCTCCAATTGGAGAACAGTTGCCTCTAGTTATAGAGAAGTCGTATCTGTCTCCAACTGTAGAGCTGCCGCAAAACTCACCACTTGAAGAGCAGTCGCGTTGGTCTCCACCTCGCACTCGAAGTGTCGTGCACCCTACACATGATCAGCCGCTGGCAAAGCGTGCCAAGAAAAAGGGTCTGCCGCAGTGGTGATTATGGACGAAGGAAGGTTGGAAGAAACCAATGAAAGAGTCGGAACCTAACTCGAGGTCGCCGAAAGCTATGACGCATGCAAACCCGAAGTACGAACAAGGTAAGCCGATGTTAACTACGGCCGCACTCAAACAAGTTCCTCAACCTTGTGTTCAGCTTCATCAATACTACATGGAAAATTGCAATAAGAGTGATACCATACTAGTGTCATTGAAGGATAAACACTTTCGCTCGGGTGATGGTACTTTTGTCATCTCATGGTCCGATCTCTACGACCTTTTCAACTTCGACGCGTTGGATGTCTCCCTAATACACTACTTCGCATTGTAAGTCTCCTCAAAAACTAGGTTATTCAATACATACTCAGTACAAGTGTTATATATGACAAATTTGGCATTTTACGTGTAGGCACTAGCCACAACATGCTCACCATAACACGCGAAATGTGTCTGCTGCATATCTTGACCCGCAAGTACCAGCAAAACCTCTTTTGCAAACGACGAAGGGCAAAAAAGATGTTATTCAATATTTTGTGAGGGCAATGAAACAGTGTAGTGATAAGGACCTCCTAGTCGTACTGTTCAACCTGGGTAACCATTGGGTAACCATAGCAATATCTACATGGTACGACCAGGTCTGGTACTGTGACTCCTCAAGGCCGACAGATGAAAAAACTAGCGAGCGAAAGACCTGCTCATGGAATGATATCTCTTCCGTTATTGATGAGTATGTTCCTTCTTCACTTTAGTTTCCTTGCACGATAATTTTACATTAACTATTAATGTTTTTGTTTAGGGCTTTTGGACAAGTAAAAGGAAAACGCCGCCAACTTACACATCATACTGCATTTGACATCTCACAACAAGCTCCGACAACACATGCGGCTTCCACGTCTGCATACACATGGCTTTATTTCGAGAGCAACCTAATTGCAATGTATGTGTAAGTGCATTTATTTTACTTTATTACTAATCTTTTGCTAAATCTCATTTTATCGTGTGGCGGGACTACGGACCCGTCTTAAGGAACGCTGAAGATTGTAGCCTTGAGCAAGTTATGGACGTCCTATGCAGGTTTATCATTTTTTAAATCATTAATTCAAATGAAGAATTTCATTACCAAATAGAGGATTAGGTGACACTTTGTGTAAATTAGTTACTTGTTAAGTTGGATGAACATCGAAATTCTGTGTAAATAGTTACATGTTAAGTTATAGACGTCCTATGCAGGTCTACACTTGTTAATATTTCATTGGTCAATGTGTGTACACTTTGTTAGTATGTGATTAGTCACATGTTAAGCTGGATGAACAGGAGACATTTGACTACATATGTTTCTATATGTGTATCTTGCTGACACAGGCAATGCGACTGCCAAATCCTGGCTAGCTCCAGGATGCAGCTGAGAACTAGGATAATTAGGGGTGGGGGCACATAATAGTAGATGTGCGTCTAGCAGGGAGCGTCTCCTGTTAGCGCCGAACCGAACTTGCTTGTAAACAATACGCGACACGCTGTAACAGAGGATGTCTTAGATTGCCTAAATAAAGGAGGCACATTTTCTTATAGCACGTCTCATATCAGTAAACAAATGTGCAATAGGCTATCATAAAGGATGTCTCGGATCATTCAAAATATCTGCGACACGCTGTATTACAGCTTGTCTCTCATTCAGAATGATGGGCGACGCGCGCTATGCTCATCTCCAATGACCTCGTAAAGCTCGTTTGTTATGAATCAACGAAGGGAGATGCGCTACCTTTGATCCTATATCGCATGTAGTCTAATCGGCGATGGGCCTTGCCGACCATTTCAGATGACAACGTAATGTGAGACGCGACGATGGAGACACATAGTTTGTTCATCTCCCTTCTTTGTTCAGGCACATTTTGTATGAGCCTTTCTTACGTAGTGCCTGAATCCATCAATGCCTTGATTTTCTTCTGCCCCACCTTCACCAGTAACTGCATAGTGTTGGGAACACCTTTGCTCGTGAGAGCATGAAGGGAGATCTCTAGATTCTCTGCCACTTTTGTAGGCTCATCACTGTCTTCTAGCTCCATTACAAAAATTGGATTTACCACTGCACTTGTGATCTAGAGAGTACTCGGTGCAATGGTAACATTCCCCATTAGCACATTTGACAGCCAATTCTTTGGCTGAAAACCTTCTAAATTTTGGCTTAGAGGATCCTATGGAGTTTTGAGAATCTGAAGAACTCCCAATTGCCTTAGAAACAGCTTGAACAGTGTTTCTAGACATGATGCGGGCAAAAGCTCTTTTGGAGGTGGCTTTGTCACCCTTTTCATGTTGCTGCTCAAAAGCTCGAGCCAAGCTCATACCAGACTGTAAATTTGCATGGGCTTGCATTCCACATCTGTCCTCAATGGCTATCCTAGACCAGCAGTGAAGAGATTGATTTGTTGCGCCATTGAGAGATCTTCACATCTACAAAGTAAGGCCAAAAATTGACGTTGATATTCCTCCACTGAGGAGTGCCTTTTTGAAATGAGAGAAGGATGGACACTTCAGCTCCCGCTCCCAGGCGACGCTGAGGCAATCGCTCGCCTCCTCCGGTCAAGCTCCGATTGGCTCTCGCTGGTGCCCACTCCGGGCTCGGTGTCCACAATACCTTCTGCCAAAGTTCACTCCAGGCCCGGCGCCCTCCGCCTCGCAGTCTTCCTCCTGCTCAACTCTCGCCGGTTGGCTGCAGCGTTGCTGATCGCCGGATCTTCAGTGGAGTTCAGCTGCAGCTTCACTGAGCACTCCATCTCCAGGGACTGGACCTCTTTCAAGCTGATTGAAGCTGCTTCACTGAGCCATCTGTCTCCATGGACTACGCCATTGTTCAAGTTCATGGGCGACCGTCTGCCTCCCTGGTGATGTCCAGGGTGTTTGAAGTGCTCCCGCTTCCTTCCGTTGTTGATGGGTGCTTCTGCCTGCTCTGTGCGCGTCCCTTCATCACTTCTCCGCTGAGTCTGTCCCCTTACCATGGCTGCTCTCATTGCCCCCTCACCAGTTGTCTCTGCCGCACTCCAATCCTTGCCCAAGTCTGCAGACTCACCTCCTTCTCAGGTCCTGCGGACAGCTGGTCATTCTAAGGAGGATCGCTGGAGTGACTCGAGCCTGTCATCTAACTATCTTGAAGGTATGGGGCGAGGATCCTCCAGCTTTCTCTCCTTTCGGGACATTATGGTGGGTAAAGGTCTTGCTGACGCCCCTCGGCTCAATCCTGTGCTAGTAGAAGATAAATCCACCCCCCCCCCCCAAAGGTTCTGCTCCATCCAGTCCTGCAAGCCTCATCTCCTATGGTAGCAGTCATGTGGAAGATGGAAAAACTAGTCCAGATGGACATGGGTGGGTGAAGGTCGAGTATAAGTCTTGCCGTCGGCATGCAACCCCTCTCTGCAGTCCTAGAAGGCTGGTATCCGTGGATCTTAGGGGGTGGTGCTTCAACTGTTTCGCTCAAGATCATCGACCCAGTGCCTGTGATTCACGACCACGATGCTTCAATTGTAAGGAGGTTGCATATTCCTGCCCTCAAAGGCAGGGTGGCACCCCTGTTTCGGTTGGTCGAGCGTACCATTAGAAAAATGGGGGCGGGGGGGGGGGGGGGAGGGCGGGGGGGTTCTACCTTTGATGGTCGAATATTTGTGCCTTGGCGGATGGGTGGCGCTACGGCTGCAGGTGGTAATGAGGTAACAACTACTCAGCGTGTGTCGGTGTGGAAGCGTAACTCTACACCAGTTAAGAAGATTTGGAGGCATGTCTCGGCTATGACAAATGCCCCCGGTGGAGGAGATTCAAGAAACTTGCCTCATTCTTTGGCTACTGTTGGGTAGGGTGTAACATCCCAGCCACTACGGTCCTGACGGTCGTTACTTCTGGTAGCTCTCTAGGATCATAGACTAGCCTACAGACCAACACTAGTCTTTTCTGAGCATTTTGTCCTTACTCGTGCGCACCTGGGAAGACTTCCCGGTCAGTCACCATTTGCAAATTGCTCTGGGCCAAGCACGCTTAACCTCAAAGTTCATTGCAAGTGAGCTTCTGGAAACGAAGGTATACCTTGGTGGTATGAGTTATTCTATCAATCCTATTAAGCCTCGAGCCAAGATGTCACAATCCACCCCCTTAGAAGACCGACGCCCTCGTCGGTCAACCCCCAAGCTAGTCCCCTCTTGGCCACGTCCATACGTTCAGTACTGGTATACGTACCATACCGTGTCCCTCCTAGAGGACTCACGCGTCATGACTATGTACCCACGTCCCTGACCCGTACGTACCCGTAAACTGCAAGGGTCGGCTCTGATACCATTTTGTAACACTCCAGCCACTACGGGCCTAGCGGTCGTTACTTCTGGCAGCTCTCTAGGATCACAGACTAGCCCCACAAGCCAACACTAGTCTTTTCTGCATATTTTGTCCTCACTCGTGCGCACCCGGGAAGACTTCCCGGTCGGTCACCCATCCGCAAATTGCTCCGGGCCAAGCACGCTTAGCCTCAAAGTTCTTTACAGGTGAGCTTCCGGAAAAGAAGGTATACCTTGGTGGTATGAGTTATTCTATCAATCCTATTAAGCCTCGAGCCAGGATGTCACTGAGGGTCAGGCCTGTACCACTGCGGCGATGCCTAGCTGGTGGACATCGTCGTCGTCATCGACCACGTCCCCAATGTCATACTACCCAAGTTGGCTCTGCTTCGGCCCCGGGTGCGATTAGTGGCAACAGTGGGTATGAGCCTCATGGTCGTCAAACCATTCATGGCAACCCCCCCGACCCTAATGAAACCATGTGTTCTTGACTGGTCAGAGGGTATAGATCTTGCTGAAGTTGACCTTCGCTGTGCATTAATCATAACAGTATTACAGTTGAACCGTGTGGTCACTTCTGAAGAAATTGTTGAGGCTGTAGCGGCCAAGTTTGATCTGGACATTACATCCTTGAGGGTACATCATTCATGGCCAGAGTGTTTCATCATGTTTGTTGATAATGAGGCCATGGCGGTGAGAATAGCTAACAATAATCATCGTCGCTCTAGTCCCATCCAAATACATTGCCAGCATTGGACAAGGCATGCACGAGCTGTTGGTCGGGTTCTTCCATGCTTAACGAAGGTTGAAATAAAAGGTATTCCAGCACATGCCTGGGAAATGGCTACTGCTGAATATATCATTAACCCGTTTTGTTGGATCCAAGAAATCCACCTGGCAGCAGCAAAAAAAGGGATTTTTCAGCCTTTCGCTGCTTAACATGGTGTTTTACACCTGAAGATTTTCCCGTCTCGTGTGATCTAATATTGGTGGAGCCTCCTCGAGCGTGCCCTCATCTACCGAGTCGAGCTGACGGCTAGGGTAGTTCTTCAACCTGGAGGCAGTGATGAACTTCTATCCGAGGATGATGATCATACTAGCAGCCAACCAAGACGCAGAAGACAAAGAACGATCTCACAAGTCCCTCAAACAACATTGATGGCTCAGGCCTCAGCTCCACTAGTCCACCAGAGGGAGGACCAAGCTGGGGGAATATCACAAATGACATCTGCTGGAAATCATCTTGTGGGGGTTCCAATTGAAATGGAGATTTCGATCGATGGAGGATCTCAGCAGTCGGACTTATCTACAGGGCCTCAGTTGAAAGATTCACTAGCACATAGTTCATCATTATCTGACTTTATCACTTTGCTTCATAATCAGGAAAGTAATCTGGTTTTATCTTCCGAGGATATTTCAACTAATGACTCTTCATTAATGGTGAAAGATGATCTAATGGCAGCCCTCACCTCTCATGATGTTTGTCTTTTGTCATCTCCTGTTTTGGTCGAGGCACCTGATAATTTGTCGGTGTTGCTTCCCATTCCAGTTGAGGCGATTGATAACATGTCTGTGACTACCTCTGGAGATAATCTTGCGGTGGTCCTGGTTGAGGCAGGTTTCACTTCTAATGATGGCTCCCTAGGGCCAGACTTAATATCTCTGATTCATGTTAAATGTTATCCAAAGCCCATTTATTGGCCAGCTTAATTTGTCGCCACACTTCATGAGTTGGAATGTGAACTGGCTGGGTCGAGAGAATGCTATCCATCTATGGTCTCTACTACCATGATGAGATTCGATGTTGGCTGACACTCCATCTCAGTCGACCTTATGTTTATCATCGCTTCCCATTTCAGTTGAGGCGTCCGATATTACAAATGTTTTGTCGATGGCACTTCTTGTCTCGGTTGAGGGGATTGATAACATTTCAGCGGAGGCTTTTGCCAGTTCAGCACAACCCTCTGCTCTAGAAGTTCCAGATTATATACCAGGAGACAATGAGTGGGGTTCAGGAGAGGGCAATGTGGAAATATCAGTTAACAATTCTCCATCAGTCATTGCACCTTGTGACTGGTTTCCAGCAGAGAATGTGATACCCAGATGAGCTGGCTCCTGCTGGGGCTCGATCCCCAGAAAGGTTTCGGGTTCATTACGAGGTTAGCAATACGCATGTCTACTCCAGGAAGAAAAAGACTCAAGTGGTGCTTGAATTACCATAGGACTCGTCAAATTGTATATCAAATGCTCACCAGCGGCATAGTCCGAATAATCCAGATTTTGCTGCAACAAATGAAATTTCTCAGCTAGACCTCCTAATGTATAAGATTGCACCGGTATCTTCTCAGGATGAATTTGTTTAGAAAATAACAAAACTAATTGAGACCATTCTGCTGACACCTACAGCCCCATCAGAAAAGAGGAGCCGTCCTACTGGTTCCATCCCCAGGCATAGTCGTCGTATCGCTAATTTGCCTCCAGAAGTAATCATTAAACCTGCAGTGAAAGTGTGCAAGCAGCTGGGGTTCTGCCTCTCTGGAGCAGTATGCCTGAGTTTTTTATCATCCGTTGTCTCCTGATCATATTAAAGCACTTTCAGCATTGTTTGGATGGAAGGACGTACCTGATGATCAGCAACAGGTGGCAGTTGTTGTGAGAAGCTAGATACCCGGTCGCAGTTTTTTACTTTTGGTCATATGGCCTCTTTCAAGATTCTAATATGTAATGTGCGAGGCCTAAATGATAGAGGACACTGTGGAGTGGTACGGTCGGTGGTGGACTGTTATCACGCTGATATTATCTGCATTCAGGAAACCAAGTTCGCAATTATCTCTGAGCATGATATTTTATCATTCTAGGCTCGGAATATTCATCCTGCATAGCAAAGAAAAGGGGGCATTCTAGTCTCATGGAAAAGTCGAATCATTCAATCTGATCATCACAGGGTTCACCGCCATTCATTTTCTGTTCGATTTTATCTGATGGAGAACAGCCATGGTGGTTTACCGGTGTATACAGGCCTCATATTGTCGCAGAAAAACTTACTTTCCTGCTAGAACTAAGAGAAGTAAGGTCCCTGTGTCCTGGTCCTTGGTTGATTGCCGGTGACTTTAACATAATTTATCACGCGGAAGACAAGAACAATTAAAAGATTAATAGGTCCTCGCTAGGTAATTTTCGAAGGTTTGTCAATGATCTGGAACTAATAGATATCCCATTATTGGGAAGAAAATACACTTGGTCTAATGAAAGGAAGTCTCCAACTCTAATTAAGTTAGATCGGGTGCTGTGCACCTCCAATTGGGAGGACCTCTTCCCTGACTGTGTTCTACAAAGTCATGCTTCAATGATGTCCGATCACCGTCCCTTAATTATGGACCTAAAGGAGGGTGTCCCTAGCCGAAAGAGATTTCATTTTGAGAATTTTTGGACAAAATTTGATGGATTTCATGACACGGTTGCAAAATCATGGAATGAACAGGTTCCTGTCTCTAATACGTTTGAGAGGGTATTTATCAAATTGAAAAGGTTGGCAAAGAAACTACAGTCACAGAGTTCCAAGAATATTGGTCATGTGAAATCTCAGTTGGCTCTAGTGCATGGGGTTCTACATCGGTTAGAGATGGCTCAGGACCATCGTGTACTAGTTGCACAAGAAGAGTGCCTACAATAGTGACTAAAGCACCACTGTCTTGCGCTTGCATCCTTGGAAAGGACAATTGCTAGAATGAGGTCCCGTATACGTTACCTAAAGGACGGTGATGCTAACACCTCATTTTTTTCACAAGCAAGCTGCATTTCGCAAGAGGAAAAATTTCATTTAAAAACTGGAATCTGAAGCACAAATTCTGACATCCCAAGAGGATAAAAAGCAGATAATGTTTAATTTTTATGAAAGTTTATCGGGTACAGCCCTGCCTCGTTCTTATACACTCAATCTTCATCAATTTCACAGAACAGGGTTGAATTTGGCCAATTTGGCAGCCTGATTACAGAGGAGGAAATAAGGAATACAATCAAGTTTTTACCGGCTGATCGAGCACCTGGTCCGGATGGTTTTACAGGTAGATTCTACAAGACTTATTGGAACATAGTAAAAGCAGATTTTATGGCAGCAATTATCACCTTGCAGCAAGGCGATGCTAGAAATTCCACCTTCTCAACTCAGCCTAAATCACGCTATTAACAAAGAAGGTTGATGCCATTTCTCCAGCAGATTTTTGCCCTATAAGCTTAGTGCATAGTTTTGCTAAGCTTGTAACCAAAGCGTTAGTTAGTCGGTTGGGTCAGCGGTTGAACTCAATGGTTGCCACTAGTCAGAGTGCTTTCATTTGTGGGAGATGTATCCATGACAATATTATTCTTGTACAGCAAACTGTTATGATGCTTTACCGATGGGAAGTGTCAAGTATTTTTCTCAAGTTGGACATATCTAAGGCCTTTGATTCAGTCTCTTGGGCATTTCTATTGGAAGTCTTGTCCTGTCTTGGTTTTGGTCCAGTCTGGCAAAATTTTATCGTTAATCTCCTCTCAACAGCTTCTACAAGAATTTTAATGAATGGGCAACCTGGAGAGATCATCAAGCATCAAGAAGGACTCCGTCAGGGAGACCCGCTATCACCAATATTATATATTATTGTTATGGATGTTCTGAACATCTAGGTGGTTAAAGCAGAGGAAATGGAGCTGCTACAACCTCTATTTTCTAGAACGACTGCTCCAAGGTTGTGTCTATATGCAGATGATGTTTCTCTAGTTATTAAACCAAAAGAGGAAGAACTGCAGCTTACCTGTACTATCCTTGATTTATTCGGGCAAGCTTCAAGGATGCAAGCTAATTTTAGTAAAAGTCGCACTGTCCCAATTAATTGTGGTGAAGATTCTATGGTGCAGGTGTCGTATATCCTGCAGTGTACAATGGAAGCTTTCCCATGCACATATTTGGGCTTCCTTCTATCCAATAAGAAATTGCGGAAGGCTGATTTGAGGCCTTGGGTATATAAGATTTCAGATAAACTTCCACAACGGAAAGCACCTCTTATGAGTCGAGCTGATCGAGCCTCTTTAATACAGTTTATGTTATCGGCCATTCCGATTTACCTATTAATTTTTTTTCGAATACGCAAGAGAGATGCGCATCTTTGTATTAAAAGAAGAAAAAGCGGACCCTGTTACAGCAAGCTATCACATATAGGGTCCAGATATGAGAGGCTCAATACACCGAATAAAAATATTACAATAGGTTGTCCGACCTAAAGCTGGATTAGCTTCCTAACACTTGCTGCAAATTAAGGGCTTGGAGTTTTTGGGCCCCAGCAAAGCACCATAACCTGTATTCATCTGAGAAGGTTCTCATAACCTTACTAATTGAGGGAGACACATTATTGAATACACAAGCGTTTCACTGTTTCGGGATGAGCCAAGCACCCAAGATGATTAACGAGTTTATTCCTTTCTTGTGTTCCTTTGGAACTTTACTAATAGTGCGGCTCCACCAGTCTCCAAATGACCTCTCGTTTGTCATAGGTACAGAATGTGACATGAGGATCATAAATAGCAATCTGAACCAAATTTCCCTCGCAAACACACACGTTAAAAGGATATGTTTGATGGTTTCCTCCTCTTGATCACATAGGGGACACTTTTCGGGATGTGGCAATCCGCGTCTAGAGAGGCGATCAGCTGTCCAACATTTGTTATGGAGCACCAACCAAAAAAAGAACTTATATTTTGCCGGAGCCCAAGATTTCCATAGACGGCGCCAAGGTTCAAAGATGACGGCACCAGCGAAATAAGCTCGATAACCAGATTTGGAAGAATAATGTCCAGATGCCTCGAATCTCCATAGGTGTTGATCGTCTTCTGCTGATAATATCACATTTTGGATACTTGACCACAACTGAAAATATTCTCCTAAACCCTCCGAACTTAAGCCCCCAACTATACCGCGCACCCAAGCATTCTCATGCAAAGCTTCAGCCACAGTTTGGTGTTGTTTTATCCTTGTTGGCACGCGTTGGAACACAAGCTGCGACACCTCAGCTATAGTCTCTCCATTCAGCCAACGATCTGTCTAGAATAGAGTGTTATTTCCGTTCCCGACTTGAGTGGTCGTGGCAACACCCAGTAGCGCGAGTGTGTTTGGGTGTGATGGGAGTTCAAGTTCCGTCCAAGGTCGATTCATTCTGATTTTTTGTACCAGTGCCATCGTAATTGCAAGGCCCATGCCATGATTTCTAGGTTAGGAATACCTAATCCTCCAAGATCAATGGGTCTGGTTACCTTGGCCCACTGCACTAGACAACAACCACCATTGGCCTGTTCCCTTACTTGCCATAAGAAGCCTCTTCGAATTTTGTCGATGGCATTGATGAACCATTTTGGAACACGTATAGCAATCAGCAGGTGTATCGACATGGCTGAAATGATATAGTAGACTAGAGTAGCTTGACCAGCCCTGTTCATTAGAGATGCCTTCCATTGCGGTAGTTTATCCGCTACTTTCTCAACCCATGGATTCAAATTGCTCTTTCTTAGTTTTTTATGTGAAAGCGGAAGTCCTAAATAGGTGCACGGGAACTGGGGCCGCAACACAATGCAAAGCATCAGTTACTATCAATAGAAGTCCTTCACCACATCTTATTGGAATGACGCTACTCTTATGCAAGTTTATCTGCAACCCAGATACTTCTCCAAAGATATTGAGTAATGCTTTATTAACCTGCAGCTCCACTTCATCTGGACGAATAAACAAAGCAACATCATCAGCATAAAGTGACATCCGCTGCCCCACGTGGTGTTCCAGGGGCTGCAATAGTCCGATATCAGCAACTTTATCAAATAGACTGTTTAGCACATCCATGACCATGGTGAACAGCATGGGGGATAGAGGGTCCCCTTGGCGCAGTCCTCGCTTGTGGTAAATAGTTTCCCCTGGTTCACCATTTACTAGGATACGTGTAGATGCTGTGGAAAGTAAATTGGAGATGATGTTACGCCAGGAAATACCAAAATCGAGGTGGGAGAGCACTTCTAGTAGGAAAGGCCATGATAATGTATCAAAATCCTTGGATATATCCAATTTTAGGAAAAGGCTAGGCACTTTCCGACGATGCGGCCGATTGACCGTCTGTTGCACCAACCTCAAAGTGTCACCTATGCGAGGTCATAAGCGGTTTAATGTCAGAAGTAAGTTGTCACCTCGCTATATTTGGCCATTTAAGATATTGGACAAACGTGGAGAAGTGACATATAAGTTGGTGATGCTGGTACATCTTGCTGATGTTCATGATGTGTTCCACGTTTCGCAGCTCAGGAAGTGCTTAAGGGTACTGGAAGAACAAGTGTCAATGGAGGATTTAGAATTAGAGGCAGATTTGACTTATGCTGAGCAACCGGTCAAAATTTGAAAACCAAGGAGAGGGTCACAAGGAACAAGGTGATTCGATGGTGCGAAGTACAGTGGAAGCATTATACAGAATCAGAAGCAACTTGGGAGCTGGAAGATGATATTAAGAAAGAATTTCCCTATCTCTTTCCTTCTAAGTCGAATCTCAAGGGTTAGATTCATTTTAAGGGGGGTAGGTTTGTAACACCCCATTTTTCATCCATCATGCATTGCATACATTCTCATACATGTTTAGAATTAAGCAACACAAAAGAAATAAGTTTCAAATAAATTATAATCATGCAAGCAAAAAAAACCTGTTGTAGTGCGGACTTGTCTGGATTTGGACCACGGACTAGTCCGTCTAACTCTCTGTTGTTCTCCCTGGGTAGGGCGGACTTGTCCGGTTTGGACCCTGGACTAGGCCAGTTTTGCTCTCTGTTGTCTTTCCAGACTTTTCCATTAATGCTACGGATTAGTCTGAAAATGTTTCTGGTGCTTTCCTAAGTCATACCTCGGACTTGTCCGGCCTAGCACCGCACTTGCCCGTTCAACTCTCTGGAACTTCAATTTGCCTGCGAGCGGACTTGTCCAGCTTGATAACGGACTTATCCGTTCAACTTTCTATCTTCCAATAGATTAGTCAGGCCCCTAGCGGACTTGTCCGGTATGCCCGACTCGGATTCAATCTTTTCCTCCACGACATGTTATTGGGTATTTTCCTTAACTAGGCCCAAGAACGTCGTGCCCAACCCCTTTGGATCCCATGAGGGACCGATGCATGGCCTCCACCACCTTGAACTCTAAATCCATCAAACCCTACCACCTCCACCACTACATAAACACCCCAATACCCACCCTCTCTCCCCTTTGTCACAATTGAAGAAACCCCAAACCCTAGTTCGTGAGAGCCGCCGTCAAGAGGAGAGTCCGTCGCAGTCAGGGGAAAGGAAGGAGGAAGGAGAAGGATCCAACAAGATCGATCTTCGTCAACTCATCGACATCCTCATCAATTCTCGACCAATTCTCCATCTTCTTTGGATCTAGGCTCAAGATCTCGAGCTTCATCGAATTCACGACCCTTGAGTTGTTGAATTCACGGTAATTACCTTAGATCAACCTTTTCTACGTAAAATACCATCCTATATTAACTTTAACCATGCTCTAGTTGGAAATTTGCCAAAAACTCTACCCGAGCAGACTTGTCCGGTCCTGTACGGACTAGTCCGATCAACTTTCTGGTCCAAGGCGGACTAGTCCGGTCCCCACTACGAACTTGTCCAACCACCTAAATATGAAGTTGCTGAGTTAATACCAATTTGATTCAAATCAATTCGAAACCTATTCAAACTGGTTGAAAACCATTGTAACTAGTCAGTAAACATTAATAGCAACTCATTAACAAATTTTACCACATAATTGCATTAATCATGAATGTCATGGCATAATGAGTAATATATGAGCATTTGTTGATTGTAATGATTGTTTTGTATGCCTTTTGCGTGGAATAGAAGGTGTTTCCCTAGAGGGTGCTGTCAAGGACCTCCAGCACCAGAACTTCGAAGTTTTTTACCCTAATCAAGCTCAGGAGCAAGGCAAGTATCCTTGAACATTTTGATCCTATTTTTGAATGTTTTGATTGCAAAACTGCATGCTTGTGTCAAATTGATGGTAAACCCAATATAGGAGTTTACTAATCTTGTTTGACCATCTTTTTCACTTAGGACATGTTGTTGAGTATCGGGAAGGGCATTTTTACCTTTTTGCTTTGCTCTAATTATTTGGGTTGGGAAAATAACCAAATGGCTTAATTATGAATTAATGAGCACATATATGATGAGAATTGATGAATATGGATAATTGGTAACATGGGTTTTGGGAGATCTAAGCAAGCATGGTCTGTGGATTGGGTTGGTGTTACGATGATTTTTCTTGCCTAGATCCAAGGACCAGTTCATGCGAGAATAAGCCAGGATAACAGTGCCACCACAAGGCCAAGCATGGGTGCGGCGTAGTGAATAATTGGGTTGCTGCTTGTATTGTATGGACCATTGGATGGTTGGAGAATGGGAGTCAAGGAGGGCTACCCTAGGAGCCGCATGGCACATGAGGGGGTCCTTGGGTGGGAGAATGGAGATTAAAGGTTGCTGATGAAACCTTAGTGGGTCCGTAGATACTAGTAGTCCCTTTGTAAAAGTTATTTTGTGATCTCCTGGTCACACACCAACAGAAGTGTGATAAGGCATGATAGAGGTTCTTAGTCACATAAAGATGATGAAATCATGAACATGTGGGTAAAGTGGTACAACCTCTGCAGAGTGTTGAAAACTATCATGATAGTTGTGCTCCCGGTTATGAGCACCTGGACAACTTCCATTATTAGAATGGAACTGGTATTTGGGATGGTTATGGTTGGGTTATTGTTCTGTATTGGTTATGGTTATGGATTGGATGGTGATAATTGGAAATGTTAATGAGGATGGTAAGAGTATGGTATATGGATGGATAATGAATAATATATGTGATATAACAGTAATTGATGGTGTTGGAATCATAATTGGTAATTAATTGGGATATGATGGGATTACATCACAGAAACATTGTAGGATGCTTTTCACCTATTTTAAATGTACTTCATAGCAACTAGCAGTTATTTATTATCATTCCTTGTTTAAGCTACATGTCATGATTTACCCACACTTGCTTAGTACAATATGTGTTCACCCTTGCAGTTCTCCCACCAACAGTTTCAGGTGATGTTTGGGAGTACCCTGAGGATAATGCGGAGTACTAGGTTGTATGCTGCCGTCGACATGCTTGTGGTGTTGCTTGGAGCCGCACTATCACTTGTGCTTAATTTGCTAGTTGCTCAATAAGATTATTTTTACTGCAGTTATAGTTCCATATTGATCATTAGAGTTTGTAATTTGAGGATTATTTCAATACTGTAATAAAGGCACTTAATTAACTTGTGCTGTTGTAATTTTTTGTATATCATTTGTGATGCAACCGTGTATGTTTGTTGAACATCCTGGGCACACATATGCGTCACACTTGGTTCATTTTCAGAACCGGGTGTCACAAAAACTAAACACTAGTAGACTCCATCTCCACAAGGATTTGACGGTAACATGCATGCCTAGTACTCGTCATAATCCTCCGAATGCTACAAATTATTACCTGTTGCAGAATTAATGTGGGAATAGCAAGAGTGAGCATATGTCGTACTCAGCAAGTGTGGGAAAGTATGAAATGTAGCTTAATCAAGGATGACAATAATGGTTCATTGGAAAAGTACACTTTATTCATGAAAATGAGAAATGCGACTTATGGTTACTATGTGAGGTCAAAATCCCAACATTACCCAAATAACCAACAAGACCGTGTCCAATACCATCGATTTGACATAATTAACCATAATTATCCATAACCATTCATATCCAATCTCATCATAACCAAACCCATATCTCAATCCAAATTTCAATTCCAATCCAACCATTGTTCAGTACTGAGGTCCATAACTCTAATCATGTGAGGGTCGAGGTCGCTCGTAGCCAGGAGCATGGCTATCATGATAGTTTTACACTCTACAGAGGTTGCACCACTTTACCCATAAGTTTGTGATTTCACCACCTTTTGGTGACTAAGGAATCTCAATTATGCCGTCTCACACTTCCTTTGGTGTGTGACGAAGAGATTACAAAATAGCCTTTACAATGTGACTACCAACATGTGCGGACCTACTAAGGTTTCAACAGAGGTGATGTCTCACAACTGAGCCCATCCATCCAAGGGCCCCCCTCTTATGCTGTTCAGATCCCAGGGCAGTTCCGCCACTATTGCAAACCACACCGACTCCCATTACTCGATCCTCCAAAATGATCCGAACGATGCTGTCAATACACTAACTAAGTGGCACTCGTACTTGGCCATGTGGTGGCACTGTAATCTTGGATGGTCACTCCACGAACCGGTCCGTAGATCTAAAGCAAGAAAAACCACCATATTATCTAAACCATTCCACATATCTTGATTGCTTGGATCCCTAGGTTCCATGTTGCTAAGGGTCATTACCATAATCTTACTTAGTTCACATGACCAAAAGTGAATAATCAAGTTATTTAGTTATTCCCAATCACAATTAAACAAAGCGAAGAAGAAGTGTCAATACCCTTCCCGACTCTCTGCATTACATCCCGAGTGACAAGGATGGGCATACAAGTCTAGTAAACAACTATCATGGGTTTTCCCATCAAATTGACACAAGCATGCAAGTTCGAAATAAAAAATTTCGAGAACATGATCAAAATGTTCAAGGGCACTTGCCTTGCTACAGTGGCTGGTTTGTATATAGAGCTTCAAAGTTACAGTGTTGAAGGTCCTCGTAAGCACCCTCTAGAGTTTCCTTCTATTCCGCGCGACAAACATGCGAAACAAGCATTGCAATCAGCAAATGCTCATATATTACTCAATATGCCATGATATTCATGCATGATGCAATTACGAGGTAGTACATGTTATTAAGTTACTACTATTGCTTACTAACTAGTTACCATTGAGTTCTATGTGTCCGAATAAGTTTAAGGTCATTTCTGGGAAACTTTGGAAAAATTCAGGATTTTCTGGAATTCAGATAATGGACTAGTTCGCAATGGGGCCGGACATGTCTGCTTTGGATCGGACTAGTCTGCTTCAATTGTCGAAGATTGGGCATAGCACACAAAACTTGACGTTTAGATCCGTTGATGACAAATCAGTGCCAAGACGTAAAAGAAGAGCATTGATGATGAAGATTCCGTGAAGTTGATTACAGCATCAATGAAGATCTTCCTTGATCCTACATCTTCCTTACTCTTCTCCTTCCTCCCCCCTTCGTTCCTTCTCCTACCTTCCTTGCAGCTAGAGCTCCTTCTCTTGAACAGTGGCTCACGAAAAGACGGCAGGGTGGTGGGGTTTTCTCATGTGGGAAGGGGTGAGAGAAGGGCTTTGGGTTGCTTATATAGGGGAGGAGGGGCGGGGTTTGGGTGGAATGCTAGTAGGACTTGGTGGGGACAAGTAGGGACCTTAGTGGGGTCCACTTAGGCTCCTTTGGGGTGGGGCACAATGTTCTAGGGCCTAAACATGTCAACCACTTAATAAGACATCGTGGGGGAAATTTTAAATCCGAGTCAAAACCGTAGAAACCTGACTAGTTTGTTTAACGACCAGACAAGTCCATTTTCCTTTCTATTGTCACAACAGACTAGTCAGTTATTAAGCGAAAAAGTCTGTCGTACCACAGCGAAAAGGGATTTCAGACTAGAATGCAATTATCCGGACATGTTCGAGGCTTTACAGTTTCACAATCGGACTAGTTCGCAATTTAACGGACAAATCTGAGGAGGGGACAGTAGCAAAACTGGACTGGTTCACATGAATTAATGGACAAATCCATTGCTCTATGGAACTGAATTTAGCTAGGGCACACGGGTATATCGGACTAGTCCAGGGTGAGGGCCGGACAAATCCATACTCAAAATAGATTTTAGTTGTTCTTTTGCCTCTAATTCATTTTAATCTTGTTCCTTTTTGTAGTGTCTTATATTTAACACGTATTGAGATGAATGCAATGCATGATAGTGAAAAATGGGGGTGTTACATTTAGCTTTTTTCCGTATGTGGATATCGTCGGATCGAAGTTGGTTGTATGGCCCGCACCTTTGCAATGAGTACATCAAAGGGGTAGATGCATTGATCGGTTTCATGAATAAAGACATGTTGCACAACATTAGAGGGAACATTTGTTTTCCTTGCAACATTGCAAGAATGAGAAGAGATATCGCACAGATGTGTTGAGGTCACATTTGATCAAGCATGGATTCGTGGCAGATTATCGATGTTGGAACAAACATGGGGAGGAAGGGCTTAATGAAGCAGAGATGAGAGATTCATACCTGGAGTGGGAGGTCCCTACCACTGTTGAAGAAGATCACGAAGATGATGTGAACGAGCCAGATATATTCGGGTTCACGGATGACGACATTGAGTTTCAAGTGTATAACATAGAGGAGATGGTACGCAATGTCGAGAGAAATGACGACGATGATCAATACATGAATGGTGGACTTGCAAAGTACAAGAAGATGATCAAAGACTCGAAGAAGCCATTGTATCATGGTTGTATGTGGTTAAGTACACGAGATTGTTTGTGATGGTAAAACTTTTCCAGTTGAAGGCGAGCAACGGATGGAGTGATTGTAGTTTTAAGTAATTGTTGACGCTCCTTAAGGACATGTTACCCCAAGACAATGCAGTCCCTATGACAGTTTATCAGGCAAAACAGATAATCATTCCACTGGGTTTGGAGGTTGAGAAAATCCACACGTGCAAGAAAGATTGCATTCTATATCGTGGACCTGAGTACAAAAACCTCGAGAAATGCCCTATTTGTGGACTCGACCGATTCAATCGTAGGAAATACGACGGTGATGATGAGAACTGCAATAGAAATATAATAAAAAGAGGGCCTAAAAAGGTGTTTTAATACTTTCTGTGAGACTAAGATGCTGAATACATTGGCAATTAGGCTAAATATGAGAGCTTACATGCAAGGTTTTGAGTATTCCTGAGAAACCCACTTCGGATTGTTCGTACTTGCAGAATTTATAATGCACATGAGCTGCACATGTTTTCCATTTTGGAATGTCCGAATTTTCCCTTTATAATGCATAGCAGCTGCTTTTGGACTGTTCAAACTTTCTGTTTCCAAAATCTTCATGTGTCTGTTATGTTTTTCACTTGCAATAGTTCAAACTTGCTTTACACTTATCATAAGGTTTGATTAGTACTTTTCGACTAAGTTTTAGATGCATTTTGGCTAATCATGGTGGATTATATCTTGCTATGTTTGCAACATGCTTATGTGAGGCGCTCACATAAGATGTTGTAGTTTTCGAACTAATGTGAGTCAAGTCAAGGACTTGTGCTCTGAAGAGTTGGTTGTTTGTTCATTTGAAGGTGTTGCTTGAGGTCAAGACATGGCTTTTGATGGGATCCATTGAACTAGTCTTAGAGAGAAGATGAGGTTCAACAACTAAGTTCAAGAGGAATTGTGGTTAAGGTCATCGGGAGGTCATGCAATCTGTTTGGGTCAAGAACAATGCATATGAAGGTATCGTGAACGTTGTTTGGAACGTGTTTTCACGTGTGCAAGGGGTGCATGGATGTGGCAACATTGTTCCAAGGCGTGGTGAAGAGGTATGGACATGAAGATATGGCTAGAAAGGTCTAACCGGCTGGATTATGCCTCAGGCTGCGGCTAAGGTGGTTATTGTCCATTTATGGAAGGTTTTGAGTTAGTTTTGGTTAGATTTCTTGGTAGGTGTTGACGGCTGGTACGCCACAAATAAAAATCCGGAAGCGGACAGAGAAACCGCTGTAGCACTTCTCTTAAAAAGTATGCCCAAGGGTATCGAATCGAAGGAACGTGTGTGCTAATCTTATAACTAGTTCACCCAAGGACACAAAGCTTGGTGGTAGGCAAGGGATAGAGTGGATTTCCTAAGAGAAGGGATTCTAATTCAAAGCAAGTCGATCAATAGCAGTTTGTATTGGGCATGGGCTTACCCTGTTTTGCCAGGTGACTCCTGCCAAGAGCCTATGTTGTAGTCGAACGTGGAGGATTACAACGAACGGATCGGGCTATAACCACCTATCGCCTACCTCTACAACCCATGGACTACGAGATAATCAAAGGTAACGTCAAGACTAGACACCACGCCTACTCTATCGATTACTTCCCTAGTCTCTCTAGCAAAGACTGGGGCCTCTAAATGAATAGAGCAATGAATGAACAAGCAACTAAGGAATAAACTTGCTTCAATTAAATAAATCAACTCAAATGGAAATCATGTACCTTACTTGAGATTGAAGGAACTGTCGAGGTACAAAGGTGGAGAGGGTTCAACAAGTCTGAACCCTATCCTTAAGTTGAAGAAGCCCAACAAGTCGGGGCCTCCTCCTCCTCTTCTTTCTCACACTCTCCCTATTTTCTAAGCACTTAGACAGCGCTACGCCTTTGGAGTGGAGTACTAGACTCAAGCTTTTGGTGTGTGTAGTGAGGGAGCCCCCTACCCTCTATTTATACCCTCCAAAGGTCGGTTTGTTGCCAGAAAAAATGAAGGAATTAGTCGCCATCGTGATCTCCAAGCCGTGAGGAGCCAACACGTGGTGGTTGACCACGTTTACCTAGTCGTCCGAACTGGCACTTCGGCTGACTTTCTGGTGACCCCAAACGCGGTTTTTTTCTTCTGGGAGGCTGTTTTGTTGGCCCCCATCATGGGAATGGGCGATTCCCCTCATTTTTGGTTGGCTTTCTCCTCCGAGTGGGCCCAAGAATCTCGTGCTTGCGCTTGATTGGTCAGAAGGTGTGTTTCTTGGATTGGTCCTTGTAAATATCTCTAATTATGGGCATAATTCACCTACATACACAATTGCACCAACACTTGTGGAGATAGTTAATAAATAACTCCTACCGCTATGTTGGTTGTCCAATCCATAGCTTTTATGCAGGGAACTGATGGTCGTATTTGGCAATTAAGGACCATGAAGAAACTCCCCCACACTTACTTTTTTACTCGTCCTCGAGTGAAGGCAAGAAGAACTAAGTGATATCATAATTCAGCTTCAAGTACGAATATGTATACAAAACATTTCAACACATACCATTGTTCAAGAACCTTTGATATGTGGCTAGCACATCATCTTGGGTGTTTGAGATATGGAACAACTTGAATGTAGTTCATCTGGACTCCTCCTACTGAAATAAACTTGGAAATGCTTATATTTTCACAAGTCAAAAAGATATTGCCATGCTCCTCAAAAGAATGCTCTCGTCTCTCGATGTGTTTAGTCCTCACCTTGGCATGAGTTGCCACTTCTTTTCCTACAACTAAATATGGCTTTTTGTGGAGCTTGTTAAGGATAAAAGTGGCTCACTTGCAGTTCATATATTACTAAGTCAAAAACGAGATCCTCATGAGAAGACCATGCAACAAAAACCAATATCTAAAGAAATTCTTGTGCAACTTATTATGGATGGTGGATGATGAATGGTGATGATGGCTCCCAATTGATCACTCCCTCTTTGTTTTTTTTTGTGCAAGGATGAAACATGGCTACTTATTGACTCTCTGTCTTTTTCTTTTTCTAATTCTCTTTTTTTTTTGATAGGTCTCTTATAGCCGTGCCCTCTACTCCTTTTTGTGCATCTTTTTATTCAGAGAGGATTTTTGCAGAATTTGCATGGAGTATCTTTTGATGGTGGGTGTGTGAAAATCATGGAATATGGTGGAGTGCACAAGAAACTCCTAATCAAAGATTTCATGCAAGTCACCCAAAAGGGTCATGAGTTTGACAAAGTTCAATGAAAATGCAAAGTGGCATATGCATTTGGGTTTCAATATCTCTATCATATGGACATGGTGTGTATTGAAATTCTAATGAGAGAGGATGGCAAAATCTGATGACTCTAAAAATTGCAATACGAAAATTCAATTCCAGCATGGAGACTTTCCAAGTTTCAGTCATTTACCATATCACACCAATCAAATACTTAGATGACATTTTTTTCCTAAATTGATATGTCGTTCAAGAACATTGTAACGAAATTGAAATGAGAAGTAGACATTCCATTCTGTAGCAAAATATGATATATGAAATTGCACAATTTTAAATTCCAATGAGTTGACTTTTAATGATATTATCATGTGTAATCAAATTCAACTCAAATGTCATATATAGAGGGATAAGAGGTGAGAGAAAGCGAACCATGACCTTAATAAGGAAGGGTGGGCAAGCCATCATCGCTTGGTCAAATCTTCTCGTGGTCCTTCATGCGATGCCCTGAGTTGTTCTTTCATGATGGTCTGGGCTTGTTGCACTTTGGGAGGTCTGTGGGACCTCCCCCACACCCGTTCCTGTACCTGCCTTTATTTGACACGAAACCATAAGAAAATGAAAGACTCTAACCGCCTTACCTACACCGGTGAGTCACAATTTATTTGACAAGGACACTTCATATGATGGAATCAAAATAATCGCCTAAGTCCCAAGTAGGAAAGTATATATGATATTCTACATATTACTTCTCTACTACTTAGCCAAATGGGGATAATGAGATGATTGAAAAGGAGTGGTGAGGGTTGGAGTTTGCTTTATTGGACATGCAAAATTTAACTGAAATTCAATGATAAGCATTAAAGTCTTGAATTGACTACGTCTTCCTCTTTGTGCAAATTTTCTTCGGGTTCTAAAAAGATCTTGAGATGGTGCCCATTTACTTTGAATAGATGACCTTCATCATTTTGGAGTGTAATTGCCCCATGAGACAAAGTATCTACCACAATATAGGGACCTTCCTGTTTACTTTTTAGTTTCCTGTGTCCAAAAAGTTTGACTCTAGAGTTGAAAAGTAGGACTTTATCTCCAGACCTAAACTCCTTGGGCGTAATTCTTTTATCATGCCACATCTTGGTTTTTTCATTGTAGATCTTCGCACTATGGTACGCCTTATACCTCCATTCTTCCAGTTCAGAAATTTGCATTTTGCACAACTTTCTAGCTTCATGGAGATCCATGTTCCATTTCTTGATAGCCCAATACGCTCTATGTTCGAATTCTATGGGTAAATGACAACCTTTCGTGTAGACAATTTGGGAAGGTGACATTCCAATGGGTGTCTTATAGGCAGTACGATATGCCCAAAGTGCATCAGGTAGTTTGTTCTTCCATACATTCCCCATCTCAAAGACGGTCTTTTGCAGAATATTCTTGATTTGTTTATTTGAAGTTTCTGCTTGACCGCTTGTTTGGGGTTGGTACGGAGTAGCAATGTTATGCCTATCCCCAAGCTCCCTCAGAAAGCCCTGGAAGCTCTTAGCGATGAAATAAGTCTCTCCGTCACTTATGAGTATCCGGTGAGCTCCAAACCGTGGAAAATTATTTTATGAAACATTTTCCGAGTGGTCTTGGCATCGGCATGTTTGCATGGTAATGCTTCTACCCATCTGGACACATAATCGACGGCCACCAAAATATATTCACAATCATAGGACTTTGGAAAAGATCCCATGAAGTCGATCTCCAACACATCAAATAATTCTACTTGGAGACTGTATGTCAGGGGCATTGCATTGCGAGCAGTGATTCCTCCATGCTTTTGGCGTTCTCGACATCTTCGAATGAATTCCTTTGTATCATCATACATTGAGGGCCAAAACAATCCGCTTTGCTAGATCTTTGTCTGAGTACGGTGAACACCGTAGTGCCCGCCATAGGGGGCCGCATGGCATCTTTCAATGATTTTGGTGCCTTCGATTGTTGGGACACACCATCTAAGCAGCCCAACGGAATATACCCTATAGAGGTATGGATCATCCCACAAGTGACGTTGACTCTCAAAAATGAGCTTTTTCTTATCCTTCCCCGATGGTACGTACCCCGTAACCATGAAGTTTACGATGTTCGCATACCCAGGGTTAGAGTCGGTCACCTTGAGCAACATATCATCACATAGGAAATCATTGATAGGTATGTCTGGTGTATTTTGGATTTCCATACGTGAGAGATGATTAGCGACGGAATTGGCCACTTCCTTTTTATCTCTTATCTCCAGGCCAAACTCTTGGAGTAGGAGAATCCATCGGATTAGCCTAGGTTTAGCATCTTTCTTGGTGAGCAAATATTTCAAAGCAGCATGGTCTGTGTAGACTACGATTTTTGATCCAACCAAGTATGATCTAAACTTATCAATAGCAAAGACAACTGTCAGGAGCTCCTTTTTTGTTGTGGCATAGTTAAGCTGAGCTCCTGATAGAGTCTTGCTAGCGTAGGCTATTGCATGATGCTTCTTATCCTTGGTTTGGCCAAGGACCGCTCAAACGGCATAACCACTAGCATCACACATGATTTCAAATGGCAGCGTCCAATAAGGGAGTTGAATGATTGGAGCTGTGATGAGTGCCTTTTTTAGGATGTCAAAAGATTGGTGACACTCATCATCGAAATCAAAGGGCACATCCTTAACTAATAGGCTAGTGAGGGGTCTAGCAATAAAAATCCTTGATAAATCGTCGATAGAACCCTGTATGGCCTAAAAAGCTATGGATACCCTTAATGTTTGTGGGAGGTGGAAGCTTTTCAATAACTTCAATTTTGGCTTTGTCCACCTCAATCCCCCTTTCAGACACCAAGGGTCCTAAGACAATGCCTTCACGGACCATAAAATGACACTTTTCCCAATTTAGCACCAGGTCCTCTTGGCATCTTTGTAATACCCTACCTAGGTTCTCAACACAATGATCAAAATTTTTCCATGGACGGAAAAGTCATCCATGAAAACTTTTATGATTTCCTCGATCATGTTTGAAAAAATAGACATCATGCACCTTTGGAACGAAGCGGGTGCATTACACAACCCGAACGACATTTGCCGATAGGCACACGTTCCGTAAGGGAATGTAAAGGTTGTCTTAATTTGATCATCAGGGTGGATGGGAATTTGATGGTAACCAAAATACCCGTCAAGGAAACGAAAGCAGGAATGTTTCGCTAGCCGCTCAAGCATTTTATCAATGAAAGGCAGGAGGAAATGATCCTTCATTGTTCCCTTGTTGAGTTTAATGTAGTCAATACACATCCTCTACCCTATGACAGTTCATTGAGGAATGAGCTCATTCCTCTCATTTCGAACGACCATCATTCCTCCTTTCATGGGCACTACTTGGACAGGGCTAACCCACTCACTATGAGGAACAAGAAAAATTATCCCGGCGTGTAAGAGTTTCAAGACCTCCTTCTTGACAACCTCCCGCATAGCATTGTTCAACCTCCTTTAAGGTTCCCTAGATGGTGTGCTAAGAGGGTTGGTTGGAATGTGATGGGTGCACAGAGCACGGCTGATTCCTTTAAGGTCTTGGAGTGAGTAGCCTAGGACGGATCTATGATTTTCTAAGACGGTCGTGAAATTGGCAGTTTCGTCTTGTGAAAGCTTGTCACTTATGATGAAAGGAGCTTCCACATCACCGTGTAGGAAAGCGTAGAGTAGGCCTGAAGGTAGGGTTTTCAACACAATCGGGGGCTTTTGTGATGGCTCTTCTTTGGGCAAATCAAATATCTCCTGCAATAAATCCTCTTCATGGATGAATTGTTCTTCTTCTTCATTTTCTGAAAGTTCTAAGAATTGAGAGCCCATGGCTTCCTCGATAGGCCCACTCTCGGGGGGGGGGGGGGGGGGGGGTTCTGCTAATGTGTTATTGGATCACAGAATGGGAATGGAAAACTTTCTCCTCCGATTTTAACATCTAGGTTGCTTTTTGAGTGTGCATCCAGGAGTAATTTCTCAATGGGTAACCCTATCATTACATCGAAGTCTTGGACTTCAAAGACATGAAAATCAAGGCAGAACTCGATGTTTTCATGTCTGATTGACACATTTTGTAAAATCCTATATCCTTCCTTGATGTTTCCATAGGAGTCCCTAAAGGATTTTCTTGTTGGAGCCCATGGTAGATCACCAAAAATGGCTAAAGCACAATTCTGGGAAATGATATTGGCTCCAACAGTGGGATTATAAAGGATGTTCACCATTACTCCCCGAATAAAACATCAAATGGTTGTTGGGGGTGAGTTTACTCAAATTATTTCAGGTGAAAGCTCAACCTCTGCCGCCCATTCCCTACTCATGATCCAGGTCAACTCCTTGATTGTTTCCTGAAGAAATTTTCCTTTGGGCGGATCAAGGAGTGAGGGATGTAATTATGGTTTCCTTCCACAACAATACTTCGAGGCATTCCAAAAATCTTCAAAAAGATCTTCCTCGAAGCATTATGGAAACTCCGAAGGTCGAATTTCTTCTTCCTTCAGTGTCTTTGGTTCGGGTAAGGATTTCATACTCACAACTTGAGATGAATATGGTATGGGTTCCAGGGTGACTGTGGGGGGATCCGCATGTCTCGACTCGACTTCCTCTTGAGGACTTACATCAAGACCGACGATGAAGGATGTATATTCTAGAATGCGGTCTAGAATTTCCCTTCCTTCAATCGGTGTCTTATGGACGAAAGATCCTCCAGCTGCTATGTCAAGGTATAGGGCAGAATCCTTGTCAAGACCGAAACAAAGTGTTGTAATAACACATGTTCAGGAATAGACAAGTCCGGACCTGATTTGGTTAGCAATGAGAATCTAGCCCAGGCTGCACCTATAGATTCCTTCTCAATTTGCTGAAAGTTGAGAATTTCCCTTCGTAGAGAGGCAACTTGGGAGAGTGGAACGAATGCAAGACAAAAATTGTCTCGAAGTTCTTTCCATTTTCCATTTGCGCTCCCAACGGTATGAGTGTACCACTGCTTCGTTCTTCCCTTGAGGGAAAAGGGAAATAATTTCCACTTTAGGGTTTCTTGTGTCATGCCCTTGATTAGAAGGCATGAACACAATTTCTCAAACTCCCGCAGGTGATGGTAGGGATTGTCACAATCCGTCCCTGATAAGGATTGCTCCCGAAAAATGGCTATAAAGCCAGGGTGGAATTCATAGCTAGTTGAGAAAATGGGATCCAGCGATGGCAGAGGCTCACAGAACTCACCCCTCGGAGTAGATATAGAAAGAATAGTGGGTTGCTCCATAGTTTAGATGGTGGAAAGGTTAGGAATAAAGATAAAAATAGATACAAGGGTGAACAAGGTTCGAAGATCAACAGCAACCGTTCCCCAGCAATGACGCCATAAATGCTTGTTGACTGCTGGTACGTCACAAATAAAAATCCGCAAGCGCACGGAGAAATCACTATAGCACTTCCCCTCGAAAAGTATTTCCAAGGGTGTCGAATCCAAGGAACGTGTGTCTTAAGCTTGGTCGTAGGCAAGGGATAGAGTGGATTTCATAAGAGAAGGGGTTCTACTTCAATGCAAGTCGATCAATAGCAGCTTGTATTGGGCACGGGATTACCCCGGTCTGCCAGGCGACTCCCGCCAAGAGCCCATGTCGTAGTCAAACGTGGAGGATTACAACGGACAGATAGGGCTGTCACCACCTACCGCCTACCTCTACAACATGTGGACTACGAGATAATTAAAGTTAACATCAAGCCTAGACACCATGCCTACGCTATCGATTACTTCCCTAACCTCTAGCAAAGACTGGGGCCTCTAAATGAATAGAGCATTGAACGAACAAGCAACTAACGAATTAACTTGCTTGAATTAAATAAATGAACTCAAATGGAAATTATGTACCTTACTTGAGACTGAAAGAACTATTGAGGTACAAAGATGGAGAGGGTTCGACAAGCACGAACCCTATCCTTAAGTGGAAGAAGTCCGACAAGGTGGAGCCTCCTCCTCCTCCTCTTTCTCACTCTCTCCCTATTTTCTAAGCACCTAGGCAGCACTATGCCTTTGGAGTGGAGTACTAAACTCATGCTTTTGGTGTGTGTAGTGAGGGAGCCCCCTACCCCCTATTTATAACCTCCCAGGTCGGTTTTGCACCAGAAAAAGCAAGGGAATCAGTCGCCATCGTGATCTCCAAGCCGTGAGGAGCCAACACGTGGTGGGTGACCGCGTTTGGCATGTTTACCTAGTCAGCCGAACTGGCACTTCGGCTGACTTTCTGGTGGCCCCAAACATAGTGTTTTTCTTTCGGGAGGCTGTTTTGTGGGGCGCCACCATGGATATGGGTGATTCCGCTCATTTTTAGTTGGTTCTCTCCTCCGAGTGGGCCCAAGAATCCTTGTGCTTGCGCCTGATTGGTCGGAAGGTGTGTTTCTTGGATTGGTCCCTGTAAATACCTCTAATTATGGGTATAATTCACCCTTATACACAATTGTACCAACACCTATGGAGGTAGTTAGTAAATAACTCCTACCACTATGTTGGTTGTCCAATCCATATCTTTCATGCAAAGAATTGACAGGTGAATTTAGCAATTAAGGACCATCAACAGTAGAAATGAAGTTGAGTTGTTTTAGAAATTTTTAGGATGTTTCTAAGGTGTTTGGAAGTCTTAAGATTGCTTCTATCTGCGTATAGAAGAGTCTTGAGTAGTTATGAAAAGTTTCGGTTGAAACAAAGTAGGAGTAGGAGTCCTAGTGTTGATTGTCTTGGCCTAAGGACTAGTTATATAAGCAAGGGAGGATAGATCTTATGGTGAACGACTTTGGGGTTGTTCCTCTTGTGTCTTGATCAATAAAATTCGTAGTTTAGAGGAGTTTTTGTGCCTTGTTCGTCCGACTTGTTTACGTCATGTCTTTCTCGTCGAGTTTTCGCTACCTGACCTTTCTTCATTGTTTTGATCGTAACTCGAGTTTTATAGATCCAATTGACATGATTCTTTTATGGGTTGTCTTCTCAACTCAATACTATATCATCTGTGAAAATTTCATGGTCATTGGATTTGTGGTTTTTGAGTTACACGAGTTTCTTTGCAACATAGTAGATCTGTTTGCTCTCCATTAGAACAATTTCACCTTTGCTTTGGGTTTTAGTCATAACTTGAGTTTTACTCGATGTTTTCTCGTGATTCTTGTCGTGGTGTCTGTGTGACTTGATTCTTTTCAATATCTACTGGTTTTGTCACGGTTGAACACTTTTAGATCAGTCGTACACACGGGTTCTCTATCAGATTGATTTTCTACTGAGGGGTTTTCGTTGCTTCTGGTGAAAAAGTTTAAGCTAACATTCACCCCCTTTTGTAGTATTTAACATGCTCTTCGATCCTTCACTTTCCTATCATTCCTTGATTGAAGCATTTGTTTCCAAATAAGAAGAAGTCATAATTGTTGTGATGGCACAAAGAGGAGTATAAGCAGAATGCTTGAATGATAAGACATCCTATTGATGCCACGCAGTGGCGAAACATTGATTCATGAAATCCTAAATTTTCCATTGATCTGAGGAATATTTGGGTCGCAATGAGCACCGATGGCATAAATATTTTTTTGATCAGTAGCACACATAGAACATGGCAAATTGTGGTGACAATTTTGAAACTTCCTCCTTGGTTGTGCATCAAACGGAAATATATTATGGTGTCAGGACTGATATTTGGGTCACAACAACCTGGGAATGATATTGACACTTATTTCAGGGCTCTGGTTGAAGATCTGAAGCAGTTGTGTTACAACGATAGAGTGCGGGTCTGCGATGAGCACAAGTGTGAGTGCTTTTGTCGAAGTGTGCGATAGACACTTCCCTGGTACTACTACATCGTAGCCCGTGGACGTTCTTGATTGGTTGGGGTGCAAGAGAGATTACGAACAAAATAGTGACATGAGAAGTTTTACGTGGTTCGGGCCGCCTGGGCGTAGCACCCTACTCCACAGGATGTGTTGTTGTATGTATGAATGTATGGCGCTTGTGCGCGTGTGAGCTTCCTTTTTCATGTACCGTGCGGTGCAACCCTTTTATAGTCTAAGGACCGGCCGTTACATTATCCTGGACCGACATGTGGCCCTGGCGGTAGTTAATTACCTAATACATGATCTATGAATATTAATCGTATTTAATAGAGTGATAACGCGCCTTAATGGCGGTGCTACCAGAGTTAAGGGTCCTCTGATCGTGTGTCATTAAAATGTCATTAAAGACACATAATCAGGTCTTATAATTGTATCTTTAACTGTACCTTGAATGTCCGCGCTGTTGCAGATCCGCCAGTCTCGTCATTGCTGTCTAAGGTCCGGAGGGTTGACACGTGACGGCTCCGGAGCTTGCCATCGTGGGGAGGCAGGTCCGGAGCCACTATACACGTGGCAGCACCAGAGCTTCCCTCTACTGGGGGTTAGGTCTGAAGTCACTAGACACGTGGCAAGACCGAAGCTTCCCTATGAAGGGAGTTAGGTACAGCCTTGTGTTACACGTGGTAGTGTCGGAGCTACCCAAACGAGGGATGCGGGTCCAGTGTTGTGTAACACGTGCAACCTTCAGAGGTATTCAACTCGGACGGGTGGAATTCCTTGGCATTTCATGCGGTATCATGAGGTAATCGATACGCAGGGTACCGATAATGGCTCCCGGGCCCAAGTCTAGGAGAAACCCTTTGGGTTAAGTTATTCTTTAAGAGGTGGGGCCATCTTCGATTCTCGTGTTGTGCCTTCAAAGGTCTTCTAATGTGCTGTTGGAGTGATGGTCCGCTGTTAAACCATCAATGTGTGGCTTCTTTTGAATGCGGCAGGTGGGATATCGCGTGTGGATCGGTTCCCAATGCGAGAACCATATCGGTTCCACGCGCCTTGTCAGGCTGCTGCCCACGGGCTTGCAACTTTCCATTTTGGCAACGGTTCACCTGGGGCAATAACTTCGACCTTTCCGCCGGAGTGGACCCAGGCGCATTCATCATTGACAGGGTAGATTTTTGGAAAAGTGGTCTTGATCACATTGTGGTTTCCATCCAAGCTTTGCGGAGGCTTACTTAAGAGGGAAAGCCTGCACGGTTTGAGGACTCTTTATGCTTTCGATTGAACTTGCACTCAGAGCCTCCCAACCTTTGCATATCCTTTCCAACTTTCTCTCCACTTTGCCGCGATGGAGTTGGGTCTTCCCCGTAGTAAGATCAAGACCATCGAAGAGATGTCGAGGGTCCGGACCTACATGGGGTGGTCCAGTGACTCTAGCAACAAGAACATCTGATTCAGCAAGCTCTCCTTCAAGAAGGAGCGCACCGGAGAGATGGTGTACTTCTCAGCGTACACCATGGTGGGTCTGATCCCACATTTTTTAAGCTTTCACTTAATGCTGCTGGATTTCTACGACCTCCAGCTTTATCATCTCGGCCCCACTCCCTCTTGCTGGTGGCGACCTTCGTCCACTTCTGCAAGATGTGGGTGGGTGTGCCTCTGTGCATTGACCTGTTCCAGACCTTCTTCACGGTCCCCACCATCGGAAAGAGAACAAAGTTGATTGGCCTCTAATACTTCATAAAGTGCAACAATTTCCCTTTCAAGTACTTGAAGACCTTCCCCTACGGCATGTGGGACAACTGGAAGAAAGACTGGGTGATCATCACATTGGAGGAGCACGAGAGGTTGGAGCTACCCAAGGGCCTCCACAATATCGTCACCGACGCCTGGAACGTACTTTCGGAGCTGTCAGAAGCGTACAAGCCCATCCTGACAAGGATCTAGGAATGCGTGGAGGGTGGAGTGAGCCCTAAGATGGCCTTCGGCAATTTCCGGGTGCACAGGTGGGCTCCGCTGAAGATTAGGGAGTGGCCCGCATGGGCTTTTAATAGTTAGATAGATCATAACCGAATTGAAGTCGATTTGAATACGAATTTGGTTGATGAAGCTTTTAAGCTCCATCTCCAGAAATTTCAGAATGGGGTTATCTCCCGCGACACCCTGGCTCCACCGGCTGCCTTCCTGCCTCTGAACACGGTTCAGTGGTTAGAAGGGTCATCCAGAGGAGAATTCCGATAGTGGATGACCTCAGCGTGGTCGAGAGGCGCCATACCTTCGGGGTTGCAATACCCGGAGCTTTAGAGAGAGTGACCCCCACTGCTCCAAGCCAGAAGGATGATATCGCTGGCAAGGGCAAGGGCAAGGAGCCTGCCGAATCTTCCAGCCAGAAGAGGAAGTTGAGGCATGCCGATGGAAGCTTCGTTAGGTCACCTTCGTCTTCAACAGTCTGTTCTCCCCTGTGAAGTAGATCTTCGGCAGCCACACCTCCTTCGGTGCTGGCGTCCTTGAGGAACGCAAGCTTTGACAGATCGACTCCAATTTTGGCGCTAGCTGCGGGCTCCAGGTCTGGAGGTCATTCCAAGCCAAGGGAGGTCCCGGTCGAGAATACTCCAGCTGCTGCGGCTAGCTCCCGATCGAGGTCTGAAGTTTCTACCTCACTGAATTCGGTGGGCGCTGACTCCGGGCCTCAGAAGAAGAAATTTTGCGACGACTGGGGTGGTAGCATTTCCAGGTAAGCATTGTCATCTCACCTTGAGGTGCTAATCTTGTCTTTATCATTTCTTTAATTTTCCCGATCTTTTGTTTACAGGGTGTCGAGAAAGAAGTTTGAGGCTTCAGCACCTACTGCAGCGACTGAGGCTGAGCATGCGGAAGCTTCGACTTCAACCCTTGTGCCTCCCCAAGTGGTGGCAGAAGACACAGCAGCTCTGGCACTAGCTGTCGTGGACTTGGATCTAGAGGAGACACCAGAGAATCCCATGGTAGCACCAGACCACGGGGGAGAAGTTGATGAAGATGCTCCAGCGGCCGCAGCATCGACAAATGAAGCTCTGGTGCAGGATACGGAGATGGTGGAAGCTCCGACGTTAGAGCTGGAGGTAACTGAAGCTCCGGCGCCTCTGCCAGAAGTCGTTGAAGATCTGGCGGTTGAGCCGGAAGTACCCGAAGTTCCGACCTTTGTGACGGAAATTATTGAAGCTCCGACACCTGAGCGGATGTAGTGGAAGTGTCGGCGCCTGATCCGGCGGTGGTGGGGGCTCCCGACGATGCTCCGGAGGCACCCATGTCCGAGCCGGAGCACCCAGAGGAGTTAGTGGCGGGTCCTCCACTTACAGAGCCGTCGGTTGAAGATCCGGCGGGGGGACCTTCGACGTCAGCCCCGGAG
Organism: Tuctoria greenei; assembly: GCA_036927565.1. NCBI lineage: Eukaryota > Viridiplantae > Streptophyta > Magnoliopsida > Poales > Poaceae > Tuctoria > Tuctoria greenei. Next base: position 119,544,379 of record JAYESD010000003.1, on the reverse strand, counting down.
GTTGAAGTTCCCCCAATGGGACCCTTGTCGGCATTGATAGAAGCAGAAGAGATTCCGGGGGCAGCCCTTGTGCCACAGGACCGTAGGGGACCATGCTTGTGGCGTGGGTACCAATTTTCGTACTTGAAGACCCCTTGGAGCTAGCCGAGATGACTCCAGCAGGCCCGAAGCCTATTCCTTTGGTGTTGTCTATCGACAACGGTTGCTCCAGTGTCCATCAAGTCCAGCTCGCCTTCGACCACGACAACAAGGTCCTCGAGGAAGTGTGCCACACCTTAAGGCGTTGACACAACAGACTTCATTTCAAAATCAAGGTGGCGCAGACAAGGCTTGCTGACCAACGGGAGTGGGTCGAGAAGGAGAAGGCTCGGATGGAATATTGGGCTACTTGCTGGAGGAGAGGGAGGCCTCCATCAGGGCCCTCGACACTAAGCCTCGGGAAATTCTCGAGCATGCCATAAAGAGCAATGATGCTGCTGACAAACATCAAGACAACCTCAACACGCTGAACGAGATTCTCTTGAAGCGTCGAGCGGACCTTGATTAGAGGGAAGAGAATCTCCTAGATATGCAGAAGGACATTTTGAAAATCGAGGGGGAGCTCGCCCAGAAACAGTCTCTAGGAGAGCAAAACTTGGCAGACTGCACCAAGAAACTTGATCATCAGTGCAAGCAGGAGGAGGAGAAGCTCTGGAAGCTGGGGCAAGAGCTCTCCAAAAGAGAAGCTGATGTTGCCACCACAGAGGGGAAGGTGAGAGGCAGGGAGAAGGACCTGGCTGAACGGCGGAACCGCATCCACCTCTGGGAGACGGAGCTCGCTGACCGCGAAAAGCAAGTGGCTGAAAGCATTCAACAACATGCCAAAGAGGTCGAGCGCATCAACCGGTAGAGTTTGGATCTTGCGGCCGCCAGAAGGTCGCTAGCGGATCTCAAGAATGCGAGGGCAACAGAGTCTCAGCATGTCTGGGACTTCCTGAGGCATGCGAACAAGGCTCTGGTGCCGCTTGGCTTCAGCCTGGTTGAAAGCATCTAGGCCCCCATGAGGTACGGTTTCGGTGATTAATGACAACCATTGGATTTTACTAATGAATTTGTGAATGCAAGGTCCCCATAATCACTCAATCAAATGAAATCTATATTCATTGGAGACCCATATACAATCACTTTATGAGATCGAATCAATGATATGAAGACAAGAAGTGAAAGCTCTTATATCAAAGTCATTCAACCATAATTGATGACACTTAATGCTTGACAACCATCAAAAGTACATTTCCAACAAAAGTCTAAGAGGTCAATCGAGCAAGACACAAAAGAATCACTTAGAAACAACTCGAAGCAAACAAAATCAACTCACAGGATCAACCGATGATTTCTGAGAACAACCCATCGGTCGAGTTGGTTCAGCAGAAGAAGAAGACCTCAAAACAAAGCGCTCACCGGATCATCCGATGTTAAGGGCTCAGCTACATTGGTCCATCAGTACAGTTTGCAATATCCTTGGACCAAGTGTAGCACCGGATCATCCAATGTACAGAGATATACACATCGGTCAATCACTCCAGTGAGCATCAAGTTTGAGTAAATTCTGGAGGAGGAGCCACCGGATCATCCGATGAGAAGACAAGTGCAACATCGGTCTAACAACGGTCATATCTGACACAATGACGTCAGCTAAAGTAAACTTGACCGATGATAACTAAAGGGGAGACATCGGATCATCCGATGTTCACAGAAAAGTTCTGTCAGCCTACTTTTCCAACGGCTATTTCGTGGAGGCTGGCTTTAAATACCCCCTAAACTGGTCATTTCGACAAGTCTTGATCACAAAACATTCTCAACACATCCACAAGCATTCAAGACCAAGAACCATCACTTCTACATCATTTTCGACCACCTACACACCAGGAGATATTCTAGAGCTAGCTAGAGAGAGAGCTTGTGTGCCTCCATTCTGGGTGAGTGGAATCTCTAGGATAGTGAATTCCTCAAGGGAGTGCCCCTTGGTGTTTGTAACTGTGAGAGACTTCCGGAGCTTGCCAAGGCGTTTGTGGAAGACCGGAGGGTCGAAGTTGTACAAGGCTTGAGCTCCACCTTGCCAAGGTTGGCAAACGGGGAAGAATAGTGGAGATCCCTCGTCTCGGTGACTTGGGTGTGGCTAAACCCTTTGGTGGGTGCCACAATGTGGATGTAGGAAGATCTTGACGATCTTGCCGAACCACGGGATAAATCCTCGTGTCTCCTCGGGAGTTTGCATCCTCTTCCTCTCCCTTACGTTTATGCATTTTATATTACACGAAGTTGCTATTTAGCTCAATGCATAGATAGTTTGCGTAGGGAATTGGGCTTTTAGGAATTAAGTTTTATTGTTTAGACTTTTGAAAAGAAGCCCAATTCACCCCCCTCTTGTGCATTCGATACTTACAATTGGTATCAGAGCAAGGTTGCTCATAGGATCATTCTAGCTTCACCGCTAGAGAGCTAAAATGGCCAAGGTTGGGGGTTCGGTTCCTATCTTCGAGGGCAAGAACTTTTCCTATTGGAAAGCATGCATGCGCGCTTATCTAGAGGCTATTGCTCCCGAAGTATGGGAAGCGACCCACGCGGGGTTTGGAGAACGCAACTATGTTGGTGAACAAATTAAATGGGATGCTAAAGCTAGGAATGCAATCTATGAGTGAATTAGTCAAGATGTTTTTTCTAGGATTGCTAGCAAAGAAAAGGCATGTGAAATTTGGTCTTGCTTGATAGAAATTCATGAGGGTTCTTCTCGTGTGAAGGAACTTAAATATCACATGCTTAAAGCAAAATATGATGAATTTAAGATGCTACCTCATGAAAATGTTAATGAGATGTTCTCTCGCTTGAATGTACTTATTGAAGAAATTAATGCTCTTGACATTGCTTCTCTTGGCAAGGGACTCATCAACCGCAAGATCCTCATGCTCCTTCCCAAGACAAAGTACAACATCATCAACTCCATGATCCAAAAAGAGTCTCTTGACCACATTGAAGTTTCAGAGCTCATTGGAGAAATTCATGCTCATGAGATGAGTGTGCTTGGGATGATGGAGCAATCATCCTCAAAAACAATTGCTCTAAAGGCCTCCACCAAGAAAACAAGCCTCAAGAAGAAGAAGGTGGTTGAGCCTAGCTCAAGTGAAGAAGAGCAAGCAACAAGTGAAGATGATGATGATGATCTTGCATTGATGACGAGAAAGTTCTCACGCTTGAACTCCAAGATTACCAAGAAGGGATACATCTTTGATCCCAAGAAGAAAGCATTTCTACCAAGGAGAGATAATCACAAGACTTGCTACAATTGTGGTGATCAAGACCACATCTCCTATGATTGTCCAAAACCGAACAAAAGAAGAGAGAACTACAAGAGCAAGCATCGCAAGCTTGAAGAGAGTGATGATGATGAAGAAGAGGCCAAACCCAAACCAAGAGACTTTGGGAAGAAGTAACATGACAAGGGCAAGAAGGCAAGACTCTTCCCAAAGAAGAGAAATGGCCCACAAAAGGTGTTCATGTGTGAGGAAAATGAATGGGTCACCGACGAAGAAACAAGTGATGAAGAGAGTGAAGCGGAAGAAGAAAGCTTGGCCGGCCTCGCCATTGCCAACAATGATGACTCACCTCTTCATCCACTGCCCATGTGCCTCATGACGAAAGGTAACACCAAGGTATGTGACGACTCTAGTGATGATGAGCTTTCCCCCAATGATTTAACTTCCTTGATAAATGAATATCATGCTGTCATTAAGAGGGAAAAGAGTAAGGTTAAAACTCTTGAAGAAACTCGTGCTAGACTTGAGAGTGCTAACCTTGATTTGCTTGACAAGTATGAAAGCATACTCAAAGAGCATTACACGCTAAAATCTCATGTCAAGCAAATTGAGGAAGAAAAGGCTAAAATCAAGTTAGATAATCATGAGCTTAACTTAGCACACCAAACACTCTTGGAAGAGCACAACAAGTTAGTACAAGAACATCAAACACTTAACCATGTTCATGACGTGCTTGATCAAGAGTTGAAAAATATAAAGAAGCAAACTCTTAATGATAGGATATCCATTACTTCTCATGTCATTAATGCCTTGAACAAGTCTTTGCCTTTGAAAGCAAATGCTAGGGAGAAGGACTTGTTGGAAGAAATTGAGAGTCTCCGCACTAGTGTGGCTAGACTTTCAAAAGGGGAAGTCAAACACAAGGAAATACTCTTCCAACAAGCGAAGGCCTTCAACAAGAGAGGACTTGGATCCTTCCTGGTGCCTAACAAAGGAAAGGTGCCCTCACCGGAGCTTAGAACAAGCTTCATCAAGGAAGTTGGTTCCTATTGCCAACATTGTGAGGTCACCGGTCACCACACAAGGGAGTGTCCTCTTCCTAACCGACCCTCTCCCAAGTTGCCCATTAATTACAAATCTACTTTCAATGATCGTTATTATCTCTTGAGTAAAGTAGATGGCAAGGTGAAGGCTAGGTTCATTGGCAAGGACATGAAGGGCATGAAGAGGAAGCTCCCCAAGCAACTTTGGGTCCCAAAGACACTTGTATCACACATACAAGGACCTAAGTTGGCTTGGGTGCCTAAAGATAAAAATTGAATTCATGTGTGTAGGTGAACTACAAAGCCGGAGGAAAGCATTGGGTACTCGATAGCGGGTGCACCAAACATATGACCGGCAATGATGGTATGTTCACCACCATAGAAAACCCCGACAATCATGAACAAGTCACCTTTGGTGATAACTCTAAGGGAATAATAATTGGGTTAGGTAAAATTACTATTTCAAATGATTTATCCATTTCCAATGTTTTGTATGTCAAGACACTTAGTTTTAATTTACTTTCTATTGCACAACTATGTGATCTTGGACTAACATGCACATTTAGCAAAAATGATGTTGTTGTGAGTAGTCAAACAAGCCAAGACATAGTCTTCAAAGGATTTCGGCATGGACATCTCTACCTAGTAGACTTCTCCAACAAGAATGCTAGCTTGACCACTTGTCTCTTCACTAAGACAAGCTTGGGTTGGCTATGGCACCGACGCATAGCGCATATAGGGATGAGCAATCTCAAGAAGTCATTCAAGCTTGGGATGGTGACCGGCGTGAAGGATGTCACATTTGAGAAGAACAAGCTTTGTAGCGCTTGTCAAGCCGGGAAGCAAGTTGCTTCACACCACCCAATAAAGACAATGGTGTCAACCTCCAAGCCAATTGAGCTACTCCACATGGACCTCTTCGGACCGACCACATATCAAAGCCTTGGCGGTAACCCCTATTATCTTGTTATAGTTGATGACTACTCTCACTATGCTTGGACTCTATTTCTAGGTGACAAGAGTGAAACTCCGGAAGTGTTCAAGACCTTCGCCAACCGCGCTCAAAGGGAATTTCAACTTCCCATCATCAAGGTCCGAAGTGACAACAACACCGAATTCAAAAACTACAACATTGGGGAGTGGTGACACCGTGAAGGCGTGAAACATGAGTTTTCGGCCACATCCACTCCTCAACAAAACGGTGTCGTTGAAAGGAAGAACAAGACACTCATCACTCTTGCGAGAGCAATGCTTGATGACTACGGCACGTCGGAGAAGTTTTGGGCCGAAGCAATCAACACGGCATGCCATGCCGCAAATAGGGTCTATCTCCATCGACTACTTCAAAAGACCCCGTACGAGCTTCTCATTGGGAGAAAGCCCAACATCTCCTACTTTCGAGTCTTTGGATGCAAGTGCTACATCTACCGCAAGAAAAGGCTCGGTAAGTTTGAAAGAAGATGTAATGTTGGTATATTTCTTGGTTATGCATCAAACTCAAAAGAATATCGAGTATTCACTCAAACCTCTGGTTTAGTTGAGGAAAGTTGTGATGTTGAGTTTGATGAGACTAATGGATCCCAAGAGGAGAGTTTTGGTCGTGATGAAATAAATGATGAGCCTCTACGAGAAGCCATGAAGAACATGACCATTGGAGACATCAAGCCTGAAGTTGAGGAGAGCCATGATCAAGGGGGAGCTTCAATTTCCAACAACAACACGACCATGGCGCCTCAAGTTGACGAAGAAGAGAAGGATGATCCATTGCTGACTCAAGACTCACAAGCACAACAACATCAAAAAGAAGAAAAAGTCCATGATCAAGTCCAACCACAAGAGGAGCAACACGCATCACCTTCGCCAAGTGCTTCACAACCACTTATGAGGCATGGACGCATCTCCAAGGCGCATTCGATGGACCAAATCATTGGAAGTCCGTCAAGGGGTGTAAGTACACGTTCTCACCATTTCGCTTCATTTTATGAGCACTACTCGTTTGTTTCATGTGTAGAACCCACTCATATTGAGGAAGCACTCCAAGACCTAAATTGGGTGATAGCCATGCAAGAAGAACTCAACAACTTCATCCGCAATGAATTTTTTGGGTGTTGGAGGAGCGACCCAAGGACAAGAACGTCATCGGAACCAAGTGGGTGTACCACAACAAACAAGACGAGAATGGTGTTGTGGTCCGCAACAAGGCAAGACTTGTGGCCAAAGGGTTCTCGCAAGTTGAAGGACTAGACTTTGTGGAGACATTTGCCCCGGTCGCCCGACTAGAAGCCATCCATATACTCCTTGCTTTTGCTTCACATCACAACATTAGACTTTATCAAATGGATGTGAAAAGTGCCTTTCTTAATGGTTACATTAACGAGCTTGTTTATGTTGAACAACCTCCCGGGTTTGAAGATCCGAGGAATCCTAATCATGTGTATAGGTTGCACAAGGCGCTCTACGGGCTCAAGCAAGCACCTAGGGCGTGGTATGAACGACTACAGGATTTCTTGATCATGCAAGGATTCAAGATTGGGAGGGTGGACACCACACTCTTCACCAAAGACATCAACGGAGATTTGTTCATTTGTCAAATTTATGTTGATAATATTATTTTTGGTTCAACTAACGAAGCTCTTAGCCATGAGTTTGGCAAAATGATGTCTAGGGAATTCGAGATGTCAATGATTGGAGAGCTCAACTTCTTCCTTGGATTTCAAATCAAGCAACTTCAAGAGGGGACCTTCGTCTATCAAGAGAAGTATACCAAGGACTTCTTGAAGAAATTTGAGATGGGATATTGTAGCTCAAGAAGCACTCCAATGGCAACTAATTGTCATCTCGATGCGGATAAGGACGGTAAACTTATTGATCAATCTAACTACCGTTCTGTGATTGGCTCATTGCTTTATCTTACCACATCTAGGCCCGATATCATGTTTAGTGTATGATTGTGTGCTCGTTTTCATGCGGCACCTAAAGAATCGCATAGGAAGGCGGTATTTAGGATACTTAAGTATCTTAAGCATACCCCTAGTATGGGCTTGTGGTACCCTAAAGGTGCAAAATTACACCTCTTGGGATACTCGGATTCAGACTTTGCCAGATGCCGCATGGATCGCAAGAGTTCCTCCGATGGGTGCCACTTGCTTGGGCGTTCCCTAGTATCTTGGTCTAGCAAGAAGCAAAATTTCGTCGCCTTGTCCACGCCGGAAGCGGAATATATAGCGGCCGGTGCATGTTGTGCCCAAATTCTTTATATGAAGCAAACCCTTTTGTACTTTGGTATTAAACTTGGTTGTGTGACTCTCCTTTGTGACAATGAAAGTGCGGTTAAGATAGCTAAAAACCCCGTTCAACACTCCCGCACTAAGCACATTGATATTGGACATAATTTCTTGAGGGACCATGAAGCTAAGGGAGACATCTCATTGTGAGGTGTTAGGTCCGAAGAACAATTGGCGGATATCTTCACTAAACCACTTGATGAGAAAACCTTTTCTAGGCTAAGAAGTGAGTTAAATGTGCTAGATGCAACAAACGTCATGTAAGAATGCACTTCATATAGGTCTTGCCTAACTCTCAAAGGATAGGGGTGAGCAAGGGTTAGCTTGGGATGGAGGTTCTTTTGGGTTTCCCCAAGGTTTGGAGAGTGGCTCTCCGTGAAGAAGCCTTTGAAAGGTTCAAATTTGGCAAGATAGATTTATTTTATGCCTTGCATGATGCCTGCCATATAGACTTGTAATTTCTTGCACTATAAAATTGCTTGGCATTGCATATGGTAGATTGTCACAAAGGGGAACCCACCTCATGAGAAAGAGACTTGTTTGAAATGCAATATCTCAACTCATATAAGGTGGAAAGAACAAATGTTAGGTGCGTTAATGCCTAGAGGAACATGCTCTAAAGAGATAGAAGTCTTCATACTCTACTTCACAAAGCATGGGCCTTACATTTTATTTGGATGATTTCCTCCTATTTTTCTCGGTGTTCCATTTGCTTTAAGGCCTAGCCAACTTATTGGCATATTAGTATTTTTGAGGGGTAAGGGGTTGCCCAAAAAGTCCTAAGACATGTGTTTCTCATTGTTTGTTTGTTTGGTCAAAGGACATATATGGGATGTTGCTGTTTAGTAGTCATCGGATTATCCGATGCTTAGGTCAGACCATCATCAGATCAGTTGGTGTTCAAAAGCCAAGAGTCAGACCAGTCAGCAACAAAAATCAACCGACGCGTTCATTTGGAGAAACATCGGTCCATCCGATGTTCACAATTCTGGAACTGTGACGAATTCCACTGATGATATTCCCTTCCACGTAGGTCCATCTGATGTCAATGGTATCTTTTTGAATACCTATACTGTGACATTCGACCGACGCTATCTCTTTGCACGTCGGACCATCCGGTGTCAACGGCACTTTTTGAGTAACCTTACTGTGCCATTCGACCAATGCTTCTATCGTTTCTACATCGGTCCATCCGTTGTTAAATTTACGGCTAGGGTTTGGGACCCACTATTTAAACACCGTCTCGCCTCCCGGTCTTCTCTCTCCCCGATCCCGACTCATCCGCCGCCGAGTCTCTCGCCCGAGCGCCGCCACTGTTGACTCCGGTCACCACCGCAGCCCTCCGGCCGCCGCTGCCGCCTCGGGTCGCCGCATCACCGCCGCTGCCGCTGCACCATCAAGCGCCGCCGCCACTCGCCTCCACCGCAGCCGCCGCCGCCGCTTTACCCAGCCGCCGCCGCCGCTCTACCCAAGCGCCACCACCGCTCTCCTTCATCACCACAGCATCCAAGCGCCGCCTCCTCCCGTGCACATCGTTGCCGTGGTGCCTACCCCCAAACGGTCGTGTCTCCTCATTGCAATGGCTCGCGACAAGAAGAACAAGGGCAAGGCCATTGCAGAGACGGTCGCAAAGAAGCAGAAGATCTCGAAGGAGGAGAAGAAGGCGTTGATGGCCGCTCGCGCCGCCGAGGAGCGAGAGCGGGGCCGAGGAGGATCTTTGAGGATCCGTGAGGCTCGTCCGAGGCAGCCTCCCGTGATCGATGAGTCCGAGGGCGAATAAGAGCCGGAAGAGCCACTCGTCTATCGGCGCTCAGCCCGGACCCGTGGGCGGGCATCTCGCGGCAGCACCACGTCTGAGACCGACAGCTGGCGATCATCATGAGGACAGGGAGGCCCAAAGAGCCATCTACGAGATGGACACCACCGTTCGTGTCGGTGAAGGTGTCCGTTTGACAGATTACCGGAAGATGAAGGCCAAGCAGCTCCGAAGACTCAGATGGAGTGTGTTGCTTGAGGAGTGGTACCCGCAGCCCAAAGAGGCTCTTGTGGACAGTCGCTTCTCGACTGTGACAGATGCGTTGATCTACGATACCTACAGACGCCGAGGCCACAAGTTATTCCAGCATAACTTTCTGGATTGGGATCAGCTTGCCCTGGCAGCAGAGACAGAGATTCGCCCATACTTTGAGAGGTATCGAGGGCTAGTGCACCTGATGTCCTATGAGAGGAGTGCTTCTGTGGAGGATTGGGTACGCGTGTTCTATGCTACCCTATATGTCTCTAAGGGCCGCAGGTCAATTGACTTCATGTTCATGGGCCAGCACTATCACTTGATGAGGCAGACACTGGCACAGCTGTTAGGAGTGGACCTGCACGACACTTGCGTGCATGAGAGGGTATACGGACAGGCAGACCCGCCGAGGAGGCCGCTCACTGGAGGAGTGGCACCGCCACTGGAGGAGATCCGCTCTTTGTTTGGACTGACCTTCTCTCCAGACCAGCCGAGGGTACCGGCTCTGTTGACTCCAGCTGCACGCACAGTGCACCTTGCCTTGCGCCGCACTCTCTTGCTGAGGTCCGGTTACTTAGAGGGGTTCACCAGCCTGCAGTACACCCTCCTGTTCTACAACATGAACGGGATGGAGTTTGATATAGTGGACGTCCTCATATGCGAGATGGAGGATGTGATCACTGACGGAGTGGGCATGATGAGGCAGCTCGTGTATGGACACTGGATCAGCTACCTGCTCTCCATGATGGTCCCTGAGGAGTCCGCCGAACATGACCGTCTCACTGACGAGAGTGTCACACGGTTCGGTCACTACCGTGCCCCAGCTCCTGGAGACCGCCGCCTTGGTCGTCCAGTCGAGCGTTAGGTTAGGGCTCGTCTATCCGAGGAGGACTGGTCATATCAGGAGAAGGAGGAAGAGAGGTTGGTCGAGGCAGAGGCTCAGGGTGAGGACTTGCAGCACATATGGTCTGAGAGCGACACGGATGACAGTGTCGAGGAGTACTTCCCACCTCCTCCCTCCCCCAGGCAGCACGACGTGGAGGCTGGAGGCTCTACAGTGCCACCCCCTACTCCACCTCCCGTCTCAGAGGCACAGGTTTCTCAGCCGTCCGAGCTCACATCCCTCCTACAACAGATGGTTGAGCAGCAGCGCCTGGACCGGCTTGCAGCTGAGCAGGCCCGAGTGGAGCAGGCCGCACGACTTCTGGAGCTCCAGCAGCAGCAGCAGGAGATGCAGCGCCAAATCGCCCGTGAGAGGCGTGAGGACACTGATCGGCTGACTGGGCTCATAGACCAGATGCACCAGCGCTCCCTCGACCAGCAGCAGCAGACGCAGCAGACGATGATGGGCATCCTGGTGTTGATCACCAACCTCTAAACCCAGACCGGGATTGCCCTCCCGTCGCAGCTGCCAGGAGTTGCTCCACCTCCACCTGTCCTCGCTCCAGCTGCCGCTCCGGTGCCGACTACGCCGATCCCTTCGATCAGCATGTCTCCACTGCTAGCTCCCGGCGCACCGATTCACTCTCCACTGCTGTCCATGACACTGTTCCAGCAGACGCCGGCATCCGTCGTCAGTGCCCCTGTTCCAGCAGCTCCTACCCAACAGGCACCGACGATGGCTCCTACGGCTCCGACAGCTCCTTCTACCTCTACTCCAGGCAGCAGCTCCGATGACAGCGATGGTGACCAGTTCGTCATCGCACCTAGTACTCAGGGTCCTTAGGCACTCGGATCCCTTTTTGGTGTCTTGATGCCAAAGGGGGAGAAGAGCTAGAGGAGTCAGGGGGAGGATAGCTTAGTCTCAGGGGGAGTGTCCTAGCCTTAGGGGGAGTTTACCTATATCATCTTTTGTAATTCGATACTTTTGCTACTCATTTGGTGTTTATTGAGTACTCTTAAGTTATTAATCGATTGAGCTTATTTGGTGCCTATATTATGATCACTTATTCACTTGAGTTATTCCTTGATTGAGCTTTCAAATTTTTAAGTATAATAATCTTGTATTTATTGCATATCCTCTTAAGCTTCGTACTATCAAATTCATTACTATTGAGCTTTAAATTGTTGTGTTGTCATCAATCACCAAAAAGGGGGAGATTGAATGCATCTAGGCCCCCATGAGGTACGGTTTCGGTGATTAATGACAACCATTGGATTTTACTAATGAATTTGTGAATGCAAGGTCCCATAATCACTCAATCAAATGAAATCTATATGTCATTGGAGACCCATATACAATCACTTTATGAGATCGAATCAATGATATGAAGACAAGAAGTGAAAGCTCTTATGTCAAAGTCATTCAACCACAATTGATGACACTTAATGCTTGACAACCATCAGAAGTACATTTCCAACAAAAGTCTAAGAGGTCAATCAAGCAAGACACAAAAGAATCACTTAGAAACAACTCGAAGCAATCAAAATCAACTCACCGGATCAACCGATGATTTTTGAGAACAACACATCGGTCGAGTTGGTTCAGCAGAAGAAGAAGACCTCAAAACAAAGCACTCACCGGATCATCCGATGTTAAGGGCTCAGCTACATCAGTCCATCAGTACAGTTTGCAATATCCTTGGACCAAGTGTAGCACCGGATCTTCTGGTGTACAGAGATATACACATCGGTCAATCACTCCAGTGAGCATCAAGTTTGAGTCAATTCTGGAGGAAGAGCCACTGGATCATCCGATGAGAAGACAAGTGCAACATCGGTCTAACAACGGTCATATCTGACACAATGACGTCAGCTAAAGTAAACTTGACCGATGATAACTAAAGGGGAGACATCAGATCATCCGATGTTCACAGAAAATTTCTGTCAGCCTACTTTTCCAACGGCTATTTCGTGGAGGCTGGCTTTAAATACCCCCTAAACCAGTCATTTCGAAAAGTCTTGATCACAAAACATTCTCAACACATCCACAAGCGTTCAAGACCAAGAGCCATCACTTCTACATCATTTTGGACCACCTACACACCAAGAGATAGGCTAGAGCTAGCTAGAGAGAGAGCTTGTGTGCCTCCACTCTGGGTGAGTGGAATCTCTAGGATAGTGAGAGCCTTAAGGGAGTGCCCCTTGGTGTTTGTAACTGTGAGAGACTTCCGAAGCTTGCCAAGGCGTTTGTGGAAGCCCGGAGGGTCGAAGTTGTACAAGGCTTGAGCTCCACCTTGCCAAGGTTGGCAAACGGAGAAGAATAGTGGAGATCCCTTGTCTCGGTGACTTGGGTGTGGCTAAACCCTTTGGTGGGTGCCACAATGTGGATGTAGGAAGATCTTGACGATCTTGCCGAACCACGGGATAAATCCTCGTGTCTCCTCGGGAGTTTGCATCCTCTTGCTCTCCCTTACGTTTATGCATTTTATATTACTCGAAGTTGCTATTTACCTAAATGCATAGATAGTTTGCGTAGGGAATTGGGCTTTTAGGAAATAAGTTTTATTGTTTAGACTTTTGAAAAGAAGCCCAATTCACCCCCCTCTTGGGCATTCGATCCTTACACTGGTACGTCCGGATGACACTGAGCAGGACATGGACAAGGCGTTGGTGGCATTGGGCTCTACCAGCAGCAAGCTGGACGCGATGGGTGATGTCATCGCCGACCAGTTGGAGATTGATAGGAAGTCTTTGGCCAAGAACGTTGCTAAATCTGTGCTGACGTGTTTCAAAAGCCGAGACCCCCCAACTCTCTCTGGCTCCATTGTTCGAAGGGCCCATTGCTGAAGAGAAAGATGCCGGCAGGGCCAGCGTTCAAGAAGCTGCCCATAAAGTTGCCTCATATTTCCATAGGACCTAGGACCTCGAGTAGCCATGACCTTTTTCTTTTGCCTTTTACTGTAATCCTCATTTTGTAATCCAGTCTAGTTCTTCAAATGAATGAAATCCAAACTCCTTGAATGAATGAATTCCATTTTGTGTTTGTCTTCAATGCATTGCCCTTTATCTTGTTGGCCCCCTGGTAGATGTGCACAATTTGATTGCGAACATGTACCAAAAGGATCTGACAATGTGTTGATGACTTGAACACTTCGAACCTTTAGCCAACACGTTTAGCATTTAGGTCCAAAGTTTTACCTCCGACACCTCTAGGGACTCTTTGTTGCTTCGACGGCGGGTCCTCTGGAAGTTGTCAGAGCTTTGTAGATCTGACGGCGCCCACTGTCAATGTGTAGAACATCGACGTTGGGCCCCCTGGGAGTTGTCAGAGCTCGGTGGATCTGACGACGCCAACTATCAACACATAAAACATCTACGGCAGGCCCCCTAGGGTTTTCGGAGCCTGTTATGTCCGACGACACCCACTATCAACGTGTAAAACATCAAAAATGGGCCCTCTACGGTTGTCGGAGCTTGGTAGGTCCGACGACGCCCACTATCAACACGTAAAACATTGACGACAGGCCCCCTCGGGTTGTCGGAGCTCAGTAGGTCCGACGACACCCACTGTTAACGCGTAGAACGTCGACAGCGGGCCCCATGGGGTTGTCGGAGCTTGGTAGGTCCGACGGCACCCACTGTCAACGCATAGATTGTCGAAGGCAAATCCCCTCGGGGTTATTTCTGCACCATCTTCGCTTGGATCATCATTATGCTTCACGTCGACTGTGGGCCCCCATGGGAGTTCTCGGAACTTTGTCAGCTCCGACAACGCCCACTTTCAACATCCGTAACGTCGACGGCGGGCCCCCTTAGGGGTTGTCAGAGCTTAGTAGCTCTGACATCTTCCACCATCGCCATGAGTTTCCATTTTTCTTGCGCATAGAAGACAAGAAAAACAGTAAAATTCATTCTCTCATCTATAACTCTTTTGCAACTTACTGTTTTTATTTGAATTTTAGATCCAAAGGAACTCAATATGATAACATGTACATAGATGTAATCACTCCAGATCCAAATGCCTTCTGGACCCTCCCTACTGAGGCCCTGCCAGAATGTAGCAAGAGTGGCGTACTTAGGGTGCTTGACCAGGCTAAGTCGATAGCACACTCCGGACCTGACACTAGCTTTGTCGTTCAGACGAGTAGACCATCTAGCAATGCTAAGATCCGAGAAAATCATCAATAACCTGTACAACATATAAGTAACTCAGACTAAAGCTCAAAAGGAATTGCACAACTTTGCTATAGACAAGAAGGAATAGGATAATAAAAGAAAATGAGTCTGTACAAAAATTGATGTGCGTGAAGGCTGCTTTCACATAACGATGTCTTTCATTATAGGTCCAAATTATAGGGGATACAAGGACACACTTAGGGTACAAAACCAGGCCAAGTGTGCTATTCATCTTGTTCTAACACGGGGTAGGTAAGCCACACTTTCAGTATAGGGACCGAGTTAAATGTTGCTTGAACTGCCTGGACCCTCCCGGAGGGGTCTAGATGTTCTCCCAGAGGACCTACCCGACTTTGTGTATAGACTTTATAACTTACATTGTGTGTAATTACAGACTCACCTCTGTGAAACTAAGCATAAAACTTACGGAGGTGGTCGATGTTCCAAGGGTTGGGTAGCGGGGTCCCATCCTCTAAAGCCAAGCGAATGCATCCGGGACAGGATACTTTGATCACTCGAAAGGGTCCTTCCCAACTGGGGAAAGTTTGTTCATCCCTTCACGAGTTAGTATTCTCTGCATCACTAGATCGCCTTCTTCAAGTTGTCAGTTGCGGACATGCCTTTGATGATAGTGCCGGAGCACCTGGCGATAACGTGCATTACGAACAGCTGCTTGACACTTTCCCTCGTCGACTAGGTCAAGGTCTTCACGCCGGAGCTGGTCCTGCGTGGCTTCGTCAAAGGTTGGGACCCAGAGCGACCCCATGGTGATCTCCAGACGAAGGACCGCTTCATCTCCGTACACGAGGAAGTAGGGGGTCTCTCCAAGTGACCGGCTAGGTGTTGTCCCGCTCGACCACAGTGCGGACGGAAGCTTCTCAATCCAGTTGGCTCCGTGTTTCTTCAGGCGCTCATATGTGCGCGTCTTGAGTCCTTTCAATATTTTTTGCATTTGCTCTCTCGGCTTGGCCATTACTTGCCGGATGAGCTACTTATGCGTAGCTGACTTGAATATCGAGGTCATTGCAATATTCTTGGAATGCTGCACTTGTTAATTGGGTTCTATTGTCAGTTATGACTCTGTTCGGAACTTCAAATCTGAAGACTATGGACTTCTAGAACTTGATAGCTGATTTCTTATTGATATTCACAACTGGAGTTGCTCCGGCCACTTGGTGAACTTGTCGATGGCAACATACAGGAATCTGTAACCTCTGACAGCTTTTGGGAAAGGTCCCAAAATGTCCAACCCCCACACAGCGAATGGCCATGTACGAGGTATAATTTGCAGTGATTGAGCCGATGTGTGAATTTGTTTTGCATGGAACTGGGATGCTTCACACTTTTTTACCAGCTCGACTGCATTTTGGAGTGCTGTAGGCTAGTAAAAGTCATGTCAGAAACTTTACCGACCTACGTGCGGGAAGACGCGTGGTTCCCACACTCGCATCCATGGATTTCCACGAGGAGCTCACGACCTTCTTCCCTTGCAATACACAGCATTAGGACGCTGTTGGCACCGTGCTGGTAGAGATCCCGTTCTACCAACGTGTATCTTTTAGCGAATCAGACGATCCAGTCAGCGGATGCACCGTCTTCAGGAAGGATGTTGTCTTTCAAGTAGCTTCGGATCTCCGAGATTCATGCATCGGAGCTAACTTGAGCTTCTGAGTCTTGCGTGCTGCATTGCTCAAAGCTTCCTACAGCACCTACAACCCTTGGTGGACACCATGGTAATAAAGCCACCGGGACGACCATCTTTGAGGTGCTGATGTCGCCCCCTTCTTTCAGTTTGGCAGGCTGAGCGGTTGTTCTTGACAACCTCCTGACAAAAACTCCGTCGAGAGCTTGAGCTCCGGTTGAAGCCTTCGTCGAGAGTTCATCAGCTTCAAAGTTGTTGAGACGCTAGACATGGCAGATATCTAGGACGTCAAAGTACTTGTGGAACTTCTGGACTCCAAGGAGGTAAGCAGCGAGTTTTGGGTTGTTGCAGCTGCATTCGCTTTTCACTTGCTTGATAATGAGCTGCAAATCACCCTTCACCAACATCTGCTTAACACCGTATGAAAGCGCCACCATGAGCCCGTAGATGAGAGCATCATACTCCGCCATGCTATTGGTTGCCTTGAAGTTAAGGTGCACCATGTACTTGATCTTCTCCCCAGTCGGGGCGAGGAGAAGGATTCCAGCTCCGGCCTCCTGCTTCTGCACGGAGCCATCGAAGTAGAGAGTCTAGTGAGGTTCGATGAATATGAGGACCTTGGGTTCTGGCTTCTACTCACTGGGGCCCCCAGGATTTGATGGATACGGTGTCCACTCTGCCACAAAATCAGCCAAGGCTTGACTCTTGATAGCTTGTTGCGGCAAGAATTCGAGATCGAATTCTACCAGCTCCACTGCCCACTTGGTGATGTTCCCAGTAGAGTTGGGGTTGTGCAGTATAGCACACAGTGGATAGGATGTTACCACTCATATCTTGTGAGCATGGAAATAATGACGAAGCTTCCTTGAGGCAATAAGAACTGCGTAAAGCAGCTTGCACCTCAATGTATCGAGTCTTGGCGTCGTGAAGCACTTCACTGATGAAGTACACAGGGTGTTGGACGGTCGAGACCCTCTCGAAGGTGCCCGAAGCTTCTTCTTCATCAACTCGGACCCTTCTGGAGGGGCCTGAACCTTCTTGTTGGGCTTTTCGGACCCTATCAAAGGGGTCCGAAACTTCTTCTTGTTCAACCTAGACCCTTTCGGAGGAGTCCAGATCTTCTTGATCGGCCATTTGAACTCCCTCAGATGAGAGAGGCTGATTCTCTAGCATTTTGCCTTGAAGATCTGTGCCTGGGGGTTGGGACCCAGACTCGCCTTCAGGTAGCTCCGGACCCTCCCGGAGGGGTCTGGGCTCCTGAACTAGAGATGGCTCCAATCTTTCCGCAACCAGGACCATCCTAACAACCTTCGTAGTTGCAGAAATGTAAAGTAGTAGAGGCTCACTAGGGTTCGGAGCTACCAAGATTGGTAGTGTGGTGAGGAGCTGCTTGAGCTCTTGGAATGCCTTTTCTGCTTCTTGAGACCAATGGAATGCCCAGTCTTCCTTAATAACTTGAGAAGGGCAGCGCCCGCTCTGCTAGTCTTGAGATGAACCGGCTAAGCGCAGCAAAACATCCAGTTAGCTTCTGGACATCTTTGATGCGGGCTGGGGGCCACATGTCCTCAATGGCCTTGATCTTCGCCGGATTTGCCTCAATTCCTCGATTAGTCACCAAGAATCCGAGGAGCTTCCAGGAGCTAACCGCGAAGAAACATTTTTTTGGGTTTAGCTTGGTGCGCGTGATGCACAGCTTGTTGAAGACAGCTTGTAGGTTGTCAAGGAGTGACTCCTTGTTCTCAATCTTCATGACGATGTCATCGATGTAAACCTCCACCAATTCCCTGATGAGCGCTCCAAATGTTTTGTGCATAGCTCGCAAAAAATAGAAGCAGTGTTTTTGAGACCAAAAGGCATGGCAGTATAACAATACAATCCATCTACTGTTATGAAGGCATTATGCTCTTCATCTTCCCTTGACATTTGGATCTAATGGTATCCAGAATATGCATCTGGGAAACAGAGTAGCTCACACCCGGAGGTGGAGTCCACTATCTGATCTATTCTAGGTAGTAGAAATGGATCTTTTGGACATGCCTTATTCAAGGTGGTGTAGTCAATACACATCCAAAGCTTCCCGCCGGCCTTGGGTCCAACCACTAGGTTTGCTAGCCATCTTGGATGATGAACCCCCCGGATGAAACCAGCTTCGAGCAGCTTCTTGATTTCTTGTCAGATGAAGTTTTGTCGCTTGACTTATTGCTTCTAGGGCTTTTGGTGTACTTGTCGTGCATCGGGATAAATCTTAAGGCTATGCTCAATCACCTCCCTGGGGATTCTAGACATTTGTGAAGGTTGTCAGGCAAACATGTCAACATTCGCCCGGAGGAATGTGATGAGCGGGAGTTCCTATTTGTTGTCCAGACCTACTGATATACGGGTTGTCTGGGCAGCATCAGAACCAATTTGGATGACTTGGATAGGAACGTCAGTGTTGTCACTTGGCTGCACGCGTGGTGCAGATGTTGAGCCTCAGAGACGAGTGCTCGAAGGTTGAGCAGCTATCTCCTTGTCGGATGCTTCCTCCTATGCTGTCGCAAGCGCATGAAGTTCTTCCAGCGCAGTGACTCCTGCAGTGCGATCTCCGCAGATCCGGAGAATGCCAGAAGGTGTCAGCATCTTCAACACCAAATAGCCGTAGTGAGCTGCGACCATGAACCTTTATAGGGCAGGCCTTCCTAGGATGGTGTTGAAGGGCAAGCTGATGTGTGCGACATCGAAGACTAGCTTCTTTGTCCTATAGTTCTCACGAGTCCCAAAGGTCACTAGGAGTGTAATAGATCCGAGAGGGCTGATGGCCCCCGGACCTACCCCTGAGAATGGACGTGAGGGGCGAAGGTTCGAGAGTCGGAGTTGGATATTCACGAATGCTTCATAGCTCAAGAGGTTGAGCGCCGCCCCTCCATCTGACAATACATGGTAGAGCTAGATGTTGTTGATGGTTGGAGACACCATCAATGGCAGTTGGCCAGCTCTGATCATGTTCCTGGGGCACTCTGTAGCATTGAAAGTGATGGGAGTGTCCATCAAGCTCCGTTGTGGTTCTGCTTGGCAATAGGAGCTGCGACAGCCATCTCTTGCCGCATAGTCTTGAGGACGCGGCGAGAAGTGATATCCCAGGATCCTACATATATGGTGTTGAGGGTCTTTCGATGCTCGTTTTTGGAGATGTCAGAATCATCATCTACTGTATTGTAAACAGCCTTCAGGACCTTCTTGGGGTCCTGGAAGCCTAGCTCTGTATCAGCTGGAGCTTTGTTGACTTTTTGTTTTCCTTCCCGCTGGCGGAAAGGGGCTTCTTCCCCTCCCTTGTTGTAGCGCACGACACGGTTTTGGACCTCCGGTAATGTTCCAGACTATGTTTGTCCGTTCTGTGGATCAGACACCACATTTTTGGACCGCCCCCATCTTCTAAAGAAGGTCGAGGTCACTTTTCAGGCCGTGGCCCTCGGCCACCCAGAGCTGCAGCTGCTGCAACAGTAGGTGTGCCGGCCGACGGCTTCTTCTTGCCGTTGGACTTTTTCTTATTCTTTCCACTACCGGAGGTAGTGGCTGCAACTTTAGAGTACTTTTGTTAGCCCTTGGAGCTAACTTGGAGTGCATTACACGGCCCTCTGCAGCCCGGGCACACTTGTCGGCCAGGCTGAAGAGTTCCATGACACTGGTGACCTCTTTCATCGTCAGCTTCTCCAACATCTTCTTGTTTCTGACACCCTGTCTGAATGTCACAATGACAGAAGCGTTGCAGATAGAAGGGATTGTATTTCGTACCTGAGAAAACCGCTGGATGAAGGATCACTGCGACTCTCCCAATTTCCACTGTACGGCGAAGAGGTCCTGTTCTGTGTTGGGTCGAGTGTAGGAACTCCCAAAGTTGGTGGTGAACTGGTTGCATAGCTCCGCCCAACTGTTGATGGAATTAGGTGGTGGACTCAAGAACTAGGACCTGGTCGGCCTAGTTAGAACCACGGGAAAATAATTGGCCATCACAGCCTCATTGCCACCCGTCGCGAGAATGGGAGTGGAGTATATCTGGAGAAACTCAATGGGGTTGATGGTCCCATCAAATTTTTCCGGCATATGACGTCGAAACTTCTGAGGCTAACAGACCATGCGCAGGTGCATGGCCAGGGTTGAACAGCCGCCCCCTACTCCCATGGGAGGAGGGTTTTCCCGAGCCTCCTGCCTTTCCCAAGCACGCTCAATGTGGATGCGGCCGTTCTGCTATCTATAGCGGCGGTCAAGCTCCGACCGCAAATTGTGCGTCGAGAGTCTTGACGCGGAGTGAGTGCGATGCGCCCCAGAGGGCAGCGATGTCGCCTGTTGAGACACAACACATCTCCGATGTTGTTAAACTTGCGGACCATGTCTTCCAGACATGATCCGACGCTGAGAAGGTGCCTGTCGTGAAGGGGGAGGACCTTGGTTACTGAGGCCATCGGTTGCGGCTACAACCAGATGTTCCACATCAGTGCCCCACTGCTCCATCGCACCCTAAGGTGCTCCCAGCGGCGGTGGATGTTGGAGAAGAGTACGCGCAACAATTAGGGTGTTCTCAGGGTTGTTTTGCATCGATGCAGTGAACGACGCCAGGACCCCATCCTTCTGTCTTGCATTGTTAGCCAGAGCAGGTGGTGGTGGTGGTGGAACAACGCCCGTCGGGACAACAGCAACTGCTGGCTGTTGCACATTGGAGGGATTCCTTCCTGCAGATTGCTCAGGTTGTCATTGGACGATCCTATGGTGGAATTCACCATCTTGAAACCTCAAGGTGCCCCCTACCTGGTGCGCCAAATGTCGAAGTGTGCGATCAAAACTTCCCCCTGTACTACTAGATCGTAGCCCGCGGAGGTTCTTGATTGGTTAGGGCGCACGAGAGATTACGAACAAGACAGTGACATGAAAAGTTTTACGTGGTTCGGGCCACCTGAACATAACACCATACTCCACGGGATGTGATTTTGTATGTATGAATGTATGACACTTGTTTGCGTGTGAGCTTCCTTTTTCATGTACAGTGCGGCGCAGACCTTCTATAGTCTAAGGATTGGCAGTTACATCAGCCTGGCATGACATGGGGCCCTGGCAGTAGTTAATTGCCTAAAACATGATCTGTGAATATTAAGTGTAATTAATGGAGTGATAACATGCCTTAATGGCAGCGTTACCGGAGTTAAGGGTCCTTTGATTGTATGTCATTAATATGGCATTAATGACACGTAATCGTGTCTTATAACTGTAGCTTTAATAGTCCCTTGAATGTCCGCACCATTGTAGATCCGCCAGTCTCCACATTGTTGTCTATGGTCTGGAGGGTTTACACGTGGTGGCTCCAAAGCTTCCCATCGTGGGGAGGCAGGTCCGGAGCCACTATACACATGGCAGCACTGGAGCTTCCCTCTACTGGGGGTTAGGTCTGGGGTCATTGGACACGTGGAAAGACTGGAGGTTCCCTATGAAGGGAGTTAGGTCCGACCTTGTGTTAGATGTGGTAGTGTTGGAGCTACCCAATTAAGGGATGTGGGTCCAGTGTTGTGTAACACGTGCAGCCTTCGGAGGTATTCAACTCGAACGGGTGGAACTCCTTGGCGTTTCCTATGGTATCATGGGGTACCCGGTACGCAGGGTACCGACAATTTTGGTCTTAAAGCCATTTTATTTGTGACTGTTAGTGATTCTCCAGCGGCACATAACTTGTCTGGACATAGTAAGAAAGTAGGTCGTGGATGTCCATATTGTTTCAGAGAAACAAACTCACAGTATTTGAGCGAGTCACAAAAAATAGTGTACATGGGAGAACAACTCTACATTACAATGAAGCACCCATTTCAGAGTATGTAGGATAATTTCAATTGTAACACTAAGAAGAGGCATCCTCTACTCCATATCATAGGCCATGAAGTCTTTAAAATAGTCAACAATATCCATGTTGTCCTTGGTATGGGGAAAAGGACTGGCAAAAATACTAGCAAAGATGACATGTGGAAGAAGCAATCGATTTTTTGGGAGCTACCGTATTGGAAAGACTTAGACGTTTGTCATTCGATTGATGTGATGCACGTTGAGAACCATGTATGCAAGAGCCTACTCGGAACATCGCTTAACACAGATGGGAAAACTAGGCACCATTAACATGCACGAGCAGATCTAAAGAAAATGGGAATTATGACTGAGTTGTGGCTCGATGACTAGGTAAAAGGAACAGAACTACCCACATCATGCATCACCCTTTTAAAACATGAGAAGAAAGAGTTATGTGGGTTCTTGAAAAATTTGAAAGTACCATCCGATTACTCGATTAACGTCTTGAGGGTTATTTTAAAAATGTGAAAGTACCATCAGATTACTCGACAAACGTCTTAAGGGTTATTTCATTTCCAGATCAAAAAGTAGCTCCTGGTGTGAAGTATCATGATTACCATGTCTTGCTTAAGCAAATGATTGATGTTGGAGTTCGGAATATCCTACCGATCAATGTTCGGGAGGCTATAATGAACTTTTGCCTTTTCTTCAGTGCAATTGGTCAAAAAGTACTAAGTGAAGCAGAACTTGAGTCATTGGAAAAAAGGCACTATGAAACTTTATGCTTTCTTGAGATGTATTTTCCACCTGCCTTTTTCGACATTAGCGTCTGTAGGATCGAAGAGCACGTGAAAAGCTACCAGAAGGGGGGTGAATGGTAGATTACAACTTTTTCAGCGGAAGCAACAAAAACCCCTCGGCAGAAAATTGATTTATTAAACAAATCGTGTGTGCGACTAATCCAAATGTCATCAATTGTGACAAAACCAGTATAGATTATAGAGTATCAAGTCACGAAGACATCACAACAAGAATCACAAAAATCCGTTGAGAAAAAACATAGTTACGATCGAAAGATCATACAAAAGTCAATATGTTCTACCCTAGAAAAATCAAATCTACAACACTGCAAAGAAACTCATGTAGATCAGGAACCACAAATTTAATGACTGTGAAATTGTCACAGATGATAGATAATAAAGTTGCAAAGACAACCTAAAAAGAATCATGTCAATTGGATCTGTAAAACTCGAGTTATGGTAAAACCACCAAAGCATGGTAGTGTTGTGCAGAAACTCGACGAGAAAAACTTGTCTAAAACAAGTCAGACGAACAAGGCACAAAAGTTCTTTTCAAGTACGATCTTTATTCAATAGAACACAAGAGGAACAGCCCAAAATCCGTACACCACGAGCTCTTGCCCCCCTTGCATATATAACAAGCCATGAGGCCAACCCAAACCAAACAAGGACTCGTATCCTACTCAGTTTCCACCAAAACTTTCCACAACTGCTCAAGACTCTTCTATACGCAGATAGAAGCAATCTTAAGACTTACAAACACCTTAGAAACGCATACCACATACCTAAAAACAACTCAACTTCGTGACCCACACAAAATTCTATCATAAACCCCTCAAATCTGTTCATATTTGAGACAAACCCGACTCATCCGCAACCTGAATTCATAACCTAGTCGGTTGGACCTTTTCGACCACCAATTCTTTACGTCCACATCTCTTCATCACGCCTTGGAACCATGTAGCGATGTCCATGCACTCAATGCACACGTGCAAACATCTTCCAACAACGGCCACGATACCTTCATATGCATTGTTCTTGCTTTAAACATGTTGTGCAACCTCCCCATCAACTCAACCACAATTCCTTCAAAACATGGTTGTTGAACCTCATCTTCTCCCTAAGACTAGTTCAATGGATCCAGTCACCAGTCATGTCTTGAACTCAAGCAACACTTGAACATGAATAAACAACTAATACTTCCGAGTACATGTCCTCGACTTGACTGATGTTAGTTCTGAAACCACAACACCTTACGTGAGCACCTCACATTTACATGTTGTAAACCATAGCAAAAAAAAACGATAGCAGCCTAAACACATCAAAAACTTAGTAAAAGAATACTAAGCAAACTTTCCATAAGTGTAAAGTAAGTTTGAAACATTTCAAGGTAAAAGAAGAACCATTGCAGACTAGCACTGGACCTTGCCAAAGCGATCTGGACCTTGAGTCAGAGCTTACCAAAGCTAGCTGGACCTAGCGCCGTAGCTTACCAAAGCTAGTCGGACCTAGCGCCGGAGCTTACCAAAGCTAGTCGGACCTAGCACCGGAGCTAACCAAAGCTAGTTGGACCCAGTGCTGGAGCTAACCAAAAACATGTCGGACCTAGCCATAGCAAGTCGGACCTAGACAAAGAAGTCGGACCTATCCAAAACAAGTTGGACCTTACGTCTGACCTTGTCGGAGCTACCCAAAACAAGATGAACCTATCGTCGGACCTTGCAGGAGCTCGAACCTAGAATCGAACCATATTAAAAGGGTGTTTTGGCAGAATTCAAAACTTTTATCGTCATAGCCAATATATTCAGCACACATGGGTCTCACAGCGTCCATTTCAGAACTCATAATAATAAGGAGATAAAGCTACTTGGCCTTGTTTTCCTTCAAGAGATGTATGCATACGAGAGATTCAATGGCATACTGATGTCCTTCGTTAGAAATCGAGCATAACTTGAGGGCAGCATGGTACAGGTATACTGTACGGAGGAAGTTGTGGAGTGGGCTCTAACTTACGCTGACCCACGTAACCCGATTGGTGTTCCCAAGTCTCGTCATGAGGTAAGGCTCACAAGAAAAGGGACCATTGGGAAGAAGGCTATAACTCCAGATCCACATTTATTTTTATGTGCTCATTTCGACGTGTTGCAACAAATGTCTATTGTGTCTGAGTACTTCGATGAGAACAAGGAGGTGCTGCTTTGAGACAATCCTGGCTGCAATGAATCATGGTTAGCAAATGAACTCATGAGAAAATTCATTGGTTGGCTCCGGGATTGGATTTCTCACTCATCAAATACTCAAAAAAGTGAATACCTAAAAAAGTTGGCTCATGGTCCTATATTCATAGTTATTACATATCAAGGGTACGACATGAATGGATACATGTTCTACACTGTAGAACAAGAAAAGAGAAACACATATAAGAATAGTGGTGCACGTGTTGATGCTTATGATGCTATGGGCCAAGACAAAAAACATGTACTATGGTCAAATACAAGAGATCTGGGAGCTTGACTTTCATGGATTCAAGATTCCTCTTTTCTGTTGCAACTGGATTGATGGAGTCAAGGTTGTTGTACAAGACAAGTACAGGTTCACTAGCATTGATTTTAACTGTCAAGGATATAAGTTGAAGCTTTTCGTGTTAGCAGGACACGGTGCTCAGGTAATCTATGTTTCATACACAATAAATAAAAGAGTTAAGGTGGTTATACCTGGAAAATGACGAATTGTCAGAGTTTAGAATGCCGTCGATGAGGAAGAGATCGATCAATTTGATGAGATCATCCTTTCATCACCTTGATGATCAATTCAAGAATACCATCTTCCAACGAAGCTCCTTACTTGCACAATGGTGACAATGAAAAAGTCAAGAATTTCAAAAAACCAAGACATCAACTAAATGTAGCAAAATGATTGTGTGAAATATGCTCAATATGTGAAAATATGGTCAATTGAGTGAAAAATTGACTTTAATTTGGATATCTGTGTGATATATACTCAAATGTGTGAAAATAGTGCCATTTCAGTGAAAATTTGACTTTCATTGGTCATATGTGTGAAATATGCTAAATGTGTGAAAATATGGCAACTTGATGCCTTGTGTTCTCTTTTTGTTGGAGCACTACTGAATTTGGCATTTGTTCTGTCCAGAACGAATCACAAGGCAGATGAGTACAAAGAAAGTGTGTGTTGTATGCCGTAGTGAAGGTCCCACCATGGAAGCAAAAGGGAGACGAGCTTTAAGTAATCTCGTCTCGTATGCCTCTGTGAAGGTCCCACCACAGAAGCAAAAGGGAGATGCGCCCAAATGAAGCTCGTCTCGCATGCAACTATGAAGATCTTTTGTCCCACCTCAGTAAGTTGAGCACATTCTCTGAATCTGACACTTGTTCTGTTTCCCCTTTGACATTGTTTTATCGATAATGGATACTTGTTTTCCCTTCGACATTTTTTCTCTAACATCTTTATTTAAGATCATCGTTGTTGATGTTTCCTATGACACAGATGATCTCTTGAAAGAGATGAGGTCAGCAAGTGCACGAAAACTGTCATGTAGCATTTCACCAAAGAGTATTCACAAGGGTATTATATTTATCCCAAAGGAAGGCAATGGAGTATAGTAAACACGATCAAGCTATAGGATATTAATCAATTATCAAGACAGGGGTAAGATGATAATATATAGGTAGTGTGACACACACCTAAGCAATCTATTGTAAAGGGTAGATGAGTCCTAATAAAGCTTGGACTAAGAGTTGAGGAGTTGCTCCTACAACGCTCCTAATATACATGTACATAGCCTAGTTAAGATACTAATGAGCATGTCAATGGTGAATCCTTATTCTAAGTTGTTCAACACATCGGGCACGGGTTTACCTCTAACAATACCAAGATGACTCCCGCCAAGTGTCGGTGGCATAGCCGAACGTGGAGGATTACAAAGGACAGATAGGGCTGTCACCACCTACTGCCTACCTCTTCAATTTGTGCGTCTATGAGACATCCAACGCTACTTACTATCCTAGCACCATGCTAGCATACATAGTAAATACCTTAGAGGCTCGAGTACAAGTACCTCTTTAACGCAATGACTAACCTAAACATCGTTGAACCAATGAGACATAGCATAAGTTATCCATATTAATATGACCATATCATAACTAATTACACTATAGTGGGGGTTTGTAGTGTTTATGATGATAGATTAGGAGTGAGATGGCATGATCATATATACTACTCCTACCACATACATGGAATCCACAATCAAACAAGAATCACTTCATCCAAGCATATGAATAAAAGAAGACTAAAGGTAATATCTTTGTTATCCATAAATTCAGAAATATAATAAAAGATACATGAGCCATACCTTTCCCAACTTGGACTTGGGACTAGAGGCTCTCCTCTCTATAGCCTAACTCCACTAAGGACCAAGAGAACTAGTGTATACAATAGATGATACTCAAGTGGTGTGTGTTGAAGTGAGAGGTGAGGGGTCCTATTTATAGCTTAGAGAAGGGCCGGTTTCCGCCACCAAAAGCACGTGAATCGGTCACAAAAGACTTCTTCAAGTCGAGAGGAGCCAACACATGGAAGTTGATCGAGTTTGGAGGAGAGACTAGGTCACCGACCTGGTAAGTCCTCCAAACGATATGTGCTTTCTTCGGGTGACTTCCAGGTGGGTCCCTTATACTGATATAGGGTGTACACCGTTGGATGGCCTCAGATACTTCTGTTTGTGGGCCATTTAATCCACGTGGTGCCACATATTGGCGCTTGATTGGATGGGATGATATTTTATAGGATCCATCCCCTTGTTTCACTTCCATTTTGTATAAAATACATGCATGTAACAATTTCTCCAAGTACAAGTGAATATGTTAAATAGAAGAGTGATGTGTGCAAGAAATGATATTTCCTTAACACAATTGAGTTATATTGACAGGTGAAATTGGTATATAACAGCCGTCAACAAACTCCCCCAAGCTTATCTTTTGCTCATCCCAAGCAAAGTCAAGACTTTAAATTGATGATCAGGAGTTGCTACCATGTTCTACTTTTCAAAAGTACATTGTGCACAACAAAATACTCTACCTAGTATTGCAAAAATTGGCATGATACTTCACCCATCTGTAGTCACTATGGGACTTATGCCTTCTCCTATTCATGGGTGGTTGAAAGATAGAACAACAAATGGACCACACATACCCTTGAGATCAAGTTCCACTCAAATTCCGAAGAGTTCAATTTAGATTAGAAGTACCTCAATTTGATTCTCTCAGTCTCTCCTTTATGTGTAGTGATAATATGTCCTCACCAAGGCATTTTTCTTAAATTCATCTTACATCTAAATAAGGCTTGTATGTGGAGCTTGGTAGGGAATATAGTAGGAATATTTGCAACACATAATATTGCTAAGTAAAAAAAGCAAGCCTTAGGAGAAATCATTTCAAAACTATTTCATTCAAGACTTGTGCATGAGGATGGAGTGGAAGTGGATGCAAATATTTGAGATGACTCCTTTTTGTGTGGACTCTCTTATTTTGCGGGTATGAAACAAGGTTACTTTTCTCTCTTTTTTTCTCCTGCTTTTGAAGTAAGCATGAATTTTTTTTGTTGTAGCCATATTTTCTACTCCATTTCTTGCAAGAAATGTGGAGAGAGTACTCAAACATGAAGGGTATGGAATTTCTATTTTTATTGTGGAAGGATGGTATGATGGGATTTTTCTTACTTCTAGTTTAGAATTATAACATGTGCAAGTGAAGTCTTGAATTCAAAAAATAATGAATGAGATCTCACAGAGGTCTATACTTGTTTGGCAAAGCTCAATGTGAAGACAAACAACATATGCATAAGGTCTATCAATGTAATGTACCATATGGCTTTGGTAGGTATTTCCAATCAAATGGGAGTAACTTAAATCTTTTTATAATTTCTCCAGAAATCTAAGTTTCACTTTCAAACTAGGAATAGCAGCTCTATCACTATATCATATCTCACAACAATTTAGAATTGGATTAAACTTTTGCTACCCACAATTTCTAAATCAAGGCAAAAGTAATTTTAGCCAATGAAAGCAATATTTTGGAGGCTAGTAAGTTTTAAACTAGGGACTTAGGAAAATTAAAACATAGCAACTATTCATCATTTCATCTATGTGAATTTTGAACCATTCATACCGCACATCTTTTATTTTGAAAGCATATCTACTCTACTTATTTTAAGTTTTTTTTATATGCAAGGTGGATGATGGGTGAATGAAAAATAAATATGCAAGGGGTGTGATACAAGTTACATCAAGTGGGGGTCCTCCCCTAAGGTTGCTCTTGGTCAAGGTCCGCCATAGGGGCTGAACCCTAACGACGGATGTAGGCCATGAGGTTGGTCTAACCTTGTTGCAGCATGGCTTTGGGATTAGAGGGCTGAGTGTCGATGTTGGGTTGTCTTCCATTGGTTCAATGAGTGTGATCGATGCGAGTATTATCGATATCGCTCATTGACACCTCAAGGTTTCCATAGGTTCGATGTATCTTGTTATTCCTTGGCTAAGGTAATGATACCCCTTGGCTTAAAAGGAATGACGTGCACTCAACATGTGTTGAGTGTGTTCCGTCATTCTTTGGCTAAGGTGTATTATACCTTCTTGCCATAAAGAAATAACTTGTACCCCTCATGCATTGGGTGTGATCTGTCATTTCTTGGCTAAGGTAATGATAACCTTTAGCCACAAAGGAGTGACATGTACCCAACTTGTATTGAGTATGATCTGTTATTCCTTGGCTAAGGTACAACATACCTATAACCACAAAGGTATGACGTGCACTCAACATGGTTTGAGTATGAACTGTTGTTCCTTGGCTAAGGTATATCTTCTAGCCACATAGGAACAACTTGCACCCAATATACATTGGATGTGATCTTTGTCATGCCTTGGTTAAAGTACATAATACCTTATAGCCACAAAGCAATAACTTACACCTAATGATGGTGGCAGTTCCCTTGAGCTTGAATGAGTGCTTAGAATAGTTGAGAGCATAATGCTCTCACATAGTCGTGGCAGCCCATTGGTTGCTCATGGAGGGTTTCCATGACAAATCTCCGACCTCGTATAGTTATGATTGACCTTTGGGCTTAATTTCTGATAGGTGGCAATCATCCTAATTTACTCCTTGGCCAAGAGATGTTGAAATGGAATCCTCTTAGGGTTTTCAACAATCAGATCTCTGAATGCCTGCATAGTAATATTACTCTTGCAAACTTCCCCTCTATGATAGAGAGGGATGGTTAGCTCCTGATAATTTGTACAAATGAATTTTCGAGTTAGGTAACCGAATCTTCATTTATAGGTATGGCGAAGAATAAAATCAAAGATGCATTGGGTCCGATTTCAAGTGTATCCGTGAACAATGTGTGAACCATTGATAGGAGTGGGGCTCTATGGATAAATCAATTTGTACATTTATAAAGCTCCTACTCATAGAAATGCAAGTGATATAAATACACTATATGGATCCCTTCAACTTGTATAATTTCTAACCATCATATCTTTTTACAAGAGCAAATATTTATTATGTAGATTATGAAAACAAGATTCTCAATTTATCCTCCTGAACATTTTTAGTTTCTTGCCTAGGAATTTGAAATTTAGTGATCCATGCATGAATTAGTTTCAAATCAAAATTATGGATATCACTATTCCTAGGTTGCTACATACCAATTCAACCATTAAGTCATTCATAGGTAGAAAATGTCTAAGTCAATTTTAGCAATGCACATGAAATTTTAGGTACTTGTTTAAATGCATTCCCAAGTAAGGTAAATTTTCTTTTTGAAGAATCAAAAAGAGCAATGCCAGCACTTACTCTCCTGAGGCTACATAAGATTTAAATGATGAGAAGGTGTAAACCTTCCTTACCAATGTAAGCAAAAATCATTCAATTTAATGCAATTCAAACGATGGAAAATTTTAAACTTTTACCTTAATTGAAGAGCAATCCATGTTGAAGGTTGTTGTGTGAGAAACTCACGACCATGAATTTTGGTGTAGCCTTCCTGTTCAATGTCTTCTGCCAAGTTGAGGTTGAGCTTGAATGAGATTCATCTTGTTCCTCCATTGCACCACCATCTTGAGCATTCCTCCACCATGAACTCGAAATGCGATTGATGGAGGGATATGCACTTTATGGGGCATTCCAACCTCTTCACAATTTTTTTCCTGGCTGCACTAATAATGAAGAACAAACAAAACAACTCGGAAGCGGGTTACGTTAGCTAAAAAGCATGTTGTACCCTTTTGTCAAATTGTTTTGCCTAACTTGAAACAACTTGCAGATGCAATGAATATTTAAGGGAAATATTATTGGTTTGAATTAGGAAGATGAATTCAAGTGGTTACGCTCAAGGTTCATATCCAAATAAATTTATTTCGTAATTCAAAATTTTAGTTTTATGACGGTTGGACATTTTATTTTCCAACATGCAAGTGTGAAAATTCAAACATGCTAAATAGCAAATGCAATGATTGATGGGAAATTCAAATATGCAATTAAGAAGGCAGATATGAGATAGCTACCAATTAACCTATTGGCAAGGACTCATCGAGTTTTGAAGTCCGATGAGTGGGACTTAACTCCGTCCTGTTTGGTTCGATGATTTGTTGTCCAATCCCGGAGTTGAAGATGTGGACAACTTCTCTTGATTGACATGCCAAATCTCATTGGACATGTCAACCATATGATGGCCCTAACCTCTCCGTCATCTTGATGAAGACTTGTTGATGTAGTGACGACTTTCTTCCTCTTGAAGATATTCTTCTTATGAGCATGGTGAGGCTTGTCCTTCTTTAGGGGTATCACTTCGACCTTCTTTATATTCTTTGGAGTTAACCCATACTTTGATCAAAGATCAAAGGTTTCCTTGGGCATGATGACATGTGGACTCCACAATCAAACAAGAAACGCTTTATCCACGATGTCACATGGCTTATGGTGCACAGGTTTGGTCGAAGGGTAGGAATCCGAAGAAGTGACTGTAGGATATCTTGGATTTTGAGTGCTCTTTAATTTTCTTGTCCTAGGCCAAGGGCTTCATGTAGTCTTGATTTCTTGCTTGGCCATGGGCAAGATACTTCGAGGTAGACTAGTTTAACTTAAATCCCTTGAAATCCTCATAGCCTCCACGATTACAAGGGTGATATTGATTCAAACCTTGAACTCCTTGTGAATGGTAGCCATTGGAGTTGTTGTTTGAAAGGAGAACCCTCATGGGTCTTAGGGAAATGATTCCCCAAGTGCCCTGTATCACTATGGATTTTCACAAATCATGTGAATATCCATGACTTGGATAATTCCAAACAATTCTCCATTGGCTTGATCTCTATGATACTTCAATGGGAGTTGTAGTTCCATAGCCAGCATGTCCACCTTGCTAAGTGGTGTGCATGCCAATCTAAGGGAACTAGAGAATTCTTCAATCCACCCCTTGGGTAGAGAACATATACTTATCCATGAAGAATGAGAATAGGGCTGCTTCAGCTTCAGCTCCAGTGCCAAATGTCCACCCCACGATGGCGGCAATCCAAGAAGAACTATTGGAGCCACCCCCAAGCTTGGGGATTGATGACTTTGACTCCTACTTGAAGCTGAAATTCTTTTGCGAAAGGCAATGGTGTTGCCTAGCGGACATTTGTTGAGCTACGCCATGAATCATCATGCATTTGAGCACTTGCGTCCTCATTGTCCATCCCATAAAATGGGTTAGCCAACACTATCCTATTTTCACACAAAAGGAGAAAACAAACAAGGGTAATCCAGTCTAATAAATATTAGTACCTATAGCTTAATCGCAAGTGATTGCTATCCTTCACTTCTTTTGCCTTCCCCGGCAACGGTGCCAGAATTGCTTGTTGATGTTTATTACGTCACAGATCATCTCTCGAAAGAGATGAGGTTCACAAGTGCACATAAACTGTTGTATAGAATTTCACCCAAGAGTACCCAATGTATCGTATTTATCCAATAGGAAGGCAATGGAGTAAAGTAAACACTACTCTTATTATCAAGCTATGGGATACTAAACATTTATGAAGAAAGGGGTAAGTTGATAATATATGGGTAGTGTGACACCCACCTAAGCAATCTATTCTAAAGGGTAGGTGGGTCCTAATGGAGGATAGACTAAGAGTTGAGAAGTTGCTCCTACAATGCTTCTAATATACAGATACATAGCCTAGGTTAGATACTAATGAGCATGTCAATGGTGAATCCTTATGCTAAGTTTTCAACATATGGGGCACGGGTTTACCCCTAGCAATACTAGGACGACTCCCGCCAAGAGTCTGTGGCATAGCCGAACGTGGAGTATTATAAAGGACAGACAGGGCTATCACCACCTACTACCTACCTCTTCAATCCGTGGGTCTACGAGACATCCAACGCTACTAACTATCCTAGCATCATGCTAGCATACTAAGTAAATACCTTAGAGGCTAAGGTACAAGTACCTCCTTAAGGAAATAACTAACCTAAGCATCATTGAACCAGTGTTGAGACATAGCATAAGTTATCCATATTAACATGATCATATCAAAACTAATTAGACTATAGTGGGGGTTTATAGTGTTTATGATGATAGATTAGGAGTGAGATGGCATAATCATAAAGACTACTCCTACCACATACATGGAATCCACAATCAAACGAGCAATGCTTCATCCAAGTATCTGAATAAAAGAAAATTAAAGATAATATCTTCATTTTGCAAAAAGTCACAAATATAATAAAACATACATGAGCCATAACTTTTCCAACTTGGACTCGGGACTAGAAGCTCTCTTCTCTATAGCCTAACTCCGCTAAGTACTAAGAGAACTAGTGTATACAATCGAATGATGCTCAGAGGTCCTATTAATTGCTTGAATAAGGGTCACATCTCGACACCAAAAGCGCGCAAATTAGTCATCAACGACTTCTTCAAGCTGGGAGGAGTTAACACATGGAAGCTGACTGAGTTTGGAGGAGAGACCAGGTCGGCCGACTAGGGGGTTCAACCGACCTGGTAAGTTCTCCAAACGGTCTATGCTTTCTTATGGTGACTTCTAGGTAGGTCCCCTTTACTTATATAGGGTGTACACCATTGGATGGCCCCAGATACTTCTGTTTGTGGGCCATTTTATCCATGTGGTGCTACATGTCAGCATTTAATTGGCTGGGATGATATTTTATATGTTCCATCTGCTTGTTTCACTTCAATTCTGTACAAAATACCTGCATGCATCAATTTCTCCATGTACAAGTGGAAATAGGTAAACAGAAAGGTGATGTGTGTAACAAATGATATTTTCTTCACATAATTGAGTTATATTGACGGGTGAAATTTGTATATAACAGCTGTCAACAATAATCAGAGCGCATTCAATAATCGATAACAGAAAGACAAAGCTATTCGATAATCAGTAACAAACGATCATCATCAAACAAAATCATTAATTCATGAAAACAAACATTCTCGGAGCTTTACAGACTCTTTGAGCTTACAGACCTTACGCGCGCGACCTCTGCATGCGACACCCGCGACGCTTGTGACCCCTGCCCGCTGTCCAAAGACCCCTACCCACGACCCCCGCGGCTGCCCGCGACCCTAGGAGTGCTGGCGAAGGTCGAAAGCATAGGACCGTCCTTTGTTCACCCGATCCAATAAGATCGGTTCCACAAACGAGTGGCGTGGAGCTGGGAGGGCACCACCAACGATCGGGGATGGTCAATAACCCCACGGCGCCAGGTGAATGGGGTGGTAACGCAGCTGCAGGCCGCCATACGATCT
The DNA here is from genome assembly GCA_036927565.1 of Tuctoria greenei. Classification (NCBI taxonomy): domain Eukaryota; kingdom Viridiplantae; phylum Streptophyta; class Magnoliopsida; order Poales; family Poaceae; genus Tuctoria; species Tuctoria greenei. Next base: position 119,509,620 of record JAYESD010000003.1, on the reverse strand, counting down.
AGAGGAGACCTACTCAAGAACAAAGTGATAATAGAAGTGATCAAGGTGGATGAGAAGGTCGACCTGGTTTCCCTACGGCGGTATTGCAGGCTCCTCAACATCGGGTGCCCCGTCCATCGACCCAGAGCGCCCAACACACTTAGATAAGAAGGTCACAGTCTTCACGCGCACAAGTAGGTCCAGATTCTCCATCCAGGTGACAAATCTGAACACCTCTGTGCTCCCCGAAGGCTCCAGCATATGACCAAACACAGATATGTCCCCAAATTCTTGCTTCACACCATCAACCGACCATGTGGGGAGCAGCAGATTCTCAACATAAATTGTGGCCTGATGGGGCCAACCAAAAAGGCAGGCGGGATAAGGGTTCCATGGTGGGATGTCGTGGTGGTTGTCGATGATGTGGACAAAGCCCGTACTCACTGCCAGTGCATGCTGTTTGGGAAGAGGACCAAGTGAGTCTCAGCATTAAGGAAGGAGACGAAGGGGCATTCGAGAAGATCAATGCGAAGCTGCTGCATGAGGGCACCCGTCACCGCCCCTGGAGAAGCGCGCGGGGCACCACCAGACAGAAATAAGGCGGAATCTTTGGAGATTGTAGGACAAGGCACCATGAATAGCAACAACACTGGGCACATAGTGGTTCGCCATGGGAGCAGAGGAAGGCGGGGGTTGGAAAGTGAGGCGACTACGGATGTTGGGGCTTGGCTAGGAATGTGAGGCGACTGCGGTTGTAGGGGGAGGGGCGGTACTTGAAGGATTTGTGTATCAAAAGGGAGACGAGCTCTTAGTAAGATCCTCTCGTGTCTCTAAATAAGGAGACACGCTTTAAGAAGACTTTTCAGATATAAAACTAATGCGAGATGGGCCCATATGAGGGTCGTCTCCCATACACGTAAATGAGAGACATTCTTTATCAAGGTGCGTCTCTGATCGTTGCGAGCTCAAACCTGGCACTTTTTCTGTTTTCCCTTTGACAATTGTATTGTAACTTGTTTGTATTGTAACTTGTTTGGATTATATGCTTTATTTACAAATTGGAATGTTTTCTGTAAACTGAGGCATTGGATAACTGCAATGTTTTATTTACGAACTGTAATGCTTTATTTACGAACTGGAATGTTTGTCTAACAATCTGTGTCGCGAGCGCACACAATAATCGATAAAAAAAGACAAACTATTCGATAGTCCATAACAAATATTCATCATCAAGCAAACATTCATTAAAATTTTATTAAAATAAGCATTATTACAAACAACAAGAAATAAAACATGTGATCGCCTAGTCCGCCGGTGGGTACTCTGCCTTACACTTGTCAGCGATCGCCTCAACCAAACCCCTGCGACCTTCCACCACAAGCACCTCACCGACCGTCTCCCACATAAAGACGACCAGCCATTGCATTTAACCAGTAGAGGTAGTGGCTGATGTTAGCATCATGCTCGCCCATTCCACAAGATTCTGGAAGGCGGCCAAGACCCAGAAGCCGCATGGCATGAGATGTACAGTTAAATACATCCCTCGCCATCAGATCGCAATAGGGTTTAAGGTTGTTATCCTCTGCTATGACGGCAACAAAATACTCTAGGTGAGCGATTTTCTCCAGTCGGTACTATCCCTCTTCTGCCCAGGTGAGTGGAAGTGCGATTGGAGATGGGGACGACGGAGCGGCCATTGTGCTGGGAATGGAGGTGCAGCTAGAGCAATACGAAGGCTACCACTAGAGGAAAAGGAAGGTTGCGAAGACTATGATGGTGCGAATAAAGGGAATGTCTTCCCTGTATATACAGAGGATCCCCTAACCTGTGACTTCGTCACTGCCATGTGAGGCCCACGTGGCATGCTCCCACATATCATACACCAAGTCATGATATAATGGTGCAGAGAAGACAATGAGGTTGGAGCGCTTCGAATTCTGCGCGCGAATGGCAACGGACACACGATTAATTTTGCTGCTTGATGTGGGCCCCACTCCATGTGTGGAAACATTGTGGCTTCTGATCGAGAGTAACGAAGATGATCCCAAAACAAGAGCGTCTCATATTTGAAGAGAAAAGACAAGAGCTCGTAACAAGCGTGTCTCTGATGTAAACAAAATGTAGATAAGACTACAAGGTCGGAGTGCTTCGAATTATACATGCTACGACAAAGGCATTAGAGGTCACTAGCATGTAGGCACATCCTCTATGGGGCCATCATAGGTCACTGACATGTAGGCATGCATCCTCTGCAGAGACATTAGAGGTCACTAACATGTGGGCCCACATACCTATGGGACCCAATTGTTCTTTTTCTGTTGGAGCAAAAGGGAGACGCACCCTCTTGAGGCCTATCTCCGATCTGTGTAAAATGTGATACATGCCCTTTTGAGGATCGTCTCTCATACAATTGTATGAGAGACGGTCATCTTCTACGCTTGTCTCCAATTGATGCTCTATCGTACTTTTTAGTTCTCGTGTGCGCTATGTTCCCAACACTTAGGAAAAAATATTGATGACTGATCTCTTGCACTTTTCGTCCCTAGAAATCACCGTGCTGGCACCGCCGCCACCTCATCCACGGAGCATGCCGCAACCTCGTCCCCTTCCTCGGATCATGTGGCCACCTCGACACTGCCCTCTTGGTCATTGTCGCGCTGTAGCCGTCGACCTCAACTCCACCTCGACCCCGACCTCATGCTAGTAAGTTTTTACGTATTGGGTACTGTTAATAAGGTTTATCACGCATTGTTGGTTTATTGTGTGCTAGTTGGAGTCGAAATGGTTCGCGCTTTCATGTACCGTGCTTGACACTCTTGGTGGTTCAATGTGTAGTGCATTGACATGTTAACCGGTTAAGGATGCCAAATTACAGTTGTGACATGTTTAGAGTATTACGCTTTGGCTAGTACCTATTATTTTAGAAATAGAAGGTCTCGAGGTGTCATGTTGTGTAACTCACAGGCAGGTGCATGTGACACCCGGTTCCGAAAAATGAACCAAGTGAACACATATGTGTGCTTAGGACGTTCAACACACATACACGAGTGCATTCACAAACAGATATACAGAAAATTACTACAGAACAAGATTAATTAACCACTTTTATTACACAATTCAGAATATCCTCAAATACAAGCTGTAATGAATATTAATGACAAGTTTGAACAAATGTAGCGGAAATAACTAATTAAGCAACTAAGCAAACTAAGCAACTAAGCATAAGGGTTAGCGCAGATCCAATCAACACCACATGCAAGTTGATGGCAGACACGACCTAGAACTCCTCATTATCATCATTATACTCCAAATCCTGACCTGCAACTGGTTGTGGGGAATTGCAAGGGTGAGTACATGTCGTACTCAGCAAGTGTAGAAAGTATGACATGTAGTTGATTCAAATGATGACAATAATAAAGGCTAAGTGCTTAAAAGTACATCAAAACATTTGAAAAGCAATGCAATTTATGTATGTGAAGTAAACCCATCATAAACCATATAATTATCATAATACCAATCTATATTTCATTACCATCATCCATATACCAGATTTCACCATTACCATTAACCATATTCAATACCAGAATTTAATCCATATCCAGCCATAACCATATTACCAACCGTAACCAGTACCAAACCATCCCATACCAACCATATCCATAATCAAAACCCCTCTAATCAGGATCTCATTTGTTTGTCATAAATCAACCAAAACCCACAAGGGATGCCTAGATGCAGTTTCAGTATTTGACTAGTGTGATATGGAAATGAGTTATTCGAGAAGATATCTCTTTGCATGAAAATGATTTTGATATTTGCACAATTTGGAGTCTTGAACTTTGCCTGATTCTGTCATTGGAAATGTAAATACCCACCAAGGCCATATGATACACTTATTGAAAACCACATGCATATGCCACTTTGTTTTTCATTGAACTTTGTCAAACTCGTGACCCAATTGAGTACCATGCATGGACTTTTGACATAGAAATTTTTGTGCACCCTATTCATGCAAAATATCTCACATTGGGAGTTTGCATCCACCACTCATCCATCCAAATACAGAAACTCCATACATTATGGTTATCAAAATGTCTCTAGAAAAAAAATAAAAATGAGTAGAAGATATGGCTATGAAAAAAAGAGAGAGAAGCATATACTCTTCAAAAGAGTAAGTATGCCAAAAAAAGAAGAGAGAGAAAAGTAGCCATGTTTCATCCTTAAAGAGAGAAAACCATGGAGTCCACATTTATCCATTCCATTCATGTGCACAAGGATTTTCTTTGTCAAATTGTTTGTTGCATAAGTTCTTCATCTGGCCTTCACTCGAGGGCGAGCAAAGGACTAAGTGTGGGGGAATTTGTTGACGGTCCTTAAGTGCCATATTTAGACCATCAATTCACCTCATAATGTGCACAAAAGAGAAACACGACATAGTGGTAGGGTTAAAAAACTAACCAATTCCACAAGTGTTGGTGTTTATTTGTATGCAGGTGAATTTAGACCCAAAATACCAAGACATGTAGGGAGTAATCCAAAAAATTGGATTTTAACGAATCAAGCGACGACTAATGTCATCACATGGATCAAATGGCCCACAAATAGAAGTATCCGAGACCATCAGATGATGTACATCCTATATCAGTCAATGGGACCCACATGGAGAAAGCACAGGCCAGTTGGAGCCAGGACCAGGTCGGCCGACCTGGTGGTTCAGTTGACCCCTTCCTGGCACCAAACCCGATCAACTTCCACGTGTTGGCTCCTCCTAACTTGAAGAAGTGAGTAACGATGGATTCACGCACATTTTGTGGCGGGAACCAACCCTCCTCCCCCTATAAATAGCATCCCACACCTCACTTCACACACACACACCAATAGTTGAGAATAGAATACCACTCCTAAGATTTATAGTTGTCCCAGAGGATGACAAGTAGAAGGAGGGTGTGGTGAAGAGTCTAGCAGAAGGAGGTTTGGGCTTGTCAAGTCCCTCTTCTACACTGTTACCCCTACAAAGGTTTGATTCAAACTCAAGTAAGCCTTTGTGAATTCATTTCAAGTTTGATTTCCAATTCAAGGTAGTTTGCACAAGTAGTTACTTGTGGGTTCATTGATTTAATTTATTAGAGGCTCTAGTTGTAGCTTTGTGTTCGAAACAACTAGAGTAGTGATTTAGAACGTAAGTGTGGTGCTTAGGTTAGAAATCACTTGTGAATATCTTGTAGACCCACGTATTTAAGAGGTAGGTAGTAGGTGGGGACAACCCTATCTGTCCTCGCAATCCTCCATGTTCGGCTATGCCATAGGCTCTTGGCGGGAGTCGTCCTAGAGTTGCTAGGGTTGAACCCGTGCCCGAAGCAAGCAACTATTGAAAATTCCTTTGAATTAGAATCAATACTTTCAATTCCTCTCTCTTTCTTGCCTACCAAACAAGTTTGTGTCCTTGGGTGGATTAGTCCGTAAGATTAGCACATACGTTCCTTGGATTCGATACCCTTGGGAATACTCTTAAGGGGAAGTGTTACACGACTGTTTCCGTGCGCTTGCGGATCTTTATATTTGACATAAGAAATTTCAACAAACCATCATCTGGGTTAACTGTGTTGCTCACATCTATCGGTCCTAGTCCATAGTGGTCTTTTAGGATTGGTTTCATGTTTTGAGTCTTTAGCTCAGCGTCAGCGTTGTCAATTAGGGAATCAGATTTAACTCCCTTATCATTCTAGTAATTCAGTGTCTCAGCATCCATTTGTTCTTGTTCATTCAAATGTATGAGGTCCATCTTCTTTTGTTTCTAAAGGAGGACATCGTTATTACATTATTAGTATACATGATTTTTCTCGCCACACATGGATTTACTTTATGAAACATCGTAATGAGGCCTTGTCAGTCTATGAAACATTTTCCCTATGATTTGCACTCATGTTGACACATCTATTTGTGTTTTCGTGCTGATTCTACTGTTGATTACTTTTTGATGCCCTTTGTCAGGTTCTTTCTGAGCAAAGAACTCTTGGTCAGTTTTTTTGTCATAATGCTCATGCGTAGAATGGGGTGGTTGAGTGCAAGCATCAACATCTCTTTGAGACTACTCATACTCTTATGTTCGCTTCATCTTTCCCTTCCTAACTTTTGGGTGGAGGCTGTTTCTCCTGCCACTTACCTGATTAACACTCAACCTTCATTCGCTCTTTAGGGTGAGATTCTTTTCTAGCATCTTTCTAGCAAGACACTTGACTATGCCACCCTTCGTCTTTTTGGTTGTGTGTGCTATGTGTTGCTCGCACCTCGTGAGTGTACTAAGCTCACTGCTCAGTCGGTCGAGTGTGTTTTTCTAGGATACAATGTTGAGTATAAGGGATATCGTTGTTGGGATCCTATTGTTTGACGGATGAGGATCTCATGAGGTGCTGTCTTTGATGAGACGAATCATTTCTTTCCTCATCCCACTTTGGATACTCCTCCTATATCTAATATGTTTAATCTATTTCGTTCCTATTCCTTTGAGATACTTTTGTTGCTAGCATTACTTTTGTTGGGATTGATGTTTCCTTCACCACTAAAGGAATCCATTTGTCTCAAGAGAAGTACATTTAGGATCTTCTTGATAGGGATTCTCTTACTGGTCATCGCATTGTTGAGACTACCATGGAACTCAATGTTCACGTTCAACCCGCTGATGGTGCCGCTTGATGATCCTACTCATATTTTGCCATATTGTAAGAAGTGTAGTCTATCTCAGTGTTAATCGTCGTGACATCTTGTACTCTGTTCATATTTTGAGTCAATTTGTTTCAGCTCTGACTCAGATCCACTATAATCACTTGCTTTGTGTCATGCAGTATCTTCATGCGACTATCCAAATGCTTGTTCTTCCCATGTTCTAGCTCCTTACAGTTCAAGGCATATTTTGATGCCACTTGGGATAGTTATTCATCTGATCGTTGATCCCTTTTTGCTTATTGTGTTTTGCTTGGTGGTTCCCTCATTGCTTGGAAGACTAAGAAGCAGGTAGCAGTTTCTTCGTTCGAGTGCAAAGGCTGAGTTGCATGCTATGGCCCTATGACTGCAGAGGTTACTTTGTTACGTTGGTTGCTTGAGGATTTTGGTATTTTTGTTTCTACGCCAACTCCTTTTTTGTCTGACAGTACTATTTCCATTAGCATTGCTCGTGATCCGGTCAAGCATGAGCTTACTAAGGATATTTGTGTTGATGCTTCTTATACACGAGCACAGGTACAAGATGGTGTTGTTCATCTTTAGTATGTGGCCTCAAAGCTTCAACTGGCTGATTTATTCACGAAGGCACAAACCCAGGTTTGACATATTTTTATTTCTTCAAACTCAGTGTTCGTGATTGTTGACAGCTCCTAAGAAACAATAACAAAACATCCCCAGCAACGACACCAAAAATGATTGTTGATGTTTCTTACGTACAAAATACATTCCGCAAGCGCACGAAAACTATCGGTGTAGCATTTCCCCTTAAAAGAGTATTCCAAGGGTGTCGTTTATTTTATCCCAAAGGAAGTCTAGGTGGAAGTGAGCAGTTATCAAATGAAAAAGGGTAGATTGGTCAAGATAAGGTTCTAGTGAGGATGGATAATAGATAAGTGGAGGTAGTGTGACACACACAAGAGCATTCTATTCTAAGGGGGATAAATAGGTCTAATAGAGATTAGACTAAGATTTAGGGAGTTGTTCATACAATGCTTCTAATACACATATACATAGCCTAGGTTAGATACTAATGAGCATGTCAATGATGAATCATTATGCTAAGTTGTTCAACACATCGGGCACGGGCTTACCCCTAGCAATACTAGGGTGACTCCCGCTAAGAGCCTGTGGCATAGCTAAACGTGGAGGATTACAAAAGACGGATAGGCCTGTCACCACCTACTGCCTACCTCTTCAATCCGCGGGTCTACGAGACATCCAATGCTACTTAACTATCCTAGGACCATGCTAGCATATTAAGTAAATACCCTAAGAGCCTAGGAACAAGCCATCTTAAGGCAATGACTAACCTAAACATTGTTGAACCAATGTTGAGACATACCATAAGTTATTTATATTAAGATAATCATATCATAACTAATTAGACTATAGTGGAGGTTTGTGGTGTTTATGATGATAGAATAAGATTCTTATGGCATTATCATAAAGACTACTCCTATCACATACATGGATCCCACAATTAAACAAGAAACACTTCATCCAAGCATATGTATAAAAGAAGACTAAAGATAACATATTTATTATGCATAAAGTCACAAATACAAAGAGTCATACATGAGCCATACCTTTCCCGATTTAGAATTGGGAAGAGAAACTCCGTGTACTCCTTTCCTAATTTGGACTAGGGACTAGAGTCTCTACACTCTACAGCCTAAACTCCTCTAATACTATGGAAAATAGTGGGTACAATAGAATGAAGCTGAAGTGGTGTGTGTGAGGAGTGAGGGGTAGGGATGGAGAGGGTCAGTTTCCGCCACCAAAAGCGTGTGAATCAGTCTTCATTGTGATAAGGGCACCACAGGGAGCCGACATGTGGATGTTGACCGAGTTTGGCGCCAGAAAATCTTCGGCCGAACAACCTCTTCGGCGGCATTGGAATTCTGACAAATTCCAGTGTGCTTTCTCGGGGTGGCTTCTAGGTCGGTCCCATTGACTGATATGGGTGATGCACTGTTGGATCTCCTCAGATATGTCTTTTTGTGGGCCATTTGATCCATGTGATGCCACATGTTAGCGCTTGATTGGCTAGTATGATAATTTATATGATTGCTCCCCCTCTTTTATCTCATTCCCTGCATAAAATGCATGCATGCACTATTCTTCCAAGGACAAGTGGAAATTGGTTAAGTAGAAAGGTGATGTATGTTAGAAATTATTTTTCTTTTACATAATTGAGTTGTATTGACGGATGAAATTGGGATATAACAGCCGTCAACAAACTCCCCCAAGCTTATCCTTTGCTCGTCTCGAGCAAAGTCAAGACTTCAAGTTGATGATCAGGAGTTGCTACAATGTTCAACCTTTCAAAAGTACCATGTGCACAACAGAATAGTATACCTAGTATTGCAAAAATTGGCTATGGTACTCTACCCTTCTTAAGTCATTATGGGGCTTATGCCTTCTCCTATTCATGGGTAGTTGAAAGATAGAACAGTAAATGGAGCAAGCATAGCCTAGATATCAAGTTCGGCTTAAATTTTGGAGAGTTTCAATTTAGATTCCAAGTACCTCAATTTTATTCTCTCATTCACTTCATTTTGTGTAGTGGAAATACATCCTCACCAAGGCATTTTGCCTATACTAATCCTACCACTAAATAAGGCTTATATGTGGAGCTTGGTAGGGAATGTATTAGGCATATTTGCGACACATAATATTGCTAAGTCAAAAGAGTAAGCATTAGGAGAAATACATTCAAAACTTATTGATTCAAGACTTGTACATGTGTGATGGAATGAAAGTGGATGTTGAAATGACTCCTTTTTTATGTAGACTCTCTTTATTACAGGTATGAAACATGGCTACCTTTTTTCATGCTTTTGATGTAAACATGCATTTTTTTCTCATGCTTATGATGTAAGCATGCATTTTTCTTTTTCTTTTTCACGTAGCCGTGTCTTCTACTCCATTTTTATGCAATAAACTTGAAGAGAGTACTAAGCATGAAAGGCATGGAGTTTCTATTTTTGATGGAATGATGGTATGATGGAAGTTTGCTAACTTCTAGTGTAAAAGTTTTAGCATGTGCAAGTGAAGTCTTGAATTCAAAAAGAAATGAATGAATTCTCACATAGGATGATACTAGTTTGACTAGGATCTATGTGAAGGCAAATAAGATATGCATAAGGTTTATCAATGCGTAATACCATATGCCTTTGGTAGGTTTTTCCAATCAAATGAGAGTAGCTTAAATCTTTTTAGAATTTCTCTAAAAATCTAAGTTTCACTTTCAAACTAGGAATAGCAGCCCTATCACTATATCATATCTCACAACAACCTAGAATTAGATTAAGCTTTTGCTACCCACAATTTCTAAATCAAGGCAAAGTTAACTTTAACCAATGAAAGCAATATTTGGAGAGTAGCAAGTTGCAAACTAGGGACTTAGGAAAAATAAAAAAAGAGCAACTATTCATCGTTTCATCTATGTGAATTCCAATCATTCTTACCGCACATCTTTATTTGCTGAAAGCAAATCTACACTATTTTTTTATTTTTTTATATGCAAGGTGAATGGTTGATGAATGGAAAACAAATATGCAATGGATGTGATACAAGTTAGGTCAAGTGGGAGTCCTCTCCAAAGCTTGTTCTTCAATCACCTCTGTGATAAGGGTTGAACCCTTGATGGCGGAAGTATGCCATGAGATCAGCTTGTTGTTGTTGTAGCGTGGAGTTGAAGTTGGTGAACTGAGTGTCCATGTATTGTTGCCAGTCTTGGGTACCTTGGACATGCTCTTGGAGTGTGTTGTAGATGTCTTATGTCCTCACTTTCATATCTCTCATACATTTAGTGAGATCTATCATTCTGTAGCTATAGTCATGATGACTTCTAGCCGATAAGGAATGACATCCTCTCATGGATGTTGGAGGCAAGCTGCTAGAGCTTGAAGTGGATAAGGATGGCTCCCATGCAGTACTCGGCCATCCATGCAAAGATGGCCCTCCAGCCTCATACGGTTGAGGTTAAGTCCATACGGGTGCATCATCCATTGGGTTCTCTTCCTCTTGGTACTCATGGACCGGGGAGGTTGTCGAAGGCATGGCCGTGGCCGGTCTCCTTGCACGGCTTCTAGTTACCCTGCCAGAGACATTACTTCTTAGAGCTTCATCAATGGGAAGAAGATCAATGGTTAGCCTCGACATTTGTACAAATGAAAATTCAGGTTAGGTAGCCAAATTTCATTGACAAAGCTAGGATGGTAAAATACCAAAGAGCCAGTGTGATCATGACTAAGGGTATGTCCTTGCCCTAGATAATCTTAATTAATTAAATCTCGTTATATTTCAATGTACTCAAATGAAGTTTCTTCTAATGCGCCTACCCTAGTAGCAATGCGGGTAATCAATGAAGTGCATTCAATTGGCCCTGTCCTTGAAATACTATCTAACCATTGTATCATAATGGAAATACTGGAGCAACTTTTATCTTCTTAATAATGGCAAATAAAATTTTCATGTCATCATCACAAACTACTCTAATATCTCCTCTAGGGAACATAGTCATAGTCACCCATATATGCATGAGATGAATAGTAGGATTTTGCAAGTGGCTATTCCTAGGAGCACTACATGTGACTTCAACCTCTTGAATTTGTTTAACATTTGGCCCATACTTGATTTGAATCATGAAGCATTGCTCCATCTTTGCGCGAAAGTTATGCGAGCTTTCGCAGTGCTAAGGAACGAGCGCCCAAGAATGAGCGGCGTATCCTTCTTGACATCCATGTCGAGCACCACGAAGTCCATGAGAATGAAGCAATTCCGAATTTTCATCAGAATGTCTTCAGCAGTACCTGTTGGATATCAAACTAAAGAGAAAGCCAGTTGGAGCTGCATTGGCGTTGGAGTGAGCTATGTGAAATTCATCTAACCAAAGACCACCTTTGGCATAACACTCACACTTGTTCCAAGGTCGCAAAGTGCGTTGTCAAAGTAGTGAGCCCCAATTGAGCAGGATATGAAGGGATATCCATGGTTCTTCAGCCAGTTGACTTTCCGTAGAGAAATCAAGTTGACATTTTCCATGGGAGGCTCGAGCTGTTTTGGCATCTTGCTATTCTCCAATGGTGGAACAACAGTTGCCAGTTGAGCTAACTGAGTTTCCGACATCTTGTAGAAGCTCAGTTGATTCTTGAAGGCTGAGCATAGTCCTTCAATCATTGTGTTGATGCTTTCTAGGGTCTTGTCATTAGCTAATAGCTTCTTGGATAAGGCATCGTTCATCTTCAATTGGCTAATGGCAAGCTCTCTCAAGTTGGGTTGATTGCTATTGTTACCATTGTTGTTGTTGTACCCTCCTCGAAAGAAAGAGCATGGTTGGCCCCACCCTTGACCTCCTGGACGATAGCAATTGTTGTTGGAGTTCCCATTGTTGGCTACGTATACGGCATCCTCACGAGTTTCATGCAGTTATTGCCCATGTGACCCGTGTCGCCATAGACTTCACATGTGATGTGATAGTCTAAGGCACACGCATTTGCACATACTTCACCACTAGCTTGTCCATCAATCTCCTTCATGAAGAGGTCCAATTTCGCAGTCATCACGTCCACCTCTTTCAAAGTGTGCATGCCTCACTGACGGGTTTGGAGACACTCATCGCTCCAACCCATATTGGACACCATCTTCTCAATCAAATATTTTGCTTTGGGCACCGTCAATGAGAAGAAGGATCCTCCAGCAGCCGCATCCACATGGTCATGGGCGGAAGGGATTAGCCCGTGTAGAAATTTTAGATAATAAGCCAGTTGTCCATCCCATAGTGGTGATAGGCCAGGATGTACTCCTGCAGCCTTTCCCATGCCTTCGGAATAGACTCCTTAGCATCTTGCTGAATGCTGGAAATTCTTCCACATAGGGCATTGGTTTTGCCCAACAGGAAGAACATGGCAAGGAATGTCGTAGAACACTTCTCCCAAGTGTCTACCGTACTTCGGTTCCCGTAGAACTACTGCTTCGCTCTCCCAAAAAGGGAGAACGGAAACAGTCTAAGACGAACGGCATCAGGAGAGACCTTGATCTTGAAAGTGTTGTGGATCTCAAGAAACTGTTGCAAGTGAGCACTTGCATCCTCATTAGACATCCCGCAAACTGGGTTGGCTTGCACCTAGTGATTAGGCCATTCTTGATTTCAAAGTTCACGTCTTCTGCGTTAACAGTGGGCCAAACAGACACATTGTTAGTAGAGGGAGCCGAAAACTCACGAAGCATATTCTATGCCATTGGCGTTTTGGTTGTTGGTGTGGAATAGCTGATTTGCTTTGTTGCATGGAGCTTTTGAGGATTAACAACACGAGGTCAATCTCTTAGAAGAGATTCGGGACCTTCAATAAAGTTTTCCGGCAAACGGAAACCAGACATACACTACTTTGTTTCACATAAATGCGAAAATAAAGAAGGGTTATCCTACTAAAAATGTACACAAGGTCCTATCCTATTCACTCAATCATGCAATAGTTCAACTGCCTTCCCCGGCAACAGCGCCAAAAATGCTTGTTGATGGCTCCTAAGAAACACTAACAAATCATCTCTAGCAACGGCGCTAGAAATGCTTTTTTTACATTTATTATGTACAGAATAAATTCTGCAAGCGCACAAAAACTATTGGTGTAGCATTTCCCCTTAAAAGAGTATTCCAAGGGTGTCATTTATTTTATCCCAAAGGAAGGCTAGGTGGAAGTATAGCAGTCATCAAATGAAAATGGTAGATTGATCAAGGTAAGGTTCTAGTGAGGATGGATGATATATAAGTGGAGGTAGTGTGACACACATAAGATCATTCTATTTTAAGGGGGATAAATTTGTCTAAGGGAGATTAGACTAAGAGTTAGGGAGTTGCTCCTACAATGCTTCTAATACACATATACATAGCCTAGGTTAGATACTAATGAGCATGTCAATGGTAAATCCTTATGCTAAGGTGTTCAATACATTGGGCACTGTGACACCCAGTTCTGAGAATGAACGAAGTGTGACGCATATGTGTGCTCATGATGTTCATTACACATACAAGAGCGCATCGCAAATGATATTCAGATAATAACCATGTTTCGAACAATAAAAAGTACCTTATTACAACATCCAAATAGCCTTGAATACAAGCTTTAGTAACAATATTGTAGAGGAAAACTAAACATTAATAGACTCCATGTCCACAGGTAGTTCGATGGTAACACGCACACTTAGTACTCCTCATAGTCCTCCGGATACTCCAAATTATCGCCCGATAATGAATTAATGTGGGAATAGCAAGGGTGAACACATGTCGTACTCGGCAAGTGTGAGAAAGTATGACATGTAGATTAAACAAGAATGATAATAAATGGCTAATTGCATAAAAAGTACATTTCATTTGCAAAAGTAGAAAAATGCAACTTATGATTACTATGTGAGGTCAAATCCCATAATAACCCAAATACCAATAATACCATGTCCAATTCCATCAATTCAACTTAAATAACCAGACTCACCCATAATGTATCCATAACCATATGCCAATTTCATACCTTCATAAACAACCATGCTCATATAACACAACCAAACCCATAAACATAACCAAACCCTATCCAATACCCAAGTTTCCTTCTAATCATGTAGGTCATCTAGGTGCTCTTAACCAGGAGCACGGCTATCATGATTGTTTTACGCTCTGTAGATGTTGTACCACTTTACTCACAAGTTTGTGATTTCGTCACCTGTCGGCGACTAAAGAGAACCTTCTTTATGTATGGTCAAGAGATCAAAAAATAGTCTTTACAAAGTGAATACTAGCATGTGCGGATCCACTGAGGTTTCACCGGAGGTGATGTCTCCAATCGAGCACATCCATCCAAGGGCCTCCTCTTGTGCCATTCGGATCTCAGGGCAGTCCCGCCATTAGTGCAAACCCAACCTACTCCCATTACCGAGCCTACAATATGATCCGAACGATACTGGCAACACACTAATTAATCAGCTAAGGCGCACCCATACTTGGCCTTGTGGTGGCACTGTTATCCTGACATATTCTCGCATGAACCAGTCCTTAGATCTAAGGCAAGCAATACCACCATACCATCAAACACATTCCATAAACCATGCTAGCTTAGGTCAACTAAGTTCCATGTTGCTAAAATAGTCATTATCACCAATTCACATAGTTCATACGTTCAATAGTTCATAATTAAGCTATTTGGTTATTCCCAATCCTAATTGCATAAAGCGGGCAGAAGTGTAAAATACCCTTCCCAACTCTGTACATGATATCCCGAGTGACGAGGATGAGCATACAAGTCTAGTAAACACCTATTCATTGGTTTCCTGTCAATTTGACACAAGCATGCAATTTTCGAAATGAAACTTTTAAAATAGGATCAAAATGTTCAAGGACACTTGCCTTGCTCTTGTAGCTGGTTGGGATCGAGAGCTTTAAAGTTCTTGTGCTAAAGATCCTCGTAAGCACCTTCTAGAGTGTTTCCTTCTATTTCATGAGACAAACATGCGAAACAAGCATTATAATCAATAAATGCTCTCATAGTACTCAATATGCCATGATGTGAATGAATGATGCAATTATGATGCAATATGTATTATTAGGTTACTACTATTGCTTACTAACTAGGCACAATTGAGTTTTACATGTTTGAGCAAGTTTCAAGTCATTTTGGGAAAAAACTAGAAAGTTTCAAGAATTTAGAAATTCAGAGGCCGGACTAGTCCGCATTGGGGGTCGGACTTGTTCGCTTTGGATCGGAAGTCCGCTATGGTCCACGCTTTTGCAAACTTCCCAACTAGGGCATGGATTGAATCAAGAGTCGGATCAAAATTAATGTGGAAGGTTGGATCTAGGGCAAATACCGTGAATGCAAAGGTTCAATGGTCGAGGATTGGGTGCAATGTGTGAAACTTGACGTCTAGATCCGTTGACGATGAATCGGTGACAAGAAGTAGAAGAAGAATGTTGATGACGTAGAGATGATGAAGAAGATCGCAGCAGCGACGACGATCTTGCTTGATCCTCCTCCTCCTTCTTCTTCTTCTCCTTCCTCTTCCTTCTCCTTCCTTGCAGTGAGGGCTCCTTCCTCCTTATATTGCGGCTCACAATGAGGACAGGGCAGTGATGGTTTTCCTTTACATGGCCAGGGTGAGGAGAGGGTTGTGCCTCGTTTATATAGGAGGAGGAGTGGTGCGGTTAGGGTGGAATCCAAGTAGGAAATGGTGGGGACAAGTAGGGGCCTTGGTGGGGTCCCACTTGGGCTTCTTGGGAGTGGGGCACGATGTTCTAGGGCCCAGAAAGTCAAATACCCAATAAGTCAACATGGAGGAAAATAGGAATCCAAATCAAAACCCTAGAAACTGGACTTGTCCATACGAGGCCAGAGAAGTTCGTTTTCGGTTATGATGTCACAATGGACTAGTCCGTCATTAAGCAGACAAGTCCACTGTGCCACATCGAAAAGGGGAATCGTGGACTAGAATACAAATATCTGGACAAGTTCGGGGCTTTATATAGAGGAATATCGTACAAGTCCGGTGCTGCGCCGGAAAGTCCGCTAATTTACAATGAGTTGGTCTGAAGTGTTCTATTAACAATTATCGTACTAGTTCTTAGATGTAACGGACAAGTCCAGAGGAAAACAGAAACACAACCGGATTAGTCCGTAATTTATCGGACAAGTCCGAACGGGTGAAAAAACAAAACCAGACTAGTCCGTACCACTTATCAGATAAGTCCGTTGTTCTGAAGAAAACTGAGTTAAGCCAGAGCAGACGGGTATACCGGACTAGTCCATGGATAGGTCCAGACAAGTTCGTACGCAAAACTGATTATAATTGTTGTTTGCCTCTAACTCATTTTAATCTTGTTTCTTCTTATGTTGCATTATGTTAAACATGTATAAGAATGGATGCAATGCATGATGGATTAATATGAGGGTGTTACAGGCACTGGCTTACCCCTAGCAATACTAGGGCGACTCCCGCCAAGAGCCTGTGGCATAGCCGAACATAGAGGATTACAAAGGACAGATAGGGCTATCACCACCTACTGCGTACCTCTTCAATCTATGGGTTTACAAGACATCCAACGCTACTTAGCTATCCTAGAACCATGCTAGCATATTAATTAAATACCTTAAGAGCCTAGGCACAAGCCATCTTAAAGCAACGACTAACCTAAACATCGTTGAACTAACGTTGAGACATAGCATAAGTTATTCATATTAACATGATCATATCATAACTAATTAGACTATAGTGGATGTTTGTAGTGTTTATGATGATAGAATAAGATTGTTATGGCATAATCATAAAGACTACTCCTACCACATACATGGATCCCACAATCAAACAAGAAACGCTTCGTCCAAGAATATGTATAAAAGAAGACTAAAGATAACATCTTTATTATGCATAAAGTCACAAATACAAAAAGGAATACATGAGCCATACCTCTCCAATTTGGAATTGGGTAGAGAGACTCCTACTGCTTTCCTAATTTGGACAAGGGACTAGAGACTCTGCTCTGTACAACCTAAACTCCTCTATGACTATAGAAAATAGTGGATATAATATAATGCAGCTCAAGTGGTGTATGTGAGAAGTGAGGGGTCAGGTCCTATTTATAGCTAGAGAAGGGTCGGTTCCCGCCACCAAAAGTGCCCGAATCAGTCTTCATCGTGATCAGGGCACCACAAGGAGTTGACAAGTGGATGTTGCTCGAGTTTGGCAACAGAAAGGCTTCGACCGAACCACCACTTCGGCCGCACTAGAAATCTAACCAATTCCAGTGTGCTTTCTCGAGGTGACTTCCAGGTGGGTCCCATTGACTGATATGGGTGATACACTATTGGATCTCCTCAGATACATCTGTTTGTGGGCCATTTGGTCCATGTGATGCCACGTGTCGATCTTGATTGGTTGGGATGATAATTTTGATAGGATTGCTCCCCTCTTTTGTCTCATTTCCTGCATAAAATGATTGCATGCACTATTCTTCCAAGGACAAGTGGAAATAGGTTAAGTAAAAAGGTGATGTGTGTAAGAAATGATTTTTGCTTCACATAATTGAGTTATATCGACAGATGAAATTGGGATATAACAGCAGTCAACAGTGATGCACCTTGAGTTTGAGGGGGGTGTTAGAGATACAGGAGTTTACTGTATTTTCCCCCCATTATATGAGAGGTTTTATGGATATTTGTAATCTCTTGTACCTCTATATATTCATGCCTCCTGTCCCCATAATAATACAAGTTCAATTTATAACAGTTTTCACCCAAGCTCACGCATGGTTTGTCCATGATTCTAGCATCAGACCGTGGCTATATTGATCTAGACGAGGTGAAAATCATAAATTCGAACCTAGGACCAACAGTTCCTCTATAGAAGCACTATCGCTAAGCTATTAACTAGTAAACCATCGTTGTGACAATCATCTTGGGGACGATGGTTACAGGCAAATGTGTAGTGAATGTGTTTTTTCCTTGCTGGTAATTTTGATTGAATTTATTGGAATATGTGTCAAATATTATGTATGAGTTGGTTATATTAAGAATTTTGAGTTGTATTAGCGGTAGGGAGTACAGTTTGTGTCAGGATCTCTAACCGACCTACTTTTTATGGAAGTCAGCAGATGCCATTTCATTAAAGCAGGAGTAAAATCAAGGCTGCAAGTAAAAAGGAGAAAGGGGGAAACTAATTCAAAACAGAGAGGGGATAGGCGCTAACAGAGGAGTCAACTAGTCTGGAGTGCTAAGAAAGCGGTGATGTGCAATGAGAAACCAGTCAATAGCCTCATTGGTGATTGCAGCCACCTAGGAATAGTCATCCTCTGCTCTTTGGAATATTCTTTTGTTCCTTTATTTCCAGATGTTGCACCATGTGTTAAGAATGATCTCCTACTTATAATTATGACAGGAGGGATGCTATTGTAACCATGATGATATAGCGATGGACTCGCAAGGAGGAGGCTAGCTGCGGTTCTCGTTGAGACCTCATAGCGAGTGGTGTAGCGTATTGAGGAGGAGCGCCCATAGTCACCAGAGATGTAGGGTTCGGAAAAATCTAGTTAACAAACATCATGCCTCAAGTGAGATATGTGATCCTGCATCGTATGTCTTGAGATCCATTTTTGTTTCACGTGCATATATACTAACAAGTGGTACCAGAGTCATGGTTCAATTTGATCTATAGGTGACACCGAAGATCACTACAGGGCACGATTACTGTATTTTCCACACTATGCAAAGCTTGCACTAGTAGGTGTCTGGGAGGAACATGGCGTAAAGTGGAGCACGACGGTGATCCACGATTCGATCTTTGGAGTAGGTCACTTTGATTATAGCAACTTGGATTGTACGATAAGATCACTACATGGATTCTGGCCTATCGCAACGAAAAAAATCGTAGCAATAGGTCATTTTTCGTCGCAATATGTCACTGTCGCAATGAAAAATAATGTGGCGATAGTTTTTACGAATCTTTTGTGTAAGTCCCGTGGCAGTAGGTTATTGCGATGACTTGACATCCGTGGCAAACAGTATGGTATTGCAACGATTTTACATCAGTGGCAAATAGTAGGTTATTGCAATGATTTCACGTATTGCGACGATTAACGTATTGCAATGAATAGTATGGTATTGCAAAGATTTTACATTAGTGGCAAATAGTATGTTATTGTAGCGATTTCACATTCGTGGCAAATAGTATGGTATTGCAATAATTTAACGTATTGCAACGATTAACGTATTGCAATGAATAGTATGGTATTACAACGATTACACATTCATGACAATAGTATGTTATTGCAACGATTTCACATTCGTGGCAAATAGTATGGTATTGCAACGATTTAACGTATTGCAATGAATAGCAGGGTATTGCAACGATTTAACATTTGTGGCAATAGTGTTATTGCGATACAACTGTGGCAAATAGTATGGTATTGCAATGATTTGACGTAATGCAACGATTTAACGTATTGCAACGAATATCATGGTATTGCAACGATTTCACATTCGTGGCAATAGTATGGTATTGCAACCATTTCACAGTTGTAGCAAATAGTAGGATATTGCAATGATTTAATGTATTGTGATGATTTAACGTATTGCAACGAATATTAAAGTATTGTAATGATTTCATATGCATGGCAATAGCATGGTATTGTAACGATTTCACATTCGTGGCAAATAGCATGATATTGAAACGATTACACATCCGTGGCAAATAGTATAGTAGCGTGACAATTCAGTGTCCATGACAAATAGTATGTTATTGCAACGATTTCACATTCGTAGCAAATAGTATGGTATTGCCACGATAACACATATGTGGCAAATAGTATGGTACTGCCACGATTTAGTGTTTGTGGCAAATATATTTTGTTACAAAGATTTCACAAGCGTGGTGAATAGTATTATATTGCAATGATTTCATATCCGTGGGAAATAGTATGGTTCTGCAATGATTTCACATCCGTGGTGAATAGTATGGTATTGCAACGATTTCTTATCTATGGCAATAGGTTCGTAATACAACGTTTCCTGATCTGTGGCAATAGGTTTGTAATGGAACGTTTCCTGATCTGTGGCAATAGGTTCGTAATGCAGCGTTTTTTGATCAGTGACAATACGGTTGTAATGCAAATTTAATGATTTGTGGCGATAGAGGTGTAATGTAACATCTTGTCATCTGTGGCAATAGTTTTGTAATGCGACATTTTCTGAGTGGTGGCAATAGGTGTCTAGTGCAATGTTTTTTGAGTCGTGGCCAAATGTTTATACTGCAACATTTTTGTAATTCGTGGCAATAGCTTCCTATTGCAACAATTTATCATTCACGAAAAGAAATTCGTAATGCAACGTTTTATAATTAGCGGTAGTAGAATCCTAATGCACCAGGTTTGAAAATTAGTGGCAACAGAATCACAAGTTTAACAATAAACATCCATCAACTGATATTGCACAATGCATAACAACACTCAAGTATTACTAAAGCGACGTTTATGCATGATAAAAGTTTGTCTAAGATGACCGGGACTAATTGGAACAGGTGCCTTTTGGTGGCCCTTTTCTTGGCCCTTTTGTGGAGTCTCCAACATTTTGCGCATTTCAGCCATCATTGAGAGGCGCATGTCCTCCATTTACTAAGCTCTCTATTCACGATCAGCTTCTATCTAACCTTCTATGTTTTGGTCTTGAAGGTTTAACTCTTCATTCTTCTGGTTTATGCAGTCCATCTGGGTGGTTAAGCTATCATTTCTTCCTTCCAACTCCTGCACTTGGTGATTGAGGCCTGCATTTCTATCATCTAAGTTTCGAACTTGGTCGTTGAGGTTTTCAACCATCTGGATACGCATATGTTCACATTCATGATCTGTAGATTTAGCAATATAACCACGCCCCCAAACCTGTGATCTTGCACAAACAATTGAGGATTTATAACAATGTTGGAAGATGTGATTTCTCTCCTCATTTGGAATTGGGCCTCCCTGCTTAGCTTCCTTGTTGTCCACTTGGGCACA
This sequence comes from Tuctoria greenei, assembly GCA_036927565.1. Taxonomy (NCBI): domain Eukaryota; kingdom Viridiplantae; phylum Streptophyta; class Magnoliopsida; order Poales; family Poaceae; genus Tuctoria; species Tuctoria greenei. The sequence continues at coordinate 119,488,394 of JAYESD010000003.1, read as the reverse complement.
TGCCTGGATCTATATACGAAAAGGAAAATCACAGATACATTACAAATATTTATTTAATTGGGGATTGTTTGAAGTGTTACTAACATGTACCACTTCTGCCTGTTCGTTTGCCCATTCACCGTTCTTCAAATGGCTTGCCTCCCACAGTTGTATGTCATCGGATTCTTCTTCGATCTCTGGGTCTCACTAGATAAAATACAATTAAAATTCAATATGTAGGTATACATACTAGTCCGCAAAGTGTCTGCTAGTCCGGACAGTCCGGTACGACCACGGACTAGTCCGATATTTTGACCCCATAACTCCTAAGGATCGGCGCAGACCTAATCTTCTTCTACCTCACAACACCTCTCATGTTCTCTATCTTCACTCGAGTGCTCCCAAGGCGATACAGGAATATCTCCATCATATCCTCTCAAAACTCCGTGGGAATCAACCTATACTGCTAGGGGATCGACAACCCTGGACTAATCCACACAAAAAACTTCCTCAACGCCTCAAATCGAAGGATTTGGTAAATCTCTCTCCAAACCCTAGAACCTTTTGATGAGTAGGGTTAGGCCCGATCTTCCGAAAGGTATGTCGATTGGGGTGGAGAACTCGACGTTGATGATCCGCGGCACTCGAGCGGTTCGAGTACCCCTGCAATCACTACACCACGGCTCCGTTGGTTATCAACCGTGCTGCACACGCTTGACCTTGCCAAGAAGGCTAATCCCTGCAAGTGCAATCGAGAACACGAGCAAGAACGTAGAAGACACGATCGGAAATCGCGAAATTGGGGTCTCACAAACCGTAGAACGGCGATTTTATTGATCTAAGCAAAACCCACCGAATATGACCGGCGGCTGCAGTATTTATAGGCTAGGGCTAGGGTTCGACCAAAACACGATTAGACGCGTCCCTAATGGACTCTTACGGGATACAAGGCCCAAAGGCCCGATTCAGTGGCGCAGCACCGGATAGAAATATGGACTCGACTTGTTTCGACGATTCCCAATGACTCCGGAGGAATTTTGAGGTGGGACCAGAACCATTGGAAAGTTTATCTTCTCCTCTTTCCGTGCATATGTAGAACGTCGAAAATGGAGTCCGTATGCCTCCTGGGCGTCTGTTTTAAGGTGGACTGCTCCTGGACTCCGAGTTGAACTCGAGTCCGAGTTGTAAACTATTTCCATCTACTTGTGGACGTCCCAGGTGGTTCTCCACGCTCCCAAGGCCTCCTTCCTTCACTTGTTGATCTTCTCCATTATTCCTAATAACAATTAAATCATCACATAGCAATCTATTCTCAAACTCACATACAAAAGAAGTTAAGAACGAATTCACCTGCTGATTTAATAACCGTGCCCGTGCTCTTGTGATTGGTCCTTGCAGTTCAATGCACGTCTCTGCTGTTGTGATGTCCTCATCATCCTCCCCCTCTTGAATTGGAGTCGTCCTCGACTCAAGTTCATCTTCTTCTCCCAAGTACGGTCGCAAATCTGAAATGTTAAATGTAGAACTAACCCCAAAATCGGGAGGCAATTCAAGCTTATATGCATTATCATTAATCTTTTCAACGATCTTAAAAGGACCAGCAGCTCGTGGCATAAGTTTAGATTTTCTCAAGTCGGGAAATCGCTCTTTTCTCAAATGTAACCACACCAAATCGCCCGGTTCAAGTTTTACTTCTTTTCTACCTTTACTACCTGCAATCCTATACTTCTCATTCATCATTTCAATATTTTTCTTTGTAGTTTCATGCATCTTAAGAATGAATTCAGATCGTTGTGTAGCATCCAAATTTATAGTTTCAGAAGGAGGCAAAGGTAGTAAATCAATAGGAGCACGGGGATTGAAACCATACACTACCTGGAATGGACTTACCTTTGTCGTGGAGTGAACGGATCTGTTGTAAGCAAATTCTATATGTGGTAAACACTCCTCCCACAACTTCAAATTTGTTTTCAAGACAGCCCGTAACAGAGTGGATAAAGTACGATTAACTACCTCGGTCTGTCCATCCGTTTGTGGGTGACATGTAGTTGAAAACAGCAACTTGGTTCCTAATTTATACCACAAAGTTCTCCAAAAATGACTTAAAAATTTTGCATCACGATCAGAAACAATGGTATTTGGCACACCATGTAAACGAACAATTTCCGTCATAAATAAATCAGCAATGTGTGAGGCATTATCATTCTTATGACAAGGTATAAAGTGTGCCATTTTGGAAAAACGATCAACAACTACAAAAATACTATCCCTCCCCCTCTTAGTCCTAGGCAATCCCAAAACAAAGTCCATAGAAATATCCTCCCAAGGTACACTAGGAACAGGAAGAGGCATATAAAGACCATGTGGGTTAAGACGAGACTTAGCTTTGTTGCAAGTAGTGCATCGTGACACGTAGCGCTCGACATCACGCCTCATCTTTGGCCAAAAGAAGTGTGTGGACAGCACGTCTTCAGTTTTCTTCACTCCAAAATGTCCCATCAAACCTCCTCCATGTGCTTCCTGCAAAAGCAATAGACGAACGGAGCTAGCTGGAACGCATAGCTTGTTAGCACGATAGAGGAGACCCTCTCGCAACACATATTTATTCCAAGTTCTTCCTTCTCTACAATTTTCAAAAGCAACTTTGAAGTCCAAATCAGTAGGATATAATGCTTTAATTGTTTCCAAACCAAAGATTTTATGATCAAGTTGGGACAGCATGGTATAACGCCTAGATAATGCATCGGCAATGATATTTTCCTTCCCTTTCTTATGCTTAATGATGTATGGAAACGACTCTATGAACTCAATCCATTTAGCATGTCGTTTATTCAGATTGGTTTGACACTTAAGATACTTCAATGATTCATGATCGGAATGTATGACAAACTCCTTAGACCAAAGATAATGTTGCCAAGTTTGTAATACACGGACTAAGGCATACAATTCCTTATCATAAGTGGAGTAATTCAGAGAAGGACCATGAAGTTTTTCACTAAAGAAAGCAACGGGTTTACCTCCTTGTATGAGAACGCCTCCAATACCAATGCCGCTTGCATCGCATTCTAGCTCAAAGGTCTTGTCAAAATCAGGAAGTTGTAATAATGGTGCTTGTGTAAGCTTCAATTTGAGAGCATCAAAAGCTTGTTGCTGCTGTTCGCCCCATCGAAATGGAACTCCCTTCTTCGTTAGCTCATGTAGTGGTGCTGCAATGGTGCTGAAATCCCGCACAAAGCGCCGATAAAATCCTGCAAGACCAAGAAAACTACGAACCTGTGTGACGGTAGTTGGGGCTGGCCAGCTGGTGATTGCTTCAATTTTTGCCTCATCCATCTCAATTCCCTGCGAGGAAACGACATAGCCAAGAAACGAGACTCGATTGGTGCAAAAAACGCACTTTTCGAGGTTACCAAACAAACGTGCATCTCTCAAAACAGTAAAAACAGCACGTAAATGATCAAGATGTTCATCATATGACTTGCTGTAAATGAGGATATCATCGAAGTAAACCACCACAAATTGTCCAATGAAAGCACGTAAAACCTCGTTCATTAATCGCATAAAGGTGCTGGGTGCATTAGTTAAACCAAAAGGCATGACTAACCACTCATAAAGTCCAAACTTGGTTTTAAATGCAGTTTTCCATTCATCTCCTAGTGCCATTCTAATTTGGTGGTAACCACTACGCAAGTCAATTTTTGTGAAGATGATAGCACCACTCAATTCATCAAGCATGTCATCTAATCGAGGAATAGGATAACGATATCGAATGGTGATGTTATTAATCGCTCGACAATCAACACACATGCGCCAACTACCATCTTTCTTAGGAACCAAAAGAACAGGAACGGAACAAGGGCTAAGGCTTTCACGAATGTACCCGCGGTCCAAAAGATCTTGGACTTGTCGCTGAATTTCCTTAGTTTCTTGTGGATTCGCCCTGTATGCTGCACGATTTGGCAAACTTGCTCCTGGAATCAAATCGATCTTGTGTTCAATGCCTCTCATCGGTGGTAAACCAGGGGGTATCTCGGAGGGAAACACATCCTCAAACTCCTGCAAAAGGTTAGCAACAGCAGGGGGCAATGCAATAGACAATTCATGAAGTGAAAACATGGCTTCTTTGCAAACTAAAACATAGCACATCCCCTTAGCATCGAATAAATCAGCAAGTTCAGATTTAGTTGCGAGCAATGATGGTGATTTTAACTTAATAACTTGCTGTTTTTCAGATTCTAATTTAGTTGCTTTGCCCTCACGAATTTTACTCTTCTCAAAATGAACAATTTCAGCAGGAGTCATGGGGAGCAAAGTGATTTTCTTTCCCTTATGCATGAGAGTATATTTATTGGTTCTACCATGATGAATAGCATCTGTATCAAATTCCCAAGGACGACCCAATAAAAGAGAACAAGCATCCATAGGAACAACATCAAAATCAGCAAAATCATGGTATGAACCAATTGAAAAATGGATTCTCGCTGTTTGTGTTACCCGAACCTTACCGCTGTTGTTGAACCATTGAATGTGGTACGGATGAGGGTGTGCTCTTGTTGTCAAACCGAGTTTCTTGACAACGTCCGTATTCACCAAGTTATTGCAGCTACCCCCATCAATTATAGTGTGTACACGGCAGTCCTTGACGACGAGAAACATGTGGAAGAGGTTGTGTCGTTGTAGCTTGTCGTCGGTCTCCACTTTGGAGCTCAAGGCACGCTGCACAATGATGCTCCTATAGTTCTCCGTCGCCGCTGTACCAAGTACCTCTTCTTCGGTGTGTTCGTCATTTGGATCTGTAAAGTCAGTAGCAAAAGAATTTTCATCTTCAACATCCGAAGTACTATCATACCCGCCATCGTCGCGTGCTATGTATGCCCGTTTGCTCGGGCAATCTCTCATCATATGACCAAGTCCCTGGCAGCGGTGACACTTAATGTCGGAAGTACGACCCGTAGAAGGAGTGGACGACGAAGGCTTGAATGATGTCGCCTTGCTACCTTCCGGCACGCGAGAAGGTGGAGCAGCAGGTATAGTTCGTTGGCCGCCATTGGGTGGTGTAGTCGCTGCACGGGGGGCCGAAGATGGTGCTGTTTTGGATGGTGTAGTTGCTGCACGCGGCGTGAAGTTGCTCCTCGTGCGTTGTTGCTGTTGTTGTCGGCCCTGCAATTCTTTTTCTGCCAACATAGCAAGCTGAAACAATCTGTTAACAGTATCATATTCTTTGTAATCAACAATGTCCTGAATTTCACGCCTCAACCCCCCATAAAAACGAGCTATTTTATCATCCATGTCCTCTACTACCCCACAACGCAGCATACCCTTTTGTAACTCTTGATAATACTCCTCTACGGACATGTTACCTTGGTCTAAACGCTGCAATTTTTTGCGAAGGTCCCGCTGAAAAGATGGAGGAACAAATCGAACACGCATAGCTTCCTTTAATCTATCCCATGTTGGAGGATCAGTTCTAGTTTTAACAAGTTCATTCCACCATATGATAGCAAAGTCCTTAAACTCACTAGTGGCTTGACGACCTCTATGTTGTTCAGGAACAAGATGGGAATTAAATTTTTGCTCTACTGTCATCTCCCAATCAAGATAAGCCTCAGCATCATAAGCACCAGAAAAAGAGGGTATAGTAAATTTCACTTTAGCAAAAGGATCATCAGGAGGGCGGTTATAATTGTTATGATTATTACCTCCCATACCTCGACGATAAAGTGGCAGTCTTGGCTGATTACTGTGATTTTCCAGTTCATCATAAGCATTGTCTTCTTGTCTTCCAGCGAGAGGCAACCGAGCCTCAAAAGTATTCATCCGAAGAGCAAGGTCATCCAGTTTGCGAGTCAAGTTCGCCAATGACTCCTCCGTTGATGCGTTGTATTTGGCGAACATATCACGTAACTCAACATGTTGAACACATTCATCATTATTTTCTTCTCCTGCCATTGTTAGTAGGAAACAAAAGACAACAAAAAAAATGTTATCCCTATCAACTACAGTGACAATGTGGAAGGTGGAAGAAAACAATCTCTCTCGCTCAAGCGTCTTACCACGCTCTTACAAGTGTTCTTACCGACACAGCAGGTGGTGTGGACGGTGAGATGAACCAATGAAGCGTGGGGTGATTGCAAAGGTACCTGTTATGCTCAAGAGAAAGGTGGAGCTTGGATGGCACAATATGGTGGCTAATAAGCAGAAAATCGTTAACAGCTAAACAAAGTTGAATAAGTATTCAATGTAGGAAACTGTTGCTGGTCAACTGAGTGCCTTAGAGCCTAGCACAACACAAGGAAGTATTAAGGCAAAAGAAAGACAGAATGATATAACCAAACAAACAGCACCAAGTGGTATAGGCCAATTGCTTTAATATGCGTGCTCTTCACTATTTTTTTTTTCTTTTTTGTAATATTTTTTTGATATTTTTTCTTTACTCAGTAGCACAAATATAGGAAGCACACAAATTTGCAGCTCAATTGGATGTAATATGCGGCCTATAGAAAATCAAGAAGGTTCTTTAAAATTCGTGCTGAAACTTCGGAGGCCGGATAGCCTATCTTCCGAGGGGAATTTGAGCAATCTAATTTCGCCGAACGCGGCTACGCGGCGGAAAATCAGATGCGAAATTTCGCGTAGATGAATTTGAAAAAAAAATTCGCCCGATTTCGAGTTCGTATGCGAAAGTTATGGCCGTTTTAAGGTAGGCTGTCCGAGTTACGTTTTTTTGGATGTTGATTCCAACTCGGTTTGAGAACAGAACTCGCAAACGGATACGAAAACGATCGGGAATTTGCACAGCAACTAATGGGGTGGTGTGTGATGATTCAAGGATGAATGGCACAAAGATTTGTCACCTAATCTAGGGCTGGCGATGCGGGAGTTCACGCAAGGCGGCTAGCTAGGGCAAACCGATGAACGTGGCGGATCGGTTTGTTATTTAGGGATTGTGGAATAGGTGTCGAATAGCAAGAAAACAAGGACGAAACACGATAACTAGGACCAAAAAACACAAAGCTAAACCAGCAACAAGACTCAACCACACGAATGCAAACTCAACAATGCAAACTGAAAAATGAAACTGCAGGCACTATAGTCTGGGAAGCGGTAAAAACGATCTAATTTTTTTTGTGGCTTTTTTTATGGACTCTAGGTACGAAACAAAATCGATCTAATGGAAGGAAGGAAAGCAAAGATACCTCACGGGCAACCTGGAAATCTGATACCAATTGATGAGTAGGGTTAGGCCCGATCTTCCGAAAGGTATGTCGATTGGGGTGGAGAACTCGACGTTGATGATCCGCGGCACTCGAGCGGTTCGAGTACCCCTGCAATCACTACACCACGGCTCCGTTGGTTATCAACCGTGCTGCACACGCTTGACCTCGCCAAGAAGGCTAATCCCTGCAAGTGCAATCGAGAACACGAGCAAGAACGTAGAAGACACGATCGGAAATCGCGAAATTGGGGTCTCACAAACCGTAGAACGGCGATTTTATTGATCTAAGCAAAACCCATCGAATATGACCGGCGGCTGCAGTATTTATAGGCTAGGGCTAGGGTTCGACCAAAACACGATTAGACGCGTCCCTAATGGACTCTTACGGGATACAAGGCCCAAAGGCCCGATTCAGTGGCGCAGCACCGGACAGAAATATGGACTCGACTTGTTTCGACGATTCCCAATGACTCCGGAGGAATTTTGAGGTGGGACCAGAACCATTGGAAAGTTTATCTTCTCCTCTTTCCGTGCATATGTAGAACGTCGAAAATGGAGTCCGTATGCCTCCTGGGCGTCTGTTTTAAGGTGGACTGCTCCTGGACTCCGAGTTGAACTCGAGTCCGAGTTGTAAACTATTTCCATCTACTTGTGGACGTCCCAGGTGGTTCTCCACGCTCCCAAGGCCTCCTTCCTTCACTTGTTGATCTTCTCCATTATTCCTAATAACAATTAAATCATCACATAGCAATCTATTCTCAAACTCACATACAAAAGAAGTTAAGAACGAATTCACCTGCTGATTTAATAACCGTGCCCGTGCTCTTGTGATTGGTCCTTGCAGTTCAATGCACGTCTCTGCTGTTGTGATGTCCTCATCACCTTTGATTTTCCTTGTTTTTGCTCAAAAATCTTAGTACTCCTGGCCAATACATGCTCTATTGATGTATTACATTTACCATAGATCACTTTTTCATTGAGTAACCTCAAATTTTGCCAAGTTGGAGTTTGAATAGCCGCATAACGGAATAGTCTGTTCTCAGGCCAGACAAGTCCTGTACTATGAATTAGTCTATCCCTGAACAATGGACAAGTCCGGTATGCCCTAATCAGTACCATAGCTTGCATCAATTTAATGCAATTCCTTGTCATCCTTGCTTATCCATATCCTTTATATCTTCCTTTTCACGATCATGTCGAGCTCGAATGAGAATCCCTCCGACTTTGAAGCCGAATTGGATCAAGATCCATTGCCTCTTGCTACGGTGGACCACACCAAGAAAAGGCAAGATTGGGCTGTTGATTCATCGCTCACTTCAGCTCGGGTGCAGTGAAAGGTTCCGGCTAAGAAGCAAACCTCCAAGGGCAAGGATGTGGTTGGACCCAGCTCGGCGGCTCCTCACCAAGTTAAGGGCAAAGGCAAACGAATTGCCTCCAACCCGATTGGCCCCCTGAAAATGGCTCCTCGAAGACAGAGAAACAGAAATCCCTCAGAAGATAAGTTCAATGGAAAGGGCAGCGATATTGCGTGGAAATACAGGAAGGTTGATGCCTACAGTAGTGGGAAGGTGGCTGTTGATCCGAGTTTTGGAGTGATTTCTACTTGGATTACTACAGCAGCATCTACCTCACTATGAAGACTCCAGTGGTGCGCATTCAGTGGATAGATTGGGGCTACATTGAGAGGAAGAGTTATGATGCCTTTGATGAGTTTGTGGCTGCAGTGGAGAGGCACGGTCTAAAGGATCTATTATCCTTTAGATAAAACTGGAATGATGAAGTGATAGCCAATTTCTACTCCACCTGCTCCTTTTCTCAAAGGGGTGAAGAAAGAGTCAGCTGGATGACTCATGGATCTATATACTCTATCGCCTATGGTGATTTTACAAAGCTGCTTCATCTTGAGGATAGCGGGGACCATAAGATTGTGATCCACAATGACATTCCTCTGGAGAAGGACAAGATGGGTTTTCTAGATGACACTCGCCTCTGCTACAATCTCCCATCGACCAAGAACATTAATCCATTCTTCATTGTCCTTAATAGAGTGCTTCAGAACACAATTTCTCCTAAGGATTGGGACGCAGGCAGTGCCCAAGGTTACTAGAGAACCTTGATGAAGGTGATAAGCAAAAAGAGGAGGTTTGATGTGTTCAACTACATTTGGATTGATATGTGAACATTTCTTGTACTCCAAACCGCTCTTCTGGCTATGCACCATACCTGATGTTCATGATAAAGAAGGTCAAAGGAATTGAGTTTGTGAAGGATGTGGAGCATACAGTGCTAAGGCCTCAGAAGCCTCCTCAAGCCACTCTCCCAGCTGCTCCCTCTCCTAACTCAAGTGAGGAACACCCAAGGATATCCCAAGAATAAACAAGGCCTTCCCCTAGAACTAGGGCCCCTCCATCTCGCAAAGGGTCCGCTAGCGGGATCATGAAGTATTTGGCTGCCATCTTCGGTTCTTGCCACAAATCAGAGGTGAAGATTCACAAGATGAACAAGGCAAGAAAGGAAGATATGAGATACATGAAAGAAAATGTCAAAGCCATTTGTCAAAAACTGGAGATTGAGCCTATTGGATCTCAAGTTATCTCAGAGGACTCTGAATCAGACATTTCGGAGCTTCCACATCTCTCTCTCTCCATCCGAGCTTACCTACTTTGGCCTTAGGAGCACAACAAGTGGTTCTTCTCATCCTCCTCCTCAACCTGATGAAGAAGATGAAGAAAGGACCAACAGCGCGGATGAAGGCGGCAACAAGGAGTAGATACCTCCTTCTCTTCATTTTTGGTGCTTTGATGCCAAAGGGGGAGTCTTAGGTCGTAGCATTAGGTTGAGAGAGAGAGAGAGAGAGTTATATTCCTCTTTTGTGTTTTGTTGCTACTCTGGCATGCTTTTAATATTGTAAAACCTAAATTATGCTTTCATCATGCTTTTGGACATGTTTTGTGGAATGATGATTATGTCATAGTATGATCAATGGTTTATGCTTTAAAACTGCTATTTGTGCTTGTTATCCTTGATGATGTTATGATTATGCTCCTTATCTCATTCACATCAATATTTTGCTCACACACATAGTTTTTGCACCCCACTATAAAGAGTGCACATATGTATTACTTCTACGTTGACTATTTTGCTCAAAATTCATATGTGCACACTTTATGAAAATCTGAATTTTTCATCATATTTGTGTAATCTCAATTGGTTGTCGTCAATCACCAAAAATGGGGAAATTGAAAGTGCATCTAGGCATCCCTTGTGGGTTTTGGTTGATTTATGACAAACAAATGAGATCCTAACAAAATTGTTGAGACGAGCGCAGGTTTTTAAGCAATTAGGAAGAAAGCACAAAAAGAAAGGAGAATGAGGATCCAAAGGAAAAAGAGCTCAAGAGCTGAAACGATTAGAATTATTTTGTATGGAGTGTGTCGGAGAAACACACCCCAAGAGCTCAAGTAAAACAGATTACACTCACTGCACAAAAATCAGCATGTGCGGACTAGACCGTTATCAATTGGACTAGTCCGATATCTCTCTGACTAAAAACGGACATGTCCTCCCCAGTGCGGACTTGTCCGCAGCCCTTCACATTTGAAAAAAATGGACAAGTCTAATATCCACCGGACCAGTCCAAAAACTCTCTGACTAAAATCGGACAAGTCCTTCCAAGTGCGGACTTGTCGTCAGTTCTACACAGTGTTCACCACACCGAACAAGTCCGATATCAACCGGACTAGTCCGAAAAGTTTATGTGCCTAGATCGGACTAGTTCGTACCTTAAAGGACTAGTCTGGTATCCAACAACACTTAGGGTTTTCCACACACCTCACATTGGACTATTCTGGTGTCCACCACGGACTAGTCCGTACTTCGCAAACCCTAACGATAACCTATGGAAACCCTAATATAAATAGAGGTGTACGGCCATACATCGAACTCTCTCGACTCCCTGCACTGTCACACCTCCCAAGATCCTAAAAATACATCTCTCCACTAATTCTAAACCTAAAAGGATCAAATCTTTGAGGATTAGGGATTGGACAAAGGAGAGAACTGATTCCACACGATCTTGAGCTCTTGGGTTTGACCTCTCACACACTCTCATTGTTTATTGTATATCTTTTGAGTGTATTTGGTGGTGTTCATTGCTGCAATTCTTGGGGAGCCCTCAACTTTTGGGAAGGCCCCTTGAACAAGTTATTTGCCCCTGTTGATTAGTGGTTGAGAATCGGCCTCCGTGGCGATTCAACGAGGGAAGGGTTAGACCCGGTCCTCTGTGGACTCATCAACGGGGATGTAGATTCCTCCGTGGGATCGAACCTCGGGATGAATCATGTGTCTCGCGTGTTCTTGTGCACTCTTCATCATAATCTAGGTTTTGCTTAGTATTGTAAAATTTACCTTGAAACATTCTATCATACTTGATCATTGCAATACATTGGTTCATTAGCTCAATACACATTACTTGTAATCTCATTTCCACTTCATAGTGTGCTAGAAGTAGAATTATCAATTTACTTTGATCTTCTAGTCCGCGCACACCGGACTACTCTACATCATAACAGACTAGTCCGACCTGCACGTATTTGATATATTTGTTAAGTGTTTTCAGGATTCTCCCCCCCCCTCTAGGCTACATTCAATATTTAGTGCAAAGTAAAAGCATGATTTATTTTTCATACCTTCTCGTAACTAAGTTGGACGTAGGATTTGGAGCCAAGCAAATGTTTCGTCTTTTGTCTTCCTCGATTTTGAGAATCGGTTCTGCTTATCGACTGCAATAATTTTAAGAATTAATTCCACGAATGAATGTAAATATAATAGTTTTTGTATGATGTGAAGCTATTAATAAGTTAGCTGACCTTGAATCGATCAGACCCAAAATATTCTATTAGGTGCAACCACTCGGACGTCGGTATGTCATCAGGCTTGTTTCGTATACGTTCTTCATCGGTCGAATAACTCTTATAGAAGGCATGAAAAGTCGAGCGCCACCCCTTGTAGACCCCACCAGCAATTTTCAAAATTTTTCTTGCGCTCTTCCATGTGTCTTCCAAGTCCCAAAAATTTTGTACATTGTATAACACGTTCCTGTAAATGTACAAGATGGAGATTGTAAGAAAAAATTACTTGTGTGGGGTATGATGACACTAACCAAAATGTCTCGTACTATTTCTCTCTTGCTAGTATCGCCAACCTCTGCCCACTTCCTTGCACCGATGAGGGGTACATGTTTTTTTATTAACATAACCACACCATTGACAAAGTGCCGCTGATTAATACCAATAGCATCACCCCACCTAGTGGAAAACTTAATTGGTAGCTTTACATTGTCCATTATACTAACTTGGGATGCATAGTGTATGCTGGCAACCTTAAGTCCTGTAGCCACACCTCTTCCAACCTTCCTTCCTTCTGTTACATTGATACAAACGATAAACGATTAAAGCAAATTACAACCAGACCAATTTTAGTATCATGTACAAATAGTGTGAAAATAAGAAAAGTCTGATGTTCATACCATCTTCAGTATGAGTGCGGCAAATACGAGCGTTGGACGACCGCGTCCCAGCAGCATTTTGTTCTGTATTATGCCCTCCTTGTTTATATTAGTTGTCGTATCAGACCAACAAATGAATTAAAAATGAACTAGTTAGGAATGTCCGAACGACAATTATTTTGATGGGGAGGGAGTACATTGTTGACTTCTTTGTTGCTGTTATTAGGTACACATGTCACTGGCGCTACTGTACCCGTAGTATTACAGAGGACTTTTAGTCCAGCAGTGAAGCAGGCAAGACTGAGGGGACGGGCATGCCGCTGGCCACGCTAGACTAGACAAAGATAGGGTTTGCCGGTTCAATCTGACTGACATGAGCTAGAGCGCGTCTCGAAGAGAATTTATTGCAGGGCGAGTAATGAACGCCAGCGGTAGCAGGTGGCGAATGCAAGACAGATAAGGCGAGCAGCTTGCTGGATTGAAATCCTCTTCAGTACTGCACCTGCAGTAGCTGCCACTAACATGTGGACCCATGAGACATTGGGTGCACTTGTTAGTGGCAGCTACTGCAGGTGCAGTACTACATAGTCCCAGCTTGTGACGCTTAATAAAGTGAGGGTTCAGTCTGGCCGACATCACTCGGAGCAACTCTCGAGGAGGATTGGTGGTAAGCGAGTAATGGCCAGGGATTTGCGGGCGACGGGGTCATCATGGCACGCAAAGGATGGGACGTGGTGATGGGCGAGGGAGACGCGTTAGGGAGGACACTGAAGTGACCAGCAGCAGGGGGTGGGCGCCGGTGCCGGCTAGAGTGGCCAGCAGCAAGAGAGCACAACGTGGAGGCATCAAAAAATCATGCCATCACATAGGCTGATGAATTGTTAACTATAAAGACTAGGAACATAGAATTGCAAGGCATACTAAAACAATTAGTAGAACCTAGTACATACTCCCTCTGTCCCAACTCATCTCTATTCCTAGGATTCAAACATCATCTCAGCAAATAATGCAAATCACCATGATACCCATCATCAATACATTTAAGGGACAGAACGTAGTCTCTCAAAATGCTCCAAATTCAATGCTAGAGGAGTAAAAAACTAACACGCTCTGCCAAAAAAATGGCACAGGAGAGAGGCAGGTAGTAATGTGATGTGATATGGGTGGTTCGAAGCTACCGATAGAGTTGGAGTGGGACATTTTTTAAACTCCAAAAGTAAAGTTACGTTGGGACGGAGGGAGTATTTCTGATTTGTATATCTATACCTGTTGTTGGTTCATGCATCGTAGTACCAGGGAGTGAAGAATCTCGGGGTTCTTGAAGATCATGTGCTGCAATATTCTTTGCATTTCACGCAAAGGAATTAATATTTTCTAATTTTTTTTCAATTTTGAAAGTGAACACATATATAGTTATACCAGGTGCTTGTTCGCCATGATGAATGCTTGTAGATGATATCACGGTTTGTTGTCTTGTTCCTAAAGTAAAGAGCATAAGTATATTACAAGTAGTCATTCCGAATAACAGTGATAACAATAGATTACATGACCGACATAGATTTTGGATCGGACTGTGTGGTTTCTATAAACTGACAGTGTTTGTTTGGAATGGAGGAATTAGAAAAGAAGGAATAGGAAAAAACGCACGATCCGAGAAAGCACAACAAAGAAAGAAGTGTAAAATCTGTGGGAACTGAAAATCTTAGGAATACAAATTTGTAACACATGAATGAGAGTACAACATTTGGAGTGGTTGATTAGATAACCCGTGTGTCATTTACTTCTAAATCCATAAATTACATACTACCTCCGGTTTTTAATATTTGTCGTTCCCGGCCAGGAATTAAACTAGAAATACACTACCGTAATAAGCTGTTAGAGTGACATTTATTTTAGGACAGATATAGTATATGCTATATATATATATATATATATATAACTAAATTTGTGAAACATAAGAGCACATTTCTTCTTTGTTAATTTATTTAATCTTCGTATATCAGCATGCATCGTGTAGAACTTAACTAGCCCAAAACCGCATGGATTGTGTAGAACCTAGCCAATATAGCTATATAAAAAGATGGCATGGATCATGTACAGCTTACGTAGAATAAAATTGGAGTCTGAGATGTTGCAGGGAGGTGTCGGCGACGAAGAGGTTCGGTAGAGCCCGTCAAACTTGGTCGCCCGGCATTGTACCCACGAGTCACCACCACCAAGAGCTTTGAGGTGTCACTGCAAGATCCATGTGGAAAAAATTTGTAAAAACCGTGGAAAATGAAAAAAACGGAATTTCTTAGGAATACAAGTTAGGAACACATCACAGAGAGTACAACACATTTGGAGTACTACGAGATCCCTGCAAGGGCCGGGCAGCGGTGTGTCAGGAACGGAGGCCAGTGTTTCCATTTATACTCATCGTGGCTGAAATAGGGCTACAACAGGCGGGACTGAAATTGGTGGCACAGGTAGTGAAAATTGAATGATCAAAATCTCAATTGTGACGCGCAAAGAAGATTGAAAAAAATTTTGCGGGCGTGGAGAATTTGGCACTAGCCATACCCTTGTGCACGCATACAATAGTGATTAAGTACATGTCATGCCGTGTCGATTCCTGCACATGGTGCGTGTAGATAGAGGGGTAGATTTCTTCGAACAACTTCCTCGCTTCTTAATTACAGTATGGCCTAGCTGCTTGCTCGCCATGCGACCGCTAGTTCCCCATCATCTTTGTTGCCATGCATGGAGATCAAAATCTAGAAGCAGCCATGTGCTAGCTAGTGGGACATTACAAAAAATATGAACAAAAATATGAATCGCCAAATGTATGTGTGCTAATGCAAACGACATGCAAATACAGAACACCCAAGTCCACGAGAGGACGATGGCAAATCCATGTTATAGTAAAAGGTAAACAATCAGCATTCTGTAACATTGATCACAATGAAGTGATAACATATAGTATATACTACTACTAAAAATACATTTTCACACGCGCCATGATTTTTTGTCAATGTATGACCTATAAGAAAAAATAATCTCATCAATTATGAAATTTTACCGGATTACTATTACATAAGGTTGCTAGAATTTTCACCGGATTTCAATCTTTTAGACACATGCAATATAAACGGTCCCTAGTTACAAACAAACAGGAGATATTTTTCAATACTGCATGGGACACATTGTTCATGAACATAAAAGGCATTTTCATTAATATAAAAACAACACATATATTACAAACAAGAAATACGAAAAAACATAGAAAACAGGAAAAGGAAAAACTACTCCTAATCCTACTCTACTCAGAGGAGGTCTCGTCAACATCTGCCGCCGCCGCCTCTTCCTCCCCCGGCACCTGAGTCTGAAGCTTCTGGACGACAGTGTGCAGAAGGTGTCGGTGGCCCTCCACCCCAGCCACCTCCGCGATCGTCTCGTGGAGGGCGTCGAGATGAGCGAACACAAAGCTTAATCCGAAGCAGTAGTGGCCAATGTTGTGGAGTCCATGCTGGTGTGGACGGGAAGGGTCCCAAGAACCCGACGTCAACACGAGCAACTGCTTGAAATCGCCTCCTTGAAGAGATCATCGAAATCCTTAGAATTCAATGAGTGACAGGGATGTCACACTCTCTCCCTCCACACGTGAGAGGCAATAACTAAAATTTTATTGTAGACATGCACCTATGAGAACATCGGAAGCCCGATTCAGAGATTGAACCCCAAACTGATAAGTGGCCAGCCATCCTTAATGTTTATCCATGAGTATGTTCTCCATGAACTTTTAGTATGAAGACAATAGTAATCTTAGCCTTGGTGAAGTTTGATCACCAGATCAATCACGAGCTAATATTATATAAAATCGGTCACCAACGATCTTCTTTCTGGAAAGATGATGATAATAATTGCAGTACGTAAACCGCCAACTACAAATGAAAAAATTGAGTGAAAGAACACAAAAGAGGAGAAACGCGGCCTCAACCACGCTCTCAATGGAGTCCCAACCAAGAATCGTTGATTGTCGCAACACAATGAATTCTTGGCTAGCCATTGAATGTCGGTTATCTCGACCCTTTTTTAGAAAGGGGATATTTTTCGATACTGCATAGGACGCATTGTTCATGAACAGAAAAGACATTTTTCATTAACATGAAAACAACATATATATTACAAACAAGAACTATGAAAGCACATAGAAAACCAGAAAAAGAAAAACGACTCCTAATACTACTCTACTCGGAGTCGGAGGAGATCTCCTCCACCTCCTTCTCCGTCGCCGCTGCCGCTGCCGCCGCCTCCTCATCCGGCAATTGAGTCCAAAGCTTTCGAGCGACGGTCTGCAGATGTTGCTGGCAGGCCTCCACCCCATCCACCTCCCTGATCACCTCGTGGAGGACGTGGAGATGACAGGCCACAAAGCATAACCTGAAGTAAGAGTGACCGGTGGTGTCCATGCTGGTGTAGACGGGAAGTTTCCCAAGACCCAAACGATCACACGAGCGAGATGTATTGGAAAATACATCCCGCGCCAATTTGTCGAGCTTTTTTGCATGCTCGTCGGCAGTAGACAGGTGCTCGGTGGCCTCCTTCAGGCGCCTATGAAGTTCTTTGACGCGGTCTTGGAGGAGGCGGACAGTCTCCTGAACCGAAACGGGATGAGGAGGTGCAGGAACCACGGGCGGAGAAGGGGACGGAGGAGGTGTGGGTGCCGCCTCCAATTCCACTGGCATTGGCAGCGACGGAAACGAAAAAGGAGGTTCAGAGGACGTCGTGTGCCTGGAGCACTTCGGTGTGGGGCTCTCCATTTGTGAGGTGATGGAGGTGCGGAGAAAGAGCGAGAGGTTGTCGACGGTGGTGCGACGGAGAAGCGAGTGGACAAGTTTGGAGGCTATGATCGATGGAGCGGTGCGGCGGAGATGCAAGAGTACGGTGTGCCTTTATAGCGGGCCGTTGTCTAAGGGCGACAGTGGAGATGATCGGATGCTTCGAAAATTGTGCTTTCAAACTGGTGGGTGGGTCAGAGTTACTCCAAACCGTGGTTTGCCTCCTCTAGGTTATCGCAACGACTCAACGCGTCCCATCTCGGCTACACAGGTAGTTTTTTAATTTGATACGCAAAGGGTAAAGGATATGCAATGGCCCACCTGGCATACTTTGTAGGTCCATCCCGCGGTGTTGATGTTTCTTCAATTCCAATTTTTATGTCTGGCATGCAAAGGGCCCAAGCTATGCAATGTTCCAGTTTACAGTTTGTCACCCAAAAGACCTGAAACATGTTTCATGACGTTACATGTTTTCTCTTTTTATTGAAATATCATCATATATAGTTGAAAGATCGTCACAAAACACAAGAAAAAAGTACAAGCACACACAAGAAAAGAAAAACAACAAAAGAAAACCTAAATCCTCCTCCTCCTCCTTAGAGACAACACATCACTAGATTTAGATCACATTCACTAGGTAACTAAACCATTCATTTGTCCAAAAAATAATCAAATCCTTCCTTATGAATTGTCATTCTTGAGGAACACGATGAACACACCACACATTCATTCATTAACACAATATATATATATATATATATATATATATATATATATATATATATCACAAACCCTGGATCATGTTTTTCTGATTGACAAGCAAATGATCTCGAACATGCATGTTTGATGACGTTAGGTGTTTTCTCTTTTTGTTGAAAGATCGTCAAATATATATATATATATATATATATATATATATATATATATATATATATATATATATATATATAGTTTGAGGCTCGTTGATCGTATGTTTGGGGTGTAGCATGCATGGACAACTAACATGCATGTGAGAGAGAGACCTCGATCATGTATGATGACATTACGCGTGTTTTCTCTCTTTTTGTTGAGAGATCGTCATGTTTGAGGCTCGTTGATCATGTTTGAGGCGTAGCAAGCATGCATGGACAAGTAACATGCACCTCGATCATGTTTGATGACGACGTTACGTGTTTTCTCTTTTTGTTGAAATTTCGTCATATATAGTTTGAGGCTCGTTGATCATGTTTGGGGCGTAGCATATCCATGACAACTAACATGCATGTCAAAATAATGGCGGACCTAGGATAGTTAACCGAAGGGTATGCGCTTTGGAAAATATATGCAACTTATTAATAATTTGATAAAAAATATAAAGTTTATAATTTGGTACAAAAGTAGTAAATAACGTCATAAATTTTGATATTTTTCATTATTCAGATTGTGCAATCAATTTTTTTATCAGCGTGCTAATTGTCCAAATGTTATTCAAATTTTCCATCACAGCATTAGCTAGAATGTTTTGTCATTTTTTGTTATGCAAGTCACTCAATTGGGTCAAGGGTTTGACAATGTTCACTAAAAATGCTAAGTGGCATATTCATGGTTTTCAATATTCATATCATATGGCTTTGGTGGGTATTTACTTTCCAATGAGAAAGGAAGACAAAACCTTAAGACTTCAAAACTATGCAAAATTCAAAAATCAAATTCAAGCAAGGATAGGATTTTCGATGGATTTATTTTACTCACCATATCACACCGATCAAAAAATTAGATGACATGTGTCCTAATTAATTTTATGGGTTCAGAAACATGGTAATGAGTTCAAAATATGGGGTATAATAATCTCATATTTTAAGCAATTTGCAATGTTTAATTCAATTGAGTTTATTTGGATTTGAATTTTCATGGATACATCAAAAGTTTCAACTCAAATTCATTGATTCATCAAGAGCAGGGGAGAAGAGATTCAAACCGACGTTATGTAGTGAAACAGACCCGAGAGGGGCTGTCCACAGCTCAGCCGACTAGGGGGCTCGACCGAGCCCTGGCTGCCTCCTCTGATGCCCAGCTTCGTGTTGTTGTATCGTGTATATAATTGCAATGTATCCTCGGGTGAAACACGTGATCTAAACATTGTAAAATCGCGGAGGGACTGCTCCCCCAGACTTGTTCCTAGAAACTTTATTCGACACAATGTAAATTAAAGGGGGAGCTTTACCGGCGTTAGATTAATCGGTAAGTCTCTTTATTGAACAGAAAATTGGGGGTGCTTACATTATTGAATTACAAAATATTGGGAAAAAATATAAGAAGACTAAGGGGTAAGCACCCAATGGCCTACAGTTGTTGGGCATCCCCGGGCCTCGCACAAGCACTTGATTTTAGAACTCATGCCAAAGCGTACACCATCAACCTCCTCCTTAAGGGCATTACTATTATCGTTTAATTCAGCCCTCGTGATGCATGCTTCGGTCACCGTGCACGCTAGACTCTTGTTCTCCAAATGGAGATTTTCTATTTCCTTGGCTAGATGCACTGCATCGGCACGGGTAGAGTTCTCACGACTGCTTTGATATTGGTTCGAAGGCCTTTTGAAAGCATCTAGGCCCCATGAGGTATGGTTTCGGTGATAAATGACAACCATTGGATTTTACTAATGAATTTGTGGATGCAAGGTCTCCCATATCACTCATCACACTAAAATGAAATCTATATGAATATCATCTACTGCTCATTAGATATAATTGGAGACCCCTAAACAATCATTCTATGAGATCAATCAATATTTATGAAGATTAGAAGTAAAAGCTCATATGTCAAAGTTATTCAACCAAAATTGAAAGCACTCAATGCTTGATAATCATTAGAAGAATATTTTCAACCAATGCCTAAGAGGTCAATCGAGCAAATTTCAAAAGAATCACTTAGAACAACTCGAAGCAAACAAAATCAACTCACTGGATCAACCGATGTTTCCAGAAAACAACACATCGGTCGAGTTGGTTCAGCAGAAAAAGAAGACCTCAGAAATAAGTACTCACCAGATCATCCGATGATAAAGGGCATGTTACATCGGTCCATCAGTACAGTAAGCAATCTACCTGGACCAAGTGTAACAACGGACCATCCGATGTACAACTATGAACACATCAATCGATCACTCCAGTAAGCATCAATTCTGAACTAATTCTAGATGAAGTGCCACCAGATCATCCGATGAGAAGGCAAGGGTAACATCGTTCTAACAACGGTCATATCTGACACAGTAACGTCAGCTAATTTGGATTTGACCGATGATAACTAAAGGAGGAGCATCGGATAATCCGGTGTTCATAGAACAGTGATGTCAGCCTACTTTTCCAACGGCTATTTCATGGAGGTTGACTATTTATACCCCTTCAACCAGTCTATTCGACAAGTCTTGATAACCAGAGCTACTCTACACATTCTCAAGCATTCAAGACGTTGAGCTAACACTTCTACATCATCTACACCACTTACACACCAAGAGATAGGCTAGAACTTGCTAGAGATAGTGCTTGTGTGCTTCCATTCTTGGTGATTGGAGTCTCTAGTATAGTTAGAACTGTAAGGGAGTGTCCCTTGGTGATTGTATTGGAGAGAACCTTCCGGAGCTTGCCATGACGATTGTGGAAGCCCGGAGGATCCAACTTATACAAGGCTTGAGCTCCACCTTGCCGAGGTTGGCAGACGGAGAAGTATAGTTAAGATCCCTGGTCTCGGTGACTTGGGAGTGGCTATACCCTTTGGTGGGTGCCACAACATGGATGTAGGAAGATCTTGATGATCTTGCCGAACCACGGGATAAATCTCCGTGTCTTCGTGTCTCCTCGGGAGTTTGCGCTTTCTTCCTCTCCCCTCGCACTTATGCATTTCATATACCGCAAAGTTACTATTCACTTGAATGCATAGGTTGTTTGCATAGGGAATTGGGCTTTTAGTAATTAAGTTTCATTGCTTTAATTTTTGAAAAGAAGCCCAATTCACCCCCCTCTTGGGCATTCGATCCTTACAAATGGTATCAGAGCAAGGTTGCTCATTGGATCATTCTAGCTTCACCGCTAGGGAGCTAAAATGGCCAAGAATGGGGGTTCGGTTCCTATCTTCGAGGGTAAGAACTTTTCCTATTGGAAAGCACGCATGTGTGCTTATCTAAAGGCTATTGCTTCCGAGGTATGGGAAGCGACCCATGCGGGGTTTGGTGAGCATAATTATGTTGGTGATTAAATCAAGTGGGATGCTAAATCTAGAAATGCCATTTATGAATGCATTAGCCAAGATGTGTTTGCTAGGATTGCTAGCAAAGAAAAAGCATGTGAAATTTGGGCTTGCTTGAATGAAATTCATGAGGGTTCTTCTCGCGTCAAAGAACTAAAATATCATATGCTTAAAGCCAAATATGATGAGTTCAAAATGCTACCTCATGAAAATGTCAATGAAATGTTTTCTCGCTTGAATGTACTTATCGAGGAAATTAATGCTCTTGACATTGCTTCTCTTGGCAAGGGACTCGTCAACCGCAAGATTCTTATGCTCCTTCCCAAGCCAAAGTAGAACATCATCAACTTTGTGCTTCGAAAAGAATCTCTTGACCACATTGAAGTTTTGGAACTTATTAGAGAGATTCACGCTCATGAGATGAGTGTACTTGGGATGATGGAGCAATCATCTTCAAAGACAATTGCTCTAAAGGACTCCACCAAGAAAACAAGTCTCAAGAAAAAGAAAGTGGTTGAGCCCAGCTCAACTGAAGAAGAGCAAGCATCAAGTGAAGATGACGATGATGAGCGTGCTTTGATGATGAGAAAGTTCTCTCGCTTGAACTCCAAAATTGCCAAGAAGGGATACACCTTTGATCCCAAGAAGAAAGACTTTTTACCAAGGAGAGATGATAACAAGACTTGCTACAATTGTGGTGATCAAGGCCACATCTCCTATGATTGTCCAAAACCGGACAAAAGAAGAGAAAACCACAAGGGCATGCATCGCAAGCTTGAAGATAGTGAGAATGATGAAGAGGACAAGCCCAAACCAAGATCATTTGGGAAGAAGAAACATGACAAGGGCAAGAAGGCAAAACTCTTCCCAAAGAAGAGGAAAGGTCCACAAAAGGTGTTCGTGTGTGAGGCAAATGAATGGATCACCGATGAAGAATCAAGTGATGAAGAGAGTGAAGCAGAATAAGAAAGTTTGGCCGGCCTTGCCATTGCCAACAATGATGACTCACTTCTACATCCACCTCCCATGTGCCTCATGGCTAAAGGTAACACCAAGGTATGTGATGACTCTAGCGATGATGAGCTTTCCCCCGATGATTTAACTTCATTAATAAATGAATACCACACTATCATTAAGAGGGATAAGAGTAAGGTCAAGGCCCTTGAAGAAACTCGTGCTAAGCTTGAGAGTGCTAAACTTGATTTGCTTGACAAGTATGAAAGCATACTTAAGGAGCATGACACGCTCAAATCTCATGTCAAGCAAATTGAGGAGGATAAGGCTCAAATCAAGCTAGATCATCATGAGCTTGACTTAGCCCACCAAGCACTCCTGGGAAAGCATGATGAGTTAATCCAAGAGCATGAAGTACTTAACCTTGCTTATGAAGTTCTTGATCAAGAATTAAAAACTATAAAGAAAGAAACTCTTAATGATAAGGTACCTATTAATTCTCATGCCGCTAATGTCTTGCACAAGTCTTTGCGTTTGAAAGAGAATGCTAGGGAGAAGGACTTGTTGGAAGAAATTGAAAGTCTCCGCACTAGTGTGGCAAGACTATCTAAAGGAGAAGCCAAGCACAAGGAAATCCTCTTTCAACAAGCAAAGGCCTTCAACAAGAGAGGACTTGGATCCTTCCCGGTGCCTAACAAAGGAAAGGTGCCCTCACTAGAGCTTAGAACAAGCTTCATCAAGGAAGTTGGTTCCTATTGCCAACATTGTGAGGTCACCGGTCACCATACAAGGGAGTGTCCTCTTCCTAGCCGGCCTTTTCCAAAATTGCCTACTAACTACAAATCTACTTTCGATGATCATTATTATCTCTTGAGTAATGTAGATGGCAAGGTGAAGGCAAGATTCATTGGCAAGGACATAAAGGGCATGAAGGGGAAGCTCCCCAAGCAACTTTGGGTCCCAAAAACACTTGTATCACACATACAAGGACCTAAGTTAGCTTGGGTGCCTAAAGTCAAAAATTGAATTCATGTGTGTAGGTGAACTACAAAGCTGGAGGAAAACATTGGGTACTCTATAGCGGGTGCACTCAACATATGACCGGCAACGATGGTATGTTCACCACCATAGAAAACCCCGGCAATCATGAACAAGTCACCTTTGGTGATAACTCTAAGGGGAAGGTAATTGGTTTAGGTAAGATTGCAATTTCAAATGATTTATCTATTTCCAATGTATTGTACATTAAGTCACTTAGTTTCAATTTGCTTTCTATTGCACAACTATGTGATCTTGGACTAACGTGCACCTTTAGCAAAAATGATGTTGTTGTGACTAGTGAAACAAGCCAAGAACTAATCTTCAAAGGATTTCGGCATGGACATCTCTACCTAGTAGACTTCACCAACAAGGATGCTAGCTTGACCACTTGTCTCTTCACTAAGACAAGTTTGTGTTGGCTATGGCATCGACGCATAGCGCACATTGGAATGAGCAAGCTCAAGAAGTCATTCGAGCTTGGGATGGTGACCGGTGTGAAGGATGTCACATTTGAGAAGAACAAGCTTTGTAGCGCATGTCAAGCCGGGAAGCAAGTTGCTTCACACCACCCGATGAAGACAATGGTGTCAATCTCCAAGCCACTTGAGTTACTCCACATGGACCTCTTCAGACCATCCACATATCATAGTCTTGGCGGTAATCTCTATTGTCTTGTTATAGTTGATGACTACTCTCGCTATGCTTGGACATTGTTTCTAGGTGACAGGAATAAAACTCCGGAAGTGTTCAAGACCTTCGCTAACCGTGCTCAAAGGGAATTTCAACTTCCCATCATCAAGGTCCGGAGTGACAACGACACCAAATTCAAGAACTACAACATTGGGGAGTGGTGTGACTGTGAAGGTGTGAAGCATGATTTTTCGGCCACATACACTCCTCAACAAAATGGGTCGTTGAAAGGAAGAACAAGACTCTCATCACTCTTGCACGAGCAATGCTTGATGACTATGGCACGTCCGAGAAGTTTTGGGCCGAAGCAATCAACACGGCGTGCCATGCCGCAAATAGGGTCTACCTACATCGACTACTTCAAAAGACCCCATACGAACTTCTCATTGGGAGAAAGCCCAACATCTCCTATTTCCGAGTCTTCGGGTGCAAGTGCTACATCTACCGCAAGAAAAGGCTCGGTAAGTTTGAAAGAAGATGTGATGTTGGTATATTTCTTGGTTATGCATCAAACTCAAAAGCATATTGAGTATTCAACCAAACCTCCGGTTTACTTGAGGAAAGTTGTGATGTTGAGTTTGATGAAACTAATGGCTCCCAAGAGGAGAGTTATGGTCATGATGAAATAGATGACGAGCCTCTACGAGAAGCTATGAAGAACATGACCATTGGTGACATCAAGCCAAAAGTTGAGGAGAGCCATGATCAAGGGGGAGCTTCAAGTTCCAACATCAACACATCTATGGCGCCTCAAGTTGACGAAGAAGAGAAAGATGATCCATTGCCGACACAAGATTCACAAGCCACACAACATCAAGAAGAAGAACAAGTCCATGATCAAGTCCAACCACAAGAAGAGCAACATGCATCACCACCGCCAAGTGCTTCACAACCACTCATAAGGCATGGACGCATCTCCAAGGCGCATCCGATTGACCAAATCATCGGAAGTCCGTCAAGGGGAGTAAGTACACGTTCTCGCCATTTCGCTACGTTTTGTGAGCACTACTCGTTTGTTTCATGTGTAGAACCCACTCACATTGAGGAAGCACTCCAAGATCCAAATTGGGTGATGGCCATGCAAGAAGAACTCAACAACTTCATCCGCAATGATGTTTGGGTGTTGGAGGAGCAACCAAAGGACAAGAACGTCATTGGAACAAAGTGGGTGTACCGCAACAAACAAGATAAGAATGGTGTTGTGGTCCGCAACAAGGCAAGACTTGTGGCCAAGGGTTTCTCGCAAGCTGAAGGACTAGACTTTGGGGAGACATTTGCTCCGGTCGCCCGACAAGAAGCCATCCGTATACTTCTTGCCTTTGCATCACATCATAACATAAATCTTTATCAAATGGATGTGAAAAGTGCCTTTCTTAATGGTTATATTAACGATCTTATCAATGTTGAACAACCTCCCGAGTTTGAAGATTCGAGGAATCCTAATCATGTGTTTAGGTTGCACAAGGCGCTCTATGGGCTCAAGCAAGCACCTAGGGCGTGGTATGAACGACTACGAGATTTATTGATCATGCAAGGATTCAAAATCGGGAGGGTGGACACTACACTCTTCACCAAATACATTGACGGAGAATTATTCATTTGTCAAATTTATGTCGATGAGATTATTTTTGGTTCAACTAATGAAGCTCTTAGCCATGAGTTTGGCAAAATGATGTCTAGGGAATTCGAGATGTCGATGATTGGAGAGCTCAACTTCTTCCTTGGTTTTCAAATCAAGCAACTTTGAGAGGGGACCTTCATCTATCAAGAAAAGTATACCAAGGACCTCTTGAAGAAATTTGAGATGGGAGATTGTAGCTCAAGAAGTACTCCAATGGCAACAAATTATTGTCTCGACGCGGATAAGGATGGTAAACCTATTGACCAATCTATTTACTGTTCTATGATTGGTCCATTGCTTTATCTTACCGCATCTAGGCCCGATATCATGTTTAGTGTATGCTTGTGTGCTCGCTTTCAAGCGGCACCTAAAGAATTGCATCGGAAGGCGGTCTTTAGGATACTTCGGTATCTCAAGCATACCCCTAGTGTAGGCCTGTGGTACCCTAAAGGTGCAAAATTCCATCTATTGGGTTACTCGGATTCGGACTTTGCCAGATGTCGTGTGGATCGCAATAGTACTCCGGTGGGTGCCACTTGCTCGGGCGTTCCCTAGTATCTGGTTCAAGCAAGAAGCAAAATTCCGTTGCCTTGTCCACGGCGGAAGCAGAATATATAGCGGTCGGTGCATGTTGTGCCCAAATTCTTTATATGAAGCAAACCCTTTTGGACTTTGGTATTAAACTTGGTTGTGTGCCTCTCCTTTGTGACAATGAAAGTGCGGTTAAGATAGCTAAAAACCCCGTTCAACACTCCCGCACTAAGCACATTGATATTCGCCATCATTTCTTAAGAGACCATAAAGCTAAGGGAGACATCTCCTTGTGAGGTGTTAGGTCTGAAGAACAATTGGCGGATATCTTCACTAAACCACTTGATGAGAAAAAATTTTCTAGACTAAGGAGTGAATTAAATGTGTTAGATGCATCGAACGTCATGTAAGTTGCCATGATCATGTAAGAATGCATCTCATATAGGTCTTGTATAACTTTCAAAGGATAGGGGTGAGCAAGGATTAGCTTGGGGTGGAGGTTCTTTTGGGTTTCCCCAAGACTTGGAGAGTGGCTCTCGCTGAAGAAGCCTTTGAAAGGTTCAAATTTGGCAAGATAGAATTAATTTATGTCTTGCATGATGCCTGCCATATAGACTTGCACTCACATTTAATTTCTTGCATTATAAACTGTTTGGCATTGCATACGGTAGAGTGTCACAAAGGAGAACCCACTTCATGAGAAAGAGACTTGCTTGAAATGCAATATCTCAACTCATATGATGTGGAAAGAATAAAACGTTAGGTGCGTTAATGCTTAAAGGAACATGCTTTAAAGAGATAGAAGTTTTCATCCTCTAGCTCACAAAGCATGGGCCTTACATTTTATTTGGATGTTTTCTTTCTTGCTCCTTCGATGTTCTATTTGCTTTAGGGCTTAGCCAAGTTATTAGCAATTAGTATTTTTGAGGGGCAAGGGGTTGCCCAAAAAGTCCTAAGACTTGTTTTTCTCGTTGTGTTTTTGAGTCAAAAGACATATGGGATGTTGCTGTTTTGTAATCATCGGATTATCCGATGCATAGGTCAGAAGCTCATCGGATCAGTTTGTGTTCAAATGCCAAGGGTCAATTCAGTCAGTAAGACAAATCATCCAACGAGTTCATTCTGAGAAACATCGGTGCATCCGATGTTCACATTTCTGGAGTTGTGCTAAATTCCACCGATGCAAATCCTTTCCACGTGGGACCATCCGGTGTCAATGGTGCCTCTGGAATACCCTTACTGTACCATTCGACCGATGCTCCTATCATCTAAAGTCGGTTTATCCGGTGTTAAAATTTGAGCTAGGGTTCGGGCCCCACCTATTTAGCGCCTCTTCTCCTTTGTTTTTCCCTCTCCCTGATGCCGCCGACTCTGCGCCCTACTCGCCGCTGCCGCCCCACTCGCCGCCTCCTCTCTCCAGCCGCCGCCACTACGGCCGCTGCCACACGCTGACCTCGTGCCCACACAGCGCCGCCTCCGTCCCCCCATGCAGTGCCGTCGTCGTCCGCCCACGCAGCACCGCCTCCGTCCGCCCACGCAGCGCCGCCGCCATCCGCACAAGCAGCGCCGCCGCCGTCCGCCCACGCATCACTGCCGCCGCCCTCTCACTACCACTGCCCTTCACAACCGCCGCAATTCATCTTCGCCGCTATGGTTCCCCGGCCGCAACGATCTTTGTATCACCGCCTCGTGCGCCCGAGCTCGCTTGTCCCGCGTGCTCATCCTCGTCGTCATCATGGGCTGTGACAAGAAGGGAAAGGGCAAGGCTATTGAGGAGTCGGCCGCCAAAAAGCAGAAATTGTCGAAGGAGGCGAAGAAAGCCCTAATGGCCGCTCGCGCCGCCGAGGAGCGAGAGCGTGGCCGAGGAGGATCGTTGAGGATCCACGAGGCCCGTCAGAGGCAGCCTCCCGTGCCAGAGGAGTCCGAGGAAGAAGAGGAGCCCGAAGTGCCGCTTGTTCGCTGGCGCTCAGCCAGGACCCGTGGGGGTCACCCAGCTGCAGCCCCGGGACCGAGACCATTAGCTGCCGACCTTTGAGAGGACAGGGCGGCCCAGAGAGCCGTCTATGAGATGGACACCAACGTCCGTGTCGTTGAAGGTGTCCGCCTGACAGACTACACGAAGTTGAAGGCCAAGCAGCTCAGGAAGCTCAGGTGGAGCATTTTACTTGAGGAGTGGTTCCCGCGGCCCAGAGAGGCACTTGTGGACAGCCGCTTTTGGACCCTGACACAGGCATTGCTGTATGAGATTTACAGACGTCGGGGCCATAAGCTCTTCCAGCATAATTTCCTAGATTGGGATCAGCTTGCACTTGTAGCTGAGACGGAGATATGCCCTTACTTTGAGAGGTATACAGGGCTAGTGGAGCTGATGTCTTACGAGAGGAGTGCCTACGTGGAGGACTGGGTCCGAGTATTCTTTGCCACACTCTATGTCTCTGAGGGCCGCAGATCCATTGACTTTATGTTCATGGGCCAGCATCATCACTTGACCATGCAGACTTTGGGACAGCTGCTAGGAGTGGATCTCCATGACACTTGCCTGCACGCGAGGGTGTATGGACAGGCTGACCCACCGAGGAGGCCGCTCACTGGAGGAGTGGCACCACCACTTGAGGAGATACGCTCACTGTTTGCTCAGCCTTTCTCTCCAGACCGGCCGAGGGTATCAGCACTACTCACTCCAGCTGTGCGCACTGTGCACCTTGCCTTGCGTCGCACACTTTTGCCGAGGTACGGATACCTTGAGGGGTTCACCAGCTTGCAGCAGACTCTCCTGTTCTATGTTATGAACAGGATGGAGTTCAACATTGTGGACATCCTGATCTGTGAGATGGAGGACGTAATCACTAATGGAGTTGGGATGATGAGGCAGCTTGTGTTTGGTCACTGGATCAGCTACTTGCTCTTCATGGTTGCTCCGGAGGGGTCCGCCGTGCGTGACAGTCTCACCGATGAGAGTGTCACACGGTTCGACCACTACCGTGCTCCAGCTCCTAGAGATCGCCGCCTTGGACGTCCAGTTGAGCGTCAGGTCCATGCCCGTCTCTCAGCGGAAGACTGGTCAGACCTAGAGAAGGAAGACGAGAGACTAGCACAGGCAGAGGCTCAGGGTGAGGACCTACAGCATATTTGGTCCGAGAGTGACACCAGCGACAGTGTCGAGGAGTACTTCCCACCTCCTCCCTCACCCAGGCAGCACGCCGCGGAGGTAGGAGGCTCGACTGTGCCCCCTCCTACTCCACCTCCCGTGTCAGAGGCACAGGCCTCTCAGCCATCTGAGCTTACCTCCCTACTTCAGCAGATGGTTGAGCAGCAGCGCCTGGACCGGCTTGCAGCTGAACAGGCCCGAGCTGAGCAGGTTGCACGTCTCTTGGAGCTCCAGCAGCAGCAGCAGGAGATGCAGCGATAGATCGCCCGTGAGAGGCGAGAGGACACTGACAGGCTGACTGGGCTGATTGATCATATGCACCAGCGCTCTCTCGATGAGCAGCAGCAGACGCAGCAGGCGATGATGGGTATTCTGGGGTTGATCACCAACCTCTACACGCAGATCGGGATTCCCCTACCATCGCAGCTTCCAGGCCTTGCTCCAGGTCCGCCTATCCTGGCACCAGCTTCAGCGCCAGTGCCGACTATGCCGATCCCGTCGATCAGCATGTCCCCACTGCTTGCTCCAGGTGCTCCTATTCACTCTCCCTTGCCGGCTACGACACTTTTCCACCAGACGCCGACATCCGTTGTCAGTGCCCCTCTTCCTGCAGTCCAGTCTCAGCAGGCATCGACAGCGGCTCCTACAGCTCCCGTCACCGCTACTCCAGCTTCAGCAGCAGCAGGCAGCAGCTCTGACAACAGCACCTTCGACGGTGACCAGTTCGTCATCGCCCCGAGCGCTCAGGGTCCTTAGGCCCTCGGCTTCCTTTTTGGTGTCTTGATGCCAAAGGGGGAGAAGAGTCAGGAGGAGGATAGCTTAGTCTCAGGGGGAGTCCTAGCTGTAGGGGGAGCTTATCTCTTTGGGAGTTCTTTTGTAATTTGAAGGTTTGCTACTCTTTTGCTATTTCATTGAGTATTCGTGTGCCACTTATTCTCTTGAGTTATTGATCGATTGAGCTTTCGAGTTATTGATCATTTTTGAGCCTTCAAGTTTAAGTGTGCTAACCTTTGTACTTATTGCATATCCTTTTGAGTATTGTATTCTAAAATTCATTACTATTATGTTTTACTTGTTGTGTTGTCATCAATCACCAAAAAGGGGGAGATTGAAAACATCTAGGCCCCATGAGGTATGGTTTCGGTGATTAATGACAACCATTGGATTTTACTAATGAATTTGTGGATGCAAGGTCTCCCATATCACTCATCACACTCAAATAAAATCTATATGAATATCATCTACTGCTCATTAGATATAATTGGAGACCCCTAAGCAATCATTCTATGAGATCAATCAATGTTTATGAAGATTAGTAGTAAAAGCTCAGATGTCAAAGTTATTCAACCAAAATTGACAGCACTCAATGCTTGATAATCATCAGAAGAATATTTCCAACCAATGCCGAAGAGGTCAATCGATCAAATTCCAAAAGAATCACTTATAACAACTCGAAGCAAACAAAATCAACTCACCGGATCAACCGATGTTTCCAGAAAACAACACATTGGTCCAGTTGGTTCAGCAGAAGAAGAAGACATCAGAACTAAGTACTCACCGGATCATCCGATGATAAAGGGCATGTTACATCGGTCCATCAGTACCATAAGCAATCTCCCTGGACCAAGTGTAACACCGGACCATCCGATGTACAACTATGAACACATCGGTTGATCACTCCAGTAAGCATCAATTCTGAACTAATACTGGATGAAGTGCCACCAGATCATCCGATGAGAAGGCAAGGGTAACATCGGTCTAACAACGGTCATATCTGACATAGTGACATCAGCTAATTTGGATTTGACCAATGATAACTGAAGGGGGAGCATCGGATCATCCGGTGTTCGCTGAACAGTGATGTCAGCCTACTTTTCCAACGGCTATTTCCTGGAGGCTGGCTATTCATACCCCTTCAACCAGTCTATTTGACAAGTCTTGATAACCAGAGCTACTCTACACATTCTCAAGCATTCAAGACGTTGAGCTAACACTTCTACATCATCTACACCACTTACACACCAAGAGATAGGCTAGAACTTGCTAGAGATAGTGCTTGTGTGCTTCCATTCTTGGTGATTGGAGTCTCTAGTATAGTTAGAGCTGTAAGGGAGTGTCCCTTGGTGATTGTATTGGAGAGAACCTTCCGGATCTTGCCAAGACGATTGTGGAAGCCCGGAGGATCCAACTTGTACAAGGCTTGAGCTTCACCTTGCCGAGGTTGGCAAACGGAGAAGTATAGTGAAGATCCCTGGTCTCGGTGACTTGGGAGTGGCTATACCCTTTGGTGGGTGCCACAACATGGATGTAGGAATATCTTGACGATCTTGCTGAACCACGGGACAAATCTCTGTGTCTTCGTGTCTCCTCGAGAGTTCGCGCTTTCTTCCTCTCCCCTTGCACTTATGCATTTCTTATACCGCAAAGTACTGTTCACTTGAATGCATAGGTTGTTTGCATAGGGAATTGGGCTTTTAGTAATTAAGTTTCATTGCTTTAATTTTTGAAAAGAAGCCCAATTCACCCCCCCCCCTCTTGGGCATTCGATCCTTACACCTTTTTACAGCAGGTGGTGAGAAGTGATGCCACACCCTAGAGGGAGACAAGCCTGTCGATTCCTCCAAAGATAAGTTGTTCACACACTTGTAGAGACCTTTTCCATAACCCTTTGGTGTTCTCACGCCCTGGATTATGAAACGGTCATTCGCGGGCTCCGGTGAGGTATGAGTTGGCGACTCATAGTGGTCGCTCACTACGTCGCCGTTCTTCATTTTGATAGTGCCCATGTACTTCTTGCCAGACTGGAGTGTGGGATAGACCTCGTCTTTTGCATGGAAAAGACGAGTCGCGATGGGCTTGATAGCCTCCGTTGTTGGATGTGGTGTAAGAGTATGTTACCTTATGGGTGCTTTACGAGGAGAAAGTGATCGTGCCATGCTGCAACGTGCAGGGCTACGTCCATAGGGCATCCCAATAAGTGTGATCACTATGAGAGGTGCCATGTCCAAAGCCATCACGACCTCAATGGCCATGGTGGAGTCATTGTTGGCCAACGTAGGTTCCTCGCTAAGCTTTAAGATGGAGCTAGAGGAGACATGGGGAATGATGCTTTTGCCTTTGCCGGCCATGATGGATGGGATGACGTGGAAGATGGGAGAGGATGTTTTCTGTAATGGTTCAAGTTTCCTCTCTGTCCGTGGCTTTTAATATTGCTGAGGCAGAGATAGGAGCTATCACACTAAGGGTTCTATTGGGATAGCACGGGGGAGAAAACCCGCAAAATCAGAACTCTGGCGGTGCCAACAAGAAGTTGGCCGACCTAGTGTGGGCCCCTTTAGGTTTTTTGTTTCGTGAATTGTCTCTGTGGGCCAAAGGATCAGATTTATAATGGGCCCACGTGCTAGACTTGGAGGGGTTACATAGAATTTTGAAGAATGGCATGGAAATCGATTAAATTTACCACGTCAATTTCTTTTTCCACATTCTCTTAGGAATGTAGGAATGTTTTGAGACAATGCCCGTTTACCTTAAATAGATGACTTTCATCGTCTTGGAGCACGATGGTCCCATTAAATGAAGTTTCTATTACGGTAAATGATCTTTCCCCTTTACTTCGTAATTTCCCATGTTCAAAGAGTTTTACCCTGGAGTTAAAGAGAAGGACTTTATCTCCAGGCTTAAACTCCTTTGGCGTAATCCCTTTATCGTGCCACCATTTGGTTCTGCCTTATATATGTTGGCACTGTTGTACGCCTTATCCCTCCATTCCTCAAACTCGGAGATT
The DNA here is from genome assembly GCA_036927565.1 of Tuctoria greenei. Taxonomy (NCBI): domain Eukaryota; kingdom Viridiplantae; phylum Streptophyta; class Magnoliopsida; order Poales; family Poaceae; genus Tuctoria; species Tuctoria greenei. The sequence continues at coordinate 119,454,880 of JAYESD010000003.1, read as the reverse complement.
TGTTTCAAACGGTGCTTTCCAGCCTTATCGAGATCCATGCTCCAGAGTTTTATAGCCCAATGATCTCTATATTACAACTATACATGAAGGTGTCGAATGGAGACCTGCCAATTGGTGTCTTGTAGGCAGTTCGATATGCCCACAATGCAACGGGTAGCTTTTGCTTTCGTCCCGTTCCCATTTCCAAGATGGTCTTTTGTAGAATTTTATTGATCTGCTTGTTAGATATTTTTGCTTGACTGCTTGTTTGCGGGTGGTAGGGAGTAGCAATATTATGCTAAATCAAAGCTCCCTTAAAAAGTTGTGGAAGGGTTTATCAATGAAATGAGACCCTCTATCACTTATAACCATTCTGGGAGTGACAAAGCGTGGGAAAATGATTTCATGGAACATTTTCCTAGCATGCCTGGAGTCGGCATTTCTGCAAGGCAAAGCATCTACACATTTTGACACATAATCGACGGCTACTAGAATATACTCGCACTCATGGGACTTGGGAAAAAGGTCCCATGAGGTCAATATCGCACAGATTGAATAATTGACTTCGAGATTATATGTGAGGGGCCTGGCATTATGAGCAGTGATTTATTCATGCGTTTGGCATTTTCAACATCGGCGAATGTATTCCTTGGTATCTTCATACATTGAAGGCTAATAGAATCCACTTTGCTAGATCTTTGCCTGGGTACGGTAAACACCGTAATGGCCTCCATAGGAGCTAGCACAAAATTTTTTGATAATTTTGGTGCCTTCGATTGTGGGGACACATCTTCTAAGAAGACCATCGGCACATATTCGATAGAGATATGGGTCATCCCATAGGTGTCTACGACTCTGGTAAATAAGTTTCTTTTATTCTCCCCTAGTGGCACGTACCCCGTGACCATGAAATTCACGATATCCGAGTACCAAGGGTGAGAGTCAGTCACCTTGAGCAACATATAATCACGTAGGAAGATATTAATGGGTACGATCATGTGTTGTGTAACTTTCATACTTGACAGATGATCCGCAACAGAATTCTCCACTCCTTTCTTGTCCTTAATGTCCAAATAAAATTCTTGGAGTAGGAGAATCTATCGTATTAGCCTATGTTTAGCGTCCTTTTTGGTGAGCAGAAATTTCAAGGCAGCATGGTCTGTACAGACAATGACCTTGACTCCAACCAAATAGGACCTAAACTTATCGACAGCAAAGACTACTGCTAGGAGCTCTTTTTCCGTAGTCACATAATTGAGTTGTGCTCCTGTTAGAGTCTTGCTAGTGTAGGCTATGGTGTGATGCTTCCTATCATTGGTTTGGCCTAAGACCACACCAATAGCAAAATCGTTGGCATCACACATGATTTCGAATGGTAGCATCCAATCAAGGGGTTGGATGATTGAAGCTGAGACAAGTGCCTTTTTTAGTGTATCGAAGGTTTTAAAGAACTCATCATCAAAATCAAAGGGAGCATCCTTAGCTAATAAGATTGTAAGGGGTCTAGCAGTTTTGGAGAAATCCTTGATAAATCGTCGTAGAACCTTACATGACCTAAAAAGTTGAGGATTCCCTTAATGTTGACTAGAGTTGGAAGTTTTTCAATAACTTTATTTTTTGCTTTGTCCACCTCTATCTCGTTCTCGGGCACTAAATGTCCAAGAACCTTCACAGATCGTAAAATGTCACTTTTCCCAGTTAAGTACTAAGTCCTTTTCATTGCATCTTCGTAAGACCTTGTCTAAATTTTCCAGACAATGATCAAAAGTTTTTCCATAGCCGGAGAAATCATCCTTGAAAACATCCATGATTTCATCAATCATGTCGGAAAAGATAGACATCATGCACCTTTTGAAAGAGGCGGGTGCATTACACAGTCCAATAGACATTCGCTCGTAGGCGTATGTCCCATATAGACATGCAAATGTGGTCTTACTTTGATCATCGGGATAGATGGGAATTTCATGATAGCCCTAATATCCATCAAGGAAACAAAAGAAGGAGTGTTTTACCAACCATCCCAACATCTCATGGATGAAGGGCAGTGGAAAATGATCCTTCCTAGATGCCTTGTTGAGTTTTCGGTAATCAATGCATAACATCCTATGACGGTTCGTTGAGGAAATAATTCCTTTTCTCATTTTTAACGATTGTCATTCGTCCTTTCTTCGGCACCACTTGGACCAGGTTAACCCACTCACTATGAGGTACAGGATAAATAATCCCGGTGTGAAGGAGTTTCAAGACCTCCTTCTTGACAACCTCACATGTCGCATTATTCAACTGTCGTTGAGTCCTCCTGTGAGGGGGTACTCTCGGGGTCGATGGGAATGCGGTGGGTGCAAAGAGCAGGGCTAATGCCCTTGAGGTCCTTGTGTGAGTAGCCAAAAATTGTCCTATGCTTTTCTAACAAGGCGATGAGTCTGAGCGTTTCATAATCTAAAAGCTTATCACTTATGATGACAAGAGCTTCCAAATCTTCATTTAGAAAAGCATAGCATAGGCCTGGAGATAAGATTTTGATCTCAATAGGTGGTTTGGGTGTGGGATCTTCTTTTGGTAAATCAAAAGTCTCATGAAGCTCATCCTCTTCTTGGATGAAATATTCTTCTCCTTCTACTTCAGGAGGCTCCAAAAATTTGAGAGTCCTAACCTCCTCAATTGGCCCATCTTGGAGGGGTGGTTCCACATATGTGTTCTTGGAACGCAAAATGGGAATGTAAATTTTATTCCCTCCAATATTTATGTTGAGGTTTCCTTCACGAGGGAATTCCATGAGAAATTCTAAATGGGTACCCAAATCATTAGGTCGATGTCTTGAACTTTGAACGCATGAAAATCGAGGAAAACCTCAACATTTTTGTGTGTTACCGACACTTCTTGTAAAATCTCATATCCTCCAAGAATATTTCCAATGTATCTCAGAAGGATTTTTGTGTTGGTGCCACTGGCACATCGCCCAAAATGGTGAGAGCACAAGTATCAAAAATGATATTTGCTCCAACGCAGGGATTATAAAGGACTCAAATTGTTTCTCTTCTAATATGGCATAGAATTGTGGCTAAGGGTGAGAGCATCCGAAGAATATCGGTTGAGTTCTCAACCTCTACCGTCTATTCCGAACTGAAAAATATAGGTCAACTCCTTGACCGTCTCTTTGAGGTACACTCTATTAGGTGGGTCAGGTAGAGTTGGAGGCAACAATGGCTTTCTTTGATAACAGTACTTTGAGGTACTTCCATAATCTTCAAAAATCTCTTCCTCGAAGTAGAGTGGGAATTTCGAAGGTCTTCATCCTTAGTGGTTTAGGTTCGGGAGAGGATTCTACAGGCAAGGCAGGTGATGGCATGGTTCTGGCTCTTTCTTGGCTATATGAGTGTCCTCGATACTCGACGTGGCTTCCTTTTGGGGAGGTCCATTAAGACCCATAACGGATTGAAGAAAGCATCTCAAAGTTGATGACATGTTATTGATCTCAAAGTCCATATCAGGTTTTGGTTTCATCAGGAACGTAGAAGAACCTTGCATTTACAAGAAGTTTATTGGGAGTGCACTTGTATCTTTGGTCCTATATGTAGATGACATTTTGTTGATCGAAAATAACATTCCAATGCTAGATGTTGTTAAATCCTCATTAAGAAAAAATATTATAATGAAGGATTTAGGTGAGGCAACATACATTTTTGGCACAAAGATCTATAGGGATAGATCTAAAAGGCTAATTGGGTTCATCCAAGACATATATATTGACAAGATATTGAATCGAGTCAATATGCAAGATTCTAAGAAAGGTTTCTTGCCAATGTCACATGGTATCACTATAATAAAATTTCAATGTTCTTCGACGCTTGTTGAGCAAAGGGGATGAGAGTAATTCCTTATACTTCGGCTATTGGATCCATCATGTATGCCATGATGTGCACACATCAAGGTGTATCATATGCTCTAAGTGTTACGAGCAGGTTTCAATCAGATTAAAGTGGGGCTCATGTACAGTTGTTAAAAACATCCTTAAGTACTTAAGAAGAACTAAGGATGTGTTTCTAGTATTTGGAGGTGAAGAAGAGCTCGCTGTAAGAAGTATACACTGATGTTGGCTTCCAAACAGATGAGGATGATTTCAAATCGCAATCCGATTTTGTGTGCTGCCTAAATAGAGGGGCAGTGAGCTGGAAATGTTCCAAGCCAGATACAGTAGGAGACTTAATAATATAGGTGGAGTATATTGTAGCTTCTGAAGCTGCAAAGGAAGCTGTTTTGATAAGAAAATTTGTTTCTGAGTTGCGTGTAGTTCCTAGTGTGTACTGTACTGTGGATCTCTATTGTAGCAATGGTGGAGCCTAGATCACACAAAAGATCCAAACATATACTACTATGATATGACCTCATCCGAGAGATCATCCAACGAGGTGTTGTGAAGTTTCCAAGATGCATACGCATTCGAAAACTGCAGATCTGTTGACAAAGTCTCTTCCACAATCAAAGCATGAGGCACACACGAGATCTATGGGTACTAGATACTTACATCACTGATCCTAGAATGTACGTGGGAGGCTTGTGTCATAGCTATATTTATGTAATGTTAAATAAATTGTTATTTTAGTAACCATTATTTACATTGATCATCAAGTATGTGACTTGTTCGTGAAACTCTTTATTAATTATAACATTACTCGAAATGATCCCTAGTCTACATCTTTATATGGGATAATGATGATACACATACTAGCACATGTATTAATTGATGATCATGTTTCACGAATCATATATATGGAGATATTAAATTAATAATGTGAACACATGTTAGTGAACATGGTGTTGGATTGACCAACTCCGAGGCACTGTTGGGGTTGTTTTTTCATATGTGACATCAGTTGGTCTTTAGTGATACACATGTTAGATCCTTAGACCTGAGATTCCTATTATTTCTCATTATGTGTAGTTGTGTACTTTGAGACTACCAGACGCTACTCCGTAACCGGATAGTTATAAAAGTAGTCTTCGGGTACATAATAAAACATAAAATGGGATGTGTGCAGATTAAGATAGGAGTTGCCCCTCCTAAATAACAAGAGAGATATCTCTGGGACCCTCTGGATAGTTGGATTGGAAAGTGCATGGCCATGCTAAGGTAACTAAGGAGTTAATCACAATGACTAAAAGTATTCACAAATTCAATCCTCTATTTAATCAAGTTAATGGTCCAGCTATCACAAGGATGACAAGTATCTCACCTTGAGCTTGACTGGTATCGTGAGGCAAAGGGATTAGCATTTTAATGTATCTATATTAAACCGATATGATCTTTATGTATATTCGAGAGTCAGTATGTTCTGCTAGATACCTCTGCTGACCTGTGGTTTGGAAATAGTTTCTATTCACAATCGACTGCACATGAACCTAACGGATCACACACTTAAGTGTTTGAAATATTGAAAAGCTTGCCAATATGATTGTCTCTAGTGCAAGTGATAGATTGTTGGTGATACGTCCAAGAGGTAATCATAACAATTTGGAATTAAGGTTTAATAGATACTTTATCCATATAAGATTACAATACTAATAGGCCTGGGACCTAAAAGCCCATTAGTGCGCTTTATAAATAAGAGAAGTAGGGTTAGTGTTGGTTGACTCCACCAGTTCACAACCCTAGCCGACACCCCTTGCAGGCCTCACACCGAAACTCTTATCGTGCCCGTGGTGCCAGCACACCGACGCACGGCGTTCCTCTCCGTACGTGTTGACTCCGTGAAGGCACTGCTGCTACTGCTCTGGTGATCGGCTACGATGACGTGATGACATTGTTGTGACAAAGACGAGGAGGAGACGAACGTGATCGTCTACTTCTCCTACACTGATGCACGTCTACCGTTGCGCTGCGCGTCTAGTGGTAACGATTCATGTCCTCTTTACTCACATATTTCCTCGATGATGCAGTAGAGTTGCTAGTGTAGCATACCGCGTATCCAGTGTTCATGAAAATCTATAGGATTCAAAAACTATGTGAGATCAGATTTTAAAGGAATATCATCGCATAATAACATAATTTGGTAATAAATGCATATATCATGCAACAAACTGGCCTTTAATTTACATTTATTAAACATTTCAGCAAATATACACTTATATATGCTGGCATACACAAATCTCCACTAACTAATTGTCATTATGATCTCGAACATATTTTCATAATCCTGCCTGCTGTCAAGCAATCAATGTTATCTTTTAGGCCCACTATAAGAAATAATAGTACAAGCCATGCAAATATTTGTCGGCGCGCGATTGTTTTGACAATTTTCCTAAAAATACACTTAAAACTGATTTAACTTGTAATCTGCTTGAACCTTTAACTATCATATTTCTTATTGTGGGCTGCCTGGTGAAATGGTCGCCTTCTTGTGTGACCCTATTTCGGTATTGCTGCCACTTGGTAGCATGATGAGTTACACGTGTCTTGACAGATTTATACGGTGTGAGATGTGACCACTTATTTAATGTCAGGCTTTATCAAGATACTAAGCTATTGTGTTTCCTTAAATTTTCATTGGGAAATGACAAGTAACTTAAACAGTTTGACCTACAATAAATTAGCAACCAAACAAGGCATTCACTTGTGGGGCACTTGTCATTACAATTTACAAACTAGTGACAGGCAATGAAATTGAAAAAAATGTGAACTGTCTATGTGCCACCCCTCCCTTTACAGGACTCTCAAGCCCAACAGCTTCTCACGCACCATCTAGTAGCTAGAACCTTGATTCCACACAAGCCATGTCCGACGGTTCTACCGTGTTACAGGTGCATCTTGCTCATATTGAGAACACCCAGACACGTTCTTTTGCTTTGATCAATCTGGCTAACGATGAACATTTAGGTGGACATAGTTAATAGGGCGAAAAAATGCTGATTCGATCAACAATAATCTTTGTGATCTGGCATATCTTCAAGGGTAATTGGCTTCCAAATAACGTCAGGGGCTCCAATCTGTTACATTTCCACACGGTGATTCTGGGCTATAAAGCCGGCGCCCTCCTTTCCTTTGAAGCTCGTACCATCTCGTCAACAGTTTACCTTTCGATTCGATCTGCAGGTTCCTTGTTCCTTTCCGCCATGGCTCGGAAGAAGGTGACCCTCGCGTGGATCGCTAACGACTCCACCCGGCGCGCGACGTTCAAGAAGCGTCGCAAGGGACTGATGAAGAAGGCGAGCGAGCTGGCGACGCTGTGCGACGTCGACGCGTGCGTGGTGGCGTACGGCGAGGGTGAGTCGCAGCCCGAGGTTTGGCCGTCGGTGGCGGAGGCGGCGCGCGTCCTCGCGCGCTTCAAGGCCATGCCGGAGCTGGACCAGTGCAAGAAGATGATGGATATGGAGGGCTTCCTCAAGCAGCGCATCGACAAGCTCAAGGAGCAGCTGCACAAGGCGCAGCGCGAGAGCCGCGAGCGCGAGACCACGCTCCTCCTGCACGATGCCATCGTAGGCCGCCGCCCAGATCTTGTAGGCCTCTCCGTCGAGGAGCTTGCCAGCCTCGGCGCCATGGTGGAGAACCGCCTCCAGAGCGTCAGAAAGGCCATCGAGAACCTTCGTGGCCAGCAGGCCGGACAGGGCCTCCCGACGACGGCGCTGCAGCTGCAGCTGCCACAGGCGGCATCCATGTCCCTGCCGCAGCTTGTGACATACGCCCCGGGCCTCGGCCACAGCAGGGACGTGCAGGCTGCGCCCAACCCGCAGTGCTGGATGATGGACGTGCCAAAGCCCGGAGGGGAACTAGGCGCGATGGTCTACGGCGGTGAAAGAACCCACCAGCAGGGCTTCGGAGGCGCCGGCTCCTTCGCCGGCGGCCACTTGACGCAGCTTGGTAGCATGGGTGGCGGATTCCATTGGCCTGATCCTGACCAATCTTTTCCTCCCATGTAAGGAGGCAGGATCCACGTGGCATGCATGCTTGCATGTCTTACCTACATACCGTATCGTGTTTACACCATGGATTCTATTTCTCTTTGCAGCCCTGCGTATGATTGTGCCTTTGTGGTGTGATATGTTTTAGCTACCGATCTTCGTGGTCTGTTCTCGTGTTTGTTCCAAGAGAATAATTGTATACTGCAAGAAACAAAGATCAATAAATTGTTTGTGTTTCATCCTCTCTTTTTAGATAATAGGAGTAATTTTGATCATCCTCTCTAGATAAGTTACTGCTCTTCTCAGTTACATGTTGCTACTTTTCACATATGACTAGTCTAGGGAATAACGTCATGACAATGACATTTCGTTCTGCTCCTCCTCTAGCCCCGTTTAAGATTGAAACATTTGTCTTTGTAAATCAGATGAAATGGAGGGACGTGATCGAGTGTCGTGGTATCGACGTGCAAGCTCATGAAAGGTAAGCATGCAACAAAATATTCTCTTGCGTAATTTGCACGCGAACGAGGACTCGTGCTTCGACAGGCTGCCAGGAAGCTATTTTGGTAAACACCCTTTATTTCATATTTTCATTTTAGGTAGTTTTTTGTGTAATGTATTGAGAAAAGACTTTTAATTGAAAAAGCTAAAAAGTACTAACATCAAAAAATAATGAGGAAAAGTTAGTGGGGATAATTTTGAATTTTTTTACATAAAATTATTAAAATCATTTAAAGAAGGAATAAAATAAGATTAGAGATATGTAATGTGAACCACATGTCACAAGCCAGCCACATCTACCTCGTAGTACGTACTAGAGTAGTCGAATGCTATCTTGGGCATAGATTAGTTGACCCACCTCAGCCAACTTTATTCCAACAAGCCAAGTCACGTCGAGCCGTATATAAAGCTCCAAGAGATAGACGCCAAGTCTTGAAAGGTGCTCAATGAGATGGTAGAGGCAACTACACACACGAGGAATGCTAAGTTTCTTGAAAAGGAGAACATCTTAAGCCTCTCTCCATCCTTGTGTGAAGTGCAAATTTGAAGTTATACACGTTTATGTGGCAAAAAAATGAGCAGTGCAGTTAATATTTCAACAGCATATACAAATGATGTTTCCTAATTGCAAATCTGAATTTATCATCCTAATTCCATCCACTTTTTTCTTGTAGTTTTTTTTTTGAAATTAAAAGAACCAGTGGGGCGAGGCCCGACTGCTAATAGATTGATTACTTATAGGTCACTATAGAAAACGCGATCATTTGCGACGGTTAGTTTTATTTGCGATGGCCAGCCATCGCAAAAACTTAAATTGCGACAGCATGTCTGTGGTCGTAGCAAATAAGAAGGTCGTTGCAAATAAGGACTAATTTACGACGGCCAATCCTAGGGTCGTCGCAAATAAGGACTAATTTGCGACGGCAAACCCTAGGGCCGTCGCAAATAAAACCTTATTTGCGACAGCTGCAAAAAGTACTGTCGCAAATAAGTTCAATTGCGACGGCCATAATATATGGCTGTCGCAATTAATAGAGCAATCGCAAATAAGGGCTAATATCGGACCCATCGACCCCCAACACCTCATTCTCCTCCACGCCCCCGAATATGGCGCCGCCGCCCTGCCACGCCCCCGTCGCCGGCCCGCCATCGCGCCCACCGCCGGCCCGCCGCCCCCGTTCCCGCTGTCGGCCTACCACACCCCCGCCGCCCCTGGCCCCACCACGTCCATGACGCCGCCGCGCCCCCGCTGCCGGCCCGCCTCCAATCGCGCCCTCGCCGCCCCCGGCCCCGCCCCCGCGGCGCCCCCCGCCCCGTCCGCGCCCCCAGACAGCAACGCCCGCTGCGCCCCCAGACAACAGCGCCCGCCGCGCCCCCACCGCGGCCCTGTGCCCCCCGCGCCTGACGTCGCCGCGCCCCCCGCCGGCCCCGGCCCTGGACAGCAGCGCCGCCGGCCTCCTCCAGCGCCTCAGCCGTCCGTCTGACGCCGCCGGTCCGCTGCTCCACGCCGTACAAGTAAAGCAGGCATTTAGTTGTTAATTTCTAGATAATTAGTTGTTAACTGTTAATTGATGATTAGTTGTTATGCTATTTAGTTGTTAATTGTTCTTCATGATTAGTTGTTATGCTAATTAATTGTTAGGTTGTTGTTAATTAGTTGTTAATTCTCATTAATTGTTAGTAGTTGCTAATTAGGTTTGAATTGCAATTAACTGTTAGTTAGTTGTTAATTAGTTGACCATTCTAATTAATTATTAGTCAGTTGTTAATTGGATCTTAATGTTACTACATATGCTTAGGTTTTATTTAATAATGTTTAAGATTTGTATTATTGCTCTCGTTTATTTTTTTTGATTAAAATACAGTTGCTTATGTTTTTGTTAATATTTTTTATGCTTATGTATTATATATAGAAATGGCTAGAACAAAAGGGTCATCATACGTAAAGTAGGCATCGTATATGTAGCGTATATATGGCCCATCGGGCCCAACCCTAACCTTCATTCGAGGTCGGGCAAAGAGAGAACGACGCCACCGCAGTGCGGGTCACGATCGTGACCCGTGACTGGTGACATGAGGTGAATCGTTAGGGTTAAGTGTATATGGGTCGGGCGGCCCATTACTAACCCTAAAAGTCTGTAACCAGGTATCTCTCTGCCGCAAGACCCCGCGTATATTCTAACTCTAAGTTTCATTAATTGTAGGGATCTGCGACGGCTGTATAAACCCCGTCGCCGTTGCTACCGCCACTTGGAATGATGCACGACGACGACTTCGACTTCGGAGGTGGCTTCAGAGGTCAGACGGGTGAGTGAGCCCTTGTTTGGTTTGTTGATGGTGGTGCGATGTATCGACGATGTGTTGTGATGTGTCTTGTGACTGTTATGATGTGTTCTGTGACTGTTGTTATATATTGTCTGTTTTGTGATTCTGGCCATCGAGCCGGGTAATAATTTCAGTTTTTTAAAAAAACAAAAAAAAACCTTATTTGCGACCGTTTTTATACAGTATCGTCGCAAATAAGGTTCCAGACCGTCGCAATTAAGCCTCTGTTATTTGCGATGGCTAGGCCGTCACAAATAGCTGCGTGGGTCCTGTAGGAGGACACATGAGGCCCTGCCGGCTGAAATTATTTGCGACGGCCTGGCCGTCGAAGCCTACCAGCCTCTGGGCAATAACTTGCGACGGCTTTCGCAGGCCGTCGCAAATAGCCTTAATTGCGACGGTGGCGGTCGCAAACAAGCTTAATTGCAACGAATTATTTGTGATGGCCAAAAACCGTTGCAAATAAGAGAAGCCGTCGCAAATAGCTTATTTGTGACGGTAGGCCGTCGCAAATTATCGGGATTCCTGTAGTGGGTATAGAGTTCCAGAGTGCACATACAGAGCGAAAGATAAACAAAACTAGCTCGAGTTGAGCTAACAAATGATCAGAGACAAAAGAATAGCTACCAGGAATACACCTCAATTATACCCAGCTCCTTGATAAGTAGATGTGACACTGCGTTGCTCTGTCCAAGCAAGAAAAAGATCACACAATTGTGCTTTCATTCTAGATTCTTGAAGATAACATTCCTCTTGAAAGAACTTGAGCCAAAGGTAATGGATTGGAGTCATAGATTCAAAAATCTTTTTATTCTGATCTTTCAGATAGTCCAACACGCAATGATAATTGCATCCATGAAGAAGGGATATGGAAAGATTTATCTGGTTCTGGTAATCATTCTGATGAAAGGGAGATTGAATTTCCAAAAAAAATGTCCAGACAGGACCAACATTCCGTTGCAAATCTGCATTTGAAAGTGAAATTATGTTTCCTGACCACACAGTTCATAACAGTAGTGATTATTTTCCAGCTGAATGTTTTTCTTTTTAAAAGTATCCCTTGTATTTAGCCTATCCATTAGAAGGAGCCACATGAATACTTTGAGTTTGTTGTTGCATTTAGCCTTCCAGATCCAAAGGAAAGGTTTGGGCGGACGTATTTGCTTCATTGCCAACTCATAGTATGTGACACCCGGTTCTAAGAATGAATCAAGTGTGGTGCATATGTGTGTCCGGAATGTTCAACACACATACACGAGTGCACCACAAATGATACTTAGATAATAACCATGTTTCAAATAATAGATAGTACATTACTACAATATTCAAATAGTCTCAAATACAAGCTCTAATAACATTGCATCTGAAAAATAGACACTTGTGGACTCCAGCTCTACAGGCATTTGACGATAATACGCACGCCTAAAACTCCTCCAAATCCTCCGGATACTCGAAATTATCAGCTGCTACTAAATTAATAGAAGAATAGCAAGGGTGAGCACATGTCGTACTCAGCAAGTGTGGAAAAGTATGACATGTAGCTTAAAAAAGGATGATAATAATGGTTCTTTGTAGGAAAGAACATTTCATTGTAAAAGCTAAAAATTAGACTTAATTTCACTATGTGTGGTCAATTCCAATCATAACCAAAATAACCAACAATATCATTCCCAATTCCATCATTTACCAACCATCATAAATGACCATAACCAATGCATAATCCCATAACCATCCATATCCAACTCATCATGACTGAACTCACATCCCAATCTCAATTCCAACCGTTATTCAATATTCAGGTCCATAACTTTAATCATGTGAGAGTCCAGATCGCTCGTAACCGGAAGCACGGCGCTATCATGATAGTTTTACACTCTGCAAGGGTTATACCACTTTACTCACAAGTTCGTGATTTCATCACCTTTCGGTGACTAAGGAATCTCAATTAAGCCATCTCATACTTTTGTTGGTGTGTGGGCAAGAGATCACAAAATAGACTTTACAAAATGACTACGAGCATGTGAGGACCCACTAAGGTTTCACCGGAGATGATGTCTCCAACTGAGCACAACCATCCAAGGGTCCCCTCTTGTGCTATTCTGATACCAGGGCAGTCCCGCCACTATTGCAAACCCATTTGACTCCCATTTCCCGAGCCTTCCAAATGATTCAAATGATGCTGGTCATACACTAATTAATTGGCTAAGCCGCACACATACGTGGCCCTGTAATCCTCAGTGGTCGCTCCACGAACCGGTCCTTAGATCTAAAGCAGGCAAGTCCACCAAACCTTTTTGACCCAATCCACATAACTGGCTTCCTTAGATCCCTAGGTTCCATGTTGCTACGGGTCATTACCATCAATTCACATAGTTCACATGACCAAAAGTTCATAATCAAGTTATTTAATCATTCACGATCCCAATTAGGTACAATGGAGCAAAAGTGTAAAATATCATTTCCGACTCTCTACATTACATCCCGGGCGACAATGATGGGCATACAAGTCCAGTAAACTCCTATCATGGGTTTTCTCATCAATTTGACTGGAGTATGCAAGTTCGAAATAGAACATTTCAAAATAGAATCAAAATGTTCAATGACACTTGCCTTGCTCCTGTGGCTGGTTTCATTTGAGAGCTTCAATGTTCTGGTGTTGAAGGTAATTGTAAGCACCTTCTAGAGTGGTTCCTTCTATTCTGTGCGACAATCATGGAAAACAACATTACAATCAATAAATGTTCATATATTATACAGTATGCCATGATATGCATGAATGATTCAATTATGATGTAACATATGTTATTAAGTTACTACTATTGCTTACCAACTAGTTACAACTAAGTTTTTCATGTTCGAGTAAGTTTCGAGTCATTTTCTAGAGAAACTTGGGAAGATTCTGGATTTTCTGGAATTCAGAAACTGAACTAGTCTGCACTGTGGCCGGACATGTCCGCTCTGGACCGGACAAGTCTGCTATGGTCCGAGGTTTTGCGAACTTCCCAGCTAGGGCATGGTTTTAATTGAGTGCGCGGTCAAAATCGACATGGAAAGTTGGATATAAGGTATTTACCATGAATGCAATGGTCCAACGATATTAGATTGGGTGTAGCACGTGAACTTCAACGTCTAGATCCAGTTGACGAGAACCGGCGGGAAGATGTAGAAGAAGAATGTTGGTGACAAAGAGTTGATGTAGAAGATTGCAGTGGCGACGATGGTCTTGCTAGTTCTTCTTCTTCTTCCTTCTCCTCCTTCTCTTCCTTCTCTTCCCTTCCTCACGGCTAGGGCTTCCTCTCTTGAACGGCGGCTCACAATGAGACGGTAGGGCGGCGGGGTTTTCTCACGTGGGCAGGGGTGAGAGGAGGGTTTTGGTTTCTTATATAGGGGAGGAGTGGTGGGGTTACGGTGGAATCCTAGTAGGTCTTGGTGGGGACAAGTAGTGACCTTGGTGGGGTCCCTCCTGCGCTCCTTGGCGGGTGGGGCACGATGTTCTAGGTCCTCAATATGTCAAACACGTAATAAAACATTATAGAGGAAAATTGGAATCCGAGTCGAAACCCTAAACACCGGACTAGTCTGTATAAGAACTGAAGAAGTCTATTTTCCTCTCTGTTGTCATAACGGACTAGTCCATTACCATGATGACAAGTCCTCTGTACCACAGCGAAGAGGAGAATTCCGGACTAGATTGCAGTTATCCAGACAAGTCTAGGGTTTTACAGTTTCAAAATTGGACTAGTCCGCAAAATTAACGGACAAGTACGTCCGTGCAAGTGAAGAATTATCGAACTAGTCTGCACAAATTAACGGACAAGTCCATTGCTCTGAAGAAACTGAATTAGGTCAGAGCAGACGGGTGTACCGGACTAGTCAAGAGCTTGCACCGGACAAATTCATACACAGAACTGGTTTAAATTGTTCTTTCACCTCAAATTCATTTTACTCTTTTCCTTTTTGTGTTGCTTTGTGTTTAATATGTATGGGGATGAGTGCAATGCATAATGATGAAAAATGAGGGTGTTACATAGTATCTTTTGGAGGAGAAACAACTGGAACCCCAAGTAAGATGTCAGACATCTAAATTATTGCTATTTAGCCCACATAATTGCAACTTTTTATCCAGCAGTAGAAGCTCTTGATATGTTTGACTGGAAAGAGGGGTGTGGAAGGTTTCAAATAGGTCTTCTGCTCTAAGGAAACCCTAAACTGATATATTTTTGTCCTTTGCAAATGAGAATAGCGCCGGATATTCATCCTTGAGACACATGTTATTCCATTTATCCTTCCAGAAGAATATTGTAGAGCCATTTCCTGCTGTTGCAGTTGATATGGTCTTGAAACTGTCAATAAATCAGATAATATTACGCCACTAGAAAGATTCCTTAGAGGGGATCGTTGGTTCCTTAATCCATGCTAAATAGTAGAAAGTCCATATCATTCTTACCCATGGAACACTCTTTTTGTTCATGGATTTGTGGAGCTGTATTAGTAGAAGTGTTTCATTTTTTATGCTCAGATCAATAATACCCAAGCCTCCTTTATTCTTTGGCCTCATACACTTCTGCCATTTCACAAGTTCTTTAGTTTTGCTTGAGAAATCTGGCCTGTTCCATAGACAGTGACGTTTAACCTGATCAATCATCTCAATGACAGTTGCTGGGAATTTTAAGGAGCACATCGTATAAGTTGGGTGGACAGATATGATACAATTTGTAATCGGCCAGCTTGAGATAGAAAGCGTGATATGGCTGATAGCCTTCTTCCAGTTTTAGAAACGACTGGGTTATAATCCATCACACAAGGCTTGTTTAATCTTAGAGGCAAACCAAGGTAAGTGATAGGGAATTTTCCAAGTTCATAGTCGACGGTGCCAATCAACAAGTGTACTTGATCATCAGGTACATTAATTGGGATCAAGCATGATTTTTAATAGTTAACAAACAAACCCGTTGAAAGGGAGAAACTGTGTAGCAGACCTTTTAGGCAAAATAGTTCCTTCTGAGCGTTTAATATTATCAGCATGTCTTCTTCATATTGTACTAGGGAAATCTTCACAGCCAACATCAACAATTGACCTTGAGAGAAGCCCTTTCTGTTGAGCCTAGTTGAGGATATATTGTAATAGTTCCCCTACTAATACAAACAATAGTGGCGAGAGGGGGCCACCTTGCCGTACATCTCTTTTACATCAAAAAGGTGTGCCCGGTACTCGGTTGACGATGATTGATGCATTAGCTGAGCTGAAAAAATTTTGCACCCATTCTAACCATTTGACAGGGAAACCAAGGCTGTGCATCATAGCAGCAATTGCATTGTGTTCCTTTGTGTCAAAAGCTATTGCGAAATCCAAGGTTAACACCACTATCGTGTTCTAAGGACTTTGCAGCGATGAATATACTCATAAGCCCAGCCTAAACAGTCTTGAATCGATCGTTCTCTTATGAAACCACATTGATTCTGATGCAATAAGGGATAATAATGTTTTGCAAGCTTTCTGCCATATTTTTTATGATAAGCTTTATCCCACTATTCAGGAGTGATATGGGCCTAAAGTCACATGGAGAAGTCGGGTTGGGTACCTTAGGGATAAGGGTGATGAAAGAGGAATTCATGGGTCGAATATCAGACCGCTCATTAAAGAAACTCTTGCATAGCTAAATTATCTTTGTTCCAATGATGGACCAACAGCTTTTAAAAAACAACCCAAATAACTCATTGAAGCCATCTGGACCTGATGATTTATCCCTTGGCATTTTCTTGACTGTATCCTCAATCTCCACTTTGGTAACACGCTCTGCAAGAGTCGAAAGGCTTGAAAATCGAGGTATCATAGACCTAAGATCAAATATCATGACTGGATTATTGCTGCAAGCCATTTTTTCCATGAATACCGCCCTTAAGATTTCAGCTTTACTCTTATGATCTGAGAACTTTTGTTCCATTAGCATTTTCGAGAACTGGAATAGTATTAAATCTATATCACTCAAAAGCCGCAACATGGAAAAATTTGGATGATTGGTCTCTAGCTGGGCCCATCTAACTGTATACCTCTTTTTCAAGTATTCCATTTGGCAGTGAAGGAGTCTTGCTATATGACGTCTCAAGGTAATGCGAAAATTCCATTCCGGAAGGAAAAGAGGTCTTAATTTGTCACGCTGGATTCCTGCAAAAGAAACTAAACACACTCTCTGTATGCCAGGATCAGTTAAATCATACACGAAACGACAAAAGTGGAAAGTCATATATATAAAGCCAAGTTCAACGTATTTATTCAGTACATAAATGACTCATAGGTCCAAAAAGAAAAAAAGATACATAGCAGCGGATAACTAAGCGTATAGCTCTATCACAGACGTTGTCCGGAGGCACGCCAGCCTAGTACTGCACGTCGGGGTCGAAGCTGTCGTCTTCATCATCACCGGCTCCATCTCCATGGTCTGAGCAGCAAGTACGTACAAGAAAAAAGAGGCAACAAACAAGAGTACCTACTGTACTCCGCAAGTGTGGGATAAGGAAGGCTAGACACAGTTTAAGCACTAAGCAGAACACCCTATCCTTAGTTTACCTTAGCATCCTATTTACTAGGTGAACCATCTCAAGCTCTAGTAACCAAAACCAAGACCCATGGGTCCCAACCAAGTGACCAACAAGAACTGTCTAGGCTCAAACCAACTGGACAGCAACCCAACGGGTTCCGACCAACCCGTCACCAAAACCAAACCATCCAACCCAACTATTCATGAATAAGTCCAAGTGTTGCTCTTGACCGCGAGCGCAGCTATCTAGATAGTTTTACACTCTCCAGAGTTTGTACCACTTTACTCTTGTCGCCAAGTGGGCTAGACCCTCCCTGACGCCCGTCATGGCGAATCACACTTCAGACTTCCTTTGGTGTGTGGCCAAAAGATCACTATGAGGCCTTTACATCGCACTACCAAACCTGTGCACACCTGCTAAGGTTTTGCCCCATGACAGAGTCTATTTGTACCCCTCCACGACAGCGCCCTCTTGCGCCACTCAAACATCTCACATTGTATACACAAAATAAGGTAGAAATCGACTTAATTGGCCAAACTGTTCCATAGCAGTCTTGTGGTGGCACCGTCAAGCCGTGTTACATGCTCCATGAACCGATCCTTAGAATCTACGACGGATGCTAGCAACCCACCCGAGTCTCGTGCACACATGCACCAACCGAACCGACCAGTCTGTCTAGATTCCTACACGCTAACTACAAACCACCACATATCCATATGATTAAGAGTAATATAATAACAAGTATATTAAATCCCATAACCCATCCCAATTAAGATAGCATGACTAAGCGTAATAGTGTCCCGACATGTAACATAATCCACCCAATATAGCTATAAGGAATATTATATAAAAATTAGTAAACAACCTATCATAAGATTCAAATTAATTGACTGCGTGCAACTAATTCTATCTAAATCATTAATTTCCTAACAGGAGATATATGGTCAAGGGCACTTGCCTCTAGGGAAGTGCTGCTGCTCGGCTATGTCAAAGTCTTGGTCTTGCAGGTTGAAAGCCGGCTTGGGGACTGGCTTTGTCCACGCCATCGTACGCGCAACAAAATAACAAGAAGGCAATAAGAAAAAAAATGCAAAATAGCAAATCATAACAAATACATGTACATACAACCAAAGCCTACGCACTTACTATTAGCTAGAATATATTTATTGTGCACTTTCAACATTAAGAAGCATTATTAAATATTTTTTGGAGGTGTCCCACATAAAAGCAGCAACTACTAAGGTTCTAATATGTAAATTCAGCACAAGACAGGAGCGATTTTATAAAAACAGTATTGTACAGGGGCTGTTCTAAAGATGTATGGCTATTGCAGGGGCTAAACACTATTTCCTAGCAGTTCCATAGCTCATTCGATTAAATTACATAACTACAGGGCCTAAGTGTATTTTTCAGCATGCTATAGGGCATTTTATTATTAACCAGAACTATACAAGGGTACTTTTGTGAGTGTACAGACCAACAAAGGGGCTAGAATAGAAGAACCGTAAGCTACAGGTGCCCAGGTGCTAGTCTACAGCTGAAACCATGATTATTACACACTCCAGGGTTGATTCTATAAAATCCAGAGCGTGATTGAAATTAAACAAAAAGGTACAGGGGGTTATGTGCAAGTGGCGAAAGGGTATTCTGTGGTATAACAGGAGCCGTCAGATTTTAAATGGGTGCACGAGATTAAAACAACAAAGGGGTATGCTCTATGTTTATTCTTGTCTGTAGGATATAAAATAAATGGATTGGATTTAATATAAATAAAGGGGTACCCCTATTCTAATCTACACTGCACATTGAGGATCAAAGGGCTAGTAACAACAGCAGCCATGGGCTTTCTTCTACCTCTGGACAGCACAACGGTGCAGCCATGGGTGCGGTGCTGGAGCTCGCCAGGGTACGCAACCAAGAAGAAAAACGCCTAAATCTAGTCGAGCTCTACCAAATCCGAAGGAGAAGATCGATGCGGACTCACCTATGGCGATTTCGGGGCTTGAAATGCTGCGGAGTGAGAGCAGGGACGATGAGGCTGGCGGTGAGCTAGGGTTGAAGTTGGGGCAACGTCCGGGCCACGGACCTCCACATGTCTCTGCCCCGGGAACTTCACTGCAACAAGGCGAACGAGTGGGGATGATTAGTGCAAGGGGAAAAGGGGGAGAACGACGGGGCATCAGCGGGCATGATGGGCACTTCTCAGAAATGTAGGATCAAAGAGCACGCGAAAAGCTACCAAAGAGGTGGGATGAATGGTAGATTAAAAAATCTTATGCAGCGGAAACAATTAAATCCCAACCCCTTCTGCAGAAAAACAATTTGTTAAAGAAATTGTGTGTGTGACTAATCTAAACGTGTTTCACTGTGACAAAAGTGATAGATATCAGAGAGAATCAAGTAACGAGGATGACACGACAAGAATCACTCAAATCCATCTAGAGAAATTCAAGTTACGATCAAAAGATCGAACAAAGGTCAATCTGTCCCACCCGAGAAAAACAGTTCTGGAACACTGCAAAGAAACTCGTGTAGATCACAAACCACAAATCTAATGATCGTGAAATTTTGACAAATGATAGATAATCAAGTTTTGAAGACAAACCAAAAAGAATCACATCAATTGGATCTGTAAAACTCGAGTTATGATAAAACCATCGAAGAAAGGTAGTGTTGTGCAGAAAACTCGACGAGAAAAACTTGTTTGGAAGAAGTCGGACGAACAAAGCACAAAAGTTCCTTTCAAATATGAATTTTATTCAATAGAACACAAGAGGAACAACCCAAAAGTCGTCTCTCACAAGCTCTGGCCTCCCTTGCTCATATAGCTAGCCCTTAGGCCGACCCAATCTCAACTAGAACTCTAATCCTACTCAAATCACGAATCAAAACTTTCCATAACTGGTCAAGACTCTTCTATACGCAGATAGAAGCAATCTTAAGACTTCCAAACACCTTAGGAACGTATCCCACATTCCTAAAACAACTCAAATTCGTGACCCACACAAAATTGTATCATAACCTACTCAAAACATTCCATATTTGAGTCAAACACGACTCAGCCGCAGTCTGAGTCCATAACCTAGTCGGTTGGACCTTTCCGACCAATTCTTTATGTCCACCTCTCTTCATCATGCCTCGGAACCATGTATCCACGTCCATGCACCCCTTGCATACGTCCAAACATCTTCCAACGATGTCCACGATACCTTCATATGCATTGTTCTTGATTCAAACATGCTACGCAACCTCCTGATCAACTCAACCACAATTCCTCCCAAACTTGGTTGTTGAACCTCATCTTCTACCTAAGACTAGTTCAATAGATCCCGTCACCAGCCATGTCTTGAACTCAAGCAACACATGCACATGAATAAACAACCAATACTTCTGAGCACAAGTCCTCGACTTTACTCTCGTTTGTTCCGAAACTACAACATCTTACGTGAGCACTTCACATAAGCATGTTGCAAACCACAGCAAAATGATATCAACCATAACAACCAAAATGCACAAAAAACTTAGCAAATGAATACTAAGTAATCTTTCAAACAATGTAAAGCAAGTATGAATCATTGCAAGATAAAAGCAAAACAATTGCAATCAAGCTTCAAATCTTGCCAAAGCTAACTGGAGCTTGAGCCGAAGCTTACCAAATCTAGTACAACCTAGCGCTGGAGCTTATCAAAACTAGTCAGACCTAGAGCCAGAACTAACCAAAGCTAGTCAGACCTAGCCAATGAAAAGGGTGTTTTGGCAGAATTTTAGAACTTATATCATCAAAGCCAATGTATTCAGCACACATAGGTCTCACAATCTCCCCCTTGATGAATGCATTGGCAACATCACTTAAAATCCGAACATTGGCTTATTCACATTAAAAGTTTTGAAAACAATTTATCCCCCTTTGTAAAATAGAAATAAAATGAGAAAAAGAAATTATCCCCCTATACATATTTCTCCCCCTTGCATACTTATCATTAAAAATTCACCATATTATCTATTATCTTTCCCCCTATGACAATGTATTCAGCAGGGTTCAAATATAACATACAAATATAAACAAAGCTCATCCAAGTCATAATATCAAGTAACTTACACTATCACATTAATGAGATACATAAAGTAGTGTAAGTCATGTTAGAGATCAAATGTAATTTTCAATTTAAGAAAGTCATGATCTCACAAACGTAACTAATTCAAAACCTGAAAGCATGACACTTGTTGCTGCATTTTATTATTTTTCAAAGCAAAAATCTTGATCATATGATATTTGCAAGAGATTATATGTGCATCTTCCTTATTCTAACCAACCAAGTCAAGCTTGTGTCATTTGACAATTAGAAGCTTAAGGACATTGTTTTAGTCATACACAACTTCTTCCGAGTTCATATCTAAGTACAATGATAAGCCGTCTCAAAAGAAGAAGTGCGATGCGCATATTCTCTTGATCTTTTCTCAATTTATATTTGCTCATAAAAACTCAACATGTGAGTTGATTACTTGATTAGTTCTTTATGATTAAAAGCACTTGTGAGCTTGCAACAAGTTCAAAACAGCAAGAAAGTTCAACCATGACCAGATTTAGTGTATGTAATTATTCTAATTACTAGACATGACAAAAACTACAAAATGTATAACACAATTAATGTAGTAAGAACTTTCAGCATGTAGAAGGAATCACAAAGTCATATATGTATGAAATACTATGCTCATATTATTTTAAGTTCAAATTCACACATAGACTTTCCAAGTTTCAAAACTCCCCCTCAATTTAAGCCATGAGGATGCATAACCCCTATTTCACTACGAATGAAATAAAAACGAGTGAAATCCAAAGGTTTTGTAAAAATGTCAGTCAATTGTTGTTCGGTATCTACATGGTGAAGTACAATGTTTCCTTTTTCAACATTATCACGGAGAAAGTGATACCTAATGTCAATGTGCTTAGTTCTAGAATGTTACATGGGTTTTTAGCAATGCATATGGCACTAGTGTTATCCCAAAATAGTGGAACACTTTGTAGATCAAACCCATAGTCCTTAAGTGTTTGAACAATCTAAAGAATTTGTGATCAAGCACTAGCAGCAGCTGCATATTCAGATTCAGTTGTGGATTGTGCAACTGAGTTTTGTTTTCTAGAGGACCAATCAACAAGTGAATAACCAAGAAAATGACAAGTACCGAAAGTACTTTTCCTATCAATCCTACAACCCTCAAAATCCGCATCCGAAAAGGCTTTCAAATTAATGGTTGAGGAAGGAGGAAGAAAAATGCCAAATTCTCGAGTTCCATGTAAGTACCTGAGAATCCTTTTGACGGCTTGACGATGTGAAGCACGTGGGGGGGGGGGGGGCTTGAAATCGTGCACAAAGACATACGCTGAATTGTATGTCTGGTCTTGATGCCGTGAGGTACAAAAGTGATCCGATCATGCTTCTATATTCTTTTTGATCCACGGGTTCACCATCTTGATCAAGTTCAAGTGTTGTTGCCGTTCCCATTGGTGTCTGAAGAGGCTTGCTTTTGTCCATGTTGAAGCCCCTTAGGAGGTCTTTTGTATAATTCGATTGATGCACGAAGGTACCCTCCTTGGTTTGCTTGATTTGCAGTCCCAAAAAGTACGTGAGTTCTCCCATCATACTCATCTCAAATTCTGAACTCATCATAGCTGAAAACTTGGAGTGCGGAGATAAAACTGCTCACCAATCGACGTCCTGTAAAACCCTTCTTTTTTCGTATCTTTTGCAGAGTAGTGCTTCATCCTTGTTTGCTTTTCATCCTGGGAAGTAGGACCTGAATGGTTAGGACAATTTGAATGAAAATGTCTTGTCTTACCACATTCGAAACATCCTTGAGGTCTGGAGCTTCCTCTCCTTCTAGTTCTCACATTTTGTAATGCTTTCGAGAACCTAGTAGAGAGAAGTACTAGCTCCTCCTCTGGATACTTCTCAATCTGTTCAAGGGTTAGAGAGGACAACAAAGTAAGTGTACCACAAGATGACGATTGGCCGGAGCTAGGCATATCACGTTGAGAAACAAATGCAAGAGACTTGTTGGGGTTCTTACGTGAGATTATGTCAATTTCATGAGTTTTTAATTTAGAATAAAGAACATCTAATGTAAGTGTACTCATGACAGTAGATTCACGAATAGATGTGACTTTCATCTCCCAAACTGACTTGTCTAATGCACTTAGTAATTGCCTAACATTTTCAGCATCTGAAAAATTAACATTCACACTACACAAGTTGCTGAGAATTTTGTTAAAACGAGCAAAGAGATCGTCAATTGACTCACCGGGTTGCATCTAAAAACGCATGTATTCCTTTTTAAACATATCTTGTTTTACCTCCTTGATATTGTTAAATCCTTCGCGGTAGTCGCAAAGTGCTTTCCACACATTGTATGCAGATCGGAGGCATGCAACACGGTCGAAGTCGCTTTGAGTTAATCCTTTTATGATCAAGTTCCGAGCCTTGTAGTTGTTGTCGACATCTCTCAGATTTGTAGATGTAACTTTATCGTTTGATGGCACTTCATAAGGCTTGTATACCTTCTCCCGTATTTCGAATCCTTGAGCCTGGATGAAGGCTTCCATACGTGCCTTCCAAACCTAAAAATCAATACCACTAAAGACACAAGGTTTTGCAGAGTACTTCTCCATGATGATTAGTCACAAGACGTGCAAATCATAAAGATTGCAGCACCGTGGCTCTGATACCAATTGTTGGATCGAAGAGTACATGAAAATCTACCAGAGGGGGGTGAATGGTAGATTAAAAAATCTTACGCAGCGGAAACAATTAAATCCCAACCCCTTCGCCAGAAAAATAATCTATTAAAGAAATCGTGTGTGAGACTAATATAAACGTGTTTCACCGTGACAAAAGTGATATATATGAGAGATAATCAAGTCACCAAGACGACACAACAAGAATCACTCAAATCAGTCGAGAGAAACTCAAGTTACGATCAAAAGATCGAATAATGCTCAATCTGTCCTACCCGAGAAAAACAGTTCTTGAATACCTCAAAGAAACTCGTGTAGATCAGAAACCACAAATCCAATGACTGTGAAATTTTGATAGATGATAGATAATCAAGTTTTGAAGACAACCTAAAAAGAATTTTGTCAATTGGATCTTTAAAACTCGAATTATGATAAAACAACTGAAGAAAGGTAGTGCTGTGCAGAAAACTCGACGAGAGAAACTTGTTTGGAACAAGTCAGAAGAGCAAGGCACAAAAGTTCCTTTCAACTATGAATTTTATTCAATAGAACACAAGAGGAACAGCCCAAAAGTCGTCTCTCACGAGCTCTGGCCTCCCATGCTTATATAACCAGCCCTTAGACCAACCCAATCTCAACTAGGACTCTAATCCTACTCAAATCACGAATCAAAACTTTCCATAACTGCTAAAGACTCTTCTATACGCAGATAGAAGCAATATTAAGACTTCCAAACACCTTAGGAACGTATCCCACATTTCTAAAACAACTCAAATTCGTGACACACATGAAATCCTATCATAACCTACTCAAAACTTTCCATATTTGAGTCAAACACGACTCAGCCGCAGTTTGAGTCCATAATCTAGTCGGTCGAACCTTTCCGACCAATTCTTTACGTCTACATCTCTTCATCACACCTCGGAACCATGTAGCCACGTCCATGCACCTCTTGCATACGTGCAAACATCTTCCAACGACGTCCACGATATCTTCATATGCACTATTCTTGATTCAAACATGCTGCGCAACCTCCTGATCAACTCAACCACAATTCCTCCCGTACTTGGTTGTTAAACCTCATCTTCTCCCTAAGACTAGTTCAATGGATCCTATCACCAGCCATGTCTTGAACTCAAGCAACACCTGCACATGAATAAACAACCAATACTTTCGAGCACAAGTCCTCGACTTGACTCTCGTTTGTTCTGAAACTACAACATCTTACGTGAGCACTTCACATGAGCATGTTGCAAACCATAGCAAAACGATATAAACTATAACCACCAAAACGCACCAAAAACTTAGCAAATGAATACTATTTAATCTTCCAAACAATGTAAAGCAAGTACGAATCATCGCAAGATAAAAGCAGAACAATTGCAATCAAGCTTCGAATTTTGCCAAAGCTAACCGGAGCTTGAGCTGGAGCTTACCAAAGCTAGTACGACCTAGCGCTAGAGCTTATCAAAACTAGTCGGACCTAGAGCCAGAGCTAACCAAAGCTAGTCGGACCTAGACAAAGAAGTCGTACCTAGCAAGAAAAAGGGTGTTTTTGCAGAATTTTAGAACTTCTATCATCAAAGCCAATGTATTCAGTACAAGCCAATGTATTTAGCACACATGGGTCTCACCGAAACCGTTGGGGTTGAGTTTTGTGGTGGCAGATTGAGCCTCGATGGGTCTGGGAAGGTTGAAGGCGTCCCTGTGAAGACGAGGGTGGGATTAGTGCAGAGAATCAAAGAAGGGTGGAGCTACAATTGTGTGGCGGCGGCAAAAACTACTGAGAGGTCATCGGCGACGATATCACTCGAGCTCGGTGAGGGAAACCTAGAGCGCACAAGGGAGGCCGTTTATAGAAGGGAGGTGCGGCGCTTGCGGATGGGAAACGAGCGAAGATGGCGAAATCATCGGGATTCTGTTGCTGGTTTGTTGGGCACGCGCGTGAGGCATCGGGGCTTCCATGGAGAAAGGGAAAGAAGGAAGAAAAGGGTGTTGACGTGTGGAGCCCACATGATGGAGAAAGAGCAGAGGAGAGGGGAAAATTTTGGGCGTTACAACCCCCCCCCCCCTCAAATGAAATCTCGATTCGAGATTTAGAGGACTTATGAGAATAGGTCAGGGAACTCCGTCTTGATGTCTTCTTCCCTCTCCCATGTGGCCTACGACTCGGAATGATGCTTCCATTGAACTGTGCACATGGGGATCCTCTTGTTTCTGGTAATGCGCTCTGACCTCTCAAGAATCTTGATGGGGTACTCAGCATATGAGAGATCTTCCTCAATGTTCATCTCATCCATCGGCAACTGTTCCTCTGGTACTTTGAGGCACTTCTTCAACTGAGACACGTGAAACACATCATCCACATCTAACAAACGAGTCGGCAACTCTAGCTGATAAGCAACCTCACCTCTTCTGTACAACACCTTGAATGTCCCAATGTACTTTGGTGATAGCTTACCCTTCACCTTGAATTGACGAAGCCCTCTAAGGGGTGACACTTTGAGGTAGACATAGTCTCCCACCTCAAAAGTCAACTCTCGTCGTCGTGTGTCTGCGTAGCTCTTCTGCCTGGACTGTGTTGTCTTCAAATTCCTGCGGATCTCTCGCACTTTCTCTTTAGCATCTCTCAACACCTCTGGTCCGAGGACCTGACCCTCTCCTGCCTGATCCCAAAACACCAGAGTCCTACACTTTCTTCTGACCCTCTCCTGTCTGATACCATTCTGTAACACTCCAGCCACTACGGGTCTGGCGGTCGTTACTTCTTGCAGCTCTCTAAGATCATAGACTAGCCCCACGGACAAACACTAGTCTTTTCTGCGCATTTTGTCCTCACTCGTGCGCACCCGAGAAAACGTCATGGTGGTCACCTATCTGCAAATTGCTCCAGGCTAAGAACGCTTAACCTCAGAGTTCTTTACAGCTAAGTTTTCGGAAAAGAAGGTATACCTTGGTGGTATGAGTTATTCTATCACTCCTATTAAGTCTCGAGCCAGGATGTCACAATCCACCCCCCTAGAAGATTGGCGTCCTCGCTAGTCAACTACCAAGCCAGGAACGTCCCCTCTTGGCCACAACCATACGTTCAGTACTGGCATACGTACCATACCGTGTCCCTCCTAGAGGGCCCACGCGTCATGCGCACATACCCACGACCATAGTCCGTACGCACCTGTGAAACCGCGAGGGTCGGCTCTGATACTAATTTGTCACGCCCAGTTCCTGCAAAAGAAACCAAGCGCACTCTCGTCTATGTCACAATCAGTTAAATCATACACGAGGCGACAAAAGTGGAAATTCGTATATATATATATATATATATATATATATATATATATATATATATATCTCCAAGTTCAATGGATTTTTTCAGTACATAAATGACTCATAGGTCCAAAAAGAAAAAAAGATACATAGCAGCGGATAACTAAGCGTGTAGCTCCATCACAGGCGTTGTCCAGGGGCACGCCAGCCTAGTACTGCATGCCAGGGTCGAAGCCGTCATCTTCATCATCACCCGCTCCATCTCCATGGTCTGAGCAGCAAGTACGTACAAGAAAAGAGGCAACAAACAAGCGTGAGTACCTAATGTACTCCGCAAGCGTGGGAAATTATGACATGCAGACTAATCAATGAGGAAGGCTAGACAGAGTTTAAGCACTAAGCAGAACTCTCTATCCTTAGTTTACCTTAGCATCTCAAGCTCCAATAACCAAACCTCCAGTAACCAAAACCAAGACCCGGAGGTTCCAACCAAGTGACCAACAAGAACTGTCCAGGCTCAAACCAACTGGACACCAACCCAACGGGTTCTGACCAACCCGTCACCAAAACCAAACCATCCAACCCAGCTAATCATGAATAAGTCCAAGCGTTGCTCTTGACCACGAGCGCGGCTATCTAGATAGTTTACACTCTGTAGAGTTTGTACCACTTTACCCACAAGTCGTGATTTCCTCCCTTGTCGCCAAGTGGACTAGACCCTCCCTGATGCCCGTGATCGCGAATCACACTTCACACTTCCTTTGTTGTGTAGCTAGGAGATCACTATGAGACCTTTACATCGCACTACCAAACCTGTGCACACCCGCTAAGGTTTCGACCCATGGCAGAGTCTATTTGTAACTCTCCGCGGCAGCCCCCCTGTTGCGCCATCAAACATCTCACATGGTATACACAGAAATAAGGTAGAAATCGACTTAATTGGCCAAAATGTTCTGTAGCAGTCTTGTGGTAGCACGGTAAAGCCAGGTTACATGCTCCATGAACCGGTCCTTAGAATCTACGGTAGACGTTAGCAATCCACCCGAGTCTCGTGTACGCATGCACCCACCGAATCGACCAGTCTGCCTAGATTCCTACACTCCAACTACAAATCACCACATATCCATATGATTAAGAGTAATATAATAACAAATATATTAAATCCCATAACCCATCCCAACTAAGACAGCATGGCTAAGCGTAATAGTATCCCGACATGTAACATAATCCACCCAACATGGCTACAAGAAATATTATATAAAAACTAGTAAACAACCTATCATAGGATTCAAATTTATTGATTGCATGCAACTAATTCTATCTAAATCCTTAATTTCCTAACAGGAGAGATATGTTCAAGAGCACTTGCCTCTAGAAAAGTGTTGCTGCTCGGCTATGTCAAAGTCTTGGTCTTGCAGGTTGAAAGCTGGCACGGGGACTGGCCTTGTCCACGCTATCGTATGCGCAACAAAATAACAAGAAGGCAATAAGAAACAATACAAAAGAGCAAATCATAACAAATACATGTACATACAACCAAAGCCTACGCACTTACTATTTGCTAGATTATATTTATTGTCACTACAGGAATCCCGACGATTTGCGACGGCCGAAGCCGTCGAAAATAAGCCAGATGCCGTCGCAAATAAGCTATTTGCGACGGCTCTCGGCCGTCGCAAATATGTCGTCGCAAATAAGCTTATTTGCGACGGCTAGGAGAGGCCGTCGCAAGTTGTTGCTACGGGCTGCTGGGCCCCGCGATCTTATTTGCGACGGCCCAGCCGTCGCAATTAAAGCTTATTTGCGATGGCATAGCCGTCGCAATTAAGTTCCACTATTTGCAACGGCCAGGCCGTCGCAAATAAGTTCAGAGGGCAGGGCCCACGTGTCCTCCTCCGGGACCCACGACTCTATTTGCGACGGCCAGGCCGTCGCAATCAATTCTTATTTGCAACGGCCAGGCCGTCGCAAATAACTGTGGTTTAATTGCGACGGCTTGTACCCTTATTTGCGACGGTACTGTATAAAAAGCCATCGCAAATAAGGTTTTTTATTTTTTTTAAAAAAACAGAAAACACTACCCGGCTCGATGGCCAGAATCACAACAAACACAATATAGACAATATACACAGTATATACACAGCATACACAAACATCATCACAATCACAAACTAAAATTCCGATACATCTCACATCGTCATCAACAAAGTAAATAAAAGGGCTCACTCGCCCATCTAACCTCCGAAGCCACCTCCGAAGTCGAAGTCATCGTCGTCGCGCCTCAATCCAGGCGGCGGTAGCAAAGGCGACGGCGTTTGTGCAACCATCGCGGATCCCTGCAATTAATAAAACTTAGAGTTAGAATATAAATGCATCAACGTCTCTCTCCCTCCCTCTCCCTCTATTTTCATCTAGATCACCCTCTCTTCCTCTCTCTTTTCATTTCTCTCTTTGTCTCTCACTCTATCTTTCTTGCTCACTCTATCTCTCTATTGCTATCCTTTTCCTTCTATCTTCCTCCCTCTATCTCCATCTACATCTCCCTCCCTCTATCTTCCCCTCTCTCTATCTCCATCTACATCTTACTCTCTCTTCATTCCCATCCTACTCTATCTTTCACTCTTTCTTCTGTCTCCCTTTCTTCTATCTCTTTCTTTCTTCTATCTCAATCATTTTCTTCTATCTAACTATCTGTCTCTTTCATCTATCTCAATCTTATTACGCTGGAGAAGAAGGATTACATAGAGACTTACCTGACCCGCTGAAGAAGGATCGCCTGGGAGGACCGGTGGTAGTACCGGTAGCTGGATTCCCATACCCTGCGCCCGAGCGATGGCCTGTCATTGCAAACATTAAATGCTACCTATTAGTAAGTCATTTAAGCTGAATTAATGAGAATTTTAATTTTTAGATTGTTACCTCCATTGCTTCCCGCATCTGCGCCAACACTGCTGCCTGGGTTTGGATCGTGGCCTCCATCGCCCTCCTTTCCTCCTCATGTCGCCTTTCATTTTCTTCTACAGTTTCTCGGAGGGACTGCATCTCAATGTCCCTCTGCGAGCGGCGACCTCCCGTACCCGAAGCCTGCGTGGAGCTGCCTCTCGCAGGTCTACCTGCCCTCGAGTCTACAACTCCGTCGAATATGGCGAGCCTATAAAAAAGAGAGTCAGTAATATGAAATTAAAATATCTTGAATACTTTGAATTGAAAACGATAAAATGACTTGCAAACTCACCTTCCGTGTGCTTTTCCACCACCGGTTGCATACGCGGCTTGAGGATCGATCGGTTGACGTTCCCAATCGAAATCCTCGCCGTGTATCTTCCTAGCCTCCTCCCCGTACTTAGCTTGCAAAACAATAAAATCGTGTAAGTTCAACAATCTATATAGTTATATGTAATATGAATGGTTTCTAAACTTACCAACCGCTCGGCTGCAGCCTGACTGCACCCCGTCGGCTGAGAAGGGTCCCTGTGACCTCTCTTCCAAACCTCAGCAGGGGTGGGCGGCACCCCCGTCTCGCGCTCCTGTCAATACGTGTTAGTACGAACAATATATTATTAATATATAAACATAAGTTACACACACTTACCATGCGTTTAGCTAAACGCAAGTGGTTATCTTGCCCGTGTCTGCTCTTCCCCTCCACCCCTCTGCAGTCTCGAGCCTTCCTGGACTTAGCTTTAAACTCTTCGCTAGCCCAGTAGCGACAAAGGGCCCGAAATGCATCGTTCTGACCCTGCAACCAGCTCACGTGGCCCTGCACATAGTTGAAAGTCGTTAAAAGTACCATCGAGGACATTATCAGAAAAAAATACTTACTACACTCCACGTACCTGCGCGTACTCCTCCTCCGTTAGGTGCCTCTCGCACTCTTGCCGGAAGTGTAACACGTGCTGCTGGTTCGCCTTCAAGTGCTCATTAATAATTTGAACACGGGCGTTCGACAAAGCTTGTCGAAGCGCCTTGGCAGCGTTGAAGTGAAACACTCGCCTCGCATCCTCAAACATGCGATGGTCGTCCGGGTCCTCTAAAGTATATCTTGCCTGCGATAAAGAATATATTGAAGAGATGTGCACTAAAAGAGTTTAATAGTTGTAACTTAGAAACTTTTTTACATACTTACCATAAAATCGGCCCATACGGCCTCCTGAAGGTTGCCGTGCTCCTGGTGATGGACGCGTGCGTAGTCCTCCCACGAAAGAGCAGGCACTCCGTCGATGACCCCGGGATAGTGCAAACGCACTATGGACCCGAGGACACCGTTCACCGGTCTCTAGTGTTTCTCACCGGTGAAAGACAAGTCGTCCCAACTCCTATAAGATATTTATTCATTCATTCATTACTTAAGTAATCAAAAGAAACTAAAATTGAAAACTATAATTTTTATTACCTGTCTCCGACTGGACAAATCACGATCCTCTGTGAAGGGACCGCGGGAGGACTCACAAAGTGAGTCCTCCTCGTCCTTCGCGTCTGCTGGGGCGCCACGTCAGGTGACCCAGGCGGCTCCTCACCAGCCGAGTCAAAGGCCTCAGGAACAAAGTCATCGCCAGCCGGGAGCTGGCTGGCCGAGGGCTGACTCGCCGAGGGCTGCCTCACCGAGTGCTGGCTGGTCGAGGGCTGCCTCGCCGAAGGCTGGCTCACCGAAGGCGCCGCAGCCTCTGAGTCAGCCGGTGAGGACTACAACATTCAAATGATTCATAAGTAAGTTTAATGTGAATTTGAATTTAAAGAATTTGTCAAAAACGAGTGACATTTACCTGTGACGAAGCTCTAGAGCTGGTCTGAACGTGCCCCAGCAGCTGAGAGCGTCTGCTGCCAGTCGACGAGGCACCAACGAAAGCGTCCTCAGGTCTAGAGGGGTAGAACCCCCTCGTCGGCGGCACCTTCTTACCCTTCTTTGACGCCATCCTATTGTAATTAGATAATTAGTAAATATGCAAATAAAATATATAAAATTCATGTTACTATCTTCAAGAAAACATTACTTGTAGTCACTTTCAAAATTCATCAACATCATTGTCATGTGCCTGTGCCCTACTCCTTAAACCAGCCCAACGATCTTCCATCGTGGCCTGTTCTAATTTTCGTTTTCGCGTATCATCTGCCTCTACATCTTCAACGTCTTCAACATCTCCAACTAATTGATCGAGTCCTGCACCAAGCTCGACGATAAAAGTGTCTGGCAACTCTTCTTCTTGGTACACTTCTTCAACGTCTTCGCTATCATGGTAACCATCATCCCCAGGAGTATATAGCCGCTCACGAGGATTCACCTTATATACCACCCACCAAGCACTGAGATTCGTGCATGGATAAGGTAGATAATACACTTGTTCAACTTGATGCGCAAGAACAAATGTATCGTAACCCCGTAGTCGGTCCTTATGTTTCACTTCCACCATTCCAAATTGGTTTTCTCGAGTTCCATGAGTACGATCAAACCAGTCACAGTCAAAGAAGACAACTCGAAGGGTCTTTTTTCGGGTAAAAGTAAATTCAAGGATTTTGTTAATGATACCATAATAATCGGTTAAATTCCCTTGAGTGTCCATTGCTCTCGTCACAACACCGGAATTTGATGTTGCCGCAAGAGGATGATGAGCTTCAAAATGAGTTGTACGGAATCGGAAGCCATTTACGTCATATCGACCATAGCTTCTAACATTCACCAATCCATAAGATAGCTGCCGCAAATCTTCATGGAACACTGTGAGTCCGACACTGTTATAAAAGACGAGAGAATATTACATAATACTTCTTTAATAATAGTAATCTATAATACATAGAAGACGAGAGAATATTACATATTCTCGAAACCAAGATAGAAAACTCTGTCCCCCATTTATTCCTTCCTTTCGCATCGCTTCTACTTGTTTGGCCGTAGGTTGATGCCTATGTGGCCAATATTGTCTGTGGAACTCGCTGAACATGAAAAAACATCTTTTAGATTACATGTGTAGCAAAATATGTAGATTAGCATAAACATAGGAGAAACACTTACTCGAAGTATTCCTGCATGCCTTCTATATTTGCGTACATGTAGAGTAAAGCAACAGTCCTTTCCTGTTCGGATAGCACGTAGGTCGTGTAGCTACCAACGGTGGTGCCTCTCGTTTGAAAAATGGAAAGGTCGCTTAGAGGGGGTGTTTCGTCCACATTGTACCGCATCGCCGAAGTATTGATATTGTTTTCTTCCGCAAAGTAGACACTTGAAAAGTATCCAACTTCTTTAAGAGCATATGCTTCAGCGATGCACCCTTCCACCCTTGCCCTGTTGCCAACCATTGGTTTCAGATATCGTAGCGCTCTTTCAATGTGATACATCCACCTATATTGCACAGGACCGCCAACTTTAGCTTCGAATGGAAGATGGATAAGCAGATGTTGCATTGGATTGAAGAAACCTGGTGGAAAATTTTTTTCCATCTTACATAAAAGTATGGGTATCTCCTTCTCTAACTTATCCATCATCCCGATCTTGATTTCTTTAGCACAAAGCTGTCTATAGAAATAGCTGAGCTCAGCTAAAACCTTCCACACCGCATCATCTAGATAGCCTCGGAACATAACAGGTAGGAGTCTTTCCATTATAATGTGATAATCATGACTCTTCAACCCAGTGAGGTTTCCTGTGTTAACATTTACGGCTCGTTTCAGGCTAGCTGCGTAACCATCTGGGAATTTCAAAGTTTTCATCCATTTCATAACTTCTTTCTTTTCTTTCGATCGAAGACAGAAAGAAGCACGTGGCTTTCCACCACTTTCAGAGATTTCAAGAGTTGGACGGTGACAAATGTCTGCCAAATCTAGTCTAGCTTTATAATTGTCTTTCGTTTTGCCAGGCATATCCATGCAAGTGCTTATGATACTTTCGCTCATATTACGCTCCTGATGCATGACATCAATGTTGTGCATTAGAATCAACGACTTCACATATGGTAGCTCCCAAAGTCCACATATGTGAGTCCAATTGTGTTCCTCTCCATAACCTACAAAATATCCAGGACGACCTTCATCAGGCACCAGTTTGTCCAACATATTAGAAATTTCTGACCTGTTGAGACGCTTCGGTGGTCCTTTAGTGACAACAGTGTTCTTTCGAAAGACATGCCTCTGCTGCCTAAATATATGATTAGAGGGCAGCCAACGTATGTGACAATCGAAGTAAGATATTTTGCCTCCATGAGTTAGTCGAAAGCAATCTGTGTCTGAAGCACATATCGGACACGTCAGACGACCGTGAGTGCTCCATCTGGAAAACATGCCGTATGCCGGCAAATCATGGACGGACCACAAATAAGCAGCTCGAAGGTTGAATTTCTGCTTCTTGTAACTGTCGTACGCTTCGACTCCTGTCCACAAGACTTTCAATTCTTCGATCAGCGATTTTAACATCACGTTGAGACGTGACCCGGGATGATCAGGTCCAGGTACAATGAGGCTGAGAAACATGAACTCGTTCCTCGTACAAAAAGCAGGTGGCAGGTTGTACGGAATGACAAAGACAGGCCAACATGAGTATGGCGCGGCATTCGTACTGAACGGTGAGAATCCTTCTGTCGCTAATCCGATGCGAACATTCCTCGCATCACGAGAAAAGTCTGGATCGAAACGGTCTAGCGCCTTCCATGCATCACCGTCGGACGGATGCATCAAGAATTCTTTGTTCTCACGTTTACCTTCTTTGTGCCATCTCATGTGTCTTGCGGTTCTTTTTGAAAGAAACATCCGCTTCAACCGAGGTGTCACAGGCAAGTAACGAAGCTGCTTATGTGCGACATCTGTCATCACATTATCGCCATCGTCATTAACAACTTCGACATACCTCGATTTACCACATTTCAAGCACATCTTCTCATTGGCGTGCTCTTTCCAAAATAGCATGCAGTTGTCTGGGCACACATCAATTTTCTCATACTTCATACCGAGACCAGATATCTTGATCTTTGACTGATACATATCTGGTGGCGCTTTGTGAGGTTGTGGAAGGATATCACAGATCAATTTCATGAGATCATTGTAGCAGTTGATGGAAAAAAAGTACTTGGACTTAATTGCCATAAATCTGGTCAAGAAAGCAAGTACGGTCACAGCTGTGTGTTCATGCAATGGCTCTTGTGATTTCTTCAGCTCCTCGAAGAACTTCTCTGCCTCATTTGTAAGAGGATCCTCCACTTCAAGAGCTTCTAACATATCATCCATCCTATCAACCTCTGTTATATCATCATCCTCATCCACTTCGGCTATGACTCGAGAATTAGTCTCGCCATGGAAGGTCCACACTTCATATTGTGGAGTGAAACCATTTCGACATAAGTGAAACGAAAGCTCCAATCTTCTCAAAAACTTAGTGTTTCGGCATTTTGTACATGGGCACCGCACCATATATTCCGTTGACAACGAAAATGCTCGATCCAAAAATTGATCTAACTTGATAAACCACTCATCGGAGTGACCACCATTTCTGCTCTTCCAGCCAGTATACATCCAACTACGGTCTTCACCCATGTTTGACTCTGCAGTTTAATGCGAAAGAAATTGTCGTTAATATATTGTCGTGTTATGTCACGGCCCTACAACCTAGGCAGATAGATCCTAAACCCACCCAAGAGTGACCGAGCGGAGCGTGCTCATGACGAGACGCGTGATCCGGATTCGAACGAAATTTCGGCAGCATAACCCCGCTGTTCTCCACTGCACGCCCAAAAATGGTGCAGCAGAGAACAACAGGGTTACGCCACCGAAATCTCGTCCAAATCCGGACCCACGTCTCGTCACAAGCCACGCCCCCTCGGTCACTCCGAGGCTGTCCAAAAAGGGACAATTCCGAACCTGCACGTCTCACATGCCAATGGCATGTGAGACGTGCCGATCCGAAATGGGTAATCAATTGCTATAGGTTACGTTGCTCATGTTCATTTATAAATCATTTACGAATGAGGAAAGAGAACGAGAGTGAGGAGAAAAGTGGGTCCGAGTTGAAAGTTTCATAGTCAGGCCGTCCTCCGCTGCCGGCCTCTCCTCCGCTGTCATGCTCGCCGCAGGCGATATGGCGTAGAATATCTCCTCTCTCTTTTGATATTTCTTCTGATACATTATCGTTTTAACCCGCTTATATATATATATATTTATATTTATATTTATATATTTATATATATAAAGAATATTGAACATGCTAAAAGAAACATAACAATTAATCAAAATTTGAACATTTAATAACTTAATTCAATAACGATAAGTAGCAATGAACATAAACATTAAGAATACTAAAGCAAAACATAAGCATGCTTAACATCTACATAATCAATAACATTATCAACAAATTTGCATAACCAACATCATTAACAACTAAGCATAATTAACATCAAGATCGAGCAACAATTTCTACTCATTCGATCAACAATCATTCGAAGATTGAACAATCCATATGAAGGCAATTATTTGCGACGGCCAGTTAAATTGCGACGGCTCGGGGGCGCGGCTAGCGGCTAGCGGCGGGGCCGGCGGGCTAGGGGCGCAGGGGCGGCGGGGGGCTGGGGGCGGTGGGCGCGCTGGGGGCGATGGGGTCGGGGCGCGGCGGGCCGATGGCGAGGGTGCGGTGGGGCCGGGGGCGCAGGGGCGGCGGGGGGCTGGGGGCGGTGGGCGCGCTGGGGGCGGCGGGGTCGGGGCGCGGCGGGCCGATGGCGAGGGTGCGGCGGGGCCGGGGGCACAGGGACGGCGGGGGGCCGGGGGCCTATTACATGGCATCGTTCCCATACATACACACACTCAAGTTCTTTCGCCGCATGCATAAAACTGCACTAGCAAATGCCCTTTTTATTACATCTTCTATAATTAAGTGATTCAATCCTTAAATAAACTATACAAGCTATTCTAAGCTACTATAGCTAATTGCTACTACCTCTTAACAAAATTTCTAGCTACATCTGAAAAAAAACCCTAAAACAGGGGGGAGTAGCACTGACCTCAAGGTCGGGGCGCGGCGGTCCGGTCGGGGGCGCAGCGGTCCGGGCCGGCAGCAGCGACGCCAGTGGCGCGGCGGGCCGGAGGCGGAGGCACGTGGGCCGGAGGCGGAGGCGACGCCGGTGGGGGCCGAGGGCGGCGGGCGCAGAGGCGGGCGCGGAGGCGGGGCCAAGGGCGGCATGCGCGGAGGCGGGGCCGAGGGCGGCGGGCGCGGAGGCAGGGCCGAGGGCGGCGGGCCGGCGGCGGAGCCGGGGGCGCGGCGGCGGGGGCGCGGCGGCGTTGGCGGGGCCGAGGGCGGCGGGCGCGGAGGCGGGGCCGAGGGCGGCGGGCGCGGAGGCGGGGCCGAGGGCGGCGGAGCCGGGGGCGCGGCGGCGGGAGCGCGGCGCGGCGGCGGGGGCGCTGCAGCGGTGGCGGGGGCGCGGCGGCGGGGTGTTGAGGAAAATGAAGGGTCGGGGTGGAGCGTCCTGATATAAGCCCTAATTTGCGACGGCCGTATTAATTGCGACGGCCTGGACTTACGGCCGTCGCAATTAAATCCTATTTGCGACGGCCGTTAACCGGCCGTCGCAAATAAGGGTTTATTTGCGACGGCTCTGTTATTTGCGACGGTGCTAGGGTTGGCCGTC
This sequence comes from Tuctoria greenei, assembly GCA_036927565.1. Classification (NCBI taxonomy): domain Eukaryota; kingdom Viridiplantae; phylum Streptophyta; class Magnoliopsida; order Poales; family Poaceae; genus Tuctoria; species Tuctoria greenei. Next base: position 119,417,044 of record JAYESD010000003.1, on the reverse strand, counting down.
GCAAATAACCGCTTATTTGCGACGGCCGGTCCGAAAGCCGTCGCAAATAAGCTCTTATTCGCGACGGCCATCTTATTTGCGACGGCCAGAGGCGGGCCGTCGCAATTTAAGCTATTTGCGACGGCTGGCCGTCGCAAATAAAATCAGCCGTCGCAAATGATCGCTTTTCCTGTAGTGTGTGCACTTTCAACATTAAGAAGCATTATTAAACTTGTTTGCAAGTTTGCAATATATTGTTTATGCAAATATCAATGTTCTCTATTTGAAAATTGTGGACAAAGGGGTTGTTTGGTTTATATACTAAGGTTGCCATAATTTGCCACAAATTTTTGCCTAACTTGACTAAGGTTAGATGCTCAAATTTTCAGCCACAACTTGGCAAGCCTAAGGGAATCTAGCCACACTTTTTTGAGACCTTGACATGTGGGACCCAGTTAGGTGGCAAGGAATCTTGCCACAATTGTGGATATGAACCAAACACATGACTAAGGTAGTCAAACTTGACTAACTTTAGGTGTGGCAAATTGTGGCTCCAAACCAAACATCCCCAAAATCAGCAACATACAAAGGAAGCTCTGCCAAATTTCAGTTAAAAATCTGGGAACTTGGTGGTAACATGAGTGGATAATAGCATCTGCACTAAAAATAGAATGTAGCTGCCCCGCACTTCATCTCACAAGGTTGTGCTCCTTCGAGATTGGTGTCGCTATCCTTTTGCCAAACAAAGCAATGTGCTCGCATACGGCTATTGAACATCGCTCGTGCTCAGAACACAGATACAAGTAATTGCCTACTTAGAATAAGAAGATAAAATTACCATTGCTGGTGAGCAACTTTAACATGCTTGTCACCCTCGCAATATATAGGAACTTTTGGTCAATCGCCTTAAACCCTAGAATGCCTTATCAAATCCTAGAATGCTTCCATCTTTTTCTTCATGCAACACTTCAGTAGAGTTAATGTGCCATTTATTATATTTTTTGTCTTATTAGTTCTAGCATGGAAAGCCCTAAGAAGACTGGTGTTGGTAGTAACAATAAAAAAGACAATATGGAGTTTATTGACTCTAGCAGTTCAGGCTCCTTTCACAGTCCATCGGATCATTTTGCTAATATAAAAATTAAAAAGACTTCAGATGATCTCGACCCGGAATATGATCCTACCGACGAGGTATGGATCACGAATCTTAACTTTAGCAGTTCAAGTTAATGTTGGTTGTCAAGTATATAATGTCTTATAATTTTTTCTACCTAGATTAATCGCGAAGACAACAAGGTGACTTCGGCTCCTAAATCCGAAGAAGGTTCTCCAATGGATGAATCCTCAACTTCACTCAAGCGGAAACGAGGGCAACGAGGTCCCAATAAGGGTCCATTGGACCGCATCATGTACATAACAAGGGGCGTTTCAGGTGGGCTTCCCCAAGAACCAATGGATTCAGTTACCAAGTACCGTAATGAATGCAATTTTCTTGTTAGGGAGCTTGTGCCGATCACAACCGAGAGTTGGAGGAAATTACCCGAGCAGACCGAGAATGAGTTGTGGTAAAGAATAACGAAACAATTCAAGTTCCCGAAAGGCACGGAAGAAGTTGTAAAGAAAGCAACATTGGTCTCTTGCGACAAGATGTTTTGTGGCTGGAAGAGTGAAATGAATGCTTATGTTAAGGCCGTTAAGGTACCTAGCCCGAGGAAGATGGGAAAAATCACATAAGCTCAGTGGCAAGTGTTTGTTTGTCAAAAGACCACACCTGATGCTAAAGCTCTAAGTGCAACTAGGTCATAGCTTGCAAAAAAGAACAAATACCATCATCACTTGGGGTCTGCCGAATATGCCCCCAAAGTCCAGAAAAGGAATAAGATATTAGACGAAATTACCAGTAAGGGCAATATCACCCATTAGAAGGCTGCTATGAGAGATCTCAGCGGTGGGTCTTTGCTCGGTCAGGTTTGACCAGCGAGGGCAAACTTGAAAAGCCCGACTCTGTGAATGAAGTCGAGGATAAAATGAAAGAAGTAATTGAAAAGAAACAGAAGGGTCTCTTCAAGCCGAAGAGGGAGAATGACCAACTTACCGCTATCTTAGGAAACCCTGAACATAACGGACGGGTTCGAGCAGTCTCTTCTATAATGTCTTGGCTAGATGGTTTCCTTAAAGAGAAAGACACATATAGAAGACGTGAGAAGTTTAATAAAACACTTGATGAAATGATTACTCAAAAGGTCAAAGAAAATATGCAAGAAATAATGGAACAACTTAGACAATTGGGACAATTAGTGGCACCGAGTACAGCGATGGTTCCGGTGCCAAAGGAGCAATTAGTATCTCCAACTGCCTACCCTAATGGTGTTGGTTCTCTGCCATGCTCAGGGTCAACCCATAAGTTCCCTGTCGATGATATTGCTAACGATAAATCTTGTCGTCTTCTTGTCCCGATCAGCAGAGCAGGGAACAAAACCAAACAGGTTGCCACTGCTATGGCAAAGCCTGATCGTGACTTCAACGGGAATCCACTTCCGTTGTATTATGCTATGATGAAAGTTCTTCAGATCATTGATAATGATTATGAAGATTATGAAATAGACCACATCACACTTGAGGGGATCGCGACTCTGGGGTAGGCTGTCAACCAATTAATCCTTTGGCACCGACATGATATCGTGTTGGACGATGAGCCAATTTCTAGCACTATCGCATCTCGAAATACTGCAACACCATCTTCTAAGCCGAAAGTCTAGGAAGATCCACTCCCAGTCCAGTAAGATCCACTCCTCCTATGTCTCTGCAAGGATGATAGTAACCTTGCCAGTAAAGATATCCAAGAGCAACAAGTTGGACAACAGTTTCAAGCAGTACCAGAGCAGGCTGTTGCTAGTAAAGAGCAACCAATTGAGCAACAGCTTGAATTAATACTAGAGTCAGCTGTTGGGAGTAAAGAGCAATCAGTTGAACAACAGGTTCAACAACGAGCCAGTGTCCAACTTCTGACGACTACTCCTCGATCATCAGTGCCTATCAAAGTTAGCTCATATGAAATTATGAAACCTTCATCAGAAGTGTCAAAGTATTTGCAAACTATGAAGGAAAATATTAGAAAATCGAGTGCAGCTCATTCTTCTCATGAGCCAGCATTAGGAGATATCGAGGAGTGGGAAGAAGACGGTGTCATGTATAATCGGCGGACGGCTTTAGTTAAACCAGGAGTTCCAATATATAAGCTTGAGGATGTTCCTCCTAAATTTAAGAATGGGAAGCCGTTAATGACATCCGTACAACTTAGCAAATAACCTGCCCCCCTCAAAAGAATGCATGAGTGGTACATCCTTGCCAGCACGATTGATTGCGTCACATTTCGTATTCCAAAAGAAGCATTCTGGAGCACTGGAGAAGATAGACGAGTCAATTTATTTGAAGAGTTGCACCTCTTTTTCCATCATGGCATGCTCGAAATCAACTTGTTGCTCGTCTGGTGTTTGTAAGTGCCTCTAATATTTTGCATTTGCTTTTCTTACTACACGCATACACATTTCATGAGATTATAACAATTCTGGACTTATTCAATAGGATGCAATACATGGATAATAAAAGGATGGAACACAAGACACGATCCTTGACCCTACACGGATTGCAAATACGCTATACGACGTCAAAGCGGATCGAGACTCAGCAAAGTTCAAGCACATGAAAAAAATATTTTGAAAAAGCAATCACAAAACTTAAGAAGGATAGAAGTTGCAGCTTATATAGGACATGCGATGTTTAACTTTGTCAGAGATGGCAAGGACCTCGTAAAGGCTCCGTACCACTTCGAGTAAGTTCGACACATGACATTAAAATAACAATTATTGGTAATTGTTAACATGTGTGTTTGTATGTTTGCAGTATTCACTACATAATGATCTTCATCAAGCCAACGCAGGGAATGGCAACAGTCTTGGACTCGGCTGATTTCCCACCAGATCATTACAAATATTTCTTTTCCATTTTGAAAGTGTATGTTTATTCAATAATTTTAATTTACACACATTTAGAATGTGTTGACAAGTTTTATATGACATTTCTTGTATTACAGCGTTTGGCGGTTTTATGCGGAATGGCTTGGCGGTGAGAGACCTTCAAATATGACTGCATTGGACATTAAAACGTATTATGCTTGTCCGAAGCAGCCTGCTAGGAGTGTCTTATGCAGGTATTATGTATGCAAGCATCTTCAGACCGCTAGCGAATATAGAGTGAATCGTGAGGATGTAAGTTATCCTTAATGTCGATATCTTATTTTCTTACTTTTGAGTTTCATTTTCATTGTAACTAGCATAGTTTTATACTTATATTCTTTGCTGGTCAATATTACCAGAAAAATTATTTTCATATTTTGATTCCAACTTCAAAATTCAATTGCTCATAGTACAACTGCTCCAAAAATACCAAATAAAGTCCTGTATACTCTCACTTTAATCTATACTTTGAGATTGTTCAAACCAACACATTCTAAACTTTGTTATGTGTTTCATTGCAGCACACGAAGAATGTGAACGAAGAATGGCCGATTTGTAGAAGTATTCCTGGTGGAGGAGCCGACAAGATTGCTGCTGAACTCTGTCAATTCATTTGTCGCAAAATTTTGCACAAAAGAGAGAAGTTATGTCGGTACCCTAGAAACCGTACACCCCTTGAGGTTATAAAGATCTCAAAGGAAAGTCATCTACTTGATTTGAAGATGTTTGGAGGCCCACATGTCAGATATAACCGGACCCGCTTCTCCAACATGGTTAATCCCAGGGTCGCCACGTGTACTATCAAACCGGAGCTACCGCCCACAAGAGGGAAGCTCCAGGCCATGTACCGAAATGGCACCTCCGGACTTAACCCCAGACCGAGAGAAGCTCCGGACTTGACACGTGTCAGGTAGCTCCGGAGCTGCCTGTTTCCCACAATATGCTCCAGAGCTACCACGTGTCCAACCGTCGGAGCTTCAACCTCTGATCTCCGGAAGACTCCATAACGGCTCCGGATCTTCACAGGGGAATCAAGGACTTCAAGACACGATTAAGTGTCATTAATACCATATTAATGACACACGATCGGATGACCTTAATTACCAGTAACGGTTCTGTCAAAGCCCATTACCCGGTCATTAAGGACAATTAAATGTGTTGAATAAGTGTCAATACTAGTAACCGTCGGGGCCACATGTCGGGCCAGGCTAACTTGTAACGGCCTGCCCTTGTACTATAAAAGGACAGGCCGACGACACGTTCAAGGGGGCTAGAGACACGTTCCATAGACGCTCGGTACAAGCTCATACAGCTAATACAACACCAACACACCCGTGGAGTAGGTATTACGCTCAGGCGGCCTGAACCACGTAAACTTCCGTGTCTCCTGTGTCATTTACAATTCACCTTCTTGAATCTCCGCGCGCCCACACCGAACATCAAACTCCTCTAACGCTTTAGTAGTGTCGGGAGATCTGCCGGTTCCAAACCACTGACAGTTGGCGCGCCAGGAAGGGGCGCCTGAGATTTTGAGAATGGTGAACTCAGCTGCTGGATCATCCAACGGTCAACCTGCTACTCAGGCTGTTGGGGGCAATCCCTCCAATATGCAGCCACCAGCAGGAGCCTCAGCACCAGCAGGAGTCACACTCCCACCAGCAAATCATGATGGGCAACGTGATGGTGCGCCGGCGTCAATCATTGCGTCGGCAAATCATGACAACCCGGAATACGCGCTCCATGCAGCGCGTGCTCTTCTCCAATGCCCACCACCTCCGAATGCATCCCGGGATGCACTGGAACAGTGGAGGGCCGATGTGGAACATTTGGTTGCAGCAGCAGCCGAACGCCTCAGCAACCAGGGTCCTCCTCCTTCAGGACGAGCCCCGTCGCAGCGGCGGACTTTGTCTGGAAGACTTGGTTTGCACGTTTCCAATAGTAGGAGACGTGCTGCATCACAACAAGTGACGTCATTGGCCTCCGGGGCACGATGTACTCACACGGTATCCAGGCTCTCAACTCATGACCTCCGGGCGGAGCTTGATCGCCGATACCGCCAACAAGACGATCGAGTCCATATTGAGCGTACTCGTGAAAGACGGGAAGATCAGGACCTTTCTGCTCTTGAAGGAGTAGGAGGAGGCTATTCAACTCTGGCCATACATCTGCGTATGGTCAGGTGGCCACAGATGTTCCGGCCTCACCTGTCGGAAAAATTCGACGGGAATGTCAATCCCGCCGAATTTCTTCAGATCTACTCCACTGCAATCTTGGCAGCTGGAGGAAACGAGGCCGTGATGACCAATTATTTTCCAGTGGCCTTAACTGGGACCGCCAGGTCCTGGTTTATGAGCCTTCCACCCAACTCTATCAACAGTTGGGAGGAGCCGTGCCGGCAGTTCACCGCCAACTTCGGGAGTTCATACACCTGACCAGGCACTGAACTGGACCTTTTTGCAGTCGTGCAAAAAGAGGGAGAATCCCTGCGATCATTCATCCAGAGGTTCTCTCAGGTACGAAACACTATCCCTTCTATCTCTAGAGCCTCTGTCATTGTGGCATTCAGACAGGGTGTACGGGACAAGAAGATGCTGGAGAAACTGGCGATCAAGGAGATCACCAGCGTCACGGAACTCTTCAGCTTGGCTGACAAATGTGATAGAGCTGCGGAGGGCCGTGAAATGCACTCCAAACCAACTCCAGAGGAGCACAAAAAATCCTCCAAAGAAGAAGCCGCTACCTCCGGGGGTGGCAAGAAGAAAAAGAAGACGAACGGCAAGAAGAAGCCGTCGGCCGGCACATCCAATGTTGCAGCTGCTGCAGCTCCGGGTGATCGGGGGCCACGCCCCGAGAAGCGACCTCGACCGTCTTCTGAAGACGGTGGCAAACCCAAAGTGTGGTGTCCCATTCACAAAACGGGCAGCCACAGTTTGGAAGACTGCCGGGAGGTCCAAAACCTTGCCGAGCGCTACAGCAAGCGCCGGGAAGAAGCTCCTTTCCGACAGAGGGAAGGAAAACAAAAAGTCAACGAAGCTCCGGCTGAGGAGGAGTTAGGTTTTTAGGACCCCAAAAAGGTCCTGAAGGCTGTCTACACCTCCGTCGACGATGATTCTGACGTCTCTGACAACGAGCGTCAGAAGACCATGAACACCATTTTTGGTGGATCATGGGACATCACCTCCCGCCGCGTCATCAAGACTATGTGTCGGGATATGGTTGCTGTAGCTCCTACAGTCAGGCCGGAACCTCATCGGAAGTGGATGGACACAACCATCACTTTTGATGCTTCGGATTGCCCTCGAAGCATGGTTTGAGCAGGTCAGTTACCTTTGATGGTATCTCCTACCATCAATAACATCCAGCTCCAACATGTCATGGTAGACGGAGGTTCGGGGCTTAACCTCATTAGCTTCGAAGCTTTCACCAAGCTTCAGCTCAGACCTTCAGATCTTCACCCCTCTCGACCTTTCTCCGGAGTAGGTCCGGGGCCATTACCCCACTCGGAGCTATTACTCTCCCCGTTACCTTCGCGACACGGGAGAAGTACCGCACCGAGAAGTTGGTCTTCGACGTCGCTCAGATCAACTTACCCTTCAATGCCATCTTGGGTAGGCCTACCCTGTACAAATTCATGGCAGCTACTCATTATGGTTATCTGGTGTTGAAGATGCCAATGCCAGTAGGCGTTCTCTGGATCCGCGGAGATCGTACTGCCGGAGTAACTGCTCTGGAAGAACTCAATGCACTCACCACGGTGCAAGAGGAGGACTCCAGGCAGGAGCAAGCTCCAAAACCCCCGAGCATTCATCAACGAGGCTCGACTTCTGCACCTCGTGTGCAGCCAAGCGGCGACACCGACATTCCCGTCAAAGTCGTCCAAATTAGTTCCGATGCCGCTCAGACCACCCGTATATCGAGGGGATTGAACGACAAATAGGAACTCGCGCTCATCACTTTCCTACGGGCTAATGTCGACGTGTTTGCTTGGCAACCGTCACAAATGCTTGAGATCCCCAGGGAAGTGATTGAGCACAATCTGAAGATCTACCCCGACGCCCGGCCTGTGCATCAGAAGCCTCGGAAGCAATCTGTAGAGCGACGGAACTTCATCCGACAAGAAGTGAAGAAGTTACTCAAAGCTGGATTCATCCGAGAAGTCTTCCATCCAAAATGGCTGGCAAACCCAATCGTTGTGCCCAAGGCCGGTGGGAAGCTTCGGATGTGCATCGACTACACCACACTAAATAAGGCATGTCCAAAAGATCCATTCCCACTACCTAGAATAGATCAGATAGTGGATTCCACCTCCGGGTGTGAATTACTGTGTTTCCTAGACGCATATGCCGGGTATCATCAAATCAGGATGTCTAGGGAAGATGAAGAGCATACCTCATTCATCACAGTAGATGGATTGTACTGTTATACAGCCATGCCCTTTGGTCTCAAGAATGCAGCTATAACTTTTGTACGAGCTATGTACAAAACTTTTGAAGAACTCATTAGAGACATAGTGGAAGTGTACGTCGATGACATCATGGTCAAGGTCAGGGACAAGGAGTCACTCCTTGACAGCTTGCAGGCAGTCTTTGACAAGCTGCGGGCTACCAGCACAAAGCTAAACCCAGACAAGTGTGTCTTCGGGGTTAGCTCCATAAAACTTCTTGGTTTATTGGTAAGTCACCGGGGCATAGAAGCTAATCCGACGAAGATCAAGGTCATTGAAGACATGCGGCCACCAACCCGCATCAAAGACGCCCAAAAGTTAATTGGATGTCTAGCAGCCCTCAGCCGGTTCATTTCAAGACTGGCGGAATGGGCACTCCCCTTCTTCAAGTTATTGAGGAAGTCCGGACCATTCCAATGGTCCGAAGAAGCAGAGAAGGCATTCCAGGAGCTGAAACAGTTCCTCACCACCCTACCAATTCTGGTAGCTCCGAACCCTGGTGAGCCTTTATTGCTTTATATTTCAGCTACTGACGAAGTCTTCAGTATGGTTTTGGTTGCGGAGAGACCAGAGCTACCCCATACTCAGGAATCCAGACCCCTTCGGGAGGGTCCGGAGGTTCCTGAAAGCGAGTTTGGGTCCCAGCTCCCAGATTCGAATCCACAAGAAACTACTTCAGAAAATCCAGACCCCTCTGGGAGGGTCCAGGTCACTTCTGAAGAAGCTCCGGGTTCCTCCAGCCAGAACCCGGAGGTCCCCGAAGAAAATCCGGATTCCTCCGGGAGGATCCGGGTCAGTGAAGAGGAAGCTCCAGACCCCTCCGGGAGGGTCCGGACCATTCAGCGCCCGGTGTACTTCATTAGTGAAGTACTACATGATGCCAAGACTCGATACCTAGAGGTGCATAAGCTGCTCTATGCAGTTCTTATTGCCTCCAGGAAACTTTGCCATTACTTCCAAGCTCAAAAAGTCTCGGTGGTGACCTCTTACCCCCTTCGAGCAATCTTGCATAATCCCAATTTAACTGGGAATATTGCAAAGTGGGCAGCGGAATTGGCTGAATTTGATCTTGAATTTATTTCAAAGCAAGCAGTCAAGAGTCAAGAATTGGCAGATTTTGTGGCAGAATGGACTCCCACTCCATCAAACCCTGGGGGCCCCAGAGAGCAGAAGATGGAGCATCAAGCTCCAGCCTTCACCGAGCCTCACTGGACCCTCTACTTCGACGGCTCCATGCATAAGCAGGGGGCCGGAGCTGGAATCCTTCTCCTTGCACCGACCGGGGAGAAGGTAAAATACATGGTACACCTTGACTTCAAGGCGACCAACAACATGGCAGAGTATGAAGCGCTCATCTACGGACTAAAGGTGGCACTGTCATATGGTGTCAAGCATATGCTGGTCAAGGGAGATTCACAGCTCATCATTAAGCAGGTGAAGGGTGAATGTTCCTGCAAAAATCTCCAGCTCGCTGCTTACCTCCTTGAAGTCCAGAGGCTTCAGAAGGACTTCGAAGTCCTAGATCTCCACCATGTTCAGCGTGCCCATAACGCTGAAGCTGATGAACTCTCGACGAAAGCGTCAACCGGAGCTTCGGCTCCTAACGGAATTTTTGTCCGGAGGTTGTCAAAGCCAACGGCTCAGCCTGCCGAACTGAGCGAAGGGGGCGAGATCAGCATCCCGAAGCTGACGGTCCCGATGGCCCTGTTACCATGGCAGCCATCAAGGGGCGTAGGTGCTACCGGGAGCTCCAAGCAACCCAGCACGCAAGACTCAAAAGCTCAAGCTAGTTCCGATGCATGGATCTCAGAGATTCAGAGCTACTTGAAAGACAACATCCTTCATGACGATGATGTATCCGCTGACCGGGTAGTCAGATTGGCTAAAAGATACACGCTAGTAGAAGGGGATCTCTACTGGCGTGGTGCCAATGGCATCCTAATGCGGTGCATCACAATGGAAGAAGGCTGCGAACTCCTCGCAGAAATCCATGGAGGCGAGTGTGGGAACCACGCGTCTTCCCGCACGCTGGTTGGTAAAGCCTTTCGGCATGGCTTCTACTGGCCTACAGCACTCCAGGATGCAACTGAGCTGGTGAGGAAATGTGAAGCATGCCAATTTCATGCAAAGCAAATTCACACACCAGCTCAGCCCCTACAAATGATACCTCCTTCATGGCCCTTTGCTGTGTGGGGGATGGACATCTTGGGACCTTTCCCAAGAGCCGTCGGAGGTTACAAGTTCCTGTACGTCGCCATTGATAAGTTCACCAAGTGGCCGGAAGCAACTCCAGTTGTGACAATCAACAAGCAATCTGCTATCAACTTTTTGTAGTCCATTGTATGCAGATTTGGAGTCCCAAACAAAATCATCACTCATAATGGGACCCAATTCACAAGCTCTGCATTTCAAGGATATTGCGAATACCTCGGCATTCAAGTTTGCTACGCCTCTATAGCTCACCCAGCCAGCAATGGCCAAGCCGAGAGAGCAAATGATGAAATCCTTAAAGGACTCAAAACGCGCACCTATGAGGGCTTGAAAAAACATGGAGCAAACTGGATCGAAGAGCTTCTGCCCACTTTATGGGCCAACAGGACATCTCAAAATGGGTCAACTGGAGAGACACCCTTCTTCCTGGTGTATGGAGCTGAAGCAATCCTTCCTCCAGAAATCACCTTGGGGTCACTCTGGGTCCGGACCTTCAATGAAGCCACGCAGGACCAGCTCCGGCGTGAAGACCTAGACCTCCTGGAGGAGGGAAGGTGCCAAGCAGCTGTTTGGAATGCCCGATACCGCCAAGCCCTTCGGCGATATCATCGGCATATACGCAACTGAAATCTCGAGGAAGGCGATCTGGTGCTACGGAGAATACAATCCAGAGAAGGGTTAAACAAACTTTCCCCCGTTGGGAGGGACCCTTCCGAGTGATTAAAGTATCCCGTCCCGGAAGCGTTCGCTTGGCTACTGAGGATGGGACACCTCTCCCAAATCCTTGGAACATCGAGCACCCCCGTAAGTTCTACACTTAATACCACGGAGGTGAGTCTTGAGTAACTTGAGGTGTATGTTATAGAGTCATTGTACAGAGTTGGGTAGTTCCTCCGGGAGAGCAGCCGGACCTTTCCCGAAAGGTCCGCAAAGTTCATGCAACACTTGTCACAGTCTCAGGACTAAAAGTGTGGCTAACTACCCTAGGTCAAACAAGAAATGAAACACGCTTAGCCTGGTTCCGTACCCTAAGAGTGTACTTGTTTCCCCTGTACCCCGGACCTATAATGAAAGACATCTTCATGTGAAACAAACTCCACGTGCATTTATTTTGTACAGGCTCAACATTTTGATTTTTCTCTTTCTTGTCTATAACAAAGACATGCAATTCTTAAGAAATTTTAGCTCGACCGGTTTATATACGATACGAGTTGTATTGTCAATTATTTTGGATTCAAATATTGTTCATGGCCAACTCGCCTGAAAGCCGCCAAGCCAACCTAGGGCTGGAGTGTGCTATCGACTTAGCCTGGTCAAGCACCCTAAGTGCGCCACTCTACCTACACCCCAGCAGGCCGAAGTAAGGCGGGTCCATGTACAGTTGGATCTGGAAGAAAAGACAACGTATTCGGTTGTATTTAGAATCACATTTGACTTAAAATCTTCTTGAGAATCATAAGATGCGACGAAGTTATAGACAAGAAACAAATTTTATTATTTTTCTTGGCTTAAGTGTGCAGGAAAAATAAAATCTACGTTGATGGAGAAAAGTCGGAGCTAACAAAGCTCTGACTCCCCTAGGTGGCTTGTAATCGATATTACGCATCACCGGAGTAATCAAGCTCCGGTAAAGCTAGGGGGGCCAGCCGTCGATGCTGAATAAAAGATGGTGAAAAGACCCTGCAAATGGAGTTTGCTGCCAACAAACTAAGTGTTGGCAAAGGTCACTGCCGGAGCTACTAAGCTCCGACACCCCGAAGGACTAACTATCGATGCTCTACGTGTTTATAGAGACTATTGCCGGAGCTACCAAGCTCCGGCGATAGACAATGTCGGAGCTTCTAAGCTCCAACAACTTCAGGAGGCCTTCACTATCAAAGACTTCGGACCTAAATTCTACTAGTTCGGAGCAAATGAGTCTTCAATAAAACATAATATCCTCTTGGTACATTTTCACAATCAAATTGTGTACATCTACCAGAGGGCCAAGTGAAGACAAAAGTGTTGAAGACAAAAAGTGAAATTCACAAAAATTTGGGGATTTCATTTATCTGGAGACAAGGGATTACATCTGGAGACAAGGGATTACAAAATTGAGGAAGAAGAAGAGAAAATACAAGTGAGAACTATAGAGATGGTCCTAGACCCTATGGAAGAATTGGGCGACTTTCTGGGCAACCTACGACACGTTGGCTCGGGCAGCTTCCCCTTCTCCTTCGACGAGACCTTCAAGCACCGGGTCCAGAGGAAATTGGGAGTTCCGGCTGGTGTAGCACGTCAGCACATATTCTGCGATGCTCTTCGCCAGGGATTGCCCCTCAACCTCCAATTGGTCTGCGGTCATCGCCCACCTTGGAGAGTTTGCTGCATGCCGAGCTCAACGCCTGCAACGCCAGGTCCGGCTCCGCTCCGGATCATCCGGGCGCACGGGGCTGAAGCCCATCGGTGTCAGCGCGTCGTTGGCCTTGCCCATGAACTCCCAAATCTGTCGGGAGTCCGCAGTCCTTAAGCCCTTTATTTCTTCCATGGATTTTCTGGCCGCCACCAGTTCAGAATTCTCGCGGGCGAGGCGCTCAACTTCTTTGGCGTTTTGCTGAATCTTCTCAGCAACCCGCTTTTCGAGTTTTCCGAGCTCATCCTCCCGGAGGTGGATCTTGTTCCAGCGGTCGACCAGGTCCTTCTCTCTGCCCCTCACTTTCTTCTCTCTGGCAGTAAGGGCACACTCTTGTTCGTAGAGTTCCTGGCCTCGCACCCATGCCTTCTCCTCTTCCTCATGGCAGCGCTCTTCCAATTTCTTGGCGCGCTCCTCGAGGCCCTTGTCAGCCAGAGCCACCTTCTCGGCGAGCTCCTCCTCCCTCCTCAAGTTCCTGTACGTCGCCATTGATAAGTTCACCAAGTGGCCGGAAGCAACTCCAGTTGTGACAATCAACAAGCAATCTGTTATCAACTTTTTGCAGTCCATTGTATGCAGATTTGGAGTCCCAAACAAAATCATCAGTGATAATGGGACCCAATTCACAAGCTCTGCATTTCAAGGATATTGCGAAGACCTCGGCATTCAAGTTTGCTACGCTTCTGTAGCTCACCCAGCCAGCAATGGCCAAGCCGAGAGAGCAAATGCTGAAATCCTTAAAGGACTCAAAACGCACACCTATGAGCGCTTGAAAAAACATGGAGCCAACTGGATCGAAGAGCTTCCGCCCACTTTATGGGCCAACAGGACATCTCAAAACCGGTCAACTGGAGAGACACCCTTCTTCCTGGTGTATGGAGCTGAAGCAATCCTTCCTCCAGAAATCACCTTGGGGTCACTCCGGGTCCGGACCTTCAATGAAGCCACGCAGGACCAGCTCCGGCGTGAAGACCTAGACCTCCTGGAGGAGGGAAGGTGCCAAGCAGCTGTTCGGAATGCCCGATACCGCCAAGCCCATCAGCGCTATCAATAGCGGCATATACGCAACCGACAGCTCGAGGAAGGCGATCTGGTGCTATGGAGAATACAATCCAGATAAGGATTAAACAAACTTTCCCTCGGCTGGGAGGGACCCTTCCGAGTGATTAAAGTATCCCGTCCCTGAAGCGTTCGCTTAGCTACTGAGGATGGGACACCTCTCCTAAATCCTTGGAACATCGAGCACCTCTGTAAGTTCTACACTTAATACCACGGAGGTGAGTCTTGAGTAACTTGAGATGTATGTTATAGAGTCATTGTACAGAGTCGGGTAGTTCCTCCGGGAGAGCAGCCGGACCTTTCCCGAAAGGTCCGCAAAGTTCATGCAACACTTGTCACAGTCTCAGGACTAAAAGTGTGGCTAACTACCCTGGGTCAAACGAGAAATGAAACACGCTTAGCCTGGTTTTGTACCCTAAGAGTGTACTTGTTTCCCCTGTACCCCGGACCTATAATGAAAGACATCTTCATGTGAAACAGAGTCCACGTGCATTTACTTTGTACAGGCTCAACATTTTTATTTTTCTCTTTCTTGTCTATAACAAAGACGTGCAATTCTTAAGAAATTTTAGTTCGACCGGTTTATATACGATACGAGTTGTATTGTCAATTCTTTTGGATTCAAATATTGTTCATGGCCAACTCGCCTGAAAGCTGCCAAGCCAACCTAAGGCTGGAGTGTGCTATCGACTTAGCCTGGTCAAGCACCCTAAGTACGCCACTCTACCTACACCCCGGCAGGCCGAAGTAAGGTGGGTCCATGTACAGTTGGATCTGGAAGAAAAGACAACGCATTCGGTTGTATTTAGAATCGCGTTTGACTTAAAATCTTCTTGAGAATCGTAAGCCGCGACGAAGTTATAGACAAGAAACGAATTTTATTATTTTTCTTTGCTTAAGTGTGCAGGAAAAATAAAATCTACGTTGATGGAGAAAAGTCGGAGCTAACAAAGCTCCGACTCCCCTAGGTGGCTTGTAATCGATGTTACACATCACCGGAGTAATCAAGCTCCGATAAAGCTAGGGGGGCCAGCCGTCGATGCTGAATAAAAGATGGTGAGAAGACCCCGCAAATGGAGTCTGCTGCCAACAAACTAAGTGTTGGCAAAGGTCACTGCCGGAGCTACTAAGCTCCGACACCCGGAGGACTAACTATCGATGCTCTACGCGTTGATAGAGACTATTGCCGGAGCTTCTAAGATCCGACAACCTCAGGGGGCCTTCACTATCGAAGACTTCGGACCTAAATTCTACAAGTTTGGAGCAAATGAGTCTTCAACAAAACATAATATCCTCTTGGTACATGTTCACAATCAAATTGTGTACATCTACCAGGGGGCCAAGTGAAGACAAAAGTGTTGAAGACAAAAAGTGAAATTCACAAAAATTTGGGGATTTCATTTATCTGGAGACAAGGGATTACATCTGGAGACAAGGGATTACAAAATTGAGGAACAAGAAGATAAAATACAAGTGAGAACTACAGAGATGGTCCTAGACCCTATGGAAGAATTGGGCGACTTTCTTGGCAACCTCCGACACGTTGGCTCGGGCAGCTTCCCCTTCTCCTTCGACGGGACCTTCAAGCATCGGGTCCAGAGGAAATTGGGAGTTCCGGCTGGTGTAGCACGTCAGCACATATTCTGCGATGTTCTTTGCCAGGGATTACCCCTCAACCTCCAATTGGTCCGCAATGACATCGCCCACCTTGGAGAGTTTGCTGCCTGCCAAGCTCAACGCCTGCAACGCCAGGTCCGGCTCCGGCTCCGTATCATCCGGGTGCACGGGGCTGAAGCCCATCGGTGTCAGCGCGTCGTTGGCCTTGCCCAGGAACTCCCAAATTTGTGGGGAGTCCGCAGTCCTTAAGCCCTTTATTTCTTCCAGGGATCTTCTGGCCGCCACCAGTTCAGAATTCTCGCGGGCGAGGCGCTCAACTTCTTTGGCGTTTTGCTGAATCTTCTCAGCAACCCGCTTTTCGAGTTTTCCAAGCTCCTCCTCTCGGAGGTGGATCTTGTTCCGGTGGTCGACCAGGTCCTTCGCTCTGCCCCTCACTTTCTTCTCCCTGGCAGTAAGGGCACACTCTTGTTCGTAGAGTTCCTGCCCTCGCACTGGCCTTCTCCTCTTCCTCATGGCAGCGCTCTTCCAATTTCTTGGCGCGCTCCTCGAGGCCCTTGTCAGCGAGAGCCACCTTCTCGGCGAGCTCCTCCTCCCTCCTCAGGACGTCATCTCGCAGCTCTAGGAGTTTCTGCTCTTCATCTTCGAGCCGTTTCTCCCTCTCTTCAAGTGCCTCTCGGTGCTTGATGAGTGTAGTGTTAATGGCCTCAAGCCTTTCGTGGCGTTCATTGGCCGCACTATTGGCTGCTTTGGCCTGATCGTAGATCTCTCGAGATTGAGCATCGAGGGCACGAGTCATACTCTCCCTGTCATCCAGTAACTTGCCCCAGTACTCCAGGCGGATCTTCTCCCGCTTGATCCACTCTTTGTCATCCGCTAAGCTCGACTACGCCAGCTTGGTCTCGAAGTAGAGCCGGTTACGCCACCGCCTAAGGGTTTGGCGCTCCTCTTCAAGAGCCTTGCTGTCGTGGAAGAAGGCCAGTTGGACTTGACGCAGACTGAAACATGCGTTGTCAATAGACAGTGACAACGGGATAGGTTCCGGACCTGCTGGGGTCTCCTCCGCTGGTTCCAGCGGGTTTTCAGATACAAAAATTGGGTCCCACTACACAAGAGTGGTCCCCTGAGTCACCATGGCACTAGGGCCGTCCTCCGGGATGGCCTCAGTCGCCATCGAGGAAGGCCCCGGTGCCAGGTCTTCGTTCACCCCCTCAGGCAGGGGGCCAGCGACTTCGCTTGGGCACTCCGACTCGGCCGCAGGTACCTCCGACATCGTCACTTCCGGAGCAGGAACCGCTACTGGATCCGGTCTGGACACCTCCTCCGATGGGAGCTCGGGCTCCGACACCTCTCCAACAACCGGCTCGGGAGCCGGAAGATCTTCAACATCGACCGGCTCAGCGTCTGGTGCTTCGGAGGTAGCCGGCCCAACTGCTGGAACTACCTCAGCTTCCGGCGCGCACGCCGGGGCTTCAATCACCTCCGGCTCAACCGCTAGGGCTTCGACAATTTCTGGCTCAGAGGCCGCAATTACTGCTTCCTCCGGCTCAACAGCCGGAACTTCCGTCATTTCAGCACCAGGACCCGGAGCTTCAGCCTCCGGGGCAGGTGCCGCTGGCGCATCTTCTCTCCCGTGGTCCGGCGCTACCACGGGAGTCTCTGGGGATGAGTCGAGGTCCATTACCACGACATCCGGCGCCGGAGTTGTCGCAGCTTCAGCCACCACTTGGGGTGGTACCGGGACAATAGCAGAAGCTCCCACCCTCACGGCTTCAGCCGCTGTGGCTGAGGGTGGAGCCTCACTCCCCTTCTTGGGGATGCTGCAGATGATGAACGAAGAAACTTAAAAAATAGTTACTACAATTAAAACAACTATCCAAGGTAAAGATTAAAAATTACCTTGGGAGGCTTCTGCACCAGCTTGCGCGGAACCTTTTTCCCGGGCGTTCTGGGCTGGTCATAACCGGCGTGGAAGCTCCGGAAGGCCCCCCGGAACTCATCGCGGCCACGGGTGTTTCCCGAGTCGAGGCCCCCCTCGATCGGGAAGAACCCCCGGACCTGGAGGCCTCCACCGGCCCAGGTGCTGGAGTCGCATGCCCGGAGCTAACACCCTGGGAGGACCCCACTACGGGAACAGTCGCGCTCCGGGAGGACCCCACTGCGGGAACAGTCGTGCTCCGGGAGGACCCCACTACGTGAACAGTCGCCGCAGTTGTAGAAGACCTTCCCCTCCGGGGAGAAGGAGCCGACGTAGAAGTAGCAGGCCTAACAGACCTTCCATCGGCGTACTGCAGCTTCCTCTTCCGGCTCACAGGTTCATCTGCCAGCTCCTTGCCCTTGCCGATGACCTCTTCCCTCGGCTTCGGAGCAGGGTCGGAGCCATCCTCGGGCATTCCGGGGATCACTACCCTGGTGGTTGATCTTCTCTCGACGACACCAAGGTCTTCAAGCACGAGCATCTTCCGTCGGAGCTCCCTGCTGAACTCCACTTCCACGTTCAGAGGAAGAAAAGCTGATGGCGGAGTCAAGTCGTCACCATCGATGTCGATGCCGTTTTGGAACTTCTTGAGGTGGAACTCCAAGGTTTTCCCCACCATGTTGGACTTCAGCCCGGTCTCGACCCGGTCGTTGTCCATGCGAGTTTCTCTGTCCTCTTCAACGGCGCCCACCTGTTGACCAAGAAGTTGCAAAACACCGCCTGAGGAGTCAATCCTCCCTCCACGCATTGACGGATCCTGGTCAAAGCAGGGTTGAAGGCTTCCACCAGCACCGGAGCTTCACTCCAGATTGTCGTGTCGATGCTGGGAAGGCCTTCGGGCAGCTCCAGCCTCTCGTGCTCCTTCACCCGAACGACTATCCAGTCCTTCTTCCAGTCATCCCACTTCCCAGAGGGAAATGACCGGAGGTACTTGAATGGGCACTTCTTGCGCTTCACGAAGTAGTAGAAGCCAAGGTACACATTGCTCCTGCCGGTGGTATGGACGGTGAAGAAGGTCCGGAAGAGTTCAATGCAGGGGGGATGCCCACCCACATCTCACAGAAGTGGACAAAGATAGACACGAGGAGAATGGAGTGAGGGCCAAGGTGGTATAGCTGCAGACCATAAAAGTCCAGCAGCATCAGGAAAAAGGAAGAAAAAGGTGGGATCAACCCCACCATGGCGTATGAGGAGAAGAACACCATTTCGCCGGAGTGCTCCTTCTCAAACGGGAGCTCTCCCCCGGTGCAGACCGAGCGGTTGTAGAAGTCCGAGGACCATCCCATGAGGGTCCGGACCTTCTTCAGATCACCGTCGGTCTTCAAACGGCTTTCGCGGAGACCCAACTCCATCGCGGCACAGCAAGGCAAGAGAGGAAAAGTGAAGCACAAGTTGGGAGTTTGAGCGCAAGAACAGATGAGAGGCGTAAAGAACCCCCGAAGGTGCGCGCTTTCCTTCTTAAGTAAGCCCTCGCAATGCTTGGATGGAAACCGCAAGGAAGTCGAAGATACCATTCAAAAATTCCACCCAGCCGATGACAAGGGGGCCCGGGACCACCCCGACGATCAAGTCGAGGTTCTTACCCAGGCGAACAGTTGTCATCATGAGGCGGGAAACCTGAAGGCGACGGCCTGACAAGGCGCGCGGAACCGATACGGTTTTCGTATCGGTAACCGGCGACCTTCAATTGCGTGAGATCCGCACGCCAAAGATCTCATCTGCCGCACACGGGATACACCACGCGGCGAGGATTTAACTCCAAATACTCACCAACGGCACCTCTGAAGACCTTTGAAGACTCAGTTCAAAAGTCGCGAGGATGGACCCACCTCCGGCGGAATGACTTCACCCCAGTGGTCTTCCCCGGAGGTAGGTCCAGGGGGCCACTGTCGGTACCCTAGAAACCATACATCCCTTGAGGTTATAAAGATCTCAAAGGAAAGTCATCTACTTGATTTGAAGATCTTCGGAGGCCCACATGTCAGATATAACCGGACCCGCTTCTCCAACATGGTTAATCCTAGGGCCGCCACGTGTACTATCAAACCGGAGCTACCGCCCACAAGAGGGAAGCTCCGGGCCATGTATCGAAATGGCACCTCCGGACTTAACCCCAAACCGAGAGAAGCTCCGGACCTCACATGTGTCAGGTAGCTCCGGAGCTGTCTGTTTCCCACAGTATGCTCCAGAGCTGCCACGTGTCCAACCGTCGGAGCTTCAGCCTCTGATCTCCGGAAGACTCCATAACGGCACCGGATCTTCACAGGGGAATCAAGGACTTCAAGACACGATTAAGTGTCATTAATACCATATTAATGACACACGATCGGATGACCTTAATTACCAGTAACGGTGTTGTCAAAGCCCATTACCCAGTCGTTAAGGACAATTAAATGTGTTGAATAAGTGTCAATACTAGTAACCGCCGGGGCCACATGTCGGGCCAGGCTAACTTGTAACGGCCTGCCCTTGTACTATAAAAGGACAGGCCGACGACACGTTCAAGGGGGCTAGACACACGTTCCATAGACGCTCGGTACAAGCTCATACAGCTAATACAACACCAACACACCCGTGGAGTAGGGTATTACGCTCAGGCGGCCCGAACCACGTAAACTTACGTGTCTCCTGTGTCATTTACAATTCACCTTCTTGAATCTTCGCGCGCCCACACTGAACATCAAACTCCTCTAACGCTTTAGTAGTGTCGAGAGATCTGCCGGTTCCAAACCACCGACAAGTTCTTTGATGAGAATGGTGCAATAACTGATGTGCCAGAACTTTGCGACTATGCCAATAGAAACAATTTTTAGTGAAAACTTGTAAACTATGAGATGAATTGTATCTGTAACTTGTACATATGTATATTATTTTAGTCAAATTGACTTCTGTGAGATGACTTCTGTGATGATATTGTTGACTTCTGTTCTGTGATTATGTTGAATTGACCTGGAAATCAGAAATAACAGCAGCTAGTACTGCATAGGTTATACCTTATCACAAGCGGTTATTTACCAACGGTTAGACCTGCATGTGAAAAACAATTATCACGGGTGGCTAGATATAGGTAAAGAACCATCTGTGATAACCCAATTATCACAGGCAGTTACTGTTATGGTAGAAACTGGCTGTGATAAACTGTCTTCACAGGCGGCTTGATGTAAGTCAAGATCTGCCTGTGATAACACTATTATCACAGGCGGTTATATATGCTTCACGACCCGCTTGTCATAATTGTATTATCACAGGCGGTCACATATGCTGCATGACCCGCCTGTGATAACTTATCTTCACAGGCGGCTAGCCTAAGTAAAGAATCACCTATGATAATCTATCTTCATAGGCGGTTTCACTTCTCCGCCTGTGAAATTCAGGATTATCACAGGCTCTTCATTTCAGGCGGTTTTAAAAACCACGTGTGATAATAGGTTTGGAGCCGTCTGCGATGAGGCTTATTGTAGTAGTGCCACAACATACCTGTTCATTAAATCTGTATTCACGTAGATCCTGAGGGAAACCCAACATCATGATCCAAACTTTCTTTGTAAACACCATCCTACGTTAGTTTATGGGGCTTCGTTATGCTATACAAATTGAAACAAATGATCTCCTATCAATGAGAGTTGGCTGCAATGATGGAGTTTAGCTCGCAAGGGTCTCTGACTCTAAACATTCCAATACCAAAGGATGCGGGCCAAAGCTAGAAACATGTTTGAAAAGTGTATCCGCTATATAAGTAGCAATTGAGAGCATGTGATAGTGCTGCTGAGCATACGTAAGAACTTCGTCAAATACTGCCAGTAGAAGACCTTCATTTTGCTTCATCAAGTCCCCTGAAACATAGCAGACTTCTCTCATCTTGCAGTGTCTTCCACCATCTTATAGTTGAAAAGGGCAGGATGGAAACACATTTGGTTGATGATGAAGTTGCCCATTACCCGATGCTTGAGGAATAGAGATATCAGCCAGTGAGGATCTTCTTTCTGAGTGTGAAGTAATAACACGAACTTCGCCACTTTAGCTAAAATGGAAAAGGTGCCAGAGGCCTTGATGGTTTTGCTTCCTACAGTTACTCTGGAGGATGCACGATGTGACGGTTCCAGCGCTGCGACATCATTACTTAGGGGATGATTCGCTTCTCCAGTCTTAGGTCTAGAAGGGGGAGGAGGGATCCATCATTTCCCAACCTCTTTTTTTCTTTGCAAACAGTTCTTGGCTATGTGTTCATATTTAAATCGGAGTCTACAACGGGTTTTGCTTCTGCAGACTTTAACTATGTGACCCATTGCCAAGCATTTAGAGCAATCGGCGCTTGAGGCCAAAGTCTTTGCCAACGGCGAAGCCTTTCTTACTGGCAAAACAGAGTTAAGTTTCCTAACTCCCGAGGAAAGATACCCCTCATTAATTTGGAGGTCTTGTTTTAAAATTTGAAATGCATGAGATACCATAATGTTATTTTCTTCCCTCGAAGAAAAGCAAAGCTCTTCTGAAGAGTTATAGAAACTCCAAAAGAGGTTGGCAATATACTAGCCGACTTGAGATGGTAAAACTCTTGATAAGAGATCATAAAAGAAAACTTACCAATTTTTAAGCTGAAATCTTTGGAGCCTAACTTGTCAATGCCAACCTTAGCAAAGATTTATTTTCCTTTCTTTATTTGATTTACCAACCAAATCTAAATCCATAGAGGCAATTCTCTTGTGCTGATCCAAGACGTGACGATTTCTTGGGACTGGAGTCCAGGTCCTATGTTCTTTCAACCAATTTTGATACTCTACTTTCCATCTCGGACCACCATCTCTACAGAGGTGAAAAGACAGATCAAACACTCATGAAGATAGTCTTTTGATGGAGCAGAGAAAGAAACCCACTGCTTTAGAGGAAACAATAAATTTGAAGTGTTTATCTTGCATATATTGAACCTAAAAAGTATGAGCTTCTTCTCCCAAGCAACTTTAAAGCACCAATGATACCGAGTATTCCGTTAACCGGAAAGAAAATCGGCTAAAAACCACAATCATAGCAAATGAACCCATTCGGCTAGGGGAAAAGTGGTTAATTGGTTTTCCAAGTTGAAGACGTACCTCTTGTTGCAGCTGCAAAACAATAGAGAAATCCAGTTTGTTCCATATATAAGGATGATCCAAATCCATGAGTGAGCCAAGAAGAAAGACCCCTTTGATAGATATATCCAGGATAGTTCCAATGATTGGAGAGACAAGAATAAAAATATATTATTATTATTGTAAAACAAAATTTCCATCTCTTCTCGGTGCTGCAAAAGATGGCAGAAAAAAGATCTGTTGCATATGTACCGCATGATGTAGTTTCCATCAGATAAACAAGGAGAGAGAAAAGAAAAACAACAACTATAAAAAACTATTTGTGATAATATATTTATGAGGATTTCATGGTCTTCTCTCTACCTCTTGCTATGTAATGTGGATTATGTGGTCTTCTCTCTACCTCTTACTGTGTAATTATCGAATCATATATTGGTATTCATGTAGCACCAAAATCCAACTTCCCTGCCTCCTTGAACCAACTGGTTTCTGCTATGACACTGGTGCATATGTAGATATCCCTCTTGGTAAAAAACGTAGCTGGAGAGTTTGAATTATTTATATTAGAGTAAAATGCGTTGGTAGTACATGAACTTGTGAGGGTATGTCATATAGGTCCATAAATTTTTAAAACGCATTTAGAGGTTCCTAAACTAGTTAAGTAAGAAACTAGAGATCTATGACACATGTGGCATGCTTACATGAACACACGTCAGACTAATGGAAGAACAAGATGTTAGTTGTGATCCCGTGTGGGTAACAACCACGAGCCCCACTCCCCACACGCCCTTTTCGGGGGCGCAACCGAATCCCGTTTCAGTTGAGGCCCCCTCTTGCACGCGCTACATAAACCAGGGGGGCAGCCGGGGCGTACCACACTTTTGCACGCACGCCCGACGGCCCCCGATAATACCGAGATAAGAGCGCGGAGCGAGGGGAAGGTCTCCTCCCCATCAGCCACCGGCTTCCGGCGAGCGCCACTGCACTGTACCGAAATTCTACACCATGTCGACTTCTTCCAATGCCGCCGAAGGTATGTGCTCTAATCACATCACCTAATTGTGCTTAGCCAATGTTTATTAGCATCCTAGTTGCTGTCTTAATTATGTTTAGTCAGTATTGCTCATGTTCTAGTTTGTATGGATATGCATTGTTCTTTTAATTGATTGATCATACTTGCTGTTGTTCACGCCTAAGCACCTCGGTTATGCAAACTAGGATTAAGTCTAAGTATCCCTAAGCTCTAACAATAGTATCAAAGCTAGGTTTTGCAAGACTAACGGACATCATCAGAAGGACTGTGCTAGCTTTCTGAAGTGGTGCTGTAAGAATGGTAATTGATTTATTACTTTTGTAAATGAATCCCTATTTTTAGTTTATTCTCGATCTACTTGCTGGATTGATTAAGGTGTCACCGTGCACGTTTGTAATTCTATGCAGGGATTAAGTATAAGGAGGACCCTAAGAAGAAGGAAAAGGACCATTAATGTCGCCGAGGGTCGTGAAGCCCAAGTCAAAGCCGTTGGAGATCTCCCTATTAGACATAGAAGTGGCTTTGTACTTAGGCTAAATAATGTTCTTTATCTTCTCTCGTTAGAGAAAAACTTGATTTCACATGTTTGGAAGATTCAGGCTATGTGTGCCACTTTGGTAGTGACAGATGTTTCAGTACTTTTAATAATAAGATTATAGGTATTGCCTTCCAACAAGACATGTTATATTTATGCCCTCTTTAGCACAGCTCAGAGCTTCTGATTCTTCTGATTCACTTCAAAACTCTGGGTAGCTGATTCTCTTGATTCTCTATGTGAATCAGAATCTGTTATACAAAATTGTTTGGTAGGAAAACAAAATATTTATTCCTGCAGAAGAAGTGTTTGTATGAAAGGACTATATTACCCCTAGTCTTGTTTTTTTCGTTGAAAGACATATACAGAGATTTTATAAAATATTTGTACATATCGAAGTATATTTTTTGCATGTTCCAATGTATCAAAATTGTAATTTTGCAGCATTGTGTCAATATCAGTACTTGTCAATCACTGTGTTTGAGTCAGATTCGATTATTACGCTCGTTACAGCATGGGTGTAGATTGTGGTTACACCTTAATGGCTTTTGTTATATCAAACACAATGAAATTGCAATGAACACAATGAATTTAGTGAAATAAAAAAATCTGGTCTGGGAAAGGTGGAAAAGCGAACTGCAATAGAAAATGTGCAGTAACAAAGGTGCAAATCAGACCACATGTCTCCTCTCCATGATACATCACAGTGCTGTTATAGACAACAGGTCTACAAGTGCTGTTACAGAAGGAGAGCATATCATCTTAGCCCCCACAGCAGCCTTGGTTGTAACCGGCGATGCACAAGGCATGCACGCACTGGTGCCTGCGAACAAAAAATCATAATCAGTTTGAGGAATTATAAACTGAACCAAAGAATATCATCACAAGTTCACTGTTTTGCTGCAATCAGTTTCAGGAACCATATTCAGTTTGAGTAATCATATTCATCTAATGCATAGTTCATGGTTCTGAGATAACAGCAACTGATAACAGGTTCACTACTGATTGCACATAATCAGTTTCCAAAACTGTTCACAAGTTCTGTCTAGCATTCATAATCAGTTTGAGGAACTATAAACTGAACCCAAGAATATCATCACAAGTTCACTGTTTTGCTGATATCAGTTTCAGGAATCATATTCAGTTTGAGGAATCATCTTCATATAATGCAAAGTTCATTGTTCTGACATAACAACAACTGATCACAAGTTCACTACTGATTGCTCATAAGCAAAATTTAATTTTTCTGAAATAAGAGCTTTATTTATCATGTCACAAAATTTCAGCAAACACATATCAGTGACAAAATTATCATCAATAATTCAAGGATCCACAAGATGCATCCAGTAACCAACCCTGGTCAGTAAGTCGCCGACGAAGGCGAGCGTCTTGGTAACGGCCTGGAGGACCTTCGTGGGTCAAACCGCGGGAGGTCGCACCCGTCCGGCTTCCAACGCCACTTGAGGAAATTCAAGTCCGGCCGATTGTAGAGCAAGCTGTTCTGGTTGCCATAGATGTAGGTGCATGTCGCGATAGTGTACTGCGGCAGGTCCGGGTCCGACACCGAGTCGCCCCGGAAGATGTCGCACTTGGGGACTGATGCCGGCGCCGGCGCCAGCGAGAGGTTGAAGGCGAGGTGAAGTTGACATAGCTCAGGTACGGTGACAGCTGGTTGGTGAAGCAGGAGAGGACGATGACGGCCGACAGGAAGATGGACGTCGGTGTAGATCTATTACCGAGGGGAGAGGGCCAGACGGGATCCAAATCCATGAAGAAACCAGCACAAATCGTGGGTTAAGATGCACGTCGGCGGGGTCGATTCATGGCCGCCTGGTCGACCAAATCCGGAGAGGGAGGCATGTACGAGGAGATCCGGAGACAGAGTCCTGCACCGGCGAAGAATCCGCGCCGATTGAGGGCCGGGGGAGCAAACCCTAGGGTGCCGCCAGAATCACCATTTAGGGCGACAGGAGGAGAACAAACCGAGCGGGAGAACGCGTACGGGATGCGGGCGCCTGCTCGGGGGTTTTGTTGAGTGGCATTGCGGGTAATTTCACCCGAAGTTCAGAGTTACATCCATATACGATGTGCCGAGAAGCTGTTTTGAGCCGCGGGCAAGCAAGTTTTTTCAGCTTCACGATCTATTCACAAAAAACAGAATTGATGCACCTTGATTCACACATGAATCAGGTGTCCAAAAACGTTGTTTGGCACAACTTTTTAGATTCTCGCTGAGAATCAGAAGCTGAAAGTTGTGCCAAAGGGGGCTTTATTGTCCGCTCATGACGATGTTAATGTTGTAAGTAACAATCATGTTTCTCCACAAAATGACTCCGTGTTTAGCAAGCGCGAATAAATCGATTCCAAATGGTATTGCCGTTTATGCCATATTTCGAAGGGGAGAATTGAACACTTAGTAACAACAATTGATTCTTCCTCACTTAGACTTCTCGGATTCACAACAATGCATTGATTGAATTAAAGATAAGTACGTTAAGACTATTAGGAAAAAAGCAAAACATAGTACGTAAATTTTAGAATTAGTACATACGGATATTTGTGGTCTATTTCCCGTAGTCTCCATAGACAGTTAAGATTTGTACATAACATTTACAGATGACTATACTCGTTATGACTACATTTATCCAATCAAGGAGCGATTAGAAGCATTGGGTAAATTTAAGATATTTAAGACTGAAGTAGAAAATCAGCACAATATTAAGATTAAAGTAGTATGATCTGACCGTGGAGGGGAATATTGCAGTCGTTACATCTCATATGGCCAAGTTCCTGGACCTTTTATGAGGTTTTTACAGGAAAATGGCATAGTTGCCCAATACTCAGCACCAGGCCTCAGCAAAACGGTGTAGCAAAATGGCGTAACCATACACTTATGGATATGGTAAAAGACTATGCTATGTTATCCTATGTTACTGGTTAGCTTATGGATTGAGGTATTAAAAACCGCCATTCACATGCTTAGTCGAGTTCCTAGTAAGTCAGTACCTAAGACATGGTACGAGTTGTGGATGGGATGTAAGCCCTCATTAAACTACTTGCACGTATGGAGATGTCCTGTTGAGGAAAAAATATTCAACCAAAACATTAGTAAGCTGGACTCTAAAACCATTAGTTGCCTTTTCATTGGCTATCTCGATAGGAGGAAGGGATACCTTTCCTATTATCCAGACCGTTTCACTAAGTTTGTAGAAACGTGACATACTGTCTTTTTAAAGGATGTCATGATTAGTGGGAGCATAATAAGACGTGAGGTGGACCTTGAGGAGAAGTGGGTTTATGCACCTGTTCTGATGATTCATGAACCCTACTTCATGATACCTGCTGATGTTGGTTCATCCGTGCTTGGCACTAGTGATTCCACACTCATTGTTGTTCCTTCATCAGCGACTAAAATTAGTGAGGCTCCTGCACAGCAGGAACCAGCTTTGCCTTTTGAGCACTCTGAGTCAGCTGTCGCTAACGATGAGGAGCAGCCACTGCCCCAACTTGTAGAAGATGCACAACTTCGAAGATCTCAAAGAGTAAGACGATCAGCTATTTCAACTGAATATGAGGTCTACATGAGTGAAGAAGTTCAAATGGAGGATGATCCCACTTCATTTGAAGATGTTATGAGAAGACCTCAGTCATCCGAGTGGCGTAAATCCATGGAGGATGAGATGAGGTCTATGGACGCCAACAAAGTTTGAGAATTATTGGAAATTCCTAATGGAGCCAAAACAGTTGGCTGTAAATGGGTCTACAAGATTAAATGTGATTCCAAAGGGAAGATCAAGAAATATAAGGCCAGACTTGTGGCAAAAGGATTCACTCAAAGAGAAGGTGTGGATTATAATGAGACGTTCTCAACCGTCTCTAATAAGGATTCCTTTAGAATAATTACGCATTAGCAGCACATTTTGACTTAGAGTTATATCAAATAGAAGTAAAAATGGCGCTCCTCAATGGGGATCTCTACGAGGATGTCTATATGACACAACAAAACGGTTTTGTCAACACGGGTAAGGAACATATTCGATGCCGTCTGAAGAGGTCCTTTTATGGACTTAAATAGACCTCGAGACAATGGTATCTCAAATTCGAGCGGATGATTAGGAAGTTTGGGTATAAGGAAAATAAGGAGGATAACTACATATATGCTAAGTTTAAGAATGAGAAATTCATCTTCCTTGTCCTTTATTTGGATGACATACTACTTGCGAGTAGCGATGTCAACCTACTTTTAGAGACTAAGAAGTTCTTATCCTCCAACTTTGATATGAAGGATCTAGGTGAACCTTTCTACATGTTAAGAATCGAGAATCACCGAGATCGTAGTAAGGGGGTATTAGGTCTTTCTCAGAAAGTATACTTGGATAACATACTCAAGAAATACGGTATGTATGCTAGCAACCCTTCGCCTGCTCCGATAGTCAAGGACGATAAGTTTGGGAACTTTCGGTGTCCCAGGATCCAGTATGAGACTGATCATATGAAAGTGGTTCCATATGCTTCTGCTGCATGAAGCTTAGTGTATGGTCAAGTATGTACGCACCCTGACTTAGTGTTTCTAACTGGGATGCTTGGTAGATAACAGGCCAATACAGAGATTGATCACTGGAAGGCAGTTAAGAAGGCACTTAGATATGTGCAAGGTACAAAAGGCCTCATGTTGATGTTTAGTACATCAAACTCACTAGAGAGTGTGGGGTATTCAGACTCAGATTTCATGGGTTGTGTGGATACTAAGAAATCCACGTCAGATTATATATTCACCCTCGTGAATGGAGCCATCTGATGGAAGAACTCCAAACAAACTGTCATTGCATCATCCACAGTTCATGCTGAGTTATTTACATGTTATGAAGCCACTGGGCAGGCACTATGGCTTAAGAAGTTTATATTTGATCTATGAGTGGTCGACAATGTTTATAGACCACTTAAGTTATATTGCGACATGGAGCCCGCAGTATTATACTCTCATAACAAAAAGTTGAGTGGAGCTGTCAATCATATCGACATTACATACTATGTTGTGAAAGAGGAAATCCAGGATTGCACAATCAGTCTCGAGCATATAAGTACCAAGCACATGCTCACGGATCCGCTAACAAAGGGCCTTCCACCCAATGTGTTCAGAGAACACATAGCCGACATGGGTTTAAAGGAGAGTCTGTGAACTTCCTAGATACTAAGGGTCCAATTAAGAGTAAGGTTATTTCTAAGATTAAAAACATATCATAGTGGTCGAGTTAGGCAGTACGTAAATAGTTGTTTTGATGCGTCTTGCCGTTTATGTTGAACATGAGGAGATAGGCACTACGTTCAGTAATTAAGAAAATAAATTGGTAAGTCTTATGTTTCGTGATCAAGGGGGGGAATGTTTGTTGTGATCCTGGGTATCCCGTGTGGGTAACAAACACCGTGCCCCACTCCCACGTGTCCTGATCGGGGGCGCAACTGAATCCCGTTTTGATTGAGGCCCTCTCTCACATGCGGTACATAAATCGGGGGGCAGCCGAGATGTACCACACTTTTGCAGGCACGTCTGATGCCCCCGATAATACCGAGATCCCGATCCTAAGAGCTTGGAGCGAGGGGAAGGTCTCCTCCCTATCGACCACCGGCTTCCGACGAGTGCCACTGCACTACATCGATATCCTACACCATGTAGACTTCTTCCAATGACGCCGAAGGTATGTGCTCTAATCACATCACCTAATTGTGCTTAGCCAATGTTGATTAGCATCCTAGTTGGTGTCTTAATTATGTTTAGTTAATATTGATCATGTTCTAGTTTTTATGCATATGCATTGTTCTTTTGATTGATTGATCATACTTGCTGTTGTTCATGCCTAAGCACCTCGGTTATGCCAATCTAAGGTTAAGTCTAAGTATACCTCAGATCTAACACACGATCGATTTGATCATTTTGCATTTAACTCCCTATGATGTTTCCTATCATAGGCATATATTCTTCTATTAGGGGCACGGGCAAGCCCTGCGTCGGTCAAGGCTCGGGGCAGACACCGATCGAGACCCCGATGAAATCAAAAGGAGAGATTTGAAATTTTCTCACCTCAATGTTGGATTTTGCCTATATGCTACCCCTAAGGCCCAAACATGGGTGTCGCTAAAATACCATGTTTCGATAGTAATAAAATAAGTGAAAGAATGAAACTA
Source organism: Tuctoria greenei (assembly GCA_036927565.1). Classification (NCBI taxonomy): domain Eukaryota; kingdom Viridiplantae; phylum Streptophyta; class Magnoliopsida; order Poales; family Poaceae; genus Tuctoria; species Tuctoria greenei. Next base: position 119,386,537 of record JAYESD010000003.1, on the reverse strand, counting down.
CCCCAAGCGCGGCCGCCTAGCTCGGAGAGCCGCCACTGCCTTAAGATGCAGCCGTGGACTATGGTGCGGCCTCCCGCATGATGGAGCCACCCAATGCTTCACGCCCACCGGATGCCCAGCCGCCGCCGGTGGCTGGGGCCACCCGTGCATCTCATGGCGCCCACGCCGGCCAACACGTCGCTATCCGACTGTGGCCAGGGAGGCCTCTGCTGTCTGATGGCTCCACGGTGATGTCCTTCGTCCTCGAGGGGGAATCGTTGATTTCCATGCTGCAGGTGAGTATGATTCATCATGCATGGTTCGACGGTAATCCAAGATTCTGCTGTTTTTGCTAGTAGAATTACAAATCCTATCTGGAAAGCCCCCATCCCTTTTTCCTTGAATCCGATGGAACGACGGAGAAGCTGTATAGCACCTTCTATTTCTTTAGGCATATTGCTCCACAGACATTTAGTTGTAAAGCTCGCATAATGCACCTAGTTATGGAGGTCTGATGCAAGGATTCTTGCATAGTAATTGTTACATTATTCATACTGCAATTAGAAAAAAACTTTGCCTATGATACAATTGCTGCATTGTGAAATCTTCGCAGGCAGAATCTAACATGACCATGTATGATGCAGGAGGCTGACCTGCCGCAATTTGAGGGGAAGCACACGCGGTTCATCTACAACAGCTACGACGAGAGTGAGGGGGAGGAGGTGGTGCCATCAGCCGAGGCAAGGGCAGAGTTACTTCAATGTGTGACATGTGAACTTTATTGTAAATGATTATGTGATGCGAATTTTATCTTGTGAATGACTATGTGATATGTGAATAATTATGTAATATGTGAATATTATCTCGTGAATGATTATATGATGGGAACAACTGCTGTGCAATCTGGTGTTTTGTACAAACATGCAATCTCCACAATTTCAACCGTTCCTTACCAATCTAACGATGGCTGCACTCAGGGTTCTTTTTGCATATTGTCAGCAGCACCAAGCGGAGGGATTTAAGTGCTAAAAGTGCAACACCCTTAGATCGGTAGAGAATGGTTAGGATGTGGAGATTGCATGCTTGCACAAAATAGTAGATTGCATAGCAGTTGTTCCCTTATATGACCTGTGGATGACTATATGTGGCATGTAAATTCTCTTGTGAATAACTATGCGATATGTTTTGTCTTGTGAGTATATGCTATTTTTCAATTTCTCCCAATTTTTCCATATATTTCCCAATTTTTCCCTACCCCCATTTTTGCTGATTTATCCTGTTCCATTATTTTTACAATATTTTAAATATTTTTTCCTGATTTCACGATTTTTTACTATATTTTCCAATTTTTAATAAATTTTCCTGAAACTGAAGTTTTTTTTCTAGTTTTTCTGAACCTGTATGTAAAACTGAGGGTAGTTTTATCCTTTGACGTGTCTTTTAATGTCAAAAGATACAATCGGCCTTTAAGTACTATCTCAATGATCAACGAGCGAGTTCCACATAATTATAATGATATTTTGACAACCTACATAATTGGAGTAGCATTTTAGGAAGGCCAACGTCTGCTCAGTACCTCAAGGAAATCACCACAACATTTCCAAGCTTTGTCTTCCGTTCTCAGGTTGACGATACCTGAAGTTCTGATAACTTCTCCAAAGAAGTATCAGAGGATAGTGCTTTGTTGAGCAAGATTTCCAATGCTAGTTGGTGATTTAGCAGATGTCAAATGTTGTGGAGTTGCACATTGGTTTTGAGAAACGGTGAATGCTTTATTGCTAATATCCTTTTTTTGTTGTGTCTGTTTTACTTTCTAGCTTATAATTTCAGCTGGGTTGTGTATGTGATAAGTTTATCTTTACTGTTGACCTTGTTTTTATTTGAATTTCGCTTTTGTTTGGCCGATAGTTATAGGCTGAAAGGACTTTTCTTGGTGTAAAAAGATGCAGATGATGCTTCGTTTTAGTGTGTATTTATGCGGGAGTGTATTCTATTTTATATTAAAGTTTAATAGGAAGGCCAACCTTAGTAATGTGAATATTTCAAATGTCTCAATTAGAAAGGCAGTGGGCACCGATGGGACTGGAGATTTTTTTTGAAGGAAATGTCACTATACGATTGAGTAACATCATTACATAGTTAAGCACGGATACAATTCGTATTTACAACACTTGATATTTTACAAATCAAAGATGAGGCAGTGCGAGCCAATTTATGTGCTAATACATTTGTCTCACGACTGGAGAAACTAAAAGAGCAATATTCCAAGTCCAAAGCAATCAATTTGATGTCCGCAACAACAACTCCTATAATTGACCGATCCAGTACAGCAGAATTAATTCTTTAAACCATGGAAAGGTAATCCGAGAACACTTTTATTTTAGAGAATCTATGATCTATAAAGATCACAAGAGCCTGACGGATTGCAGTTCTTTCTGCCAACTCAGGAGATAGCAACACATTCATGCGCTCATTACAAGAAAGGAGATGAGATCCCATCTGGTCACGAATCACTATTCCCCATCCTATCTGATTATCTGAGGGAAATAAAGCAGCATCGACATTGACGCACACATGATCTTATTGCATAGTATTGGAACAGAAAGTATATGGAGTGTACTTCATGTGAGATGACCCTCTGTTCGTGAAATAATGATGACAAATCATGTCGATAAAGATCTTATCAGGAGATAGTAACACTTTTAAACCATGGAAAGGTAATCCGAGAACACTTTTATTTTAGAGAATTATGATCTATAAAGATCACAAGAGCCTGACAGATTGCAGTTCTTTCTGCCAACTCAGGAGATAGCAACACATTCATGTGCTCATTACAAGAAAGGAGATAAGATCCCATCTTGTCACGAATCACCATTCCCCATCCTATCTGATTATCTGAGGGAAATAAAGCAGCATCGACATTGACGCACACATGATCTTATTGCATAGTATTGGAACAGAAAGTATATGGAGTGTACTTCATGTGACATGACTCTCTGTTCGTGAAATAATGATGACAAATCATGTCGATATAAGCAAAGATTTTTGCAGCCACTCTAATAAGGTTAAAGAATGGACCATTATTTTTTGTTTGATTCCGAGCCTCCCGGATATGCCGTATTGTAACAGCCATGACGACAATATGGACCTCAGATTCTTTTGCGAGAGGGTCAGAAAACCATTGCTTTGCATTATACATATGTTTTATGCGTAAGCTGATCGGAAACTGTTACTTTATATGTTTTCATATCTCTTTTGCATAGGAGCACATAAGGAAAATATGTTCAACTTTTTCTCTTGGCTACAAAAAATGCAACTATTTTCTTCCTTTGTAATGTGTCTATGCTGCAACTGTTCACCGTAGGTACGCAGTTATGTATCGTATGTCATAAAACAATTTTCATCTTGTTTGGAACCTCGATAGACCACAGAGATTTCCAAACTTTTGTGTCATCATGCCAGTTTGAACAAGATCCCTTTCCAGACCTGTCTTTAGTGGAGAAGAAAGATTGAACTCTTGCTAAATTATAAGCTGATTTGACTGTGTATTCACAAAATTTAGCATGAGGCCAGGAAACAAAGTCTGCATTGCCATGTATGCTTACAGGGATCTGTAGAATGTTATCTGCTATTTCAGTTTGGAAAAGTGTTTTCACCAGGTCAAAATTCCAAGATGATCCATTATTATTGAGCAATAATTTTACTTTTGCATCACCAGGCAATGGTATAATGGATGAAACGTATCAGCCTTAAAATCGGGGATCCAATTATCAGTCAATATGTTGACCCATTCACCATTGTCAATATCGGACTGGAGATTTCTGAGACACTCAATGGACTCTGGAACCTCTTTAATCCGTGTCAGTGAATGGTTTAACAGTCTCAGGTAAATTAGAGGTTCCAGTGTCCTCGGAATATACTTAGTTTCAGTACCACCAAGGTCGAACAGCTGCAAATATTCGAGTCCCTTAAGTAGCTTGTCCAAGCCGTGGTTATCAACCTGGTTCTTGTAGAGAATAACAGTCTTCATAGTTGCAACATTTCTTATGTCTTTGACGGTGGTCATTAGTTTGCTACTAGTGATCCACACATGCCGTAACCCTTCGATGGAACCTCCATTGGTATTGGGCTTTAGTTCACCGGAAATGATTTTATCTTCTGCAAAGAACTGCAAAAAGTTATCTGATTCAATTATGCATTGTGCATCTAATTATGTCGTCTTTTCCGATTTCACATTGCAGAAAAATTCTTGATAATAACTCCATGTAACACTCTTCTGCAATCTTTTCAAGACTGCAATTATCTCGTTCTTCAATCAAACCCTCTGAAATCCACAGTTGACTGAAAAATTGCTGCCTGATTACAGAGCCTTTTTTTAGAAAAACCTGATAACAGAGCCTTTAGGGAACAGTGATAAGTAAGTGAAACACTGCTTCAGATGCAACGGCAAATCATAGTAGCCCAAATAAATGACTCCATTTAAGCCATTTACATCACCTCCAAGGTCCTGGACAGACCATCCTTCACTCTCATACACCCTCTTCCAAGCCTCTTGGGTTTGGTCCTTTGTTTTTAGGACAACGTACACCTTGTGCGATCATCGTCATGAATTTTCCATGCCAATGTTGTTTTACTCATTCTGCTACCACCAACTGTCACAACTTTGTTTGCACTCTTCCTTTCTGTCAATTCATCAATCGATTTACTTCTCCTTTTGAACCTCACACAAAGTATCATTATCCGGGGCCACCTCCCAAAAAATGCAGACCATTCATTCGGGAGTTTTTCATTCATTGCTACAAGTCCTAACTCGGAAGCTTTCTGTTTGAAGGGTTACTAACAGCATACACAATCTTTATGTGAACAGTTTCGACAATCAATAGAATCCAAAAAAGACAATGAAAAATGGTAGTATTAATACTGCCCGAACGAAAAATTGCATGGATAGTACTCCTCTAGTCTTAAAAATTCGTCGTTTTGTAGTACTATCTCCATGTATTATACAGAGACGGCGGTAGTACTATCCATGCATTTTTTTGTTCAGGCTGTGTAAATAGTACTGTTTTTCAATGTCTTGTTTGGATTCTATTGATTGTCAAAACTGTTCACATAAAGATTGTGTATGCTGTTAGTAACCCTTCAAAAGACTTGGCGGAAAGTCTAGTGTTTTAATATAAGTATCGTTTCTGCTACAAATAAGTTACGAAATTGACAATCTCATTACAATGTTTACAGTGTTACTTATAACCCGGTTGAGCTCATTTAGTTTTGTTCTAAGCCGTTGAATGAAGAAGAAAAACACTGAAATCATAGTACGACAATGGTTAGCCAGCATGCAATTAAAGGCGGGTGCCGGTCAAATCACTGAACGGTGGTCTCAATAGGCGCCAACCACACTCACGACCGGTGCCCACCCGCCGAGTATAGCAGGACTAGCGCCCGCCGGCCACCGTGACTATTTAATTGGAGAATATGTCCTGTGAATAGCAAATATGATAGGGGTTTGCAAAATGATTAAATCCACAGGTTGCTCCCTTCCATCTGACCTTTGTGTCATGTAAGCACGCCACATGTGCTATGGGCCTCTAATGACTCACTTAACTAGTTTAGATACCTCTAAATTGTGACATCTGGTCCAGAGAATGAACCAAGTGAAGCGCATATATGTGCTCAAGACGTTCATCACACATATACGAGTGCATCACAAACATTATTCAGAATATAACCACGCTATGAATAGTAAATAGTACCTTATTAAAATAATCCAAATAATCTCATATGACAGTCTCTAAATATTATTGTTGCAGCAGAAAAATGATCTAAGCAGCAGACTCCAACTTCACACAGTCAATCGACGGTAACACGCACGCCTAGTACTAGGCGTGCTCCTCAAGATACTCCAAATTGTCACATGAAGCTGAATAAATGTGGGAATAGCATGGGTGAGTACATGTCCTACTCAGCAAGTATGGAAAAGTATGACATGTAGCTTAAACAAGAATGTTACAAATAGTCCATTGCAGAAAAGCAAGTTTCATTCACAAAAACTTAAATTTACTAGGTATCACTACCAGGATTCCGGTTTATTGTGACGAAAAAAATCATTGCAATAGGTCGAAATTTGTCGTGATAGGTTGTTGTTGCAACGAAATAGAACATCGCAATAGTTTTTGCGATCTGTGGCGATAAGTCGTGTGACGATAGGTTATTGTGGCGACTTGACATCCGTGGCAAATAGTATGGTATTGCAACAATTGTACATTAGTGACAAATAGTATGATATTGCAATGATTTAACTTATTGTGACGATTTAACGTATTGCAACAAAAATTACGGTGTTGGAACGATGTCACATTTGTCGCAAATAGTATGGTATTGCAACGATTCCACATTCGCGGTAAATAGTACGGTATTGTAACTATTTAACGTGTTGCGATGATTTAATGTATTGCAACGAATGGTTTGTTATTGAAACGATGTCCCATTCGTCGAAAATAGTATGGTTTTGCAATGATTCCATGTTCATGGAAAATTGTATGGTACTGCAACGATTTAACGTGTTGCAACGATTTAATGTATTGCAACGAATAGCGTGTTATTGCAACGATGTCACATTCGTCGCCAATAGTATGGTATTGCAACAATTTCTCGTTCGTAGAAAATAGTATAGTATTGCAACAATTTATTATATTACGACGATTTAACGTATTGCAACAAATAGTACGGTTTTGCAATGATTCCACATTCATGGCAAATAGTAAGATATTGCAACGATTGCTCTTTCGTGGCAAATAGTATGGTATTGCAACGATTCCACATTCGTGGCAAATAGTATGATATCGCAATGATTTCACTTTCATGGCGAATAGCATGGTATTTCAACGATTTCACATCCGTGGCGAATAGTACGGTATGTAACGATTTCACACCCGTGGAAAACAATACAGTATTGCAACGATTTTACTTCCGTGGCGAATAGTACGGTATTTCAACGATTTCACACTTGTGGCGAATAGTATGGTATCGCAACGGTTTCACACCTGTGGCAAATAATACGGTATTGCAACAATTTTAAATTCGTGGAATTAGTGCGGTATTGCAATGATTTCAAAATCATGGCAATAGTATTGTATTGTAATGATGTCACAATCGTCGCTAATATAAGGATATTGCAACGATTGCTGATATGTGGAAATAGATTGGTGATGCAACGATTTCTGATGTCTGGCAATGGGTTCGTAATGCAACATTTTCAAATTTGTTGCAATAGGGTTGTAATGCGATGTTTTCTGCATGGTGGCCATAGCAGTCTAGTGCAACGCTTTTTTGGTCATGGACAAATGTTTGTACTGCAGCGTTTTGTAATTTTTAGCAATAGCTTCCTATTGCAACAATTTATGATTTATGGAAATAATTTATTAATGCCACATTTTGTAATTAGCGGCACAAGAATCCTAATGCACCACGTTTGGAAATTAGTGGCAATAGAATCAATTTTTTCGCACACGATACATATGTCAAGTTTAACAACAAACATCCATCAATTGATGCAACAAGCATAACAACACTCAAGGAGCCGTGGGATGTTCCTCCAAGTTATTTACAGTTTGTTCAGCCGCTAGGGCACCGTAAATAGCATTGCGACGACTAGTATTAGGACCAGTTTGTTGAACACTCGGCTTCGACTTGCTACGAGTAGAAGCCTTTTGTGGAGTTCCTGCTAGCCGTTGTTGACTCTCCGTAGATTTTTGCATGTTCTCCATCATTGTGCGCATGACTGCTATCTCCTTTTCTTGTCGTGCACGATCGGCTGCCATCTGATCCTGTAACATCCGAACTTCATGGTTGAGCTCATCATTCCTCTGGACAAAGCCGTCCATCTGGGTGCTCAATTCATCATATCTTCCTTCCAAGTCTTGCACATGAAAGCTGAGGTCTTGATTTGTATTTTGCAAGGATCGAACTTGCTAGCCGAGGTGGTCAACCATCTAGATACGCAGTCTTTAAAAAAACATTATATTTAGCCATATAACCATGCCCCGAACCTGGGATCCTCCAGAACCGGTTGCAGATATATAAAAATGCTGAAGATGTTGTTTCTTTCCTCATTTGGGATTGGGCCTCCCAGCTCAGCTTCCTTGAAGTTGACTTGGGCACGTGCCTGGATCTATATACAAAAAGAAAAGTTACATGTAGATTGCAAATATTTATTTAAATGGGGATTGTTTGAAGTGTTACTCACATGTACAACTTTTGCCTGCTCGTTTGCCCATTGACCGTTCTTCAAATGGCTTGCCTCCCACAGTTGTATGTCATCGGGTTCTTCTCCGGTCTCTGGGTCTTGCTACATAAAATACAAGTCAAATTAAACATGTACGTATACATATTGATTGAATGATTGTAGTGGAAAGCAAAAGCATGATTTAGTTTTCATACCTTCTTGTAACTAAGTTGGGCGCAAGATTTTGAGCCAAGCAAGTGTTTTGTCTTTTGAGTTCTTCGATTTTGAGAATTGATCCTGCTTATTGACTGCAATTTTAAGAATTAATTTCACGAATGGATGTTATGAAATAGTTTTTGTATGATGTGAAGCTATTAGAAAGCTAGCTGACCTTGAATCGCTCGGACCCAAAATAGTCTATAAGCACCAACCAATCATCCTCTGCTATGTCATCAGGCTTGTTTTGTTTACGTTCATCATTGGTCGAATACTTCATATAGGTGGCGTGCAATGTTGACCACCCTTTGTAGCGCTCACCAACAATCTTCAATATTTTTCTTTTGGTCTCATCTGTGTCCTCCAAATCTCAGGTATTCTGTACATTGTATATCACACTGTTATAATGTACAAGATGGAGGTCGCCAGAAAAAATACTTTTGTGAAGTGTCACGACACTAACAAAAATGTCTCTCACTATTTCGCTCTTCGGAGATCGCCAACCTCTGCCCACTTCCTTGCACCATTGAGGGGTGCATGTCTTTTTGTTGTCATAACCACACCATCGACAAAGTGCCGATGATTAGGACCAACCGCAGCACCCAACCTATTGGACCACATAATTGGTAGCTTCTAAGTCTCATTCGTCCTATCAGCATATGCTGCATAGCGCAATTTAGCAACCTTAAGTCCTTTAGCCACCCCTCTTCCAAACTTCTTTTCTGCTCTTAGTATCATTGAAACGGTAAATGTTTAAAGAAAATTAGCAACCAACCAAGTTTAGTATCATGTACAAATAGTGTGAAAGAAGAAAAGTCTGATGATCTTACCATCCTCAGGCGAGTGCGGCAAATACGATCGTGGGAACACTGCGTCACATCAACATTTTGCTCCATATTGAGCGATGCATTAACTTGTTGACTTCTTTGTTGCTGTTCATACCCTACAATCAGGCATCAGGTAGTAGCAAGTGGTGCTCAGTACCCATAGTACTGCAGTGGATTTTAAGTCCGACTGTGAAGCAGGAAAGACAGTAGCTGGCGATGCTAGAGAAAGAGAGGGTTCGTCAGGTGCTCATCCTCTGCAGTACTGCCAATTCGGTCAGGCTGAAATCAGTAGGAGCGCGTCTTGAGGCGAATTGGCGGCAGGGAGAGTCATGAACGTCAGCGGTATTAGCAGGTGGAGGATGCAAGACAGATGAGGCGGGCAGCTCGCGACATTTAACAAAGCTAGGGTTTGGTCTGGCCGTGCAGTGAACACATTTAAGTCAGAGGATCCGCACCAGATCTGGGTGATCTTACGTGAGTTGGATCTTTACTGCATCACGTGCAGTAAAACGTTTAAGTCAGGTGATCTGCGTCCACCGAGATCACTCGGAGCAAGTCTCGAGGGTAGGAGGATAGTGTAGGTGGCATGGTTATTAATGGCTAGGGGTTTGCGGGCGGCGGAGTCATCATGACACGCGAAGGATGGGATGTGGAGATGGAGTAGGGAGACGCGTCGGGGAAAGTGACCATTAGCAGGGCGTGGACGCCGACCGGTGTCGGAGTGACCGGCTGCGAGAGGGGTTTGTGGGCATCGGGGTCATCATGACACGCGAAGAATGGGACGTGGCGATGGTTGAGGGAGACACATTGGAGAGGACACTTAAGTGAGCAACAACAGGGTGTGGTCACCAGTGCTGGAGTGGCCAGCGGCGAGAGAGTCCAACATGCGCGTGTAGGCATCAATAAATCACGCCATCACATATACTCATGTACTGTTAACTGGGACTAGGAAAGTACAATCGCAATGATAAAATATTTAGTAGAGCCTAGTACATATTTATGGTTTCTACGTATATCTATACGACTATACCTCCTTTTGCTTCATTTATTCTCGTAGTACCCGTAGGGAATGACGAATCTCAGGGTTCCTGAGCATCAGATGCTGCAATATTCTCTGCATACGGTGCAAAGGAATTAATATGTTCTAAATATTTGTATTTTGAGAGTAAACAAATTTCTAGTTATACCAGATGCTTCTTGGCCATCACGATTTCTTGTAGACAACATGATGGTTTGGTGTCTTGTTCCTAAAGTAAAGATAGTAAGTAACAGTGATAACGTCAGATAACATGACCGATAGATTTTAGATCGGGCAGTGTGGTTGCTATAAACTAAAAATGTTTGTTTCTAACAGAGGAATTAAACATGAAGGAATAGGAAAAAAACACGTACGATCTGGAAAAAAAAATGATAAAGAAAAATGTGTATAAACTGTGGGAACTAAAAATCTTAGGAATACAAGTTTGGAACACAGGAATGAGAGTACAACATTGAGAGTGGTTGATTAGATAACCCTGGCTACTTTGACTACTAATCAAGAAATTACATAAGAGCACATATCTTATTTGTTAATTTAATCTTGATATATCAGCCCACCATATGTTTCAATTATTTACACAGCTAATTTTAGCAGCTAACAATTATCTCTAGAGGTTCCAAACAGGCCGTAACGTTACGTTGTACCACTACGCAAGCCAATTAATATAGCTCTATAAAAAGAAGGAATGGATCGTGTAGCACTTACGTAGCACAAAACTGGAGTCCGGGATTTCGCAAGGAGGGGTCCGCGAAAAAGAGGTTCGGTAGAGCCTGTCAAACTTGGTTGCCCGACGTTGTACCCACGAGTCATCAACACCAAGAGCTCCGATGCATCACTGCGAGATCCATCGGGACAAAAAAAGTGTAAAACTTGTGGTAACTTAAAACACGGGAATTTCTTAGGAATACAAGTTTGGAACACAACACTGAGAGGAGAACATTTGGAGTACTGCGAGATCATTGGAAGGTCGGAGCAACGATGTGTCGTGAACGGAAGCCAAGGTAGTGCGGGATTATAGGCCAGTGTTTCGTATATTCATCGTGGCTAAAAATGGGCGGGACTAGAATTTTGGACGCGCACATAGTGAAATTTCAGTTTTGAAAATCTAAATTGTGGCGCGCCAAGAAGAACGAAAAAAATTTGCGGGCCTGCAGAATTTTTCGCCGTGCCCCTGTGCACGCATGTAATCGTTATATAGTTAATGTAATGTCGCATCGATTCCTGCACATGGTTTTAGTCATCAACGGTGCATCTACGTAGAGCTAGAGGAGTAGACCTCCTCGGGCAGCTGTCTTGCCGTTTGACCGCTACTTGCCCTTTGTCTTTGTTGCCATGGAGATGTCAAAGCAGTCATGTGGTAGTGGGACTTCCCAAAAAAAATATGAACAAAAATATGAATCGCCAAATGTGTCAGTCTGCTAATGCAAATGACATGCAAATACAGAACACCCAAGACTAGGAAAGGAGGATAGCAAATCCATGGTATAGTAAAAGGTAAACGCTCAACATTCTATAACATTGATCCCACTGAAATGATAACATATATAGATACATACTACTACTAAAAAAAACATTTTCCCCGGTGATGTCTAATCTTCAGGCCGTTGATCCAAAGCCGCTTGTGATTGCAGTATCATAGGTAGATATGATACATCAACAATGTCATCGGATATTAGTTACAACAGATAAAGTACTTTTCATGCACCTGTTGCATCAGGCGATGGACTAGTTAGCAATTTAGAAGACGTAAATCAAGTTAATTATGCATCATGTTTGTTGTTAGTTTACTTGTAGGGATAATGTTTAACGGATTTCATTCTTTTAGCCACATGCAATATAGACGGTCCCAAGTTACGAACATAGGATATGTTTTTCGATACTGCATATATAGGACACAATGTTCATGAACATAAAGACATGTTTCATTAACATAAAAACAACACATATATTACAAACAAGAAATAGGAAAACACGTTGACAACAAGAAAAACAAAAACTACTCCTAATACTACTCTACCCGGAGATCACCACCACCTCCGCCTCTGCCGCCACATCCGCCGCCGCTGCCGCCTCCTCCTCCTCCTCCGCCGTGCCGCCGCCTCCTGCAAATCCTCCATCACCACCGCATCCTTCTACTCCGACACCTGAGTCCAAAGCTTCTGGGCAACGGTGTGCAAAAGCTTTTGGCGGCCCTCTACCCCAGCGACCTCTGTGATCGTCTCGTGGAGGGTGTCGAGACAAGCGGCCACAGTCCTCAACCTGAAGTAGTAGTGGCCAATGGGGTCCATGCTCGTGTGAAGGGGAAGGGTCCCAAGACCCAGACGGCGACACGAGCGATTTGTAGCGTAAAAGATCTCCCGCGCCACCGCGTTGAGCGCTAGTGCGCTAATTACGGTGGCAAACTTGGCGTTGGTGACCTCCTTAAGGCGGCGATCAAGTTCGTTGATGCGGGCGGTGAGGAGGATGAATGTCTTCTCAACCCCAACGTGTTGTGTACGTGTGGGCACTATGGGCAGAGGTGGGGGCGCAAGCATCAGTTCCACCGGGATTGCCGGCGATGGAAACGAAGAAGGAGGTTCGGAGGACGTCGATGGCCTAGAGCACTTCAGCGATGGGCTACCAATTTGTGTGGCGATAGAGCTGCAGAGAAAGAGCGAGAGCCGAGAGGTGGTCGACGGTGGTGGGGGTTGAAGTTTGGAGGCTAGTAGGATCTAAGGAGTGGTGCAGCGGGGAAGCAAGAGGACGGTGAGCCTTTCTAGCGGGTCGTCGTCTAAGCGCGCGTGTGGAGATGATCGGGCGCTAGGAAACTGCGCTTATGAACCGGTTTGTGGATCCGAGTTACTCCAAACCGCGATTTGTATCCTCTCGCAACGGCTCGACGCGTCCCATTGGCTTCCCTGACAGATTTTTAATTTGACACGCAAAGGGCCCAGCGTATGCGGGGAAAAACAATTTTTGAGATTATAAAAAATCTGGCCATACAAGCCTAATCCCATCTTCGTGACTGTGCGTCCGTGCCATTGGATGCCAAGTAGCGAGCAGGGACCTGGCCCAACACGACGTCATTTTCATTTGGATTTGTAACTGCAACTGCGCGCCATGCCTTAAATTGTCGGTGCAACGAGAGCTCAACTTTCCGTGGTGGGACTAATCCTTCGCACCTGTTCCATATGTTATTTTCTTCTCTATTTGTTGTCTAATAAACTATTTGTCCTATATGTGTAACATGCATGTACGACCTCGATGCACGATCATATTTGATGATGTTATACGTGTGTTTTCTCTTTTTATTGAAAGACTGTCACGTTTGAGGTATACATGTTAGTTTTGTCAAACATGACTGAGGCATTTTCTATGTGTCACATGCATGCACCCCAAACATGATCAAGCAATACATGTTTTCTATTTTTTAGGATGGATATCGTCAGAGTTTGATGCCTTGTCCATGCATGCTACGCCCCAAACATGCATGATCAACGAGCCTATGACTCTAGACAATATCCAACATCAAAAAGAAAAATTAAACGTATATAATTCACATCGACATGAAACATACATGATCGAGGTCTGTCATGACATGTTGTCCATGCACATGCTAGACGCCCCAAACATGAACATCGAGCCTCAAGCAATAATATATATATATATATATATATATATATATATATATATATATATTATTGTACGAATATGTCTCAACAAAAAGAAAAAGTGAACACGTGTACGCCACACATCCGAGCATAATTGTATTATTTGTAGTGATCATGTATGATGGCCGGACATGCATGCTTGTGAAAGAGAGGTCGTGAGGTCTCCATCATTCTTCCTGCATGTTTGATCACTTGTTGATGAGGAATTGTGATGTTGATTTTCTTGTTTAGTGATGACATTTCTATTGTCTCGTAATGTTTGATGTTAATGAACTCGATGTTGTTCGTCTGTTCCATATATTATTTTCTTCTCTGTCTGTTGTCTAAGGAACTATTAGTGTTCTACGTCTAACATGCATGTGCGACCTTGATTCACGATCATGTTTGATGATGCTATACGTGTGTTTTATCTTTTTGTTGAAAGATCGTCATGTTTGAGGTTCGCAAGTTAGTTTTGTCAAACATGACCGAGGGCTTTTCTATGTCTAACATGCATGCACCCCAAGCATGATAAACCAATACGTGTTTTGTCTTTTTTATGATGAATATCGTTAGAGTTTGAGACCTTGTCCATGCATGCTATGCCCCAATGATGCATGATCAGCGAGCCTACAACTCTGGACGATATCTAACATCAAAAAGAGAAATTACACGTATATAATTCACAACGACATGAAACATACATTATCGAGGTATTTCATACTCAGGTAGTTGTCCATGCCCATGCTATACATCCCGAACATGATCATCGAGCCTCAAACAATAACATATATATATATATTGTATGAATATATCTCTCAACAAAAAGGGAAAATGAACACGTGTACGCCACACATCCGAGCATAATTGCATTATTTGTAGTGATCATGTATGATGGCCGGACATGCACGTTTGTGAAAGAGAGGTAGCGAGGTCTCCATCATGCTTCATGCATGTTTGATCACTTGTTGATGAGGAATTGTGATGATGATTTTATTGTTTCGTGATGACATTTCTCTTGTTTTGTAATGTTTAATGTTAATGAACTCGATGTTGTTCGTCTGTTCCATATGTTATTTTCTACTCTGTCTGTGGTCTAATGAACTATTTGTGTTCTACGTCTAACATGCATGTGCGACCTTGATCCACGATCATGTTTGATAATGGTGTACGTGTGTTTTCTCTTTTTGTTGAAAGATCGTCATGTTTGAGGTATGCATGTAAGTTTTTTTCAAACATGACCAAGGTCTTTTCTATGTCTAACATGCATGCACCCCAAACTTGATCACCGAATATGTGTTTTATCTTTTTTATAATGGATATCGTCAGAGTTTGAGGCATTGTCCGTGCATGCTATGCCCCAAACATGCATGATCAACTAGCCTACAACTCTAGACGATATCCAACATCTAAAAGAGAAAGTACACGTATATAATTCACATCGACATGAAACATACATGATCGAGGTCATTCATGACATGATAGTTGTCCGTGCACATTCTAGATGCCCCAAACATAATCATCGAGCCTCAAACAATAATATAAAAGAGAAAATTAAGACGTGTACGCCACACATCGGAGCATAATTGCATTATTTGTCGTGATCATGTATGATGGCCGGACATGAGTGGGATAACGCTAGGATAAATTCCAGGAATCGTATCCTCGTCACTTGCAATCTATGTTGGTACTTGGGCCCAGGTTGTGCACTGGCCCACTATTCCCTACGTCTACCCCCGCGCACGGTTTCTGTAACCAATTCGTGCGAGTGATTTTGACGAGGTGTGAACGATTTGTCCCACCTCGGAAAGTTGAGCTTGTTGCAACGAGAATATAAGGCATGGCACGCTATTGCAGTTACACATCCGAATGAAAAAGATGTCGTACAGGACTTGACCCGCTGCGTTCTCTGGCATCCGCTCGCCCGATCGCTGTCAAATGGAACGTGCAGGAGGCATGTACATGCTGGATGTTTTTTATATAACCAGAATTTTTTTCCCCGCATACCCTAGGTTCTTTGCGTGTCAAATTTAAAAACTGCCAGTGAAGCCAATAGGACCCGTCGAGCCATTGCGGTAACTGAGAGGATGCAAACCGCAGTTTTTTATAAGCATAAATTGTTTTTCCCCAAATAACCTGGGGGGCCACATGTGTGTATATGGAACCGCCGTGTATGCATGTTGTGGTAATGATGACACCACGTATAGGGGCATAGGACCAGTGGTAATAACTTCCAGCCTGTTCCAGTCCTAGCAACATTAACATCGCGGCTGTTCAGATTTTGGCAGGAAAACAACATGACAAACGTGAAAAGAAAAATATCAAAAAAAAAAACTGAAACACAGCATCACGACTGGATTAATCTGCGTCAACCGAATTCCTATATATATATATATATATATTATTTATGACTACCTCTCTCAACAAAAAGAGAAAATTAACACGTGTACACCATACATCGGAGCATAATTGCATTATTTGTCGTGATCATGTATGATGTCCGGACATGTGTGCTTGTAAAAGAGAGCTAGTGAGGTCTCGATCATGTTATATGTGTGTTTTCTCTTGTTGTTGAAATATCGTCATGTTTGAGGTATGCATGCATGTTAGTTTTGTCAAACATGACCGAGGTCTTTTTTGTGTCTAACATGCATGCACCACAAACATGATCAACAAATACGTGTTTTATCTTTTTGATGATGGATATCATCAGAGTTTGAGGCCTTGGCCATGTATGCTACGCCCCAAAGATGCATGATCAACTAGCCTACAACTCTAGATGATATCCAACATCAAAAAGAAAAATTACACGTATATAATTCACATGGACAAGAAACATACATGATCGAGGTCTGTCATGACATGTTAGATGTCCATGCACATGCTAGACGCCCCAAACATGATCATCGAGCCTCAAACAAAAAGAGAAAATTAACACGTGTACACCACACATCCGAGCATAATTGCATTATTTGTATTAATCATGTATGATGGCCAGACATGCATGCTTGTGAAAGAGAGGTAGCGAGGTCTCCATCATGCTTCTTGCATGTTTGATCACTCGTTGATGAGGAATTATGGTGTTGATTTTCCTGTTTTGTGATGACATTTCTCTTCTCTTGTAATGTTTGATGTCAATGAACTCGATGTTGTTCGTCTGTTCCATATGTTATTTTCTTCTCTGTCTGTTGTCTAAGGAACTATTTGTGTTCTATGTTTAACATGTATGTGCGACCTGAATCCACAATCATGTTTGATGATGTTATATGTGTGTTTTCTCTTTTTGTTGAAAGATCGTCATGTTTGAGGTATGCATGTTAGTTTTGTCAAACATGACCAAGGGATTTTCTATGTCGAACTGCATGCACCCCAAACATGATCATCAAATACGTACGTGTTTTGTCTTTTTGATGATGGATATCATCAGAGTTTGAGGCCTTGTCCATGCATGCTACGCCCCAACGATGCATGATCAACGAGCCTACGACTCTAGATGATATCCAACATCAAAAAGATAAATTACAAGTAGTATATAATTTACATCGACATAAAACATACATGACCGAGGTCTTTCATACTCTGCTAGTTGTCCATGCACATGCTATACGCCTCAAACATGATCATCGAGCCTCAACAATAATATATAAGAGAAAATTAAGATGTGTACGACACACATCCGAGCATAATTGCATTATTTGTCGTGATGGTCATGTACGACTTTGTTTGGGTAACTTCAATCCACTTGTACTGGAGTGGATTGAAGTAGAAAATGAACTAATTTTTATCTCAGTACTCTCCAATCCACTTAGATTGAAGTGGATCCACTCCTATCCAAATGAGGTCGTATGATGGCCAGACATGTTTGGGATTCTGCCAGGATTAATTCAAGGAACCGTATCCTCGTCACTTGCAATCTATGCTGGTACCTGGGCCCTGGTTGTGCATTGGCACCTAGCATATTCCCTAGGTCTGCCCCCTCGCGCGGTGTCCGTAACGAATCCGTGCGAGCGATTTTGACAAGGTGTGAATGGTTTGTACAACCTCGGAAAGTTGAGCTCGTTGCAACGAGAATATAAGGCAGTGCTCACTATTGTAGTTACTCATCCGATTGAAAAAAGATGTCGTACAAGACTTGGCCCCGCTCCATTCGACAGCGTCCGCTCGCCCGATCGCTATTGAACGGGACATGGAGGAGGTGTGTGTGGGCTGGATGCTTTTTATATAAGCTCTGGGCCCTTTCTATGTCAAATTGAAAAACTGCCAGTGAAGCCAATGGGACGCGTCGAGCCGTTGCTATAACCGAGAGGGATGCAAACAGCGGTTTTTTATAAGCATAAATAGTTTTTCCCCGCATACGCTAGGCCCTTTGCGTGTCAAATTAAAAATTTCTCCTTTTATCGAAAAACATCTCCTTTAACGATGCCAAATTTTCCCCTTCAACCCACTTCGTGCGTGAATCGAATTGTGTGAACCTCCACACCGGGGGCCTCTAGAGTGGAGACAATGAACTCCATAAAAGAAAAGAAAAGTGGAGACAATGAACTCCAGAAAAGAAAAGAAAGGAAGAGAAAAATGTTAGAAAAAAATAGGTACTACGTACGAGATTTAAGGTGAAAGGGCCTGGAGTACGAAACTGTAAAACAGGAAATTGATTGACGCAGATTAATCCAGTCGTGATGTTGTGTTTCTGTTCTTGTTTTTTGATGTTTTTTCTTTTCACATTTTGTCATATTTATTTCTGGGCAAAATCTAAACGGTCGCGATGTTATTATTGCAAGGACTGGAACAGGCCAGAAGTTTTACACTGGCCCTATGCCCCTATACGTGGTGTCATCATTACCACTACTCCTATACACGGCGGTTCCATAAGGTGTCACCTCTAGCTACCACTGCTCATGTTGTGGGAGAAACATTTTTCGGATACAGTATGCACTAGAGAGCAAGTGTATAACATTTTCAGATGGTGCCACGTACTTCATTCGTGTCTTCAATTTCCGTTCCCTGATCGTGGTAGTTAAGATATTTTAGCTTCCATTTGAGCTTAGAAGCGCGCTATTGAGGATCATGGACTGTAGATCGAACTGCCAGAAACAGGTGGCACCATCTGAGAACGGTATGCACATGCCCCCAGGTGCATCCTGTATCCAAGTTGTGTTGCTTTATAATATAATACTCCGGAGACTCCAAAGAAACTGTAATCTCTAAATACTAGTAGTACACCCTTTGTTCCTCTCAAGCAGATTTGTTTCTTTGCGGCTCGTCGCTCATTGATGGCAAACTTCTCCATTGACCCTTGTCGGTTTTGTCCACAGCTGATGATCCCAGAAGATGGTGGTCTGCTAAGAAGGACCAGAAGCGTGTGCCACATATCTGGCGAAATTGCAAAGAAAAATGAGGAATATGTGGTTGCGGTCACAGATGAGGTACTAACTCCTACCCAACGTAATGAATTTATGGACCAGTTAGCAATGTACATCCAAGATCAGACAAGAATGCACGTAGTTACTTACGGTGCACATCCCCATGGTATTGGCATGTAGTACAAGTTAAGAAATAAAATGGAGAGAGATGCTTTGGTCTGAGAAAATCCCCACATGGTTAGGAATCAGGAGTTCCGATTTGAAAAGCATGATGAGGCAAGTCTTAATATGTGTCGTGCTCAGTTTACTAGAAGGTGTTGGATATTGCTACTTGGTTATCCTCTAGATCTAAAGGAGCAAAGGTTTATTGAAAAAACCTGCTCCAGTTTTGGCCAGTTGCTTCATTGGGATGAAAATGATCAAAACCCGACTAGGGTCATTCTGCTAGTGATGGTGGATAATCCACTTGACAACCCTCGAAGCCTTGTTCTTAGGAGAGGCAATGAAGTCAGTGGGGAAGGACGTTCATGGACTGTACCAGTTTACGTCCTAGGTCTTAATTTTGTGGACCACCTTTCGGGTGATGAGGAGGAGCCTTCACCTTTCAATGGCAACCCGCACCCTTACCACGGACCAGTCTTGCCTAGTCCTTATCCTAATGATCAAGGTCCTCCGCCTACTGCTCCAGATGACTTGGGGCAGAATGATCCTGATGACCAAAATGAAGTGTCGGATATGTTGTCCACGGCGTAAGGTTATTAAACACAAGCAAAAGGTAGCATATTCTAACCTTTCTCTTCATATATAGCGTGTTAACTAATTTTTCGGCCCCAAATGATCTAGAAAAATTAC
Source organism: Tuctoria greenei (assembly GCA_036927565.1). Lineage (NCBI taxonomy): Eukaryota > Viridiplantae > Streptophyta > Magnoliopsida > Poales > Poaceae > Tuctoria > Tuctoria greenei. The sequence goes on along the minus strand of JAYESD010000003.1, from coordinate 119,366,414 downwards.
TCCAAATTTGATGATGCCATAAACTAATCGCTGCTCAAAACAATGACGGTTGTCCAAGCAAGGTGGTGATGCAGGATGGAGCTAGATCCAAGCAAGGTGGTGGTGCAGGACGATGGAGCTAGGTGACAGACTGAAGGTGCTGCTTGAAGAGATGTGGTGCGGACTAGATGTGCCGATTAGTTTATTTTGTGTTTATTATGAATTATGTAAGAGCTAGTACTGTCAAGTTAATTAGTTTTTTGCCTGGAATGGTACGTTGAACACTATTGTTTGGTTCCATTGATGTTTATATGGCTTCCTTTGGATTGAAGGAATGGCAAAAAAAAATTGAAGGATAGGATTTGTAAAGGATTTTTTTCTACATGACCATTTGCCTCACAGGAAAACAAAAGATAGTTTCCATAGGAATGTATTCCTTTGCTAAACTTTGCAGGCAACATAACATGAGCTTGGACCTCTTTTTTTTTTCCTGTGCTACTGCTGCATACACAACGGCTAGCTGTTGGCTTCCATTCAAAATGACACCAAGTTACAGGTTTTCTTGTTTTTCTTATAATGCCGCCAAAGGGCTTCCCATCTCAATTCCTATATTTTCAATTCCTATAGGATTGCAAAAGCATACCATCCCAATTCCTATGCTTTTTCCTATTCCTGTGTTTTTCATATCCTGTATTCCAAAGGGAGTATTTAATCCTTGTTTATATCACTGTGTTGCTGCGGTTGAAGAGATTAATGTGTATGCTTTATTTTAATCCTTTTTTATATAATTGTGTTTATATCTAGAATGGTACGTTTGCAGAAGCTGCTGCTCGGTTACGAGCAACTCTGTGCACCGTTTGGAATGCTACTTACGAACCTGTATAGCAATTTATACAACTTTATTATTAGTGATGCCAAAATTTATAGAACCTAGATTTTTTTAAAGCACATGTGTCACTCGTGAAAATTCCATTTCTTGCAACATGAGCACATGTCGTCATGGTGGATTGTTTTCATTCCCGTGAAATGCATGCAGTCTGATTCCTTTCCTCCGAAAGGGAACACTGATTTCCTTTGTTCCAAACTATGATTGAATATATTTCACTTCCGGAGGAATCCATTTCTTTAAACTGTCCCGTGAGTTTCCTTTGATGCAAACGGGGCTAAACAAAAGACGAGCCGCATAGGGGAAATACAACAAGTTCAACATTCATCAGAGACGAGCACGCATAGGGGGAACACATCAACATGCCTTATACAAGTCTATTTTATATAGTCCCTTTGTTCTCTTTTAATTGGCGTTGGGAGAACTAGGGGTGCATCATATCCAAATGGGAATGGAGGGAATATAACCTATAGAGTACAACGTCTCACGGTAGAACCGGTCATGCTAATGCTTAATCCTACAGTTCTCAGTATAGAAGATGCTCCACTCCTCCCACCCTTGCCTGCCGCAGCGGGCACTCCTCTGGTTCCCCCCTGTTGGGAAGCGCCAAGCGTCATTGTCAAGTTGGGCACCACCACCGGCGGCGGCCCCGGAGGAGGCTTGTGTAGGAATGTCCAGGCGACACCGTATACATTCTCCATGGCTTCATACTGACACCGGCAGCACTCCGTGTTGGTCCACTTAACCGCGACGGGCTCAGCCGCATTGTTGTTGACATGGGCCTTGCCTTCGACCTACCGGATATACTCGAGGGCGTCGCAGGCCCTGCTGTTGTCATTGCAGCATAGCATGGTGAGGACGTAGGTCGCCACCATGCGGCCGTTCGCGGTCACCAAGGCAAGGAACTGGGTGCCCAGCTACGCGCAACCCTCCTTGAAGGCGAGGTCGAATCCGATGATGTAGCACACATGAGGGTTGCCAAAGATTACCAGGCACTCCACGAGGGCATCGTAGCTCCCCTTCCAGATGATCTCCCGCTCTAGTGTCACGCGCCTGCCCACGGCGCAATCCCGGTATGTCGTGTACTTGGCCTTGCAGGTTGCGCGCAGACTGGAGAGGTCGTCCATGGGCCGCGAGGAGGTTGCAGCGACTCACCCACGATCAGGACCACAATAATGTGTGGTGAGGGGAACTCCATTAGCTTCGAAGGGAACCAATGAGGGTGCGCGAGATAAAGACGAAAGGGAAGAGTACGCGTGGAGAAGAGGATGGCCAGTGTGTGTGGCGGAAAGGAGGATGGTGTGTCTTTAGTACGCACGGAGAAGACGATGAGACGTGCGCAGACGCACATTGATCGTTATGGCTTCTAAAGTGTCCGTTTGGAATGCTACTTACGAAACTACGTATGAATGTCTTTCCCTTTCGGGGGATTCCATTCCTTTAAATTGTCCCATGAGTTTCCTTTGATGCAAACTGGGCTAAGCAAAAGACGAGCGCTGGAGTTATGGCTTCTAAAGTGCAGTTGTACGCTACTTTAGCCGCTGGAGTTGCCAGGAGGCAGGAGATCGCCCGCAGCGGGGCCTGCAAAGCGGTCTGTAAAGTAGTACTACTAGAAAATGCAACAGGCCGGTAGCGACGAATGGAAAGAAAAGTGGAGACAATGAACTCCAAAAAATAAAAGAAAGGACGAGAAAAATGTTAGAGAAGATAGGCAGTACGTAGTAATATTTAAGGTGTAACATCGTGGAGACCCAAAATGTTAAATAGGAAATCTTTTCACGAAAATTTATCCAGTCGTAATCCTGTCAAACATACTACTATGTTATCTCTATTGTTGAAACAGAGGACGCTGATGTGGCCGGGTGCACCGAATGGCCGTGCGCGCCAGTAACCGAGGTTACTTACACGCGCAACACATGTGCGTCCTTTGAATTAAATTAGACACGTCCCCTGACCACTGCTACAATGCTATAAGAAGCTCACTCACGCCATCATCTTTTCGTCACAACCATTCCAACATCCTCTCTTCTCTCTCTCTGCAAAACCGCGTCGCGACTACTCTTCGAGTATACAACAAATGCCTTCGAGCTCGAGCATCCCGCCGCCACCGAGCCTGCCAAGAGAGCCGACCGGCGGTAAGCGGCTGGACCCCCCCCCCCCCCCCCCCCCCGCCGCCGCGCGCAAAGGATACCCTCCTCTTCAATATGGCCCGAGATGTATTTAACAATACATCTAACTCCATGGAACACCTTGGGATTGGTACCCTTCCATAAACTATTTTAATGGACAGCACGGGCCACTACGTCTTCGGCCTCTCGCACGTGGCCTCTTGTCTCGACTCCTTATGGGAGACGTTGGTGGCCGAGCTCGGCATTGCGGGTCGTCGCAACCTCGTCGTGGCGGCGGCTGCGAGACTGGGTCACCTTCCGCCGCCGGATCCCGACGCGCCAGAGGAGGGTTAGGAGCCCGAGGACCCACCCGAGGAGAAGGAGGAGGAGAAGGAGGGCGAGGAGGAGGACATGGATCACTAGAGTAGTATTTAGGTGTTTTCTTTTCATGTTTTTAGTTGTACTTTTTCGTTTCATGTTTTTAGTTGTAGTTTTTCGTTTCATGGTTTTAGTGGTAGTTTTTCTTTTCTTGTGTTTGTAATATACTCCATCCATCGGGAGCGACAAGTATTTTAGGACGGAGGGTGTAATGTTTTTTAAGTTAAATGTACCTGGTGTTGTTGTTCATGGATGTCCTATCTGTGCAAAATTTGTTTGAATAACCGATCGCCAAACCCTCCTTGTCCCCCAAATCGGTGGTCTCTAAAGTGCCCTGTACGGTACTTTAGCCGCTGCAGTTGCCAGGAGATCGCCCGTAGCGGGACCTGCAAAGCGGTCTTTAAGGTAGTAACAGTAGCAAGGACTGGAAAGAAAAGTGAAGACAATGAACTCCAAAAAATTAAAGAAAGGAGGAGAAAAATGTTAGAAAAAGAAAGGACCAACCAAAATGTGAAACATGACATCTTTTCACGTAAATTAATCTAGTCGTAATCCTGTCGAACATAGTTTGTTATCTCTATTGATGACATGATATTATTCTTGTGATGATGTTGATGATGTTCACATCTCAGCTACCCTTAATTCACCTGCTACTTTAACTTGTGTACCTAACAAATTGCCAGAACCATGCACACGCCCATAGATGGGCCTCACGATGCGTTCTTTGGACGAACATTAAGCGTCCTAGCGCAGTTTCGGCCCACGAATACAAAGTGACCAAGCGCAGTTTTGGCCCAAGAATACAAAGTGACTCAGCATAGTTTCGGCCCACGAATACAAAGTGTCAGTGCTATTGAAGCCCTAGAATAACAAGCCTGCTCTCGATGCTCCTGCCTGCCCGGGGCGGTCAATTTTTGTCATGCCGAATAAAGAAGGAACATAAGAAACAAAAATAATTTTTTTAATACGGTACCCTTCGACCCGCAATGCCGGGGCCCTCTGCAAAAGGCGCTTGGAGGAGCATCCGCCGGACGCCATGTTTGGAGGAGCATCTGCCGACCACCGCGCGTGGAGGAAAATCGGTCGGCCACAGCGCGTGGAGGAGCAACAGCGCTAGGTACAATTGCTCACATAATGTTCTTGTTTATCTATCCTCTTACGGATAGGTTGATGTCTGATTGAATTGTAGAAAGCGATGTTAGAAGATAAGACATGGATGGGAAAATACAGGGATACGAGGAACTGGCAACATAGAATGAAGTCATTTTTAAATTTTGCATTCTAGGGCACTCGTGAAGGAGCAACTATGCCTTGTCTTTGCATGAGATGTCGTAATATTTGCCACAAGACACGCAAGGAAGTTCATTTTCACCTGCTCAGTAATGGGATGTTATTGGATTATACTTGTTGGATACACCATGGAGAAATACCAGTTTAGGAAAATATTGCTGAGGAATCAACAAATAATGAGGAGATAATTTCTGATGATAGTGCTATGGAAAATATGCTATCCAGTCTACTTAGAGGCACTGATCATGGTGGTACTTTAGCAGATGTTGATGATCAAGAAAATGCTATAAACCAGTAGGAGCTAACTAGGCATGCAAAGAAATTCTATGACTTATTAATTGATGCCAAAAAGGAGTTGTATCCAGGTTGTTCGCAGCTGACCCAATTATCCTTCATTGTCATATTGTACCATATGAAGTGTTTAACTAGTTTGAGCAAAAAAATCATGTGAGTTGCTCCTTGAACTATTCTCGTTTGCGCTTCCAAACACTACAAGGATTCCAACCTGTTGCAACGATTGTACTGCAATGAATACTAAATCGTTGCAGTAAGCTTGGATTTTTGCCACAATTCACTAGTTCGTGGCACTAGGATTTATCGCCACGGAACACAATCGTTGCATTAGGATCTGTTGCCACGAATTACTGGTTCGTTGCATTATAGAATCTATCGCCACAGAACACAATCGTTGCATTAGGATCTGTTGCCATGAATCACTAGTTTGTGGCGTTACAGGATCTATCGCCATGGAACACAATTGTTGCATTAGGATATGTTGCCACGAATTACTGGTTCGTGGCGTTACAACTTTATTGCCACGGAACACAATCATTGCATTAGGATCTGTTGCCACGAATCAGCAAACAGTCGCATTTGGACTGTAATGCAATGAAACAAAATCATTGCATTAGGATGTGTTGCCACGATACTCTGGTTCGTGGCTTTAGTATCAATGGCCATGGACCCCAATCTTAGAAATTTGGATGTGTGGCCACGATTCAATTTTTTGTGGCGTAAGGATTCTAATGCAACGAAACACAATCGTTTCATTAGGATCTGTTGCCATGAATCACTAGTTCGTGGTGTCAGGATGCTAATGCAACGGACCAAAATTGTTGTATTAGGATCTGTTGCCACGAATTACTGGTTCGTGGCGTTACAGGATCTATCGCCACAGACCACAATCGTTGCATTAGGATCTGTTGCCACGAATTACTAGTTCGTTGCGTTACAGGATCTATCGCCACGAAATACAATCGTTGCATTAGGATCTATTGCCACGAATCACTAGTTCGTGGCATTACAGGATCTATCGCCACAGAACACAATCGTTGCATTAGGATATGTTGCCACGAATTACTGGTTCGTTGCGTTACAGCTTTATTGCTACGGAACACAATCGTTGCATTAGGATCTATTGCCACGAATCAGCAAACAGTTGCATTTGGACCGTTATGCAAGGAAACAAAATCGTTGCATTAGGATGTGTTGCCACGATACTCTGGTTCGTGGCGTTAGTATCAATGGCCATGGACCACAATCGTAGCAATTATGATGTGTGGCCACGATTCAATTTTTTGGGGCATCAGGATGCTAATGCAACAAAACACAATCGTTGCATTAGGATCTGTTGCCACGAATCACTAGTTCGTGGCGTCAGGATGCTAATGCAACAGACCACAATCGTTGCATTAGGATCTGCTGCCACGAATTACTGGTTCGTGGCGTTATAGGATCTATCGCCTCGGACCACAATTGTTGCATTAGGATCTGTTGCCACGAATTACTGGTTCATTGCGTTACAGGATCTATCGCCACAGAACACAATCATTGCATTAGGATCTGTTGCCACGAATCACTAGTTCGTGGCGTTACATGATCTATCACCACGAAACACAATCGTTGCATTAGGATGTGTTGCCATGATACTCTGGTTCGTGGCGTTAGTATCAATGGCCACGAACCCCAATCGTAGCAATTAGGATGTGTGGCCACGATTCACTTTTTCGTGGCGTCAGGATGCTAATGCAATGAAACACAATTGTTGCATTAGGATGTCTTGACACGATTCACTGGATCGTGGCGTCAGGATGCTAATGCAACAGACCACAATCGTTGCATTAGGATCTGTTGCCACGAATTACTGGTTCGTGGTGTTACAAGATCTATCGCCACAGAACACAATCGTTGTATTAGGATGTGTTGCCACGATATTCTGGTTCGTGGCATTAGTATCAATGGCCACGCACCCCAATCGTAGCAATTAGGATGTGTGGCCACAATTCACTTTTTCGTGGCGTCATGATACTAATGCAATGAAACACAATCGTTGCATTAGGATGTCTTGCCACGATTCACTGGTTTGTGGGTTAGGATCTATCTCCACGGGACCACAATCGTTGCATTAGGATGTGTTGCCACGATTCACTTTTTCGTGGCTTCGGGATCTATCGCCACAGACCACAATCGTTGCATTATGATTTGTTGCCACGATTCACTGGTTTGTGGCGTTAGGATCTGTCGCCACAGACCCCAATCATTGCAATTAGGTTGTGTGGCCACGATTCACTGTTTTGTGGTGTCAGGATACTAATGCAACGAAACACAATCGTTGCTTTAAGTTCTGTTGCCACGATTCAGTAGTTCGTGCGCCAAAGGCAAAGGGATCCAAGGCGGCCGAGGGTGCTGACGCCAAAACAATCGAGATAAGCACCCACAAATTAATGCAACAGTGGGGATGTAATAAATGATTAGTCCCACATGTAATAAATGATTAATTAGTCGCACTTCCATATATTAGCCTATCATCACAAATAGTACTCCATTTCACAGCTCACACACGTATACATGCAGTACGTACTTAATTATACTAAAAATCATCATCTTCGCTGTCGTCCCCCCACAATGGAGCTACATGACCATCATTGGTATATGTATCGTCGACGTCGTCATCTTCATTTTCTGATGCAACTCCATCTACCTCAAACCGATCACCTGACGTTGTCATTATAAGAGTGGAAGCATCGCCGCTGGCTCCCTCAATGTCATTCCTAGCCCATGCGGTCGTATCCTCATTATTGATATCATCAGTAAGCAGATCATCATGAAATGTCTCAGCCTCCATCGTCTCAGTCACATTATTTTCACTGTCTCAAGGGGGCATGACAAAAAGGTTTCGTGGCTTCGTTTTAACAACTGTAGCCCATTTAGGATGCTTCACACTTGGAACATAAAAAACTTGTTCTGCTTGGCTGGCTAGAATGTAAGGCTCATACTGGAATCGAAACAGAGTAGTGTCAACATCTATCATTCCGTATTGATCCTTTTTGTAGCCTCTGCTTTGGTTCTGACTGCTTCCAAAAGACCGATCAAACCATTCACACTGAAATAACAGAACCTCTTGATTTTTTTCAAAATCAAATGATTTTCTTGATTACTCCAAACAAGTCATGATCAGTGCCCCGAACAAAAATACCACTGTTTTGGGCCCGTAAATCTTTTTCCACATCTGCAGTTCGAAAGAAGAAGCCATTGATGAATAACCGACTAAAAAAACGTGCCCGACGATCAGGTCCTCTAGATAATGCATATAGATAAACGGTTGCTTTGCCTTCTTTGTGTAATGTTGTAATCTGTACACATTAGTATAATAGGGGTTATCGACGACAACAAATTTCAGAACACATATTTGTTCAATATTTAATCAAAGTGCAAACTTGCATGTACTTACTCGTTTCTGAAACCAGTCAACAAACTCATCTCTATGGCGTTTATCAACATCACGAGAATGAATCTTTTTCAGTTCTTCAATATGCTCACTGAAAAGGGTACAAAATTAAATTAGCCATCTACAATAAGCCATATATATATTATACAACATCCGAGTTATATGTTATTACTTGATCCATGGAGCGGCCTCTTCAACGTTAGTAATAAGATAATGCCTGATGTTATGTAGTTCCACCATAGTAAGTTGGTCCCATTTATACCCTTTTTAGAATTATCGACTTCTGTAAATATGTTAGAATTATCAACAGAAGGTTCATTTGTAGCTTCAGCTTCATGACGTTCTGGCCTACTGCGCTTGGTGCTGATGTTATCCAAAAACTGACTACAAACAGTCATACACTCTTCGGCAATATATCCCTCAGCTATAGAACCCTACGGGTGAGCTTTGTTACATACATACCTCTTCAATGTACCAAGGTACCTCTCAATTGGATACATCCATCTGTAAGAAACAGGTCCACCCAACCGTGCTTCTTGGGCAAGATGGGTTGGAAGATGTACCATGATATCAAAAAAAGCAGGAGGAAACAACATCTCAAGCTTACAAATTGTTTCAGGAATTTGTTTGATCATCTTGTCCAAATCTGGTTCCGCCAATTCTTTAGAACAAATTCCAGAAAAGAATGTGCTAAACTCAATTAAAGGTGCAACAACCTTTTCAGGCAATATGTTACGTATTGCAATAGGAAGGAGCTTCTAAAATATAATATGGCAGTCATGAGTTTTTAGACCCGATACCTTACATGCTTTTATGTCCACACATCTCATGATGTTTGAGGCATAACCATCGGGCACCTTCACATTCCCCAAAAAATTGCACAAGGTGGTCTTCTCATCTTTGCCCAAAGTATATAATGCTGGTGGGTATGTGTACATGCTCTTTATGAACTTCGGATGTTGATCTGGCCGTATACCCATATCCTTCATATCAAGACGAGCTTGTAGACTATCTTTTGTTTTACCATCCATAGCAAGCAATGTCCCCAATATGCTATCACAAATGTTTTTCTCAATGTGCATGAAATCCAAGTTATGCCTTATTAGCAATGTCTTACAATAAGGGAGGTCGAAAAATATACTTTTCTTCTTCCAATTATGCCATCTATTTTCCTCGGTTTGCTTTCTCTTATTATTCGTCAGTCCAAAACTCAATGATCAAAACACTCGTTTTGTTGGAGTACTTCGTCACCAGAGAGTGATGTTGGAGCCTCTCTATTCTCTGCCTTGTTGTTCAAAAAACCTTTGTTTCGACGCCATATGTGATCTTGAGGTAGGAAACGACGATGACCCATGTAAAAATGCTTTCGTCCATATTTCAACAAGAAGGCGTGAGTGTTTATATGGCAGTATGGACATGCTAGCTTCCCTTTTGTGCTCCATCCACATAGCATTGCATATGCTGGAAAATCATTTATTGTCAACAATAAAGAAGCTCGCATGACAAATGTCTCTTTCTTTAAACTGTCATATGTTTCAACACCATCAGACCATAATTTCAGTAGCTCATCAATCAAAGGCTGCAGATACACATCAATGTTGTTTCCAGGTGACTTTGGCCCAAGAATTATCATTGACATCACCTAATAAGACTGCTTCATACACAACCAAGGTGGTAGATTATAAGGGATTAGAATCACATGCCATGTACTGTAAGAAACATTCATTACTCCAAAAGGATTGAAACCATCAGATGCTAGCCCAAGTCTTATGTTGCGAGGATCAGATGAGAAATTTGGGTGAATGCTATCAAAATGCTTCCATGCTTTCGAATCGGCAGGATGGCATAATATTCCATCATCAGCACGACCTTCTTTGTGCCAGCGCATGTTTGATGCCGTTGATTCTCCCATATAAGACCTTTGTAGACGGGGAATAAGAGGGAAGTAACGTAGAATCTTGCGTGCTACAAGCTTCTTGGATTTTCCACAAGGTAAAGCCTCTCTTGCACCCCCAGCAGTACTATTTTTCCATCTTAATTCACCACATTTTGGGCAACTATTCAACAGAGAATAGTCCTTCCGGAATAACACACAGTCATTGACACATGCATCGATCTTTTGGTAGTCCAGCCCAAGGTCACGAACAACCTTCTGAAGATTATCAAGTGTATTAGGAATGCAGTGGCCCTTTGGAAGCGCAAATGAGAATAGTTCAAGTAACATCTCACAAGCTACTTTGCTCATACCAGTTAAACACTTTATCTGGTAGAACCTGACAATGTAGGATAATTGGGTCAGCTGCAAACAACCTGGATACAACTCCTTTTTGACATCAGTTAATAAGTCATAGAATTTCTTTGCATCCCCAGTTGGCTCCTGCTGGTTTATAGCATTTTCTTGATCATCAACATCTGCTGAAGTACCACCATGATCAGTGCCTCTAAGTAGACTGGACAACATATTTTGCATAGCACCATCATTAGAAATTATCTCCTCATTATTTGCTGATTCCTCAGCAATATTTTCCTGAACTCGTATTTCTCCATAGTATATCCAACAAGTATAATCCAATAACATCCCGTTTCTGAGCAGGTGTAAATGAACTCCCTTGCGTGTCTTGTGGCAAATATTACGACATCTCGTGCAAGGACAAGGCATAGTTCCTCCTTCACGAGTGCCCTGAAATGCAAAATTTAAAAATGACTTCATTCCATCCTGCCACTCCCTCGTATGCCTATCTTTTCCCATCCATGTCTTATCTTCTGACATCGCTTCCTACAATTCAATCAGCCATCAGCCTATCCGTAAGAGGATAGATGTACAAGAACACATTATGTGAGCAATTGTACCTAGCTGTTGTTACTCCACGCGCTGTGGCCGGCGGATTCTCCTACAAGCTTGGCGGCCGGCGGATGCTCCTCCAAGCGTGGCGACCGGCGGTTGGTCCTCCAAGCTTGGCGGCCGGCGGATGCTCCTACAAGAGTGGCGGCCGACAGATGCTCCTACAAGCGTGGCGGCCGGCGGATGCTGCTCCAAGCTTGGCGGCCGGTGGATGCTCCTCCAAGCGTAGCGGCCGGCAGATGCTCCTCCATGTGTGGCGGCCGGCGGATGCTCCTCCAAGCATGGCGGCCGACGAATGCTCCTCCAAGCGTGGCGGCCCGCGGATGCTCCTACAAGCGTGGCAGCCGGAGGATGCTCCTACAATCGTGGTGGCCGACGGATGCTCCTACAAGCGCGTTGCGGAGAGGGGGCCGGCGTTGCAGGTCGATGGGTACCGTAATAAAATATTATTTTTGTTTCTTATTTTCCTTCTTCATTCGACGTGACAAAAATTTCTCATCGCGGGCAGGCAGGCAGGACGGACGAAAAAGCTGGGCCACTTGTTATTTGTGTGCTGAAACTGCGTTGATTCACTTTATATTCAAGCTGGCCCTTCGCACATTCATGACGCTTGCATAGAGCCGAAGGCCTCGAAAGGTCCGGTCCTATCACTGGATTTTCGTGAGATCCTCAAGGGACGCTGCTTCTGATGTTTGGCGCATGGTCACATTGCGGCAGCGTGCCGTGAACCGCCGCGTCTGGGACTGGTTGGCCCACGGGCCCTTTCACAATTAATTCGGCCTGCTACTTCCCTGGTCAACGCCCCAGTCGGTGCCATGTGCCCAAGGGGCCAGATGGCAAGAAGCCTCTTCATCCTCGCCTTCTTAAACCCCCCCCCCTATTGCTTCCAGGCTCAAGTTCCCGACTGATTCCCATCCATGCTCCCGTGTGTTGCTTGAGAAGTCCTTTGCCTCTGTTGTTGCAGTGCCATGCCTCGCAACCATGTTAGACGTGAGTAGGTACCTGCAGGATCACCGTCCCTGCGCCCTCGTGAGGGGCAATGCATGGTGGTCAACAACCGCCTAATGACGACGGAGTTTATCCGTTTGTGCCATCAAGCAGCTGTTCTGGGACCCAGAGGAGGTCACAGTGAGGCGACGCCCAAGAAGATCACCCTGGCCATCCATCACCAACTTGAAATCCCGCATTGGGCTTTCACCGTGTCCACGTTTGGGGATGGAGAGTTCCTGGTGCGGTTCACCCATGATGACTATCGGGAGCTCGCCATCGAGATGACAATCATCTCCATGTCGGATGATAACCACTACTTTCGGCCATGGATCTTTGGAGTCGGTGTGCCAATCATCGGGTGGTTCGTCCATGTGCAGGTTGTCATCGAGAACCTCCCTCTGCATGTCTGGTCTGCAGAGGGCATAAGACAGGTTCTGGGTGACGTCTTCCTCTTTGATCACATCGATGCTTCCACTTAGCACCGGGAGCGTGCTGACCTGTGCACGGTCATTGGGTGGATGAAAGACCCAAGCCTCCTGCCTCAGGCCGAAATGGCCACCTTCTTTGCAGGAAGTGATGGCCAGACTAGGAGTGACGGCGGGCCACCGGCGGAACCTTTCAACCATGCCGCAGTGGTCCGGCCTGGCGGCCTCACGACGGAGGTCATCATCCACCTGGATCACTACCTCGACTATACGCCGCCGGTCCACCCCAACTCCCCGACCTCCTCGTCATGAGGCGACTCTTCTGACGGACACTCCTCGCTGTCCTCGAACTCTTCGGGGGACACCTTCCCGCAGCCGAAGAGATTCTACTGGCGGCGTGGGGAAGTGGATGAGGCGGATAAGCAGCTCTTTTAGTATGGCTACCAAAGTGTCCTAGCTCATGTGTTACGTTTCCTATGGAAACTAAAAATCCTTTACAAATCCTATCCTTCAAAGGGAGCCTATGTTTGAGAGGATTACGACTGGATTAATTTCCATGAAAAGATTTCCTGTTTAACATTTCGGTTGTCCTTCTTTTTTTCAAACATTTTCTTCCTCGTATTGTCTTCACTTTTTTCTTACCAGTCCTAGCTACCGGCCTGTTGCATTTTCCTGTTACTACTACTTTACAGACCGCTTTGCGGGCCCCGCTGCGGGTGATCTCCTGGCAACTGCACCGGTTTGGGGACAAGGAGGGTTTGGCGATCAGAAAATTCGAACTAATTTTGCTCAGATAGTACATCCATGAATAAGAACACCAAGTACATTTAACTTAAAAACATCACTCCCTCCGTCCCAAAATACTTGTCCCTTTCGATGGAAGGAGTATCTCCATCCCAAAATACTTGTCGCTTTGGATGGAGGGAGTATATTACAAACACAAGAAAAGATAAACTACAACTAAAACCATGAAACAAAAAACTACAACTAAAACATGAAATGAAAAACTACAACTAAAAACATGAAAAGAAAACACCTAAATACTACTCTACTCAGCCTCCACTTCCTCCTCCTCGGGTGGGTCCTCGAGCTCCTGACCCTCCTCTAGCGCCTCGGGCTCCGGCGGCAGAAGGTGACCTAGTCTCAAGGCCACCGCCAAGACAAGGTTGTGATGACCCGCGACGCCGAGCTCGGCCACCATCGTCTCCCAGAGGGAGTCGAGACGAGAGGCCACGTGCGAGAGGCCGAAGACGTAGTGGCCCGTGGTGTCCATTCCAGTACTTTGTGGAAGGGTACCGAGCCCAAGGTGTTCCATGGAGTGAGATGTATCCGTAAATACATCTCGGGCCATGTTGAACAGGAGGGTATCCTTCACGCGCGGCGGCGACGGGGGGTGGGGGGGGGGGGGGTCCAGCCGCGACCGCTTACCGGCGGTCGGGTCCCTCCGCGGGCTCGGTGGCGGAGGGTTACTCGAGCTCGAAAGCATTTGCTGTATACTAGCCGTGGCTAGGTTTTGTGGAGAGAAGAGAGGATGTTGGAACGGTTGTGTGGAAAAGACGATGGCGCGAGTGACCATCTTATACTCCCTCCGTCCCAAGTGAACTCTATTTTTAGGATTCAAACTGCACATTAGTCAACACATAAAATTACCCTAACACCCTTCATCAATACATATCCTCCCACTTTCCATTCAATGCCAGCAAGTTGCTACGGCAACAAAGGACAGTAGCTGAAAATGTGCAGAGCACACAGCTGACATGACCATACAGTGAAAGTAAAGTTGAGCTAGGAAAAAAAAAATTGGCTGGAAATAATCTTCAGCTGGGACAGAGGTAGTAGCATTGTAGCAGTGGTCAGGGGAGGGGACTCGTCAAATTTAATTCAAAGGACACGCATGCGCTGCGCGTGTTACTTGCCTCGATTACTGGCGCGCACGGTCGCTCTGTGCACCCGGTCGCATCAGTTTCGCGAAAAGATTTCCTGTTTCACATTTCGGGTCTCCATGCTATTATAACTTAAATCGTACACTACGTACTCCCTCCTTCCCCAAAAGTATGAAGTTTTTAGAACTAGTTCTAACATTTTTGTTAGAACTATATTTTTAGAACTATATTGTTCTAACATATAGGAGTACTTCCTATATTTTTCTAACATTTTTGTCGTCCTTTCTTTTATTTTCTGGAGTTCATTGTCTCCACTTTTCTTTCCAGTCTTCGCCACCGGCCTGTTGCGTTTTCCAGTAGTACTACTACTTTACAGACCGCTTTGGAGTTCAGTGTCTCCACTTCTCTTTCAAGTCATCGCTACCGGCCTGTTGCGTTTTCCAGTAGTACTACTTTACAGACCGCTTTGCAGGCCCCGCTGCAGGTGATCTCCTGCCTCCTGGCAACTCCAGCGGCTAAAGTAGTGTACAACTGCACTTTAAAAGCCATAACTCCAGCGCTCGTATTTTGTTTAGCCCCGTTTGCATCAAAGGAAACTAACGGGACAGTTTAAAGGAATGGAATCTCTGGAAGGGAAAGACATTCGTACGTAGTTTCGTAAGTAGCATTCCAAACGGTGCACTTTAGAAGCCATAACCATCACTGCGCGTCTGCGCACGTCTCATCGTGTTCTCTGCGCGTACTAAAGACACACGTCACACACCATCCTCTTCTCTCCCCCCACCCCACACACACCACGTGTTCACATCCTCTGCAGTAACTACCCAAACACCACCATCCCTCTTCTCTGCGCATACTAAAAATCGTTGGGCGTCTCATCGTCTTCTCCGCACGTACTAATAAAGAGTAGTAAGACGACACACCATCCTCTACTCCGCCACACACACCATCCTCTTCTCCGCGCGTACTCTTCCTCTCCGTCACGCGTGCCCTCATTGGTTCCCTTCGAAGCCCATGGAGTTCCCCTTGTCGCACGATATTGCGGTCCTGATCGCGAGGTGGGTCGCCGCAACCTCCACCCAGCCCATGGACGACCTCTCTAGTCTGCGCGCCACCTGCAAGGCCATGCACGCGGCCTGCCGTGATCCTGCCGCGCGTGGTGCTGGAGCGGGAGAGCAGCTGGGAGTGGTTCCAATGGCACGGGAACGGGAGCTACGATGCCCTCGTGGAGCACCTGGCCAACGTGGGCAACACTCATGCGTGCTACGTCACCGGGTTTGACCTCGTCTTCAACTACGGCCGCGTGCAGGCGCAGCGGGGCACCCAGTTCCTTGCCCAGGCGGTCGAGAACGGCCACAAGGTGGCGGCCTACGTCCTCGCCATGCTCTACTATGACACCGATCGCGGGGACCGCGACACCCTCGAGTATATCCGGCAGGTCGAAGGAGAGGCCCATGTCGGCGACAACGCGGTCGGGTCCGTCGCGATGAAGAGGACCAACATGGAGTGCTGCCGGTGTCGGACTCAAGCCATGCAGAGGCTCGATGTTTTCATGAGCTGGAGGTTACTGCGTAGGCCTCCTCCACGACCGCCGCCGGTGGCGCTGCCCGACATTCACGATGACGTTTGCCGCTGCCCATAGGGGGGAACCAGGGGCCTCCCCGCTGCGGCCGGCGAGGGTGGTACGAGTGGACCGTCTTCTGTACTGAGAACTGTAGGATTGAGCGCGAGTGTGACCTGTTCTGCCATAACGTGTTGTACTCTATGGGTTATATTCCCTCCATTCCCTTTTGGATGTGCTACCCCTAGTTCTCCCAACGCCAATGAAAAGTGAACAAAGGGAGTATATAAAATAGACTTGTATAAGGCATGTTGATGTGTTTTTCCTATATATGTATGCTTGTCTCTAATGAATGTTGCACTTGTTGTGTTTCCCCTATGCGCGCTCGTCTTTTGTTTAGCCCCGTTTGCATCAAAGGAAATTCACGGGGCAGTTTAAAGGAATGGATTCCTCCGGAAGTGACACATGTGCTTTAAAAAATCTAGGTTCTATAAATTTTGGCTTCACTAATAATAAAGTTGTATAAATTGCTACTTCTATACAGGTTCATAATTAAGTACTACTAGATATAAACACAGTGATATAAACAAGGATTAAAATAAAGCATACGCATATAATCTCTTCAACCACCAACACAGTGATATAAAGAAGGATTAAATACTAGATATAAACATCGACGGAACCAAACAATAGTGTTCAACGTACCATTCCAGGCAACAAACTAATTAATTTGACAGTACTAGCTCTTACGTAATCAAAAAACAAAAAATAAACTAATCGGCACATCTAGTACGCACCACATCTCTTCAAGCAGCACCTTCAGT
This sequence comes from Tuctoria greenei, assembly GCA_036927565.1. NCBI lineage: Eukaryota > Viridiplantae > Streptophyta > Magnoliopsida > Poales > Poaceae > Tuctoria > Tuctoria greenei. The sequence continues at coordinate 119,349,521 of JAYESD010000003.1, read as the reverse complement.
TCGTCAGCTAGCTCCATGCATCGTCCTGCCCACCACCTTGCTTGGGTCTACCTCCATGCATCCTGCATCACGACAACCTTGATTGGACCACCATCATTGTTTTCAGCAGCGATTAGTTTATGGAATAATCAAATCTGGAGTAATTTTTTCTAGATCATTTGGCCGAAAAATAGTTAACACGGTATATGTGAGGAGAAAGATTAGGATATTATATGCTACCTGTGTCGTGGACAACATATCCAATGCTTCATTATTCTGGTCGCCAGGATCATTCTGCCCCAAGTCATCTGGGGAAGCAGGCGGAGGACCTTGATCATCAGGATAAGGACCAGGCAAGACTGGTCCGTGGTAAGGGTGGGGGTTGCCATTGAAAGGCGGAGGGTCCTCCTCATCACCCGAAAGGTGGTCCACAAAATCAAGACCTAGGACATAAATTGGTACAGTCCATGAACGTCCTTCCCCGCCGACTTCGTTGCCTCTCCTGAGAAAAAGGCTTCGAGGGATGTCAAGTGGATTATCCACCATCACCAGCAGAATGACCCTAGTCAGGTTTGGATCATTTTCATCCCAATGAAGCAACTGGCCAAAATTGGAGCAGGTTTGTTCAATAAACCTTCGCTCCTTTAGATCCAGAGGATAACCAAGTAGCAAAATCCAACACCTTCTAGTAAACTCAGCACGACACATATTAAGACTTGCCTCATCATGTTTTTCAAATCTGAACACCCGATTCCCGACCACGTGGGGATTTGCTAGGACCAAAGCATCTCTCTCCAGTTTATTTCTTAACTTGTAGTACATGCCAATCCCATGGGGATGTGAACCATAAGTAACTACGTGCATTCTTGCTTGATCTTGGATGTACACTGCTATCTGGTCCATAAATTCATTACGCTGGGCAGGAGTTAGTACCTCATTTGTGACCGCAACCGCATATTCCTCATTTTTCTTCGCAATTTTGCCAGATATATGGCACACGCTTTTGGTCCTTCTCAGAGGACCACCATCTTCTGGGATCATCAGCCGCGAACAAAACCGACGGGGGTCGATGGAGAAGTTTGCCATTAATGAGCGATGAGCGGCGAAGAAGCAAATCTGCCTGCAAGAAACAAAGGGTGTACTACAAGTATTTGGAGGTTGCGGTTTCTTGGGAGTCCCCAGAGTACTCCTATATTATAAAGCAAAACTACATGGAACTGCCGCACATCCCCTGCAGTACTGCAGGTGCAGTAGCAGGGGCCGACATGTGGGCCCCACACCTCATAGGACCCACATGTCAGCCCCTGCTACTGCACTTGCAGTACTGCAGGGGATGTCGTGACATCGTAATGATGACACCGCGTATAGGGGTAACTTCCGGCCTGTTCCAGTCCGTGCAATAATAACATCGCGAGTCTCGCGACTGTTCAGATTTTTGTAGGAAAACAACATGACAAAACGTGAATTGAAAAAATATCAAAAAAACAAGAGAAACACAACATCACGACTGGAGATGTTTTTCGATTCATGCACGAAGTGGGTTAAAGATGAAAACTTGGCGTTGTTAAAGGAGATGTTTTTCGATAAAAGGAGAATTTTTCGATAATACATCAGACACATTGTTCGTGAAAATAAAAGACATATTACATTAGCATACTACCAACACATATATTACAAACAAGAGTAAAGAAAACATGGACGAAAAACACGTAGAAACAAGAACAAAACTACTCCTAATCCTGTTCTACTCGGGGGCCTCGTCCACCTCCGCCGCCGTGCGCACCACGGCCGACGCATCCTCCGGCGGCTCTGCCTCCGCCTCCGACGGTGGCTGCGACTCCTCTTCCGTCTCCACAACGAGCTTACAGGTGACGCTGTGTAGAATCTTCCAGCGGCCCTGTACCCCAGCAACCTCCGTGATCGTCTCGTGGAGGGCGTCGAGACGAGCGGCCACAAATCTTAACCCGAATAAGTAGTAGCCGGCGGAGTCCATGCTGGGGAGCTGGGGAAGCCTCCCAAGACCCAGACGGCGACAGATGAGAGAAGTATTGTTAAATACATCCCGCGACATTGTTTCCATCGCTCTTGCATGTTCGACGGCGGAGGACACGTCGTCTTCGACATCTTTAATTCGTTGCGTTAATTCATCGATGCGGGCGGTAAAGAGGCGGACAGTCTCCTGTAACCAGTCGTGCTGAGGAGATGCGGGCGTCGCCATCAGTTCCACCGGCATTGCCGGCGGGGATGGAAACGGAGAAGGAGGTTCGGAGGACGTCGATGGCCTAGAGCGCTTTGGCGCGGGGCTACCCATTTGTGTGGCGACAGGGGTGCAGAGAAAGAGCGAGAGGTGGTCAACGGTGGCGGGGGGAGAAGTTAGGAGGCTAGGATCTAAGGAGCGGTGCGGCGGAGAAGCAAGAGAATGGTGAGCCTTTATAGCGGGTTGTCGTCTAATAGCGGGCATGTGGAGATGATCGGACGCTAGAGGAAACCGCGATTAAATATGAATCAGTCGGTGGCCCCGGTTTCCTCGAAACCGCGGTTTGCATCCTCTCGGTCCTAACGGCTCGACGCGTCTCATCGGCTTCAGTGGCAGTTTTTTAGGAGTAATTTCACACGCAAAAGGCCCAGCGTATATAATTCACATTGACATGTACATGATCGAGGGTTGTCTTTCATGACATGTTCACATGCTATATATACGCCCCAAACATGATCATCGAGCCTCAAACAATAATATATATATATATATATATATATATATATATATTATTGGATGACTATATATATCTCTCAACAAAAAGAGAAAATTAACTCTTGTTTGCATCCTCTCGGGTATCGCAACTGCGCGCTCGACGAGGGCGATAGGAGTTCTGGTAATGATGACACCGCGTATAGGGGCATAGGGCCAGCGGTAATAAGCACTTCCGGCCGGTTCTAACCGTTGCATCACAAAACAAGAAAAGAAAAACATTAAAAACAAGAAGAGAAAAACAACATCAGGACTGGAATAATCTGCGTCAATTGATTTCCTGTTTTGCAGTTTGGTTCTCCACGGTCGGATGGACAGAGTCCTCCAGCTTAAAGGAATATGAACTGGTCGGTGGCCCCGGATGACTCCAAACCACGGTTTGCATCCTCTCGGTCCCAACGGCTCGACTCGTCCTATCGGCATAAGAGAAAATTAACACGTGTACGCCACACATCCGACTATTCGAGCATTAATGCTTTGTCGTGATCATGTATGATGGCCGGAGCTGCATGCATGCTTTTGAAAGAGAGCCAGCGAGGTCTCCATCATGTTTCATGCATGATTGATCACTTGTTGATGAGGATTTGTGATGTTGATTTTCTTGTTTCATGATGACATTTCTCTTGTTTTGTAATGTTCTATGTTACTGAACTCAATGTTGTTCGTCTATTCCATATGTTATTTACTTCTCTGTCTGTTGTCTAATGAACTACATACTCTGTATTTGTGTTTTATGTGTAACATGCATGTGCAAGACGTCGATCCACGATCATGTTTAATTGATGGTGTTATACAAGTGTTTTCTCTTTTTGTTGAAAAAACTATCGTCATGTTAAATGTCAACATGGATGGTCCAATCCAGCCTACGAAACAAAAACTTTTTGATCATCCAGTACATCCAATGAAACATCAACTAGCATGGATCGAGATCCAGTATACAAAAACATGGATGATCCTATCGAATCCAACTTTGACAACAAAAAAATGCACGTACGCAACGGTCATTCATTAACAGATAATACAAATATATATAGAACCGATAGTTCATTAAATAATAGACAGAAAACAAAATAACAGATGGAACAAAGGAACAATGACATTGAGTTCATTAACATAAAACAATACTACAAAACAAGAAAAACAACATCACGAAACAAGAAAACCAACATCACAGACCCTTTCTTCCTCCTCGCGCCGAGGGCGCGCGCGCGGCGCCGCTTTGGCGGGGCTCGCCGGAGATCTCGCCGCTGGCCTTTCCATTGCGCCAAGCTTCACCAATCTTGCCGCTTGGGGGTTTTTCACCATGCAGAGCACGTTGGTGTTGCCCCCGGGGCTTGCCGACGGCTGGAAACAGCGGTGCGATGGCGGTGGCGGTGGCCATAGCTCCGGCAGCGTAGAACTCCCTTATCTCTAGCTCAAACGACTTGGTTTCTCCTCCAAAAGCTTTCTTGTGCCTTGAGGATCATGAACCAGGACTAGGAAATTAAGGAGAAAAACGGCTGGAAACTAGGAGCTCGACGGTGAATCGTGGCTTTCTCACAGGCGGCGACCAAAACTCAGCTATCTCGATCGGTCATCACTCGTTGATGGTTTTCAAATCTTTTCGATCTGGAGTGTTCACAGGGAGATAGGTAAACTGTCCCCTAACTATGGTCAAGAATTATTAGATGTATAAAATGAATTAAATCCATGACCTAGAGACATAGGTATGAACTATCATCGCGGAAACTGGCAATAAATACGCTACAAGGCATGGCATGGCTTGAAACTTGGTGAGCATGCTTAAGGCGCGATAACACACCTTTCCCTTATAGAAGTCGGGGCCTGTAGAGGCTTCCTCCGGCTTGTCAACGGTGGAGTAGGGGCGGGTCTCAGCAGCTTCACACGCGGTCGTCGGGAAACTGCGAAATACTACCCAACCAGTTAAGGAAACACCGAAACAAAAGGTTGAGAAGGTGCGCAAGCAAGTTGTGAACAACATTGCTAAAGGACTCCTGATCGATCCTTGCCTAGTTGGCAAGCTATCATTGGAGTTGCAAGGTGAGGTCGGCGGCGCGCGAGCGGGGCAGAAAACGCGAAAGAGAAGAGAGGAACCGAGCTAGCTAGAGTTGTACTAATTCCTCTTTTTGATGTGTAGTAATTCCTTTTTTTGAAGTTGGATATCGTCTAGAGTTGTAGGCTCCTTGATCATGCATGTTTGGGGCGTAGCATACATCGGCAAGGCCTCATACTCTGACGATATCCATCATCAAAACGAGAAATTAAACATGTATTAATTGGTTGAACATGTTTGGGGTGCATGCAAGTTAGACATAGAAAAGACCTCAGTCACATTTGACAAAATTAACATGCACACCTCGAACAAGACGATCTTTCAACAAAAAGAGAAAACACACATATAAGCGGGAAGGTGGAGATGATCGGACGCTAGAGGAAACCGCGCTTATGAACTGGTCGGTGGCTCCGGTTTACTCCGAACCGCGGTTTGCATCCTCTCGGTCCCAACGGCTCGACGCGTCCCATCGGCATACGAGAAAATTAACACATGTACGCCACACGTCCGACTATCCGAGCATTAATGCTTTGTCGTGATGATGTATGATGGCCGGACATGCATGCATGCTTTTGAAAGAGAGCCAACGAGGTCTCCATCATGTTTCATGCATGATTGATCACTTGTTGATGAGGATTTGTGATGTTGATTTTCTTGTTTCATGATGACATTTCTCTTGTTTTGCAATGTTCTATGTTACTGAACTCAATATTGTCGTCTATTCCATATGTTATTTTCTTCTCTGTCCGTTGTCTAATGAACTACGTACTCCGTATTTGTGTTCTATGTCTAACATGCATGTGCAAGACCTCAAACCACGATCATGTTAAATTGATGGTGTTATACAAGTATTTTCTCTTTTTGTTGAAAAAAACGATCGTCATATTTATTATTTGTATATTATTAATATACATTAGTAAAATAAAGAATTAATATATAAGTAAATATTATCATATGAAATATCAACATGGATGGTCCAATCCAACCTACGAAACAAAAACTTTTTGATCGTCCAGTACATCCAACGAAACATCAACTAGCATGGATTGTGATCCAGTATACAAAAACATCGATGATCCTATCGAATCCAACTTTGACAACAAAAAAACGCATGTACGCGACGGTCGTTCATTAACAGAGAATACAAATATATAGAACCGATAGTTCATTAAATAACAGACAGAAAACAAAATAACAGATGGAACAGAGGAACAATGACATTGAGTTCATTAACATAAAACAATACTACAAAACAAGAAAAACAACATCACGAAACAAGAAAACCAACATCACAGACCCTTTCTTCCTCCTCGAGCTAAGGGCGCGCGCGCGGCGCCGTGGTGGGGCTCACCAGAGATCTCGCCGCTGGCCTTTCCAGTGCGCCAAGCTTTGCCAATCTTGCCGCTTGGGGGTTTTTCACCACGCAGAGCAGGTCGGTGTTGCCCCCGGGGCTTGTCGACGGCTGGAAACACCGAAACAAAAGGTTGAGAAGGTGTGCAAGCAAGTTATGAACAACTTTGCTAAAGGACTCCCGATCGATCCTTGCTTAGTTGGCAAGTTACCATTGGAGTTCTAAGGTGAGGTCGGCGGCGCACGAGTGGGGCAGAAAATGCGAAAGAGAAGAGAGGAACCGAGCTAGCTAGAGTTGTACTAATTCCTCTTTTTGATGTGTACTAATTCCTCTTTTTGAAGTTGGATATCGTCTAGAGTTGTAGGCTCCTTGATCATGCATGTTATGGGCATAGCATACATCGGCAAGGCCTCATACTCTGATGATATCCATCATCAAAATGAGAAATTAAACACGTATTAATTGGTTGAACATGTTTGGGGTGCATGGAAGTTAGACATAGAAAAGACCTCAGTCACGTTTGACAAAATTAACATGCATACCTCAAACAAGACGATCTTTTAACAAAAATAGAAAACATACGTATAAGCGGGCGTGTGGAGATGATCGGACGCTAGAGGAAACCGCACTTATGAACTGGTCGGTGGCCCCGGTGTACTCCAAACCGCGGTTTGCATCCTCTCAGTCCCAACGGCTCGACGCGTCCCATCGGCATAAGAGAAAATTAACACGTGTACGCCACACGTCCGACTATTCGAGCATTAATGCTTAGTCGTGAACAGGTATGATGGCCGGACATGAATGCATGCTTTTGAAAGAGAGCCAGCGAGGTCTCCATCATGTTTCATGCATGATTGATCACTTGTTGATGAGGATTTGTGATGTTGATTTTCTTGTTTCATGATGACATTTGTCTTGTTTTGTAATGTTCTATGTTACTGAACTCAATGTTGTTCATCTATTCCATATGTTATTTTATTCCCTGTCCGTTGTCTAATGAACTACGTACTCCGTACCTGTGTTCTATGTGTAACATGCATGTGCAAGACCTCGATCCACGATCATGATAAATTGATGGTGTTATACAAGTGTTTTCTCTTTTTGTTGAAAAAATGATCGTCATATTTATTATTTGTATATTATTAATATACATTACTAAAATAAAGAATTAATATATAAATAAATATTATCATATGAAATAGCAACATGGATGGTCCAATCCAACCTAGGAAACAAAAACTTTTTGATCGTCGTACATCCAATGAAACATCAACTAGCATGGATCGAGATCCAGTATACAAAAACATGGATGATCCTATTGAATCTAACTTTGACAACAAAAAGACGCACGTACGCGACGGTCGTTCATTAACATAGAATACAAATATATAGAACCGATAGTTCATTAAATAATAGACAGAAAACAAAATAACAGATAGAACAGAGGAACAATGACATTGAGTTCATTAACATAAAACAATACTCCCTCTGTCCCATAAAGATGGAGGTTTTGAGCTTGTAAATTTGTCCCACAAAGATTGCCTTCTTAACATGTAAAGTGTGTAGTAATTTAAAGCTAACATTAAATTCCTCCAATCAGCTCCAACCAGCGCTGTTCCCCGTATCTAGGAACTCGATGTCAGCCAATGGTGAGAGTTAAAGTTGAGGGTACATGCGTCATTTACATGCTAAAACATCTATATTTGTGGGACGGAGGGAGTACTACAAAACAAGAAAAACAACATCACGAAACAAGAAAACCAACATCACAGACCCTTTCTTCCTCCTCGCGCCGAGGGCGCGCGCGCGGCGCTGCCGTGGCGGGGCTCACCGGAGATCTCGCCGCTGGCCTTTCCAGTGCGCCAAGTAACTGACGCACCGCACGAGGTCTGCGGAGAAGTTAAGAAGCCGTGGTGTAGGGACGCGTACGCAACGTTGCACATGGATACAAGAGAGACGAAAGGATCTCTGAAGATCGTCTTCCACATTGGTTTAATTGCGCCGCACGAGGTCTGCAAAGAGTTCAATGCGCGGGAAAGGAACCGCTCTCTCGTCTACTCCGCACAGACCATATATAAGGCGCCTCGTCTGTTATGTACAAGCACAAAACTTTTGCACTCCTTTCTTATTCTTCCATCATTCCACCTCCTAGCCCGGCGCCGACGAACCACCACAGCCATGGCCAACCTTCCGCCTCCTAGCCCGCCGAGGCAGCCACCCTGCAAGCGGATATGCTGCAGCTCCCCCGAGAGGGTGAACGACGACCAGCGCCTCATTATGGCACGAGAGGCGTACAACAGTATGTTTCGGGCCTTGGACGCCTTGGGTCTTGGTACCCTTCCTGAGATTCCGGGAATGGATACCACCGGCCACTACCTCTAGGCCCTCATGGGTGTGGCCGATCGCCTGGACATCTTGTTCGGGACGATGGCCCAGGAGCTCGGCGCCGAGGGCTGTAGTGCCCTGGTGTTGGCAACGGAGAGGAACTTCCGTCGCGGCGGGGTTCCACAGCCAGTGCAGCCGAAGCCTCCAGTGCAGCCGGAGCAATCAGCTCAGCCAAAGCAGTCGGCCCACTCTCGTGCTGCATCGTTGCCGGAGGAGGTGGAGGAGGAAGAGGAGGAGGAGGAGGATAGGAGGAGGAGGACGAGGAGGAGGAGGAGGAGGAGGAGGAGGACGATGACGAAAACGACAACGACGACGAGATGAGAACGACAACGATGATGATGACGACGACGATGATGACGGCGACGATGATGGCGACCACCACCACCACGACGACGACAACGAGGAGGAGGAGGACCGCTTGTCGTGGTTTGAGAAGTTGGGGGAGAAGGCGGAGGAGGCAGCGCCGGCAGAGTAGATTTAGGAGTTCTTGTACATATTTCTTTTGTAGTTTTAGGAGTTCTTGTACATGTTTAGCTTCAATTCTGTTCTTGTACATATTTCTTGTGTTTTGTAATATATATGTGTTCATTCGTGTCAATGAATACTGGTGTGTTAGAATTTCTGGATTTCAATCAAGTGAATGTGCTCCAAGTTTAGTGATGTGTTAATCTGTCACAAGTGAACCGAGCAAATTGGACAAAAACAAAAGATATTAGGGATTGAAGCTCGTCTCGATTTGTAATTGCAAAGCTAAAGGAGACAAAAAATGACTTTAAGCGCATTTCACATCACTTTGTGATCGATGGACATCCGATCTGTCGCCCATCATTGTCTCCTATTTGGGTTTCTTACGTAGTGTAATTGGTTGATCATGTTTGCAGTCTGTGCATGTTAGACAAAGCTAGAATTAAAACACCTCGATCATGTTTAACAACACTAACATGCATGCATATATATATATATATATATATATATATATATATATATATATACATATATATATATATATATATATATATATGTACATGACGATCTTTCAACAAAAAGAGAAAACACACGTATAACATCATGAAACATGATCGTGGATCGAGGTCGCACATGCATGTTGAACATAGAACAGAAATAGTATTAGACAACAGACAGAGAAGAAAAGAACAGATGGAACAGGTGCGAAGGATTAGTCCCACCACAGAAAGTTGAGGTCGGTGCATCGACGTTATAAGGCATGGCGCACATTTGTAGTTAAAAATCCGAATGAAAATAATGTGTGCAGGACTAGGCCCATGTTCGCTGCAAGGCGTCCGCTGGCACGGACGCGCGGTCACGGAGTTGGCTTAGGCGTGTACGGACGGATATTTTTTTATATAACAAAAAAATGTTTTCCCCCCGTGTAAATTTACTCCTAAAAAACTTCCACTGAAGCCGATGGGACGCGTCGAGCCGTTGGGACCGAGAGGATGCAAACCGCGGTTTCGAGGAAATCGGGGCCACCGACCGGTTCATAATTAAGCGCGGTTTCCTCTAGCGTCTGATCATCTCGACATGCCCGCTTAGACGAAGACCCACTATAAAGGCTCACCATCCTCTTGCTTCTCCGCCGCACCACTCCTTAGATCCTAGCCTCTAAACTTCTCCCCCCGCCACCGTCAACCACCTCTCGCTCTTTCTTTGCACCTTCGTCGCCACACAAATGGGTAGCCCCGCGTCGAAGTGCTCTAGGCCATCGACGTCCTCCGAACCTCCTTCTCTATTTCCATCGCCGCCGGCAATGCCGGTGGAACTGATGGCGGCGCCCGCATCTCCGCCCGTGGCTCCTACACTTCCTCATCCCGGTTGGGTTGAGCAGACTCTCAGACTCCTCACCGACCGCATCGACGAACTCGATCGGCGCCTTAAGGTGGCCATCGACGCCAAGTCCGCCGCCGCTCATAGGGCACTAGCGCTCAACGTAGTGGCGCGGAAGGTATTTTCCGACACAGATTGCTCGTGTCGCCATCTGGGTCTTGGGACCCTTCCCCTCCACACGATCATGAACATTGCGGGCCACTACTGCTACGGGTTGATGATTGTGGCCGGTCGTCTTGATGCCCTCCACGAGACGATCGTGGAGGTTGCTGGGGTAGAGGGCCTCCTGAAGATTCTACACCGCGTCGCCGGGAAGCTTCGGACTGTGACGGAGGTTGAGGAGTATGAGGCGGCTTGGGTAGCGGCGGCAGCGGAGGAGGCGGAGCAAGAGGCGTCTCTTGAGGCGGAGGTGGACGCAGCTATGGAGGTGGTGGCTGCAGCAGAGGAGGAGCAGGAGGAGGCGGCAGCGGCGGCGGAGGCGGCAGCAGCGGCGGTAGCGGCGGAGGAGGAGGAGGAGGAGGCAGCACCGGTGGCGGAGGCAGAGGTGGCGGTAGCGGCGGAGGACGTGGTTTTCTCCCAGTAGAGTAGTATTAGGAGTAGTTTATCTATTTCGTGATCTCTGAGTAGAGTAGTATTAGGTGTAATTTATCTTGTTCTTGTTGTCTACTACGTGTTTTCCTATTACTTGTTTGTTAATGAAATATGTCTTTATGTTCATGAACAATGTGTTCTATATATGCAATATCGAAAAAATTCTTTTATCGAAAACATCTCCTATATGTTTGTAACTTGGGACCGTCTATATTTCATGTGGCTGAATAAATGAAATCCGGTAAACATTATCCTTACAAGTAATAGAACTAACAACAGACATGATGCATAATTAACTTGATTAGGAAATTACGTCATCTAAATTGCTCACTAGTCCATCACCTGATGCAACAGGTGCATGAAAAGTACTTTATCCGTTGTAACTAATATCCGATGACATTGTTGATATATATATCGTATGTACCTGTGATACTCGTATCACAGGCAGCTTTGGATCGACGGCCTGAAGATTAGACATCACATGGGAAAATGTTTTTTTTGTAGTAGTAGTATATACTCTGTATATGTTATCATTTCATTGCGACGAATGTTATATATAAAATGCTGATTGCTTACCTTTTACTAGACCATGGATTTGCCGTCCTCCTTTGGTGGACTTGGGTGTTCTGTATTTGCATGTCGTTTGCATTAGCACAATGATACATTTGGCGATTCATATTTTTGTTCGTATTTTTTTTGGAATGTCCCACTACCACATGACTGCTTTTACATCTCCATGAAAACAAAGATGAACGGCAGGTAGCGGTCCCACGGCGAGGCAGCAGTCCGAAGAGGTCTACCCCTCCAGCTCTAGGTAGACATACCGGTGAAGAGTAAAACCATGTGCAGGAATCGTCTCGACATTACATGAATTTAATCACAATTGCATGCGTGCAGAGGGGCACGACGCCAAATTATGCACACCATCGAAATTTTTTTCGTTCTTCTTGGCACGCACAATTGAGATTTTCACAATTGAATCTTCACTCCGTGCGCCCAAAATTCCAGTCCCGCCCATTTGTAGCTAGCCACAAAGAATATAAATGTGTGTCTCCCTCTAATCCCACAGTGGCTTCCGTTCCCAACACACATGTTCTCCTCTTATTGCTGTGTTCCAAACTTGCATTCCTAAGAAATTCCCGTGTGAGTGGTGGTGGTGACAGTGGGTTCAACATCGAGCGACCAAGTTTGACGGGCTCCACCGAACCTCTTCGTCGCCGACCCCGCCCTGCGACATCCCGAACTCCAGTTTTGTGCTACGTAAGTTCTACACGATCCATGCCATCTTTTTATAGAGCTACTCCCTCCTTAGCGCTTTAGTTGTCGTCCCAACAGCTGCAGCCAGTTCATTCCTAGTTGTCGTCCCAACTCCTTATATGCTCTTATGTTTCATGAATGTCTAGTATAAAATCTGATTAATGGTGCAATCGTGCAATCAACTATCCTCAATCGTTAGATTTGCATCCTACAGTCGATTCATCTTTTTATTTTACCCTAGCATCTGATTGCATTCTACTTGTTACCATATATAAAAAAACCCTACATCTCTGCCCCGAAATAAATGTCACTCCGACAGTTTATGGTAGTGTATTTCTAGTACATTTCCATGTCAGGAAAGATAACTATTAAGAACTGCATGTACTATGTAATTTCTTAATTTAGAAGTAAATGACGCCAGGGTTATCTTATCAACCACTCCCAATGTTGTACTCTCATTCCTGTGTTCCAAACTTGTATTCCTAAGATTTTCAGTTCCCACGGTTTATACACGTTTTTCTTGTTTTTCTTTCTCGGATTGTACGGTTTTTTTCCTACTCCTTCATTTCTAATTCCTCCGTTCAGAACAAATATTTTCAGTTCATAGCAACCACACCGCCCGATCTAGAATACACATCCTCATGTAATATGACGTTATCACTGTTATTTACTATATATACTCTTTACTTTAGGAACAAGACACCAAACCGTCATGTCATCTATAAGTAATCGTGATGGGCAACAAGCACCTGGTATAACTACAAATGTGTTTACTATCAAAATACACATATTTATAACATGTTAATTCCTTTGCATCGTATGCAGAGAATATTGCAGCACCTGATGCTCAGGAACACCGAGATTCGTCATCCCATGCTGGTACTATGAGTATAAATATGTACCAGACCCTACTAAATATTTTAGCATTGCAATTGTAGTTTCCTAGTCCAAGTTAACAGTTAATCAGTATATGTCATGGAGTGATTTATTAATGCCTACATACGCACGATCTGCTCTCTCGCCGCCGGCCACTCTGGCACCGGCGACCACACCCTGCTGCTGCTCACTTCAGTGTCCTCCCCGACGCGTCTCCCTCCACCATCGCCACGTCTCATCCTTCGCATGTCATGATGACCCCGCCGCCCACAAACCCCTGTCGCCGCCGGTCACTCCGACACCCGCCGGTGCCCACGCCCTGCTGGTGAGTATATGTGATGGCGTGATTTATTGATGCCTACACACGCATGCTGGGCTCTCTTGCCGCTGCCACTCCGGCACCGGCGACCACGCCCTACTGCTGCTCACTTCAGTTTCCTCAGAAACGCGTCTCCCTCGACCATCGCCACGTCCCATCCTTCGTGTGTCATGATGACCCTACTGCCCACAAACCCATGTCGCCGCCGGTCACTCCGGCACCGGCTGGCGCCCACGCCCTGCTGGTGGTCACTTCACTGTCGTCCCCGACGCGTCTCCCTCCATCTCCACATCCCATCGTTCGCGTGCCATGATGACCCCGCCGCCCGCAAACCCCTGGCCATTACGGCGTACCTACATGCTATGCCCCATATCACATGGCATACCCTGGAAAAAATAGTCCAATATCATTAACCTCTGTCCACTAAGAAATGTTAGTATCATATAGTTTAGAGATGCATGTACATGAGGGTTCATTGCTGCTTATATGATCTCAATTCCACTTTTTACATTGCCAAATGTGATGCTGATGTCTGGTAATTAACGCAAGATTATATTCATGTATCCGTTCTAGCACTTTAGGGCGAGATGCTAACATGCAGAGCAAAATATCAGTATGCAATCCACCTAAATTTAATTCCTAGATCCGCCACACTGTTCTCCTAGCCTCGAGACTTGCTCCGGGGTGATATCAATGGACGCAGATCACCTGACTTATACATTTTTACTACACGCGATGCAGTAAAGATCCAACGGAATCACACCGTTGGATCTTTACTGCATCGTCTGCAGTGAAAACGTAACTCACGTGAGATCACCAGTGTTATCTGGACGTCGATCCTCTGACTTAAACATGGTCACTGCACTGCCAGACCGAACCCTAGCTTTGTTAAACGTTGCAAGTTGCTGCCTCATCTGTCTTGCATCCTCTACCTGCTAATACCGCTGACGTCCATGACTCGCCCTGCCACCAATTCGCCTCAAGACGCGCTCCTGCTGATGTCGGTCAGACCGAACCGGCAGTACTGCATAGGATGAGCACCCGGCGAACCCTCTCTTTCTCTAGCATCGCCAGCTATTGTCTTGCCTGCTTCGCAGCTGGACTGAAAATCCCCTGTAGTACTACGGGTGCTGTAGCGCCACTGACTACTACCTGATGCATGATTGTAGGGTATGAACAGCAACAAAGAAGTCAACAAGTCGATGCATCGCCCAATATGGAGCAAAATGCTATTGCGACGCGGTGTTCCCACGCTCGTATTTGCCGCACTCGTCCTGAAGATGGTAAAACATCAGACTTCTTCTTCTTTCACACTATTTGTACATGATACTAGGCCTGGTCAGTTGCTAATTTGCTTTAAACGTTCACCGTTTAAATGACACTAACAGAAGGAAAGAAGTTTGGAAGAGGGGTGGCTAAAGGACTTAAGGTTGCTAAATTGCGCTATCTAGCATATGCAAATAGAACGAATGATCAGAATCAGAAGCTACAAATTCAATGGTCTGATAGGTTGGGTGCTGTGGTTGGCCCTAATCAGCAGCACTTTGACGATGATGTGGTTATTACAACAAAAAAAATTCACCCCTCGCTGGTTTAAGGAAGTGGGCAGAGGTTGGCGATACTTCGAAGAGCGATATAGTGAGAGACATTCTGGTTAGTGTTGTGACACCCCACATAAGTATTTTTTTCTAGCGACCTCCATCTTGTACGTTTATAACAGTGTGATATACAATGTACAAAATGCCTGGGACTTGGAGGACACAGATGATACCAGAAGAAAAATATTGAAGATTGCCGGTGAGCGCTACAAGAGGTGGCGATCAACATTGCATGCCACCTATAAGAAGTATTCGACCGATGAGGAACATATACAAAACAAGCTTGTTGATGTAGCAGATTCCGATTGGTTGGCGCTTATGTACTATTTTGGGTCCGAGCGATTCAAGGTCAGCTAGCTTTCTAATACCTTCATATCCTACAAAAAATATTTGATAACGCCCATTCGTGAAATTAATTCTTAAAATTGCAGTCAATAAGCAGAACCAATTCACGAAATCGAAGTACTCAAAAGACAAAACACTTGCTTGGCTCGAAATCCTACGCCCAACTTAGTTACGAGAAGGTATGAAAACTAAATCATGCTTTTACTTTGCACTGCAATCATTCAATCAAATTTTACTTGTATTTGATGTAGCGAGACCCAGAGAACGGAAAAGAACCCGATGACATAGAACTGTGGGAGGCAAGCCATGTGAAGAACAGTCAATGGGCAAACGAGCAGGCAGAAGCTGTACATGTGAGAAACACTTCAAACAGTCCCCATTTAAATAAATATTTGCAATGTACATGTGACTTTTCTTTTTGTATATAGACCCAGGAACGTGCCCAAATCAACGTCAAGGAAGTTGAGCTGGGAGTCCCAATCCCAGATGAGGAAAGAAACAACATCTTCCAGCTTACTTATATATCCGCAACCGGTTCTAGAGGATCACAGTTTCGGGGGCGTGGTTATATGGCTAAACCTAATGTTTCTGAAAGACTGCGTATCCAGATGTCTGACCAGCTCGGCCAGCAAGTTTGATCCCTGCAAAATTGAAATGAAGACCTCAGCTCTCAGGTGCAAGAGTTGGAAGGAAGAAATGATCATATGACCTCCCAGATGGATGGCTTCGTCCAGGCAAATGAACAGCTCAACCAGGAAGTCCGGGCTTTACATGATCAGATGGTAGCCAATTCTGCACAGTGAAAAAAGGAGCTAGCAGACATGCGCAGAATGATGGAGAGCTTGCAAAATCAACAACGGCTAGCAGCAACTCCACAAAAGGCTCCTGCTTGCACCAAGTCGACCGGATGTTCAAGAAACTATTCCTAATACTACAACTCGGCGCGATGCTATTTTAATGGGTGCAATGTAGCAAACTGAAAAAACTGTAAATAACATCGTATCGCAACGACGCAAGGGTCCTTTAGCGTTGCATCAATTGCTGGATGTTTGTTGTTAAGTCGACAGACATATCGTGTGCGAATAAATTGATTCTGTTGCCACTAATTTTCAAACCTGGTGCATTAGGATTCTAGTGCCGCTAATTATAAAATGTGGCATTAACAGATTATTACGATGAAAATAAACTGTTGCAATAGGAAGCTAGCTATTGCCACAAATTATAAAACGTTGCACTACAAACATTTGGCTACGACCAAAAAAACGTTGCACTAGACTGCTATTGCCACCACCCAGAGAACGTCGCATTACGACCCTGTTGCAACAGATTTGAATATGTTGCATTACAAACCTATTACCACACATCAGAAATTTTTGCAATACAATACTGTTTCCACGGTTTTGAAATCGTTTCAATACCGTACTATTCGCCCTGAACGTGAAATCATTGCAATACGGTATTATTGGCCATGGCTGTGAAATCGTCGTGATACCATATTATTCGCCACGAGTGTGAAATCGTCGCGATACCGTACTATTCGCCACGGAAATGAAATCGTTGCAACACCGTAGTATTCACCACGAATGTGAAAATGTTGCGATACGATATTATTCGCCACGAGTGTGAAATCGTCGCGATACCGTACTATTCATCGCGGATGTGAAAATGTCGCGATACCATATTATTCGCCACGAGTGTGAAATCGCCGCGATACCGTACTATTCGCCACGGATGTGAAATTGTTGCAACACCATACTATTCGCCACGAATGTAAAAACGTTGCCATACCGCACTATTCGCTACGGATGTGAAATCGTTGCAACACTGTACTATTTGCCATGAATGTGAAAACATCGTGGTACCATACTATTGTCCAAGAGTATGAAATCGTCATGATATAGTACTTATCGCCACAGATGTGAAATCGTTGCAAATAATGTACTATTTGTTGCAATACGTTAAATTGTCGCAATACGTTAAACCATTGCAATACCATACTATTTACCACGAACGTGGAGTCGTTGCCATACCATACTTTTTGCCACGAATGTGGCATCGTTGCAACACCGTTATTTTCGTTGCAATACGTTAAATCGTCGCAATACGTTAAACCGTTGCAATACCATACTATTTGCTACGAACGTAGAGTTGTTGCAATACCATACTTTTTGCCACGAATGTGGCATCGTTGCAACACCTTTATTTTCGTTGCAATATGTTAAATAGTCGCAATATGTTATACTGTTGCAATACCATACTATTTGCAACGAACGTGGAGTCGTTGCAGTACCATACTTTTAGCCACGAATGTGACATCGTTGCAACACCAATATTTTCGTCGCAATACGTTAAATCGTCACAATACGTTAAACTGTTGCAATACCATACTATTTGCCATGAACGTGGAGTCGTCGCAATACCATACTATTTGCCGCGGATGTCAAGTTGTCGCAATAACCTATTGGCACGGCTGTTATCGCCACGAGTCGGAAAAACTATCGCAATGTTCTATTTCGTTGCGACAACAACCTTTCACGACGAATTTCGACCTATTGCAACGATTTTTTTTGTCGCGATAAATCAGAATCCTGGTAGTGAAAGGGCCACTGCATTCCTAATACACTTGATAAAGTTCAGAAGGTTGTTTTTGACCTCAAGATGGACTACCAAAAGATCGATGCTTGTGTCAATGACTGTGTGTTATTCCGGAAGGACTATTATCTGCTGGATAGATGCTCAAAATGTGGTGAATTAAGATGGAAAAATAGTACTGCTGGGGATGCAATAGAGGCTTTACCTTGTGGAAAAACCAAGAAGCTTGTAGCACGCAAGATTCTACGTTACTTCCCACTTATTCCACGTCTACAAAGGTTTTATGTGGGAGAATCAACGGCATCAAACATGCCCTAGCACAACGAAGGTCGGGGTGATGATGGAATATTACACCATCCCGCCGATTAAAAATCATGGAAGCATTTTGATAGCATTCACCATAATTTCTCATCTGATCCTCGCAACATAAGACTTGGGCTAGCATTTGATGGTTTTAATCCTTTTGAAGTAATGAATGTTTCTTACAGTACATAGCCTGTGATCCTAATCCCTTATATTCTACCACCTTGGTTGTGTATGAAGCATTCTTATTGGGTGATGTCAATGATAATTCCTGGGCCAAAGTCACCTGGAAAAAATATTGATGTGTATCTGCAGCCTTTGATTGATGAGCTACTGAAATTATGGTCTGATGGTGTTGATACATATGACAGTTTCAAGAAAGAGACATTTCTCATGCGAGCTTCTTTATTATGGACAATAAATGATTTTCCACCATATGCAATGCTATGTGGATAGAGCACAAAAGGTAGGCTAGCATGTCCATACAGCCATATAAACACTGAAGCCTTCTGGTTGAAATATGGACGAAAGCATTGTTACATGGGTCATCGTCGTTTCCTACCTCAGAATCACAGGTGGTGTCGAAACAAAGCTTCTTTCAACAACAATATAGAGAATAGAGAGGCTCAACATCACTTTCTAGTGATGATGTACTCCCACAATATGAGCTTTTTGATCAAGTGAGTTTTGGGCCGACGGATAATAAGAGAAAGCGCACCAAGGAAAATAGAACGAATAATTGGAAGAAGAAGAGTATTTTTTGACCTCCCTTATTGGAAGACATTGCTAATAAGGCATAACTTAAATACCATGCACATTGAAAAAAAAATTGTGATAGCATATTGGGGACATTCTTGCTATGGATGGTAAAACAAAAGATAGTCTACAAGCTCGTCTTGATATGAAGGATATGGGTATACAGCCAGATCAACATTCGGTGGTTAGAAATAGCAAGTACACATTGCCATCAACATTATATACTTTGGGCAAAGATGAGAAGACCACCTTGTGCATGTTATTGGGGGATGTGAAGGTGCCCGATGGTTATGTCTCAAACATCAAGATATGTGTGGACATAAAAGCATGTAAGGTATCGAGTCTAAAAACTCATGACTTCCATATTATATTTCAGAAGCTCCTTCCTATTGCAATACGTAACATATTGCCTGAAAAGGTTGTTGCACCTTTAATTAAGTTTAGCACATTCTTTTCTGGAATTTGTTCTAAAGAATTGGCGGGACCAGATTTGGACAAGATGAGCAAACAAAATCATGCAACAATTTGTAAGCTTGAGATGTTGTTTCCTCCCGCATTCTTTGATATCATGGTACATCTTCCAACCCATCTTGCCAACAAAGCTTGATTTGGTGGACCTGTTTCTTACAGATGGATGCATCCAATTGAGAGGTACCTTGGTACATTGAAGAGGTATGTACGTAACAAAGCTCACCCGGAGGGTTCTTTGGCTGAGGGATATATTGCCGAAGAGTATATGACTTTTTGTAGTTAGTTTTTGATAACAACGGCACCAAAGCGTAATAGGCCAGAACGTCATGAAGCCGCAACTACAAATGAACCTTGTGTTGATAATTCTAACATATTTATAGAAGGTTATAATTCTATAAAAGGGTATAAATGAGACCAACTTACTATGGTGGAACTACATAACATTAGGCATTATCTTATTACTAACGTTGATGAGGCCGCTCCATGGATGAAGTAATAACATATAACTCAGATGTTATATACTATATATATGGCTTATTGTGGATGGCTAATTTAATTTTGTACCCTTTTCAGTGAGCATATTGAAGAACTGAAAAAGATTCATTCTCGTGATGTTGATAAGCATCATAGAGATGAGTTTGTTGATTGGTTTCAGAAATGAGTAAGTACTTGCAAGTTGTTACTTTGATGAAATATTGAACATAAAAATGTAATCTGAAATTGGTTTGTCGATGACCCCTGTTATACTAATGTGTATAGATTACGACATTACACAAAGAAGGCAAAGTAACCGATTATCTGTATGCAATATATAGAGGACCTGATCGTCGGGCACATTTTTTAGTCGATTATTCATCAATGGCTTCTTCTTTCAAACTGCAGATGTGGAAAAAGATTTATGGACCCAAAACAATGGTATTGTTGTTCGGGGCACTTATCATGATTGGTTTGGAGTCAAGAAAATGATTGCTGTTGATTTTGAAAAAAATCAAGAGGTTTTATTATTTCAATGTGAATGGTTTGATCGGCCTTTTGGAAGCAGTCAGAACCAAAGCAGATGCTACAAAAAGGATCAATACGGAATGATAGATGTTGACACTACTCTTTATCGATTCCAGTTTGAGCCTTACATTCTAGCCACCCAAGCAGAACAAGTTTTTTATGTTCCAAGTGTGAAGCAACCTAAATGGGCTACAGTTGTTAAAATGAAGCCATGAAACCTTTTTGCCATGCCCCCTAGACACAGTGAAAATAATATGACTGAGATGGTGGAGGCTGAGACATTTCATGATCATCTGCTTACTGATATCAATATGATGCAACACATAAATGAGGATACAACCGCATGGGCCAGGATTGACATTGAGGGAGCAAGCGGCGATGCTTCCACTATTCTAATGACGACGTCAGGTGATCGGTTTGTGGTAGATGGAGTTGCATCAGAAAATAAAGATGACGACGACGATTATACATATATCAATGATGGGCATGTAGCTCAATTGTGGGGGGACAACAGCGACGATGATTATTTTTTTGTATAATTAAGTACGTACTATACGTGTGAGCTGTGAACTGAGTATTTGTGATGATAGGCTAATTTATGGAAGTGCGACTAATTAATCATTTATTACATGTGGGATTAATCATTTATTACATCCCCACTGTTGCATTAATTTGTGGGTGCTTCTCTCGATCGTTTCCACTGGCAAGTCGCCCAGCTAGCGTCGGCACCCTCGCCTGCCTTGGATGCCTTTGGCACACGAACTACTGAATCGTGGCAACAGAACCTAGTGCAACGATTGTGTTCTGTGATGATATATGCTAACGCAATGGAGCAATGAATCATGGCAACACATTCTAATGCAACGATTGTGTTCCATTGCATTAGGATCCTAATGCCACGAACCAGTGGATCGTGGCAACACATCCTAATGCAACGATTGGGTTCCGTTGCATTAGTATCCTAACACCATGAACCAGTGGCTCGTGGCAACACATCCTAATGCAATGATTGGGTTCTGTTGCATTAGGATCCTAACGCCATGAACCAGTGGCTTGTGGCAACACATCCTAATGCAACGATTGGGTTCCGTTGCATTAGGATCCTAACGCCATGAACCAGTGGCTCGTGGCAACACATCCTAATGCAACGATTGGGTTCCATTGCATTAGGATCCTAACTCTATGAACCAGTGGCTCGTGGCAACACATCCTAATGCAACGATTGGGTTCTGTTGTATTAGGAGCTTAATGCCATGAACCAGTGGCTAAGGCAACACATCCTATTACAACGATTGTGTTCTGTTGCATTAGGATCCTAACGCCATGAACCAGTGGAATGTGGCAACACATCCTAATTCAACGATTGTGTTTCATTGCATTAGGAGCCTAACGCCACGAACTAGTGGATCGTTGCAACACAGCCTGATGCAATGATTGGGTTCCGTTGCATTAGTATCCTAATGCCATGAACCAGTGAATTGTGGCAACACATCCTAATGCAACGATTGTAGTTCGTGGCGATAGATACTAACACCAATAACCAGAGAATCATGGGAACATATCCTAATGCAACGATTGGGTTCTGTTGCATTAGTATCCTGACACCACACACCAGTGAATTGTGCCAACACATCCTAATGCAACAATTGCAGTTCGTGGCGATAGATACTAACGCCACGAACCAGAGAATCGTGGCAACACATCCTAATGCAACGATTGTGGTCCGTGGCGATAGATCCTAACGCCAAGAACCAGTGAATCGTGACAACACATCCTCATTCAACGATTGTGGTCTGTGGCGATAGATACTAACACCATGAACCATTGAATCGTTTCAACACATCTTAATGCAATGATTGGGTTTCGTTGCATTAGTATCTTGATGCAATGAAATAGTACAATCGTGGAAATATATCCTAATGCAACGATTGTGTTTCGTTGCATTACGATCCTAATGCAACTTTTTACTAATTCATGGCAACGGATCTTAATGCAACGATTGTGTTCTGTGGCAATAAAACTCTAATGCCACGAACCAGTGATTCGTGGCAACAGATCCTAATGCAACGGTTGTGTTCCGTGGTGATAGATTCTAATGCCATGAACTTGTGAATCGTGGCAAAAGATCAAGCTTGCTGTAGCGATTTAGTATTCGTTGTAGTAGAATCGTTGCAATAGGACGGAATCCTTGTAGTGTATGGTCAATCCCAACATAACCCAAGTAACACAACATATACCTTATATAATTACATCATCCAAGAAATAGCTAGCTGACATGATTAATCATAGCCATTCACGTTCATCCATATCCATTCATATCCTAATAACCATAACCGAGTGCATAACCCATTCCGAATTCAAATCATTATCTAACATATTCAAGTCCACAATTCTAATCATGTGATAACTCAGGTTGCTCAAGACCGGAAGCACGACTATTCATGATAGTTTAACACTCTGCAGAGGTGGCACCACTTTATCCACAAGTCTGTGATTTCATCACAATTCGATGACCGAGTAGTCTCAATTATACCATCTCACATCTGTTGGTGTGTGACCAAGAGATCACAAAATAGCATTTACAAAGGGACTACCAGCATGTATAGACCCACTAAGGTTTTACCTAAGGTGACATTTCAAACTGAGCACATCCATCAGAGGCTCCCCTCTTGTGCCGTTCGGATCCCAGAGCAGTCCCACCACTATTGCCAACCCAACCGACTTTCATTCCCCGCTCCTCTAAAGATCCGAACAATGCTGGCAGCACACCTAGTTAATTGGCTAAGTAACTCCCATAATGACCCTGTGGTGGCACTATCGAATCATGGGTGATCGCTTTATGAACAGATCCTTAGATTTAAAGCAAGCAAAACCACCATACCATGCCACCCAATCCAAAAGTCAGCTTGCTTAGATCCCTAAGTTCCATGTTGGTAAGGGTCATTACCAACATCTTGCATAGTTCATGTGAACAGAAGTTCATAATCAAGTTATCTATTCTTCCCAAACCAAATTAAGCAAAGTGAGGCAAAATTGTAAAATACCCTTCCCGACACTCTTCATTACATCCCGAGTGACAAGGAAGGACATACAAGTCTAGTGAACTCCTATTCATGGGTTTCTCTTCAATTTGACACAAGCATGCAAGGTCGAAGTAAAAAATTTCTAACAGGATCAAAACGTTCAAATGCACTTGCCTTACTTCGATGATTGATTTGGATCAAGTTCTTCAAAGTTCAGGTGTTGATGGTCCTCGTAAGAACCTTCTTGAGGGTGTCCTTCTATTCACGGTTATGCACATGCAAAGTAACCAATTGCAATCAATAAAATGCACACATATTAATCAATAAGCCACGATGTGTATGCATGAGGTAATCATGGTGCCATGCTATTAGTTCACTACTATTGTTTACTAATCAAGTTTAAATAAGATTTAAGTGCTCATGTGGGTTTTGGGTCAATTACAGTGATTCTGGTGATGTTTAGAGGTTTCTGAAATTTAAATACCAGACTATTCGGCACTGGCCAGACAAGTCCGCAATAGGATCGGACAAGTCCGTGGCGGTCCAGAGAAACACGATATTTTTGGCTAGGGCATGTTTTGCATAGTTGGTCAGATTCGTCCTAACAATCTGAACCTAGTGTAATTACCACCGCTGGCTTCAAAGATTGTGGATGGAACGTGGCTTGTATCTCTAGCGTCTAGTTTCATTGATGACAAAGTTGGCAGCATGACGTAGACGAAGAAGTTGACAGCAAGGTCTTGACAAAGAAAAACACAGCAGCGACAACAGTCTTGCTAGCTTCTCCTTCCTGTTCCTTCCTTCTTCTTTCTCCTTCCCTTCCTTCTCCTCCTTACAGTGAGGGCTTCCCTTCCGAACGGTGGCTCAAACTACAATGCAGGGCGGTGGTTCCTTAGACCGTTCGCAGTGGTTCACCTCTATATCCTACCTCTATATCCTCTTTTACAGTTACCTCTAAAAGATTCTCTCTTTTACAGTTTCGTTCCGAACGTTGGTTCACCTTTATATTCACCTCTATACCAACTACCATCTATTTTATATCATCTATTATAAGTACCCCTTCTTTTTCATTTTTCTTTATTTCATCTTCATTTCTATTATTATGTTCTTTCCATCTCCTAATTTTCTTTTTTCCCTTTATTTATTTTCCTATTCCTTTATTTATTTTCCTCTCTTTTTTCATTTTTTTTCTTCCTTATTTCTTTCCCCACTCCCCACACTTCCAGAACATTCCGGGCAAAGACTTCCTTCCCGTTATTCTCTCTCGGGAACATTCCCGGCACTCTCCGTCTTTTCTCACGTCTTCCCTCCCATCCTCGCCGCCCTTCCCCACCGCCACGCCCCCTCCCATCGTCCATGGCCGCCGAGCGGCGCGGATCCAGGCTCCCTCCCCACCGCAGCGCCCCTACCTGTCGTCCATGGCTATCGAGCTCGCGGATCCCGGCTCCATGGCCACCGAGCTCGCGGATCCCGGCTCCATGGCCGCCGAGCTCACGGATCCTAGCTCCCTCCCCACTGCTGTGCCCTCTTCGTCCTCCAGCGTCCTCCGTCCTCGCTGCGGTAGCGTCTCCGGCCGGCCCCTCTCTCCTCACCGTTCCCGAGCGCCCCCTTAGCTCTGCCTTCGTCCTCCCGCGCCCAAAGCAGGGAACTTTCAACCGCGCAATGTAACCGTCAGAGTTTCTCTCTCTTCATAGCGGTATCTCCAACTGTGGCGCAACACTGTAGAGAAACCTATTTTACAGGTGCGCTATGTTGCACCGCTGCGGGGGTGCTTTTCGGGTCGCCATCGCTATATGCGGCATAGCGGTCTGTTTAGAGTGACCGCTGCAATCGGTCTTATATAGGGGCAAGGGGTGGAGTTGGGGTGGAATCCCAATGTGACTCGATGGGGACGGGTGGGGGCCAAGGTGGAGTCCCACTCGGTCTCTATTGGGGTGGGGCACGACATTTTTATGTTGGTTTCCTTTTATTCCCCAGGAACCCATCGGGGTGAAAATTTGAATCCAAAATGAAACCCTAAGTACCGAACTAGTTCATTTTATACCGGACAAGTCAGTTGTCGTATAGAGAGGTACATCAGACTAGTCTGGGGTTGAGGTCGGACAAGTCCATTGTCCTACAGTGAGTTGGCTCGGAATTGTTTGGGTGTTTTTGGACAATTCTGAAGTGGTACAGTAACATATATTGGACGAGTCCGTGGTATGGAAAACTTGATTTATTTCCGTGTAATCTGTGCACAATGGACTAGTCCGGGGTTTGTCCGGACAAGTCAGTGGTCTGGCTTCGTTTTAGTTGTCCTTTTTAGTTCTAATTCCTTTATTCTTGTTTCTTTTTGTATTGCTTTATGTTTTCCATGCATGGGGATGAATTCAATGCATGATGATGAAAATAAGGGTGTTACAAACCTACCCCCTTAAAATGAATCTCGCCCTTGAGATTTGACGAAGTAGGTCATCTTCATGCTGCCATGTTGCCTCAGCTTCGGTGTGATAGATCCATTTTACTTTGCACCAGCTAACTACCTTGTTCCTTGTGACCGTTCCTTCATATCTAGAATTTTGATAGGTCGCTCGTCATAGGTCAAATTTTCCTGAAGTTCTAACTCATCCATCAGTACTCGTTCTTCAGGCACTCTTAGACACTTCTTGAGTTGAGACACGCGAAACACTTCATGCACATCGGAGAGGTGTTCCAGCATTTCTAGTTGATATGCTACTTCTCCTTGCCTATCCAAAATATTAAATGGTCTGATGTAGCGAGGTGCCAATTTGCCTTTAACATTGAATCGTTTGTGACCTCGAATGGGCGACACCTTGAATACAGAAAATCTCCCACATCAAAAGTTAGGTCTCTTCTCCTATATCCGCATAGCCTTTTTCACGTATTATCTGAAATTGCTTTTTGGCGTCTTGTATCACTTCGGTTCTAAATACTTGGGTTTCCCACTCTCATTATAGAACAAGAGTGTCCTACAACTTCTCCCATACCTTCATAGGGCGACATTCTTAGACTAGCTTGGTAACTGTTATTGTATGAGAACTCGGCAGATGACCGACTTTATCCCAGCTTCCTCTGTACTTTAATGCACATGCTCTCAACATGACTTCCAATATTTGATTTTATCCTCTCAGTTTGTCCGTCCGTCTGTGGATGATAAGCAGAACTAAAATTCAGTTGGATTCCCATAGACTCATGGAGTTTCGGCCAAAACTTAGAAGTAAATTGAGAACCTTCGTTCGTTACTATTTTGTTAGGCACTCCATGCAAACATACTATTCTCTCCATATACAGCTTTGCTAATGTTGCACCACTATAAGTAGTCTTGATAGGGATAAAATATGTCGATTTGGTAAAACGATCCACAACAACCCATATTGAATTATACTCTGACTGGGTACACGGTAATTCGACTATGCAGTCTATACCAATTTCTTCACACTTCCATACCGGTATCTTCAGCAGTTGCAGCAGTCCAGCTGGTCTCTGATGCTCAACCTTCACTCATTGGCATATATCACATAGTGCAACATACTCGGCCATGTCCCTTTTCATTCCATCCCACTAATAGCACGTCCTCAAATCTTTGTACATCTTTGTACTACCAGGATGAATGGAGTAAGACGAGTTATGTGCCTTCTTTAGTATTGTGTCGTGGATGTGCTTCACATTGGTACACAAATCCATTTTTCTAACCACAGCGTGACATTCTCGTCTTCTGTGAAATTCCATTCTATTACCTATTGGATTCTCTACTTAATTTCCTGGATTTCCTTATCCGTCGCCTGGCCTTCTTGCATTTCCTATTATTCCAGCGTAGGATTTAATTCCATCTCTCCCATGTCGTTCACGAACCCGAGATGCAATCATAGATCTTGTGGCAGCTCTCGAAACGTGAGTTGGTGACATGCCCATTTTCGGCTCAAGGCATCTGCTATGCCATTGGCTTTTCTAGGGTAACAATTGAGTTCCTACATCATAGTCTTTGATGAGCTCTAACCATCTATGTTTCCTTATATTCAGATCCATTTGCATGAATATGTACTTGAGACTCTTGTGATCCGTGTAAATCTCACATCTATGACCCAAATGTAGTGCCTCCAAATCTTCAAACATGTACCGTGACCGCTAATTCAAGATCGTGCGTCGGGTAGTTCAACTCGTGCTTCGTAAAATGCATAATCTACTACTTGACCTTCTTGTATTAATACACATCCAAGTGCTTGCCTCGAAGCATCACAATATACGTTGAAAGTTTTCCTCACACCTGGCAGTACCAACACTGGCGCAGTTGTCAATGTCTTCTTTAGCTCCCCGAAGCTGTCCTAACCAGCATGTGTCCATTTGAGTGGCTTTCTCTTTGTTAGTAATTCGGTCATGGGCTTTGATATCTTAGATAAATTATTGATGAATCGGCAATAATACCCAACCATTCCTAAGAAACTCCAAATCTCCTTCACATTGTGACAGTTCCCACTGAGGGATGGCAATTGTACCCGCGGGTTTGAGTACCTAGCGGGTACACCCGACAGGTACTGTATGGTAGGAATTTCTACCCACGGGTATGACCCGTACCTGACCAGATACTTTTAGGGTACGGGTGCAGGTTTTATTTTGTACACGTGGGTACCAGAATTAGAGCATAAATAAAATTTGACCAACCTAAAAACATCCCAGAATAGCCCAAGATTTCAATTGCTCAACCCGACTCACGTTGGTGTTCCTGATTCCCGTTCCTCGTGACTTCTACCCATGGGTCAGGTCTCGACAGCAATCATAGCTCCCGCCGACGACATCCCCATCCCCGGATCCTAGCCATCCGCAGCACCCGATCGTCCACATCCGCTAGTCCACCACCCGACCATCTACCTCTGGCGGTCCGCCGCCTTGGATTCGCCTTACGCCTTTGTCGTCCCGACCGTCTACTTCTGCCGGTCTGCTGCCTTGGCTCGGCCTTGCGACTTCGTCGCCCCGACTCAGCCTTGCACCTTCATTGTCCTGACCGTCAATCTCCGGCAGTCTAGCACCAATGGTCGTTCCCTATGTCGTCGGCCGGAGAGAGAAAAGAGCGATGAGCAAAGCATGAGGATGTCATCATGTTTTCCGCAGTTTGCGCGAGGACGCGATTTTCGGCTGAATTCATAGTTCCTTAACTAGGCCTTCATTCGAAAGCCCAAATACTCAACGCTGCGGGAAAGGAAACGGGACTGACGGGATTTTAGTCCCACCCCGCCAAGCTAAAAGCAGCGGACAAGGAGACACATGTATAAAATGAGGCCTAGGTGCTCTGCACACTGCATACATGCTAAGTGCTGACAGGTACCCGTCGTTTACGCAAAACTTGTTCGATACCCATCGGGTTTGGATTCGAGTACCATTTTTTATCTGCGGGTTCGAGTATGAAATTTTACCTGTGTATTACTTTACTCCGAGTGGGTTTTTACAGTACTCGACCCGAATCCGACCTGTTGCCATCTCTATTCCCACTTCAACCCATCCCTTACCTTTCTTGGATCAACTGATACTCCTCCTTAGGAGATGATGTGGCCTAAGAACCATATCACCCTTATCCAAAATTGACCCTTGCCGAACTTGGCATACAACTGGTGTTCTTGCAATTTCTGCAGTGTTAGCCTTAAATGCTTCTCATGCTCTTCCTCACTTCTTGAATACACCATGATATAATCGATGAACACTACGACAAACTGATCCAAGTACTCCATGAAGACCTTATTCATGTGGTATATAAAGTATGCAAGCGCATTCGTCAACCCAAATGACATAATGGAGTACTCATATGATGCATAGCGCATCTGGAAAACTGTTTTGGGTATATCCGAAGGTCTAATCTTCACCCGAAAGTATCTCAATTGAAGGTCAATCTTAGAGAAAATTCGAGCACCCTTCATTTGGTCAAACTAATCCTCTATGCGGGGCAACAAGTCTTTATTCTTTATCGTCACCTCATTGAGAGACCTCTAATCCACACATTTCCTTTAAGATCCATCCTTTTTATCTACAAAGAGCAGTGGGACATATAAAACCCTTTTCACTACAGGAATCGCGATAATAGACGACGGCTGGAAACTGTCGTCTATAACGTAGATACATTCATATATAAGCTATAAATGATGATATATGCTTATTGACGATGGTATCCGGCCATCAACGACTATTAGTCATCTATAATCTTATCGACGATAGTAACCATCGTCTATAAGATAATTGACGACGGTCAGATTTAGCTGTTGTTAATAAGGCACTCCGTCCACATGGCAGCTGGGGGTGGGGGGCGAGCTTATCAACGACGGTGTCCCGAACCGTCGTCCATAAAACAATTATACATGACAGTTTGATGCAACCATCATTGATACTGGACGTTATCGTTGGCAGGCTTTTGGTGATCGTCGACGATAACTTGCCAGTATCAACGATGGCCGGGTGGAAACCGTCATCGATATAGCTTATCCTCGACAGCATTGCCGGATTCGACGACGATAAATTGCTAGTATCAACGATGGTGCCTCGAAAACCATCGTCGATAAGGTATGTAATTTTTTTTAAATAGAAAATCCTATCCTGGCTTGGAAGCCAGCCTTGGCTCGATGGCCAGATCACACAGTCATACACAAACAGATTCACAAGAATATATATCACAATAATAGCATTTCAAAACACTATACACACACCACTACACATTTTGTGAGTTTGTGAAGCCAAAACCAAAATGAGAAAGAAGCAAAATACAACCGCGACTGCCGAATAGCTAGTATGAAGACCTGCAAAACATGACGAGTATCAAAAGCAGGAAAATGACTCAATGTTGCATAAAAGAGTGTCAAAAGCAGAAAAATGACTCTAAAAGACAAGTGTAGGCTCGTTCTTCACTCCTTACAAATCTTGGAGGCCTTTACAGTCTAAGTCTGGGGGTTCTTAACAATCATTGAGGGAATATTAACACTTTTATCCAAGCACAATTAGTTGATCCACTGTTGTCCAAACTCTGCAATATCCATTCACTCTACCAAGCACAGTCTAACAAGCACAATCTTGGACCTCTATTGAGCCACTTAAATAGTTTAGGGACCTCAAAATGAATTTTAGAAGTTCATATACTTATGTGACACAACCTCACAAGTTCATGGACCACCATTGCATTTTACTTTTTTTTTTCATATTTTAAGTCAAAATCCGGAGGCAATGTCAAAGATTGTAACCGAAAATTTAAGCGAGGAGCTTGCCTGACTATGATATGCTACCCCGTCCGCTACCACCGGAGTTCAGAAATTCCGCCTCCTGCAGTCGTCCAAGCGTCGGAATATGAGGCAAAAAAGTTTGAGTCTCTGTTTGCGATCCCTGTGATCTACAAGTGTTGTTAGACATGTTACAAGTAAAAAAAATGCATATTTTACAAAATTTGAACAATTTTAACTAGTTTAAGCTATTTTGAATAATTTTTGTACTTGAGCTGCTGTCCTTAGCACCAGCGGCTACGATATTGCTGGCGGCGCCCATTGCGGAAAGACATGCGGTTGTCCTGGAAACATAGCCTGCAAACACAAAGCAAATCATAATACATGTCATTTATATATTAAAAATGTTAAGTACAACATCTAGAGTGTACCTGCACAACAGTTTGCATATGTTGCATGATCGAGTGTTGATACTTGTCCCTAGCCCTCTGTGCCTCGTCCCTAGCCTGAGCGCATCTTGAGTCCTCAGGAGTTTCTCTCGAAGACTATGGAGCTCCAGATCTCGTCTCATACGGCTGCTGCTAGATCCGCCCTGATGAGACGAAGAAGCCCTCGAGGAAGCCCGCACCTGCCTCGAGTCGAACACTCCATCAAAGATGGCTAACATGCACAACGAAGTAAGATTATTAAACTTTTGTATCTCGAAGTTGGTAACAATAAATTAAAAATAACAAATCTCACCGTTCGTGAGGTTTCACACCACCGCTTGCATACGCAGCTTCGGGGACGTTTGGCATGCTCTACCAATCGAAGTCTTCACCTCGAATCCTTCGAGCCTCCTCACCATAATTTGCCTAAGAATACAGAAAAATGACATTATTAGAACTATTAAAATCAATTAAGTTGAAAAAATAACTCACCAAAGTCTGTGTCGCTGTCTGAGAAGACAGCGGGTCAGGCTGCAATGGGTCACTTCAAAGTGACCCCTCTTCCACACCTTGATAGGTGCCGGATGCTGACCGCTCTCGTGCTCCTATCGATACATGTTAGCATAATGAAGATTATAAAATTACTTAATATAATGCGAGTAGCACTTACCATCCATTTAGCAAGGCGTATGTAGTGTTCCCAACCCAAGCGAGTTTTCCCTCCGTCCCTCTACTCTCTTGACGGGTTTTAGAAAGTGCATGGAAGCCCACGCTGGCCCAAAGAGCACACATGCTACGCTACGTTTCCGGGCGGCTGTCAAGCCACGCTACGCTGACCTGCACAAATTTATTATTGAATGAAAATATTGATCACAATCAGATAATGAAGCAAAGTAAATTAAAAACTTTACCTTTGCATACTGTGCCTTTGTCAAGTACGTGTAAGCCGATTCCATCCCCGACTCACCCTCTTTTGGATGCACTTGAAGTACGCAATCATAGCTTGAATGCGAGCCGACGATAGTGATTGTGTCACAATCTTCCTGGCACGGTTATGGAAGATGAGATGAGCGTGATCCGTCTACTCGACCTCGTTCTTTAAACGATATCGTGCCTGAAAAAGAAATACACAAGTAAATGTATGTAACTTATATTAGATTTGTATTACACAAGTATTGTTGGTATTTACCATGAAGTCATGCCAAACAGCCTCCTGGTGGTTGCAGTGAATAACATCCTGGGCCCTATAGTAGTCATCCCACGACAAGGTAGCACGTCCGTTCACTACACCAGGGATGTGGAAACGGACTAGACAGCCCAAGATATTGTTCACAAGTGTTAGTACCCTCAAGACCGGGTACCCCCGCATACAAGAAGAAGCTTTGGGCCCGGCGTCCCCACTGAGGCGTCCTCCAGAGCTGCCACGCATCCTCCGGCTTCATACCCTTGCTACCACCGAGGAGGTCTCCGGGGCTGCCACGCGTCCTTTGGCTCCAGGCCCTTGCTCCCACCAAGGAGGGCTCTGGAGCTACCACGCACCCTCCGGCATTGGGCCCTCGCTCTAACCAAGGGGGGCTCTAGAGCTGGAGTGTGTTCCACGACTTGCAATAAACCGTGGGCCCTGAAGAGTAAACGGAGGTGCGTCATGTACAGTCGCGCATTGAAGGCGCGCACCTTCCCCAGGCGCACAGTGCAGCCCACGCCCCTAGTCAGGTAACGCTGCATCCAATCACATCACAGTGAAGGTGACGCAGGCCTACCCCTCTTCGCCAAGTGGGTATCTTACGGCGAGAAGACGGATGGGACGTTTCCTGCCATCATCGAAGACTACGCATAGCCACTGGCATTCAACATGGCAAGCCGGCAGGACTTCAAGCCACAGTCAAAGGTAGCGTACGAAAGAAACCTTATATCTTGTACAGGATAAGATCACCCCGGGCCACCCGTCGGGCCCAGGACTCCACCTGTAAGTTGTCCGGTCTTGGACTATAAAATGATCAGGCAACCACCGACTTAGACATGTTCCCTGGCCAGCTCGGACCAGACGCAGAATCCCCGATACACACACATGCATGCACACTCACTAAGCAATACAATCCACCGCGGAGTAGGGTGTTATGCTCCTTGCGGCCCGAACCACGTAAAAACCACAGCGTCATACTCTTCCACTATAACACTAGTTTGAGGCCTAAGTCCCGCCAAACAAGAACCTCCGCGGGCTGCTCCTTAGTAGAACCGAGGGAATTGTCGCATTAACACTTCGACATTTGGCACGCCAGGTAGGGGCTTTTTCCTTCAAAAAAGTGGTAGCACTTTCAACACCATGGTGTTCATCAAGCTTGCGGGTTGCAGCAAGATCAAGCCACAAAAGGTCGACAAGCTCCAACACCACAAAGGGGGTCTGCCGTCGACATTTCTACTGTGAGGATGGTCGACGTCAGAGCAGTCAGCTTCACCACCCAAGGGGCCCGCTGTCGACATTTCTACAGTGATGATGGGCGACGCCCGAGCAGCTAGCTCTGGCACCTTCTAGAGGGCCTGCCGTCGATGTTCCTACAACAACGATGGGCGACGATGGGGCAGCCAGCTCCGACACCACCCAAGGGGCCTGCCGTTGATGTTTCTATAGCGACGATGGGCGACGCCGGAGCAGCCAAGTCCGACACCACCAAAGCGACCTGTCGTCAACGTTTCTACAACAAAGATGGGCGACGCCAGAGCAGCAAGCTCAGGCACCACCCAAGGGGCCTGCCATCGATGTTTCTACAGTGACTGTGGGCAATGCCAGAGCAGCCAGCTTTGGCACCACCCATGGGGCCTGCCATTGACGTTTGTGTAGCAAGGATGGGCGACGTCAGAGCAGCCAGCTCCGACATCCCCCAAGGGGCCTACCATCGACGTTTCTACAGCGATGATGGGCGACGCCGGAGCAGCCAGCACCGGCACCACCAAGGGGGCCCGCTGTCAATGTTCTTCTCGTTGATGATGGGTGATGCCGGAGCAACAAGCTCTGGCACCTCCCAGGGGGCACACCATCGACATTTCTTAGCGTTGATGGTTGGCGCCACAGGAGCATCCAGCTCTTGCACCTCCCAGGGTGCTTGCCGTTGATGTTCCACATATTGAAGATGGGCACTGCCTCTGTTCGCTGGCTACCTCATTGCCATCAGCGCCAGCGTCAACTATTCATGCTCCTGTGCTCCGTCGGGGGCCCGCCGACGACATCCTGCGACAAAGTGGTAGGCGTGCCCAACCAGTTGGCCATACCTACCAGGGGGTCTCTAAGGGGTCTCATGGGCAAGACGTCAAGCGGTTTCCCGCCACAACCACGACAACGATGTCACCAAGGCATTATGGTAAGTTCAACCCGAAGATCCACTGTAAGTTTTACTTTTGGCACGGAGGGAGGTGCAGAGTATGCAACCTGCTTAGTCTGGTCCTGCACCCTTAATGTGATTTTGCCTCCCCAGTGCCACATTGGTAAAAGCTTCACCCTGGGCGTAGTGGTAGGATAGTTTTTCTTTTTTCTGAAAAGGGCGTCATAGCGTCTACTAGCAACGCTCAAAGAAACTAATCTCTTGTGGGTCCGGTCTAGGGTGTTCATCCTGCTTAGTCTGGTAACATACCCTAACAATGTACATTTTTCCTCCCTTGTCATCCGTAGCGGGTCGTTGCCTTCTTCTAAAGCCTGCCTCCTCCTATGATTACCAAGTTAGAAGAACCACTGTCTTTCCCTATGCTCCGTTTATGTTCATTTAATTAGACATTATTTTTATGATCATCAAATTATGCTAGTTCTCGCATATTCCCTGTCATATGCACGGGCACTCTCTCCCTGTCTCGGGCCTAGTGGAGTTATGCAATCCTGCTCCTGGCGGGTCTCCTTGAGGTTCCTATGATGTATTTGGTTTCTTTGGTTGTTTTCCTGCTCAGGAGCCTGAGGCGCCGAATGGTCACTCCCCTGAAAAGCTAATGCCCGGGGTGGTCCAGAAGGTACAACCTGCTTAGCTTGGTGCTGCACCCTAATCATGTACTATTTTCCTCTTCAGCACTAACAGTTGAGTACAGGGGGCCGTACAGCACACACTCCTGAGTAGGGCGATAACCATAATCCGGATACTATCGCACTGAATTACCCATGCACCGTAAGCCTGACTCGGGACCGTAAGACATAACGAGACTAAAAGCAGGAAGGGAGTAAACGACAAGCAAAAATATTTACATTATGCTTTAATTTTCTGCTTACTTTCGCATATCGTCTACCATATGGCCGGTTATTTTTCTCCTGTCTCGCCCTAGTTGGAGTTGTGCTATCCTACTAAAGGCAGATCTGCATGAGGTACCTACAATGTGTTTGGGTTCTGATGATCATTTTCTTGGTTGGAGTCCATGGTGTCGAATGGTTCTAACTCCTGAAATGCTAACGCTGAGCTGGAGGTCCAGGGTGTGCAGCCTGCTTAGCCTGGTTCTATACCCTAAGCATGCGCACCTTGCCTCCCAGTGCTATCAGCTAAGTACAGAATGCCAGATGGCTCATGCCCTGAGCAAGGCAACGACCATACCCTAAATACGGTCGCACTGAATTACCCATGCCCTGTATCTTAGCTATGGATCGTAAGCCATAATGAAACTAAAGAGCAGGGAAGTGTGACCGACGAGCAATTTTTTTTGTCTATCTTATGTGCAGGACATACAGGAAGCTGTCGTCGACATTCTACATGTCCGTCGGAGCCGCCAGCGTCACTTCTCCAAGATTCGGCGTCCCCAAAGGGGCCACCGGCGTCACTTCTTTGAGCTCCGACGCCTCCCACGGGGATCGCCGGCATCACTTCTTCGAGCTCCAACGCTCCCAAGGGGACTGCCAGCGATGCCTCTCCAAGCTCTGGCGCCCCCCAAGGGGGCTACTGGCGTCACTTCTTCGAGATTTGGCGCCCCCAAGGGGGCCGCCGACATCACTTCTTCGAGCTCCGGCGCTCCCAAGGTGGCCGTCGGCGACGCTTCTGCGAGCTCTGGCGCCCCAGAGGGGGCCGCCGGTGTCACTTCTCTGAGCTCTGGCGCCCCTCGAGGGGGCCCGCTGGTGTCACTTCTTAGAGCTCTGGCGTCTCCAAGGGGGCCGCCAGCGTCACTTCTGCGAGGTCTGGCGCCCCCAAAGGGGGCCGCTTGCGTCACTTCTCCAAGCTCCAGCGCCACCAAGGGGGCTGGCAGCATGACTTCTCCGAGCTCTAGCGCCCCTCGAGGGGGCTCGCTGGTGTCACTTTTACAAGACAAGATAAAAGCCACACCTACGGGATCGTCATCTCTCTCGAGGTGGGTCCGGGGGCCACTGTCGGTACCCTTAAGACCGGGTACCTCCACATACAAGACAAAGCTCCAGGTCCGGTGTCACCGCTGAGGCGTCCTCCGGAGCTGCCACGCATCCTTCGGCTCCGGACCCTTGCTCCCAACGCGGAGGGCTCCAGAGGTGCCACGCGTCCTTCAGATCCAGGCCCTTGCTCCCACCATGGAGGGCTCTGGAGGCGCCCTTCGGCATCGGGCCCTCCTCCCACCAAGTGGGGCTTCAAAGTTGGAGTGTGTTCCACGACTTGCAATAAGCTATGGGGCCTGAAGAGTAAACGGCGGTGCATCATGTCCAGTCGCACATTGAAGGCGCGCGCCTTCCCAGGCGCACGGTACAGCGCACGCCCCCATTTAGGTAACGTTGCATCCAATCACATCATAGTGAAGGCACCGCAGGCCTACCCCGCTTCGCCAAGTGGGTAGCTTACGGCGAGAAGACGGATGGGATGCTTCCTGCCATCATCGATGTCTACGCATAGCAACTGGCGTTCGACACGGCAAGACAGCAAGACTTCAAGCCGCGGTCAGAGGTAGCGTATGAAAGAAACCTTAGACCTTGTACAGGATAAGATCACTCCGGGCCACCTATCGGGCCCTGGGATCCACTTGTAAGTTGTCCGGCCTTGGACTATAAAAGATCAGACAGCCACCGACTTAGACATCTTCCCTGGCCCGCTCGGACCAGACTCAGAATCCGCGATACACAAACACACGCATACACACTCACCAAGCAATATAATCAACCATGGAGTAGGGTGTTACACTCCTTGCAGCCCGAACCACATAAAAATGAAAGTGCATCTAGGAATCCATTGTGGGTTTTGGATGATTTATGACAAGCAAATGAGATCCTAACCACTTTGTTGAGATGAGCACATGTTCTAATGAGAAAATAAGCAAAGTGCCAAAAAGAATGGAGAATGAGGAGTAATGCGGAAAAGAGCTCAAGAAACAAGTGTAGTAGATCATTGTGCATGGAGTGTGTTCAGGAAACACACCCCAAGAGCTCAAGAACAAATAATCACACACATTGCACATATTTATACACGACCAGACTAGTCCGACTGACACTGGACTAGTCCGATTTTGTTCTGCACAAGATCGGACAAGTCCGATATCACCACAGACTAGTTCGATATCTCTCTGACTAGAAACGGACTAGTCCTCCCCAGTGCGAACTAGTCCTCCAAACACCTCACAAGTTGCACAAAATCAGACAAGTTCGATATTAGCACGGACTAGTCCAAAAAACCATATGACCTAAATCGGACAAGTCCTCCAAGTGCGGACTTGTCCCCAATTCACTTAGGGTTTCACTTTTCCGGACAAGTCCAATATCCATCGGACTAGTCTGAAGATTACCAGAACCAAATTCGGACAAGTCCGCTCTCTACCAGACTAGTCTGATATTTCGGGACACCTAGGGTTTGCTACACACAGCACACCGGAATAGTCCGATGTCCACCACGAACTAGTCAGATATTCCTAAACCCTAACGGTTACTTTTGGGAACCCCATATAAATAGGTGTACACGGCCCATCTTTTACAACTCTTGACACCCTGCGCCATCACACCTCCCAAGAGCCTTAAAAACACATCTCTCCACGAAATCAAATGCAACAAAGATCAATTCCTTGAGGAAACACTTTGGATCATTGGAGAGACACGATTCATCACTCATTGAGCTCTTGGTTTGATTTCCTAACACACTCCTTTGGTTTTCATTGTGATCTTTCGAGTGTGTTCTTGGTGGTGTTCTTGTTGTAATCTTGGGGAGCCCTCAACGTCTAAGAGGGCCCCTTGAATTCGGTAATTTGCCCATTGTGATAAGTGAAGATGATTGGCGTTCATGGAAATCCGACGAGGGTAGGGTTTGAGAAGACCCGATCCTTTTGTGGACTCCTCAACGTGGATGTAGGTTGCCTCTGTAGGAACCGAACCACGGGATAAAGTGCTTGTGTTTTTACTTTGCGCTCATCGTTCTTATACTTCATATCAATCTAGGGTTTACATCAATCTTATTCACTTGACGTTGAAACATTGAATATAAGATTGACTTGTGGTACATCCTAGTTCATAATCGTGTAACACTTCAATTACAAGTATATTTCCACTGCATACATCCTAGGATCACGTTAATTGATCAAATTTGATTAACCTAGTCGGTACACACCAGACTAGTCCGCTCTTGACCGGACTAGTCCGATATCTCGAGATTTGATCTAGTTGTTGAGTGTTGCCGGTTCCAGCAAAATTCAAGAAGGCCTATTAACCCCCCCTCTAGCCCACATTCGAAAAACCAGTGTCTCATAATCTTCCGCTGGAACACTAGTTTGAGGCCTAAGCCCCGCTGAACAAGAACCTCCGCAGGCTGCTCCTTAGCAGATCTGGGGGAAGTGTCACATTAACACTTCAACAACCAGCGTGTGGTGTCCGTGGCCCTTGAACGAAGAATCCTCCCAAGTCCTGATACATGATTCTCAATTTGTATATATATAAGTCTAAAAGTATCTAAATTGAATTGTTAGAGATTTACTTACCTATCGCCAATCGGACGAATAACGATCTGATCATTTGGGTTTGCAGAAGCTGGAGGAGGAGGCACGTAGTGGCTTTGTCTAGTCCGTCGCTGTGGAACCCACTTCAAAGCAAGTGACCCAGAAGTGGGGTCACCCGACTGCACTGGCTCTAAAGAAGGAGGCTCCGAAGCATAAGGCAGCAAAAAAGATGGCACCAAAGAAGGAGGCACCCTAGCCTCTAGGTCCTTGAACATAGAGTCGTCCTGCCAATTTAAAAGATTCATATTACAGAATAAAGAATTACTTATATCATTTATGTAATTAAATGTTCTTTACCTGTCGTGACCGTTGTATTGGACCATGTGATGACTCTGGTAGATGGCTTGCCAACTGAGCTCGTCTACCCCTGCTAAGCTGACTGCCCTGGAATACCTCCTCTCCTCTCGTGAGTGTCGGTGGAATAAAGCTCCGCGTCCCTGCCCCTCCTCATTGGCTGTTGCTCGACGACATCCTGTTTCAAGGAAAACTAGCCAATGAATTTAATGAAAAGTATAAAAATAAAAGAAGACATGAAAGAAACGTTACTTGTACTCAATTTAAAATCCATCAGCATCATGATGTACTCTAATACGTAAACCGGACCATCGATCTTCTATCATTGTAGTTGCCCGTTTTCCTATTCATTTTCGCATCTCACTAGTCTCTATGTCTTCTGCATCTCCAACTAAGTCATCGAGTCCTAAATCAGGCTCAACGACAAAAGAGTCCAACAACTCTTGTTTTGGGTAAACAACATCAACCTAATCATCAAGGTATCTAGCATCGTCTGGTGTATATAATCGCTCACGAGGATTCACCTTGTCTACAACCCACCAAGCTTTAATCTTTTCGCATGGATCATGTAGATAATACATTTGCTCGAATTGGTCTGCAAGGATGAAGGTGTCGCAACCTCATACCCGGTCCTTGTTTGACCTCTACCATGCCAAATTGGTTTTGTCGTGTTCCATTGTTAGGATAAAACTAATCGCAGTCAAAGAAGACTACATTAACGACCTTATTCCACATAAAACTGAATTTAAGGATGTTTTTAATGATCCCATAATAAGTAATTTCACGTCCTTGGTCGTCAACTGCAGTCGAAGTGTTAGAGTGACACTTCCCACGGATCTGCTAAGGAGCAGCTCGCAGAGGTTCTTTGTTCGGCGGGGCTTAGGCCTCAATCAAGTGTTCTAGGGGATGGAAGTATGAGACAGTGATTTTTATGTGGTTCGGGCTGCAAGAAGCGTAATACCCTACTCCACGGTGGATGGTATTGCTAGTATGTGTGTATGCGTGTGTGATGTTTCGGTCTGGTCCTTTGTAATGGGTGTGGTTCGGGCCTTTTATAGACAAGGCCAAATGCCTTACCAGTGGGGTCCCGGGGCCCGACAGGTGGTCCCGGGGTGATCTTATCCTAAAGATCTAAGGCTTCTTCCTTAAGCTTGCTCTGACAGTGGACTTGAAGACTCGCCATCTTTCGCACGCATCATCAGTAGCCCATGCGCTGTTGCTGACATTGGTAGGGGATGTCCTGTCCAAATGTCTCTGTCACTGTAAGCTACCCACTTGGTGGAGTGGGATAGGACTACGGCGTCTTCACTGCGATGCGATTGGTCGCAGCGGTATTAACATTAGGCGTGCACCGCGCCATGTGTCTGGGGAAGCTGCATGTCTTCAATCCTTGACAAGGACAAGGCGCACCGTCCTCTTATTTCTCGTGTCCCTCCGTCCAAGGCGAGTGGTTGGACTATGTGACAGCTCGAGAGCTCACCTCTGTGGAGGAGGTCAAGTCCCGCCTTGCCGACCACGTGGCGACTCGGGAGCTCATCTCTGCGGGGGTGGCTAGGCCCCATCCTACTGGACACATGTCGGTGCTAGGAGCTCGCCTCCGCGGTGGTTGTTAGGGTTTACCTTGCAGGACACATGGCAGCATCGGAGCCCAACCATACGGGAGGTGGCCCGTCTGATGTCTCTGTCCACGTGGCAGCTCCAGAGCCCTGTCTCACGGGGAGGAGGGGTCCTTTTCTGCTGGACACGTGGTTTCCTGGGGGCTCGTCTCCAAAGGGGGTGTTGAGCTTCTCCTTCAGGTTTCTTGCGGATATCTAGGACCTCCCACCTGATACTGATGGGTTCGGGTCTCTTGAGCACGTGGCGCCCTAGGACCCCGCCTCTGTTGGAGGCGAGGTACATAGGAGGTTCTAGCATGTGCGCGAGGGTACCCGGTATGCCTGGTATCGACAGTGGCCCCTAGGTCCACCTTTGGGGGAGGCGATGAACCCAAGGGTGGAGCTCTTATCCTGCTGTCCCATACAACCTTTTAATTTTTCTTGCTCAGTGGAAGCGGTGCGCGCCTCTGCTGCTGTGACCACGCGTCCCTCTCTGGTTGAGGGGTCATGGTAACGGGATTTTGTTTGCTGTGACATTATCGTGATGCACTTATGCTGCTTTCACTTCCGTGTTTATGGGAACCGCCAGGTTGCCTTCTTAGGCGGAAATTTGCCCGGGCTTGTTTTTCTGATAGGGGACCTGGTCACGTTTGTCATGGACATCGTGGTACAAGACGTTGATTTGGAGTCCACTCAAATTTGCCTGGTGCGCCCAAACTCCACTAGGGTGCTTAAAAGGGGTACCTTTGTGCACAATGGAGGTTCGTTCCTTCCGCACACCCCAATCATTCGAGCCTTCGTATTCCTCCTTGAGCGTCTACCCACTCTTGAGGTTCTCGACCCCTACTCCAGTGGACTCGGCCTTGCCTCTTTCCCCGATGGAGGATGTCTCACCCGTGAGGCGGATTTTTGGCTGGAAGGATGAGGAGCGATGGGACCTGATCTGTCCTGGCTCCTTGCTAATGAAGTTGGGGGAGAAGGAAGTCATCTTCTTCCAAGCGTACTCATACTCCGGGTTCGTCCCTCCTGTTTCCTCCTTCCTAGTGACACCCCTAGAAGTGCTTGGGCTTTGGCTTCATCACCTGTCGTCGAACTCTCTGGTGGTTGCGGCAATGTTCTCACATTTCTAAGAGATGTTCGTCGGGGTGCATCCGAGCGTACCGGTGTTCCGGCAGATCTTTGTGCTGAGGTGGACCAGGAAGAAGAACAAATACAAATTCTTCAGGGGCTACTGCTTCCAGCATCGGGCCAACAACCCTTTCAAGTACATCACACCACTTTCTTCAGCGAAGTGGGCGGATTGGAGGAAGGATTGGGAGATTGTACAATTCGATGCCCACGATCGCCTGGTTATGACCACCGGAAGGGTGACAATCAGGAAGGATACCTGGGAGGAGCGGCCGGAGTTGGAGTAGGCCTAAACCCCGATGATGGGGAGGATCCAATTCCTGGTGGATCATGGTGTGTCAGAGTTGAAGGTGATGGCAGAATTCAACCATCGACGCCTAGCTCCCCTTCAGCAACATTGCCGACCTGCATGGCTCTACTTCGGGCTACAGGATGGGACCCGGCTGGTGCGAGGCCGTGACACAGAGATGACCCCGAGAGAGGTGCTCGACACAATGTCCAAGGCATGCGGGAACCTGGTGTAGGATGACATCATCATCCTCCCGTGGGCTTGCCCACCACTTTGTACGAATCAGGACCTTCGGACGAAGGTTCTGAAGGAGATGCCCAACCTGGATGCGATCGGTCTTACACCGCGGCATGTTGGTGATGAGAGTCGGGGTGTGGCCATCGTCGACTCTTCAGAGGAGTCTGCACCTTCTTCAGGCCCCATTGCTTCTAGGGCGGAGGAGGCACCCGCTGTCAGAGGGAAAGGCAAGGCGCCGGTCGGTAAGAGGAAGGCACCGGTCCCCGACATAGGCAAGGGGAAGGCCATGGTGGCAGAGGTCATCAAGGAGAAACGCCCTCGGCCGCCATCGAGGGCACCGCCGCAGGTGGCCTTCGCTCCAAGTCAATTTCCCTCAGCGCGCCCATCTTCAGTATTGGGCATCGGTGGTTCTTCGGGGGGTGGCTCGGTCTGTCAAGCGGCAGCTCCGCTGACGTTAGCGAGT
The DNA here is from genome assembly GCA_036927565.1 of Tuctoria greenei. Lineage (NCBI taxonomy): Eukaryota > Viridiplantae > Streptophyta > Magnoliopsida > Poales > Poaceae > Tuctoria > Tuctoria greenei. The sequence goes on along the minus strand of JAYESD010000003.1, from coordinate 119,306,506 downwards.
GGCACATCATCTAGCATCTCCATCGCCAGTGTGGTCCAGGGTGCCACAGGGGGCTCCGGTAGCATCACACCTACGAACCGTCAGGCAAAAAGGCCTCGAGCCGATGACGTCGGCAGCTCGAGAGGAGGCTCCGGGAGTGGTTCCGTCAGAGTTGCCAGAGGCACACCGGTGCAGGGTGGCGGTGTTGCTGGTGGTTTTGGCGGAGACCTAGCTAGAATGACCTCGCCTGTTACACCATCCTCATGGCCTGAGGCTTCAGGGTCGCCGAAAGTGGAGGCTCGCTAAAGCTTCTGGGGATGTCGGTAAGGCATTCTGCCAACGCTTGCTTTATTATCTCTTCTACCTTTCTTTATTGGTCAGGGCTTGATCTTGATTTGTAGGACTACGTCAACTGTTGTGAGGCCCTTATCGCTGGGGGTAGTGCCCAGAAGCGCTTCGAAGGTGGTCGAGGAGGCCACGAATCCGCCAGCGGAGCAGCCCAACAAGCTTGTTTAGGGGAGCGCTGCTCCGTCGTCGGTGCCCTGTGCGGGTAGTGAAGCATCTCCGGCTGCATCTCCAGTTGTCGCCGGAGGCACTTCCAGTTGTCGCGCCAGAGGTACCTCCATCCTTCTCGCCAGAGGCACCTCCAACTGTCGTGGCAGAGGCACCTCTGGCTATCATGGCAAAGGCAATGTCGGAGTCGACTTTGGGGGCTAAAGCATGGCCTCCACTACTGCTGATCCTACGAGCGGCTCCTTGAGCGATGCTGGTGCTGCTGCTTCGGGTGGCGCTTCAACTCCTGCTCAGCCTCCGGGGGCAAGGTCCACGATACTGGTGGCCTTTCCTTCATTGCTACAGGAGGAAGAGAACCCCGAGATGATCACCGGATGACCTTCCCTAACTTTGGTGCAGCCGGAGCGCCTCTCCGACATCATTGACTTAACGCAGTCCAGCATCCTTTGGGTGCAATCCAACCTCCGCCAGACGTAGGAGGCTCTCGCCGCGGAGTGGGAGAAGCTACGTGCCGAAGGTGAGGGGCTCCGAGGCTGGGAGGAACTTCTGAGGTCCAGGATCGTTGAGGTGAAGGTGACATACCAAAAGGAGAGCAAGGAGATGGAGTTGAGGAACTGCCTAGTGAAGGCCACAGACGCCCTGTCCCAGAAGATTCTGGCCAACGCCAAGGTAGCCAACGACATGACTGATGCCCACCTGCGTGCCATTTAAGAAGGTCGAGAGGACCTGAGTCGCCAAGAAGCCATTGCTGCTGAGAGGGAAGTTACTGTCGCCGAGCAGGAGGTGACAGCCCAGGCAATGATGGTTTGGGTTGAGGCTGATCGGGACAGGCTGTAGTCCCGCCTTGAAGATCTTGAGCTCCGGGAGAGGGACATGTCGCGGGATCGGGCGTAGCACTCAGCTGAGCATCAGGAAGTTCTCCTGCACGGTCTTGACATCCAAGCCCGGGAGTGCTCAATGGAGCACCGTGCTCAGGAGCTTGATCTACAGGAGCATCAACTGGCTCAGCGCTTGGAAGCCGAGGTTAGGGTGGTGGAGAAGACGGTGGTAACCCATGTCCTGGTGTGTTACCAGAGTCGGTATCTTGATTTGCCTCTGGAGCCAGTTTTTGAAGGTCCTGTTGAAGAGCGCGAGGAGGTGGCAGTAGCAGAGGTCAAGAACGTCGTGAAACATGTGGTCGTGCAATTCGCCAGGGACTGAGGCTGGCAGCCCAACTTTGTACCCAGGGTTCGCCCCTTTGTAAATTTTTTTTTAATATGAATTTGTGCTTTGCTTCTTGGCTTGTTTTTGTTCTTCTCAACTGTTGCTCTGAGTCCATAGTTGCGTAAGGGTTTGCAGACCCTTTGCTGAGCCTGTTAGCTTTTGAGGACCAACAGTTGCACAATTGATATGGCCAAGGTGTTGCCCATTGATTTTCTACCTATGGAACACCCTTAGAGGCCCCTTGCTAGATGTGGTTAGTTGGTTGGTCACCTCTACCATTTGAATGCATGATGTCTTCAACGTGCCCCCAGTGCAGTAGGGGAGTTTGAGTGTCAGAGCACCAACAATTGCCAGAGCTGGATGCTCCGGCGTTGCCCACCGCCGTTGTGGAGACGTCGACGACAGGCCCCTTGGGCGGCACTGGAGCTGGATGCTTTGGCATTGTCCACCATCGTCATAGAGTCGTCGACGGCAGGCCCCTTGGGAGGTGCCGGAGTTGGGTGCTCTAGCGTCATCCACCATCGTTGTAGAGTCGACGGCACGCCCCTGGTGTACAGGCTATCGCAAGAGAACCCTGTTAGCAACAAGAGCGGGGCAGGAGAGTTTACTCACTCATCCGCGCTTGGTGCTGTTGTTTGACCCGCTGGGACGTCGACGACAGGCCCCTTGCGAGGTGTCGGAGCTGGGTGCTCTGGCGTTGTCCACCATCGTCACTAAGACGTCGACGGGAGGCCCCTTGTGAAGTGCTAGAGCTAGTTGCTCTGGCGTTGTCCACCATCATCGTAGAGTCGTCGACGGCTGGCCCCTGGTGTACAGGCTATTGCAAGAGAACCCATTAGAAAAATGAGCGGGGTAGGTGAGTTTACTCACTTATCCGCACTTGGTGCTGTCATTGATGTGCTCGGACGTCGACGGCAGGCCCCTTGCATGGTGCCGGAGCTGGGTGCTCCAGCGTCATCCACCATTGTCATTGACATGTCAACGGCAAGCCCCATGGGAGGTGCCGGAGCTGGGTGCTCCAGCGTCTTCCACCATCGTTGTTGAGACATTGGCAGTAGGCCCCTTGCGGGGTGCCAAAGCTGGACGCTCCGACATCGTCAACCATCATCGTAGAGTTGTCGACGGCAGGCCCTGGTATACATGCTATCGCAAGAGAACCCTGTTAGAAACAAGAGCGGGGGGGGGGGGGGGAAGTTTACTCACTTATCAGCGCTTGTTGCTATCGTTGATGTGCTGGGACATCGACGGCAGGCCCCTTAGGAGGTGCTGGAGCTGAATGCTCTAGCGTCGCCCACCATCGTTGTGAAGACATCAACGGCAGGCCCCTTGGGAGGTGTCGGAGCTGGGTGCTCCGGCATCACCCAACATCGTCGTTGAGACGTCGAAGGCAGGCCCCTTGGGAGGTGCCGGAGCTGGGTGCTCTAGCGTCGTCCACCATCGTCGTGAAGACGTCAACGATAGGCCCCATGGGAGGTGCCGAAGCTGGGTGCTCCGACGTCATCCACCATCGTCATAGAGTCGTCGATGACAGGCCCTTGGTGTACAGGCTATCGCATGAGAACCCTGTTAGCAACAAGGGCGGGGCAGAAGAGTTTACTCACTTATCCGCGCTTGGTGTTGTTGTTGACATGCTAGGACATCGACGGCAGGCACCTTAGGAGGTGCTGGAGCTGAATCTCCGGCGTCGTCCACCATCGTCGTTGAAACGATGACAGCAAGCCCCTTGGGGGGTGCCCGAGCTGGACGCCCTGGCGATTTGTCATGCACATATGATAGAAAGAGGGGGGACTAGTTTTGCTCGTCGGTCATACCTATTCCTCTCCATAGATCTATCATGTCTTACTGTCCTGGACTGATGCTCATGGCTTGGGTAATTCGATGCGTTTGTGCTCCAGGGTCAGGCTCCTGCCGTCTTTAGGGTGTGAGCTTTTTGGTTCTAGTACTCAGCTGTAGCGCTGGGAGGCAGGGTGTGTATGCTTAGGGTGCAGGACCAGGCTAAGCAATTTTCACCGCTGGACCTCCTGCTCGGCACAAACCTTTCCTGGGAAGCCTTCTGGCGCCACGGGACCCTAATGATGAGCGCAGCCGTAAGAACCCCTCACAAAATGCAGTTACCTCAAGTGAACCCGCCTGTAGCTGGACTGCATGACTTTAGTAGGGGTGAGTTACAGAGCATACAACCGTGTATATGAAGATAACATACAATAAATGAGGCTAGTATGGTATGATCATAAAATTATGTGTAATTAAATGAATAATGTTTTTAAGAAAGCACTAAGTAAAACAGTAATTCTCTTTTATCGGAGTTCATAGGGGAAGTCAGGCTTTTAGAAAAGAGGGCAACGACTTGTTTCCGGACGATGAGGGAGGCAGGGTGTACAGGCTTAGGGTCCGGAACCAAGCTAAGCTGACTGCACACTCTGGACCTAACCCTCCTGGTGCTCGGTTGTCCTCAGTACAGCTCTTAAGCCCTGCGAACACCTTTACACTGTTCTACTAATATTGATATCTACAATAGGGGTGCCCAAGGCCCCAAGGTAGCTGTGATGGTTGTGGTGCAACCTTGCTGTCGACAGCTACTGGAGGGGCTATGAGCGAGCGTCCCTACTTCCCGCCCCTGCCGCCCGTCTTGCGGGTTGTATGCGAAGTGCTGGGACTGAGCTCGGCAGCTTTGACGGGGGACGTGGGTGCTCCGCGCTGACGTGAGCTCGACAGAGGCTGACTGGATACAACACCACCCGAGGTGGGTGCCGGGTTAGCTGAGAGGGCTTGGAGCTGATCCAAGGCTAACACCACGGCGGTGCGGTCTCCGCGGATCTTGAGGACGCCGGAGGGTGTTGGCATCTTTAGGACGAGGTAGCCGTACTGGGCTACGGCCATGAATCGGTATAGAGTCGGCCTGCCGATGATGGCGTTGAAGGGGAGGCTGACATTGACGATGTCGAAGAGGATGCTCTCCGTCCTATAGTTGTCGGGTGTCCCGAAGGTCACTCGGAGATGGATGTTGCCGTATGTGATGATGTTCCCTGGTGCCACCCCCGACAATGGGTTCGAGGGGGTGAGCATGGACACTGGGATCTGCAGCTGCCGGAAGGCTGCACGGCTGAGGAGGTTGAGGTTGGCTCCGCCATCTATCAAGACGTAGTGGAGCTTGACGTTGGCTATGGTGGGGGCGACTAGAAGAGGTAGAACCCCTGCCCCAGCCATGTTCATGGGGCAGTCAGAGGCGTCAAAGTTGATCGGTGTCTCCTTCCAGCGGTGGTGCCACGTCGAAGTGGGTAGAGGGACTACTGAAGCCACTACACGATGAAGGGTCTTGACCGCGTTCTGGGACGCGGGATCCCAAGATTCTCCAAAGATGATGTGGAGGGTCTTGCGACGTTCGTGGTCGCTGCTGGCATCGGAGTCCTGGTCTTGGTGGACCACTTTGACGGCCCGCTCTTGCTTCTGGTACTCCATATCCTCATTATCATCGACCTTGGGGTCGACCTTCTGCTTGCCCTCTCGCTAGCAGAAGGGGGCGCCGTCTGGGCATTGCTGCACCTACTCTTGGTACTGTTCATCGGATCTCTTTATCTCCCGGCACTCGCTCGGTGTGTGGTCGCGAGTTTTGTGCACAGGGCAGGGCTTGATGCCTTCATCTGCGGCAGGTAGCTGAGGTGGGTGCTTCTCTGGGCGCAAGGGTTTGCCACCTTCGGTCGCGAGTGCTGCCGCGACGGGGGACCTATGTAGCAGCTTGTTCTGGCCGCCACCTCGGTTCTTGTTCTTCTTTATGCCGCTACCAGGGGTAGCGGCTCCTTCTCTGGTCTGGTCGGCTCCACCTGCCCCGGGTATTGGCTGAGCGTGCCAGTCACGGCCCTCTGTCGCCCTAGAGCACCGGTCGGTGATGGAGAAGAGCTCGAAGATGTTTTTGTAAAACCTATATGTGCTGAATACATTGGCTTGTAGTGAAAACACTTGGCTGTGATGATAAAAGTTTTGAATATCAATTGGCTTGTAGTGAATACACTTGGCTGTGATGATAAAAGTTTTGAATATCACCAAAACATCTTTTTATCAAGGTCCGACTCTAGCTCTGAGCTACAACAAGGTCCGACGGTAGGTCCGACTTGGTTTGGGTAGCTCCGGTTACGTTCGATGCTAGGTCCGACTAGCTTTGGTCAGCTCCGGTGAAGTTTTGTCTTTAGCTCCGGCATGTCTTTGATAGCTCCGGCATGTCTTTGAAAGCTCCGAAGTTGATTTTTCTAGTTCCAGCTTTTGGGATTACTAGTTCCGACTAGTTCTGGTTAGCTCTGGCGCTAGGTCCTGCTAGTTTTGTAAGCTCCGGCGGGAGCTTGGTTATACTAGTTCTGGTAAGTTCCGGCGCTAGGTTCTACTATCTTTTGTTAGCTCCGGCTCAAGCTCCAGGTTGCTCTGGCAAGGTCCGGAACTTGACTGCAGTGCTTCTGCTTTTCATTTGCAATGTTTCGTACTTGGTTTACATTGTTGGAAAGTTTTCTTAGTATTCTTTTACTAAGTTTTTGGTGCGTTTTGGATGATATGGCTGATATCGTTTTGCTATGCTTTGCAACATGCTTATGTGAGGTTCTCACGTAAGGTGTTGTGTTCGGAACTAACTTGAGTCAAGTCGAGGAATTGGGCTCGTATGGATTGGTTGTTTATTCATGTGCAGGTGTTGCTTGAGTTCAAGACATGGCTGGTGACGGTATCCATTGGACTAGTCTCAGGGAGGAGATGAGGTTCCAATAACCAAATTCAGGAGGAATTGTGGTTGAGCTGATCAGGAGGTTGCGCAGCATGATTGAATCAAGAACAATGCATATGAAGGTATCGTGGACGTTATTGGAAGATGTTCGCATGTGTGCAAGGAGTGCATGGACGTGGCTACATGGTTCCGAGACGTGATGAAGAGATGTGGACGTAAAGAGTTGGTCGGAAAGGTCCAACCGACTAGGTTATGGACTCAGGCTGCGGCTGAGTCAGGTTTGACTCAAATATGGAAAGATTTGAGTAGGTTATGATAGTATTCCGTGTGGGTCACGAATTTGAGTTGTTTAGGAATGTGGGATACGTTCCTAAGGTGTTTGGAAGTCTTAAGATTGCTTCTATCTGCGTATAGAAGAATCCTAAGCAGTTATGGAAAGTTATAATTCGTGAACAGAGTAGGATTAGGTTCCTGATCTGAGTTGAGTTGGCTTTCGAGTTGGTTATATAAGCAAGGGAGCCCAGAGCTCGTGGTGTACGACTTTGGGGCTGTTCCTCTTGTGTTCTATTGAATAAAATTCGTAGTTTGAAGGAACTTTTGTGCCTTGTTCGTCCGACTTGTTCCAGACAAGTTTTACTCGTCGAGTTTCTGGACAGCACTACCTTTGGTCGGTGGTTTTATCATAACTCGAGTTTTACAGATCCAATTGACGTGATTCTTTTTCGGTTGTCTTCACAACTTTATTATCTATCATATGTAAAAATTTCACGGTCATTGGATTTTTGGTTTCTGATCTACACGAGTTTCTTTGCAGTGTTCCATAACTGTTTTTCTCGGGTAGGACAGATTGACCATTGGTTGATCTTTCGATCATAACTTGAGTTTTTCTTGACGGATTTGAGTGATTCTTTTTGTGTTGTCTTCGTGACTAGATTCTCTCTGATATCTGTCACTTTTGTCACGGTGAAAAACATTTAGATTAGTCCCACACACAATTTCTTTAAGAGATCGATTTTCTGCCAAAGGAGTTGAGGTTTAATTGTTTCCGCTGCGTAAGATTTTTAAATCTACCATTCACCCCCCCTCTAGTAGCTTTTCACGTGCTCTTCGATCCTACAATTGGTATCAGAGCCACAGTGTTCTAATCCTTGAGATCTGCACGTGTTTTTGACTAATCATCATGAAGAAGTACTCCGCCAAACCTTGTGTGTTTGCTGGTATTGATTTCCACGTTTGGAAGGCACGCATAGAGGCTTTCATCCAGGCACAAGGCTTTGCAATATGGGAGAAGGTGTATAAGCCTTATGAAGTGCCACCCAATGATCAAGTCACGGGCACAAACCTACGGGACGTCGACAACAACAACAAATCCCGAAACATGATCATCCAAGGACTCACTCAAAGCGACTTTGATCGTGTCGCGCACCTCCGATCAGCATACGATGTTTGGAGAGCTCTCTGTGCTTACCATGAAGGCTCCAAAACAACCAAGGAGGTAAAACAAGATATTTTCAAAAAGGAATATATGTGTTTTGAGATGCAACCAGGTGAGTCTATCGATGACCTTGTTGCTCGTTTCAATAAAATTCTCAGCAACTTACGTAGTGTCAATGTAAATTTTTCTGATGCTGAGAATGCTAGGCAACTTCTTAGTGCGTTAGACATGTCAATTTGGTAGATGAAAGTAACATCTATTCGTGAATAAACTGTCATGAGTTCCCTTACATTAGATGTACTTTATTCTAAACTAAAAACTCATGAAATTGACATCCTAGCACGTAAGAACCCAAATAAGTCTATTGCATTTGTTTCACAACGTGATATGTCTAGCTCCGACCAATAATCATCTTGCAATACTCTTGCTTTATTGTCCTCACTAACCCTGGAGCAGATCGAAGAATTTCCAGAAGAGGAGTTGGCACTCATCTCTACTAGATTCTCAAAAGCATTGCAAAATGTGAGAACTAGAAGGAGAGGAAGCTCTGGACCTCAACACTGATTTGAATGTGGTAAATAGGACACTTTCGTACAGAATGCCCTAACCTGTCAGGTTCGACCACCCAGGAAGAAAAACAAAGCAAGGTCCGGACCTCCTCTGGAAATTCCAACAAAAAGAAAAAGAAGGGTACCATAGGACGCAAGATGATTAACAGCTTCATCACCGCACTTCAAGAACTTAGTTCAAGTGATGTAGAAATTGAAAGTGATGAAGATGATGACGATCTGGCCAACTAATGCTTCATGGCGGGCAAAACAAGATCAATATCAAGTCGGGAGAATGTAGAAAACAACAGTGAAGACGATGAGGTATGTTCTACCTGCAATGAAATGTGTGATGCTATTTCTCGTGCAACTATTATTGTCAAGAAAAAGGACAAAAAGCTTAGGGATAGTGCTGCTAAAATTGAATCACTAGAATCTGAAATCAACCGTTTAAAAACATTGATTCTTAGTGATGATGCATGTTCCTCATGTGGTTTAATATATGAACAATTGTCCTCATTAAGAAGTGTGCACACCTCCACACTTGATAAACTTGAGTTAGAAATTGAAAAGAACACAGAGCTTGCTGCACTTAATGATAAAAACTTTAAAGATGCTAGCTGTTCTACAATTGATTTGCATTGTTCTACTTGTGATGATCTTGATAAGAAAATACAAGATGCTATGAATGAAATTTCTATATTGAACAAAGCTTTACGTTCTCATGAAGTTAAATTTTGTTCAAATTGCAAACTAAAAGGAAAAACTTCATGTGAAAATTGCCTTGATCTGTCCAAAAAACTTGATGACATGCATAGGACATTAGATCGGTTTTGTTATGGGAATAAGATCCTAAACTTACTGCTGAATTCTTCCAAGTCTTGCAATGATAAAACTGGTTTAGGTTTTGATTCTCATGCTCATGCTAAGGCACATCCACCTAAAATTGTAAAGTCATTAGGAAGTGGTTTGGTACAAACAGTTCCTAAACAAAAAGAAGTGGTTTTCAAATCTGCAGGAGTGTTGTCTCATTCGGTATCAAATAAAAATGTTAATTGCTCATCTAGACATGAACACAAAGTTAAATTTCATTGTACCTACTGTGGTAGAGATGGTCATGTCATAAATGTTTGTTATAGACTAGCTAAACAACAGAAAAAGGAAAGGATGATTGCTAGATCTTATAACTTTCGTGCAATTAGAAAAACACAACCTGCTTTAATGAGTCAGAAATTTGAAAAGGTAGCTTCCGGAACTTTTGGCAAGAAATCTACAAAGGCAGCTCTGATAGTTCTGATAGCTCCGAGATCTCCCGGATCTTCTGTTGTTCCCTCCAAAGCTTTAGTTTTTACCTCCAGACCTTTTGCTTTTACCTCCGGAGCTACTGGTTTTCACTCTAAACAAGTAACAACTTCTAAATCAATTGTTAAGAACAGAAAACCTCAATCTTTGACTTATAAACCTGCTGTTTTATCTCAGCTTTCGCGTGTTTTTCCTGCTGCACGTCGTGTGACTCAGTACTGGATACCTAAATGCCTTTTGACTAACCCCAGTATTGAGTCATCGACGTATTGTGCTTTTAGGTAGGTTACACGTTTGAGGAAGGAGAACATTTGGATTGTGGATTCATGTTGCTCACGCCACATGACCGGTAACAAAGATTGGTTCTCCTCCCTCTCTTTTGTGTCACGTGTAGAGAATGTTACTTTTGCCGATAATTCTTCAACTTCTATAATTGCTAAGGGTTCGGTTAGAGTAAATTATCACTACACTTTGAAGGATGTGGCACTTGTCAAAAAATTGAAATACAACTTGCTTTCTGTTTCGCAATTGCTAGATGAAAATCTGGAAGTTATTTTCAATAAAAACTGTTGCAAAGTTGTAGGTTCAAATAGTGAGCTTATTTTTAACATGTCTCAGTTTGGAAGAGTTTTTAAAGCTTATTTTGATATGTCTTCCTCTAAGCATAGGTGTCTAGTTGCTAATGATTCAAAGGACTTATATTTTTGGCATCGTAGACTTGGTCGCGTAGGCTTTGATCACCTAACGCGTGTTCGTGCTCTTGATTGCATACGTGGGCTGCCTAAGCTTAAAGGGGACGAAGAAATTGTGTGCTCTTCTTGTAGACATGCTAAGATGGTTGCAGGTTCACATACACCTCTCACAATGATCATGACAACTGAACCATGTCAACTTTTGCATCTTGACACCATAGGACCTTCATGTGTTCAATCCTTCGGAGGTAATTGTATGTTCTTGTTATCGTTGATGATTATTGGATTTACTTTATGGCGTCTAAGAATGAAGTTTTTAGTCACTTTAGAACTTTATTTCTTAGATTATCAATTGATCACCCAGGATCATTAAAAACAATTATAAGTGATAATGGAACTGAATTTAAAAATCAATCTTTTGATCACTTTTGTGCTGAAAATAGAATAGATCATCAATTCTCTTCACCATATGTACCTCAACAAAACGGTGTTGTAGAAAGAAAGAATAGAACCTTAGTTGAGATGGCTAGGACTATGCTTGATGAATATCAAACTCCTAGGAAATTTTGGGCTGATGCTTTAGCAACCGCTTGTTATGTCTCAAATCATGTTTTCTTGCGTGCTAAGCTAGGTAAAACACCATATGAGCTCCGGTTTGGACATAGGCCTAGTGTTACACACTTTCAGGTCTTTGGTTGCAAATGCTTTGTTAAGAAACATGGTAATCATGATAAGTTTGAACCTCGATCCATTGATGGCATGTTTCATGGTTATCCATCTCATACTAGAGGCCACCGTGTGCTTTTACTTGACACTAACAAAATTGTGGAGACTTATGAAGTGTCTTTTGATGAATCTAGCCCAGGTACTAGCTCAAACATTGCAGGTCCAGATCCATATCCATAGGGGGAGAGCATTTTCATTGAAGATGAGGAAGAATTGGAGTTGCTGCCAGAAAATTCAGCAGCTAAAGACTTTGGTTTAGCTCCGGATGTTAATTCTCAACCAGCACCGACAACCATCAATGCTGATTCAAATCAACCTCAAGCCACAAGCTCATCGATTTGTGATGAACATGAAGAAGAAGAAGCTTGTGAGACATCTGTTCCCCTACGGTTTTACAAAGATCATCCCCCACAACAAATGATTGGAAGCTTGCACGAATGAGTCACATGGTCCAGGTTTTGCGATCCAAACTCTTATGCTCATTCTACTTTTGTTGCTTCTTTTGAACCCAAAGATATATCACACGCACTCACTAATGAACCTTGGATTATTGCCATGCAAGAAGAGTTAGAAAATTTTGAAAAAAATAATGTTTGGAAACTTGTACCTCCACCTCAAGGTCACACTTTAATTGGAACTAAATGGGTATTTAAAAATAAACAAAGTGAGGATGGGGTTGTGGTTAGGAATAAGGCTAGGTTGGTTGCTCAAGGTTTCACTCAAGTTGAAGGTCTAGATTTTGATGAAACTTTTGCTCCTGTCGCTAGATTAGAAGCCATAAGAATTTTTTAGCTTTTGCAGCATCTAAAGGTTTTAAGCTATTTCAAATGGATGTTAAAAGTGCTTTTCTTAATGGCTACATAGATGAGGAATTTTATGTCAAACAACCACCGGGTTTTGAAAATCTAGATTTTCCTAATCATGTTTACAAACTATCCAAAGCCTTATACGGTCTCAAACAAGCCCCTAGAGCATGGTATGATAGCTTAAAAACATTTTTACTTGAAAAGGGGTTCACCATGGGCAAGGTTGATAAAACTCTTTTTGTGCTTAAGCATGGCAATGACTCATTATTCGTTCAAGAGTATGTGGATGACATTATCTTTGGTTGTGCTTCTCATAATCTTGTGTCCAAGTTTTCAGCGATGGTGAGTTCCGAATTTGAAATGAGTATGATGGGTGAACTCACTTACTTTTTGGGGCTGCAAATCAAGCAAACCAAGGAGGGTAGCTTTGTGCATCAAACGAAGTATACCAAAAACCTCCTAAGGCGCTTCAACATGGACAAAAGCAAGCCTCTTCAGACACTAATGGGAACAGCAACAACACTTGAACTTGATGAAGATGGTGAATCCGTGGATCAAAAAGAATATAGAAGCATGATCGGATCACTTTTGTACCTCACAGCATCAAGACCGGACATACAATTCAGCGTATGTCTTTGTGCACGGTTTCAAGCTTCCCCACGTGCTTTACATCGTCAAGCCGTCAAAAGGATTATCAGGTACTTACATGGAACACAAGAATTTGGAATTTTTCTTCCTTCTTCCTCAACCGTTACTTTGAAAGCTTTTTCGGATGCTGATTTTGGGGGCTATAGGATTGATAGGAAAAGTACTTCCGGTGCTTGTCATTTTCTTGGTAATTCTCTTATTGCTTGGTCCTCTAGAAAACAAAATTTAGTTGCACAATCCACAGCCGAATCTGAATATGTAGCTGCTGCTAGTGCTTGCTCACAAATTCTTTGGATTGTTCAAACACTTAAGGACTATGGGGTTGATCTAGATAGTGTTCCACTGTTCTGTGATAACACTAGTGCCATTTGCATTGCTAAAAACCCCGTGCAACATTCTAGAACTAAGCACATTGACATTAGGTATCACTTTCTCCGAGATAACGTTGAAAAAGGAAACATTGTGCTTCACCATGTAGATATCGAACAACAATTGGCTGACATTTTTATAAAACCTTTAGATTTCACTCGTTTTGGTTACATTCATAGTGTAATAGGGGTTATGCATCCTCATGGCTTAAATTGAGGGGGGGTTTTTGAAACTTGGGAAGTCTATGTGTGGATCTGAAATAAAAATAATATGAGCATAGTATTTCATACATATATGACTTTGTGATTCCTTTTACATGCTGAAAGTTCTTACTACATTACTCGTGTTATACATTTTGTAGTTTTTGCCATGTCTAGTAATTGGAATAATTACTTACACTAAATCTGGTCATGGTCGAACTTTCTTGCTGTTTTGAACTTGTTGCATGCTCACAAATGCTTTTAATCATAAAGAATTAATCAAGTAATCAACTCACATGTTGAGTTTTTATGAACAAATATATATTGATAAAAGATCAAGAGAATATGCATGCATCACACTTCTTCTTTTGAGATGGCTTGCCATTGCACTTAGATATGAACTTGGAAGAAGTTGTGTATGACTAAAACCATGTCCTTAGGCTTCTGATTGTCAAATGACATAGGCTTGGCTAGGTTGGTTAGAATAAGGCAGATGCGCATATAATCTCTTGCAAATATCATATGATCTAAATTTATGCTTTGAAAAATAATAAAATGCAGCAACTAGTGTCAAGCTTTCAGGTTTTGAAATAGTTAAGTTTGTGAGATCATGACTTGCTTAAATCAAAAATTACATATGATCTCTAGCATGGCTTACACTACTTTATGTATTTCATTGATGTGATAATGTAAAGTACTTCATAGTATGACTTGGATGAGCTTTGTTTATATGAATATGTTATAATATGCTCATAACAACTAAAGAGGGAGAGATAATTTGTTTATATGCTCATGACTTGCTGAATACATTGTCAAAGGGGGAGAGATAAGTATGAAGAGAAAGAGATAATAAAGGGGGAAAGATAATATGGGATAATTTTACTTTTGATTTACAAAGGGGGAGAAATTGCCTTCAAAACTTTTATGTGAATAAGCCAATGTTCGGATTTTAAATGGTGTTGCCAATGCATTCATCAAGGGGGAGATTGTAAGATCTATATGTGCTGAATACATTGGCTTGTAGTGAATACACTTAGCTGTGATGATAAAAGTTTTGAATATCAATTGGCTTGTAGTGAATACACTTGGCTGTGATGATAAAAGTTTTGAATATCACCAAAACATCTTTTTATCAAGGTCCGACTCTAGCTCTGAGCTACAACAAGGTCCGACGGTAGGCCTGACTTGGTTTGGGTAGCTCCGGTTACGTTCGATGCTAGGTCTGACTAGCTTTGGTCAGCTCCGGTGAAGTTTTGTCTTTAGCTCCGGCATGTCTTTGATAGCCCCGGCATGTCTTTGAAAGCTCCGAAGTTGATTTTTCTAGCTCCGGCTTTTGGGATTACTAGTTCCGACTAGTTCTGGTTAGCTCCAGCGCTAGGCCCTGCTAGTTTTGTAAGCTCCGACGGGAGCTTTGTTATACTAGTTCTGGTAAGTTCCGGCGCTAGGTTCTACTATCTTTTGTTAGCTCCGGCTAAAGCTACGGGTTGCTCTGGCAAGGTCCGGAACTTGACTGTAGTGCTTCTGCTTTTCATTTGCAATGTTTAATACTTGCTTTACATTGTTGGAAAGTTTGCTTAGTATTCTTTTACTAAGTTTTTGGTGCGTTTTGGATGATATGGCTGATATCGTTTTGCTATGCTTTGCAACTTCCTTATGTGAGGTTCTCACGTAAGGTGTTGTGTTCGGAACTAACTTGAGTCAAGTCGAGGACTTGGGCTCGTAAGGATTGGTTGTTTATTCATGTGCAGGTGTTGCTTGAGTTCAAGACATGGCTGGTGACGGGATCCATTGGACTAGTCTCAGGGAGAAGATGAGGTTCCAACAACCAAATTCAGGAGGAATTGTGGTTGAGCTGATCAGGAGGTTGCGCAACATGATGGAATCAAGAATAATGCATATGAAGGTATTGTGGACGTCATTGGAAGATGTTTGCATGTGTGCAAGGAGTGCATGTACGTGGCTACATGGTTCCGAGATGTGATGAAGATATGTGGACGTAAAGAGTTGGTCGGAAAGGTCCAACCGACTAGGTTATGGACTCAGGCTGCGGCTGAGTCGGGTTGGACTCAAATATGGAAAGATTTGAGTTGGTTATGATAAGATTTTGTGTGAGGCACGAATTTGAGTTGTTTAGGAATGTGGGATACGTTCCTAAGGTGTTTGGAAGTCTTAAGATTGCTTCTATCTGTGTATAGAAGAATCCTAAGCAGTTATGGAAAGTTACGATTCATGAACAGAGTAGGATTAGATTCCTGATCTGAGTTGAGTTGGCTTTCGAGCTGGTTATATAAGCAAGGGGGCCCAGAGCTCGTGGTGTACGACTTTGGGGCTGTTCCTCTTGTGTTCTATTGAATAAAATTCGTAGTTTGAAGGAACTTTTGTGCCTTATTCGTCCGACTTGTTCAAGACAAGTTTTACTCGTCGAGTTTCTGGACAGCACTACCTTTCGTCGGTGGTTTTATCATAACTCGAGTTTTACAGATCCAATTGACATGATTATTTTTCGGTTGTCTTCACAACTTGATTATATATCATATGTCAAAATTTCATGGTCATTGGATTTGTGGTTTCTGATCTACACGAGTTTCTTTGCAGTGTTCCAGAACTGTTTTTCTCGGGTAGGACAGATTGACCATTGGTTGATCTTTCGATCATAACTTGAGTTTTTCTCGACGGATTTGAGTGATTCTTTTTGTGTTGTCTTCGTGACTAGATTCTCTCTGATATTCATCACTTTTGTCATGGTGAAACACATTTAGATTAGTCTCACACACGATTTCTTTAAGAGATCGATTTTCTGCCGAAGGAGTTGGGGTTTAATTGTTTCCGCTGCGTAAGATTTTTAAATCTACCATTCACCCCCCCTCTGGTAGCTTTTCACATGCTCTTCGATCCTACAGTCTTGCACGTTGTGCGTGGCCAACTTCTCGATCATCTTGCGGTCATGCACTCCCTTGCAGAATGCCACTATGACAGAGGCATTCGGAATGTTGGGGATGGAGTTGCGTACCTGGGAGAAACATTGTATGAATGACCTCAACATCTCTTTGGGTTGTTGCCGCATGGCGTGGAGGTCGAGCTTGGTGCCGGGGCGAGTGTAGGAGCTGCCGAATTTCCTCGTGAACTATCAACACAGCTCATCCCAAGAGGTTATAGACACCTCAGGAAGGTTTATCAACCACGAGCGGCCCGATCCAGTCAAGGCGACTGGGAAGTAGTTCGCAAGGATGGTCTCATCCGCTCATGCAGCAAGGAGCATCGTGGTGTAGATCTGCAGGAACTCGGTCGGGTTGATGCTTCCATCAAACCTCTCTGGCATATGTGGTTGTAACTTGCATGGCCATGTCACGATGCGGATGTGCGGAGCCAACGCTGCGCAGCCTCCGATGGGTTTGTTGGAGAGGTATACGGGGTAGCATATCCCAAGGGGGTATGCTACATGACGTGTGGTGCCTGTGGAACCTGCGGTTGTGGCACTGGTTGTGCCATGCGTTGCTGCAATGGTACCGGTTGCGCCAAGTACAGTTGCTGCATGTCCTGCTGCACCGAGTACTATAGGGGGGTTGTCGAGCCTACATACTCCTGATCAGGTGGCGGAGAGTTTACCTCATGTGCACCTTTGACGGAAGACGCCTCGTGAACAAGGCATTGAGGGCCATATTCGGTGTCGAGGTGGCGCCGCCTCTCTTGCTGCCGCTCGATGATGATTCGGCCATCCAGGTGAGCTTGATGGCGGTCAAGCTCAGCCCTAAGGTCCTCCGCGGGGAGCCGACCAATGCTCGTAGGCTTGGAGGAGCGGGAGATGGCGGTGTGACGGATGATGGACGGCGTTCGTGACAGCAACACGAGGCGCCTTCCCCTGTTGGGGGAGTTGATGATTGCGATGATGAAATGGTCGATGTCTTGGACCCACTGTTGAGCCACTCCCTGAGAAGCGTTCAGTGACAATGGGTGGTGGAGAAGGGCTCTAGCCACTGCCAGAGCTCTCTCTGGGCTTGTAGTCGATGGTGTCAGCAGATTCGACTGAGCCGGGATGTGTCCCGATGTGCCGTCCTGGCCAGCTGTACCTGCATGGGGGCGTGGTGGACCAGAGAGCACCGCTCGAGTGATGGATCTAGTCACCGAACGACAGTCGCGAAAACCACCTTCCACAGGCCTGATTAACACCATGGTGGTGAAAGCGCTACCACTTTTTTGAGAGAAAACGCCCCTTCCTGGCATTCCAAATGTCAATGTGTTAGAGCCACACTTCCCCCGAACCTGCTAAGGAGCACCCCGCAGTGGTTCTTTGTTCAGCAAGGCTTGGGCCTCAATCAAGTGTTCTAGCAGATGGAAGTATGAGACATTGTTTTTTACGTGGTTCGGGCCACAAGGAGTGTAACACCCTACTCCACGGTGGATGGTATTGCTAGTATGTGTGTATGCTTGTGTGATGTTTCTTTCTGGTCCTTTGTAACGATGGTGGTTCAGGTCTTTTATAGACAAGGTCGGACGCCTTACAAGTGGGGTCCCGGGGCCCGACAGGTGGTCCAGGGATGATCTTATCCTAAAGATCTAAGGCTTCTTCTGTAAGCTTTCTTTGTTCGTGGAATTGAAGACTCGCCGTCTTGCCACCCGCGTTGTTAGTAGCCTATGCGCTGTTGCTGACACTGGCAGGGGATGTCCCGTCCAACTATCTTTGTCACCGTAAGCTACCCACTTGGCAGAGTGGGATAGGCTTGTGGCGTCTTCACTATGATGTAATTGGTCACAGTGGTACCTGACATTAGGTGCGCGCTGTGCCATGCATCTGGGGAAGCCACATATCTTCAATCCTTGATAGGGACAAGGTGCACCGTCCTCTTAACTCCCATGTCCCTCCGTCCAGGGCAAGTGGCTGGACTATGTGACATCTCGGGAGCTCACCTTTGCGGAGGAGGTCAGGTCCCGGCTTGCGGACCACGTGGCAGCTCGAGAGCGCACCTCTTCAGAGGAGGTTAGGTCCCGCCTTGCAAGCCACGTGGCTGCTCGGGAGCTCATCTCTGCGGGGATGGCTAGGCCCCGTCCTACTGGACACGTGTTGGTGCCGGGAGCTTGTAAGTGCATCTAGGATATCCCTTGTGGGTTTTAGCTAATTGTTGACAAACTTATGAGATACTAATGAAACTATTGAGATGACTGCAGGACAGATAAATGAAACAGCTCAGTGCACACAAAAAGGTGAAAAATAGAGTGGTGTCCAAAGAGGGATACATTGATGGAGCTTGGAAGATCAAAATTAGAATTTGAATGTATAGGGAGTGTATTAAAGACACACTTCAAGAGCTCACAACTTTGAGCTGGGGTAAGGGCTTAAAATTAACTTAAAATTCACAACGCACCGGACTAGTCCGA
The DNA here is from genome assembly GCA_036927565.1 of Tuctoria greenei. NCBI lineage: Eukaryota > Viridiplantae > Streptophyta > Magnoliopsida > Poales > Poaceae > Tuctoria > Tuctoria greenei. Next base: position 119,288,007 of record JAYESD010000003.1, on the reverse strand, counting down.
TCATGGACCGGACTAGTCCGTTTAGCTTTCTGGAATATCTCAAATTGGGAGACCGAACTAGTCCGTGTGTCCACCGGACTAGTCTGTTGAACTTTCTGTAGTCAGACATATTGAGAGACCGGACTAGTGTGTGTTCACTGGACTAGTCCGTTGATCTTTCTGGAGTCTCCCATCTGTGGAGATCGGACTAGTCCGCGGACTAGTCCGTTGAACTTTCTGGAGTTCACCGTCACAAAGCACCGGACTAGTTCGAGCTTGGACAGGACTAGTCCGGCAGACTTTCTGGACTTCAAAGTACACTGATACCGAACAATTCCGGACTTGCACCGGACTAGTCCGATGTTAGGGTTTTTCAACGTTACTTTTTGGAAACCCAATAAATAGAGAATCCACGGCCTTCCAAAAGATACATGACATATACTGCTGCAGACACAAACCCTAGTGCCGCCACTTCGTCCCAAGAGCCCAAAACACATCTCCCTACACATCTCAAGTGCAAAAAGAGTGAAATCAATTGAACACTTGGATTCGGGATTGGGAGATCATCGTTCCATCATTGCGAGCTCTTGGGGTTTGATCTTTCTACAGTCATACTCTGCATTGTAATAATTTTGAGTGTATTTGATCACTTCTTTCGTTGTAATTCTCGTGGGAGCCCTCAAAGTGTGAGGCCGCCCCACAAACTTGGTGATTACCCGTGATAGTGTAATCAAGTCGGCCTTCGTGGTGACTTGAAGAGGGAAAGGGTTGGAGACCCGGCTCTGTGTGAGCTTCCTCAACGAGGACGTAGATCTTGTGGTGAGATCGAACCTCGGGAAAAATTCGTGTGTCTTGCGCCTTATTTCCTTTACATTTTGTTTATTAGATCACTTGAGTGCTAAACATCAATATAAGGAAATTATAAGTTTTCACTTGCATTCTTACATTAATCTCAAACAAAAATATCAGTTGTTGTCATTTCTACTGCTAGAGAAATTTAGTTTCCCAAATAACACCTGATCAACATATTTCTAGCACACCGGACAAGTCCGCCCACACGACCGGACTAGTTCGGCCAACCAAGTTTTGAAGATTCTATTAAGTGTGCAGGAAATTCAAAAGGCCTATTGTGACGCCCGGTTCCGAAAACTGAACCAAGCTAACGCATATGTGTGCCCAGGATGTTCAACACACATACACGAGTGCAATCACAAAGGAGTATACAGAAAATTACCACAGAACAAGATTAATTAACCAAATTTTATTACACAAACAGGATTATCCTCGAATACAAGCTCTAATGAATATTAATGACAAGTTCAACTAATGCAGCGGAAATAAACTAATTAAGAAACTAAGCAAACTAAGCATAAGGGATAGCGCAGCTCCATGCAACACCACAGGCAAAGCTGACAGTAGACACGGCCTAGAACTCCGCATTATCGCCATTAAACTAACAATCCTGACCTGCAACTATTGGAGGGGGGATTGCAAGAGTGAGTACATGTCGTACTCAGCAAGTGTGGAAAGTCTGACGTGTGGCTGATTCAAATGACGAATGTAATAATGGCTAAGTGCTGAAAAGTACAGTAAAACATTTGCAAAGCAATATATTATATGTATGTGAAGTAATCCCATCATAATCACGAGTAATAACATAATACCAAACTGAATTCATTACCATCATCAATAAGTCCAGATTTCACCATTGCCAATAACCATATTCAATACCAGAAATAAATCCATAACCAACCATAACCATTACCAAACCATAACCATTCCAAATTCCAATTTCCCTCTAATCATGGAAGTTGTCCAGGTGCTCATAACCGGGAGCACGGCTATCATGATAGTTTTAATTAACTCTGCAGAGTTTGTACCTCTTTACCCACGTGTTCGTGATTTCATCACCTTTCGGCGACTAAGAATCCCCCTTATGCCCATGACCCGTCAGTCATATTACACACTTCCGTTGGTGTGTGGCCAATAGATCACAAAATAGCCTTTACAAAGGGATTACTAGCCCATTTATACCCCACTGAGGTTTCACCGGTGGTGATGCCTCCAACTGAGCACATCTTCAACCAAGGGCCCCCTCTTGAGCCATTCGGATCCAAGGGTAGTCCCGCCAATCATCAACAAACCCAATCCGACTACCCCTTCCCCGAGCATCCACAATGGTCCAAATAGCACTGGCAAAGCCCTAATTAATCAGCTACGCCGCACCCATACTTGGCCTCGTGGTGGCACTGTAGTCCTAGCTTATTCTCGCATGAACCGGTCCTTAGATCTAAAGCAAGCAAACCACCATGACATCCAACCCATCCACATACCAGGCTTGCTTAGATCACCCATTACCAAACTGTACTGACCAGTTCACATTAACCAGAATATCATTAATACATAATTAAATTTGTAGTGTTGTTTGCCATCCCAATTAATTAAGCGATGCAAAAGGTAAAAACCCTTCCCGACTCTCTACCATAAATTCCAGGTGACAAGGGTGGTCAAACAAAACTAGTAAACTTCCTACCATAGGATTCCCATCAATTTGACACAAGCATGCAGTTTGCAAACAAAACATTTATTTTAAAAACAGGATCAATATGCTTCAAGGACACTTGCCTTGCTCCGGCAGATAGGGTTGCTCAAGCGCTTCGAAATCTTGGTTCTGGAAATCCTTGTACACGATCTCTTGAGCACTTCCCTCTACTCGTGATCACACATACAAGAAAATACATACAAATCAACATGATGCACACGTATGAATCAACATGCGATGACATGCATGCATGCAAAGTACCATAATTAATTAACTATGGTTGTTTATTAATTATATGCGAGTAGTTCATACGTGTTCATACGAGTTTACGGGGGTTTTAGGGTGGATTAATGCTGCTGAAAATAAAAATACGACGCAACTACGATCAATTTACGTCTATTAGATTCAATATGGTCGCTAAAATTCGCATCGGGAACATGGCCTACCGTAGATGCGATGGCTTCGATGATCGCAGGATGGGGACGATGCGTAGACGAATTAGATGCGCAAGGTCCTCCGGCGGCACGACGACGGCGATGCGATGGCGACGATGATCTCCGGCGGACGGCGGCGCTCTCCTCTTTTTCCTCCTCTTCTTCCCCTCCCTTTTCTTCTTTTTCTTCCCTGCGGCGCAGCCTTCTGGTCTTCTTCTTCTCTGTACCGGCGGCTTTTCTTCTCTGGAAAGCGGCGGTGGTTATGGGATCGTGGAAAAAACCCTACGAAAGCCTCTCGTATTTATAGGCGGTACGATCGATCAGGGGACCGAATCGGTCGGGCGTCGCGCGGGATTTGCTGCAGCGGGGCGACGCGAGGTGGGGCCAGGTGCAGGGCCGGGCGCTCGGCACGGGCGCGTGCATGCGCCTCGGGGGCGTCGCGGTGCAGGGCAGGCGGTGCGGGGTGCGGGGCCCAGGCGAGCGGGGCTCGCGGCGCTAGCGCGCGGCGCCAAGCGGCAGGGTGGGAGCGCGGGAGCGCGCTGGTCGGCGGGAGTTGCGGTGCGGGTGGGGCCCGGGCAAGGCGTGAAGTGCGTCGGTCGGCTCACGGGAGTCGCGCGGGGGCGCCGGCTCGGTCGGCCTGGCCGGCCGGGCTGGTCCCTTAATTTTTTTTTCTTTTTTTGTTTTTTCTACTTATTTATTCATTCTTTATCTTATTATTATTTATTTATTATTATTTTTTCTTTTCTTTTCTTTTTTCATATATACATATTATCATTAAATATATATTATTATATATATTCTTATTTATTTTATTTTTATACGTTATTATTATTTTTATACTTATTCCCTAATACATGTTTTAGGCTATAATTATTATTTTCTTTTTTCTTTTGCTACACCATATATGTATGGTTTATCATTTTTCTTTTATTCTATTAATACTTAATGCATAAACGTGTATGCAATGCATGATGCAAAAATTGAGGGTGTTACAAACCTACCCCCCTTAAAGTGAATCTCGCCCTCGAGATTCGATAGCGTGGAGAAAAGGTGAGGGAATTCTGCCTTCAAGTCTTCTTCACGTTCCCATGTAGCTTCAATTTCTGTATGGTGTTTCCATTGCACTTTGCACCAATGAATCCTCTTATTTCTCGTGACCCTTTCCTTCATGTCCAAAATCTTGATAGGTTGCTCGACATAGGACAAATCCTCCTGAAGTTCTAACTCGTCCATCGGCACCTGTTCTTCTGGCACCCTAAGACACTTCTTGAGTTGAGAGACGTGAAATACGTCATGTACATCGGAGAGATACATCGGCAGCTCAAGTCGATATGCCACTTCTCCTCGTTTGTCCAAAATCATGAATGGTCCGATGTAACGTGGTGCAAGTTTTCCTTTGACGTTAAACCGTCGCTGACCTCAGATAGGTGAAACTTTGAGGTATACAAAATCTCCAACTTTAAAAGTCAGAGTCCTTCGCCTATTATCCGCATAACCTTTCTGTCGAGACTGGGCAGCCTTTAAGTTCTCCCGTATTATTTGGACTTGCCTTCCAGAATCTTGTATCACGTCGGGACCAAACACTTGATTCTCTCCGGTTTCATTCCAAGACAAGGGAGTCCTACACTTCCTTCCGTACAATGCTTCGTAGGGTGACATTTTCAGACTTGCTTGGTAGCTATTGTTGTACGAGAATTCAGCGTACGGCAAACTTTTATCCCAACTTTTCTCCTGCTTTAATGCACAAGCTCTTAACATGTCTTCTAAAATTTGATTGGTCCTCTCGGTTTGTCCATCCGTTTGAGGGTGATATGCTGAGATGAAATTTAACCTTGTACCCATAGCTTCATGCAGTTTCTGCCAAAATCTGGAGGTAAACTGAGAACCTCTATCCGAGACTATCTTCTTCGGTACTCCGTGTCGACACACAATATGCTCCATATACAATTCTGCTAGCTTTGCGGTCGTATATGTGGTCTTGACAGGGATGAAGTGAGCTGATTTTGTCAACCGATCCACAATAACCCATATTGAATCATAGCCAAACTGAGTTCGCGGTAATCCAACTATAAAGTCCATACCAATCTCTTCCCACTTCCACTACGGGATCTTCAATGGTTGTAACAATCCGGCTGGCCTTTGATGTTCAGCTTTAACTCGTCGGCACACATCACAAAGTGCAACATATTCGGCTATGTCCTGTTTCATGCTGGCCCACCAATAGAATGTCTTCAAGTCCTTGTACATCTTTGTACAGCCAGGATGAATTGAGTAAGGCGAGTCATGTGCCTCCTTCAATATTGTTTCCCGAATATGCCTAACATTAGGTACCACAATCCTCTTTCCAAGCCATAAGGTACCCTGTTCGTCCTCATAAAATCTGAATTCTCTTCCTTCTTGGGTCTTTTCCTTGATTTCCTGTATTTCCTTGTCCTTTGTCTGTCCTTCCCGTATTTCCTGCTCTAATGTTTGGTTGACTTCCATTGTTCCATCTCATTTATGAATCCAAGGTTCAACTGTTCAAACTCCTTGCATAACTCGGATGGCAGCTCTCGAACTGTGAGTTGATGACTTACTCCTTTTCGGCTCAAAGCATCAGCCACTACATTGGCCTTCCCTGGGTGATAGTTGATCCCCACGTCATAATCCTTGATGAGCTCCAACCATCGGCGTTGCCTCAGATTCAGATCCGTTTGCGTAAATATGTACTTGAGACCCTTGTGATCCGTATAAATCTCACATCAGTGACCAAAAACATAGTGTCTCCATATCTTCAAGGCGTATACCACGGCTGCGAGTTCAAGGTCGTGTGTAGGATAATTCAACCCATGTTTCTTTAGTTGCCTCGATGCACAAGCTACCACTTGGCCTTCTTGCATGAGCACACATCCTAATCCTTGTCTTGATGCATCACAATATATATCAAAACTCTTGCTCACGTCCGGTAATACTAACATCGGCGCGGTTGTCAACCTTTTATTTAACTCCTCAAAGCTATCCTAACAAGCTTGAGTCCATCGGAATGCCTTCCCTTTCATGAGTAATTCGGTCATAGGCTTGGCTATTTTGGAGAAATCCTTGATGAATCGGCAGTAATATCCAGCCATTCCAAGGAAACTCCGAATTTCCTTGACATTCTGTGGCGCTTCCCACTTAAGCACATCTCTCACCTTCCCTGGGTCAACTGATACTCCTCCTCCGGAAATAATATGGCCTAAGAAGGAAACTTCCCATAACCAGAATTGACATTTACTGAACTTGGCATACAATTGGTGTTCCCTCAATTTCTGCAACGTAAGCCTCAAGTGTTCCTCATGTTCCTTCTCATCCTTCGAGTAGATCATAATATCATCAATAAACACCACAACGAACTTGTCCAAGTACTCCATGAAGACTTTATTCATGAGGTACATAAAGTAGGCAGGCGCATTTGTCAATCCAAAAAACATCACGGTGTACTCATAAGATCCATACCGTGTCCTAAAAGCTGTTCTGGGTATGTCCGATGGTCTAATCTTCATTTGAAAGTATCCCGAACTCAAATAAATCTTGGAAAACACATAGACGCCTTTCATCTGATCAAACAAATCTTCTATACGGGGTAAGGTGTACTTGTTCTTGATTTTTACCTCGTTGAGAGCTCGCTAATCCACACACATCCTTTGGGATCCATCCTTCTTGTCCACAAATAGAACGGGCGCTCCCCAAGGTGAATAGCTTGGGTGAATAAAACCCTTCTCTAATTGCTCTTGAATGTGTGAGCTCCGCTAATTCCATAGGAGGCATCCTATACGGCCTCTTTGCTATAGGTGCAGTTCCAGGTATTAAATCAATCACAAACTCAATGTCTCGATCGGGTGGCATACCTGGCAACTCATCCGGAAACACATCCAAAAATTCACACACCACCGGAATCTCCTCAATTGCGGCACCGTCCATATGATTCAATTCCAATTGCTTCGGTGCGATTTGAGATGCTTCAAATTCTATGGTGATCCCTTCTTCATTAGTCAACTTCACCGTCTTCGTGGCACACTCAATAACTCCATTGTGCTTCCTTAACCAGTCCATACCAAGTATAATGTCCAATCCTTGAGAATCCAAAACAATGAGGTTGGCGGAGAAGTCTACCCCCCTTATTCTAAGGCTTACTTTTGGACATACTATATTTGTCCTCATCTCTCCTCCAGGAGACTTAACCAATAGAGTAAACTTCATATGAGAGATAGGCAAACTATACTTGGCAACATACTTCGATGCAATGAATGAATGCGATGCTCCAGAATCAAATAACATAGTCGTGGGGTTGGAGATGGCGAGAAACATACCAACGACCACATCATCCTCTTGTTGAGCATCCTCCGTAGAGACATGGTTCGTGTTTCCACGAGCAAAATTCTGTTGTCCACGACTTCCTTGTGGTTGTCCTCCGTTGGGTCTTGGGTTTTGCCTCGGCGCATTGCTTCCTTGACCAAGGCCTGACTTAGGACATTGATGCGCAAAGTGTCCAGCTTCTCCACAAGTATAACACTTCTTAACTCCACCAGAATTATTGGGACGAGCTTGGTTTTGAACATTGGCTCCAGGAAAATCAGCACGAGGTGCATAAGGCATTGGGGCCCTAGGTGCTTGCATAACAGGGCGCTGTTGCACAAACTTAGTTGGGCGCGGTGCAAATACAGGGTGCTGAGCAGAAATAGAGGAGCTGTAATAGGGTGCATTGGGTGGTGCAAGGCGAGGGCGCACATTACTTCCTTGTTGCTGTCCTTGATACGGCGCCTTCCTCTTGATTTCTTGCTCCATCTCACGAATCTTGTTCTCAACCACAATTGCTTTGTCCACAAGCTTCTGGAAGTTGGCATAGTCACAATTGAGCAATTGCACTTGAATATCATTGTTGAGGCCTCTCATGAACAAATATTGCTTCCGGCTGTCTCGGCTCACATCTTCGGGCGCGTATCTTGAGAGTTGAGTGAACTTATTGAGATATTCACTCACACTTGATTTCCCTTGCCTCAAGTTCTCAAATTCTTCTCTCTTCAAGATCATAACACCTTCCGACACATAATGAGAACGTAAACTCTCCTTGAATTCCGCCGAGGTGATCCTCTCTTGATCCTTACGAGCATTGCATAGTGAATCCCACCAATCGGCAGCTGCTCCAACGAGTTGATGAGAAGCAAATAGGAACTTCTCTCGGTCACTGCATTGGACAATAGCAAGTTTCTTCTCCACAGACTTGAGCCAATCATCAGCATCCATAGGGTCGGCAGCTTGAGCAAAGGTTGGCGGCCTAGTCCTCATAAACTCTCCCAATCGGTTATGAGGAGGCGGGGGTGGCGGTGGAGGCATGTGTGGCTGATTGTTGATATTGCTAGCCTGCAGTTGTCCCATAGTTTGTATCATGGTCTGCATGAGCTGGTTTTGCATGGCCATTAGCTGCTCAATATTGATAGCTCCATGAGCAGGTCCTTGTCCAGTATTGTTCTGAGGTACTCCATGGTTCTCCTCCTCACCATTGACATCCCTCTAATTGTGAGTCCTCACCATCTGAAGAAGAGCAATAGGTAAGAATTTAGAAACGTCCCCCAACTATATGCATCAAGGGATATGAAATTAACTAGCTAGCTACACTAGCCTAGGTGGACATGGCAATGCTAAAGCATCCCAAAATCCTCTATTAAGCACACAAGCAAACAATATATATAGCAAACAACACTCCAAGCAAAAACACATCGATTCCTGAGTGCTCCTATGTGCTCTAAAGTGTCCATTCTATCTAGGCTGCATCCTACGGTCAACCTGTGGCTCTGATACCAATCTGTGACGCCCGGTTCCGAAAACTGAACCAAGCTAACGCATATGTGTGCCCAGGATGTTCAACACACATACACGAGTGCAATCACAAAGGAGTATATAGAAAATTACCACAGAACAAGCTTAATTAAGCAAATTTTATTACACAAACCGGATTATCCTCGAATACAAACTCTAATGAAAATTAATGACAAGTTCAACTAATGCAGCGGAAATAAACTAATTAAGCAACTAAGCAAACTAAGCATAAGGGATAGCGCAGCTCCATGCAACACCACAGGCAAAGCTGACGGTAGACACGGCCTAGAACTCTGCATTATCGCTATTAAACTCACAATCCTGACCTGCAACTGTTGGGGGGGGGGATTGCAAGAGTGAGTACATGTCGTACTCAGCAAGTGTGGAAAGTATGACGTGTGGCTGATTCAAATGACGAATGTAATAATGGCTAAGTGCTGAAAAGTACAGTAAAACATTTGAAAAGCAATATATTATATGTATGTGAAGTAATCCCATCATAATCACGAGTAATACCATAATACCAAACTGAATTCATTACCATCATCAATAAGTCCAGATTTCACCATTGCCAATAACCATATTCAATACCAGAAATAAATCCATAACCAACCATAACCATTACCAAACCATAACCATTCCAAATTCCAATTTCCCTCTAATCATGGAAGTTGTCCAGGTGCTCATAACCGGGAGCACGGCTATCATGATAGTTTTAATTAACTCTGCAGAGTTTGTACCTCTTTACCCATGTGTTCGTGATTTCATCACCTTTCGGCGACTAAGAATCCCCCTTATGCCCATGACCCGTCAGTCATATTACACACTTCCGTTGGTGTGTGGCCAAGAGATCACAAAATAGCCTTTACAAAGGGATTACTAGCCCATTTATACCCCACTGAGGTTTCACCGGTAGTGATGCCTCCAACTGAGCACATCTTCAACCAAGGGCCCCCTCTTGAGCCATTCGGATCCCAGGGTAGTCCCGCCAATCATCAACAAACCCAATCCGACTACCCCTTCCCCGAGCATCCACAATGGTCCAAATAGCACTGGCAAAGCCCTAATTAATCAGCTACGCCGCACCCATACTTGGCCTCGTGGTGGCACTGTAGTCCTAGCTTATTCTCGCATGAACCGGTCCTTAGATCTAAAGCAAGCAAACCACCATGACATCCAACCCATCCACATACCAGGCTTGCTTAGATCACCCATTACCAAACTGTACTGACCAGTTCACATTAACCAGAATATCATTAATACATAATTAAATTTGTAGTGTTGTTTGCCATCCCAATTAATTAAGCGATGCAAAAGGTAAAAACCCTTCCCGACTCTCTACCATAAATTCCAGGTGACAAGGGTGGTCAAACAAAACTAGTAAACTTCCTACCATAGGATTCCCATCAATTTGACACAAGCATGCAGTTTGCAAACAAAACATTTATTTTAAAAACAGGATCAATATGCTTCAAGGACACTTGTCTTGTTCCGGCGGATAGGGTTGCTCAAGCGCTTCGAAATCTTGGTTCTGGAAATCCTCGTACACGATCTCTTGAGCACTTCCCTCTACTCATGATCACACATACAAGAAAATACATACAAATCAACATGATGCACACGTATGAATCAACATGCGATGACATGCATGCATGCAAAGTACCATAATTAATTAACTACGGTTGTTTATGAATTAGATGCGAGTAGTTCATACGTGTTCATACGAGTTTACGGGGGTTTTAGGGTGGATTAATGCTGCTGAAAATAAAAATACGACGCAACTACGATCAATTTACGTCTATTAGATTCAATATGGTCGCCAAAATTCGCATCGGGAACATGGCCTACCGTAGATGCGATGGCTTCGATGATTGCGGGATGGGGACGATGCATAGACGAAGTAGATGCGCAAGGTCCTCCGGCGGCACGACGACGGCGACGCGACGGCGACGACGATCTCCGGCGGACGGCGGCGCTCTCCTCTTTTTCCTCCTCTTCTTCCCCTCCTTTTTCTTCTTTTTCTTCCCTGCGGCGCAGCCTTCTGGTCTCCTTCTTCTCTGTACCGGCGGCTTTTCTTCTCTGGAAAGCGGCGGCGGTTCTGGGATCGTGGAAAAAACCCTACGGAAGCCTCTCGTATTTATAGGCGGTACGATCGATCAGGGGACCGAGTCGGTCGTGCGTCGCGCGGGATTTGCTGCAGTGGGGCGACGTGAGGTTGGGCCAGGTGCGGGGCCGGGCGCTCGGTGCGGGCGCGTGCGTGCGCCTCGGGGGCGTCGCGGTGCGGGGCAGGCGGGACGGGGTGCAGGGCCCAGGCGAGCGGGGCTGGCGGCGCTAGCGCGCGGCGCCAAGCGGCAGGGTGGGAGCGCGGGAGCGCGCTGGTCGGCGGGAGTTGCGGTGCGGGTGGGGCCCGGGCAAGGCGTGAAGTGCGTCGGTCGGCTCACGGGAGTCGCGCGGGGGCGCCAGCTCGGTCGGCCTGGCCGGCCGGGCTGCTCCCTTTATTTTTTTCTTTTTTTCTTTTTTTCTACTTATTTATTCATTCTTTATGTTATTATTATTTATATATTTTTTTCTTTTCTTTTCTTTTTTCATATATACATATTATCATTAAATATATATTATTATATATATTCTTATTTATTTTATTTTTATATGTTATTATTATTTTTATACTTATTCCCTAATACATGTTTTAGGCTATAATTATTATTTTCTTTTCTTCTTTTGCTACACCATATATGTATGGTTTATCATTTTTCTTTTATTCTATTAATACTTAATGCATAAACATGTATGCAATGCATGATGCGAAAATTGAGGGTGTTACACCTATTCACCCCCCTCTAGGCCACATTCAATTGCTATCAGAGCCAGGTTCTCCGTTAACGAGACTCACATCTCGGAGAGATCAATGCCCTCTGAGAAGAAAAACGACATCTCGAAGAAGAACATTAATGAGGAGGAACAAGAAACTAAAGCCTTTGATGTGCTGAAAGAGAGCCCACACGATGATGAAGAAGTGCGACAACCAAAAGAAGAAGAGAAGTTGACGGGGAGTGGTCATCACGACTACTCCCGACATCCTTACAACTACAACCGTCTCAATTCAAACAATCACTATCTTTCCATTCCTATGGGAAAACCTCCACAGTTTGACGAGAGCGACTATACCATGTGGAAGTACAACATGAAGATGCATCTAATATCCCTAAATCCGAGTATGTGGCACATTGTTTGCACTAGCATAGATATCCCGGACACGGATGAAGAAATCACCCCAGAACAAGAACAAGAGATTCACAAAAATGCACAAGTCGTCGTCGTGATCACATCATCACTAAGAAGAGAGGAATTCACCAAGATCGATGGCTTAGAAAGTGCAAAGGAAATATGGGATACACTCAAGACAGCTCATGAAGGAAATATGTCGGTTCGTGAAGCTAAAATTGAGATGCTTGAAGGAGAGTTGGGGAGATTTGCTATTGAAGAAGGCGAATCACCTCAAGACATGTACAACCGGATGAAGGCACTCATCAACAAAATTCGTGCCTATGGAAGTAAGAAATGGACGGATCACGAGGTGGTCAAGAGAATGATTAGAGCCTTCATGCCAAGAAATGTCACACTTTGCTCAATGAATAGAGAAAGCCCCGGGTTTCACAAAATAACTCCCGATGAGTTGTTGGGGAAGGTCATAAATCATGAAATGATGGAGAAAGAGGCACAATACGTCAAAGACTTGGCCAAACTTACTTCCTCCAAAAAGAAAGAGGTTGCTCTCAAAGCAACATGCTGACCCAAACACAAAGAAACTTGTGAAGATCAAGACGATGGGCATACAAGCGACAAGAGCACCGATCTTGATGATGAAGAAATGGTACTCTTTATCAAGAAGTTCAAGCGAATGATGAAAAGAAGACACGGCAATAACTCAAATGAAGTCAAAAGCAAGGATAAAGGGAAATCCAAGGCTCGACGTACTTGCTACAACTGCGGAGAGTATGGTCACTTCATGATGGACTACCCTTATGAAGAAAACAAAAGGAAGAAGGAAACAAGACCTCAAGAAAAGAAGAATTTCAGAAAGAGAAGACAAGCCGATCAAGCTCACATTGGCAAGGAGTGGGACTCAAACGACGAGTCCTCCTCCGATGAAGAAGAAGACATGGCCACTATCGCAATCAAGAAACCTACTATGAAGGCCACACTCTTCCCAAACATGGAAGGATGGGATATGAACAACCACACTTGCCTTATGGCTAAGGAAGGCAAGAAAAAGGTACGACTCACTCCTCCTACGCTAAATTCCTCTATTGATGACTTTGATAGCTCTAGTGATAATGAAGAAATGTTTAGAGGACTAAGTAAAATTGCCCTAAAGAAAATGGAAATGTTGTCGAACGAAATCTTTGAAAAAGAGGAACTTCTTAACCGACAAGAAGATATGCTCATCTGTGAAAGGAAGAGATATCAAGAAGTTGAAAAGCTTCTTGAGCTTGAAAGAGAGAAGAACGAGTCACTTGAGGTTGAGCTAGCCTTGAGTAAGGAAACTTACTCAAAGCTAGAAGAATCGCATATTGCAATCAAGGAAGAACTTGCTAACTTGTCAAAAGTTAACAAGATCCTTGAGGTGCAAGTTGAGTCGCTCAAGCAAAGTGACTCCTCTTCCTCCAAGAGCTCTTCCTCCAAAGATATGAGTTCGACAACAATCGGAACTTGCACTTGCTATAGTAAGAAGAATGTTATTTCTAATACTTCAACTTCTCATAATATGCATGCCCCTCCAAGCGGCATCTTTGATAAGGAGAAGATCAAATATGCACGCAGTGCATATATGGTCACTAGACCTCCTAATGTCAAAGATGGCCTTGGTTTTGACAGGAACAAACACATGTCTACACCCAAACATGCTATGAATGGAATTGTCTTTATTAAGTAAAAATCCCATGAATCTTATTTACAAATATTGTTTCATACATTTGATGCTTCCTATGCTCTTATGAAAGCCAAACATGGAAAAGTCATTGCTAAATATACAGGGCCACGCCACAAGAACTTAAAAACTTGTGTGTGGGTGCCCAGGACTCTTTTAACTAACCTGAGAGGACCCAAGCAAGCTTGGGTACCTAAAACCAAGGAATAATTCTTTTTTGCAGGCTTATTCCTCCGGTGGGTCTAAATGGGTGCTAGATAGCGGATGCACAAATCACATGACCGGAGATAGAGGTATGCTTGTGGAGTAAGAATATAACAAGGATCCAAGTGAAGGCATATACTTCGAAGACAACAGCCAAGGAAAGGTCCTTGGTAGCGGTAACATTGAAATATCCGCTCAACACACATTATCCAATGTTTTACATGTAGATTCTCTAGATTATAACCTTTTGTCAATATCCCAACTATGCAACAAAGGTTACAACTGTTTATTCACTAATGAGGGTGTCACCGTTTTTAGAAGAAGCGATGGCTCGATTGCATTCAAGGGAATGTTGAAGGGAAAGCTTTATCTTGTTGACTTCAACAAGGATAAAGCCGAACTCAACACTTGCTTGGTTTCTAAGACCAACATGGGATGGCTGTGGCGTAGATGGCTAGCCCATGTTGGGATGAGAAATCTGCAGAAACTTCTAAAAGGTGGTCACATCCGTGGTCTTAAGGATGTGGTTTTTGAAAAAGACAGGCCGTGCAGCGCTTGTCAAGCAGGAAAACAAGTCGGAGCACCACACCCCGGCAAGAATGTGATGACTACCACAAGACCGCTTGAAATCCTCCACATGGATCTCTTTGGTCCAATTTCGTACATCAACATCGGCGGTAACAAATACGATTTAGTAACTGTTGATGATTTTTCAAGATTTACCTGGGTATTTTTCTTGTATGATAAATCAGAAACTCAGGGGATCCTCAAGAAGTTCTTGAAAAGAGCTCCGAATGAATTCTCATCAACCATAATGAACATCAGAAATGACAATGGGACAGAATTCAAGAACCTCCAAGTTGAAGATTTTCTTGATGAAGAAGGGATAAAGCATGAATTCTCGGCACCCTACTCCCCTCAACAAAATGGAGTGGCCGAAAGAAAGAACAGAACATTGATCGAAATGGCTAGAACTATGTTAGATGAATACAAGACGTCAGATCGATTTTAAGCAGAAGCGGTGAACACCGCTTGTCACACCACGAATTGATTGTACCTCCATCGACTACTGAGGAAAAATCCGTATGAGCTCCTTACCGGTAAAAAGCCTAATGTTTCTTATTTTAAAGTTTTTGGTTGCAAATGTTTTATTCTGAACAAGAAACAGAGGGCCTCGAAGTTTGCTTCAAAGTCCGATGAAGGATTCTTGCTCGGTTATGAATCGAATGCCTACGCCTATCGTGTCTTCCACAAGGTGTCCGACCTTGTTGAAGTAGCACGTGACGTAGTGTTCGATGAATCTAATAGCTCACAAGTGGAGCAAGTTGATAAGTGTGTGCTAGATAAAGAGGAAGCTCCATATGAAGCACTGAAGAAAATGGGACTTGGAGATATCTTACCACAAGAGCAAACACTCGACTTAAATGCACAAGATGAACCTCAACACGGAGGCAATGATCAAGGGGGAGCTCTTGCACAAGATCAAGAGGAGGAAGATCAAGTAGATCAGGACAATCATGGAAGCAATTATCTAGGGGGAGACAATGCATATGAAGATAATGAAGAACAAGCAACTACACAAGCTCCACACCAAAGAGTACACCAGAGCGTGCAAAGAGACCACCCTGTCAACAATATCATTGGAGATATTGCTAAGGGAGTAACTACTAGATCTCGAGTTGCAAATTTCTGTGAATACTATTCTTTTGTGTCTTTTCTAGAACCATACAGGGTAGAAGAAGCCTTAAGGGATCCAGACTGGGTGATTGCAATGCAAGAGGAGCTGAACAACTTCAAGAGAAATGAAGTGTGGGAGCTGGTGGAGAGACCAAAGGCGAACATAGTTGGAACCAAATGGGTCTTTCGGAACAAGCAAGATGAACATGGAGTAGTAACAAGAAATAAAGCATGATTGGTGGCCAAAGGTTATTCTCAGGTCGAAGGTTTGGACTTTGATGAAACTTTTGCTCCTGTAGCTAGACTTGAGTCCATTCGTATTTTATTGGCATATGCTACTCACCATAATTTTAAGCTGTATCAAATGGACGTCAAAAGCGCTTTCTTAAATGGTCCAATCAAGGAGGAAGTTTATGTGGAGAAGCCACCAGGATTCGAAGACCAAAACTATCCCAACCATGTCTACAAACTACGTAAGGCTCTCTATGGCCTCAAATAAGCTCCTCGAGCTTGGTATGAGTGTCTTAGAGATTTTCTAATTCAAAATGGATTCAATATTGGTAAAGCTGACTATACACTTTTCACTAAACATTGTGATGATCACCTATTTGTATGCCAAATTTATGTTGATGACATTATCTTTGGATCCACTAACAAATCTTTCTGTGAAGAATTTAGCAAAATTATGACAGATAGGTTCGAGATGTCAACGATGGGCGAATTGAAGTTCTTCTTGGGATTCCAAGTGAAGCAATTAAGAGAAGGTACATTTATAAGCCAAACCAAATATACACAGGACATTCTCAAGAAATTCAATATGGACAAAGCCAAGCCCATCAAGACACCCATGGCCACTAACGGACATCTCGACCTTAATGAAGACGGTCCAAATGTGGACCAAAAGGTATATCAGTCCATGATCGGCTCCTTACTTTATTTATGTGCATCTAGGCCAGATATTATGCTTAGTGTTTGCTTGTGTGCAAGGTTTCAAGCCGCACCTAAAGAGTGTCACTTAATTGCGGTAAAAAGAATCCTAAGGTACCTTGTGCACACACCCAACTTGGGCCTTTGGTACCCCAAAGGATCCATATTTAACTTGATAGGGTATTCCGACGCCGACTATGCAGGATGCAAAGTAAATAGAAAGAGCACGCCAGGGACTTGTCAATTTCTTGGTAGGTCCCTAGTTTCTTGGTCATCTAAAAAGCAAAACTCCATTTCTCTTTCCACAGCAGAAGCAGAATATGTTAGCCAGTAGTTGTTGCGCACAACTACTTTGGATGCGACAAACCCTTAGGGACTACGGCTACAATCTTAACCATATCCCGCTTCTATGTGACATTGAAAGTGCTATAAAAATTGCACACAACCCTGTAGAGCACTCAAGAACTAAGCACATAGATATCTGTCATCATTTCCTTAGAGATCATTCATTAAAAGGTGACATTGCTATTTCACATGTTAGGACTGAAAAACAACTTGCTGATATTTTTACCAAACCATTGGATGAGAAAAAGTTTTGTGAGCTTAGAAACGAACTTAGTATTCTTGACTCTCGAAATGTGGCTTGAAACGTTGCACATCTGATTGATGCTTCACATGTTACATTTTATTGCTAAAACTGCCCATCACCTCTTTTTCTTCTAAGAAAACTAATTTTAATGCAGAAATCTTGGAGTTTATGACCACTTTTCATTGTTGATTGCCTTCTGGTCATAAGTACCAAGATTATTTGCAAAACTTGTCCTTGGATCACTATTAGTTATCTCTAAATACTTAGTTTTTCCAGTGACACTGGACTAGTCGGGTTTGCCACCGAACTAGTCCGGATAGTCCCTCTTTCCTATGTTTTCCAGGGGCACCGGACTAGTCTGTTCTCTGACCGGACTAGTCCGGTCGGCCGCGTATATAAGCAGTTGGCCGTCCCAAATTTCAAACCTCCCTCCACTTTGAGTTGAGCCCTCACTTCTCAAACCCTACCCCCCAAAAGTGATTTTCGAGTTGAGCCCTCAAAATCCAAGTTTTCTCCATGGGAAATCCTCCCCTCGACAAGTTGATACTCCACTCCGAACTCATCCGGACAGATTCATGCTCCTTCAATGCGGATCTTCAAATCTCAGTAAATTTCTCCCTAAAATTTGACTCTCAACTCTTCTAGTTCTAGCTTGTTTCCCTTGATTCCAAAGAGGACTCTCAACAAAGGAAAGGGGCTTGCTAGTGGTCCCATTGGGCCCCTGAAGATGAAGAACCCAAGTCACCGCTACAGGCAGCGCTCGAGTAAGGATTTCACCGGAAAAGTGGGTGATCTTGCCAATAGCTTCAGGCAAGTTAATGTGTATGATCAACCTCGACAATGCTCAGACCCAAGATTTTGGAGCAACTTCCATACTGACTACTACGAGCATGTGTACATGAAGATGAAGAATCCCGTGGTAGAGAGTCAATGGGTGAATGTTGGATACTTACAGTCGAAGAGATATCCTGCCTTTCGTGACGTGGTTGAGGCCCTGGAGAGGCACAACTTGAAGGATCTGTTTGCCTTTGAGTGTGACTGGAACAATGAGGTCATCACCCAATTCTACTCTACCCTCTACTTTGCTCATGGTGATGGAGACAGTCTTACTTGGATGACTCATGGTTCCAAGTACAGTGTCACTTATGATGAATTTGCAAGGATCCTCCACCTTGAGCACACTTTAGATCATGATCTTGTCATCCACAATCTGCAACCCTTGGAGAAGGATGAGCTCAAATTTCTCCATGACACAGGGATGCCATATGTCCCTCCCACTATCAGGTATTTGAAGCCCTTCTATGTGGTCCTCAATAGAATTTTGAGGAAGACAATAGCCCTGAAAGATGGAGATGTGGGGACTATTCAAGGAACTTTGAGGACCCTAATGAAATTCATTGGTGGGAGGAGGCCATTCAATGTCTTTGAATACATCTACAATGACATTGTGAACATCTCAATCACTCCAAACAGATCTTGCGGGTATGCCACGTACATCATGTACATGATTGAGAAAGTGACTGGACTTGAGTTTGTCAAGGATGTTCATCATACGGGGTTGAAACTGCAAAAGCCCACCGAGTACACTCTACCCTCGGCTCTTGATGCAACTCCCTCCCCTGAAGCTGAGAGAAGGACTAAACAAACTCAGGATGTGAATGCCACAAGATCCTTAGCTGCTCCTCCTAGCTCTGCACCTGCCCATGAACCCTCCGGTGGTGTGCTCAAAATGCTCACCTCTATCTTTGCCTACTACCGCAAGATTGAAGTCAGGCAGAAGAAGCATCAACAATATGTCAATGCCAACATCAAAGCTATCTGTGACAAGCTGGAGTTTGAGCCGGTGGGATCCCCGCCCGCCTTCGAGGACTCCGAGGAAGAGTCTGCTCCGGCGAATGATGATGATGGTGGTGAAGATGAGGACCGGACCGAGACTGAAGAAAAGAGTGGCGATGAGTGATTCCCCTCAATTTTTCCCTTTTTGGTGCCTTGATTCCAAAGGGGGAGAGATTGAGACTAGTAGTTTGAGACCATCTCTAGTTGGTGTCTTTATGTTTTTGTGATCAAGGACATGTACTTATTTTTAAAACCTTGTAATGCACTATTTCTTCCCTTATGTGTGATGCTTATTGTTGGTTGAATGATTATCTCTATGCTCATTATTGATTACCTTTACTTCATCACACCTTGTTGATCACACACCTGATAGGCACCCCACCATAAGGTATGTGCATATGTGAGAAGCTTTCTGTGGATTCATCGTTATTCTCATATGTGCACACCTTATGAAAATCAAGTTTTTTATTCTCAATTGTGATATCTAAAATGGTTGTCAGCAATCACCAAAAAGGGGGAGATTGTAAGTGCATCTAGGATATCCCTTGTGGGTTTTGGCTAATTGATGACAAATATATGAGATCCTAATGAAACAATTGAGATGACTGCAGGACAGATAAGTGAAACAGCTCGGTGCACACAAAAAGGTGAAAAATGGAGTGGTGTCCAAAGAGGGATACTTTGATGGAGCTTGGAAGATCAAAATTAGATTTTGAATGTATAGGGAGTGTATGAAAGACACACTTCAAGAGATCACTACTTTGTGCTGGGGTAAGGGCTTAAAATTAACTTAAAATTCACAACACACTGGACTAGTCCGATCATGGACCGGACTAGTCCGTTTAACTTTCTGGAATCTCTCAAATTGGGAGACCGGACTAGTCCGTGTGTCCACCGGACTAGTCCGTTGAACTTTCTGTAGTCTCTCATATTGAGAGATCGGACTAGTCCGTGTGTTCACCGGACTAGTCCGTTGATCTTTCTGGAGTCTCCCTTCTGTGGAGATCGGACTAGTCCACGGACTAGTCCGTCGAACTTTCTAGAGTTCACCTTCACACAGCACCGGACTAGTCTGAGCTTGGACCGGACTAGTCCGGCAGACTTTTTGGACTTCAAAGTACACTAAGACCGGACAAGTCTGGACCTGCACCGGACTAGTCCGGTGTTAGGGTTTTTCAACGGTTACTTTTTGGAAACCCTATAAATAGAGAATCCACGGCCTTCCAAAAGATACATGGCATATACTGCTGCAAACACAAACCCTAGTGCCGCCACTTTGTCCCAAGAGCCCAAAACACATCTCCCCACACATCTAAAGTGCAAAAAGAGTGAAATCAATTGAACACTTGGATTCGGGATTGGGAGATCGTCGTTCCTTCACTGCGAGCTCTTGGGGTTTGATCTTTCTACACTCATACTCTGCATTGTAATACTTTTGAGTGTATTTGATCACTTCTTTCATTGTAATTCTCGTGGGAGCCCTCATCGTGTGAGGTTGCCCCACAAACTTGGTGATTACCCATGATAGTGGAATCAAGTCGGCCTTCATGGTGACTTGAAGAGGGAAAGGGTTGGAGACTGGGCTTTGTGTGAGCTTCCTCAACGAGGACGTAGATCTCATGGTGAGATCGAACCTCGGGAAAAATACGTGTGTCTTGCGCCTTATTTCCTTTACATTTTGTTCATTAGATCACTTGAGTGCTAAACATCAATCTAAGGCAATTATAAGTTTTCACTTGCATTCTTACATTAATCTCAAACAAAAATATCAGTTTTCTCATTTCCGTTGCTAAAGAAATTTAGTTTCTCAAATAACACCTGATCAACACACATATTTCTAGCACACCGGACAAGCCCGCCCACACGACCAGACTAGTCCGGCCAACCATGTTTTGATGATTCTATTAAGTGTGCAGGAAATTCAAAAGGCCTATTCACCCCCCCCCCCCCCCTCTAGGCCACATTCAGAGCTCACCTCTGTGGTGGAGGTTAGGTCCGACCTCGCAGGACACGTGGCAGCGCTAGAGCCCACCCATACGAGAGGTGGCCCGTCTGATGCCTCTGTCAACATGGCACCTCCAGAGCCCTATCTCATTGGGAGGAGGGGTCCTTACCTGCTGGACACGTGGTTTACTAGGGGATCGTCTCCAAAGGGGGTGCTGAGCTTCTCCTTCGGGTTTCTTGCGGGTATCCTGGACCTCCCATCTGAGACTCATGGGTCCGGGTCTCTTGAACACGTGACGCCCTAGGACCCTGCCTCTATTGGGAGGCGAGGTACCTAGGATGCTCTAGCCTGTGCGCGAGGGTACCCGTTATGTCGGGTACCAACTACAGCCCCATTCAGAACTCCAGTATTACATGTTGCTTCTAAAGGACGTTGAGCTTCAAATGAAGTTGAACGAAATCGAAACCAATCGACGTCGTATCGACCGTAGCTTTTAATTTTAATGGATCCGTATCACAGTTGTCGTAATTCTTCATGGACGCTGACTTGTTTTTTGCACTATGCATGAAACCATGATAGGAAGTTAGGACCTCCGTGTACTCCATCATATCGCATCAATTGTATTTGTCTGCTCGTAGGTTGCTGCTTAGATTTCCAGTTTTGTTGATTGAACTCACTAAATAAGGAAAAACAGAATGATTAGCATAGAAGTATAACACAACATGCTAAATATTGTTAGATGTTAAACAAACACTTACTTAAAATATTCATTCATCCCCTCTATATTAGTGTACATGTACATCAAAGCAACCGTCTTATCATCAGGTTCAACATCATAGCTCGCGCCACTACCAACAGTGATGCCTCTCGTTTTAAAAATGGAGAGGCTGCTACAAAGGGGGTTGCTTCATCCATATTGTATCGCAATGTGGAAACATTAACATTCTGTTTTTTCTGCAAAATAGATGCTTGAAAAATATCCTATCTCCTGAATGACGTATGCTTCGGCGATGCATCCTTCAACCCTTGCCCGATTGTGAACCATTAGTTTAAGACACCTAAGTGCTCTTTCAACGTGGTACATCCACCTGTATTGTACAGGGCCGCCCACTTTAGCTTCATATGGAAGATGGATTAGGAGATGTTGCATTGGATTGAAGAACCCTGGAGGGAAAACATTTTCCATCTTACATAAAAGCACTGGTATCTCCATTTCCAACTTCTCCATCATCTCAGCTGTGATTTCTTTAGCACAAAGCTATCTATAAAAGTAGCTAAGCTCGGCTAACACCTTCCACACCGCATCATTAATGTAGCTCTGAAGCATAACTTGCAGAAGTATTTCCATGATTATGTGACAATCATGACTTTTCAACCCGGTGAGATTTCCAGTCTTAACATTTACGCCTCGTCTCAGGCTAGCAGCATAACCGTCAGAGAATTTCAATGTTTTCAACCATTCAAAGACTACATTATTTTCTTTTGGTTGAAGATAGAAAGAAGAACGCGGTTTGCCACCAAATTCAGTTAGCTCAAGAGTTGGATGTTTACAAACCTTTTCCAAATCCTTACGAGCCTTTATATTGTCTTTTGTTCTGCCTATCAGATCGAAGCATGTGCTTATAATGCATTCGCCCATGTTACATTCCTGGTGCATGACATCAATGTTATGCATTAGGATTAAGGACTTCACATACGGTAGCTCCCATAGTGCACATATATGAGTCCAATTGTGGTCCTCTCCGTAACCAACGAAATATCCAGGATGACCTTCATCTGGCACTAAGTTGTTCAACTTTTCAGCAATCTCCAACCCTTTGAGATGTTGCGGTGGTCCTTTTTTGACAATGGTGTTCTTCCTGAAGGCATCTTTCTGTTGCCTAAATACGTAATTGGGTGGTAACCAACGTCTGTGGCAATTTAAGTAGCAAATCTTGCCACCTTGATTTAAACGAAAACATTCTGTGTCTAAAGCACATATCGGACATGTCAAACAACTATGTCGTCGATAAGGAGTAATTGGCGATGGTGGAGTTAGGCCGTCATTGATAACCGCTCGGGTGGGCCTGGTTTCAACCCATATTGAAGACGGGACCTTATTGACGACGGCCAACCATCGTCGATAATTAATTGACGATGGTACTAGGTCAACCGTCGTCAATTATGGGATAATTGACGATGGCGGGATTTAGCTGTCGTCAATTAATTAAAAGACGATGGAGCCATCGTCTATTATTCTGGCCATCGTCTATTGTTGCGATTCCTGTAGTGTTTGTAGCCGCTCTTGAATCTATTTCTTCTGCTTCACTAGTTCATTAGCAGGCATTCTCCATGACCTCTGAGCTATAGGTGCAGTTACAGGTAGTAAGTCAATGACAAACTCAATGTCTCGATCAGGTGGTATACCTGGTAGTTCTTCCGAAATAAATATGAGAATTTACATACTACCAGAATTTCCTCCATCGTAGTACCGTCCATTCGGTTCACCACTACCTTCTTCGCAGATGGGTTTGGATGCTTCAAATTCAATGTTAACTTCATCATCATTTGTCAATTGCATCATCCTTGTGGCATATTGAATTACTCCCTTATGCTTTCGTAACCGGTCCATTCCAGGTATTATGTTCCGCCCCTGTGAATCCAGAACGATCAGATTGGCGAGGAAATATGCCCCCTTGTCTTAAGGCTTAATTTTGAACATACTATGTTTGTCCTCATCTCCCCTCGTGGGGAACTACCCAACATAGTGTACTTCATGTGAGATATAGGCAAACTATACGTGGCAACATACTTTGATGAGATGAATGAAGAGATGCTCCGAAATCAAATAATATAGTTGTTGGGTTGGAGTTTGCGAGAAACATACCAATCACGACATTGTCAACATCGTTCACCTTGCCGTGAGCAAAATTCTACCATCCATGGTTGCTATGTGTTGCTCCTCCAATCGGTCAGGGGTTCCACCTTGGAGCGTTCTTGTCTGTCCCTGGTTGGACTTTGGGCACTAGTTTGCAAAGTGTTCTACCTAACCACAGGTATAGCATGTCTTATTACCAGTAGCACACGAGAAATTGGGACGAGGCTGATTTTGAGTATAGGCGCCCATGTTGGGAGGGGGCACAGGAAGCAATGGAAAGCCAGTGCTTGCATAGCAGGGCATTGTTGCAATGGTTGATTAAGGCGAGGCAGGTTAGCGGGGCGAAAAGCAGGAGCAGATGAGCTGTAATATGGCTCGTTTGGTGGCGCATAGCGAGTGCAAACATTGCTTCCCCATGGATGTCCCTGATATGCCATCTTCCTCTTTCCATCTTGTTCTATCTCACGGACCTTGCTCTCAACTACAATAGCCTTATCATCAAGCTTTTGGGTTTGCATAATCACAGTTGGGCAGTTGAACTTGAATCAAATTGCTTAGACCCCTCATAAACAAGTATTGTTTAATATTTTGTGGAGCATACCCTGACAATTGTCTGAACTTTATAAGGTACTCACTTAAACTCATTCTCCCTCGTCCGAGACTCTCAAATTCTTGTCTCTTTGGTATCATGACTCCTTCAGGCACATAGGTGAGCGGAAAGTCTCCTTGAATTCAGCCCTAGTGATTCTCTGTTGATTAGCATGAACATTGCAAAGAGCTTCCCACCAATCTGTGGCTGCTCCAACTTGTTGATGTGATGCAAAATGAACCTTCTTTTGGTCACTGCTTTAAACAATAGCAAGTTTATTCTCAATAGATTTCAGCCAATCGTCAGCTTCCATAGGATCATTGGCTTGTGCAAAAGTAGGTGGTTTGGTCCTCATGAACTCTCCTAGTCTATTGTGAGGCGGCGGTGGTGGCAGTGGTGGCGGTGGGGGTACAGGAATGTGGTTGACGTTTGTCGGTGGTTTGGAACCGGAACTGTCGGTGGTTTGGAACCGGCAGATCTCCCGACATTACTAAAGTGTTAGAGGAGTTTGATGTTCGGTGTGGGCGCGCGGAGATTCAAGAAGGTGAATAGTAAATGACGCAGGAGACATAAGAGTTTACATGGTTCGGGCTGCCTGAGCGTAATACCCTACTCCACGGGTGTGTTGGTGTTGTATTAGCTGTATGAACTTGTGTTGAGCGTCAATGGCGCCTGTCTCGCCTCTTGAACCTGTCGTTGGCCTGTCCTTTTATAGTACAAGGGCAGGCCGTTACAAGTTAGCCTGGCCCGACATGTGGCCCCGGCGGTTACTAGTATTGATACCTCTTCAACACGTTTAATTGCTCTTGATGACCATGTAATGGGCTTTGACAGCACCGTTACTGGTGTTAAGGTTGTCCATTTAAGTGTCATTAATATGGTATTAATGACACTAAATCGGGTCTTGAAGTCCTTGATTCCCCTTTGAAGATCCGTAGCCGTTGCGGGGTCTTCCGGAGGTTAGAGGCTGAAGATCCGATGATTGGACACGTGGCAGCTCCGGAGCATACTGTGGGAAACAGGTAGCTCCGGAGCTACCTGACACGTGTCAGGTCCGGAGCTTCTCTCGGTTTGGGGTTAAGTCCGGAGGTGCCATTTCGGTACATGGCCCAGAGCTTCCCCCTTGTGGGCGGTAGCTCCGGTTTGATAGTACACGTGGCGACCCTGGGATTAACCATGTTGGAGAAGCGGGTCCGGTTATATCTGACATGTGGGCCTCTGAAGGTCTTCAAATCAAGTAGATGACTTTTCTTTGAGATCTTTGTAACCTCAAGGGGTGTACGGTTTCTAGGGTACTGACAAGGTTCTTGTTGTTGTTGGCTTGCAGCTGTCCTAATGTTTGCATCATGGTTTGCATGATCTGATTTTGCATAGCTATGAGGCGCTCAATGTTGCTCGCATCAGCACCAAGGTTGAAATTTTCAGGAGCCTTCACATTTTCATCATCACTAGCAGGTGCTCCACTGTCTTCAGCACCACAGGTGTTTCTTTTGTTGTGGTGTCCCCTCGGCATCTGTGGGGAAATAATGTATAAGATAGAAGAATTCAGATTTGAAAGAAACGTTTCCCCAGCTACATGCATCAAGGTATATGAGACTAAGCAACTCCTTTATCAATATATCCCTATAGGATGATGTGGACAGGTGCCGAAGCATCCCGCATCTCACTACTATGTGTGGATGTGGACATTCGCCAAAGCGTCCCACAACTCACACCAAGCACACAAGCACCACCATAGAAAATTCAGCACATTATACTAATTATAGCTATTACGATCTAAGCATCTTTACAACTTCCTCGATAGGGGACCTAAACTTAATTTTGAGAGCCATAGCTATCCTGGCTGCGGGGCGGTGAAGGTGGCCGGTGCGGCAAATCATACACGGGCGCACACTGAAGTGATTTGGGCATCCATGTAGGCGCAGGTGAACTTGCTACTCAATTGTTTTTCGTGTTGGCGCGGATCTCCTCTTGTTTTTCTAGCAAATACTACCTCTTGCAGAGGTGGAGTATCTCCTCATGGGCATCTGCATAGCGATTTCTCAGCTTCAAAAGCATCCGCTGAGATCTATCAATGGCGAGTGAGTTGTAATTAGCTCCTTGTGGTCCAATGATGTCCAATGTACCACTTTTCCAACACGGGTGCAGCGCAAAGCTAGTGTTCCCAAGCTGCTTGCGTTAGAAGTAACACAGCCCGGTGAGCGCATCCCAAGTAGCATCGTCAATGGCTTGCTCCCTGGTGGACCTCCATGTTTGTGCAATGTGCTGAGTGAGCACAACATCTTTAGCGAGAATATTAGCTTAAGCCTTCCATTCCTCACATCCAAGGCGAGGAATCATTTTGATGTAATACTCTGGGTGTAATTTGCAAAGGTTAAGAAACTTCTTCAAATCCCTAGCAACAAATCCTCCGTCGGTTCCATCAGAATGGAATTCTTGAACAAAATGAAAAACTGGATCGTTATTCTCATTTTCAGCTTCAACATGTGGTGGTTCATTTTCCTGGCCATCTCCTTGCAGCTCAACCTCATTGGGCTACTCTTCTTGGTCATCCTCAAGCGGTTTATCTTCCTCTTAGGGTTCTACCTCTTTCGGATCCTCTTCCGTTGTGTTGGAGTGCTCAGCTTCTTTTGTAGGGGAGTTCACTTCCTCCTCCTCCTCTTGGATTATTTCATTCAGATTCTTGTTGGGCCTAAGCTTGCTTCCAAGAGGTGGCAAATGAGTCCTCTTAGGTGCTGTCATCTTAGTGGTAGGCATCTGTAGAGAAAACACGATAACCTTAGAGACGAGAGCAATATAAAACTGGACTTGCAGCAGCCATAAAACAAGAAATGAGGGTGTGCGACAACTCCGAAGAGAGAAAAGAAGTGAAAACGCAGCAGCGATAGAAAACCACATACTTCTTCACAAATATGATTAGTGTGGGGACTGTGGTCCCGCCATTCTTAGAATCACAATGGGTGGTGTCGTGCGATGCAATCCAACAGCACACATGAGAAGAAACACAAAAAAACCAACAGAAATCCTTATTTCACAAGATAGTCATGTTTACAGCATAGTGCAGAACTTGTGTACACATGCGATGGAAAGTATACATACTCACACTCTAAATCTAGCCATGCACAAGAGAAGTCGTCCATGCCTGCAGACGCTTCTCACTAACAACACGAAACATACAAGCAGACACTCAAACAAACTCGAGGTCTCACGGAAAACCCTCAACATAAGCATAAGTAATACCTGCAGATCGGAAAGCTGAATTTGCAGAAATGAACTCGCCAAAAGTAAATCCTTAGTGGGAAGCTTTAAAGTAGCATACATGATCCATGAACAAAGCATCATTATGAATTCCACAATCAAACAAGAGACACTTCATCCATGATGATACTCGCTCAAAGCTGCACAAGCTTCATTCAAGTTAAATGTTCGAAAATAGAAAATGTAATTGGGCTATCCCTAACAGCCAAGGTTACAATAAAAATTATATTCATGGCAGCATATTCATAGTATTGCCACTACTCTTAATTACCGCGTCAGGACTCAGTGACCAAGTATGCTCAATCCATAACCGCGAGCGATGGTGATTGCATGAATAACACTCGGACTGCACAATACGTATGCCCATACTATGGCACACTCCACTGATGTCACACGCAGCCACCTTACCCAATGTTCACCCATATCAAATCTGTTAGATTGACCCGAACATCAAGCTCTCTCAAGGTGCACCTCCTCTATGAGATGTTCATGAGAGAGTTGACTCCCACTGTACTAACAGCCGACAGCTTAAGCCGATTGAAAAGGTTCCAATATAAGATCCTCAAGGTATAATGGTTTCCTAGGTCCCATATAGCCAGTATGCTTTCCGGTACTATTCAAACTCGCTCAACAGAGCCAAGCACAAGACGGGCCTTAACCAACATAGACGGGGCTACCAATCCACCTTCACAAGCGATGCCTCACCCTTCGGGCCAAGAGCACCCTTATGAGCACCAACTTACAAAAATCCCCGCCCATGTCTCATCTTAAATAATGAACGTTATGGTAACATCTCGCGAGTAGCTTTCCCTTACACGACTTCTCTCGCAAGTAGAATTCAACTAATTGAATTGAGATCAATAAATGTGACCAGTCTCGGGAGTAGTATCCAACATACTCGACTTTTAGCGATCTTCTAAGTAAACAACAAGCATAGCAATATAATCTGATGGAGTCTTATTCTACCCCACCCCAAGGATCATTTGGTCGTGCATGTTGAGTATTAAATCAACATGGACCTAATGCACATATCAAGTCTATTCAATGAAGTGTGTATGAAAAAACCTTTAGAAAGGCACTTAAATACAAACTGGGGGTTGCCTGAGGTTGCAACTAGGTAAATATCAATATAGTCAGTGGCTTTATCATCTGGATGAATCTTCTCATCGCTTTCCTCTTGTCCTTGGTTTTACTACTCCTTGGCCAAATCTTGCTCTTCCTTCCCTTGTCTTTGATGCTGCTTGGGCAAATCTTGTTCGCAGCAATGTCCTTCTTTTGCCTCCTCCTCTGAGCGATACTCTTCACTATTCTCCAGTTCTCGAATGCCTTCATCCTGTTCATCACTATCAATATGAAAATGCACATGTCAAGATTATAACTTAGCGAATAATAAGTGAAGTTATTCAAACTTAAGAATGATGAAAACTGAATGATGTAGAGTGCTGGACTTGGTTGTGTATAGATAAAAAGAGAGATCTAGTTGGAGCATAGAAGAATCATAATGTGAAGTGGAATATGCAATGAGAAGATTGCAACTAAGCAACTTAAGAAAAGAATTTGCACAAACTCAAAGATGAGTAAACCTGGTTGGTCATGAGAGACCTGCTGTTGTAATGTTCAAGAACAGGGAGAACCCAAAGTGGAACCATACAGAAATTTTACAGTGGGTTCCTATAGGCATGGAGGATATACCAGAATGTTTCAGCCATGGAATGTGAAGAACATGGTCTACATAATTTTCTAAAGGTTTAAGATTCTCTTAATTTCTATGGGAAAACTGTAGCTTTGTCATGAGTGGAAGTGTGTTTTCTGGATAGTGTCAATTATATGTAGTCTAACAAAATTTATTTGACATTTTTCTAAGCAATATAGTGGCAGATACTGAATTTACAATATTCATCTATTTTCTGAAAATGTTTCTGTTATTTTTTGGAAGTTCTATTAATCCTAGGCAAAGATCCTTAATTAAATTACTTTAAACACCTTAGCTAGAGCTGAACTTTTTACTGGGGTTTCTATGTACTAAAAGGAAATATCTAGCCAAGTTTCAAAATTTTCCATTAAGTATAATACCCAGAATGATTTTTCTAATGCTTATTCATAAAGGATTTTTAGTTTAAATTCTAGGGGATTTCATACCATATAAATTGCAATATTGCAATGTAAATCTAAATAGGACAAAATCTATTTGGGGTTTTTTGGAGTTTTCTAATGGACATGGTGATTTTCCAAATTTCTTCTATTTAAAGTAATTCTTTTCCTATTGAAAAAGAGGTTAGCCGTTGACAACTGGGCCCTACATTCAAATGGGCCACTCTGGGTGAAGCAACACAGTGGGCCAAGGGACTAACCTGAAGCCACACTGGATCGCATGGCACAAAACAATCCGGAGAGGGAACTCTCTGGCTGACAGGTGGGCCGGGCTGGGTGCTTTTTCTACCATGGGACAGTGGTCGAGATCACCGGAGGCGGGCGGCGCGCTAGGGTTTGGACCAGCAGTGGGTGATGCTTCGTCGATGTGGGCTACCAAGGGGTTTTGGCACATCCTTAACAAGATGAAGGGGTCGAATCTGGGAGAATCTCACCGGAAGATACCCAGCTACGGGCGGCCGTTTGACATGAAATCCGGCAACATCACTCTTAGGGAAGGAAGCACAGGGGAGGCTTCATTCCAGTTCCAGGAGGTTTTTGGAGCCCTCTAGAGCACTGTCTTGAATCACTCTTTGGCTCGGATGTAGTGGAACAGGGGCGCGATGGTGAGATTGTGGCATTTTTTGGCGGACGGCCGCGAGAATCTTGATTGCAATCTCCGTGGTTGTGGAACAAGAGAGAAAAATGTTTAGAGTGTCGTACACCACTTCGGAAGCTAGGAAAAAAAGCAACTCCTTGTGATACTCATAGACAGACTCGAATCTCACTGGACTCGGTGTGAAGGTCTCGACAGCCGTATGTGTGGAGAACATGAAATCCGGCTAGCTTGATGGTATTTCCGCCGATTGATTGGTCGGGATAGATGAAGGACTAGCGTGCGGAGCTGTTGGCATGCTCGGATGAGGCCGAGAGGTGTTGGAGACTCTTGCAATGGTGGAGCTTTGAGTGTGTGTCCACGGTGACAATGCAAAACCGGCGAAAAAATAAAATTCCCTGCGGTTATGCCAAGTGAAAAGGAGAAACATGGGAGGGAAACTTCACAGGGAAATTGCCAACCTTTTTGGTGGCTCGGTGGGGCGGAAAAACCATCATGGAGGTCGGGCGTTGTAGTGCTGATGAGGACGGTGAAGAAGAAAAGAGTCTCTATTCTTGTACGACGTCGCAGCAATGAAGACGGCGCCACCCGGGGAGGTAGAGGACTGGCCGGCAGCTTGCTCAGGGACCACTGTTGCGGCTGGAAGTCAGCACATCATTAGGAGGTTGTCTTCCCTCATGGTGCAGCGCAGTGCAAGGGAACAGAGCGGGTGAGACCCTACCGACGCGGAGCAATAGTTGAAGAACGAGGATTATATAGTCTGAGTACGGACTTAAGCAATGAAAATATCAAGCGGGGCAGTCCGGATACGGAAGGAAGCAAGCTGCTGCGTGGGAATGCATTTCATCTTGGTGGCGCTCTGGGACAAACGACGATAAGGATGAAACGAGCAGAGTTGGTATTGCTAGTTTGGGTTACTGACTGGTAGGGCCCATCTATCCCCTTTTGCTCCTTCTTCTAATTCCAATTTCAGCTAGCAAATGCACTCTAATAATTATTAAAATTTTGAAAGGTTGCTAAAAAAGATGGAGAATTCATTTGTGAAGTGATTTATGAGAATTGACAACTTCGAGTTTGAAATCCAAATACCCAGCACGGACTCACAATTAATTGAAGTAACTAATTTCCTTTTTTTAAGTTTTTCATTTGCTGATTTAAATATAACTTTTGATTTAAAAATTTTGAAACCTCCTTTTTATGGTTTGCTATTATTAATTTTCATTTTTTCAACATTTTCTATTTGCTTTTTCTTCCTCTTTTCTATTTGATTAATAAGTGTATTGCTAGTATCATTCAGATCATATAGAAGGCTTGGGAACGGGAGTCGGTTGGGTTTGCATTAGTGGCGGGACTGCCCTGGGATCTGAATGGCACAAGAGGGGGCCCCTTGGATGGATGTGCCTAGTTAGAGACATCACCTCCTGTGAAACCTCAGTGGGTCCGTACATGGTGGTAATCACATTGTAAAGGCTATTTTGTGATCTCTTGGCCATACACCCAAGGTAGTGTAATTTGCATAAGGGAGGTGACGAAATAACAAACTTGTGGGTAAAGTGGTACGACTTCTACAGAGCGTAAAACTATCATGATAACTGTGCTCCCAGTTAAGAGCAACCTGGACCCTCACATGATTAGAGTTATGGACCTGAATATGGAATAATGGTTGGAATTGAATGGGAACTGGAATTGGAATATGGGTTTGGTGATAATGATTCAGTTGAACAGTTATGAGTTGAATATGAATGGTTATGGAACATTATGGATGTTTATGGTTATTAATGCTGAAATATGGTGTTGGACATGATGGTATTGGTAGTTAAGTTATGATGGGATTTGACCACACTTAATGATCATAATATCGCATTTCAAATGTTTGAATGTACTTCTATGCAATTATCCATTTATTATCATCCTTGTTTTAGCTACATGTCATACTTTCCCACACTTGTTGAGTACTACATGTCTTCACCCTTGCTATTCTCACACTTGCTATAATTTTGATTATCTGGAGGACTTTGAGGAGTACTAGGCTTGCGTGTTACCATCAAAACTGCCTGTGGAGATGGAGTATATTAGTGTTTAGTATATCCCTGCTTTGCTGTTATTAGAGCTTGTATTCAAGACTATTTGGATATTGTAATAAGGCACTACAATTATTATTAATCGGACATGGTTATAATCTTAATATCATTTGTGATGCACTCGTGTATGTTCGTGAACATCTTGGGCACACATATGCATCACACTCGGTTCATTTTCGGAACCAGGTGTCACACCCGCGGCTGATGTAAGTTAATGGGCCGACGGCATTAACAATCAAGTTATGTTGGCCCAGGTCCCAGGTCGACGTAAGTAATCAGGCCGATGGAAGTTCCAAGCTTAGTACTTCAACCCAAACCTAGGCCGACGTAACTAGAGGACATAACCCTACCCGCATGGGCCGCGTGCCAAGCCCATTTCACCTTTTTCACGCACACGCCTTTTCTTTACACTGTGATGCCTTCCTCCGCACTGCGACATCCTTCCTCCATGTCGTGCCGCGCTGCCCCACCACGTCGCCGCCATCGTGCCGCGCAGCTGTCCACCCGCTGCCCGCCCCACCGCATCGTAACCGCCCCACCACGCCGCCCTTCCTCCGCACCGTACCGCCTTTCCACGCTGTGCCGCCCCAACTAGCTAGAGCGCCGCCATCCCTGAGTATTGTCCCGCCTCTCTCCTTGTCGTGCCCTGCCATCGCCAAGTAATGTCTTCACCACCTCATCTCCTACCTCGCCTCGTCTCCCGTCCTCGCGCTCTACCTCCATGGCACCCCATTGATGAACCCAATGGATATGGGGGATGCCCTATCTTTTGATGAGAGATGTTGGTGGTGAAAGTATTTGGTGGAGGTCGATGTTGGCTGCCCGACTACCACAACCAGAATGGTGTGGCGCCTTAAGCGACAGTTACACCGTCTCCTGATAACTACGATTTGAGTGGAGGTCGACATTGTGCTACCCAACTAACAAAAACCGCAAGGGTGTTGCACCTTAGCGATAGTTACACCGTCTCCTGTTGTTGTTATTCTTGCCTTGCCAAGAACAGCCTTGAACCTACAAGCATTCGAAGAACAAGCAAGAACAAGATAACAAGCAAACACTCACGCGTGTGATAAGTTGGGATTCTTATTCAAGTTGTTAGAAGGTCTCATTGGCATGTTACAAGGAAGTAGCAATGGCTAAACTTATAGAAAACAAAACCAATGTTCTTCCTATGGCTGCTAGTTGCTTATATAGAGGAGGAAGACTAGAACTCGGGATGGAGTCACGAGTCTTGTTCGGCCTTTTCTGGGCAGATCAAGCATGATCTGCCTTTGATTTTTGATCCAATGGAAAGTAGACAAAGAGAAATTTCCAGCAAGTACTTATTTGCATTAAACAACCTTGGGAGTTGAAACTTATGCCCCTTTTAAGCTGGTACTTGCTGCAGTTATGAGAAACCCTCGAGTGGAGCTGCCTTCATTGCGTTAACCCCTCCATTCCTCCTAGCTGAATCAATTCCCAAGCACCTAATAATAACAGGATCATCAAAAGGATTTAATAGTTCTCCATTTAAAGGGTAATTAATTTGAACAACCAAAAATGAATTCACCTGATAATTAAGTTCACGTGCACGAGCGCGTGTCATTGGACCTTGATTAGCCGCAAGTGGTGAATGGGCTGCTGTTGTGGTTGTATCAACGGTAGCGATGTCCTCATCATCCTCCCCTTCTTGTGATTGAGTTGTCCTCAACTCAAATGTGTCTTCCTCGGCTACATGGTTTCAAATCTGCAATATTAAAAGAGAAAGTAACCCCAAAATGTGCACGCAAGTCAATTTCATATGCATTATCTTTAATTTTTCGAGGCACTTTGATTGGCCCAGCAGCTCTAGGTAGCAATTTAGATTTTCTCAAATGAAGAAATCTATCCTTTCTCAATCGCACCCAAATCAAATCAATAGGTTCAAAAGTAACATGATTTCTACCCTTGCTATCGGCTTGTTGATACTTAGCGTTCATGCTCTCAATGTTTGCTTTAGTTTACTCATGCATTTTAAGAATTAATTTAGCACATCGAGAAGTATCAAAATTCAATTTCTCTGAAGGTGGCAGAGCAAAAAGATCAATAGGAGCACGAGGGATAAAACCATATACAATTTGAAAAGGGCAAAATTTAGCAGTAGAATGCAGCGAACGATTGTAAGCAAATTCAATATGAGTTTGATGTTATGTTTTAGAACAGCCCTATGCATGGTATATAAACTACTGTTCACTACTTCAGTCTATCCATCAGTTTGATGGTGACAAGTCTTAGAAAAAAGCAATTTTGTCCCCAACTTAGCCCATAAGGTTTTCCAAAAATGACTAAGAAATTTGGCATCTCTATCTGAAACAATAGTGTTTGGGACCCCATGCAAATGAACAACTTCTCGAATGAACAAATCAGCAATATTGGTAGCATCATCAATTTTGTGGCATGGTATGAAATGTGCCATTTTAGAAAACCTGTCCATAACAACAATAATAATATCCCTCCCTTTCTTTGTTCTAGGCAATCCTAAAACAAAATCCATAGAAACATCCTCCGATGGAGCACTAGGAACAGGGAGAGGCACGTATAAACCATGTGGATTAAGATGGGACTTCGCTTTTTGACAGGTGGTGCAACGAGCAACAAACCGCTCCACATCTCTTCTCATCTTTGGCCAAAAGAAATGGCTTGCTATGATGTCTTCCGTCTTCTTGAGACCAAAGTGTCCCATCAACCCTCCACCATGTGCTTCCTGCAATAGTAAGATACGCACAGAACCAACTGGAATGCACAATTTGTTAGTTCGAAACACAAAACCATTAGTGAGAACAAACTTGTTCCATGTTTTTCCTTCTTTACATTGCAGCAGCACACATTTGAAACCAGCATCAAAAGCATATTGTTCTTTAATTGTTTCAAAGCCAAAAATATTAAAATCAAGTTGGGACAACATATTATAACGGCGAGATAAGGCATCCACAATAACATTATCTTTTCCTTTCTTGTGTTTGATGACATAAGGAAAAGACTCAATAAATTCTACCGACTTGGCATGCCTAAGGTTCGAATTAGTTTGTCTCTTAGTGTGCTTCAAAGATTCATGAGTAGAATGTATAACAAATTCTCTATACCATAAATATTGTTGCCATGTTTCCAAAGTTCGTACTAGTGAATATATTTTTTTATCGTTAGTGGAATAGTTTAGACTAGGCCCATTCAGTTTCGCACTAAAATAAGCAATATGTTTCCCCTTTTGGAACAAGACACCTCCCAATCCAATACCACTAGCATCAGATTCCAATTCAAAAGTTTTACTGAAATCTGGTAATTGGAGAAGGGGTGTATGCGTTAACCTATTCTTCAAAGTTTCAAATGCAGCCTCTTGCGCCTTGCCCCATGTGAATGGAGCACCCTTCATTGTAAGCTCATGCAGTGGGCCTGCTATGGTGCTGAAGTCCTTCACAAAACGATGATAGAATCCAGCAAGTTCGAGAAAGCTTTGTACTTGTGTGACCGTGATAGAAGTCGGCCAGCTGTGTATCGCCTCCACCTTGGCTTGATCGACTTCAATTCCATGTGGTGTCACAAAATAGACAAGAAAAGAGACTATTTGTGCAAAAGGTGCACTTGTTAATGTTATCAAATAAGTGTGCATCACGTAAAGCATTGAAAACATCACGGAGATGATCAAGATGCTCGTCTAGAGATGTGCTATAGATCCAGATGTCATTAAAATATACTACCACAAATCTTCCAATGAAAGCACGTAAAAACTCATTCATTAATCTCATGAAAGTGCTAGCTGCATTAGTTAGACCAAAAGGCATGACTAACCACTCATACAAACCGAACTTGGTTTTAAGCATTGTTTTCCATTCATCACCTAGCTTCATGCGAATTTGGTGGTATCCACTATGCAAGTTACTTTTAGAGAAAATCATCGAGCCACTAAGTTAATCAAGCATATCATCTAACCTAGCAAGAGGATGATGATATCTAATGGTAATATTATTAATTGCTCGACATTCTACACACATGCGACATGATCCATCTTTCTTTGGGACCAAAAGAACAGGAACAGAGCAAGGACTATGGGACTCACGCACATAACCTTTTTCGAGTAATTCCTATACTTGTCGTTGAATCTCCTTAATCTCCTCCGGGTTGGTCCTGTATTGTGCTCGGTTTGGCAAAGAAGCCCATGGGATGAGGTCAATCTAATGCTCAATCCCTCTCAATGGTTGCAGCCCGGCTGGTACCTCTCGTGGAAACACATCAGCGTATTCCTGCAAAAGGTTAGTGACAGCAGGGGGCAAATCACATGGTATATCGTGAAGTGAGAACAAAGCTTCTTTGCAAGTAAATACATAGCAGATTGCAACATTAGTTTTTTAATTCAAACAAATCAGATTTGGAAGCAAGAAAACAAACGCTCTTCATTTTATTTCATTCTTCTTCACATGCGCAAATTTTGAATTGTCAGTCTTAGGTTATACCAATTCCTTCGCAACATTTGAATTTTCATTTTGAGTAGATTTCTTATTTTTCTCTTTACAAGCTCTAGCAATATCATCCTTCGAAATAGCATCGGGAGACATAGGGTGCAAAACAAGCTTCTTCTCATTAAGCATGAAATAGTATTGATTCGATTTACCATGATGTAATGTATGTTTATCAAATTTCCAAGGTCGAGCAAATAGCATAGAGCAAGCTTGTATATGTACCACATCGCAATCAATGTAATCATGGTAGGAACCAATCGTAAATTCAACACGAACCAAACATTTACCTTAAGCTTACCACTATCGTTGAACCATTGGATGTAGTAGGGATGTGGATGTGGAAGTGTTGTCATCCCAAGCATCTCTATCATGGCAACACATGCTAAATTGTTGCAGCTTCCTCCATCAATAATAATGCAACACGATCGTTCCAAAACTACACACTTAGTTTGGAATAGATTGTGTTGCTAGTTCAGTTCAGCTTTGATCATTTGGGCACTCAAGACACACCTCACAACACGACTCTCATAGTGGTCAGCATGATCAACCCCAATGTGCTCTTCATCATTATTCTTCTTTCCTGCATCTTGTGCAGCAAGCATGGAATATGTTTCATCATCTAAATCACTAACAAATGAGTACTCACCATTTTCTCGTACAATCAGCACACGCTTGCTTGGGTAGTCCCTTCGTAGGTGCCCAAAACCCTTGCACTGGAGGCATTGAATGCCTTTTGTTCTCCCGGTGCAAGTGATGGAAGAAGAAATGTTAGCTGCAGCTTGGGTGGATCCTTTTGTTGTATCGATAGCACATGAGGGTGCTGACTTTGATGTAGTCCTGGGCAACCGATTGGAAGCATCATCCGGAGAATCATGCTTAGGACCAGCAGCACTTGAGTGGGACAACCATGAGGTAGTTCGACCTGCAGAAATGTTCTTGTGCGTCGTCCCTGCACTTCTCTTTCAGCCTTACAAGCAAGATGGAATAATCGAGTGACGTTAGTGTATTCCTTATAAGATAATATGCCCTGAATTTCTCTTGTTAAACCACCCATAAACCTAGCCCTTTGCAGCCTCTTCATTTTCAACTAGGCCACATTGCATCATGCCTATTTGGAGTTCTTGATAGTATTCCTCAACAGATTTGTTGTCTTCCCTAAGTTGTTGTAATTTATGCAACAGCTCACGAGCATGATAGGAAGGAACAAAATGACGAAGCATGATTCGTTTCAAAGCATTCCATCTTTGTGGTACGATAGCTGGATTTTTAGTTTGATACTCATGCCACGAAACAGAAGCAAAGTCAATGAATTAACTAGTGGCATCTCTAACCTTTTCATCATCAGGGAATCATGGAATGCACATTTTTGATCTACTGATAATTCTCAAGATAGATATGCATCCAAATCATATTTCCCATCAAAGGGTGGTATGGGGAATTTAATGCCGCATAGGGAATCGTCATTGTCACGTACCTCACATCGTAGGGCTCGACCACCCATACCACGATGGTCGTGACGTGGCTGCCATCAATACCTGTAAGATCCATCATCAAGCTCGGTATCCGCTGAATACTCCGCCTCAACATATCTTGCAGCGCTGCCAACAGAGTCGTGGCTGTCATCAACACGTATTTGCCTCTCTTCGCGTCCAACCTGTTCCATCCTCTCCAATTGCTCAATGATTGCTGCAAGAGAAGTGTTAATAGCCCCAACAGTGCTTTCTAATGTGGCCAGCTTGGTGTTGGTGCAATTCTATGTCGACTCTAATTGACCAATGTGTTCATTGGTGACTTGAATATCCTTGTTAAGGGCATCAGTGTGCAGGTTTACTTGACATTCAAAATGCTGAACGATGCCCCTCGTACGTGGTGAATGTAAAGGTCCTAAATTAAAAGTACAAAGTTCATATCAGAGAAGTTAAAATTTGAATGGGAAAAATAAATCAAATTGGAAACTGAGAAATCAAACCAATTCAAACTACAATTTAGGAAATTCAAGAATTCAAACCATGCTACTGTTCAAACTTTGCCACAATGAACATCTTAGTTCACCATTAAATTCCAAATAGTCTCTCTGCAAAGTTTCAAAAATTTTGAAGCTGATTTGCTATTTAATTCAGTGACTCCATTGAATTCCATTCAAATTCAAATTCAAATTCAAATTTGAATTTTCATTGAAACATGATCAATTCAAAGTTTTGATTTTATAATCAAATCCCAGATATTTTGTTAAGCCTATCTAGAAATTTTCATGTACTTTGGACACAAGTAGGTGGGAATTTTCATTGTACAGGGAGGATTGGGATGACAGGGCAGTGGGGCCCACTGGTCAGGCTCCCAGAACAGAGGAACTGCCCTTGCCGTAAGTGTCCCGCGCCCCAACCGATCACTGTCGGCGTCGCTGCTCTCCAGCTCACGAAGCAGCTGCGTGGCCTCTCTGGCGGTTATATCAAGCCCTCCTCGTCCCTATCTTCCTCTCCTGACCAAAGTGGAAACACACCAGCACTCCATCGCTCTATTTCTCCCCCGCCGTTGCTCAGCATCGCCGGCTTCTTTCCTCCATGGTGAGCACCTCGATCCTGCGTACTTTCTCATCAATGCAAACAGCAAAGATGGTGCCAAGGCTATGCTCTACCATCTACACCATTTGGCTCATCTCTTTGCTCATTGTTTTGCTGGGATTTAGAAGTTTTCGCGGGCGTCGCAGTTGAGCCGCCGTTGGACCTTCTCTGTTCCACTGTGGAGCCGAAGCTAGGAGCGGTTTCTTGGCCGGACTCCAACAACAAAAAGCTTTGCTTCTGCACCTGCTAACTCATGGTGAAAACCATTCTTCATTTACTCCACTCTTGAATTCGTATTTCCAGTTTTACATTAAGCTATTCATTTAAAGAATGCACTAGGTTTCACTCTAATTCTTTGCACCGGTTTGATAATCGATCGTGGATGTGAGATATAAGCTTCCTGGTGGTCTAGCACAACTCCCCGACCGAATATCAATGAAAATAATTGAGTAATGACTGAGTTTATCAAGTTTTCCCGTCCATCTTCCAAAAACAGAGCACCTCCCCGCCGAGCTCAACACTGGTAACCGTTTCATCCATTTCCCTCCCCATAATCATCTTCCCTAGGATGCTAAGAACATTTATGATTGATTTCCAAGAGTTTGAGCAACGGAGCGGCGGTCCCGACATCGTCGGAACCCTAACTGTCGCCGCCATCGTCGCATCAGGTCTTTCGGCCATCCCCGGGTGGCGCTGACCTCACCGACATGTTCAGCACTTCAGATTAGGGTTAGGCGGCAAGATTTATCAGAGGAGATGGCCGGTAGAGTGGTTCGGCGAGGAGCACTGCCGGGCGCTGCCACGGAAGCGCCACCGCGTCGAGAGGTTGAGGAAAGCCCGTGGGTTCCACATGTTGATCACTAGGCGCCCAACGGGATCTAGTGTGGCTGGTGATCTAGTGCGGCTACGCGGTCCACTCGATGGTCCCCCGTGTGGCCCCTTTCTGACTGGGTCATTTTAAAACCAGTGGGCCCCGGCTGGATTATTCAAATTTTCCTTTTGGAGATTAATTCCAGAATTCGGGCAAACTTTGAAAAGCAATTTCTCCTAGCATACTTGCTCAAAAATTCCCAATAAATTCTGGTAGACTTATCTTGATCCAAACTTTGCAGTGGTGCAATTTGTTGGACATGAAACTCCCTGGATTTTCATAATTAATTCATTTGATCTAACTGCTTGGGAAATTAATTACTCCTGTTCTGTTAATTGGAAAATTCCCAATTTTGGTCAGAACACTATCAAAAATACACTTAATCTGCAGTAAAAATTTCAATTTCGTTGGACTTCAATTACTGGACCAAACAGTGTTCAAATCACCTATGTCCATTGAAAAATAGAAAATGTACAGAAACATTTACAATTTTCCCCAAACTTGTAAAATCAGTTTCTCCTTGTAGAAATCTCAGAAAAATGTGAAACAAAATTTTCCCAGAACCAGAAGAACCTCCTATACCAAGATCATCCACTGTTAACCATGCCAAAGCTCCAGAATTTCAACAAAAATTCAGAGAAGGCTTTTACTGGTTGGAATTTTAGAGACAACAAGCTTCCTTGAACATCTTCAATTTTTGGTCCAAATCTTCCTCATAGAACCTAGTGTCCACTTTAAGAATCCCAAAGCCAATTAAAGTTTTTTCTTACTTGATCAGTGGTTATTATATCCTTTCTATAGTTTCTATATCACTCATGTACTTTATATATTTCATATCATATAGTTACTAAGATCGAGGAGGACCTGGAGGCCTTGAGAAGCATTCTCCCAGAATCTAACTTCCCCTCTGACTCACAACCAGGCAAGCCCCAGTTTGTATTTAAGTGCTATTTCAAAGTTTATATTTGTATCACTTATGTCTAGGATGATTTTGTGCATTAGGGATAAGGTGCTTGTTACTCCACTTGCATGACCCACAAATCCCATGGAGTATTGGGTAGGTCTACAACCCGATGAGTAGAAAATGCTATGCTTAAGTTTCAGGAATC
This sequence comes from Tuctoria greenei, assembly GCA_036927565.1. Lineage (NCBI taxonomy): Eukaryota > Viridiplantae > Streptophyta > Magnoliopsida > Poales > Poaceae > Tuctoria > Tuctoria greenei. The sequence continues at coordinate 119,246,565 of JAYESD010000003.1, read as the reverse complement.
CGGTAGAAGTCGAGTAGTTGGAATCTACTCGTGGGATAGGATTTTATCACACGAGATGAATTTGATAAAAGAATGGTTTATGAATATGAAATTGAGACCGAGCAGCGGGTAGGACGAAACGAGACGTGGTCTCACGTGCATAGGCCTACTTGTGTCGATTGAGGACTGATCCATGTGCGGCTCCGCTGGACAAGTTTGAACTGTACCGGATGCATACTGGCTATATGGAAGCCAGGAAACCGATGTACTTGGTTAACCTAGGTGTTGAGGCTTACCCTACCGTTTTATAGTAGTGGGCTGAGGGTAGCAAGGTGTAATTATCCCGGTGGGCCTAGAAGATGCTCCGTGCGAGGACCTCCTGCCCGTTACGGAATGACTGATTCGGCATTTGGGTTTCCTTTGAAAGGTTGCTGCATACAACATAGTATTAAAGTGTGATTTGATCCATTTATGAAATGGGTGTATGTGACGTGTTATCCAGGTGTGTCCTGATTGCAATCACCGTCGAGTACCGCTCGTTCACTGTATGACGTAGTAAATATTGAAGAAACCAGGAGAATACGATGTATTGAATTATAATTGTTTTGAAACTTTGATTGCTGTCAAATATGATTACTAAAGTTGCATTTATTAAACTTGTAAGCTGCTGTTAATAAATTGAAAATTACGGATCAACTTGTAGGCGAGTCATTTACTGCAATATCTATGCCTATGTTAAGTATCCCTACATGTAGAGTTCCATATTTAGGTGTAGAGTTCCATATTTAGGTGAGACGGTTAAATCTTGTTGAGCCTTCGTGCTCATGGTTGCTATATTAAGTTTTTTGCAGGTGAGACGTATGAAGAAGGGCCCGTGGATGAGGCGATACCCCCGTCGGGTTATACTGCCAAGTGGGAGCCCTGCACGCTGCCGTAAATTTGTGTGTGGCTCGTGTGCAGCGTCCGCAGGCTGGACGGCTGTACTTTTGCATAGCTAAGCTGAGATTTTAGCTATGAATATTACTTACACTGTATATTAAGTATTGTAAAAGACTTCTGCTATTTATATAAATAAAACTTTGTATTTTTTCATATTCTTTTTGAGTGTGCTGTTGGGTGCCGCATTGCATGGCATAACCCTCTGCGATTCCTGGAATGTGTGCACCCGGTCCTCACAGCCTGGTATCAGAGCCACAAGGGAATAGCTCGCTCGAAAAGAGCCTATTTTGAAAACTTAAGAGTGGTAGAGTGAGGATTAGTTACTATACCCACATAAGTTCTATCAAAGTATTAGTTACTTAAGGTGGCAAGCTAACTCATGTGTTATTTTATTCTGTAACGATGCTCTGAAGTCAGGTAAGAGGTAAGGTACGCCACCGCAAGCGGATCAATTGCGGTAAGCTCACCATGCGAGAGTTAGCATGTGATTGTTTCCGTGGCATGGCACGAAAATGTTAATATGAGTCTCTGAAAATTTCCATGTTTTTGAGAACATATGACACGCCATACCCCAGCATGCTACAAAATTAGTGGGAGCCCCCGTCGGGTGGGACAAAACCCGATGTGCCTCCTACTGGTGCAGCACTATGCAAAGACGTGGGACCCCGTCGGGTGGTAGAAAACCCGGTCATGTACCTCGAGAAGTGACTTAGCTCAGGGCGGCCCGTATGGAATGATACGGGACAAATGCTTTTACTTTCATATGTATTATTTTGAACTGTTCGCCCGTGCGGGCTGTGCCGTATGGCACCATATGACTGATCTATCATTTGTGTGTAGATGTAGTACACTAACCACGTTTGAGTAGCTCGAGTAGAAAACATTTGCGAGTGAACATCATTACTGCCACCGTTGAGACATATGCCGAAATACCGGCTTAGGAATTTCTTTGGTGAGGGCATAGTACCGGTATTGCATTCGAGTTTCATCAGGCACGTCGATGATGCTATCCGTGCTGGTGTTGTTACTCGACAACAAATAAAAAATTCCAACTTAGGACTAAGTTAAATATGTAATCTCTGTTTTGAAACGTGCTGGTCAGATTTACAATTGATTGTGTGGTCGCTTGGATAAGCGGACATATGGTATGGGAACTTGAGGAAGTCATCCACAAGTTTCATTTTCAGCTCCAAGACAGATTTGAAGATTGAAAACTTGAAAACTTCATTTGAACTTAAATTGCCCAGTCCATGGTTCAAACTGTGAACTGGGCAGAAAATTGACTAAGTTTGGAACAGCATAACTTCCAGTATATTTCACCACTGAAGGTATACCATACATGGTTAGAAAGTTTAGATATTCCTCTAAGACTCTTATGTGCATCTTCAGATCAGAATCCCCTTGTAAACTATTGAAAAATTCAAATTTCCAAACTCTGCTAAATCTGGACAGAGACTGGACAGTTTCTGTACCCTTTCACTGTCTTGATCACATCTCTTCGTAGAATCGACGAATGACTTCATATAATGCATTTCTGTAATCCTGAGGATGTATACGACAATGCTGTAATTTATGATTTTTGCATATGTTGATGTTTTGTATCTGGAAAAATGTAGACAAAGTCAGCCTTAAACAAAGGAGATGCTGTCAAAATTTTCCAGAAAACTGTCAACTTGCCAAAATCATATCTCATTATACAGAAATGATCTGGAGGCAAATAATACATTATGTAAAGCTATTTGAGTATACTACGATTTTGTATTGTAACTAAAGTCCTGAATGTGCCTCTAACTGGATGAAAATTTTGAATTTCTCCAGACTTGTCAGAATGAACAGAAACTGAGACAGAATTCCAGTGTTATGTTTCATTTAGCATTTGAATTTGAATTCACTTTCATAATTCAATTTACACATCCATGATCTGTTTATCAACAATGTTTGTTGAATTTGAGTATTTGACTCATTTAAGTACTTCTATTATAGATGACGGATGTGATGCTATTGCCAGACGGTTGGGTGTTCTCCATGTGCGCTAACTGTTCGGGCTTCCCGAGCATGCTGCGGGAGGTGCTCCAACAGTTTGGCTTCATCGAGATGCCTTGCTATTGGAATAAAGAGATGGTTGACAGAGGCGTACTGTTATGTACCGTCCTGGTCGACATCCTGGCGAGTCCGCGTTTTTATGGATGGGCTCCTTTTTTCGACACTATCCAGGGAGCTCGCTTGGAGGACATGTGGGCCATTGCAGCGGGCGAAGCGCTTATGAAGCTTTGCGAGCTTCATCAAGATGCCATGGCTGGGACACAATTTGCTCTTCTCCCGGTCCGTGGTGCTGCTGGTTTTGAGTGGCAATGTCGTATGGTTCCGGCCTATCAACCATATGGCGACACAACCACGACAACACTTGGGACTTATGTCGCTGCATCCAGCATGGTGGTTCTCGCACAGGGTGCAATTCTTCGGGATCAGATCGTAGCCTTGAGACAAGCAATGGAACGGGGTGACACTCTTGATTTTATCAATGAGAACCTACATTCGTTCCTGGCTCCAACGAATCACCGACTGAATCAATGCAAGGATCAGCTGCATCACGTTCGCGCTAGACTGCGAAAAGCTTGCTCCGAACTGAGGCAAACTCGCATGGAACTGCAGCAAGCTCGTGATGGACTGCAGGCGAGTCAGTTGGAGGTGCAACAACAGCAAGAGAAGCTGTTGGTAGTCACCGAGGCACGAGACGAAGCCATCGAGGAAGCTCAGAATTGGGAGTATGAGGCCGACCAACTTCGTGATGACGTGATTGAGGCTGAAGCACAATTGCAACCAGTTGTGTATCCACCGGCTCATGAGATACCGCTGAATATGGGTGAGCAAGTGCCTTCAGGTTCTGAGGAGGAGGAAGATCCTGAGATACATGAGTACGCCGATGGTGATGCATCGGAGTAGGATGGGGCAGCACTACTGCCATCATGGGGCAACATATAGTTAGTGGTTGCTCGTGTTTATTTTGTAGCCATGTTTGTGTCAAATTATAAATAGTAGTGGGTGTGTATGAGATGACAAGATGTGTATGCCATGTCATGGAGACCAAGTATAGTTGAGATGCACTTCTATAGTGGGAGTCTGTCATTTTGAAAATCACTATTGTAAACTTGGTCATGAGATAATATATCTTGTATAAAGTTTGTACTTTATCAATATATGTGAATGTTATGCAATTATCACATTGTCAATACTTGCACTACTATTGTATAAAATGGATGAAGAAAACAAACATGTTGCTGATTTAAATCATGTCGATGCAGAATGGTGCGTACGCGTTCAACACCCGAGATGGGAGGCTTGAGCCGGGGTCGTGAGGATGAATCTCTGACCCGGGAGCAAACCGCGACACCACAACAACAAGTCCCTCCACCACCACCACCTGAACCTCCAAGGACGCTCGCGGAGATTCTGGCTGCAGTACTCGGCTCGCGCGACGAGCAAACCGAGTTACTGCGTATGTTGGCGCAGAATTCGTCCCGTCAAGGGGACGACAAGTCAATGGGCAACGCCAGCCCCAACAGAGTTCATATTTGGATTTCCTGGCGACGCATCCACCGGTCTTCACGGAGGCCGAGGAGCCTCTGGAAGTGGACAACTTTATCCGCACCCTTGAGTCAAAGTTCAGTTTGCTATGATGCACCGAACAGCAGAAGGCGCTATTTGCAGCGCAACAGCTTCAAGGATCCGCCGGTGCTTGGTGGGCGAACTACATCGCCTCACTGCCGGCTGGTCATGCGGTCACCTGGACCGAATTCCAGGAGGCGTTCCACGCCTACCATATACCTCCCGGAATAATGAAGAGGAAGATTCAAGAATTTTTGGAGCTAAAGCAAGGCGGGAGGAGTGCCCATGAATACTCCCGCACATTCAATCACTTGGCGCAGTACGCGTCAGAGTATGTTGGGACGGAGGACAGGAAGCGAGATATTTTCTTCCAGGGTTTGAACCCCAAGATGAAAGTTCAACTTGCGCAATGCAACCGCGGCACCTTCAACGACATTGTCAATGCCGCGATTGTACATGAAGATGCTCAGCGCGAGGTTGTTTCTGATATGAGGAAACGGGGCGCGCTGTCAAGCAGCAGTGGGGGTGGTCCGCAGAAGTACCGCATGGTGTATCGCTCTCCATCTGGTCAGCGATGGCAGCCACCGGCGCAACGGCAACAATTCCGCGGTCGTTTTTTCAATGCGCCTCATTTCCATCCACCATTTCCATAGCAGCAGAACAGGATGGTCCCGCGTGCGTATCCACCTCCACCATGTGCACCAGGATTCCGTCCGCAGCTTGGCGGGAACCCGATACAATACATGTGTGGCCGTGTCGGGCATTTTGCGAAGGACTGCCCCGAACAGCGACAAGGGAGGGTGCAAGCGCCATATCAGGGTGCAGCTCAACCCCGCAACCAGCCAAAGAAACCTGCAGCAAAACCCGGCAACATCCACCACCTAGCTATCGAAGACGTGTCGGAAGGCGAACCCGTCTTCGCGCGTACGTTTTCTCTACTCCAAAATCCCGTAGTCATATTATTTGACTCCGGTGCCACCCATAATTTCATTAGCCAATCATATGTCATCAAATAACAATTACAAATCATTCCCACAAAATGTCCATATTTGATTTTCTCTGCGGGTTGGACAGTAGCAACGGGTAGAATGGTCTATAGAGCACCACTTCAGTTGGGTTGGAATCTATATCCGACTTCTCTAATTATATTAGAGAGTCAGAAGCTTGATGTCATATTAGGAATGTCGTGGCTGCACCATCATGGTGCTGTTCTCGACATTGTTCCACGTGAGGTCCATTTGAACTCCACTATATGAACCACACACTCTCATTCTATACCGCCATATCCAAGAAATTCCAGCCACATATAACACAGAAGCCACAAAGCTTGAAGACATTCAAGTCGTCCGTGAATATCCGAACGTGTTTCCCGACGACCTTCCGGATATGCCACCGGATAGGGACATCGTGTTCAAGATTGAACTTATTCCGAGAACCACGCCTATTTCTTGAAGGCCGTACAAGATGGCACCAAATGAGTTGGCAGAATTAAAGGAGCATTTGAAAGACCCATTGGACAAAGGTCTTATACGCCCAAGTTTATCACCTTGGGGATGCTCCGCATTATTTGTTGAGAAGAAGGACAAGATGTTAAGTCTATGTGTGGACTATCGTCCTCTCAACACCGTGACGATCAAGAACATGTATCCACTACCGCACATTGATATTTTATTCGATCAATTAGTGGTAAGTATCCACTGCAAAGTACCTCTTGTTTACTGCACTGTGACGTAGTAAATACTGAAGAAGCCAGGAGAATACGATATATTGAATTATAATTGTTTTGAAACTTTGATTGCTGTCAAATATGATCACTAAAGTTACTTTTATTAAACTTGTAAGCTGTTGTTAATAACTTTAAAATTAAGGATAAACATGTAGGCGAGTCATTTACTGCAATTTCTATGCCTATGTTAAGTATCCCTGCATGTAGAGTTCCATGTTTAGGTGAGACGATTAAGTCTTGCTGAGCCTTCGTGCTCACGGTTGCTATATTAAGTTGTTTGCAGGTGAGACGTATGAAGAAGAGCTCGAGGATGAGGCGATGCCCCCGTCGGGGTATATCGCCGAGTGGGAGCCTTGCACGCTGCCATAAATTTTTGCGTGGCTAGTGTGCAGCGGCCGCGGTCTGGACGGTTGTACTTTTGTATAGCTAGGCTGAGAGTTTAGCTATGAATATTACTTCCCCTGTATATTAAGTATTGTAAAAGACTTCCGCTGTTTATATAAATAAAACTTTGTATTTTTCGTATTCTTTTTATGTGTGCTGTTGGGTGCCACATCGCACGACACCACCCTCCGCGATTCTTAGAATGTGTGGACCTGGTCCTCACAGTTAATGTGGAAATGTCTCATTCGCATCAGCTGACATGGTTAGTAAAGAAAGAAAATACAACAATAAGCCGATTAATCCTAGCAATTGCTAAGAGGTGGTAGGACACAATCACTTCCTCACTAGCAAGAAATCAATCTCTTACAAGTTCTTACCACGCGATGCAGGTGGTGCTGGCAAACAGCAAAAACAATAAATGGTGGCTGCCAGCACAACCCTATGGTGTTGTAGATGATTTTGTGGAGCTGTAGGTGGCAACTAGAAATGAGTTGAACAAAGGAACAACTAGTACCACATTAGTCACAGAAAGTTGAATTAACGTTCCATGATGGTACTTTGCTGGTCTTAGTCTAAACCGTGATAGAGACACGAGCCGTTACTCCACGTGATGTTAAATTTACTGTAGTAGAAAAGTTCAGACAGCACTAATGTTGTGTTTTAACAAAACGTTCAAAACAGCAAGTTGAACTCGAAAACTTGAAACAAATGTTACACAAACTTTTTATTTTTTTGTACTGAGAAACATTTTCTAGAAATTTTAATTAGTGCGGCTTTTCTTTCTTTGTACGTGCCTTTTTCTTGCTGATCCGTTCGGCTTTTCTTTTGCACTTGCCTTTTTCTCAACTTTCGATAGATAATGAAAATGGATTGAGAACAAAGTGCCACAAACTTGAAACTCTAGCGGTGAAAAACTTAGGAAAAGCAAATCGACACAAAAAGGCAACCGTGAATTCAACAAGTCGAGAGCTAAGTAGCCAAGCAAAAGGCTCAAAAAGTTTTTATAATTTTTTAGAGTGAACTTTTGTAGGCAAAAGTGGACTGTAGGTAAATGAAGAACAAGGAGAAGGAAATATCTCACCGAGCAACCTGAATTCTGATACCACTTGATGAACCCAATCGGTACGGGGGATGACCTATCTTTTGATGAAAGATGTTGGTGGTGAACGAATTTGGTGGAGGTTGACATTGGCTACCCGACTAGCACAACAAGAATGGTGTGGTTCCTTGAGCAACAATTACACCGTCTCCTGATAACTACGATTTTGATTGAGGTCGACGTTGTGCTACCCGCCTACAACAACCACAAGGGTGTTGCGTCTTAGTGATAGTTACACCGGCTCCTGTTGTTGCTGTTCTTGCCGTGCCAAGAAAAGCCTTGAACCTGCAAGCAATCGAAGAACAAGCAAGAAAAAGATAACAAGCAAGCACCCATGGGTAAGATAAGTTGGGGTTTTGATTCAAGTAATCGAAAGGACTCGTCGACACTTGCGTTACAAGGAAGTAGGAATGACTAAACTTACAGAAAACAAAACTCAAGTTCTTCCTATGGCTGCTAGTTGCTTTTATACGGGAGGAATACTAGAACTCCGGATGGAGTCACAGGTCTTGTTTGGCCTTTTCTGGGCATCTCAAATGTCATCGTCATTTGATTCTTGACCCAATAGAAAGTAGACTAAGAGACCTTTCTAGCAAGCACTTATTTGCATTAAACAACCTTGGGAGTTAAAACTTATGCCCCTTTTAAACTGCTACTTGCTACAGTTACGAGGACCCCTGTGGTGTAGGAACTTTCATTACATTAGTCCCTCCACTCCTCCTAGTTGGATCAATTCCCAAGAATCTAATAATAACAAGGTCATCACAAGGCTTTAATAGTTTCCCATTTAAAGGATAATTAATTTAAATAGCCAAGAATGAATTCACCTTCTAATTAAGTTCACGTGCACGAGCGCATGTCATTGGACCTTGATTAGCCGCAAGTGGTGAATGGGCTGCTGTTATGGTTGTATCAATGGTAGCGATGTCCTCATCACCCATCGCCACTGCCTCACAACCTCGCTACCAATGCCCCCCACCCCGACGGGCACCCCACCCCACCCCGATGCCGCCCACCACACCCTGACACCCCCCACCCCCATCCCAATGTTGCCCACCCAACCCCGACGCCCGCTGTTGACGGTTCCTACGCACTACTAATAATTTATCTCTAGCAGCAGTGTCAGAATGCTTGTTAATAGATTTTAGATTATACATATAAATTTGCAAGGGTACGAAAACTATCGATGTAGCATTTTCCCTCTAAGAGTATTCCCAAAGGGTGTCATTTATATTCTCCCAATGGAAGGCTAGATGGAAGCAAAGCAATCATCCTGTGGAGAGGCTACATTGATCTAGGTAAGGTTCTAGCAAGTATGGATAAATGATAGTTGGAGTAGTGTGACACAAGAGCATTCTATCATAAGGGGATACATGAGGTATAGAGGGACTAGGCTAAGGGTTAGGTAGAGACTCCTACGATGCTTCGAATGTACATACACATAGCCTAAGTTAGTTACTAATGATCATGCCAATTATGAATTCTCATGCTAAGTGGATTAATGTATCGGACACGGGTTTACCCCTAGCAATACTAAGATGACTCCCGCCAAGAGTCTATGGCATAGCTGAACGTGGAGGATTACAAAGGACACATAGGGTTGTCACCACCTTACTGCCTACCTCTTCAATCCGTGGGTGTACGAGACATTCAATGTTACTCATCCATCCTAGCTCCATTCTAGCATATTAAGTAATCACCTTAGGAGCCTAGGCACAAGCCATCCTAAGGCAATGAACTAAATCATCATTGAACCAATGTTAATTTATAGCATAAGTGATTCATATCAACATAATCATGTCATAGCTAATTAGACTATAGTGGGGGTTTGTAGTGTTTATGATGATATAGTGAGAATGGTATAGCATAATCATAACTACTAGTCCTACCAGACATATGGAATCCACAATCAAACAAGAGATGCTTCATCAAAGTATCTGAACTATAGAAGACTAAAGATAACATCTTTATTAAGAATAAAGTCACAAATACAAATAAGAATATAAGAGCCATACCTTTCTCAATTTGGAATTGGGAAGAGACACCTTCTACTCCTCTCCTACTTGGACTATGGACTAGAGATTATCCTCTCTATAGACTATGCTCCTCTAAACCTTTGGAGAGTAGTGGATACAATGAATGAATACTCATGTGGTGTGTTTGTCAATACCCTGCGTACTGGGTACCCCATGATACCGCAAGAAACGCTAAGGAGTTCCACCGGTCCAAGTTGGAGACCTCCGAAGACCGCACGTATTACACGGTACTGGACCCCCCTCTCTCGTTTGGGTAGATCCGGCATTGCCACGTGTAACACAAGGCCGGACCTAACTCCCTTCATAGGAAAGCTCCGGTCTTGCCATGTGACCAATAATCCCGGACCTAACCCCTGGTAGTGGGGAGCTCCAGTACTCCCATGTGTATAGTGGCCCCGGACCTGCCTCCCCACAATGGGAAGCTCCAGAGCCGCCACATGTCGGGCTTCCAGACCTAGGACCTCAACGGAAGGCTGACCGATCTCCAATGGCTCGGACTTTCAAGGGATAGTTTAAGAGACAATTTCAAGACCTGATTATGTGTGATTAATATTATATTAATGACATGCGATTAGTGGGCTGTTAATAGGGGTAATGCCGTCATTAAGGCACGGTATCACACTGTTAATCACCCTTAATACTCATAGATCGCGTATTAGGCTATTAACTACGCCAGGGCCACATGTTGGGCTAGGCAAGTTTTGCAATGGCCAGTCCTAAGACTATAAAAGGGTTGCAATGCACGGTAAACGGGACAAGCAAGCTCACAGGCTCACTAGCGCCACTCACATTCATACATACAACACACAACCCGTGGAGTAGGGTGTTACGCTCAGGCGGCCCGAACCATGTAAAATCCCTCATGTCATCATCTTGTTCGTAATCTCACGTGTTCCCCAACCAATCAATAACCTCCGCAGGGCTATGATCTAGTAGTATCGGGGGAAGTGTCGATCGCACACTTCGACATTTGGCACGCCAGGTAGGGGGCCTTTTAGATTTCAAGATGGTGAACTCCACCGTAGGATCATCCAACGGCAATGCTACACAACCTGCTGGGGGGGAATCCCTCCAATGCGCAACAGCTAGCAAGTGCTGTTGTCCCGCCCGGTGTCACACCACCTCCACCTGCTGAAGCTAACAATGCTGGATAGTAGGATAGGATCCTAGTGTCGTTCACTGCATCGACACACAACAACCCCGAGAACGTGCTGATCGTGCGCGTACTCTTCTAGAGCGCCCAACAGTGCGCGCTGAAAGCACCTCAGGGTGCGATGGAGCAGTGGCGCGCTGATGTGCAACATTTGGTTGCAGTCGCCGCCGATGCCATCAACAACCAAGGTCCTCCCCCTTCTGGGCAGGCACCTTTTCAGTGTAGGACCTTGTCTGGAAGACTTGGTCCTACAATAACATAGCACCAGAGGCGTGCTGTGTCTCAGCAGGTGACGTCGCTTCCCTCCGGGGCGCATCGTACTCACACCACGTCGAGACTCTTGACACATGATCTGCGATCAAAACTCGACCGCCGTTATAAATAGAAGGACGACCGTGTCCACATTGAGCGTGCTCGTGAAAGGTGAGAGGCTGGGGAAAACCCTCCTCCTTCGGGAGTGGGGTGCAGCTGTTCGGCCCTAGCCATGTAACTTCGCATGGTCCGCTGGTCGTAGAAGTTCCAGCCTCATCTGCCGGAGAAATTCGTTGGGACTGTCAACCCCGCCGAGTTCCTCTAGATATACTCCACCACCATTCTAGCAGCAGATGGCAATGAGGCTGTGATGGCCAACTATTTTCCAGTGGCTTTGACTAGAACCGCTAGGTCCTGGTTCATGAGTCTACCGCCTGACTCTATCAACAGCTGGCCGGAGCTATGCAACCAGTTCACTACAAACTTCGGGAGTTCCTACAGCCGGCCCGACACCAAATTGGACCTTTTTGGTGTGCAGCAAAAGTCGGGAGAATCGCAGCGATCCTTCATTCAGCGGTTTTCTCAGGTATGCAATATCATTCCCTCTATGTTCAATGCTTTAGTCATAGTGGCATTTAGACAGGGTGTGAGAGACTAGAAGACGTTGGAGAGGCTGGCCACGAAGGAGGTCACCAGCATCACGGAGCTATTCAGCCCGACTGACAAGTGCGCCCACGCTGCTAAGGGCTAGGAAATGCACTACAAGCCAGCTCCGGAGGCTAATAAAAAGTCCTCCAAAGATGAAGCCACTACCTCCGGTGGTGGAAAGAAGAAGAAAAAGTCCAATGGCAAAAAGAAGCTGTCGGCCAACACACCTACTGCAGCGGCAGCTGCAGCTCCGGGTGGCCGGGGGCCACGCCCCGAAAAGCAACCTCAACCTTCATCAGAAGACGGCGGTGGTCCAAAGGTGTGGTGTCCGATCCACAAAACGGACAAACATAGCCTAGAAGACTGCTAGGAGGTCCAAAATCTTGTCGAGCGCTACAACAAACGTCGAGAAGAAGCTCCTTTCCGCCAGCGTTAAGGAAAACCAAAAGTTAACGAAGCTCCGGCTGATACGGAGCTAGGCTTCAAGGCTGTCTACAACACAGTCCACGAGGAACATGGTCAGAGCTTGCCAACTGCCACTGATGGTGTCTCCAACCATCAACAACGTCCAACTCTGCCATGTCTTGGTAGACGGAGGCGCAGCGCTCAACCTCTTGAGCTTTGAAGCATTCATGAAGATCAACCTCCAACTCTCGGACCTTCGCACCTCACGCCCATTCTCTGGGGTAGGTCCGGGGGCCATTAGTCCTGTCGGATCCATTACACTCGCAGTGGCCTTCGGGGCTCGGGAGAAATACAGGACCGAGAAGCTGGTCTTCGACGTTGCTCACATTAGCTTGCCCTTCAACGCCATCCTAGGTAGGCCTGCCCTATATAGGTTCATGGCCACAACTCACTATGGCTATTAGGTGTTGAAGATGCTAACACCTTCGGGCGTTCTTCGGATCCGCGGAGATCGCACTGCAGGAGTCACCGCGGTAGAAGAACTCCACGCACTTGCAATTGTGCAAGAGGGGACATATGGCAAAGATCTAGCTGCTCAACCTCTGAGCACTCGTCATCAAGGATCAACATCTGCACCACACATGCAGCCAAGCAGCGACACAGATGTTCCCATCAAAGTCGTCCAAATCGGGTCCGATGTTGCCCAGACCACCCGTATATCGTAAGGTCTGCACAACAATTAGGAACTCACGCTCATCACTTTCCTCCAGGGGAATGTTGACATGTTTGCCTGGCAATCGTCACAAATGCCCGAGATCCCTAGGTAGTGATTGAGCGCAGCCTGAAGATTTATGCCGACGCACGGACAGTACACTAGAAGCCCCGAAAACAATCAGTCGAGCAGCAAACCTTCACCCGTCAAGAAATCAAGAAGCTGCTCGAAGCTGGTTTCATCCAGGAGGTTCATCATCCAAAATGGATGGCAAATCCAGTCGTTGTACCCAAGGCCGATGGAAAACTTCAGATGTGTATCGACTACACCACCTTGAATAAGGCATCTCCAAAAGATCCATTTCCGCTACATAGAATATATCAGATAGTGGACTCTACCTCGAGGTGTGAGTTACCGTGTTTCCTAGATGCATATTCTGGATACCATCAAATCCAAATGTCTAGGGAAGATGAAGAGCATACTGCCTTCATAACAGTAGATGGATTGTATTGTTATACTGCCATTCCTTTTGGTCCAAAAAAACGCTGCTTCAACTTTTGTGCGAGCTATGCACAAAACATTTGGAGAGCTAATCAGGGACTTGGTGGAGGTGTACATCAACGACATCATCGTGAAGGTCAAGAACAAGGAGTCACTCCTTGATAACCTACAAGATGTCTTCGACAAGATGTTCGTGATGCGCACTAAGATGAACACAGACAAATGTGTCTTCGGGGTTAGCTTCGGGAAGCTCCTCGGATTCTTGGTGACCCACAGAGTAACTGAAGCAAACCCGGCGAAAATCAAGGTTATAGAAGATATGCGGCCCCCAGCCCACATCAAGGATGTCCAGAAACTAATTGGATGTCTAGCTGCGCTCAGTCGGTTCATCTCAAGACTAGTGGAGCGGGCACTTCCCTTCTTCAAGCTAATGAGGAAGATCGGGCCTTTCCATTGGTCTGAAGAAGCAAAAAAGGCGTTCTAAGAGCTCAAGCAGCTCCTCAACACATTACCAATCTTGGTAGCTCTGAACCCTGGTGAGCCTCTACTGCTTTACATTTCTGCTACTGCGGAGGTTGTCAGCATGGTCCTGGTCACGAAAAGACCAGACCCACTTCGAGTTCAAGAGCCCAGACCCCTCCAGGAGGGTCTGGAGCTACCTGAAGGCGAGTCTGGGTCCCAGCCTGTGAGACCTATGTGTGCTGAATACATTGGCTTATGCTGAATACACTAGCTTTGACGATAAAAGTTTTAAATACTACCAAAGACCTTTATCATCAAGGTCCGACTCTAGGTCCGAGCTCTAGCAAGGTCTGACGACAGGTTCGGCTTTTTGTGGGTAGCTCCGGGAAGGTCCAACATAAGGCCCCACTTGCTTTGGCTAGGTCCGACTTCTTTGTCAAGGTCTGACTAGCTTTGGTTACCTCTAGCTCTAGGTGCAACTAGCTTTGGTAAGCTCCAGCGCTAGGTCCGACTAGGTTTGTTAAGCTCTAGCTCTAGGTCTGACTAGCTTTGGTAAGTTCCGGCGCTAGGTCCTGCTAGCTTTGGTAAGCTCCGGTTCAAGGTCCGGTTAGCCTTGGCTAGGTTCTAAGCTTGATCGCAGTGGTACTGCAATGTTTCGAACTTGTTTTTTGGATTATGGAAAGTTTGCTTAGTTTTCTTTTACTAAGTTTTTGGTGTGTTTTGGTGGTTATGGTCTATATCTTTTTTTGCTAAGGTTTGCAACATACTTATGTGAGGTGCTCACGTAAGATGTTGTTGTTTCAGAACTAACGAGAGACAAGTCGAGGACTTGTGCTCGGAAGTATTGGTTGTTTATTCATGTGCAGTTGTTGCTTGAGTTCAAGACATGGCTGGTGACGAGATCCATTGAACTAGTCTTAGGGAGAAGATGAGGTTCAATAACCAAGTTTGCGAGGAATTGTGGTTGAGTTGATCGGGAGGTCATGCAACATGTTTGGATTAAGAACATTGCATATGAAGGTATCTTGGACGTCGTTGTAAATGTTTGCACGTGTGCAAGGAGTGCATGGACGTGGCTACATGGTTCCGAGAGACTATAAAGAGATGTGGACGTAAAGAATTGGTCGGAAAGGTCCAACCGACTAGGTTATGGACTCAGGCTGCGGCTGAGTCATGTTTGACTGAAACATGGAAAGTTTTGAGTTTGTTATAATAGGATTTAATGTGGGTCACGAATTTGAGTTGTTTTAGGGATGTGGGATACGTTCTAAGTTGTTTGGAAGTCTTAAGATTGCTTCTATCTGCGTATAGAATAGTCTTGAGTAGTTATGGAATGTTTCAATTCGTGAATTAAGTAGGATTAGAGTCCTAGTTAGGATTGGGTTGGCCTAAGGGCTGGTTATATAAGAAAGGGAGGCCAGAGCTCACGGTGCACGGCTTTTGGGCTGTTCCTCTCGTGTTTTGATCATAAATTTCGTAGTTTGAAGGAACTTTTCTGCTTTGTTCGTCCGACAAGTTTTGTTCAAGTCTTTTTCATCGAGTTTCTGCACAACACTGCCTTTCTTCTGTGGTTTTATCATAACTCCAGTTTTACAGATCTGATTGGCTTGATTCTTTTTGTGTTGTCTTCACAACTTTATTTTCTATCATCTGTGAAAATTTCATGGTCATTGGATTTGTGGTTTCTGATCTACACGAGTTTCTTTGCAGTGTTCCAGAATTATTTTTCTCAGGTAGAACAGATTGACCTTTGTTTGATCTTTCGATCGTAACTTGAGTTTCTCTCGACGGATTTTCGTGATACTTGTTGTGACATCTTCATGACTTGATTCTCTACAATCTATACTAGTTTTTATAAGTTGAGCACGTTTAGATTAGTCACACACACGGTTTCTTTAACAGATTGGTTTTTTGTCGAGGGGTGTTTTGATGCTTCCACTGAATAGTTTTAATCTACCATTCATCCCCCTCTGGTACCTTTACATGTGCTCTTCGATCCTACAATTGGTATAAGAGCCACGGTGCTCTAATCTTTGAGATTTGCACTTGTTTTGACTAATCGATATGGAAAAATACTTGACAAAACCTTGTGCGTTTATTGGCATTGATTTTCAGGTTTGGAAGGCACGCATGGAAGCTTTTATCCAGGCCCAAAGCTTCGCAATATGAGAAAAGGTTTACAAGCCTTACGACGTGCCACTGAATGATCAAGTCATGGTTACAAATTTAAGAGATGTCGACAATAACAAAAAAGCCCAGAACTTGGTCATAAGGGAATAACTCAAAGCGACTTCGACCGTGTTGCACACCTCCGATCGGCATACGATGTTTGGAGAGCACTCTACCACGAAAGATCCAACACAATCAAGGAGGTAAGAGAAGATATGTTCAAAAAGGAATACATGCATTTCAAGATGGAACCATGTGAGTCTATCGATGATCTCTTTGCTCGCTTTAACAAATTCTTAGCAACTTGCGTAGTGTCAACATTAACTTTTCAGATGCTGAGAATGCTAGGTAATTACTAAGTGTGTTAGACATGTCAATCTGGGAGATGAAAGTTACATCCATTTGTGAATCTACTGTCATGAGTAAACTTACTTTAGATGTGCTATATTCCAAGTTAAAAACTCATGAAATTTACATTTTATCACGAAAGAATTCAAATAAGACTATTGCATTCGTTTCACAACGTGATATGCCTAGCTACGGCCAATCATCATCTTGAAATACTCTTGCTTTATTGTCCTCACTAACCTTTGAGCAGATCGAGGAATTTTTAGAAGAGGAGTTAGCACTCATCTCTACTAGATTACCGAAAGAACTGCAAAATGTGAGAACTAGAAGGATAGGAAGCTCCGGACCACATCGCTGCTTTTGAATGTGGTAAGACAGGACCATTTTGTACAGAATGCCCTAACCTTTTGGGTCCTACTACCCGTGAAGAGAAGCAGAACAAGGTCAAGACCACCTATGGAAACTCCAACAAAAAAAGAAGGCTTCCAGAGGACACAAGATGATAAACAGCTTCATAACTGCACTTCAAGAGCTCAGTTCAAGTGATGTAGACATTGGAAGTGATGAAGATGATGACGATCCGGCCAACTTATGCTTCATGGTGGGCAAAACAAGATGAATCAAGTCAAGAGGATGCAAAACACAACAATGACGATGATGAGATATGTTCTATCTGTAATGAAATGTGTGATACAATTTCTCGTGCAACTATTATTGTCAATAAAAAGGACAAAAAGCTTAGGAATAATGCTGCTAAAATAGAATCACTAGAATCTGAAATCAACCGTTTAAAAACTTTGATTCCTAGTGATGATGCATGTCCCTCATGTGACTTAGTCTATGAACAATTGTCCACATTAAGAAGTGCACACTCGTCCACTCTAGATAGACTTGATGAAGAAATTGAAAAGAACAAAAAGATGTCTGATTTTAATGTTAAAAACTTAAAAGACGCTTCTTGTTCTGCAGATGATCTACATTGTTCTGCATGTGACAATCTTCGTAAGAAACTAAAAGATGCAATGAATAAAATCTCCATTCTGAACAATGCTTTACGTTCTCATGAAGTTAAATGTTGTTCCAATTGGAAACTAAAAGGAAAAACTTCATGTTAAAACAACCTATTTTTATCTTAAGAACTTGACAATAAAAGTAAGATACTAGAGCGGTTTTACAATGGGAACAAGAATCTAAACTTGCTATTAAAATCCTCTAAACCTTGCAATGATAAAACTGATTTAGGTTTTGATTCCCATGCTTACTCTAAAACACATCCCCCTCACGTAGTAAGATCATTTGGAAGAGGTTTAATCAAAACAGTTCTTAAACGAAAAGATGTGATTTTTAAATCTGCAGGAGTGTTGTCACATTCGGGTTCAAATAAACATACTGCATGCTCATCTAGACATGAACACAAACTTAAATTTTACTGTACCTATTGTGGTAGAGATGGTCGTCATAGATTTTTGTTATAGACTAGCTAAAGAACATAAAAAAGAAAGAATGCAAGCTAGATCTTATAACTCTCGTGCAAAATTTGCTGTGCATACTAAACCGAATGTAAGGAACATGCAACCTGCTGTTATGAGTCAAAAATATTAAAATTTTACCTCCGAACCTTTTGTTTTTGCCTCCAGATGTACTGATTTTTGTGCTACACAAGTAACACCTTATAGGTCAGTAGTTAAGAACAAAAAATCTCAAACTTTGAATTATAAACCTGTTGTTTTATCTCAGCTTTCACGTGTTTTTCCTGCTACACGTCGTGTGACTTAGTACTGGATTCCTAAATTCCTTTTGACTAACCCCAATATTGAGTCATCGACGTATTGTTCTTCTATGTAGGTTACACGCTTGAGGAAGGAGAACATTTGGATTGTGGATTCAGGTTGCTCACACCACATGACCGGTAACAAAGAATGGTTCTCCTCCCTCTCTTTTGTGTCACGTCTAGAGAATGTTACTTTTGCTAATAATTCTTCAACTCCTATAATTGCTAAGAGTTCAGTTAGAGTAAATGATCACTACACTTTGAAGGATATGGCACTTGTTAAAAATTTGAAATACAACTTGTTTTCTGTTTCACAACTGCTAGATGAAAATCTGGAAATTATTTTCACTGAAAATTGCTGCAAAGTTGTAAATTCAAATAGTGAGCTTATTTTTAACATGTTTCGATTTGGAAGAGTTTTTAAAGCTGATTTTGATATGTCTTCCTCTAAGCATAGGTGCCTAGTGGCTAATGATTCAAATGACTTATATTTTTGGCATTATAGACTTGGTCACATAGGCTTTGATCATATAACGCGTGTTAATGGTCTTGATCGCATATGTGGGCTGCCTAAGCTTAAAGGGGACAAAGAAATTGTGTGCTCTTCTTGTATACATGTTAAGATGGTTGCAGGTTCACATACTCCTCTCACAATGATCATGACAACTGAACTGAGTCAACTTTTGCACCTTGACATCGTAGGACCTTCACATGTTCAATCCTTCAGAGGTAAATGGTATGTTCATGTGAGTCTTGATGATTATTCTAGATACTCTTGGGTTTACTTTATGGCATCGAAACTTGACGGCACACCTTGATAAAAGAGGTGACGTCCCCGTCAAACATTTGAATTTCAAACGGTCATGGCAACCCGGACTAGTCTGACCAAAAACGAGGATGCCTAGAGCACTTTCAATCTTTCCCTTTTTGGTGATTGATGAAAACACATTAAGCTTAAAAAAGGATATTAATTGATTTTCATAACATATGTGTGTATGAGTAACTCCCCATCAAAGTGTGCATTAAGAATGAAGAATTTGAGAGAGTTATCATACGTATACATGTTATAGTTTGGTGCCTAAGTGATGTGTTCATAATTTGTGATAAGACAATGAATATGAGTGATAAATAAGCCATTTCAAGCATCACATCACAATCAAGCAAAACAAACATTATAAAGTGCATACAACCCATATTATAGATTAAGTCTTACATAAATTAAAATTTCAGAGTTTTAAAACATAATACAAGTCCATAGTAGGATCAAAAGGGATGACGACTTTAAAACTCTAAGTACCCCCCCCCCTACAATCTCTCCCCCTTTGGCATCAAGGCCCCAAAAAAGGAAAACAGAGGAGGAAAGCCCAAAGATCTACTCTTCATGGTTGTTGCCGTTGTGTTGCTGCTCATGGTCGCTCTCTGCAGCCTTCGGATCTCTGGCGTCTTCATCATCGTCTTCTTCTCTGGAGGGTGCCGCAATGGAGGTGCCAACTTCCCCAAATTGAGTGATTTCTTTGGTGGTGAACTTGTGAAATGGATTCAACTCCCCATCACTCTCCGCGACGGGCGACATGGGAACCTTGAGTTTGTCGCACATCGCCTTGAGGTACTTCTCTTGGTGAAGCTCCATGCGAAGAGTCCGAACTCCCACCTTCTGGCAAGAGGCGAAAATGTCCTTGAAGCACATAAAGAAGCCACTTCCGATGTGTCGTGGAGGAGGAGGAGGTGGTGGTGGAGAAGCCATGGTAGATGACTTTGGAGTTGTTCCTCTTGTGTTTTGGTCAATAAAATTCATAGTTTGAAGGAACTTTTGTGCCTTGTTCGTCTGACTTGTTTCAAACAAGTTTTTCTTGTCGAGTTTCTGCACAACACTACCTTTCTTCAGTGGTTTTATCATAACTCAAGTTTTACAAATCCAATTGACGTGATTATTTTTGGGTTTTCTTGACAACTTGATTATCTATCACCTGCGAAAATTTCACGATCATTCGACTTTTGATTTCTGACCTACACGAGTTTCTTGTTGTGTTCCAGAACTGTTTTTCTCGGGTAGACCAGATTGACTTTTGTTCGATCTTTCGACCGTAATTCTCTCAACGGATTTTCGTGATTCTTGTTGTGACGTCTTCGTGAATTGATTCTACACAATCTATTCTAGTTTTGTCACAATTGATGACGTTTATATTAGTCGCACACACGATTCTTTGACAAATTATTTTTCTACTGAGGGGTTTTTGTTGCTCTTGCTGAAAAGGTTTTAATCTAGCATTCACCCCCCTCTGGTAGCTTTACACGTGCTCTTCGATCCTACAATTGGTATTAGATCCACGCTGCTCTAATCTTTGAGATTTGTACGTGTTTTTGACTAATCCTCATGGAGAAATACTCGGCAAAACCTTGTGTGTTTGTTGGCATTGATATTCAGATTTGGAAGGAGCGCATGGAAGCTTTTATCCAGGCGCAAGGCTTCGCGATATGGGAAAAGGTGTACAAGCCTTACGACGTGCCACTGAACAATCAAGTCACGGCTACAAGCTTAAGAGATGTCGACAACAACAACAAAGCCTGCAACTTGATAATCCAAGGACTAACTCAGAGTTACTTCGACCGTGTTGCACACCTCCGATCAACGAACGATGTGTCGAGATAACTTTGTGACTACCACAAAGGATCGAACACGATCAAGGAGGTAAGGCAGGATATGTTTAAGAAAAAATGCATGCGCTTCGAGATGCAACTCGGTGAGTCCATTGATGACCTCTTTGCTCGCTTTACTAAAATTCTCAGCAACTTGTGTAGTGTCAATGTTAAATTTTCAGATGCTGAGAATGCTAGGCAATTACTAAGTGCATTCGACATGTCAATTTGGGAGATGAAAGTCACATCTATTCATGAAATCTACTATCATGAGTACAATTACATTATATGTGCTATATTCTAAATTCAAAACTCATGAAATTGACATAATCTCATGTAAGAACCCCAACATGTCTCTTGCATTTGTTTCTCAATGTGATAAGCATAACTCCGACCAATCTTCATCTAGCAATACACTTGTTTTGCTGTCTTCACTAACCCCGAAACGGATTGAAGAATTTCCATAAGAGGAGCTAGCACTCATTTCTACTCGGTTCTCAAAAGCATTGCAAAATGTGAGAACTAGAAGGAGAGGAAGCTCCGGACCAAAATGATGCTTTGAATGTGGTAATACACAACACTTTCATACAGATTGCCCTAACCTCTCAGGTCCTTCTACCCGTGATGAAAAGCAGAATAAAGTCAAGTCCTCCTCTTGCAACACCAACAAGAAAAAGAAGGGTTTTACAGTACGCAAACTGATAAACAGTTTCATCACCGCACTTCAAGAACTTGGCTAGAGTGATGTAGACATTGGAAGTGACGAAGATGATGATGATCTGGCAAACTTGTGCTTCATGGCAGGCAAATCAAGATCAAGTATGGAGGATGCAAAACACAACAGTGACAACAAAGAGGTATGTCCTACTTGTAATGAAATGTGTGATGCTATTTCCTGTGCAATTGTTATTGTTAAGAAAAAGGACAAAAGTCTTAGGGACAGTGCTGTTAGAATTGAGTCACTATAATCTGGAATTAATCGCTTGAAAACCTTGATTCATAGTGATTATTCTTGTTCCTCATGCGATTTAATATATAAACAATTGTCCTCCTTAAGAAGTGCACACTCCTCCAAACTTGATAAACTTGACTTAGAGATTGAAAAGAACAATAAACATGCTGCACTTAATGACAAAAACTTAAAAGATGCTTCTTGTTCTACAATTGATTTGTATTGTTCTACGTGGAATGATCTTGAAAAGAAACTAAAAGATGTTATGAATGAAATTTCAACACTGAACAATGATTTACATGCTCATGAAGTTAAATATTGTTCTAATTGCAAACTAAAAGGAACAACTTCATATGAAAACTGCCTAGAATTGTCTAAGAAACTTGATGACATGAATAGGACACTAGAGCAGTTTTGTATTGGGAACAAAAATCTAAACTTGCTGCTGAATTCATCCAAATCTTGCAATGATAAAACTTGTTTAGGTTTTTATTCCCATGCTCATGCTAAAGCACATCCACCTAAAATTGTAAATTCATTAGGAAGTGGTATGATTAAAACAGTTCCTAAACCAAAAGAGGTGGTTTTTAAATCTACAGGAGTGTTGCCACATTCAGGTTCAAATAAACATACTACATGCTCATCTAGACATGAACACAAAGTTAAATTTAATTGTACAGATTCTGATAGAGATGGTCATGTCATAGACTTTTATTATAGACTATCTAAACAACATAAAAAGAAAAGAATGCGAGCGAGATCTTATAACTCTCATGCAATATTTATTGCACATACTAAACCGAATGTTAGGAACATGTAACCTGCTTTTATGAGTCAAAAACATTCAATGTTTAGCTCCGGAGCTTCAGCTTTTGCCTCCGGACCTTCCGTTGTTAGCTCTGGACCTTCTGTTTTCGCCTCCAGAGCTACTGATTTTCGTGTTGCACAAGTAACACCTCATATGTCAGTAGTTAAGAACAAAAAATTTCAAACTTCGACTCATAAACCTGTTGTTTTATCTCAGCTGTCGCGTGTTGTTCCTGCTACACGTCGTGTGACTCGGTACTGGATTCCTAAATGCCTTTTGACAAATCCCAGTATTGAGTCATCGATGTATTGTCCTTGTATGTAGGTTACACGCTTGAGCAAGGAGAACATTTGGATTGTGGATTCAGGTTGCTCACGCCACATGACCGGACCTTCACGTGTTCAATCCTTTAGAGGTAAATGGTATGTTCTTGTGATTGTTGATAATTATTCTTTATACTCTTGGGTTTATTTTATGGCATCTAAGAATGAAGATTTTAGTCACTTTAGAGCTTTATTTCATATATTATCAATTAATCACCCAGGATCTTTAAAAGAAATTAGAAGTGATAACGGAATCAAATTTAAAAATCAATCATTTGATCACTTTTGTGCTGAAAATGGAATAGATCATCAATTTTCTTCACCTTATGTACCTCAACAAAACGGTGTTGTAGAGAGGAATAATAGAACCTTAGTTGAGATGGCTAGGACTATGCTTGATGAATATCAAACTCCTAGGAAATTTTGGGCTGATGCAATTGCAACTGCTTGTTATGTCAATCGTGTTTTCATGAGTACTAAGCTAGGTAAAACACCATATGAGCTCCGGTTTGGACATAGGCCTAGTGTTACACACTTTTGGGTCTTTGGATGCAAATGCTTTGTTAAAAAACATGGTAATCTTGAGAAATTTGTACCTAGATCCGTTGATGGCATGTTTCTTGGTTATCCATCTCATACCAGAGGTTATCGTGTGCTTTTACTTGACACTAACAAAATTGTGGAGACTTGTGAGGTGTCTTTTGATAAAGCTAGCCCAGGTACTAGCTCAAATATTGCAGGTCCAGATCCATTACCGCAGGGGTAGAGTATTTTCGTTGAAGATGAGGAACAAGTGGTGCTGCTGCCTGAAAATTCAGCAGCTAATGACATTGTTCCAGCTCCTGATTTTGATTCTCAACCAACACCAACGACCACCATTGTTGGTCCAGATCGTCCTCAAGTCACAAGCTCATCGATTTGTGATGAACATGAATAAGAAGAAGCTTGTGAAGTGCGTGTACTCCCCTCCGGATTCTCAAAAGTCATCCTCCACAACAAATCATTAGAAGCTTGCACGAACGAGTCACACGGTCCAGGTTTTGCGATCCAAACTCTCACGCTCATTCTGCTTTTGTTGCTTCTTTGGAATCCAAATATATATCACACGCACTCACTAATGAATCTTGGATTATTGCTATGCAAGAAGAGTTAGAAAATTTTGAACGAAATATTGTTTAGTAACTTGTACCTCCACCTCAAGGTTAGACTTTAATTGGAACTAAATGGGTGTTTAAAAATAAACAAAGTGAGGATGGGGTCCTGGTTAGGAATAAGGCTAGATTGGTTGCTCAAGGTTTCACACAAATTGAAGGTCTAGATTTTGATGAAACTTTTGCTCCTGTTGCTAGATTAGAAGCCATAAGAATTTTGTTAGCTTTTGCTTCATCTAAAGGTTTCAAGTTATATCAAATGGATGTTAAAAGTGCTTTTCTTAATGGCTACATAGATGAGGAGGTTTATGTCAAGCAACCACCTGGCTTTGAAAATCCAAATTTTCCTAATCATGTTTACAAACTGACCAAAGTATTGTACGGTCTCAAACAAGCACCTAGAGCATGGTATGATAGTTTAAAAACATTCTTACGTGAAAAGGGGTTTATCATGGGAAAGGTTGATAAAACTCTTTTGTGCTTAAGCTTGGCAATGACTCATTATTCATTCAAGTGTATGTGGATGATATTATCTTTTGTTGTGCTTCTCATGATCTTGTGTCCAAGTTTTCAGCTATGATGAGTTTAGAATTTGAAATGAGTATGATGGGAGAACTCACATACTTTTGGGGGCTGCAAATCAAGCAAACCAAGGAGGGGACCTTTGTGCATCAAAAAAAGTATGCAAAAGACCTCCTAAAGACCTCCTAGTAGCAGCTCCACCTCTTCCTCATCTTCAACGAAAATGCTCTCCCCTTGCAGATATGGATCTGGACCTGCAATGTTTGAGCTCGTACCTGGGCTAGCTTCATCAAAAGACACCTCACAAGTCTTCACAATTTTGTTAGTGTCAAGCAAAAAGCACACGATAGCCTCTAGTATGAGATGGATAACCAAGAAACATGCCATCAATTGATCTAGGTTCAAATTTATCAAAATTACCATGTTTCTTAACAAAGCATTTGCATCCAAAGACCCGAAAGTGTGTAACACTAGGCCTATGTACAAACCGGAGCTCATATGGTGTTTTACCTAGCTCAACGCGCAAGAAAACACAATTTGAGACATAACAAGCAGTTACAATCGCATCAGCCAAAAATTTCCTAGGAGTTTGATATTCATCAAGTATAGTCCTAGCCATCTCAACTAAGGTTTTGTTCTTTCTTTCTGCAACACCATTTTTTTGAGGTACATATGGTGAAGAAAATTTATGATCTATTCCATTTTCAGCACAAAAGTGATCAAAGATTGATTTTTAAATTCGGTTCCGTTATCACTTCTAACTGCTTTTAAAGATCCTGATGATCAATTGATAATCTAAGAAATAAAGTTCTAAAGTGACTAAAAGATTCATTCTTAGATGCCATAAAGTAAACCCAAGAGTATCTCAAATAATAATCAACAATGACAAGAACATACCATTTACCTCCAAAGGATTGAACACGTGAAGGTCCTACAGTGTCAAGGTGCAAAAGTTGACCCGTTTCAGTTGTCATGATCATTTTGAGAGGAGTATGTGAACCTGCAACCATCTTAGCATGTCTACAAGAAGAGCACACAATTTCTTTGTCCCCTTTAAGGTTAGGCAGCCCACGTATGTGATCAAGAGCACTAACACACGATAGATGATCAAAGCCTACGTGACCAAGTCTACGATGCCAAAAATATAAGTCCTTCGAATCATTAGCAACTAGACACCTATGCTTAGAGGAAGACATATCAAAATCAGATTTAAAAACTCTTCCAAACTGTGATATGTTAAAAATAAGCTCACTGTTTGAATTTACAACTTTGCAGCACTTTTTAGTGAAAATAATTTCCAGATTTTCATCTAGCAGTTGTGAAACAGAAAGCAAGTTGTGAAGAGAATTGATGATCTATTCCATTTTCAGCACAAAAGTGATCAAAAGATTGATTTTTAAATTCAGTTCCATTATCACTTCTAATTGCTTTTAATGATCCTGGGTGATCAATTGATAATCTAAAAAAAAGTTCTAAAGTGACTAAAAACTTCATTCTTAGACGCCATAAAATAAACCCAAGAGTATCTAGAATAATCATCAACAATAACAAGAACATACCATTTACCTCCGAAGGATTGAACACATGAAGGTCCTACGGTGTCAAGGTGCAAAAGTTGACATGTTTCAGTTGTCATGATCATTGTGAGAGGAGTATGTGAACCTGCAACCATCTTAGCATGTCTACAAGAAGAGCACACAATTTCTATGTCCCCTTTAAGCTTAGGCAACCCACGTATGCGATCAAGAGCACTAACACGCGTTAGATGATCAAAGCCTACGTGACCAAGTCTACGATGCCAAAAATATAAGTCCTTTGAATCATTAGCAACTAGACACCTATGCTTAGAGGAAGACATATCAAAATCAGCTTTAAAAACTCTTCCAAACCGAGACATGTTAAAAATAAGATCACTATTTGAACCTACAACTTTGCAGCAGCTTTTATTGAAAATAATTTCTAGATTTTCATCTAGCAATTGTGCAACAGAAAGCAAGTTGTATTTCAAATTTTTGACAAGTGCCACATCTTTTAAAGTGTAGTGATCATTTACTCTAACCGAACCCTTAGCAATTATAGGAGTTGAAGAATTATCAGCAAAAATAACAATCTCTGCATGTGACACAAAAAGAGAGGGAGGAGAACCATTCTTTGTTACCGGTCATGTGGCATGAGCAACCTGAATCAACAATCCAAAAGTTCTCCTTCCTCAAGCGTGTAACCTACATACAAGCTCAATACGTCGATGACTCAATACTGGGGTTAGTCAAAAGGCATTTATGACTCCAGTACTGAGTCACACGACGTGCAGCAGGAATAACACGCGAATGCTGAGATAAAACAGCAGGTTTATGTGCCAAAACTTGAGGATTATTGTACCCAAATACTGTCCTATGAGATGTTACATGTGTAGCATGAAAAAACAGTAGGTTTGGGAGCAAACTTTTCATGTTTTCAACTCATTTCAGCAGATTGCATGTTCCTATCATTTGGTTTAGCAAGTGCATCAAATTTTGCATGAAAGTTATGAGATCTAGCAATCATTCTTTCCTTTTTCTGTTGTTTAGCTAGTCTATAAAAAAATCTATGACATGACCATCTCTACCACAGTAGGTACAATGAAATTTAACTTTGTGTTCATGTCTAGATGAGCAAGCAACATTTTTATTTGAAACCGAATGAGACAACACTCCTGTAGATTTGAAAACCACTTCTTTTTGTTTAGAACGGTTTGAATCAACCCACTTCCTAATGACTTCACAATTTTAGGTGGATGTGCCTTAGCATGAGCATGAAAATCAAAACTTAAACCAGTTTTATCATTGCAAGACTTGGAAGAATTCAACAGCAAGTTTAGGTTCTTATTCCAGTTACAAAACTGATCTAATGTCCTATGCATGTTATCAAGTTTATTGGACAGATCAAGGCAATTTGCACATGAATTATTTCCTTTTAATTTGCAATTGGAACAAAATTTAACTTCCTGAGAACGTAAAGCATTGTTCAATATAGAAATTTCATGCATAGCATCTTGTAGTTTCTTTTCAAGATCATCACATGTAGAACAATGCAAATCAAATGTAGAACAGGTAGCATCTTTCAAGTTTTTATCATTAAGTGCAGCAAGCTCTCTATTCTTTTCCATTTCTAACTTGAGTTTATCAAGTGTGGAGGTGTGCGCACTTCTTAATGAGGACAATTGTTCATATATTAAATCACATGAGGGACATGCATCATCACTAGGAATCAAAATTTTTAAACGGTTGATTTCAGATTCTAGTGATTCAATTTTAGCAGCACTATCCCTAAGATTTTTGTCCTTTTTCTTAACTATAATAGTGGCACGAGAAATAGCATCACACATTTCTTTGCAAGTAGGACATACCTCTACATTATCGCTGTTGTGTTCAGCCTCCTCCATACTTGATCTTGACTTGCCCGCCATGAAGCACAAGTTTGCCAAATCATCTTCATCTTTGTCACTTCCAATGTCCACATCGCTTGAGCCAAGTTCTTGAAGTGCGGAGATAAAACTGCTCACCAATTGACGTCCTGTAAAACTCTTCTTTTTCTTCGTATCTTTTGCAGAGGAGTGCTTCGTCTTGTTTGCTTTTCATACTGGGAAGTAGGACCTGAAAGGTTAGGGCAATCTAAACGAAAATGTCTTGTCTTACCACATTTGAAACATCGTTAAGGTCCGGAGCTTTCTCCCCTTCTAGTTCTCACATTTTGCAATGCTTTTGAGAACCTAGTAGAGAGAAGTACTAGTTCCTCCTTTGGAAACTCCTCAATTTTTTCAAGGGTTAGAGAGGACAACAAAGCAAGTGTACCACAAGATGAAAGATTGGCTGGAGCTAGGCATATCACTTGAGAAACAAAAGCAATAAACTTGTTGGGGGTTCTTAAGTAATATTATGTCAATTTTATGAGTTTTTAACTTGGAATATAGCACATCTAAAGTAAGTGTACTCATGACAGTAGATTCATGAATAGATGTGACTTTCATATCCCAAATTGACATATCTAATGCACTTAACAATTGCCTAGCATTTTCAGCATCTGAAAAATTAACATTGACACTACGCAAGTTGCTCATAATTTTATTAAAGCGAGCAAAAAGGTCATCAATAGACTCACCGGGTTGCATCTCGAAGCGTATGTATTCTTTCTTGAACATGTCTTGCCTTACCTCCTTGATCATATTGGATCCTTCGTGGTAGTAACAAAGTGCTTTCCACACATCGTATGCAGATCGAAGGTGTGCAACACGGTCGAAGTCGCTTTGAGTTAATTCTTGTATGATCAAGTTCCGAGCCTTGTTGTTGTTATCGACATCTCTCAGATCTGTAGCTGTAACTTGATCATTTGACGGCACTTCATAAGGCTTGTATACCTTCTCCCATGTTGTGAAGCCTTGAGCCTGGATGAAGGCTTCCATACGTGCCTTCCAAACCTGAAAATCAATACCACTAAAGACACAAGGTTTTGCGGAGTATTTCTCCATGATGATTAGTCAAAATACGTGCAAATCACAAAGATTAGAGCACCGTGGCTCTAATACAATTTTTAGGATCGAAGAGCACGTGAAAAGCTACCAGAGGGGGGGTGAATGGTAGATTAAAAAATCTTACGCAACGGAATCAATAAAGCCCAACTCCTTCAGCAGAAAAATGATCTGTTAAAGAAATCATGTGTGAGACTAATCTAAACATGTTTGACCGTGAGAAAAGTGATAGATATCAGAGAAAATAAAGTCATGAAGACAACACAACAATAATCACTCAAATCCATCGAGAGAAACTCAAGTTACGATTGAAAGATCGAACAAAGGTCAATCTGTCCTAGGCAAGAAAAAACAGTTGTGGAACGCTGCAAAGAAACTCGTCTAGATCATAAAACAAAAATCCAATGACCGTGAAATTTTGACATATGATAGATAATAAAGTTTCGAAGACAACTCAAAAATAATCATGTCAATTTGATCTGTAAAACTCGAGTTAAGATAAAGACACCGACGAAAGGTATTGCAGTGCATAAACTCGACGAGTAAAACTTGTCTGGAACAAGTCGGACGAACAAGGCACAAAAGTTTCTTTAAACAACGAATTTTATTAAATAGAACACAAGAGGAACAGCCACCTAGTCATCTCCCACGAGCTCTAGCCTCCCTTGCTTATATAACCTGCCCTTAGGCCAACCCAATCTCAACTAGGACTCTAACCCTACTCAAATCATGAATTGAAACTTTCCATAACTGCATAGGACTCTTCTATATGCAGATAGAAGCAAACTTAAGGCTTCCAAACACCTTAAGAACGTATCCCACATTCCTAAAACAACTCAAATTGACCCACTCGAAATCCTATCATAACCAACTCAAATATTTCCATATTTGAGTCAAACACGACTCAGCCGCAGCTTGAGTCCATAACCTAGTCAGTTGGACCTTTCCGACCAATTCTTTACATCCACATCTCTTCATCACACCTCGGAACCATATAGCCACATTCATGAACTCCTTGCATACGTGCAGACATCTTCCAACGACGTCCATGATACCTTCATATGTATTATTCTTGATTCAAACATGTTGCGCAACCTCCCGATCAACTCAACCACAATTCCTCCCAAACTTGGTTGTTGAACCTCATCTTCTCCCTAAGCCTAGTTCAATGGATCCTGTCACCAGCCATGTTTTGAACTCATGCAACACCTGCACATGAATAAACAATCAATTCGTACGAGCCCAAGTCCGCGACTTGACTCAAGTTAGTTCCGAACACAACACCTTACGTGAGCACCTCACATAAGCATGTTGCATGGCATAGCAAAATGATATCAGCCATATCAATCAAAATGCACCAAAACATAGCAAATGAATACTAAGCAATCTTTCCAACAATGTAAAGCAAGTTCAAAACATTTCACATAAAAACAGGAACCTTGCAATCAAGATCCGAACCTTGGCAAAGCTAACCGGAGCTTACCAAAGCTAGCAGAACCTAGCGCCGGAGCTAACCAAAGTTCGTCGGACCTAGAGTCGGAGCTTAACAAAGCTAGTACAACCTAGCGCCGGAGCTAGAAAAACATGTCGAAGCTAACCAACATAAGTCGGACCTAGCAAAAACATATCGGAGCTTAACAAAGACATGCCAGAGCTAAAGTCGAACCTTGCTAAAAAGATGTTATGGCAGCATTCAAAACTTTTATTGTCAAAGCGAATGTATTCAGCACACATAGGTCTCACAGTTTTCAAAACTTCTCAAGTGAATAAGCCAATGTTCGGATTTTAAGTGGTGTTGCCACTGCATTCATCAATGGGGAGATTGTGAAACCTATGTGTGTTGAATACATTGTCTTTTTCGATAAAAGTTTTGAATACTTCGAAAACTCCTTTTCCAACATGGTTTAACTCTAGGTCCGAGCTCCTGCACGGTCCGACGATAGGTCCGACTTCTTTTGGGTAGCTCCGGCAAGGTCCGACTTGCCTTCGCTAGGTTCGACTTCTTTGTCTAGGTCTGACTTATTTTGGTAAGGTCTAACTTGTTGTGGCTAGGTCTGACTAGCTTTGGTAAGCTCCAGCACTAGGTCTGACTAGCTTTGGTTAGCTCCGGCGCTAGATCCTGCTAGCTTTGGTAAGTCCGGCACAAGGTCCGACTAGCTTTGGTTAGCTCCGGCGCTATATCCTGCTAGCTTTGGTAAGCTCCAGCTCAAGGTCCGGTTAGTTTTGGCAAGGTTCGAAGCTTGATTGAAATTGTTCTATTTTTGCCTTGCAATGTTTCGAACTTGCTTTACATCTATGGAAATCTTGCTTAGTATTCTTTTACTAAGTTTTTGGTGTGCTTTTTGTGGTTATGGCTGTTATCATTTTGCTATGGTTTGCAACATGCTTATGTGAAGTGCTCATGTAAGGTGTTGTGATTATTAGAACTAATGAGAGTCAAGTCGAGGACTTGTGCCCGAAAGTATTGGTTGTTTATTAATGTGCAGGTGTTGCTTGAGTTCAAGACATGGTTGGTGACGGGATCCATTGAACTAGTCTTAGGTAGAAGATGAGGTTTAATAACCAAGTTCAGGAGGAATTGTGGTTGAGTTGATCGAGAGGTCGCGCATCATGTTTGGATCAAGAACATTGCATATGAAGGTATCCTGTACATTGTTGGAAGAAGTTTGCACGTGTGCAAGGAGTTCATGGACTTGGCTACATTGTTCCGAGGCATGATGAAGAGATTTGGACGTAAAGAATTGGTCGGAAAGGTCCAACCGACTAGGTTATGGACTTAGGCTGCGACTGAGTCGGGTGTGACTCAAATATGGAAAGATTTGAGTTGGTTATGATAGGATTTCGTATGGGTCACGAAGTTGAGTTGTTTTAGGAATGTGGGATACGTTCCTAAGGTGTTTGGATGTCTTATGATTGCTTGTATCTGCATATAGAAAAGTCATGAGCAGTTATGGAAAGTTTTGATTCGTGAATTAAGTAAGATTAGAGTCCTAGTTTGAGTTGAGTTGGCTTTCGGGCAAGTTATATAAGAAAGGGAGGCCAGAGCTCAGTGTAGACTACTTTGGGGCTGCTCCTCTTGTGTTTTGGTAAATAAAATTTGTAGTTTGAAGAAACTTTTGTGCCTTTTTCGCTCGACTTGTTTGACACAAGTTTTTCTTGTCGAGTTTCTGCATAGCACTACCTTTCTTTGGTGGTTTTATCATAACTCGAGTTTTACAGATCCATTTGACGTGATTCTTTTTGGGTTGTTTTGAAAACTTGATTAACTATCATCTGTGAAAAAATCACGGTCATTAGACTTGTGGTTTCAGATCTACACAAGTTTCTTTGTAGTGTTCCAGAATTGTTTTTTTCGAGTAGACCAGATTGTCTTTTGTTCGATCATTCGATCATAACTTGAGTTTCTCTTGACAGATTTTTGTGATACTTGTTGTGACATCTTTGTGACTTGATTCTCCACAATCTATACTGGTTTTATCACAATTGATCATGTTTATATTAGTTGCACACACGATTTCTTTAGCAGATCATTTTTCTGCCGAGGGTTTCCATTGCCTCCGCTGAAAAAGTTATAATATACCATTCAGCCCCCCCCCCCCTCTTGTTGCTTAACACATCCTCTTTGATCCTACAGTAGTAGAGGACATGGATGATAAAATAGCTCGCTTTATGGGGGGTTGAGACGCGAAATTCAGGATATTGTTGGTTACAAGGAATATGATACTGTTAACAGATTATTTTAGCTTGCTATGTTAGCAGATAAAGAATTGCAGGGCCGCCAATAGCAGCAATGGCGAACGAGGACCACTTTCACGCTACGTTCGACGTCTACACCATCCAAAACAGCACCATCTTCGAGTTTTTGTGCAGCCACTACACCATCCAATGGCGGCCAAGAAACTGCACCTGCTGCTCCAGCTTCTCGCGTGCTGGAGGGCAGCAAGTCGACATCATTCCATCCTTCATCTTCCACTCCTACGAGTCATACATCTGACATTAAGTGTCACTGCTGCCATGGACTTGGTCACATGATGAGAGACTGCCCGAGCAAACGAGCATACATAGCACGCGCCGATGGCGGGTATGATAGTACTTCGGATGTTGAAGATGAATATTCTCCTACTACTAACATTGCAGGTCACGCAAATTACGAAAAGTCCGATGGAGATGCATTTGGTACAGCAGCGACGGAGAACTATAGGAGCATCATTGTGCAGCATGCTTTGAGCACCAAAGTGGAGGCCGACGACAAGCTACAACGACACAACCTCTTCTACATGTTTCTCATCGTCAAGGACTACCGTGTACATAGTATAATTGATGGATGCAGCTGCAATAACTTGGTCAACACGGACGTAGTCAAGAAACTTGCCTTGACAACAAGAGCGGACCCTCATCCATACCATATTCAATGGTTCAACAACAGCAGTAAGGTTCGGGTAACACAACCAGCAAGAATAAACTTTTCAATTGGTTCTTACAATGATTTTGCTGATTTTGTTGTCGTCCCTATGGATGTGTGTTCTCTTTTGTTGGGTCGTCCTTGGGAATTTGATACGGATGCTATTCATAATGGTAGAACTAATAAATACACTCTCATGCATAAGGGAAAGAAAATCACTTTGCTTCCGATGACTCCTGCTGAAATTGTGCATTTTGAGAAGAGTAAAATTCATGATGATAAAGCAACAAAACTAGAATCTGAAAAATAGCAAGTCATTAAGTTAAAATCACCTTCATTGATCGAAACAAAATCTGGCCTTTCTGATTTATTTGATGCTAAGGGGTTGTGCTATGCTTTAGTACGTAAAGAAGCCCTGTTTTCACTTCATGAATTGTCTGTTGCATTGCCCCCTGCAGTTGCTAACCTTTTGCAGGAGTTTGAGAATGTGTTTCCCTCTGAGATACCCCCTGGTTTACCACCTATGAGGGGAATTGAACACAAGATCGAGTTAATTCCAGGAGCAAGCTTGCCAATCCAGAGGAGACTAAGAAAATTCAACGTCAAGTCCAAGATCTTTTTGACTATGGGTACATTCGTGAAAGGCTTAGCCCTTGTTCTATTCCAGCTCTTTTGGTTCCTAAGAAAGATGGTAGTTGACACGTGTGTGTTGATTGTCGTACAATTAATGACATCACCATTCGATATCATTCTCCTATTCCATGCTTAGATGACATCACTACAGAAAACGCGATCATTTACGACGGCTAGTTTTATTTGCAAAGGCCAGCCGTCGCAAATAACTTAAATTGCGACGGCATCTCTGTGGTCGTCGCAAATAAAAAGGTCATCGCAAATAAGGACTAATTTGCGATGGCGAACCCTAGATTCGTCGCAAATAAGGACTAATTTACGACGGCCAACCCTAGGGCCGGCGCAAATAAAGAAGCCGTCGTAAATAAAAACTTATTTGTGACAGCTGCAAAAAGTACTGTCGCAAATAAGTTCAATTGCGACGGCCATAATATAAGGCCGTCGCAATAAATAGAGCCGTCGCAAATAAGGGCTAATATGGGCCCCATCGATCCCCGACACCTCATTCTCCTCCACGCCCCCGAATACGCCCCTGCTGCCCTGCCGACCCGCCACCGTGCCCGCCGCTGGCCCGCTGCCCCCGCTCCCACCGCCGACCCGCCGCGCCCCCGCAGCCCCCGGCCCCAACGCGCCGCTAATGCCGCCGTGCCCCCGTCGCTAGCCGCGCCCTCGCTACACCCGGCCCTGCCCTCGGGGTGCCCTCACCCCCGCGGCATCCCCGCCCCCGCTGCGCACCCACCGCGGCCCCTGCGGCCCCGGCCCAGCCGCGCCCCCCGCGCCTGACGTCGCCGTGCCCCCACCGCCCCTGGCCCCGGACAGCAATGCCGTCGGCCTCCTCCAACGCCTCCGCCGTCCGTCCGACGCTGCCAACCTGCTGCTCCACGCTGCACAAGTAAAGTAGGCATTTAGTTGTTAATTTCTAGATAATAAGTTGTTAATTGATGATTAGTTGTTGTGCTATTTAGTTGTTAATTGTTTTTGATGATTAGTTGTTATGTGAATTAATTGTTAGGTTGTTGTTAATTAGTTGTTAATTCTAATTTATTGTTATTAGTTGCTAATTAGGTTTGAATTGCAATTAATTGTTAGTTAGTTGTTAATTAGTTGACCATTCTAATTAATTATTAGTTAGTTGTTAATTGGATCTTAATATTACTACATATGCTTAGGTTTTATTTAATAATGTTTAAAATTTGTATTATTGCTCTCGTTTATTGTTTTGTGATTAAAATACAGTTGCTTATGTTTTCCTTAATATTTTTTATGCTTATGTATTATATATAGAAACGGCTAAACAAAAGGGCCATCGTAAAGTAGGCATCATATATGTAGCGTATATACGGCCTATCAGGCCCAATCCTAACCTTCATTCGAGTTCGGGCAAAGAAAGAATGACGCAGCTGCAGTGTGGGTCACGATCATGACCCATGACTGGTGATATGAGGTGTATCGTTAGGGTTAAGTGTATATGGCCCGGACGGCCCATTACTAACCCTAAAAGTCTGTAACCAGGTATCTCTCCGCCGCAAGACCCCCCCCCCCCCCCCCCCCGTTCACATCGTGCGTGTTTGTGAGTACGTATAAGATGATGAAAACTCCGAAAACGTATGTTGCGAGTATGTGTCCTTGACTCGCAACATCCGTAAGGCAACAGGTTTCACAGCTAACTAGTTGCCACCCTTTGTATTGTTGGAACCGCACCGGATAGGGGGTTTAGTGTTAAATAAGCGGCGTTATGCTGCCGAAATTTTGTGATTTGTGAGACGAATGATAATCAAACATTGATGAATCGTTAGGGTTAAGTGACCAACCCGGAAGGGCACGATACGCAATAAGTGTGATCGTGCCGTGTAGACCATTGTAGTGGTACCGTATGCGTCAAGGCGACACTGAAGCGAATGGGTTGGTAAGGACGTTAATGACCCGCGATTGCGTGGACGGTGGAAATAGATGTGGAATTGTCATCTAACAACAACTTTCCTCTCACTCTTTCTCTAGTTCTTTCCTCTCTCTTAAATGACTTCAAAATGAATATGAGCAACGTAACCTATCCTGTATACATTAACGACAATTTCTTTCACATTAAACTGCAGAGTCAAACATGGGTGAAGATCGCAGTTGGATGTATACTAGCTGGAAGAGCAGAACTGGTGGTCACTCGGATGAGTGGTACATCAAGTTAGATAAATTTTTGGATCGAGCATTTTCGTTGTCAATGGAAGATATGGTACAGTGCCCATGCACAAAATGCCGGAACACCGAGTTTTTGAGAAGATGGGAGCTTTTTCACTTATGTCGAAACAATTTCACTCTACATTATGAAGTGTGGACCTTCCACAGCGAGACTAAATCTCGAGTCATAGTAGAATTGGATGAGGATAATGATATAACAGAGGTTGATAAGATGGATGAGATGCTAGAAGCTCTGGAAGCGGAGGATCCTCTTACAAATGAGGCAGAGGAGTTCTTCGAGGAGCTGAAGAAATCACAAGAGTCGTTGCATGAACACACGGTTGTGACCGTACTTGCTTTCTTGACCAGATTTATGGCAATTAAGTCCAAGTACTTTTTTCGATCAACTGCTACAATGATCTCATGAAATTGATCTCCAATATCCTTCCACAACATCACAAAGTGTCTAAAGATATGTATCACTCAAATATCAAGATATCTGGTCTCGGTATGAACTATGAGAAAATCGATGTGTGCCCTGATAACTGCATGGTATTCTGGAAAGAGCATGCCAATGAGAAGATGTGCTTGAAATGTGGTAAATCGAGGTATGTCGAAGTTGTTAATGACGATGGCGATAATGTGATGACAGATGTCGCACATAAGCAGCTTCATTACTTGCCTGTGACACCTCGGTTGAAGCGGTTGTTTCTTTCAAAAAGAACCGCAAGACACGTGAGATAGCACAAAGATGGCAAACGTGAGAACAAAGAATTCTTGACGCATCCGTCCGATGGTGATGCATGGAAGGCGCTTTGATCCAGATTTTTCTCGTGATGTGAGGTATGTTTGCATCGGATTAGAAACAGACATATTCTCACTGTTCAGTACAAACACCATGCCATACCCTTGTTGGCCCGTCTTTGTCATTCCGCACAACCTGCCACCGGCTTTTTGTACTAAGAACGAGTTCATGTTTCTCAGCCTCATTGTACCTAGACCTGATCATCCCGGGTCACGTCTCAACGTGATGTTGAAACCGCTAATCGAAAAATTGAAAGCCTTGTGGACAGGAGTCGAAGCGTAGGACGGTGACAAGAAGCAGAAATTCAACCTTCGAGCTGCTTATTTGTGGTCTACCCATGATTTACCGGCATACGACATGTCTTCCAGATGGAGCACTCACGGTCGTCTAACGTGTCCGATATGTGCTTCAGACATGGATTGCTTTCGACTAACCCATGGAGGCAAAATATCTTACTTCGATTGTCACAAACGTTGGCTGCCTTCGAATCACATGTTTATTCAACAGAGGCATGTCTTTAGAAAGAACACCGTTGTCACTAAAGGATCACCGAAACATCTCAATGGATCCGAATTTCTGATATGTTGGACAAACTGGTGCCAGATGAAGGTCATCGTGGATATTTCGTAGGTTATGGAGAGGAACACAATTGGACTCACATATGTGGACTTTGGGAGCTACATTATGTGAAGTCGTTGATTCTAATGCACAACATTGTT
Source organism: Tuctoria greenei (assembly GCA_036927565.1). Lineage (NCBI taxonomy): Eukaryota > Viridiplantae > Streptophyta > Magnoliopsida > Poales > Poaceae > Tuctoria > Tuctoria greenei. Next base: position 119,208,747 of record JAYESD010000003.1, on the reverse strand, counting down.
GTCATGCATCAGGAGCGTAACATGAGCGAAAGTATCATAAGAACTTGCATGGATATGCCTGGCAAAACAAATGACTATAACAAAGAGAGACTATATTTGGCAGACATTTGTCACCGTCCAACTCTTGAAATCTCTAAAAGTGGTGGGAAGTCACGTGCTTCTTTCTGTCTTCAATCTAAAGAAAAGAAAGAAGTCATGTAATGGATGAAAACTTTGAAATTCCCAGATGCTTACGCAGCTAGCTTGAAACGAGCCGTGAATGAGAACACAGGAAACCTCACTGGGTTGAAGAGTCATTATTATCACATTATAAAGGAAAGACTCTTACCTGTTACGTTTCGAGGCTATCTAGATGATGCGGTGTGGAAGGTTTTAGCCGAGCTTAGCTATTTCTATAGACAACTTCGTGCTAAAGAAATCAAGAAAGGAATGATGGATAAGTTAGAGCAGTATATACCCATACTTTATGTAAGATGGAAAAAATTTTCCACCGGGTTTCTTCAAACCAATGCCACATCTGCTTATCCATCTTCCTTTCGAAGCTAAAGTTGGCGGTCCTGTGCAATACAGGTGGATGTATCATATTGAAAGAGCGCTACGATATCTGAAACCAATGGTTGGCAACAGGGCAAGGGTGGAAGGGTGCATCGCTGAAGCATATGCTCTTAAGGAAGTAGGATACTTTTCAAGTGACTACTTTGCAGAAGAAAACAATATCAATACTTTGGCGATGCGGTACAATGTGGACGAAGCACCCCCTTTAAGCGACCTCTCCATTTTTCAAACGAGAGATACTACTATTGGTAGCTACACGACGTACGTGCTATCCGAACGTGATAGGACTGTTGCTTTACTCTACATGTACGCAAATATAGAAGGCATGCAAGAATACTTTGAGTAAGTGTTTGTCCTACATTTATGGTAATCGACATATTTTGCTACACATGTATTCTAAAAGATGTTTTTTCACATTCAACGAGTTCCAAAGACAATGTCGGCCATATAGGCATTAACCTACAGCCAAACAAGTAGAAGGGATGCGAAAAGAAGGAATAAATGGAGGGTCGAGTTCCCTATCCTAGTTTCGAGAGTATGTAATACTCTATCTCTTCTATATATTATAAGTTACTATTATTAAAGAAGATTTATCTTAACTTATGACCATTTATGACAGTGTCGGACTCACAATGCCCATGAAGATTTGCGGCAGCCACCTTATGGATTGGTGTATGTTAGAAGCTATGGTCGATATGACGTAAATGGATTTCGATTCCTTACAACTCATTTTGAAGCTCTTCGTCCTCTAGCGGCAACATAAAATTTCGGTGTTGTGACAAGAGCAATGGACACTCAAGGGAATTTAACCGATTATTATGGGATCATTAACCAAATCCTTGAATTTAATTTTATCGGAAATAAGACCCTTCGAGTTGTCTTCTTTGACTGTTACTGGTTTCATCACACTCATGGAACTAGAGAAAACCTATTTGGAATGGTGGAAGTGAAATATAAAGACCGACTACGAGGTTACGATACATTTGTTCTTGCACGTCAAGTAGAACAAGTGTATTATCTACCTTATACATGCACGAAGCTCAGTGCTTGATGGGTGATATATAAGGTTAATCCTCGTGAGCAGTTATATGCTTCTGGGGATGAAGGTTACCATAATAGTGAAGACGTTGAAGAAGTGTACCAAGAAGAAGAGTCGACAGACACTTCTATCGTCGAGCTTGGTGTAGGACTCGATCAATTAGTTGGAGATGTTGAAGATGTAGAGCCAGATGACATGCAAAAACGGAAATTAGAACAGGCCAGGATGGAAGATCGTTGGGCTGGTTTAAGGAGTACAGAACATGATAATGATGTTGATGAATTTTGAAAGTGATTACAAGTAATGTTTTCTTGTATATAGTAACATGAATTCCGTATATCTTATTTGCATATTTACTGATTATCTATTAAGATGTGATGGCGTCAAAGAAGGGTAATAAGGTGCCACCGACGAGGTGGTTCTGCCCCTCTAGACCCGAGGACGCTTTCGCTGGTGCCTTGTCGATGGGGAGCAGACGCTCTCAGCTGTTGGGGCACGTTCTGAGCAGCTCTAGAGCTTTGTCAAAGGTAAATTTCACTCGTTTTTGACAAATTCTTTAAATTCAATTTCCATTTAAACTTACTTATGAGTCATTTGAATGTTGTAGTCCTCACCGGCTGACTCAGAGGCTACGGCGCCTCGACCCTCGGCCAGCCAGCCTTTGGTGAGCCAGCCCAGCCAGCCTTTGGTGAGCCAGCCCTCGGCCAGCCAGGCCTGGGCTGGCGAGCCTTATGTTCCTGAGCCTTTTGAATCGGATGGTTACGAGCCGTCTGGGTCATCTGACGTGGTGTCCCAGCAGACGCGGAGGACGAGGAGGACTCACTTTGTCAATCCTCCCACGGTCCCTGCACAGAGGATCGTGATTCGTCTGGTCGGAGACAGGTAATAAAAAATATAGTGTTCAATTCTGGGTTTTTTGGTTACTTAAGTAATAAATCAATAAATATCTTGCAGGGTTTAGGACGATACGTCTTTCACCGGTGAGAGACATCAAAGACCGGTGATCGGTGTCCTCGAGTCCTTAGTGCGTTTGCACTATCCTTGGGTCATCGACGGGGTGCCTGCTCTTTTGTGGGAGGACTACGCACGCGTCCATCACCAGGAGCACGTCAACCCTCAAGAGGTCGTATAGGCCGATTTTATGGTAAGTATGCTAAAAATAGTTTCTAAGTTTTAACACTTAAAATCTTTTACTGAACATCTCTTCACTATATTCTTTATCACATGCAAGGTATACTTTAGAGGACCCGAACGCCCCACGCATGGTTAAGGATGCGAGGAGAGTGTTTCACTACAATGCTGCCAAGGCACTTCAACAAGCTTTCTCGAACGCTCGTGTTCAAATTATTAATGAGCACTTGAAGGCGAACCAACATCACGTGCTACACTTCTGGCAACAGAGCGAGAGGCACCTGACGATGGAGGAGTACGCGCAGGTTCATGGGGTGTAGTAAGTATTTTTTCTGATAATTTCCTCGATGGTATTTTTAATGACCTACAACTATGTGCAGGGCCACGTGAGCTGGTTGTAGGGTAAGTCCGATGCATTTCGGGCCCTTTGTCGGTATTGGGCTAGCGATGAGTTTAAGGCTAAGTCCGGCAAGGCTCGAGAGTGTAGAGGATTCGAGGGGAAGAGCAGGCACGGCCAAGATAACCACTTGCATTTAGCTAAACGCATGGTAAGTGTATGAAACTTATGTTTAAATATTCATAATATATTGTTCGTACTAACACGTATTGACAAGAGCGCGAGACAGGGGTGCCGCCGACCCCTGCTGAGATCTGGAAGAGAGATCACAGGGACCCTTCTCAGCCTTAGGGGTGCAGTCAGGCTACAGCCGAGCGATTGATAAGTTTAGAAATCATTCATATTATAAATAACTATATGGATTGTTGAACTTACATGGTTTTCTTGTTTTCCAGGATAAGTACGGGAAGGAGGCTAATAAGATACACGACGAAGATTTCGATTGGGAACGTGATCAAATTGATGCTCAAGCCGCGTAGGCAAGCGGAGGTGGAAAAGCACACGGAAGGTGAGTTCATAAGTCATTTTATCATTTTCAATTCAAAGTATTTAAGATATTTCAATTTCATATTACTGACTTTCGTTTTTATAGGCTCGCCATATTCGACGGAGTTGTCAATTCGAGGGCGGCGAGACCTGCGAGAGGCAGCTCCACGCAGGCTTCGTCATTGGGCACGGCAGGTTGCCACATCTCGCAGAGGGACATTGAGATGCAGTCCCTCCGACAAACTGTAGAAGAGAACCTCAGGCGACAGGAGGAGGTGGAACGCCAAAGGATTGTGATGGAGGCCACAATCTCTTCCCAGGCAGCAGTGTTGTTGCATATGCGGGATGCAATGGAGGTAACAAAATGAAAACGAAAATTCTCACCAATTCAGTGTTAATGACTTACTAATAGGTAACATTTAATGTTTGCAATGACAGGCCATTGTTCGGGTTCAAGGTCTAGGGATCCAGTTGGCGCTACTACCGGTTCTTCTAGGCGATCCTTCTTCTGCGGGTTAGCTAATTTTCTATGTCAACTTAACAATTGTAGTTTTAACTCAAACTAAACAAACTTAAGCGAGGAAATGGAGTGACCGTGAAAGATAGTTAGATAGAGTGAGAGATGAAGTTATAAGAGGGAGGAAGATAGAGAAAAAAGGATTGAGACAGAAGAGAGAGGAGATAGTTAGATAGAAGAAAAGGATTGAGATGGAAGAAAGAGAGAGATAGAAGAAAGAGTGAGAGATAGTTAGATAGAGTGGGAGAGGAATGACGAGAGAGAGGGAGATTGGAGATAGAAGGAGAGGAAGAGAGAGGGAGAAAGGGAGATGTAGATTGAGATAGAGGGAAAATGATAGCAATAGAGAGATAGGGAGAGAGGAATGATAGAAGAGAGGAAGAGAGGCGATCTAGATGGAGATAGAGGGAGAGGGAGGGAGAGATGTTGATGTATTTATATTCTAACTCTAAGTTTCATTAATTGCAGTGATCACGACGGCTGCACAAACTTCGTCGCTGTCGCTACCGCCACCTGGCGTGGCGACGACTTCGACTATGGAGTGGCTTCGGAGGTCAGACAGGCGAGTGAGCCCTTGTTTGATTTGTTGATGGTGATCCGATGTATCGAAGATGTGTTGTGATGTGTTTTGTGACTGTTATAATGTGTTATGTGACTGTTGTTATATATTGTTTGTTCTGTGATCTTGCCATCGAGATCGGTAGTATTTTTAGTTATTTAAAAAAAATAAAAAACCTTATTCGCGATGGCTTTTTATACAGTACCGTCGCAAATAAGGTTCCAGGCCGTCGCAATTAAGCCTCTGTTCTTTGTAACGGCCTGGCCGTCACAAAAAGCCGCGTGGTCCCGTTAGGAGGACACGTGGGACCCTGCTGGCTGAAATTATTTGCGATGGCCTGGCCGTCGCAAATAGGAACTAAATTGCGATGGCTTGGCCATCGCAAATACATGGGTGGGGCCCACCATCCCCCAGGTAATAACTTGCGACGGCTTTTGCAGGCTGTCGCAAATAGCCTTAATTGCAATGGTGGCCGTCACAAATAAGCTTAACTACGACGAATTATTTGTGACGGCCAAAAACCGTCGCAAAGAAGAGAAGCCGTTGCAAATCATTGGGATTCCTATAGTGCATGCTTGACGAATTGAGTGGTGCTATCATCTTCACAAAAATTGACTTGTGTAGTGATTACCACCAAATTAGAATGGCACTAGGAGATGAATGGAAAACTGCATTTAAAACAAAATTTGGACTTTATAAGTGGTTAGTCATGCCTTTTGGTTTAACTAATGCACATAATACCTTTATGCGATTAACGAACAAGGTTTTACGTGCTTTCATTGGAAAAATTGTGGTGGTTTACTTCGATGATATTCTCATTTACAGCAAGTCATATGACAAACATCTTGATCATTTATGTGCTGTTTTTTGCTGTTTTGAGAGATGCACGCTTGTTTGGTAACCTCAAAAAGTGTGTCTTTTGCATCAATCGAGTCTTGTTTCTTGGATATGTTGTTTCCTCGCAGGGAATTGAGATGCATGAGAAAAAAATTGTTGCAACCACTAGCTGGCCAACTCTAACAACCATCACACAGGTGGGTAGTTTTCTTGGTCTTGTAGGTTTTTATCGCTGCTTTGTGCGTGATTTTAGCACCATTGCAGCACCTCTACATGAGCTAACGAAGACGGGAGTGCCATTTCCGTGGAGCAAACAGCAGCAACAAGCTTTTGATGCTCTCAAATAGAAGCTTACACAAGCACCATTGCTGCAACTTCCTAATTTTAACAAGTCATTTGAGCTAGAATGCGATGCAAGCGGCATTGGTATATGAGGTGTTCTCATACAAGGAGGTAAACCTGTTGCTTTCTTCAGTGAAAAACTTCATGGTCCTTCTCTAAATTATTCTACTTATGATAAAGAATCGTATGCCTTAGTAAGAGTTCTATAAACTTGGCAACATTATCTTTGGTCTAAGGAGTTTATCATACATCCGGATCATGAATCCTTGAAGTATCTTAAGTGTCAAACCAATCTTAATAAGCGACATGCTAAGTGGATTGAATTCATAAAGTCATTTCCATACATAATTAAACATAAAAAAGGGAAGGAAAATGTCATTGCCGATGCGTAATCTTGACGTTATACTATGTTGTTCCAACTTGATCATAAAATCTTTGGGTTGGAAACAATAAAAGCATTATATCCTACTGATTTGGACTTCAAAGATGCTTTTCAAAATTGTAGAGAAGGATGAAATTGGAATAAATATGTACTGCAAGAGGGTCTCCTCTATTGTGCTAACAAGCTATGCGTTCCAGCTAGCTCCGTTCGTCTATTACTTTTGCAGGAAGCACATGGAGGAGGATTGATGAGACAATTTTGCATGAAGTGAACTGAGGATGTGCTGTCCACACACTTCTTTTGGCCGAAGATGAGGTGTGATGTCGAGCACTACGTATCACGATGCAGTACTTGCAATAAAGCTATGTCTCCCCTTAACCCATATGGTTTTTATATGCCTCTTCCTGTTCCTAGTGTACCTGGGGCGGATATTTCTATAGACTTTCACTACAGGAAACACGATCATTTGCGACGGCCGACTTAACTTGCGACGGCTAGCCGTCGCGAATAAGTCTATTTGCAACAGCCCGCAACAAGCCGTCGCAAATAAACATTGCCGTTTCAAATAGATGGTTAAATCGCGACGGCTGGACCTCAGGCCATCGCAAATAAGCCCACTGTAGCAAATAAACTCTATTTGCGACGGCATGCTCTAGAGGCCGTTGCAAACAAGGTTAATTGCGACGGCCAACCCTAGGGCCGTTGCAATTTACTTGGTCGTTGCAAATTAATGTCTATACCCCATCGGGACCTCTCTTTTCCAACCCGAGCGCCGCTTGCATCTTCCCTGCTGCCGCCGACTGCTACTGCCACCGCCGCCACCACCGTCGCCTCCACCGTCTGCTGCAGCCGCCGGTGCCGCCGCCACCACCTCAAGGTATGGATGGCTTATTTCTTTCTCCCCCCTCCATGGCCGCCGCCTTCCTCTTCTCCCTCCCCTCCATGGCTGCCCCCTCCCTCTTCCCCCATCCATGGCTGCTCCCCCTCTTCCAATGGCCGCCCTCACCTCCTAACCTCCCCCCTACCTCCCCTCACGTCCATGGCCGCCCGTCCCCTCTCACCTTCCTCCTAGCCGACCCCCATCCCCACCTTCCATGGCCGCCCCCCTCCCTCCATGGCCCCCCTCCCTCCCCTCCTCCATAGTATAATTTGTTTAATTATGGTGAATTATGTGTAGAATTTTTGCTTAATGTGATGAATTAGGGAAGTTAATTGGTGGTTATTTGATTAGAGGATTGAGTTGTGTAATTTGTTGGTTAAATTGGTTATTAGTTGATTGAATTGTCTAATTCATAGAATAAATTTTTGATTAGTGGAAGGATTGTTCTATTAAATTGGTAGTGCTTTTGTCTATGTTAATCGTGCTTAGCTAGGTTTAGATTTAATTATGTTTATGTTTATTTATGCCTTTGTTAAATTTTTTCTTAATTGAGATTAAGTTTGCTATGCTAGGTTTAGGTTAATGCTTATGTCTATGTTTATAATAAAACTGTTTATGTATAAGTTTATGTTTGAAATTTGTTATGTTTAATTAAATTTCCTTGTTTTTTAGATTATGGTTATAATTTTTAATTTGATTGCTTGAGTGTTAGTATATATATAAAAAAGGATTCGGGATAGGGGGTGTAGTTTTAAATAGGCGGACGAGTGGTTGTTTGGATTCATGTTTGGTGTCTCATTAGAAGAAGGATAAATCCTGCATACATTAACGATAATTTCTTCCGCTTTAAATTGCAGAGTCAAACATGGGTGAATACCGCATCGTATACTGGCTGGAAGAGCAGAATTGGTGCTCACTCGGATGAGTAGTAGATCAAGTTAGATCAATTTTTGGATCGAGCATTTTCGTTGTCAAAGGATGATATGGTGCGGTGCCCTTGTACAAAATGTCGGAACACCATGTTTTTTAGAAGATTGGATCTATCATTTTACTTATGTTGAAACGGTTTCACCACACATTATAAGGTGTGGACCTTCCACTGCGAGACTAAATCTCGAGTCGTAGATGAAGTGGATGAGGATGATGATATAATAGGGGTTCATAGGATGGATGAGATGATAGAAGCTCTGGAAGCAGAGGATCCTCTTACAAATGAGGCAGAGGAGTTCTTCGAGGATCTGAAGAAATCACAAGAGCTGTTGCATGAACACGCGGCTGTGACTGTCCTTGCTTTCTTGACCAGATTTATGGCAATTAAATCCAAGTACTTTTTCCATCAACTGCTACAAAGATCTCATGAAATTGATCTGCGATATCCTTCCACAACCCAAAAAGCGCCTAGAGATATATATCATTCAAAGATCAAGATATCTGGTCTCGGTATGAAGTATGAGAAAATCGATGGCTGCCCAGACAACTGCATGCTATTCTGGAAAGAGCAGGCCAACGAGAATTTGTGCTTGAAATGTGGTAAACCGATGTATGTCAAAGTTGATAATGATGATGGCGATAATGTGATGAGAGATGTCGCACATAAGCAGCTTCGTTACTTGCTTGTGACACCTCGGTTGAAACGGTTGTTTCTTTCAAAAAGAACCACATGACACATGAGATGGCACAAATAAGGTAAACGTGAGAAGAAAAAATTCTTGACGCATCCATCTGATGGTGATGCATGGAAGGCGCTAGACCGTTTTGATCCAGATTTTTCTCGTGATGCTAGAATGTTCACATCGGATTAGCGACAGACGGATTCTCACCGTTCAGTACAAACGCCACGCCATACTCCTATTGGCTCGTCTTTGTCATTCTGTACAACCTGCCACTAGCTCTTTGTACGAAGAACGAGTTCATGTTTCTCAGCCTCATTGTACAGGGACCTGATCATCCCAGGACATGTCTAAACGTGATGTTGAAACCACTGATCCAAGAATTGAAAGTATTGTGGATAGGATTCGAAGCTTACGACAGTTACAAGAAGCAAAAATTCAACCTTCGAGCTGCTTATTTGTGGTACATCCATGATTTTTTGGCATACAACATGTTTTCCGGATGGAGCACTCACGTTCGTCTGATGTGTCCACTATGTGCTTCAAACACGGATTGCTTTCGACTAACTCATCGAGGCAAAATATCTTAATTCAATTGTCACACACGTTGGCTGCCTTCAAATCACATGTTTAGGCAATAGAGGCATGTTTTAAGAATGAACACCGTTATCACTAAAGGACCAACAAAACATCTCAACGAGTCCAAAATTTCTGATACATTGGATAAACTGGTACCAGATGAAGGTCGTCCTTGATACTTTGTAGGTTATGGAGAGGAACACAATTATACTCACATATGTGCACTTTGGGAGCTACCGTATGTGAAGTCGTTGATTCTAATGCACAACATTGATGTCATGAATCAGGAGTGTAACATGAGAGAAAGTATCATAAGCACTTGCATGGATATGCCTGGCAAAACGAAAGACAATTATAAAGCTAGACTAGATTTGGCGGACATTTTTCACCGTCCAACTCTTGAAATCTCTAAAAGTGCTGGGAAGCCACGTGCTTCTTTCTGTCTTCGATCTAAAGAAAAGAAAAAAGTCATGAAATGGATGAAAACTTTGAAATTCCCATATGTACGCAGCTAGCCTGAAACGAGCCGTGAACGTGAACACAGGAAACCTCACTGGGTTGAAGAGTCATGATTATCACATTATAATAGAAAGACTCTTACCTGTTATGTTTTGGGGCTATCTAGATGATGCGGTGTGGACGGTTTTAGCCGAGCTCAGCTATTTATATAGACAGCTTTGTGCTAAAGAAATCAAGATAGGAATGATGGATAAGTTAGAGAAGGAGACACCCATACTTTTATGTAAGATGGAAATTTTTTTCCACCGGGTTTCTTCAATCCAATCCAACATCTGCTTATTCATCTTCCTTTCGAAGCTAAAGTTGGCGGTCCTGTACAATAAAGGTGGATGTATCACATTGAAAGAGCGCTACGATATCTGAAACCAATGGTTGGCAACAGGGCAAGGGTGGAAGGGTGCATCGCTAAAGCATATGCTCTTAAGGAAGTAGGATACTTTTCAAGTGTCTACTTTGCAGAAGAAAACAATATCAATACTTCGGAGATGCGGTACAATGTGGACGAAGCAACCCCTTTAAGCGACCTCTCCATTTTTCAAACGAGAGGTACTACTGTTGGTAGCTACACGACGTACGTGCTATTCGAATGTGACGGGACTGTTGCTTTACTCTACGTGTACGCAAATATAGAAGGCATGCAACAATACTTCGAGTAAGTGTTTGTCCTACATTTATGCTAATCAACATATTTTGCTACACATGTATTCTAAAAGATGTTTTTTTTTCACATTCGGTGAGTTCCACAGACAATGTTGGCCATATAGGCATCCACCCACGACCAAACAAGTAGAAGGGATGCGAAAAGAAGGATTAAATGGAGGGCCGAGTTTCCTATCCTGGGTTTGAGATTATGTAATACTCTATCATCTTCTATATATTATATGTTACTATTATTAAAGAAGATTCATTATAACTTATGACCATTTATGACAGTGTCGGACTCACAATGTCCATGAAGATTTGCGGCATCTATCTTATGGATTAGTGAATGTTAGAAGCTATGGTCGATATGACGTAAATGGCTTTCAATTCCGTACAACTCATTTAGAAGCTCTTCGTCCTCTCGCAACAACATCAAATTCCAGTGTTGTGACAAGAGCAATTGACACTGAAGGGAATTTAACCGATTATTATGGGATCATTAACAAAGTCCTTGAATTTACTTTTACCAGAAATAAGACCCTTCGAGTTGTCTTCTTTGACTGTGACTGGTTTGATCGCATTTATGGAACTCGAGAAAACTAATTTGGAATGGTGGAAGTGAAACATAAGGACTGACTATGAGGTTACAATACATTTTCTTGCACATCAAGTGGATCAAGTGTATTATCTACCTTATCCATGCACGAAGCTCAATGCTTGGTGGGTGGTATATAAGGTGAATCCTCGTGAGTGGTTATATATTCCTCGGGATGATGGTTACCATGATAGCGAAAACGTTGAAGAAGTGTACCAAGAAGAAGAGTTGCCAGACACTTTTATCGTCGAGCTTGGTGCAGGACTTGACCAATTAGTTGGAGATGTTGAAGATGTAGAGCCAGATGATACGCGAAAACAGAAATCAGAACAGGCCACATGGAAGATTGTTGGGCTGGTTTAAGGAGTAGGGCGAATGATAATGATGTTGATGAATTTTGAAAGTGACTACAATAATGTTTTCTTGAAGATAGTAACATGAATTTTGTATATCTTATTTTCATATTTACTGATTATCTATTAATACAGGATGGCGTCAAAGAAGGGTAAGAAGGTGTTGCCGACAAGGGGGTTCTACCCCTCTAGAACTGAGGACGCTTTCGCTGGTGCCTCTTCAACCGGGAGCAGAAGCTCTTAGCTGCTGGGGCATGTTCTGAGCAGCTCTAGAGCTTCGTCATAGGTAAATTTCAATCATTTTTGACAAATTTTCCAAATTCAATTTCTGATTAAACTTACTTACTGATCATATGAATGTTGTAGTCCTCACCGACTGACTCAGAGGCTACAGCGCCAGTAGGGCTTGGCTAACCTTTGGTGAGCCAGCCCTCGGCCGGCCAGCCCTCTGCTAGTGAGCCTTCTTTTCCTGAGCCCTTTGACTCGGCTGGAGACAAGCCTTCTGGGTCACCTGACGTGGCGCCCCAGCAGACGAGGAGGACTAGGAGGACTCACTTTGTCAGTCCTCCTGCGGTCACTTCAGGGAGGATCGTGATTCGTCCGGTCGGGGACAGGTAATAAAAATCGTAGTGTTCAATTCTAGTTTATTTTTGTTACTTAAGTAATGAATCAATAACATCTTGCAGGGTTTGGTACGACACGTCTTTCACCGGTGAGAGACACCAAAGACCGGTGAATAGTGTCCTCATATCCTTAGTGTGTTTGCACTATCCAGGGGTCATCGATGGGGTGCCTGCTCTTTCGTGGGAGGACTACACACGCGTCTATCACCAGGGGCACGACAACCTTCAGGTATCTGTATGGGCTGATTTTATGGTAAGTATGTTAAAAAAGTTTCTAAGTTTTAACTCTTACACTCTTTTAATGAACATATCTTCAATATATTCTTTATCACAGGCCAGGTATATTTTTAGAGGACCCGAACGACTCTCGCATGTTCGAGGATGCGAGGAGAGTGTTTCACTACAACCCTGTGAAGGCGCTTCGATAAGCTTTGTCGAACGGTTGTGTTCAAATTATTAATGAACACTTGAAGGCGAACCAGCACCATGTGCTACACTTTCGGCAAGAGAGCAAGAGGCACCTGACGGAGGAGGAGTACGCACAGGTACGTGGGGTGTAGTACATATTTTTTCTGATAATTTCCTCAATGGTATTTTTAATGACCTACAACTATGTGCAGGGCCACGTGAGCTGGTTGCAGGGTTGGTCCGATGCATTTCGTGCCCTTTGTCGGTACCAGGCTAGCGATGAGTTTAAGGCTATGTCTGGGAAGGCTTGAGAGTGCAGAGGAGTCGAGAGGTAGAGCAGGCATGGCCAAGATAACCACTTGCATTTAGCTAAACACATGGTAAGTGTATGTAACTTATGTTTATATATTCATAATATATTGTTCGTACTAGCACGTATTGAAGGAGAACGAGATGGGGGTGTCGCCGACCCCTGCTGAGATCTGGAAGAGAGGTCACAGGGACCCATCTCAGCCTCAGGGGTGTAGTCAGGCTGCAGTCGAGCGATTGGTAAGTTTAGAAATCATTCATATTGAATATAACGATATGGATTGTTGAACTTACACGATTTTCTTGTTTTCCAGGCTAAGTACGGGGAGGAGGCTAGGAAGATACACGGTGAAGATTTTGATTGTGAACGTGAACCAATCGATCCTCAAGCCACGTATGTAAGACGAGGTGGAAAAGCACACGAAAGGTGAGTCCATAAGTCATTTTATATTTTTCAATTCAAAGTATTGAAGATATTTTAATTTCATATTATTGACTCTCTTTTTTATAGGCTCGCCATATTCGACGGAGTTGTCGACTCGAGGGCATTGAGACCTGCGAGAGGTAGCTCCATGCAGGCTTCATCGATGAGCACGTCAGGTCTTCGCGCCTCGCAGAGAGACATCAAGATGCAGTCCCTCCGACAAACTGTAGAAGAGAACGTTAGGCAACAGGAGGAGTAAAGGAGGGAGGCGGAACAACAAAGGGTCACAGCGGAACAACAAAGGATCACGTTGCAGGCCACAATCTCTTCCCCGACAGCCTGGATGGCATAGATACGGCAGAAAATGGAGGTAACAAAATGAAAAATGAAGTTCTCATTAATTCATTGTAAATGACTTACAAATAGTTAATATCTAATGTTTGCAATGCCAGGTCATGGCTTAGGCGCAAGGTTTGGGGATCCAGCTACCGCCACTTCCGGTCTTTCCAGGCGATCCTTCTTCTGCGGGTCAGGTAATTTTCTATGTCAACATAATAATTCTAGATTTACTTCAACTTTACCAAAATAAAGGAAGGAAATAGAGTGAGAGTGAGAGTTAGTTAGATAGAGTGAGAGATAGAGTTAGAAGAGGGAAGAAGATAGAGAGAAAATGATTGAGATAGAAAAAAGAGGGAGATAGTTAAATAGAAGAAAAGGATTGAGATAGAAGAAAGAGGGAGATAGAAGAAAGAGTGAGAGATAGCTAGATAGAGTGGTAGAGGAATGAAGAGAGAGAGAGAGTGAGATGTATATGGAGATAGAGGGAGAAAAAGATAGAGGGTGAGAGAGAGATGTAGATGGAGATAGAGGGAGGAAGATAGAAGGAAAAGGATAGTAGGGAGATAGAGTGAGAGACAGAGAGAGAGATTGAGATTGAGAGAGGAATGAAAAGAGAGAGGAGGGAGATGTAGATTGATATATAGGGAGAGGAAGATAGAGGGAGAGAGGGAGATGTAGATGGAGATAGAGGGAGGAAGATAGAGGGAAAAGGATAACAATAGAGAGATAGAGTGAGAGAGATAGATTGAGATGGAGAGAAAGGAATGAAAAGAGAGAGGGAGAGAGGGGGATCTAGATGAAGATAGAGGGAGAGGAAGGGAGGGAGAGAGATGTTGATGCATTTATATTCTAAGTCTAAATTTTATTAACTGCAGGGAGCTACGACGGCTGCTCAAACTCCATCGCCGTCGTTACTGCCGCCTAGAATGAGGCGCGATGACGACTTCAACTTTGTAGGTGGCTTCGGAGGTCAGACGGACAAGTGAGCTCTTGTTTGCTTTGTTCATGGTGTTGTGCGATGTATCGATGATGCTGTTTGTGATTGTGATATATTGTGATGCTGTTTTGTGATTGTGATATATTGTGTTTTTTGTTCTGTGATTCTGTCCATCGAGCCAGGTGGCATTTTCTATTTATAAAATAAAATAAAAAACCTTATTTGCGATGGATTTTTATACAGTACCATCGTAAATAAGGCTCCATGTCTGTAAAAGCCCGAATTTGAGAAGAACAAAAATGCGTAAATGCGAAGTTAAAAATTTTAAAAACTGTTATATACAAAATAAAAGGTGTTTAGCTCAAGTCAATGTATTATTGAAGGAATAAAATAAAAAAATGCTCAAATGATGAGAAATTAAATCGAACCCTAATAGGAGATGTTCAAACTCAAATTTAGAATTCAATATATAAAATAGTCAAATGACTGATTAAAATGCATAAGTGGATTTATTATGTTTTAAAGATCTGCCCTGTAATTTTGACTGTTTTTAGGCATTAATTACCATGTTAATTAAATCAAGCCATAATAAAGGTTTCAAATTCAAATTTGAATTTAAACTCCACATTCAAAATTTCAAAAACTCAAATTTGAGTTCTTTTCCGGTGTCATCATTGGGAATAGCACGCTCGAAAAGAGCCTATTTTTGAAAACTCCGAAGTAGTCGAGTGAGGATTAGCTATATGCCCATTAAGGACAAATACTAGTATAAGTTATAAAGGTGGTGAACTAACTTATATCATTCTGTAACGACACTCCGTCTTCAAGGTAAGAGGTAAGGTATGCCACCGAGAGCGGATCAATCTCGGTAAACTCAGTATACGAGATGTCGTATGTGATATTTCTGTGGCTTTGCACGGAGAGTTAATATGAGTCTCTGAAACGTTTCATGTTTCTGATAACATATGACACGCGGTACCCCAGCGTGACACAAAATTAGTGGGAGCACCAGTCGGGTGGTGTATAACCCGATAGTATGCATCTCTAGAACTATTCATGTTCTATGGGAGCATGCAAAACACATATGCCTGATCGTGTATAAGTCGTTTCGTGCGGGATTCTTTGCTGTACAGATGTAGTACAGCCGTGTACCTCGAGACATGACATCGCTTGAGGGCGACTCACACCAGAGTCGTATGCATTTACTTTCATATATATTATTGTGATTGCCTGTCATGTTTCCCTGTGCCGCCCTTGAGGTGTGAAGGTGTGAAAGGGGATTGTTTGTCTTCTGTAGGTACACTAACTATGGTAGCGACCCGTGCAGCAAACGTTTGTGAGTGATCGATATTAGGACCACCTATATACGTATCCGGATATACTGGTTAGACTTTTCTTTGGTAAGGAACGTAGTACCCTCAGTATCACATTTGATACTTTGACCACCCCCCATGAAAGAAATGGCTTCATATTCATATTTAGGTCCAAGTATCAGTTGCTGGTATCTTATGGACTGTAAAATGTTTCTCTTCAAGAGTAGGTGAACCAAAGTTCTTTGTTTCTAGCAAGAGTTTAGCTCGACTTCGCCGGAGTGAGACTTTGGTTAAGCATGAAGATCCATAATGATATGCTATGAATGAGAAGGTCGTCAAGTTCTCTTTCAAGTTCCATTTAGTTCCAGAGCAGATGATTAGTTGTAAAGCAAGTTCTAGCTATCGTACATGATTTTTGAGCCAAGTTTCAAAATTTGAGTTTGTTCCCAATTCTTGTGTTTCGAAGCCGGTGAGTTCTGTTTTCTAATAGAATCGTCCTGACTTTGAAATTCCATATCTCTTCAACCTGAAGGGCTATGGATGCAAATGAATACTTTTTGGAAAGAGGAAGAGCTATTCTGCAACTTTTCTATTCATCCCTCAACTTCAGTTTAGAACAAATTAGAAAGAGTTGAAGTTAGTACCTGTGTACAGTGCTATCGGAAACAGCCAGAGAATTTCTGAATTTGAACAGCCATAACTCTTAAATTATAAAGGCGACCTATGCGTATCTATACATGTATGGAAAGTTTAAAGAGTCCTCTATCAATTTTCTATTCAACTCTAATGCTAAAACTGGCAATAACCAGGTCTAAATCGAAGTATCGTATATGGTATCGTAACAGTCCAAAATCTGGACAGTTATATAATCAGTTGCTGTTTGGATTGTAATTTCTTTTAGGATCATCAAAAGACTTCATAATTTACATTTATGGAGTCCTGAGGATGTGTGTAACAAGCTTAAAAAATTTTGTTTTTGCAAATATCAATGTTTTTCTATTGAAAATTGTGGACAAAATCAGCAACATACAAAGGAAGCTCTGCCAAATTTCAGTTAAAAATCTGGGAACTTGGTTGAAATTTAAAATTCCATATCTCCTCAACCAGAAGTGCTATGAGGGAAAGTAAATACTATTTAGTAATATTTGGAAGTCCTCTACAAGTATTCTATTCAACTCAAGACCAGAATCCTTTTCTATGTGGGTGAAATTTGGAAGATCGCAGACACTGTCCGGAATCAACCAAACTGGACAGCAATCTGTATATTTCTGAATTTAAACCATAACTTGCGGACCTTACATCCAATAGGGTCACACGAGTAACCCTTGGAAAGGTTAGTGAGTCAGCTACAATTTTTGTAATTGGCTCTAGATCTGAATCGGTCATCTACCTATCCCAAATCGTGTTTGAATGCAGGGTGGTCAGTCTGAACTGAACCCCCCATTTCCTCTCATGCTGAATTTTTAGCAAACTTCAAAAATTCATATCTTTGGAACCAGGTATGATATGCAAACAAATAAATACATTATGCAAAGCGGATTACATTGTCTACAACTTTGTAGATAACAATACTTCCATATTTTAAACAGAAAGGTCTGAAAACTTTGGATCAAAACTGCTACTTTTTAAGCAAGTTTGGCTGAAAGTGCAGAAAAATCTCCTAACTTAAAAATAGCATAACATGCAAACTAGAGATGATATAGAGGCAAACCAATACTTTTTAGAAATTTCTTGGAGTGTACATTAACTTTGTTATTCGCCTCAAGGTCTGATTTTTCCATTAACTGGATCAAAAACGAGCTTGAGTCCAGACTGGTCATTTGTCACCATAGTCTGCTCAGTTTGAAACTTTTGGGTTTTGTTAGGCATTCGGTTCTCGATTTCAACTCCAGGAGTGTCATAACCAACCAAGGACTAGGACTCAACTAATTACCAAGTTGAATGGAGTGTTAAACTAATTTGAATCCCTTTTTCCCTTGGATAGACATACTAGTGTTTGATTTATGTGACTTGTCACATCACTTCTTGTGATTTCGAGCGCAAGTCACAATTACACGAGTTGCAGCTCGTTTTCCCATTAAGATTGTTTGAGGTACGCTTCGACATCCTAGTACAAAACTTTAAGGGGGAAGGTGAACACTCAAGTAACTATAGTGTTTAATTAGCACTCTTTGCCACACTGCGAGGTGTCAAAGACAACGCAAATAAGTGAGATTACATCTTCAAGAGGATCCAACCTCCACCACCAGTTTGAGTTACTCTAAGAAGATCATGACTTCAACTCCACTAAAGTAATTGAGAAGGATATCCGTTCCTCCTGACTGATCGAAGTGAAGGTTAAGTGAAGTATCACTAGGGATGTGTCTAGTGATCTCGACCAAGTGTCTAGGGATAAACTTCGACATATAGTTAGTTGTTTTTCTTCTTATGAAGATACTCCTCAACTCAACTGGTACCTCTAAGACCTAGATGAAGATACAATCAAGTTGAGTAGTACATGAACAAGCTTTCGAAAGGTCGAGGTAACGTGGTATGTCTCCCACATTCCTTGTCAATAGTTCTGTTATGAATACCTTAACTATGGTCGAGTCATGAAAGGAACGCTACTCGTTGAGTTTCTATCACGACCATGGTATCCAATCCTTGCATATCATCAGACAGTACTTGAGTTTTGTGGGTATGGTTCATATAGTCTTGCTCAAACTATAAAAGCTACTACACCATGCATGTGCACCATTTGCACCATACATATGCACAATTTGCACAATACATATGCACCATTTGCACCATACCATGTGCATAGGCATTGTACCATAACCCATGCGATGCATCATGAAGCATCATTACCAATGAAACACCAATGATAGAATGCATGGTAATACTAAAATTTAGAGCAAGATTGTGTCCCCCATTCAAACTATTCTAAGATGTCTAATGACTACGATCATTTCACCATCTTCATTTGACTTCTTACATTGTTGATTTCCTTTCCATTGAGTAATATTTGGGAAACCGATTACTCAACCTCACTTGCAACTAAAAAAACACTTGAACTTCCATCCTTGACTTGTTTAGGTTCAAGTACCTTGATTGTTGCAACTAAACCGTTTGTCATCAAGTGGTCATCAGTTCGATAATCAACCTTGTAAAATCCAAGAAATCTCATTACTCGCGAGGATACCATTCGATTGTCAACCTCGTGAAACTCTTTGGGTCCATTTAAGATTCTTGTGTTGGTATATGGTAACCTTGATACCTTGATAACACTACCAGGATTCCGGGTTATTGCGACGAAAAAAATCGTTGCAATAGGTCGAAATTCGTCGCGATAGGTTGTTGTCGCAACTAAATAGAACATCGTGATAGTTTTTCCGACTCGTGGTGATAACAGCCATTGCAATAGGTTATTGCGACAACTTGACATCCGTGGCAAATAGTATGGTATTGCGACGACTCCACGTTGGTGGCAAATAGTATGGTATTGCAACGGTTTAACGTATTGCAACGATTGAACGTATTGCGACGAAAATATTGGTGTTGCAACAATGTCACATTCATGGCAAAAAGTATGGTACTGCAATGACTCCACGTTTGTTGCAAATAGTATGGTATTGCAACGTTTTAACGTATTGCGACGATTTAACGTATTGCAACGAAAATAATGATGTTGCAACGATGCCACATTCGTGGCAAAAAGTATGGTATTGCAATGACTCCACGTTCGTGGCAAATAGTATAGTATTGCAACGGTTTAACGTATTACGATGATTTAATGTATTGCAACGAAAATAACGGTGTTGCAACGATGCCACATTCGTGGCAAAAAGTATGGCATTGCGACGACTCCACGTTCGTGGCAAATAGTATGGTATTGCAACGGTTTAACGTATTGCGACGATTTAACGTATTGCAATGAAAATAATGGTGTTGCAATGATGGCACATTCGTGGCAAAAAGTATGGTATTGCAACGACTCCACGTTCGTGGCAAATAATATGGTATTGCAACGGTTTAACGTATCGCGATGATCTAACGTATTGCAATAAAAATAACGGTGTTGCAACGATGCCACATTCGTGGCAAAAAGTATAGTACTGCAACGACTCCACGTTCGTGGCAAATAGTATGGTATTGCATTAGTTTAACGTATTGCGATGATTTAACGTATTGCAACAATAGTATGTTATTTGCGACGATTTCACATCTGTGGCGATAAGTACGGTATCACGATGATTTCATACTCGTGGCGAATAGTATGGTATCGCGACGTTTTCACATTCGTGACGAATAGTACGGTGTTGCAACGATTTCACATCCATAGTGAATAGTACGGTATGGCAACGTTTTTACATTCATGACGAATAGTAAGGTGTTGCAACGATTTCACATCCGTGGCGAATAGTATGGTATCACGACGATTTCACACTCGTGGTGAATAATATGGTATCGCCTCATTTTCACATCTGCGGTGAATAGTACAGTATCACGACGATTTCACACTCATGGCAAATAATATCGTATCGCGACGTTTTCACATTGGTGGCAAATACTATGGTGTTGCAACGATTTCACTTCTGTGGCGAATAGTACGGTATCGCGATGTTTTTACACTCGTGGCGAATAATATGGTATCGCGACGATTTCACAGCCGTGGCCAATAATATGGTAATGCAACGATTTCACGTTCATTGCGAATAGTACGGTATTGCAATGATTTCAAAACCATGACAACAGTATTGTATTGCAACGATTTCTGATGTGTGGCAATAGGTTCGTAATGCAACATATTCAAATCTGTTGCAACAAGGTCGTAATGCGACGTTCTCTGTGTGGTGGCAATAGCAGTCTAGTGCAACGCTTTTTTGGTCGTAGCCAAATGTTTGTAGTGCAACGTTTTATAATTTGTGGCAATAGCTAGCTTCCTATTGCAACAGTTTATTTTCGTTGCAATAATCTGTTAATGCCACATTTTAAAATTAGCGGCACTAGAATCATAATGCACCAGGTTTGAAAATTAGTGGCAACAGAATCAATTTATTCACACACGATACGTCTGTCGACTTAACAACAAACATCCAGCAATTGATGCAACGCTCAAGGACCCTTGCATCGTTGCGAGAAGATGTTATTTACAGTTTTTTCAGGTTGCAACATTGTACCCATTAAAATAGCACCGCGACGAGTTGTAGTATTAGGAATAGTTTCTTGAATATCTAGCTTCAACTTGGTGCTTGCAGAAGCCTTTTGTGGAGTTGCAACTAGCCGTTGCTGATTTTGCAAGCTCTCCATCATTCTGCGCATGTTTGCTAGCTCCTTTTCTTGCCGTGCAGAATTGGGTGCCATCTGATCATGTAAAGCCTGGACTTCCTGGTTGAGCTGTTCATTTTCCTGGACGAAGCCATCTATTTGGGAGGTCTTATAATCATTTCTTCCTTCCAACTCTTGCACCTGACAGCTGAGGTCTTCATTTCTATTTTGCAAGGATCGAACTTGTTGGCCGAGCTGGTCAGACATCTGGATACGCAGTCTTTCAGAAACATTAGGTTTAGCCATATAACCACGCCCCCGAAACTGTGATCCTCCAGAACCGGTTGCGGATATATAAGTAAGCTGGAAGATGTTGTTTCTTTCCTCATCTGGGATTGGGACTCCCAGCTCAGCTTCCTTGACGTTGATTTGGGCACGTGCCTGGGTCTATATACTAAAAGAAAAGTCACATGTACATTGCAAATATTTATTTAATGGGGACTGTTTAGAGTGTTTCTCACATGTACAGCTTCTGCCTGCTCGTTTGCCCATTGACCGTTCTTCACATGGCTTGCCTCCCACAGTTCTATGTCATCGGGTTCATTTCCGGTCTCTGGGTCTCACTATATCAAATACAAGTAAAATTTGATTGAATGATTGCAGTGCAAAGTAAAAGCATGATTTAGTTTTCATACCTCTCGTAACTAAGTTGGGCGTAGGATTAGGAGCCAAGCAAGTGTTTTGTCTTTTGAGTACTTCGATTTCGTTAATTGGTTCTGCTTATTGACTGCAATTTTAACAATTAATTTCACGAATGGGTGTTATCAAATAGTTTTTGTAGGATATGAAGGTATTAGAAAGCTAGCTGACCTTGAATCTCGGACCCAAAATAGTCCATAAGCGCCAACCAATCGGAATCTACTACGTCAACAGGCTTGTTTTGTAGACGTTCCTCATCGGTCGAATACTTATTATAGGTGGCATGTAATGTTGATCGCCACACCTTGTAGTGCTCACCAACAATCTTCAATATTTTTCTTCTGGTATCATATGTGTCCTCCAAGTCCCAGACATTCTGTACATTGTATATCACACTGTTATAAACGTACAAGATGGAGGTCGCTAGAAAAAAATACTTATATGGGGTGTCACAACACTAACCAGAATGTCTCTCACTATATCGCTCTTCGAAGTATTGCCAACCTCTACCCAGTTCCTTACACCAGCGAGGGGTGTATTTTTTTTGTTGTAATAACCACATCATCGACAAAGTGCCGCTGATTAGGACCAACCGCAGCACCCAACCTATCGGACCACTGAATTTGTAGCTTTTGATTCTGATCATTCGTTCTATTTGCAGATGCTAGATAGCGCAATTTAGCAACCTTAAGTCCTTTAGCCACCCCTCTTCCAAACTTCTTTCCTTCTGTTAGTGTCATTTAAACGGTAAACGTTTAAAGCAAATTAGCAACTGACCAGGCCTTGTATCATGTACAAATAGTGTGAAAGAAGAAGTCTGATGTTTTACCATCTTTAGGACGAGTGCGGCAAATACGAGCGTGGGAACACCGCATCGCAACATTTTGCTCCATATTGGGCGATGCATCGACTTGTTGACTTCTTTGTTGCTGTTCATACCCTACAATCAAGCATCAGACAGTAGTCAGTGGTGCTACAGCACCCGTAGTACTGCAGGGGATTTTCAGTCCAGCTGCGAAGCAGGCAAGACAGTAGCTGGCGAAGCTAGAGAAAGAGAGGGTTCGCCGGGTGCTCTTCCTCTGCAGTACTGCCAGTTCGGTCTGACCGACATCAGTAGGAGTGCGTATCGAGGCGAATTGGTGGTAGGGCGAGTCATGCACGTCAGCGGTATTAGCAGGTAGAGGATGCAAGACAGATGAGGCGGGTAGCTTGCGACGTTTAACAAAGCTAGGGTTCGGTCTGGCAGTCCAGTGACCACGGTTAAGTCAGAGGATCAACGTCCAGATCACACCGGTGATCTCACGTGACTTACTTTTTTTATTGCAGGCGATGCAGTAAAGATCCAACGGTGTGATTCCCTTGGATCTTTACTGCATCGCGTGCAGTAAAAACGTATAAGTCAGGTGATCTGCGTCCATTGATATCACACCGAAGCAAGTCTCGAGGCTAGGAGGACAGTGTGGCGGATCTAGGAATTAAATTTAGATGGATTGCATACTGATATTTTGCTCTGCATGTTAGCATCTCGCCCTAAAGTGCTACTAGAATGGATACATGAATATAATCTTGCGTTAATTACCAGACATCAGCAACACATTTGGCAGTGTAAAAAACGGAATTGAGATCATATAAGCAGCAATGAACCCTCATGTACATGCATCTCTAAACTATATGATACTAACATTTCTTAGTGGACAGGGGTTAATGATATTGGACTATTTTTTCCAGGGTATGCCATGTCATATGGGGCATAGCAAGTAGGTACACCGTAATGGCCAGGGGTTTGCGGGCGGCGGGCTCATCATGGCACGCGAACGATGGGACGTGGAGATGGAGGGAGACGTGTCGGGGAGGACAGTGAAGTGACCACCAGCAGGGCGTGGGCACCGGCCGGTGCCGGAGTGACCGGCGGTGACATGGGTTTGCGGGCGGCGGGGTCATCATGACACACGAAGGATGGGACGTGGCGATGGTGGAGGGAGACGCGTCGGGGAGGACACTGAAGTGAGCAGCAGCAGGGTGTGGTCGCCAGTGCCGGACTGGTCGGCGGCGAGAGAGCCCATCGTGCATGTGTAGGCATCAATAAATCACACCATCACATATATTGATTATCTGTTAACTGGGACTAGGAAACTACAATCGCACTGCTAAAATATTTAGTAGAGCCCGGTACATATTTATACTCGTAGTACCAGCATGGGATGACGAATCTCGGGTTCCTGAGCATTAGGTGCTGCAATATTCTCTGCATACGATGCAAAAGAATTAACGTGTTATAAATATGTGTATTTTGATAGTAAACACATTTATAGTTTTACCAGGTGCTTGTTGCCCATCACGATTACTTGTAGACGACATGAGGGTTTGTTGTCTTGTTCCTAATGTAAAGAGTATATATAGTAAGTAACAGTGATAACATCAGATTACATGAGGATGTGTATTTTAGATTGGGCGGTGTGGTTGCTATGAACTGAAAATGTTTGTTTTGAACAGAATAATTAGAAATGAAGGAGTAGGAAAAAAACCGTACAATCCGAGAAGAAAAAGAAGAAAAATGTGTATAAACCGTGGGAACTGAAAATCTTAGGAATACAAGTTTGGAACACAGGAATGAGAGTAC
The DNA here is from genome assembly GCA_036927565.1 of Tuctoria greenei. Lineage (NCBI taxonomy): Eukaryota > Viridiplantae > Streptophyta > Magnoliopsida > Poales > Poaceae > Tuctoria > Tuctoria greenei. Next base: position 119,184,405 of record JAYESD010000003.1, on the reverse strand, counting down.
AACATTGGGAGTGATTGATAAGATAACCCTGGCATCATTTACTTCTAAATCAAGAAATTACTTAGGAAGCAAGTTTGGAACACAGCACTAAGAGGAGAACATGTGTGCCTGGAACGGAGGCCACTGCGGGATTAGTGGGAGACACACATTTATATTCGTCGTGGCTAGATACAAATGGGCGAGACTGGAATTTTGGGCGCACGGAGTGAAGTTTCAATTGTGAAAATCTCAATTGTGCGCGCCAAGAAGAACGAAAATTTTTCCAAGGGACCGCTACCTGTTGTTCATCTTTGTTTTCATGGATATGTAAAAGCAGTCATGTGGTAGTTGGACATTCCAAAAAAAATACGAACAAAAATATGAATCGCCAAATGTATCATTGTGCTAATGCAAACGACATGCAAATACAAAACACCCAAGTCCACAAAAGGAGGACGGCAAATCCATGGTCTAGTAAAAGGTAAAAAATCAGCATTTTATATATAACATTCGTTGCAATGAAATGATAACATATACAGAGTATATACTACTACTACAAAAAAACATTTTCCCCTGTGATGTCTAATCTTCAGGCCGTCGATCCAAAGCTGCCTGTGATACGAGTATCACAGGTACATACGATATATATATCAACAATGTCATCGGATATTAGTTACAACGGATAAGGTACTTTTCATGCACCTGTTGCATCAGGCGATGGACTAGTTAGCAATTTAGATGACGTACTTTCCTGATCAAGTTAATTATGCATCATGTGTGTTGTTAGTTCTATTACTTGTAAGGATATTGTTTACCGGATTCATTCAGCCACAAGAAATATAGACGGTCCCAAGTTACAAACATATAGGAGATGTTTTCGATAAAAGAAGTTTATCGATACTGCATATATAGAACACATTGTTCATGAACATAATCACATATTTCATTAATAAACAAGTAATAGGAAAACACGTAGTAGACAGCAAGAACAAGATAAACTACACCTAATACTACTCTACTCAGAGATCACGAAATAGATAAACTACTCCTAATACTACTCTACTGGGAGAAAACCACATCCTCCTCCTCCGCCGCTGCCGCCTCCTCATCCTCCACCGCTGGTGCCGCCTCCTCCTCCTCCTCCTCCGCCACTACCACCGCTGCTGCCGCCTCCGCCTCCGCCGCCGCTGCCGCCTCCTCTTGCTCCTCCTCCGCCGTTGTCACCGCCTCCATAGCCGCGTCCACCTCCGCCTCAAGAGACGCCTCCTGCTCCACCTCCTCTGTTGCCGCCGCTGCCCAAGCCGCCTCATACTCCTCAACCTCGGTAACAGTCTGAAGCTTCTCGGTGACGCGGTGCTTAATCTTCAGGAGGCCCTCTACCCCAGCAACCTCCACGATCGTCTCGTGGAGGGCGTCGAGACGACCGGCCACAGTCATCAACCCATAGCAGTAGTGGCCCGCTGTGTCCATGCTCGTGTGGAGGGGAAGGGTCCCAAGACCCATACGATGAGCGATCTATGTCGGAAAAGACCTTCCACGCCACTGCGTTGAGTGCTAGTGCGCTATGAGCGGCGGCGGACTTGGCTTCGGTGGCCACCTTAAGGCGCCGATCGAGTTCGTCGATGCGGTCGGTGAGGAGTCTAAGAGTCTGCTCAATCCAACCGGGATGAGGAAGTGCAGGCGCCACGGGCGGAGATGCGGGCGCCGCCATCAGTTCCACCGGCATTGCCGGCGGTGATGGAAACGGAGAAGGAGGTTCAGAGGACGTCGATGGCCTAGAGCGCTTTGATGCAGGGCTACCCATTTGTGTGGCGATGGAGGCTCAGAGAAAGAGCAAGAGGTGGTCGACGGTGGCGGGGGGAGAAGTTTAGAGGCTAGGATATAAGGAGTGGTGTGGCGGAGAAGCAAGAGGACAGTGAGCCTTTATAGCGGGTCGTCATCTAAGCGGGCGTGTCGAGATGATCGGACTCTAGAGGAAACCATGCTTAGTTACAAACCGGTCAGTGGCCCCGGTTTCCTCGAAACCGCGGTTTGCATCCTCTTGGTCCTAACGGCTCGACACGTCCCATTAGGAGTAAATTTACACGCGGGGAAAAACAATTTTTTCGTTATATAAAAAAAATCCGTCCGTACACGCCTAAGCCAACTTCGTGACCACGCGACCGTGCCAGGGGACGCCTTGCAGTGAACATGGGCCTAGTCCTGCACGCATTACTTTCATTCGGATTTTTAACTGCAACTGTGCGCCATGCCTTATAATGTCGGTGCACCGACCTCAACGTTCTGTGGTGCGACTAATCCTTTGCACCTGTTCCATATGTTCTTTTCTTCTCAGTCTGTTGTCTAATACTATTTCTGTTCTATGTTCAACATGCATGTGCGACCTCGATCCACGATCATGTTTCATGATGTTATACGTGTGTTTTCTCTTTTTGTTGAAAGATCATCATGTACTGTTTGAGGTATATATATATGCATGCATGTTAGTGTTGTTAAACATGACCGAGGATCGAGGTGTTTTAATTCTAGCTATGTCTAACATGCACGGACCGCAAACATGATCAACCAATTACACTACGTAAGAGACCCAAATAGGAGACAACGATGGGCGATAGATCGGATGTCCATCGATAACAAAGCGATGCGAGATGCGCTTAAAGTCATTGTTGGTCTCCTTTAGCTTTGCAATTACAAATCGAGACGAGCTCCAAGCCCTAAGATCTTTTGTTTTTGTCCAATTGGCTCGGTTCACTTGTGACAGATTGACACATCACTAAACTAAGAGCACATTCACTTGCTTGAAATCCAGCAATTCTAACACACCAGTATTCATTGACACGAATGAACACATATATATTACAAAACACAAGAAATATGTACAAGAACAGAATTGAAGCTAAACATGTACAAGAACTCCTAAAACTACAAAAGAAATATGTACAAGAACTCCTAAAAACTACTCTGCCGGCCTTGCCTCCTCCGCCCTCTCCCCCAACTTCTCAAACCACGACAAGCGGTCCTCCTCCTCCTCCTCGTCGTCGTGGTGGTGGTGGTGGTGGTGGTGGTCGCCGTCGTCATCGTCGTCGTCATCGTCGTTGTCGTCGTCCTCCTCCTGCTCCTGATCCTCCTCCTCCTCCTCCTCCTCCTCCTCCTCCTCCTCCAGCGACGATGCAGCAAGAGAGTGGGCCAGTTGCTCCGGCTGAGCCGATTGCTCCGGCTGCACTGGTGGCTCTGGCTGCATCGGCGGTGGAACCCCGCCGTGACGGAAGTTCCTCTCCATCGCTGCCATCAGGGCACTACGGCCCTTGGCGCCGAGCTCCTGGGCCATCGTCCCAAACAAGATGTCTAGGTGATCGGCCACACCCATGAGGGCGTAGAGGTAGCGGCCGGTGGTATCCATTCCCGGAAACTCGGGAAGGGTACCAAGACCCAAGGCATCCAAGGCCCGAGACGTATTTTTGTATGCCTCTCGCACCATAATGAGGCGCTGGTCGTCGTTCACCCTCTCGGGGGAGCTGCAGCATATCCGCTTGCAGGGTGGCTGCCTCGGCGGGCTAGGAGGCGGAAGGTTGGCCATGGCTGTGGTGGTTCGTCGCCGCCGTGCTAGGAGGTGGAACGATGGAAGAAGAAGGAAGGAGTGCAAAAGTTCTATGCTTGTACATAACCGACGACGTCGCGCACGCGTCCATGCACCACGGTTTCTTAACTTCTCCGCAGACCTCGTGTGGCGTACACGTGTTAATTTTCTCTTATGCCGATGGGACACGTCGAGCCGTTGGGACCGTGCAACATATATATCCACCTGTGATAATTGTCTTATCAGGGTCAGGTCTTGTAGCATAACTAACCGCCTATGATAATGGTGTTGTCACAGACGGATGTTTACCTACATCAAGCCATCTGTGAAGACCTTTTACCACAGCCGGTTTCTACCATAACAGTAACCGCCTGAGATAATTAGGTTATCACAGATGGTTCTTTACTTGTACCTAGTCGTCTGTGATAATTGTTTTTCACAGACATGCCTAGCCGTTGGTTAATAACCACCTGTGATAAGGTATAACCTATGCAATACTACTGCTGTTATTTCTAATTTCCAGGTCAATTCAATATAATCACAGAACAAAAATCAATAATATCATCACAGAACAAAAGTCAACAATATTATCATCACAGAAGTCAATTTCACTAAAACGATATACATATGTACAAGTTACAGATATAATTCATCTCAAAGTTTACAAGTTTTCACTAAAAACTGTTTCTATGGCATAGTCGCAATGTTCTGGCACATCAGCTGCTGCACCATCCTCATCAAAGAACTCCCCTCTTTTGTGCAAAATTTCGTGACGAATGAATTGACAGAGTTCAGCAGCAATCTTGTCGGCTCCTCCACTAGGAATACTTCTACAAACCGGACATTCTTCGTTCAGATTCTTCATGTGCTGCAATATAACACATAACAAGGTTTAGAATGTATTGGTTTGAACAATCTCAAAGTATAGATCAAAGTGAGAGTATACATGAATTTATTTGGAATTTTTGGAGCAGTTGTGCTATGAGCAATTGAATTTTGAAGTTGGAATCAAAATATGAAAATAATGTTTCTGGTAATATTGAACAACAGAGAATATAAGTATTAAATTATGCTAGTTAGAATGAAAATGAAAAAAAAAGTAAGAAAATAAGGTATCGACATTAAGGATAACTTACATCCTCACGATTCACTCTATATGCGCCAGCGGTCCGAAGATGCTCGCATACATAATACCTGCATAAGACACTCCCAGCAGGCTGCTTCGGACGAGCATAATACATTTTAATGTCCAATGCATTCGTATTGGAAGGTCTCTCACTGCCAAGCTGTTCCGCGTAAAAACTCCAAGCGCTATAATACAAGAAATGTCATATAAAACTTGTCAACACATTCTAAATATGCGTAAATTAAAATTATTGAATAAACGTACAGTTTCAAAATAGAAAGGAAATCTTTGTAACGATCTGGTGAGAAATCGGCCGAGTCCAAGACTGTTGCCATTCCCTGCGTTGGCTTGATGAAGATCATTATGTAGTGATTACTGCAAACATACAAACGCACGTGTTAACAATTACCGATAATTGCTATTTCAATGTCATGTGTCGAACTTACTCGAAGTGGTATGGAGCCTTTACGAGGTCCTTGCCGTCTCTGACAAAGTTAAACATCGCATGTCCTATATAAGCTGCAACTTCTGTCCTTTTATCCTTCTTAAGTTTTGTGATTGCTTTTTCAAAATCTTTTTTTTTCATGTGTTTGAACTGTGCTGAGTCTCGATCCGCCTGGACGTCGAATAGAACCTTTGCAATCCTAGTAGGGTCAAGGATACCTATCTTGCGCTCCAACTTTTCATTATCCATGTATTGCGTCCTTTTGAAGAAGTCCAGAATTGTTATAATCTCATGAAATGCGTATGTGTGTAGTAAGAAAAGCAAATACAAAATATTAGAGCACTTACAAGCACCAGACGAGGAGCAGGTTGATTTTGAGCATGCCCCGATGGAAAAGGGCACGCAGCTCTTCAAATAAAATGACTCATCTATCCACTCAAGTGCTCCAGAATGCTTCTTTTGGAATACGAAATGTGATGCAATTAAGACCATATCTTGTGCTGGCAAGGATGTACCTCTCATGCATTCTTCTGAGCTGGACTGGTTGTTTGCTAAGTTGTACGGATGTCATGAATGGCTTCCCATCCTCAAATTCAAGAGGAACATCCTCAAGCTTGTATATTGGAACTCCTGGTTTAACTAAAGCCGTCCGTCGATTATACATGATACCGTCTTCTTCCCACTCCTCGATATCTCCTAATGATGGCTCATGAGAAGAACGAGATGCACTTGATTTTATAATATTTTCCTTCATAGTTTCCAAATATTTTGACACTTTTGATGAAGGTTTCTTATTTTCATATGAGGTAACTTTGATAGGCACTGATGATCGAGGAGTAGTCGTCGGAATTTGGACACAGGCTTGTTGTTGAACGTGTTGTTCAACTGATTGCTCTTTACTGCCAGCATTTGGCTCTAGTACTACTTCAAGCTGTTGCTCAACTGGTTGCTCTTTACTAGCAACAGCTTGCTTTGGCACTTTTTGAAGCTGTGTCCAACTTGTTGCTCTTGGATATCATCCTTGCTGAGACATAGGGGGAGTGGATCTTCCTGGACTAGGAGTGGATCTTCATGCACTTTCGCCTTAGAAGATGGGGTTGCAGTATTTGGAGATGCGACGGGGCTAGAAATTGGCTCATCGTCCAACACGATATCGCGTCGGTGCCAAAGGATTAATTGGTTGACAGCCTGCCCCAGAGTCACGATCCCCTCTGGTGTGATGTGGTCTATTTCATAATCTTCATAATCATTATCAAGTTTTAAAATATTTTGTTCGGGTGGTAGATGTTAATTTTATACAAATGTAGAAGAAAGAATCATCGAATTTGGACACAATTTGCAGAATCTAAACATGTTTGAGTATTTATATTGGAATCTAAATAAAAAAGAAGCAAGGGATAAGGAAACTAAAGAACAGTATCGAGCATTATCTTAGCGGTTGGTAAGTAATATCCGCCTAAGATAAACATCTTCTCAGACGGTTATTAAGTACCAACCGCCTGTGAAGATATTTACTTCTTCTTAATTAATATTCTTGATTAAATGTGGGTCCTTTAAAAAGGCAAAATTCCACTTTCTTGTAATATTATTGATAAGTAAAGGTTACCATTAAATTTCACTTTATAAATCTTTTGAAATTGGTCAGAAAATAAAAAACATACAACAAATGCTATTTTTCATTTTTCTATCTTGATGAATATAATGCCTTTTCATTTATTTTTTCAGTGGACATTTTTACTCATCATACCAACCTCTATGAATTTTTTCAGATTTTTTTAATTTTTTTTGAATCAATGTGTGTTCATAATTTGATGAATGCCTCGTATGTATATGAGCATTTAGTTAGAATGATGGATAATTTGAAGTTTGACATGTTGGAATGCTTTTAAAAAAATTAAGAAAATTCATACATGTATAAATGATACAAATATGTTCATACAAACAAATTTGAGTGAAGGATCTTTTTTTTTATGAGATACACAAATGTGAATAATATGTGAGTAGAAATTCATTTGATATTTATCAAAACATTACAATGTCAGCTATGCAAGTTTTAAAATATTTTGTTCAGGTGGTAGATGTTAATTTTATACAAATGTAGAAGAAAGAATCATCGAATTTGGACACAATTTGCAGAATCTAAACGTGTTTGAGTATTTATATTGGAATCTAAATAAAAAAGAAGCAAGGGATAAGAAAACTGAAGAACAGTATCGGGCATTATCTCAGCGGTTGGTATGTAATATCCGTCTGAGATAAACATCTTCTCAGACGGTTATTAAGTACCAACCGCCTGTGAAGATATTTACTTCTTCTTAATTAATATTCTTGATTAAATGTGGTTTCTTTAAAAAGGCAAAATTCCACATTCTTGTAATATTATTGATAAGTAAAGGTTACCATTAAATTTCACTTCATAAATCTTTTGAAATTGGTCAGAACATAAAAAACATACAACAAATGCTATTTTTCATTTTCCTATCTTGATGAATATAATGCCTTTATCATTTATTTTTTCAGTGGACATTTTTACTCATCATACCAACCTCTATGAATTTTTTCAGATTTCTAAATTTTTTTGAATCAATGTGTGTTTATAATTTTATGAATGCCTCATATGTATATGAGCATTTAGTTAGAATGATGGATAATTTGAAGTTTGACATGATGTAATGCTTTTAAAAAAATTAACAAAATTCATACATGTATAAATGATACAAATATGTTCATACAAACAAATTTGAGTGAAGGATCTTTTTTTATGAGATACACAAATGTGAATAATATGTGAGTAGAAATTAATTTGATATTTACCAAAACATCACAATGTCAGCTATACAAGTTTTAAAATATTTTGTTCATGCGGTAGATGTTGATTTTATATAAATATAGAAGAAAGAATCATCGAATTTGGACACAATTTGCAGAATCTAAACATTTTTGAGTATTTATATTGGAATCTAAATAAAAAGGAAGCAAGGGATAAAAAAACTGAAAAACAGTATCGGGCATTATCTCAGTGGTTGGTAAGTAATATCCTTCTGAGATAAACATCTTCTCAGACGGTTATTAAGTACCAACCGCTTGTAAAGATATTTACTTCTTCTTAATTAATATTCTTGTTTAAATGTGGGTTCTTTAAAAAGGCAAAATTCCACTTTCTTGTAATATTATTGATAAGTAAAGGTTACCATTAAAATTCACTTCATAAATCTTTTTAAATTGGTCAAAACATAAAAAACATACAACAAATGCTATTTTTCATTTTCCTATCTTGATGAATATAATGCCTTTATCATTTATTTTTTCAGTGGACATTTTTACTCATCATACCAACCTCTATGAATTTTTTCAGATTTTTTAAATTTTTTTGAATCAATGTGTGTTCATAGTTTGATGAATGCCTCATATGTATATGAGCATTTAGTTAGAATGATGGATAATTTGAAGTTTGACATGTTGGAATGCTTTTAAAAAAATTAACAAAATTCATACATGTATAAATGATACAAATATGTGCATACAAACAAATTTGAGTGCAAGATATTTTTTTTATGAGATACACAAATGTGAATAATATGTGAGTAGAAATTAATTTGATATTTACCAAAACATTACAATGTCAGCTATACAAGTTTTAAAATATTTTGTTCATGCGGTAGATGTTGATTTTATACAAATGTAGAAGAAAGAATCATCAAATTTGGACACAATTTGCAGAATCTAAACATGTTTGAGTATTTATATTGGAATCTAAATAAAAAAGAAGCAAGGGATAAGGAAACTGAAGAATAGTATTGGGCATTATCTCAGGCGGTTGGTAAGTAATACCCGTAAGTACCAACCGCCTGTGAAGATATTTACTTCTTCTTAATTAATATTCTTGATTAAATATCTTATCAGGCGGTTGGTAAGTAAAACCCGCCTGATATAAATTTAAAAACCACATGTGAAAAACCGACGCCGAGACGGGGACCCCTCACCACACGCCCGCTATTAGACGACGACCCGCTATAAAGGCTCATCGTTATCTTGCTTCTCCGCCGTACCACTCCTTAGATCCTAGCCTCCAAACTTCTCCCCCCGCCACGGTCGACCACCTCTCGCTCTTTCTCTGCACCTCTGTCGCCACACAAATGGGTAGCCCCCCGCCGAAGCGCTCTAGGCTATTGACGTCCTCCGAACCTCCTTCTCCGTCTCCATCGCCGCCGGCAATGCCGATGGAACAGATGGCGGCGCCCGCATCTCCTCAGCACGACTGGTTACAGGAGACTGTCCGCCTCTTTACTGCCTGCATCGACGAATTCACGCGCCGAATTAAAGATGTCAAAGACGACGTGTCCTCCGCCATCGAACATGCAAGAGCGCTGGACACAATGTCGCGGGTATTTAACAATACATATCTCATCTGTCGTCGTCTGGGTCTTTGGAGGCTTCCCCAGCTCCCCAGCATGGACTCCGCCGGCTACTACTTGTTTGGGTTAAGCTTTGTGGCCGCTCGTCTCGACGCCCTCCACGAGACGATCGCAGAGGATGCTGGGGTACAGGGCCGCTGGAAGATTCTACACAGCGTCGCCAGTAAGCTCGGTGTGGAGACGGAAGAGGAGTCGTCACCACTGTCGGAGGCGGAGGCGGAGCCACCGGAGGATGCGTCGGCCGCAGCGCGCGCGGCGGCAGAGGTGGACGAGGCCTTCGAGTAGAATAGGATTAGGAGTAGTTTTGTTCTTGTTTCTACGTGTTTTTCGTCCATGTTTTCTTTACTCTTGTTTGTAATATATGTGTTGGTAGTATGTTAATGTAATATGTCTTTTATGTTCATGAACAATGTGTCTGATGTATTATCGAAAAATTCTCCTTTTATCGAAAAACATCTCCTTTAACGACGCCAAGTTTTAACCTTTAACCCACTTCGTGCGTGAATCGAAAAACATCTCCAGTCGTGATGTTGTGTTTCTCTTGTTTTTTTTTTGATATTTTGTCTTTTCACGTTTTGTCATGTTGTTTTCCTGCAAAAATCTGAACAGTCACGAGACTCGCGATGTTATTATTGCACGGACTGGATAATCCACTTGACATCCCTCGAAGCCTTATTCTCAGGAGAGGCAACGAAGTTGACGGGGAAGGACGTTCATTGACTGTACCAGTTTACGTCCTAGGTCTTGATTTTGTGGACCACCTTCCGGGTGATGAGGAGGACCCTCCGCCTTTCAATGGCAACCCCCCACCCTTACCATGGACTAGTCTTGCGTGGTCCTTATCCTGATGATCAAGGTCCTCCGCCTGCTGCCCCAGATGACTTGAGGCAGAATGATCCTGGCGACCAGAATAATGAAGCGTCGGATACGTTGTCCACGACGCAAGTAGCATATAATATCCTATTCTTTATCCTCATATATAGCGTGTTAACTATTTTTTCGGCACCAAATGATCTAGAAAAATTACTCCAGATTTGATGATGCCATAAACTAATCGCTGTTGAAAACAATGATGGTGGTCCAAGCAACGTTGTCGTGATGCGGGATGCATGGAGGTAGACCCAAGCAAGGTGGTGGTGCAGGACGATGCATGGAGCTAGCTGACGGACTGAAGGTGCTGCTTGAAGAGATGTGGTGTGGACTAGATGTGCCGATTAGTTTATTTTGTGTTTTTTGATTACGTAAGAGCTAGTACTATCAAATTAATTAGTTTGTTGCCTGGAATGGTACGTTGAACACTATTGTTTGGTTCCGTCGATGTTTATATCTAGTATTTAATCCTTGTTTATATCACTGTGTTGCTGGTTGAAGAGATTTTATGCGTATGCTTTATTTTAATCCTTGTTTATATCACTGTGTTTATATCTAGTAGTACTTAACTACGAACCTGTATAGAAGTAGCAATTTATACAACTTTATTATTAGTGAAGCCAAAATTTATAGAACCTAGATTTTTTAAAGCACATGTGTCAGTTCCGGAGGAATCCATTCCTTTAAACTGCCCCATGAGTTTCCTTTGATGCAAACGGGGCTAAACAAAAGACGAGCGTGCATAGGGGAAACACAACAAGTGCAACATTCATCAGAGACGAGCATGCATATATAGGAGAAACACATCAACATGCCTTATACAAGTCTATTTTATATACAGTACTCCCTTTGTTCACTTTTCATTGGTGTTGGGAGAACTAGGGGTAGCGCATCCAAAAGGGAATGGAGGGAATATAACCCATAGAGTACAACACGTTATGGCGGAACATGTCATACTCGTGCTCAATCCTACAGTTCTCAGTACAGAAGACGGTCCACTTGTACCACCCTCGCCGGCTGCAGCGGGCAGGCCCCTGGTTCCCCCCTGTTCGGCAGCGGCAAACGTAATCATCAATTTCGGGCAGCGCCACCAGCGGCGGTCCCGGAGGAGGCCTACGCAGTAACCTCCAGCTCACGAAAATGTCGAGCCTCTGCATGGCTTGATTCCGACACCGGCAGCACCTCCGTGTTGGTCCTCTTCATCGCGACGGACCCGGCCGCGTTGTCGCCGACGTGGGCCTCGCCTTCGACCTGCCGGATATACTCGAGGGCGTCGCGGTCCCCGCGGTCGGCGTCGTAGCGGAGCTTGGTGAGGTCATAGGCCGCCACCTTGTGGCCATTCGCGGCCGCCCGGGCAAGGAACTGGGTGCCCCACTGCACCTGCGCGCGGCCGTAGTTGAAGACAAGGTCGAACCCGGTGACGTAGCACACATGAGGGTTGCCCACGTTGGCCAGGCGCTCCACGAGGGCGTCGTAGCTCCCGTTCTCGTGTCGTTGGAACCACTCCCGGCTGCTCTCCTGCTCCAGCGCCACGCGCCTGCCTACGGCGGGATCACGGCATGCCGCATGCATGACCTTGCAGGTGGCGCGCAGACTGGAGAGGCCATCCATGGGCTGGGTGGAGGTTGCGGCGACCCACCCCGCGATCAGGACCGCAATATCGTGCGGCAAGGGGAACTCCATGGGCTTCGAAGGGAACCAATGAGGGTGCGCGTGATGGAGAGGAAGAGTACGCGCGGAGAAGAGGATGGTGTGTGTGGCGGAGTAGATGATGGTGTGTCGTCTTACTACTCTTTATTAGTACGTGCGGAGAAGATGATGAGACGCTCGGTGATTTTTAGTACGCGCGGAGAAGAGGGATGGTGGTGTGTGGGCAGTTATTTCCAGCCAATTTTTTGTCCCAACTCAACTTTAGTTTCACTGTATGGTCATGTCAGCTGTGTGCTCTGCACATTTTCAGCTACTGTCCTTTGTTGCCGTAGCAACTTGCTAGCATTGAATGTAAAGTGGGAGGATATGTATTGATGAAGGGTGTTAGGGTAATTTTATGTGTTGACTAATGTGCGGTTTGAATCCCAAAAATAGAGTTCACTTGGGACGGAGGGAGTATAAGATGGTCACCCGCGCCATCGCCTTTTCCGCACAACCGTTCCAACATCGTCTCTTCTCTCCACAAAACCTAGCCGCTGCTAGTATACAACAAATGCTTTCAAGCTCGAGCAACCCTCCGCCACCGAGCCCGCCGAGGGACCAGGCCGCTGGTAAGCGGCCGCCGATGTACCCCCCCTCGTCGCCGCGCGTGAAGGATACCCTCCTATCCAACATGTCCCGAGGTGTATTTATGGCTACATCTCACTCCATGGAACGCCTTGGGCTCGGTACCCTTCCACAAAGTACTGGAATGGACACCACGGGCCACTATGTCTTCAGCCTCTCGCACGTGGCCTCTTGTCTAGACTCCCTCTGGGAGACGATGGCGGCCGAGCTCGGCGTCGCGGGTCGTCGCAACCTCGTCGTGGCGGCGGCCTTGAGACTGGGTCACCTTCCACCACCGGAGCCCGAGGCACTAGAGGAGGGTCAGGAGCCCGAGGACCCACCCGAGGAGGAGGAGGTGGAGGCTGAGTGGAGTAGTATTTAGGTGTTTTCTTTTCATGTTTTTAGTTGTAGTTTTTTTGTTTCATGTTTTTAATTGTAGTTTTTCGTTTCATGGTTTTAGTTGTAGTTTATCTTTTCTTGTGTTTGTAATATACTCCCTCCATCCAAAGCAACAAGTATTTTGGGACGGAGATACTCCCTCCATCAAAAGGGACAAGTATTTTGGGACGGAGGGAGTAATGTTTTTAAGTTAAATGTACTTGATGTTCTTGTTCATGGATGTACTATCTGTGCAAAATTAGTTCGAATTTTCCGATCGCCAAACCCTCCTTGTCCCCAAACCGGTGGAGTTGCCTTGAGATCGCCTGCAGCGGGGCCCGCAAAGCGGTCTGTAAAGTAGTAGTAACAGGAAAATGCAACAGACCAGTAGCTAGGACTGGAAAGAAAAAAGTGAAGACAATACGAGGAAGAAAATGTTTGAAAAAAAGGAAGGACAACCGAAATGTTAAACAGGAAATCTTTTCACGGAAATTATTCCCGTCGTAATCCTCTCATACATATGCTCCCTTTGAAGGATAGGATTTGTAAAGGATTTTTAGTTTCTATAGGAAACGTAACACATGAGCTAGGACACTTTGGTAGCCATACTAAAAGAGCTGCTTATCTGCCTCATCCACTTCCCCACGCCGCCAGTAGAATCTCTTCGGCCGCGAGATGGTGTCCCCCGAAGAGTTCGAGGACACCGAGGAGTGTCCGTCAGGAGAGTCGCCTGATGACGAGGAGGCTGGGGAGTTGGGGTGGACCGGCAGCGTATAGTCGAGGTAGTGATCCAGGTGGATGATGAGCTCCGTCGTGAGGCCGCCAGGCCGGACCACTGCAGCATGGTTGAAAGGTTCCGCCAGCAGCCCGCCATCACTCCCAGTCCGGCCATCACTTCCTGCAAAGAAGGTGGCCATTTTGGCTCGAGGCAGGAGGCTTGGGTCTTTCATCCACCCAACGACTGTGCACAGGTCAGCACGCTCCCGGTGGTAAGTGGAAGCATCTAAGTGATCAAAGTGGAAGATGTCACCCATAACCTTTCTGATGCCCTCCACAGACTAGACATGCAGAGGGAGGTTCTCGATGACAACCTGTACGTGGAAGAACCACCCGACGATCGGCACACCGACACCAAAGATCCATGGCCGGAAGTAGTGGTTATCATCCGGCATGGAGATGATTGCCGTCTCGATGGCGAGCTCCCGATAGTCATCACGGGTGAACCGCACCAGGAACTCACCATCCCCAAACGTGGACACGGTGAAAGACCAATGTGGGATTTCAAGTTGGTGATGGATGGCCAGGTTGATCTCCATGGGCGTCGCCTCACTGCGACCTCCTCTGGGTCGGAGAACAGCTGATTGGCGGCGCAAACGGATAAACTCCATCATCATGAGGCGGTTGTTGACCATCGTGCATTGCCCCTGACGAGGGCGCCAGTACGGTGAGCCTGCAGGTACCTGCTCGCATCTAACATGGTTGCGAGGCATGGCGCTGCGACAACAGAGGCAAAGGACTTCTCAAGCAACACACGGGAGCATGGATGGGAATCAGTCGAGAACATGAGCCTGGAAGCAATAGGAGGGGGGTTGGTTTAAGAAGGCGAGGATGAAGAGGCCAAACATCGGAAGCAGCGTCCCTTGAGGATCTCACGAAAATCCGGTGATAGGACCGGACCTTTCGAGGCCTTCGGCTCTGTGCAAGCGTCATGAATGGGTGAAGGCCCAGCTTGAATATAAAGTGAATCAGCGCAGTTTCAGCCCACAAATAACAAGCAACCCAGCTTTTTTGTCCTGCCAGCCCGTGGCGGGAAATTTTTGTCACGTCGAATGAAGAAGGAAAATAAGAAACGAAAATAATATTTTCTTACGGTACCCTTCGACCCGCAACGCCAGCCCCCTCTCCGCAACACGCTTGTAGGAGCATCCGCCGGCCGCCACGATTGTAGGAGCATCCGCCGGCCGCCACGCTTGTAGCAGCATCCATGGGCCACCACGCTTGGAGGAGCATTCGCCGGCCACCTTGGAGGAGCATCCGCCGGCCGCCACGCTTGGATGAGCATCCGCCGGCCGCTACGCTTGGAGGAGCATCCGCCGGCGGCCACGCTTGTAGGATCCGCCGACCGCCACTCTTGTAGGAGCATCCGCCGGCTGCCAAGCTTGGAGGACCAACCGCCGGCCGCCACGCTTGTAGGAGCATCTGCCGGCTGCCACGCTTGTAGGAGAATCCGCCGGCCGCAGCGCGAGGAGTAACAACAGCTAGGTACAATTGCTCACATAATGTGTTCTTGTACATCTATCCTCTTACGGATAGGCTGATGGCTAATTGAATTGTAGGAAGCGATGTCAGAATATAAGACATGGATGGGAAAAGACAGGCATACGAGGGAGTGGCGGGATGGAATGAAGTCATTTTAAAATTTTGCATTTCAAGGCACTCGTGAAGGAGGAACTATGTCTTGTCCTTGCACGAGATGTCGTAATATTTGCCACAAGACACGCAAGGGAGTTCATTTACACCTGCTATGAAATGGGATGTTATTGGATTATACTTGTTGGATACACCATGGAGAAATACGAGTTCAGGAAAATATTGTTGAGGAATCAACAAATAATGAGAAGATAATTTATGATGATGGTGCTATGCAAAATATGTTGTCCAACCTACTTAGAGGCACTGATCATGGTGGTACTTCAGCAGATGTTGATGATCAAGAAAATGCTATAAACCAGCAGGAGCCAACTGGGGATGCAAAGAAATTCTATGACTTATTAACTGATGCCAAAAAGGAGATGTATCCAGGTTGTTCGCAGCTGACCCAATTATCCTACATTGTCAGGTTCTATAAGATAAAGTGTTTAACTGGTATGAGCAAAGTAGCTTGTGAGATGTTACTTGAACTATTCTCATTTGCGCTTCCAAAGGGCCACTGCATTCCTAATACACTTGATAAACTTCAGAAGGTTGTTCGTGACCTCGGGCTAGACTACCAAAAGATCGATGCATGTGTCAATGACTGTGTGTTATTCCGGAAGGACTATTCTCTGCTGAATAGTTGCCCAAAATGTGGTGAATTAAGATGGGAAAATAGTACTACTGGGGATGCAAGAGAGGCTTTACCTTGTGGAAAATCCAAGAAGCTTGTAGCACGCAAGGTTCTACATTACTTCCCTCTTATTCCCCGTCTACAAAGGATTTATATGGGAGAATCAATGGCATCAAACATGTGCTGGCACAAAGAAGGTCGTGCTGATGATGGAATATTACGCCATCCCACCGATTCGAAAGCATGGAAGCATTTTGATAGCATTCACCCAAATTTCTCATCTGATCCTCACAACATAAGACTTGGGCTAGCATCTGATGATTTCAATCCTTTTGGAGTAATGAATGTTTCTTACAGTACATGGCCTGTGATTCTAATCCCTTATAATGTACCACCTTGGTTGTGTATGAAGCAGTCTTATTGGGTGATGTCAATAATAATTCCTGGGCCAAAGTCACCTGGAAACAACATTGATGTGTATCTGCAGCCTTTGATTGATGAGTTACTGAAATTATGGTCTGATGGTGTTGAAACATATGACAGATTAAAGAAAGAGACATTTGTCATGCGAGCTTCTTTATTGTGGACAATAAATGATTTCCCAGCATATGCAATGCTATGTGGATGGAGCACAAATGGGAAGCTAGCATGTCCATACTGCCATATAAACACTGACGCCTTCTGGTTGAAATATAGACGAAAGCATTGTTACATGGTTCATAGTCGTTTCCTACCTCAGGATCACAGATGGCGTCGAAACAAAGGTTCTTTCAACAACAATGCAGAGAATAGAGAGGCTCCAACATCACTCTCTGGTGACGAAGTACTCCAACAATATGAGTGTTTTGATCAAGTGAGTTTTGGACCGATGAATAATAAGAGAAAGCACACCGAGGAAAATAGATGGCATAATTGGAAGAAGAAAAGTATATTTTTTGACCTCCCTTATTGGAAGAAATTGCTAATAAGGCATAGCTTGAATGTCATGCACATTGAGAAAAACATTTGTGATAGCATATTGGGGACATTGCTTGCTATGGATGGTAAAACAAAAGATACTCTACAAGCTCGTCTTGATATGAAGGATATGGGTATACGGCCAAATCAACATCTGAAGTTCATAAAGAGCAAGTACAGATTCCCACCAGCATTATATACTTTGGGCAAAGATGAGAAGACCACCTTGTGCATGTTTTTGGGGAATGTGAAGGTGCCCGATGGTTATGCCTCAAACATCAAGAGATGTGTGGACATAAAAGCATGTAAGGTATCGGGTCTAAAAACTCATGACTACCATATTATATTTCAGAAGCTCCTTCCTATTGTAATACGTAACATATTGCCTGAAAAGGTTGTTGCACCTTTAATTGAGTTTAGCACATTCTTTTCTGGAATTTGTTCTAAAGAATTGGCAGAACCGTATTTGGACAACATGAGCAAACAAATTCCTAAAACAATTTGTAAGCTTGAGATGTTGTTTCCTCCTGCTTTCTTTGATATCATGGTACATCTTCCAACCCATCTTGCCGAAGAAGCACAGTTGGGTGGACCTGTTTCTTACAGATGGATGTATCCAACTGAGAGGTACCTTGGTACATTGAAGAGGTATGTACGTAACAAAGCTCACCCGGAGGGTTCTATAGCTGAGGGATATATTGCCGATGAGTGTATGACTTTTTGTAGTCAGTTTTTGTATAACATCAGCACCAAGCATAATAGGCCAGAACATCATGAAACTGCAGCTACAAATGAACCTTCTATTGATAATTCTAACATATTTACAGAAGTTGATAATTCTAAAAAAGGGTATAAATGGGACCAACTTACTATGGTAGAACTACATAACATCAGGCAATATCTTATTACTAACGTTGAAGAGGCCGCTCCATAGATCATGTAATAACGTATAACTCAGATGTTGTATACTATATATATGGCTTATTGTAGATGGCTAATTTAATTTTGTACCCTTTTCAGTGAGCATATTGAAGAGCTAAAAAAGATTCATTCTCGTGATGTTGATAAACGCCATAGAGATGAGTTTGTTGATTGGTTTCAGAAACGAGTAAGTACATGCAAGTTTGCACTTCGATGAAATATTGAACAAATATGTGTTCTGAAATTGGTTTGTCGTCGATAACCCCTGTTATACTAATGTGTACAGATTACGACATTACACAAAGAAGGCAAAGCAACCGATTATCTGTATGCATTATCTAAAGGACCTAATCGTTGGGCACGTTTTTTTAGTCGGTTATTCATCAATGGCTTCTTCTTTCGAACTGCAAATGTGGAAAAAGATTTACAGACCCAAAACAGTGGTATTGTTGTTTGGGGCACTGATCATGATTGGTTTGGAGTAATCAAGAAAATCATTGCTGTTGATTTTGGAAAAAATCAAGAGGTTTTGTTATTTTAGTGTGAATGGTTTGATCGGCCTTTTGGAAGCAGTCAGAACAAAAGCAGAGGCTACAAAAAGGATCAATACGGAATGATAGATGTTGACACTACTCTGTTTCGATTCCAGTATGAGCCTTACATTCTAGCCACCCAAGAAGAACAAGTTTTTTATGTTCCAAGTGTGATGCATCCTAAATGGGCTAGAGTTGTTAAAACGAAGCCACAGAACCTTTTTGCCATGCCCCTGGAGACAGTGAAAATAATGTGACTGAGACGATAGAGGCTGAGATATTTCATGATGATATGCTTACTGATGATATCAATAATGAGGATACAACAGCATGGGCTAGGAATGACAATGAGGGAGCCAGCAGCGATGCTTCCACTCTTATAATGACAACGTTAGGTGATCGGTTTGAGGTAGATGGAGTTGCATCAGAAAATGAAGACGACGACGATGATACATATACCAATGATGGTCATGTAGCTCCATTGTGGGGGGACGACAGCGAAGATGATGATTTTTAGTATAATTAAGTACGTGACATGTAGCTCCACAATGAATTCATCCGTCCGAACCCGACATTTATTTTTCAGTTATTTATATTTGCTACCCGAAAAGTACCCGATACCCGATATTTTAGTCTTTTCAGTTCCGATCTCGGTTTTATCGGTTTCGGTTTTTTGGTCTCGGTTTATTTGCCCACCCCTAATTTACGTAGTAGTAGCATATATATGGGATATACATATTTCTCCCGCATGTTTTTTTTTGCAAAACTATTTAGTGATATATCCTATGTGCATATTACATATGTAAAACTAATGTAAAGTATAAAACTTTTTCAAAGGGAAGTCTTAGGTTTCGTCAAATCTATCTTTCAGATTTACGCAATTTTGATCTGTTTTAACAATACAAGAATTGTACTTTTAGATTCACCATGAAAATATTTCCATAATATACAATCTAGTACTACACGTTATTGAAGTTAATAAATTCCATATAAATCATTTGTCAAAGGTAATTAGTTCGACAAAAACAGAAATAGAGTTGAGTTGGGGCGGAGGAAGTATTATACATTGTTGTTTGCCGCATAAGGTTTTGTCCTTCATTCAAGTCGTAGCCATTTGTACAGGCGACTGATGCAACCGGGCACACCGAGCTTACGTGCGCGCCAGTCACCGAGGCGCCTTAGATGCGCGCAGCGCATGCGTTGAAATCACCTGCGGTACTGCAGGTGCAGTAACAGTCACTGACATGTGGGTCCGGCTGGCCGTGGGGCTCACATGTCAGTGACTTTTTACTGCACCTGCAGTACTGCAGAGGTTATGCATCCCGCATGCGCATCTTTGAATTCAATTGGAACCGCTCCGCGTCCCATCACCGCTTTACCGTGAACCACTGCGGATGGTCTTAAAGGCAGGCCCAGCTCTAGGCCTAGGCGGGTGGAAATAAATTTTCTTCGATCCTCGAGAACGGATCGAGGGGAAGGCTCATCGCCCATAGCGGTTGTGTAGCTTCCCTCCCCTTGATCCGTTGGCGATGAACCTTCTCCTCATCCGTTCTTGAGTTCGCGGTGGCCACGGTGCCGCTTCTACCCTGCTTCCGGACAAAGGACGCTAATGATCCGCAACATACTTTTAAATCTGTGCATTGGTATTCTCCCCCGCATATTTGTTGATGCGTTAATACCTGATGTTTTACATCGTTGAGTATGTTACGGATCATCAGCATCGTTAGTACAACACAGAGTCGTCAGGAGGCAAAAATTAATGAACATCATTGATCAGCACTGCGCCGAGGAGAACGCGAAAATTGTTTGTTGATTCGTGGCAACAAATCCTCATGCAATGACTGTGTTCCGTGGCAATAAAGCTGTAATGCCACAAACCAGTAATTCGTGGCAACAGATCCTAATGCAACGATTGTGTTCCGTAGCAATAAAGCTGTAATGCCACGAACCAGAGTATCGTGGCAACACATCCTAATGCAACGATTCTGTTTCGTTGCATTATGGTCCAAATGCAACTGTTTGCTGATACGTGGCAACAGATCCTAATGCAACGATTTTGTTCCGTGGCAACAAAGCTGTAACTCCACGAACCAGTAATTCGTGGCAACAAATCCTAATGCAACATTTGTGTTCCGTGGCAATAAAGCTGTAACGCCACGAACCAGTAATTCGTGGCAACAGATCCTAAAGCAACGATTGTGTTCCGTGGCAATAAAGCTGTAACGCCACGAACCAGAGTATCGTGGCAATACGTCCTAATGCAACGATTCTGTTTTTGTTGCATTACGGTCCAGATGCAACTGTTTGCTGATTCGTGGCAACAGATCCTAATACAACGACTGTGTTCCGTGGCAATAAAGCTGTAACGCCACGAACCAGTAATTTGTGGCAACAGATCTTAATGCAACGACTGTGTTCTGTGGCAATAAAGCTGTAACGCCACGAACCAGTATTTCGTGGCAACAGATCCTAATGCAACGACTATGTTCCATGGCAATAAAGCTGTAACGCCACGAACCAGTAATTCGTGGCAACAGATCCTAATGCAATGACTGTTCTCCGTGGCAATAAAGCTGTAACGCCACGAACCAGTATTTTGTGGCAACAGATCCTAATGCAATGATTGTGGTCCGTGGCAATAAAGCTGTAACGCCACAAACCAATAATTCGTGGCAACAAATCCTAATGCAACGATTGTGTTCCGTGGTAATTCTGTAACGCCACGAACCAGAGTATCGTGGCAACACATCCGAATGCAACGATTCTGTTTCGTTGCATTACGGTCCAAATGCAATTGTTTGCTGATCCGTGGCAATAGATCCTAATGCAATGACTCTGTTCGGTGGCAATAAAGCTGTAACGCCACGAACCAGTAATTCGTGGCAACAAATCCTAATGCAACGATTGTGTTCCGTGGCAATAAATCTGTAACGCCACGAACCAGAGTATCGTGGCAGCACGTCCTAATGCAACGATTCTGTTTTGTTGCATTGCAGTCCAAATGCAACTGTTTGCTGATTCGTGGCAACAGATCCTAATGCAACGACTGTGTTCCATGGCAATAAAGCTGTAATGCCACGAACCAGTAATTTGTGGCAACAGATCCTAATGCAATGACTGTGTTCTGTGGCAATAAAGCTGTAACGCCACGAACCAGTATTTCGTGGCAACAGATCCTAATGCAACGACTGTGTTCCGTGGCAATAAAGTTGTAACGCCACAAACCAGTAATTCGTGGAAACAGATCCTAATGCAACGACTGTTCTACGTGGCAATAAAGATGTAACGCCACGAACCAGTATTTCGTGGCAACAAATCCTAATGCAATGATTGTGGTCTGTGGCAATAAAGCTGTAATGCCACAAACTAGTAATTTGTGGCAACAGATCCTAATGCAACATTTGTGTTCCGTGGCAATAAAGCTGTAACGCCACGAACCAATAATTTGTGGCAACAGATCCTAATGCAATGATTGTGTTCCGTGGCAATAAATCTGTAACGCCACGAACCAGAGTATCGTGGCAACACATCCTAATGCAACGATTTTGTTTCGTTGCATTGCGGTCCAAATGCAACTGTTTGCTGATTCTTGGCAATAGATCCTAATGCAACGACTGTGTTCCTTGGCAATAAAGCTGTAACGCCACAAACCAGTAATTTGTGGCAACAGATCCTAATGGAATGACTGTGTTCTGAGGCAATAAAGCTGTAACGCCACGAACCAGTATTTCGTGGCAACAGATCCTAATGCAACGACTGTGTTCCGTGGCAATAAAGCTGTAACGCCACGAACCAGTAATTCGTGGCAACAGATCCTAATGCAACGGCTGTTCTCCGTGGCAATAAAGATGTACGCCATGAACCAGTATTTCGTGGCAACAGATCCTAATGCAATGATTGTGGTCCGTGGCAATAAAGCTGTAACGCCACAAACTAGTAATTTGTGGCAACAGATCCTAATGCAACGATTGTGTTCCGTGGTAATAAAGCTGTAACGCCACGAACCAGAGTATCGTGGCAACACATCCTAATGCAACGATTCTGTTTTGTTGCATTACGGTCCAAATGCAAATGTTTGCTGATCCGTGGCAATAGATCCTAATGCAACGACTCTGTTCCGTGGCAATAAAGCTGTAACGCCACGAACCAGTAATTCGTGGCAACAGATCCTGATGCAACGACTGTTTTCCGTGGCAATAAAGCTATAATGCCACGAACCAGTATTTCGTGGCAACAGATCCTAAAGCAAAGATTGTGTTCCGCGGCAATAAAGTTGTAACGCCACGAACAAGTAATTCGTGGCTACAGATCCTAATGCAACGATTGTGTTCCGTGGCAATAAAGTTGTAACGCCACGAACCAGAGTATCGTGGCAACACATCCTAATACAACGATTTTGTTTCGTTGCATTACGGTCCAAATGCAACTATTTGCTGATTCGTGGCAACAGATCCTAATGCAACGACTGTGTTCCGTGGCAATAAAGCTGTAACGCCACTAACCAGTAGTTCATGGCAACAGATCCTAATGCAACGACTGTGTTCTGTGGCAATAAAGCTGTAATGCCACGAACTAGTATTTCGTGGCAACAGATCCTAATGCAACAACTGTGTTCCGTGGCAATAAAGTTATAACGCCACGAACCAATAATTCGTGGCAACAGATCCTAATGCAACGACTGTTTTCCATGGCAATAAAGCTGTAACGCCACGAACTAGTATTTTGGGGCAACAGATCCTAATGCAACGATTGTGGTCCATTGCATTAGCATCCTGATGCCACGAACTAGTGATTTGTGGCAACAGATCCTAATGCAACGATTGTGTTCCGTGGCGATAGATCCTAGTGCCACGAACTAGTGAATCGTGGCAAAAAGCCAATCTTACTGCAACGATTTAGTATTCGTTGCAGTACAATGTTGCAACAGGTCGGAATCCTTGTAGTGTAACCTTGTAGTTACCATAAAATTGAGTTATTTGCGGTGTTGGGAGCATG
Source organism: Tuctoria greenei (assembly GCA_036927565.1). NCBI lineage: Eukaryota > Viridiplantae > Streptophyta > Magnoliopsida > Poales > Poaceae > Tuctoria > Tuctoria greenei. The sequence continues at coordinate 119,160,907 of JAYESD010000003.1, read as the reverse complement.
TGAGGATACTGAATCCGTAAATCTTCATATGCTACCGCAAAGAGTCTTCCACTTCTATTTCTATTGTTTGAAGATGTTGATATACCTAAAAGCCTTGTAGTCGCCATATCTTCAATATTCCTGTTGTTTTGATCACATAAGAGTGTTGAGCGCTTTGCTACTCCTACGCTACAGCCAAGGATCCTATGGTTGGCCAAACATCAAACGACAATAATGATTGATGTTTAACCTCGTAAACTATCTTAACTCATGTCAGGGGAAATACTACATTAAGTTGTAAGGACCTATGCAAAACCCAGCAAGAAATCAATAATCAATGCAAAGATAGTTTCAAACTATCATGGTGACCTAAAGAAGCAAAGAACAAGCACTGAATCTTCCAGTGAAGACTAGGACAGAACAAGATGTCATGACAGTGTAAGAGGATAGTGCAAAGAAGCAAACTGAAGACTGGAAACACCAAAAGCAAACTTTAGAATTTCATAAGATGCCTTCAGATCATCACTACTTTGTATAACTGAAGTCTTTAAGGGCATTGTCATTTTCCTTATTCAATGACCCTTTTTTACGGATCGTACTCTCATCATTTTCATTATTCTACTCGCTAGAATCTCGGGATGAGATTCCTTAAAGGGGGAAGGATTGTAAAAGCCCACATTTGAGAAGAACAAAAACGTGAAAATGCGAACTTAAAAATTAAAAAAATGGTATATACAAAATAAAAGGTGTTTAGCTCAAGTCAATGTATTATTGAAGGAATAAAATAAAATAAATGCTCAAATGATGAGAAATTAAATCGAACCCTAATAGGAGATGTTCAAACTCAAATTTAGAATTCAATATATTAAATAGTCTAATGACAGATTAAAATGCATAAGTGGATTTATTATGTTTTAAAGATCTGCCCTGTAATTTTGACTGTTTTCAGGCGTTAATTACCATGTTAATTAAATCAAGCCATAATAAAGGTTTCAAATTCAATTTTGAATTTAAACTCCACATTCAAAATTTAAAAAACTCAAATTTGAGTTCTTTTCTGGTGTCATCATCATCAGATTAACTTGACTACCAATTATTAGTAATTGTAAAGCACCATTGCCGTTTAATTGATCAAATCAGAGAATGGGATAAGAAGGAGGCTTTGTGGGTCCCACAAGTCAGTCAAATGGTGTTGTGTTCTGTTTCTCTTGCTCTCTCCAGGCCCCAGCGTGATGCATGCATATTGCCAGTGATGGTTCCCAGCGGTAGAAAACCGATTTCGCTTCTTCTTCCTCACTCCCGTGGAACACACCATCCTTGATTCTTCCTCTCTCGATCCAACACTCCAGCGCCTAGTTCGCTGCACCTCACGCCCGCTCGACTGCAGCGCCGAGCGCTGTCTCGCCCCACTTCCCTGGCCGTGCGCGCCCTACCTTCCCGGCAGTGCTATCTCACTGGCTCTGCCCTTACAGCACCCTGCCTCCCTCCGGCGCCCAACACCGGCCACGATCCACTGACCCCACCGCGTCGGCTCGCCATCCCTGCCGCTGCACCAGCCGCCTCCTTGTCTCCCAGGCCGCGCGTGCTCCTGGCCCTGCTCGAGCTCGCCTCCTCCCGGCCGCCTGCAGCGCTGCCCAAGCCGATGCAGGCCTGCTGCTCACTGTGGCATGGCCGCTGCCCATGCGCCGTTCCGCCTTCTCTGGCGTCGCGCCTGCACACCGCTTGACTGGCCGCATTGACTCGCCTCCCCGCCGTCCGCCCGCGCCGCCAAGGCTTCCTCCTAGCCGCATGCATCTTGTCGCCCTGGCCCCACGTCCTTGACCTCCGGCTAGCCATGCCCTCGCCGTGCACACGCCCCGCCGTGCGCCCCGGCGTGCTACTTGCCGCCGCTGCAGTGCCTCACCATGCCAACACGGTGCTCATCGGCCTCTGTCTTCTCCAAGCCGCCCACTGCCGGCGTGCCAATACCTCTGCTCCATTCCCCAACGTCAAGACTGGAGCCGCCTACTTCTGCACGCCCAAGTCCAAGCGTGCGTCCAGCCCTGCTGTCACCCCCGGCTGCCCTGCTCGCGTCGCGCCTGTGCCAGCGACGGTCGCCCGCCCTTGCCGCTGTCCAAGCCAAGCACCGAGTACAGATGCCACCGCCGTGTCCCTACTGGTCGCGCCTTGCCGCGTTGACTGCTTGCGCCATGACGCCATGTCTGCGCGACCGCCAAAGAGACTCCTTGCTGCCCACCGTGTCGTCCCTGCTCACGCTCATCGCCCTCCATACGTCGTCGCGATGTTCCGCGTCGCTGTTGCATCTTGGCAACGAAGACTGTGATGTGAGTGATGGATAATATACAGGAACACGACATCGACACAATGGAAACGACAATAAGGCCAAGGTTAGCTCTGATTTGTGAAGAATTGGTCGAGACAGTGCTGCAGCCAAGGTGTTCGATGAAATTGTTACAAGGCAAAACCAGATGTATTGACGTTCAATGCTGGTCAATGGAAGCAGGTCTGTTGTGGGGTGGAAAATCAACTGGGACATGTGCCAAGGTGCTCTTGGAATGTTGATGAAGTAACCGGATCAACAACACATCCAAGATGTCCGCTGAAATGCATACAAGTTCAGTCACTGCCGTCGTCCTTCGCCCTCTAGTCCATGTTCCGCATTGATATCATTCCTATAGAAAACCCCACGGTGACTCCTTTGTATTTTGTATCGCGTTGGCTTGTCCGTGCGTGCTCGTGATGCTCCACCATGAGCCGCGTCGACATCGTTGACCACATGACGTCGTCGTGACGTTCCAAGCCGCCATCATGCCCTGGCCTCGAGATGAAGGATGCCTGTGACGAGTGTGGTGCTGAAACACAAGCACGACTCGTCGGACAATGGTTGTCAAGCCAAATTAGGTTTTAGTCGATGTGAGGGTGATCGAGTCCTAGGTGTAGCCAAGGTGCTCGATAAAATGCCTTCTAGGTCAAACCACGGATGTTGGTAATCACCGATGACCTATGGTTGAGTAATGTGAGAACGTTGCGACCGACAAGGAAAACTAGACCACGAGGAACCTTGGATAAGGGTTTCTTGATGGTGTCGACAATGTTTCCTAACCATCCGCAGAATTGCTTAACTAGGTGTGATGTTTCATCGACGACAGGTTCGTCGAGTCGCTTACCAACGATCGAGTTTACATCACTAACCTTGAGACACATAAGGTGGTGTTCGAGATTCTGCTCATCACCATGGACGAGTCCGGGTCGATGTGAACGTCGATGAGATGATCTTCCCGAGATGGCAAAGCACGTCGTAGCGACATAAAAATGACTTATGTTCAAGTTCCAGGAGTTCACCGAGCTCATCTGGACAATCTTGCAAAGGACACTACAATAGTGTCATGTAAGAACTTGGACGATGTTTGCGAAGATAGTCATAGCGACTGATTTACCTAAAGGTTCTTTGAACGTGTCTTGGTACTCACGTTAGGTTAGCAGTGCTTGTGATGACTCTTTAAGTCCAAGCAATGACGATTTCACTTCTTTTCCAAGTGTCGCTAGGGTTTCACATCGATTCATTCTAATTCAGAACCCTGCGACCACACTTGTCACATAATTAGGTTTACTCCTTAATGAGTTTGTGTAACTTCCTCGGTCGACTTCTGAGTCACGACCTCTTGTTGTACAGTTCACGCATGCTTTAGGCTTTCAATGCTCCAACTTGATTCCTTAGTCATTCTTACACTATTCGGTCCAACACTTCCACACCAGTCAGTCTCAGCTTTCTCAAGTGGCATAGCTCCAAGTGTTAAGTGAATAATGGAAATACATGCTTTCATTGCATTTGTCGATTCACAACTCGACACTACCATGACCAATTGACTTATCCATAGTTTCTCCACCCATTCGAGACATACCTAATCTTCCTAGTCAAGCCTCTTCTTCTTAAGGTTTTTACAACTCGTCGAGTCCATTATTAGATTACCTTAATTACTTTTATTCATATCATGTCGATACGAACGTGATGATAGGTGATCAATGAGAAACTCCTCTTGGAGGAGAATGCCGAGGAGTTCCAAATTCAAGATTCCATGGCCGATTCTTCGGAGGAAGACCAAGCCATAACAACGGACATTGCTATAGAGTCGCAAACAAGGCAAGCCCTGGTTTGCATTTAAGTTCCTTAAAGTGTTTTTGCAGTTTTCATTCACCTTACATCTAAGGTGTTTGACATCCACTTGCATGACCCACAAATCCTATGGAGTCTTGGGTAGGTCTACAACCCGTTGAGTAGAAACTGCTATGCTTATGCTCAAATGAATTCAGTAGAAGTCGAGTAGTTGGAATCTACTCGCGAGATAGGAATTTTATCACACGAGAGGAATTGGAATCAAGAAATGGTTTTTGAATATGAAATTGAGACCGAACAGCGGGTAGGATGCAGCGAGACGTGGTCTCACATGCGTAGCCCTGCTTGTGTCGATTGAGGACCGTTTCATGTGCGGCGCTGCTGGACAAGCTTGAATTGTACCGGCGACATACTGGAGAAATGGGCTCCAGTAAACTGGCGTAGCTTGATACTAGTTTGTCGAGGCATTCCGTTCCATTTTATAGGCGTGAGTTGAGGGTAGCAAGGTGTAAATCAGCTGGTGGGCACGTCAGAGTACGCCCCACGCAGTGACCTCCTGATCATGACGGATCGACCGATTCGACATTCGAGTGTCTAGTGAAAGGTGGCCATATACAACTAGTACTGAAGTGTTACATAGGTATTGCTGTAAGTACTCCGTCACATTTCAGAAAGTGTGTATGTGTCGTGTTGTTCCGGGTGTGTCCTGATTGCAATCACCATCCCTCGCAGTAATAGAGTACCACTTGTTCACCGCGTTGTGACGTACTAAATACTGAAGAAGTCAGGAGAATATGATGTATTGAAATACAATTGTTTTGACAACCTTGTCTGGCTTAGAGATAGTACAATTAAAAGTTTACAGTTTCCCCATACTTTACCTGTAATAGCAGTATGTGCTTTGGGCATGTCATATAATCGACAAATCGTTTCTTGTTTGATTGTGGAGTGTATGATGTGTCGTGCCTGAAGAATGTCATGTGCTACTTAAAACATGACCATAATGATCCACTTGTAGGCGAGTCCTTTATGCTATTCCTTACCTATGCTTAGTATTCACCCCTGCATATGTCTAGTGAGACGGGTTAGTCTTGCTGAGCCATATGCTCACGTTTGCGCTTTAACGATTTTTGCGGGTATTAGGTTTATTTCTGCTATTCATGTTGTACATGAGACCTCGAGGTGTCGAGATGAATCTCATGTGAACCACGCCACTACTAAATGTTCTTCGTGTTGCTAGTGAGAAGCGTCCTAGGGCATGAACGTCTTCTCTCTTGCTTAATTAAGTGAGATTATGAGTATGCATTTTCCACTGCGTGTGTACCTCTGTTGTACACTCTTTTGTAAACTCTTCTTATTATGAAATGAAAACTTTACATATTTTGGTCATTCTTTTTGTGTGTGCTGTTAGGTGCCGCATCACATGGCACCACCTAATGAGATCCTTGGACGTTGGGACCCCGATCCCCACAGACATGGTATCAGAGCTTCATTGGGAATAGCACGCTCGAAAAGAGCCTATTTTCGAAAACTCCAAAGTAGTCGAGTGAGGATTAGCTATATGCCCATTAAGGACAAATACTAGTATAAGTTATAAAGGTGGTGAACTAACTTATATCATTCTGTAATGACACTCCGTCTTCAAGGTAAGAGGTAAGGTATGCCACCGAGAGCGGATCAATCTCCGTAAGCTCTGCATACGAGATGTGGTATGTGATATTTCTGTGGCTTTGCACGAAGAGTTAATACGAGTCTCTGAAACTTTTCATGTTTCTGAGAACATATGACACGCGGTACCCCAGCGTGACACAAAATTAGTGGGAGCCCCCGTCGGGTGGTGTATAACCCGATAGTATGCATCTCTAGAACTATTTATGTTCTATGGGAGCATGCGAAACACATATGCCCGATCGTGTATAAGTCGTTTCGTGCGGGATTCTTTGCTGTACAGATGTAGTACAGCCATGTACCTCAAGACATGACATCGCTCGAGGGCGACTCACACCAGAGTCGTATGCATTTACTTTCATATATATTATTATGACTGCCTGTCATGTTTCCCTGTGCCGCCCTTGAGGTGTGAAGGTGTGAAAGGGGATTGTTTGTCTTTTGCAGGTAAACTAACTACGGTAGTGACCCGGGTAGCAAATGTTTGTGAGTGATCGATATTAGGACCACCTATAGATGTATCCGGATATACCGGTTAGACTTTTCTTTGGTAAGGAACGTAGTACCGTCAGTACCACATCTGATACTTTGACCATCCCCCACGAAAGAAATGGCTTCATATTCATATTTAGGTCCAAGTATCAGTTGCTGGTATCTTATGGACAATGTAAAATGTTTCTCTTCAAGAGTAGGTGAACTGAAATTCTTTGTTCCTGGCGAGAGTTTAGCTCGACTTCGCCGGAGTGAGACTTTGGTTAAGCATGAAGATCCATAATGATATGGTATGAATGAGAAGGTCATCAAGTTCTCTTTCAAGTTCCATTTAGTTCCAAAGCAGATGATTAGTTGTAAAGCAAGTTCTAGCTATCGGACATGAGTTTTGAGCCAAGTTTCAAAATTTGAGTTTGTTCCCAATTCTTGGGTTTCAAAGCCGGTGAGTTCTGTTTTCTAATAGAATCGACCTGAGTTTGAAATTCCATATCTCTTCAACGTGAAGGGCTATGGATGCAAATGAATAATTTTTGGAAAGAGGAAGAGCTATTCTGCAACTTTTCTATTCATTGTTACCTCAACTTCAGTTTAGAACTAATTATAAAGAGTTGAAGTTAGTACCTGTGTACAGTGCTATCGGAAACAACCAGAAAATTTCTGAACTTTGAACAGCCATAACTCTTAAATTAGAAAGGCGACCTATGCATATCTATACATGTCTGGAAAGCTTAAAGAGTCCTCTATCAATTTTCTATTCAACTCTAATGCTAAAACTCGTAATAACCAGGTCTAAATCAAAGTATGTATAAGGTGTCATAACAGTCCAAAATCTGGACAATTATATAATTAGGTGCTGTTTGGATTGTAATTTCTTTTAGGATCGTCAAAAGACTTCATAATTTACAATTATGAAATACTGAGGATGTGTGTAACAAGTTTAAAAAATTTTGTTTCTGCAAATATAATTGTTTCTCTATTGAAAATTGTGGACAAAATCAGCAACATACAAAGGAAGCTCTGCCAAATTTCAGTTAAAAATCTGGGAACTTGGTCGAAATTTAAAATTCCATATCTCCTCAACCAGAAGTGCTATGAGGGAAAGTAAATACTATTTAGAAATATTTGGAAGTCCTCTACAAGTTTTCTATTCATCTAAAGACCAGAATCCTTTTCTATGTGGGTGAAATTTGGAAGATTGCAGATACTGTCCGGAATCAACCAAACTGGACAGCAATCTGTATATTTCTGAATTTGAACCATAACTCGTGGACCTTACATCCAATAGGGTCACACAAGTAACCGTTGGAAAGGATAGTGAGCCAGCTACAATTTTTGTAATTGGCTCTAGATCTGAATCGGTCATCTACCTATCCCAAATGGTGTTTGAATGCAGGGTGGTCAGTCTGAACTCAACCCCCATTTCCTCTGATGCTGAATTTTTAGCAAACTTCAAAAATTTATATCTTTTGAACCAGGTCTGATATGCATAAAAATAAATACATTATGAAAATATGATTACATTGTCTAGGACTTTGTAGATAACAATATTTCCATATTTTGAACAGAAAGGTTTGAAAACTTTAGATCAAGACTGCTACTTTTTAAGCAAGTTTGGCTGAAAGTGCAGAAAAATCTCCTAACTTAAAAATAGCATAACATGCAAATCAGAGCTGATATAGAGGCAAACTAATACTTTTTGGAAATTTCATGGAGTGTAATTTAACTTTGTTATTCACCTGAAAGTCTGATTTTTCCATTAACTAGATCAAAAACGAGTTCGAGTCCAGACTGGTCATTTGTCACTATAGTCTGCTCAGTTTGAAACTTTTGGGTTTTGTTAGGCATTCGGTTCTCGATTTCAACTCCATGAGTGTCATAACCAACCAAGGACTAGGAATCAACTAATTACCAAGTTGAATGGAGTGTTAAACTAATTTGAATCCCTTTTCCCTTGGATAGACATACTAGTGTTTGATTTATATGACTTGTCACATCACTTCTTATGATTTCGAGCGCAAGTCGCAATTACACGAGTTGCAGCTCGTTTTCCCATAAAGATTGTTTGAGGTACGCTTCGACATCCTAGTACAAAATATAAGGGGGAAGGTGAACACTCAAGTAACTATATTGTTCAATTAGCACTCTTTGCCACACTGAGAGGTGTTAAAGACAGTGCAAACAAGTGAGATTACATCTTCAAGAGGATCCAACCTCCACCACCAGTTTGAGTTACTCTAAGAAGATTGTGATATCAACTCCACTAAAGTAATCGAGAAGGATATATGTTCCTCCTAACTGACCGAAGCGAAGGTTAAGTGAAGTATCACTAGAGATGTGTCTAGTGATCTCGATGAAGTGTCTAGGGATAACATTCGACATATAGTTAGTTGTTTTTCTTCTTATGAAGATACTCCTCAAGTCAACTGGTACCTCTAAGACCTAGTTGAAGATACAATCAAGTTGAGTAGTACACGAACAAGCTTTCGAAAGGTCGAGGTAACGTGGTATGTTTCCCACATTCCTTGTCAATCGTTCTGTTGTGAATACCTTAACTATGGTCGAGTCATGAAAGGAACGCTACTCATTCAGTGTCTTTCATGACCACGGTATACAATCCTTGCAGATCATCAGACAGTACTTGAGTTTTGTGGGTATGCTTCATTTAGTCTTGCTCAAACTATAAAAGCTACTACACCATGCATGTGCACCATTTGCACCATACATATGCACCATTTGCACCATACATATGCATCATTTGCACCATACCATGTGCATAGGCGTTGCACCATAACCCATGCGATGCATCATGAAGCATCATTACCAATGAAACACCAATGATAGAATGCATGGTAATACTAAAATTTAGAGCAAGATTGTGTCCCCCATTCAAACTATTCTAAGGTGTCTAATGACTACGATCATTTCACCATCTTCATTTGAATTCTTACATTGTTGATTTCCTTTCCATTGAGTAATATTTGGGAAACCGATTACTCAACCTCACTTGCAACTAAACAAACACTTGAACTTACATCCTTGACTTGATTAGGTTCAAGTACCTTGATTGTTGCAACTATACCGTTCGTCATCGAGTGGTCATCAGTTCGATAATCAACCTTGTAAAATCCATGAAATCTCATTACTCGCGAGGATACCATTCGATTGTCAACCTCGTGAAACTCTTTGGGTCCATTTAAGATTCTTGCGTTGGTGTATGGTGATACCTTGATAACCTTGTAGTTACCATATAATTGAGTTCTTTGCGGTGTTGGGAGCATGTGAGGATACTGAATCCGTAAATCTTCATATGCTACCGAGAAGAGTCTTCCGCTTCTATTTCTGTTGTTTGAAGATGTTGATATACCTAAAAACCTTGTAGTCGCCATATCTTCAGTATTCCTACTGTTTTGATCACATAAGAGTGTTGAGCGCTTTGCTACTCTTACGCTACAGCCAAGGGATCCTATGGTTGGCCAAACATCAAACGAGGATAATGATTGATGTTTAACGTTGTAAACTATCTTAACTCATATCAGGGAAATACTACATTAAGTTGTAAGGACCTATGCAAAACCCAACAAGCAATCAAGAATCAATGCAAAGATAGTTTCAAACTATCATGGTGACCGAAAGAAGCAAAGAACAAGTGCTGAATCTTCCAGTCAAGACTAAGACAGAACAAGATGTCATGCCAGTGTAAGAGGATAGTGCAAAGAAGCAAACTGAAGACTGGAATCACCACAAGTAAACTTTAGAATTTCATAAGATGCCTTCAGATCATCACTACTTTGTATAACCAAAGTCTTTAAGGGCATTGTCATTTTCCTTATTCAATGACCCTCTTTTACGAATCGTACTCTCATCGTTTTTGTTATTCTACTCGCTAGAATCTCGAGATGAGATTCCTTTAAGGGGGAAGGATTGTAAAAGCCCACATTTGAGAAGAACAAAAACACGAAAATGCAAACTTAAAAATTTAAAAAATGGTATATACAAAATAAAAGGTGTTTAGCTCAAGTGAATGTATTACTGAAGGAATAAAATAAAATAAATGCTCAAATGATGAGAAATTAAATCGAACCCTAATAGGAGATGTTCAAACTCAAATTTAGAATTCAATATATTAAATAGTCAATGACATATTAAAATGCATAAGTGGATTTATTATGTTTTAAAGATCTACCCTGTAATTTTGACTGTTTTTAGGCATTAGTTACCATGTTAATTAAATCAAGCCATAATAAAGGTTTCAAATTCAAATTTGAATTTAAACTCCACATTCAAAATTTCAAAAACTCAAATTTGAGTTCTTTTCTGGTGTCATCATCATCAGATTAACCTGACTACCAATTATTAGTAATTGTAAAGCATGATTGCAGTTTAATTGATCAAATCAGAGAATGGGATAAGAAGGAGGCTTTGTGGGTCACACAAGTAAGTCAAATGGTGTTGTGTTCTGTTTCTCTTGCTCTCCTCCAGGCGCCAGCGTGATGCATGCATGTTGCCAGCGATTGTTCCCAGCGGTAGAAAACCGATTTCTTCCTCACTCCCGTGGAACACACCATCCATGTTTCTTCCTCTCTCGATCCAACACTCCAGCGCCCAGTTCGCTGCACCTCCCGCACGCCCGACTGCAGCACCGAGCGCTGTCTCGCCCCACCTCCTTGGCTGTCCGCGCTCCACCTTCCCGGTAGTGCTTTCTCACCAGCGCCGCCCCCACAACACCCTGCCTCCCTCCAGCACCCAACACCAGCCACGCTCCACTGACCTCACCGCGTAGGCTCGCCGTCCCTGCCGCTGCACCAGCCGCCTCCTCGTCTCCCAGGTCGCGCGCGCTCCTGGCGCTGCTCGAGCTCGCCTCCTCCCGGCCGCCTGCAGCGCCGCCCACGCTGGTGCAAGCCCGCTACCCCTGCTCACTGTGGCCTGGCCCTTGCCCATGCGTCATTCCGCCTTCTTCGACATCGCGTCTGCGCACCGCTTGACTGGCCGCACTGACTCGCCTCCCCGCCGTTCGCCCGCGCCACCACGGCCTCCTCCTGGCTGCGCGCATCTCGTCGCCCTGGCCCCATGTCCATGACCTCCCGCTAGCCATGCCCTCGCCGTGCACGTGCCCCGCCGTGCTACTTGCCGCCGCTGCAGCGCCTTGCCACGCCAACGCGATGCTCGTCGACCTCTGTCCACTCCGGGCCGCCCACCGCTGGCGCGCCAAGACCTACGCTCCATTCCACAACGTCAAGATTGCAGCCGCCTACTTCTGCACGCCCACGTCCAAGTGTGCGTCCAGCCCTGCTGTCACCCCCGGCTGCACTGCTCGCGTTGCACCCATGCCGGCGACGGTCGCCCGCCCTTGCTGCTGTCCATGCCAAGCACCGAGTACAGATGCCACCACCGTGTCCCTACTGGTCGCGCCTTGCTGTGTTGACCGCTTGCGCCATGACGCCATGTCCGCGCGTCCGCCAAAGAGACTCCTTGCTGCCCACCGTGTTGTCCCTGCTCGCGCTCGTCGCCCTCCATACGTCGTCGCAATGTTCCATGTCGCTGTTGCGTCCTGGCAACGAAGATTGTGATGTGAGTGATGGATAAGATATAGGAACACGACATCGACACAATGGAAACGACAATCAGGCCAAGGTTAGCTCTGATTTGTGAAGATTTGGTCGAGACAGTGCTGCAGCCAAGGAGTTCGATGAAATGGTTAAAAGGCGATACCAGATGTATTGATGTTCAATGCTGGTCAATGGAAGCAGGTCTGTTGTGGGGTGGCAAATCATCTGGGACATGTGCCAAGGTGCTCTTGGAATGTTGATGAAGTAACCGGATCAAGAACACAACCAAGATGTTCGCTGAAATTCTTACAAGGTCAGTCACTGCCGTCATCCTTCGCCCTCTAGTCCATATTCTGCATTGATATCATTCCTATAGAAATCCCCATGGTTACCTCCTTTGTCTTTTGTATCGCGTTGGCTTGTCCGTGCGTGCTCGTGATGCTCCACCATGAGCCGCGTCGATATCATTGACCACTTGACGTCGTCGTGACGTTCCAAGCCGCCATCATGCCCTGGCCTCGAGATGAAGGATGCCTGTGATGAGTGTGGTGCTGAAACACAAGCACGACTCGTCGGACAATGGTTGTCAAGCCAAATTAGGTTTTAGTCGATGTGAGGGTGATTGAAACCTAGGTGTAGCAAAGGTGCTCGATAAAATGCCTTCTAGGTCAAACCACGGATGTTGGTAATCACCGATGACCTATGGTTGAGCAATGTGAGAACATTGCCACCGATAAGCAAAACTAGACCAAGGGGAACCTTGGATAAGGGTTTCTTGATGGTGTCGACAATGTTTCCTAATTGTCCGCAGAATTTCTTAACTAGGTGTGCCATTTCATCAATGACAGGTTCGTCGAGTCGCTTACTGACGACCGAGTTGACATCACTAACCTTGAGACTCATAAGGTGGTGTTCGGGATTCTTCTCATCACCACGGATGAGTCCGGGTCGATCTGAACGTCAATGAGATGATCTTCCCAAGATGGCAAAGCACGTCGTCGCGTCATAGAAATGGCTTATGTTCGAGTTCTAGGAGTTCACCGAGATCATCTGGACAATCTTGCAAAGTACACTGCAATAGTGTCATGTAAGAACTTGGATGATGTTTGCGAAGATAGTCATAGCGACTGATTTACCTAAAGGTCCTTTGAACGTGTCTTGGTACTCACGTTAGGTTAGCAGTGCTTGTGATGACTCTTTGAGTCCAAGCAATGCCGATCTCACTACTTTTCCAAGTGTCGCTAGGGTTTCACGTCGATTCATCCTAATTCAGAACTCTACGACCACACTTTTCACTTAGTTAGGTTTACTCCTTAATGAATTTGTGTAACTTCCTTGGTCGACTTCTGAGTCACGACCTCTTGTTGTACAGTTCACTCATGCTTTAGGATTTCAATGCTCCAACTTGATTCCTTAGTCATTCTTGCACTATTAAGTCCAACACTTCCACACCAGTCAGTCTCAGCTTTCTCGAGTGGCATAGCTCCAAGAGTTAAGTGAATAATGGCAATACATGCTTTCGTTGCACATGTACATTCACAACTCGACACTCTTATGACCACTTGACTTATCCATAGTTTTTCCACCCATCCGAGACATACCTAATCTTCCTAGTTAAGCCTCTTCTTCTTAAGGTTTTTACAACTCGTCGAGTCCATTATTAGATTACCTTAATTACTTATATGCATATCATGTCGATAGGAACGTGATGATAGGTGATCAACGAGAAACTCCTCTTGGAGGAGAATGCCGAGTAGTTCCAACTTCAAGATTCCATGGCTGATTCTCCAGAGGAAGACCAAGCCATAACAACTGACATTGCTATAGTGTCGCAAACAAGGCAAGCCCCGGTTTGCATTTAAGTTCCTTACAGTGTTTTGAAATTTTCATTCACCTTACGTCATCAAATGTTTGTGCATTACGTTTAAGGTGTTTTACATCCACTTGCATGACCCACAAATCCTATGGAGTCTTGGGTAGGTCTACAACCCGTTGAGTAGAAACTGCTATGCTTATGCTCATAGGAATTCGGTAGAAGTCGAGTAGTTGGAATCTACTCGCGAGATAGGACTTTCATCACATGAGAGGAATTGGAATCAAGAAATGGTTTATGAATATGAAATTAAGAACTAGCAGCTGGTACGATGCAGCGAGACATGGTCTCACATGCGTAGCCCTGCTTGTGTCGATTGAGGACCGTTTCGTGTACGGCACTGCTGGACAAGCTTGAATTGTACCGGTGACATGTTTTAGAAATGGGGTCCAGTAAATTTACGTAGCTTGATACTAGTTTGTCGAGGCATTCCATTCCGTTTTATGGGCGTAGGTTGAGGGCAGCAAGGTGTAAATCAGCTGGTGGTCACGTCAGAGACGCAGTGACCTCCTGCTCGTGACGGATCGACTGGTTCGACATTGGAGTGTCTAGGGAATGGTGGCCATATACGACTAGTACTGAAGTGTTACGTAGGTACTGTTGTAAGTACTCGTTGACATTTATAAATGTCCATATGTGTCTTGTTGTTCCGGGTGTGTCCTGATTGCAATCACCATCCCTCGCGGTAATAGAGTACCACTTGTTCACTGCGCTGTGACGTAGTAAATACTGAAGAAGTCAGGAGAATATGATGTATTGAAATACAATGGTTTTGACAACCTTGTATGGCTTAGAGATAGTACAATTAAAAGTTTACAGTTTCCCTATACTTTACCTGTAATAGCAGTATGTGCTTTGGGAATGTCATATCATCAGCAAATCGTTTCTTGTTTTGTGGGGACCGGAGTCCACACATCCGAGGATCTCATTGGGTGGTGCCGTGCGATGCGGCACCTAACAGCACACACGAAAAGGATACCAAAACATATAAAGTTTTCATTTCATAATAAGAAGAGTTTACAAAAGAGTGTACAACAAGGGTACACACGCAGCGGAAAAGACATACTCAAAATCTCACCTAACTAAGCAGGAGAGAAGACGTCCATGCCCTAGGACGATTCTCACTAGCAACACGAAGAACATACAGCAGCGGCGTGGTTCACATGAGATTTCATCTCGACACCTCGAGTCTCATGTATAACCTGAACAGCAGAAATAAAACTAATACCTGCAAAAAAATCGTTAAAGCGCAAACGTGAGCATAAGGCTCAGCAAGACTTAACCGTCTCACTAGACAGATGCAAGGGGACACTAAACATAGGTAAGGTGAAGCATAAATGACTTGCCTACAAGTGGATCCTTATAATCAAGTTTTAAGTAGCAAATGACATTCTCTGAGCATGGCACATCATGGGCTCCACAATCAAACAAGAAACGCTTTACCGACGATATGACATGCCCAAAGCACATAATGCTATTACAGCTAAAGTATGGGGAAACTGTAAACTTTTAATTGTACTATCTCTAAATCATACAAGGTTGCAAAGTAATTATAATTCAATACAATATGATTTTCTGGCTTCTTTAGTATTTACTACGTCGCGACTGCGACAGACAAGTGGTACTCTATTACTGCGAGGGACAGTGATTGCAATCAGGACACACCCGGACAACATGACACATACGTCGTTCGGAAGTGTCAGCGAGCACACCTGTACCTACATAACACTTCGGTACTAGGCGTATATGGCCACCTTTCACAAGAAACTCAAAGGCTGAGCCCGTCTCACCTCCGCAAACAGAAGGTCTCCGCACGGAACACCTCATGTGTCCGCCGACCGATTTACACCTTACTGTCCTCAACCCACCCCTATCGATGGTGAGTTAATGGGTCTCAACACCCCAGTTATCAAGTTACATCAGTTTATTGGATTCCATATGTCCATTATATTGCCGGTACAATTCAAGCTTGTCCGAAGGGGCTGCATACGGACGGGCCTTAATCGACACAGGCAGGGCTATGCGACGGAGACTCAATTCTCTCCGCTTCCTATCCATTCCCTGCCCGGTCTCAGTTTCATTGTATTAAGCCATTTTCTATTCAACCAATCCTGTGAGATACATCTCTCGCGAGTAGATTCCAACTACTCGACTTCTACCGGATCTCCTATGCATTAGCAAAGCAGTTACTACAGGTCAAACTGTAACTCGTGCCAAATGAACCCTGGGATTTTTGGTCATGCAAGTGGAGTATCATTCACCCTAAACGTAATGCACAATTCATATACTACTCATCATAGTGATAAAGCAAAAGTTTATAAACGACTTAAATGCAAACCGGGGCTTGCCTTAGTTTGCGACTGAACAAATGTCAATTGTTAGGGCTTGATCTTCCTCCGGAGGACCTGCCATGGAACCTCAGTGGAAACACCTTGGCCCTCTCCTCCAAGTGAAGCTTCTTGTCGATCACCTACAGCACATTCCTATCGACATGATATGCATATAAGTAATTAAGTAATTAAGTAATTTAAGAAAAGACTCCACGGGGTTGTGTAAACTCTAAGAATGAGGAGTTCGACTAGGAAGGACAGATATGCCTTTGTTGTGTGAATGAACAAAGGATGAAGTCAAGTGGTCATAGTAGTATCGAGATGTGAATTGAAAGGTGCAATGTAAGCACACATTGCAACTTGGCATTCAACACTCGACGCTATGCCACTCAAGGACGATACAGCTGAATGGTGTGGAAGTGTTGGACTGGTAGGGTAAGGATGACCTAAGAGTCAAGATGGAGCTTAGAAAGCTTAAGGCATGAGTGAACTGTGCAACAAGAGGTTGTGACTTAGAAATCGACCAATGAAGTTACACAAACTCATTAAGGAGTAAACCTAATTACGGGACAAGTGTGGTCGCAGGGTCCTGATAAGGATGAACCAGGGTGAAACCCTAGCGACACTTGGGAGTGAAGTGAGGTCAACATTCTTTGGACTTAAGACATCATAACGAGCCTTGTTAACCTGACGTGAATACCGAGACAACGTTCAAATGACCTTTAGGTAAAGTAGTTTCTACGGCAAGCTTCTTGAGCATCGTTCAAGTGCTTACACGACGACACTAATGTAGTGTCTCCCGCAAGCTTGTCCAGGTGAGCTCGATAAGCTCTTGGGACTTAAACATGATGCGAGACCTTGCCGTGAAGGCATGCTTTGCCATCTCGAGAAGATCATCTTAGCGACGTCCACAACAACCCGGACTCGTCAAAGGGGTGAGCGGAATCTCGAACACCACCTTGTGAGTCTTAAGGCTAGTGATGTCGACTCGGTTGTTGATAAGCGACTCGACGAACCTGCCGTCGATGAAGTGGTACACCAAGTTAACCAATCCTGTGATCGGTTAGAGAACATCCTCGACAAAACCAAGGAACTCTTATCCAAGGTTCCCCTTGGTCTAGTTCTCCTTGTTGGTCGCAATGTTCATGCATACCTCTACCCTAGGTCATCGGTGATCACCGACACACCTGGTTTGACCTAGAAGGCATTTCATCGAGCACCCTGGCTATACCCAGGACTCGAAGAGTCTTGCCTCGACTAAACCCTAATTTGGCTAAACGACCATTGTACGGCGAGTCGTGCTTGTGTTCCAGCACCACACACATTACAAGAACCCTCCATCTCGATGCCAGGGCACAATAACGGCTCAGAGTGTCACGACGACGTCATATGGTCAACGACGTCGACGCGGCTCAGGGTGGAGCATCACGAGCATGCACGGACATGGCAACGTGATACAAACGACAATGGAGGTCGACTTGGGGACTTCTATAGGAATGATATCAACGCGGAACATGGGCGTACAACTTGACGACACATGATTAACCTTAGCGATCACGACGAACGGACGTCGGTGACATCAAGCAAGGTATTTCAGGGTAAGGCTCACCTTGTAGGCATTTCACCGAACATCTTGGGTGCGTATTTGATTTCCGTCGCTTCATCATCATTCAAAGGGTATCTTGGCACTTGGGCTTGTCGAGTTGCCACATCACCATACCCCTGCATCATAGACCAGCTCTGAACATCAATGAAGTTGGTTCATCCCTTGTGAACATTTCATCGAATACCTAGGCGGCAGCTCTGTCCCAACTAACCTTTGCACAAATCAGAGCTAACCTTGAGCCAATTGTCGTCGTCGTTGTGTCATCCACGTGTTCTTGCATCTCACACATCTCACAGGTCACTCGCTTCGCTGGTTGGGTGCAGCCATGGTGTGGAACGTCGCGACGACGTACCGAGGGCGGCGAGCGCACGCAGACAAAGAACAGGCGTGGCATGTCGCAGGTCAGGGCGTGTGTTGGAGCGGATGGCAAGCATCAGGACGGCGGTGGGAGGCGACAGCTCGACGAGCAGTGGAGAGTCGACCGCGGCCGCGCGGACATGGGAGCACGCTCGACGCGGCTGGCGCGGCCGAGGCGTGGACAAGGCGCGGGCGCTGCTGGGACGCCGGCGAACGGACGGCCGGCAGGGTGGTGCGGCTCCGGGCGTGGGGCGCAGCAGCGCGGCATCGGCGGCGCGTGGACACGCGCCGGAGGGAGGCGAGGAAGCGGCGCGGCGCGGCTGGTGCTGCTCGGGCGCCGGAGCAGAGGTGGGGCGGCGCGCGAGCCGGCGTGGAGGAGGTGCGACGCGAGTTGCCGTGGGCCGGACGCCGTCGGGAGCAGAGGCGGGGAAAGGGCAGCGCCGTCGTCGGGCGTCGCGCGGGCGTAGCAGGGAGGCGACGCGCGCTGTGGCCGAGCAAGAGCAGGCGCGGGGTCGAGCGGCGGGATGGCGGCGCGCTACCGCGGCGAGATGGAGGTGCGGCGCTGGCAGGCGAGCGGGGAGGCGAAGCGCCGGGGCGGTGGAGCGCTCGCGAGCTGGTGGCGCCGTGGGCTGCCGAGCGCGGGCTAGGCGCAGTCGCCGTGGACTGCCGACGGGAGGAGCCGGGGGCAAGCGGCGGTGCGGCCTGGGAGAGGAAGCGGGGCGGGAGTGAGAGGATAAGGAAGGAGGGCGCGCGTGGTAAGGACAGAGAGAGAAGCAAACTTGAGTTTTGGTTAAGAATGACATGTGGGGCCCACTCTAATTTCCCTCTTATCCACTTCAGTCCAGATGTAAAATATCTCATCCATTGAGCAGCTTACCAGTGGGGCCCACCTTTTTCCTAGTACTGAGGATAAGTATGACATGTGGGTCCCACTGTCTACTCCCTTCCCTTTTAAAATTGAAATGGAGCTAGCAGACATACTTCAAAAATATTCAACTTTGGCCCAATGACTAATTAAAATATGGAGAATTTTATGGTGCAATCAGATTTCAAAACTGAGCAAGTTGAATTTGAACTCAGAATTGAATTCGAATTCAAGTGGTGATACTTGACTCAAAGAAATAAATAGTAGATTAGGTTCAAAAATCCTGAAACTTTGAGGTTAACCTTTTTGAACCATAAGGGACCTCAAGAAAAATTTGGAGTTGATTTGGACAAGGTTGAGCACAAAGTTTAAATTTGAAGTCGACGTTGATTAAACTCTCTGTACGTGTCCAATAAATGGGAAACGTGCTTCAAAAATTTTTGAAACTTTTCCGAGAGTCTAATTGGAATATTAGAAGGTCATGGAAAAATTTACGGCATGAGATTTGAATATTTTTGAATGTCCCATTTTAGGGTTGGAATAATTCCTTTTTCTTTCTCTCTATTTTGTTTTCTTTTCTCCTTTAATTTTTCATTGAAAATGTGAATACTTGGAAATTAAGGATTCTTCACCTTAAGTTCCATTCCACATCAGCAACCATGTTCTATATGTAAAGTTTTAACAAGTCCCTATTTTTAGTGAACATAGTTTAACTCATATGGCTCATGTGAGTTTGGATTTCCAAGTCTATTTTCAAAATTTTTAAGTTCACATTTTTGCGTTTTTGTTCTTCCGAAAAACGGGCTTTTACAATCCTTCCCCCTTAAAGGAATCTCGTCCCGAGATTCTAACAGGTAGAATAACAGAACGATGAGGGAACGATCCGTAAAAGAGGGTCATTGACTAAGGAAAATGGCAATGCCCTTAAAAACTTGGGTTCTACGAAATAGTGATTATCTTCAGGCATCTTAAGAAATTCTAAAGTCTGCTTCAGGAGATTCCAGTCTTTAGGTTGATAACCTTGACAGGATGCTCGACATGGCAATATCACATCGTAAAACTTTCATGTCTGTTACTGATCCTTTATTGTTGTACTCTTGCACTGACATGACATCTTGTCCTGTCCTAGTCTTGATTTGAAGAATTTGCACTTGTTCTTTGCTTCTCTAGGTCACCTTGATAGTTTGAAACTTTTCTTGCATTGATTCTTGGTTGCTTGCTTGGTTTTGCATAGGTCCTTTCAACTTAATGTGGTATTTCCCTTGATATGAGTTAAGATGGTTTACCAGGTTAAACAACAATCATTAACCTCGTTTGATGTTTAGTCAACCATAGGATTCCTTAGCCGTAGCATAAGAGTAGCAAGACACTCAACACTCTTATGTAATCAAAACAGCAGGAATATTGAAGATATGACGACTACAAGGCTTCTGGGTATATCAACGTCTTCAAACAATAGAAGCAGAAGATGAAGACCTTTTTGCGGTGGCACATGAGGAGGTAAGGATTCAGTGTCCTCCTATGTTTCAACACAGCAAAGAACTCAATCATATGGTAACTACAAGGTAATTAGTATAACAAGGTTACCATATAACAACATAAGATCTTAGATGGACCCAAAGAGTTTCACGAGGTTGACAAATGAACGGTATCCTCGCGAGGAAGGAGATTTCATGGATTTTACAAGGTTGATCATCGAACTGATGACTACTCGATGAAGAACGGTATAGTTGCAACAATCAAGGTACTTGAACCTAACAAGTCAAGGATGGAAGTCCAAGTGTTTGTTTAGTTGCAAGTACTCAAGGCGATTTGAGTTTCAACAAGTCAAGGACAAGGACTCAACTGTGTTTTAGTCACAAGGTGTCCCTTGTGCTACTCAAGATAATGAAACCAGTCGAAGGCGTTGCGAACGATAAAATTGATCACAACTCAAAAATGTTAGGCACTACTTAAGTATCTGAACGGGGTCACATATTCTTGCTCAAAACTCATTAGTAATTACGTTTTATGATGCATCACAAACCGGATGATGTTATGCAGACACAATGCAACTCCGCGGATAATTATGCAAGGTATGGTGCATTCAGTATTATGCTTTGAGCAAAAATAGGTAAGACAATCCAAACACAGTCAGAAATATCCCAAATACAGGAGGATTGATTAAACTTGGTCATGAAAGGCGCTAGAAAAGACTTGCTACTTTCATATCCCGACCAAGTTCGATGGTTTCAAGGTAAAAGTATTAGCAAGGAATGGGGAGGTTCATCTCAAGGCAACGGAGTGTACAAAATGGAACAAAGTGATTGAACTTCTTGTTGATCAAAAGTTCCCTAAAGCTTGTTAATCACAACCTACAGGTAATTGTGGTTCCTTAACAATGGGTCAGGTTTTTCATCGCGTAGTTTTCTTAAAGTACTATGTCTACCCCTTAAAAGGTGCGGTAGGGTTGCCTTCAGAAGTGGCAAAGAGAGTAACCTTTGAAGAGTAAGGTTCTCCTCACTTCCGTAGGTTGCACTAAGTGACAAGGTACTGTGCTAGGCACGACCTTGGTTAGTAATCCACATTCTTGCTAAAGAATTTCCAGCTCATACTACTCACTTATGGCTTCTCGTCTCAAAGACTGAAGCAAAGGAGTGGTTTAGCGTGAAGAATCAACTGACTCCTTTAACTCGTTGATCGAGTTCCACAAGAAACGGGGTTCAAGGTAATCCGTTACTTAAGCTTCGCATTGACTTAATGAGTCAATGTTGTACTCGGTCCTACTTACTTGAGCATTGCTCCCAGCACGTTGGTTCGGTGTCGATGTACCTTGGTATGACACCTAGGTGAACGTAACACTTCAATTACTAGATGAACTCCTTCCCCCTTGAGATTCAAGCTAGGTGAGCAAGAAACTTACTCCAAGCAATATTTATGGGGAGGGTCGTCCAATTAAGGGAAGTGTCATACATGCTCAATGCACAATTAAAGTGTGAGATGTAAGGTTGCATAGTCAAAACACTAGCATGTGCATCCGAGCAAAAAGGGATTTGCCTTAGTGTAATACTCAACTCTAAAGGCAAATATTGTTGGGTCGCAACACCTGGGATGTTATGGAACTCCTCGAGTTGAACTCGAGAACCAAATCCATAAACACCCTAAAAGGTCATCACCCGATTAAATCCTGGTGGAGGATGAACAGCTTGGACGCAACTTAGATTTTGGCCAAGTAAATGGCAAAATCTGATCTTGAGGTGAACAACAAAGTTAAAGTAAACTTCAATACCCTTCCAAAAAGTATTGGTTTGCCTCTAGATCACCTCTGGTTTGCAAGTTATGCAATTTTAAAGTTAGCAGATTTCTCTGCACTTTCAGCAGAATCTGCTTAAACAGTAGCAGTTTTGATCTAAAGTTTTCACGCTGTTCTGATGGAAATCTGGAAATATTCTTATTTACAAAGTTGTAGCCAGTGTAATAATCTTTCCATAATGTACTTACTTGTCTTCATATCAGCTCTGGTTCAAAAGATATGAATTTCTGAAGTTGGGTAGAATTTCAGCATTCAGAATTGAATTCAGTTCAGATTGACCACTCTGTATTCAAACTCGATTTGGAATAGGTAGATGACCGATTCAGGTCTGGAGCCAATTGCAAAAATTGTAGCTGACTCTCCAACCTTTCCAAAGGTTACTCGCGCGACACCATTGGATCCAGGGTATGCGAGCTATGGATTAAATTCAGAGGTGTACAGATTGCTGTCCAGTTTGGGTATGCCTGGACAGTCTCTGCAATTATCCAAATTTCACCCATTTAGAAAAGGATTCTGGTCTGGTGTTGAACAGAAAACATGTAGGGGACTTCCAAATCTTTCTAAAGAGTATTTACTTGCCCTCGTAGCACTTCTGGTTGAGAAGATGCGGCATTTGCAAGTTGACAGTTTTTCTGAAAATTTGGACAGCACCTCCTTTGTTTAAGGCTGATTTTGTCCACAAATTTCAGATATACAAACATCAATATTTGCAAAAGTAATACATTGAAAACATGTTGCATACATTCTCAAGATTCCAGAAATGTAAAATACGAATCCATTCGACAATTCTACTAGGAATTATAATCGAAACAGTAACTGAATAGGTAACGGTCCATATTCTGAACTGTTTCAACACCTTAAACGATACTTTAATTTAGACTTGGTTATTGCGAGTTTTAGCCTTTGTGTTGAATATAAAGTTGATAGAGGACTATTTAAGCTTTCCAGGCATGTATAAACATGCATAGTTTGCATTTCTAGTTTAAGAGTTATGTCCGTTCAAAGTTCAGAATTTTTCTGACTGTTTCAGATAGCACCTATATACATGTATTATCTTCAACTCTGTTTTCTAATTAGTTATAAGCTGAATTTGAGGTATCACTGAATAACAAAGTTGTAGAATAGCTTTTCCACTTTCCAGAAATGTATCATAATGGAATAGAAGAGCTCTCTCCAAGGAAATATGACGAAAATTCAGATGCTGGTCCGTGTAGTTTCAGAACAGCAGCTGCTGTGATAATGGTGCATTTTCATCACCATAAAAGCATCTTTTGGTTTGGAGGTCAATAGGAAAATATTAGAAGACTCCAAAAACTTTTCAAAAAGTATTCACTTGCCTCCAAAGCCCTCCAGGTTGAAGAGATATGGAATTTCAAAGTCAGGTCCATTCTGTTCGAAAACAGAACTCACCGGCTTCGAAACACAAGAATTTGGAAACAAACTCAAATTTTGAAACTTAGCTCAAAACTCAAGTCCGATGGCTAGAACTTGATTCACAACTAATCATTTCCTCTAGAACGAAATGGAATCTTAAAAGGGACTTGACGACCTTCTTATCCATAGCATATCACCATGGATCTTCAAACTTAACCAAAGTCTTACTCCGGCGAAGTCGAGCTAAACTCTCGCCAGGAGCAAAGGACTTTGGTTCACCAACTCTTGAAAAGAAACATTTTACTTTGTCCACAAGATATTAGCAACTGATACTTGGACTCAATATGAATATGAAGTCATTTCTTTCGTGGGGGATGGTCAAAGTATCAAGCGTGATACTGACGGTACTACGTGCCTTACTAAAAGAAAAGTCTAACCCGGTATATCCGGATACGTCTATAGGTGGTCCTAATATCGATCACTCGCAAACGTATTCTACACGGGTCGCTACCGGAGTTAGTGTACCTGCAGAAGACAAACAATCCCCTTTCACACCTTCACACCTCAAGGGCGGCACGGGGAAACACGACAGGCAGTCACAATAAGATATAATCAAAAGTAAATGCATACGACTCTGGTGTGAGTCGCCCTCGAGTGAAGTCATGTCTCGAGGTACATGGCTGTAAATACGTCTGTACAGCAAAGACTCCCGTACGATCCGGCTTATACACGCTCGGGCATACGTGTTTCGCATGATCCCATAGAACATGAATAGTTCTAGAGATGCATACTATCGGGTTATACACCACCCGACGGGGGCTCCCACTAATTTTGTGTCACGCTGGGGTACCGCGTGTCATATGTTCTCAGAAACATGGAAAGTTTCAGAGACTCATATTGACTTTTCGTGCTAAGCCACGGAAATTTCACATACCATATCTCGTATGCAGAGTTTACCGAGATTGATCCGCTCTCGGCGGCGTACCTTACCTCTTACCTGGAAGACAGAGCATCGTTACAGAATAATATAACAAGTTAGTTCACCACCTTTATAACTTATACTAGTAATAGTCCTTAATGGGCATATAGCTAAACCTCACTCGACTACTTCGGAGTTTTCGAAAATAGGCTCTTTTTCGAGCGTGCTATTCCCAATGAAGCTCTGATACCATGTCTGTGGGGACCGGAGTCCACACATCCGAGGATCTCATTGGGTGGTGCCGTGCGATGCGGCACCTAACAGCACACACGAAAAGGATACCAAAACATATAAAGTTTTCATTTCATAATAAGAAGAGTTTACAAAAGAGTGTACAACAAGGGTACACACGCAGCGGAAAATACATACTCAAAATCTCACCTAACTAAGCAGGAGAGAAGACGTCCATGCCCTAGGACGATTCTCACTAGCAACACGAAGAACATACAGCAGCGGCGTGGTTCACATGAGATTTCATCTCGACACCTCGAGTCTCATGTATAACCTGAACAGCAGAAATAAAACTAATACCTGCAAAAAAATCGTTAAAGCGCAAACGTGAGCATAAGGCTCAGCAAGACTTAACCGTCTCACTAGACAGATGCAAGGGGACACTAAACATAGGTAAGGTGAAGCATAAATGACTTGCCTACAAGTGGATCCTTATAATCAAGTTTTAAGTAGCAAATGACATTCTCTGAGCACGGCACATCATGGGCTCCACAATCAAACAAGAAACGCTTTACCGATGATATGACATGCCCAAAGCACATAATGCTATTACAACTAAAGTATGGGGAAACTGTAAACTTTTAATTGCACTATCTCTAAATCATACAAGGTTGCAAAGTAATTATAATTCAATACAATATGATTTTCTGGCTTCTTTAGTATTTACTACGTCGCGACTGCGACAGACAAGTGGTACTCTATTACTGCGAGGGACAGTGATTGCAATCAGGACACACCCGGACAACACGACACATACATCGTTCGGAAGTGTCAGCGAGCACACCTGTACCTACATAACACTTCGGTACTAGGCGTATATGGCCACCTTTCACAAGAAACTCAAAGGCTGAGCCCGTCTCACCTCCGCAAACAGAAGGTCTCCGCACGGAACACCTCATGTGTCCGCCGACCGATTTACACCTTACTGTCCTCAACCCACCCCTATCGATGGTGAGTTAATGGGTCTCAACACCCCAATTATCATGTTACATCAGTTTATTGGATTCCATATGTCCATTATATTGCCGGTACAATTCAAGCTTGTCCGAAGGGGCTGCATACGGACGGGCCTTAATCGACACAGGCAGGGCTATGCGACCGAGACTCAATTCTCTCCGCTTCCTATCCATTCCCTGCCCGGTCTCAGTTTCATTATATTAAGCCATTTTCTATTCAACCAATCCTGTGAGATACATCTCTCGTGAGTAGATTCCAACTACTCGACTTCTACCGGATCTCCTATGCATTAGCAAAGCAGTTACTACAGGTCAAACTGTAACTCGTGTCAAATGAACCCTGGGATTTTTGGTCATGCAAGTGGAGTATCATTCACCCTAAACGTAATGCACAATTCATATACTACTCATCATAGTGATAAAGCAAAAGTTTATAAACGACTTAAATGCAAACCGGGGCTTGCCTTAGTTTGCGACTGAACAAATGTCAATTGTTAGGGCTTGATCTTCCTCCGGAGGACCTGCCATGGAACCTCAGTGGAAACACCTTGGCCCTCTCCTCCAAGTGAAGCTTCTTGTCGATCACCTATCAGCACGTTCCTATCGACATGATATGCATATAAGTAATTAAGTAATTAAGTAATTTAAGAAAAGACTCCACGGGGTTGTGTAAACTCTAAGAATGAGGAGTTCGACTAGGAAGGACAGATATGCCTTTGTTGTGTGAATGAACAAAGGATGAAGTCAAGTGGTCATAGTAGTATCGAGATGTGAATTGAAAGGTGCAATGTAAGCACACATTGCAACTTGGCATTCAACACTCGACGCTATGCCACTCAAGGACGATACAGCTGAATGGTGTGGAAGTGTTGGACTGGTAGGGTAAGGATGACCTAAGAGTCAAGATGGAGCTTAGAAAGCTTAAGGCATGAGTGAACTGTGCAACAAGAGGTTGTGACTTAGAAATCGACCAATGAAGTTACACAAACTCATTAAGGAGTAAACCTAATTACGGGACAAGTGTGGTCGCAGGGTCCTGATAAGGATGAACCAGGGTGAAACCCTAGCGACACTTGGGAGTGAAGTGAGGTCAACATTCTTTGGACTTAAGACATCATAACGAGCCTTGTTAACCTGACGTGAATACCGAGACAACGTTCAAATGACCTTTAGGTAAAGTAGTTTCTACGGCAAGCTTCTTGAGCATCGTTCAAGTGCTTACACGACGACACTAATGTAGTGTCTCCCGCAAGCTTGTCCAGGTGAGCTCGATAAGCTCTTGGGACTTAAACATGATGCGAGACCTTGCCGTGAAGGCATGCTTTGCCATCTCGAGAAGATCATCTTAGCGACGTCCACAACAACCCGTACTCGTCAAAGGGGTGAGCGGAATCTCGAACACCACCTTGTGAGTATTAAGGCTAGTGATGTCGACTCGGTTGTTCATAAGCGACTCGACGAACCTGCCGTCGATGAAGTGGTACACCAAGTTAACCAATCCTGTGATCGGTTAGAGAACATCCTCGACAAAACCAAGGAACTCTTATCCAAGGTTCCCCTTGGTCTAGTTCTCCTTGTTGGTCGCAATGTTCATGCATACCTCTACCCTAGGTCATCGGTGATCACCGACACACCTGGTTTGACCTAGAAGGCATTTCATCGAGCACCCTGGCTATACCCAGGACTCGAAGAGTCTTGCCTCGACTAAACCCTAATTTGGCTAAACGACCATTGTACGGCGAGTCGTGCTTGTGTTCCAGCACCACACACATTACAAGAACCCTCCATCTCGATGCCAGGGCACAATAACGGCTCAGAGTGTCACGACGACGTCATATGGTCAACGACGTCGACGCGGCTAAGGGTGGAGCATCACGAGCATGCACGGACATGGCAACGTGATACAAACGACAATGGAGGTCGACTTGGGGACTTCTATAGGAATGATATCAACGCGGAACATGGGCGTACAACTTGACGACACATGATTAACCTTAGCGATCACGACGAACGGACGTCGGTGACATCAAGCAAGGTATTTCAGGGTAAGGCTCACCTTGTAGGCATTTCACCGAACATCTTGGGTGCGTATTTGATTTCCGTCGCTTCATCATCATTCAAAGGGTATCTTGGCACTTGGGCTTGTCGAGTTGCCACATCACCATACCCCTGCATCATAGACCAGCTCTGAACATCAATGAAGTTGGTTCATCCCTTGTGAACATTTCATCGAATACCTAGGCGGCAGCTCTGTCCCAACTAACCTTTGCACAAATCAGAGCTAACCTTGAGCCAATTGTCGTCGCCGTTGTGTCATCCATGTGTTCTTGCATCTCACACATCTCACAGGTCACTCGCTTCGCTGCTTGGGTGCAGCCATGGTGTGGAACGTCGCGACGACGTACCGAGGGCGGTGAGCGCACGCAGACAAAGAACAGGCGTGGCATGTCGCAGGTCAGGGCGTGTGTTGGAGCGGATGGCAAGCATCAGGACGGCGGTGGGAGGCGACAGCTCGACGAGCAGTGGAGAGTCGACCGCGGCCGCGCGGACATGGGAGCACGCTCGACGCGGCTGGCGCGGCCGAGGCGTGGACAAGGCACGGGCGCTGCTGGGACGCTGGCGAACGGACGGCCGGCAGGGTGGTGCGGCTCCGGGCGTGGGGCGCAGCAGCGCGGCATCGGCGGCGCGTGGACACGCGCCGGAGGGAGGCGAGGAAGCGGCGCGGCGCGGCTGGTGCTGCTCGGGCGCCAGAGCAGAGGTGGGGCGGCGCGCGAGCCGGCGTGGAGGAGGTGCGACGCGAGTTGCCGTGGGCCGGACGCCGTCGGGAGCAGAGGCGGGGAAAGGGCAGCGCCGTCGTCGGGCGTCGCGCGGGCGTAGCTGGGAGGCGACGCGCGCTGTGGCCGAGCAGGAGCAGGCGCGGGGTCGAGCGGCGGGATGGCGGCGCGCTACTGCGGCGAGATGGAGGTGCGGCGCTGGCAGGCGAGCAGGGAGGCGAAGCGCCGGGGCGGTGGAGCGCTCGCGAGCTGGTGGCGCCGTGGGCTGCCGAGCGCGGGCCAGGCGCAGTCGCCGTGGACTGCCGACGGGAGGAGCCGGGGGCAAGCGGCGGTGCGGCCTGGGAGAGGAAGCGGGGCGGGAGTGAGAGGATAAGGAAGGAGGGCGCGCGTGGTAAGGACAGAGAGAGAAGCAAACTTGAGTTTTGGTTAAGAATGACATGTGGAGCCCACTCTAATTTCCCTCTTATCCACTTCAGTCCAGATGTAAAATATCTCATCCATTGAGCAGCTTACCAGTGGGGCCCACCTTTTTCCTAGTACTGAGGATAAGTATGACATGTGGGTCCCACTGTCTACTCCCTTCCCTTTTAAAATTGAAATGGAGCTAGCAGACATACTTCAAAAATATTCAACTTTGGCCCAATGACTAATTAAAATATGGAGAATTTTATGGTGCAATCAGATTTCAAAACTGAGCAAGTTGAATTTGAACTCAGAATTGAATTCGAATTCAAGTGGTGATACTTGACTCAAAGAAATAAATAGTAGATTAGGTTCAAAAATCCTGAAACTTTGAGGTTAACCTTTTTGAACCATAAGGGACCTCAAGAAAAATTTGGAGTTGATTTGGACAAGGTTGAGCACAAAG
The DNA here is from genome assembly GCA_036927565.1 of Tuctoria greenei. Classification (NCBI taxonomy): domain Eukaryota; kingdom Viridiplantae; phylum Streptophyta; class Magnoliopsida; order Poales; family Poaceae; genus Tuctoria; species Tuctoria greenei. The sequence continues at coordinate 119,131,603 of JAYESD010000003.1, read as the reverse complement.
TTTAAATTTGAAGTCGACGTTGATTAAACTCTCGGTACGTGTCCAATAAATGGGAAACGTGCTTCAAAAATTTTTGAAAACTTTTCCGAGAGTCTAATTGGAATATTAGAAGGTCATGGAAAAATTTACGGCATGAGATTTGAATATTTTTGAATGTCCCATTTTAGGGTTGGAATAATTCCTTTTTCTTTCTCTCTATTTTGTTTTCTTTTCTCCTTTAATTTTTCATTGAAAATGTGAATACTTGGAAATTAAGGATTCTTCACCTTAAGTTCCATTCCACATCAGCAACCATGTTCTATATGTAAAGTTTTAACAAGTCCCTATTTTTAGTGAACATAGTTTAACTCATATGGCTCATGTGAGTTTGGATTTCCAAGTCTATTTTCAAAATTTTTAAGTTCGCATTTTTGCGTTTTTGTTCTTCCGAAAAACGGGCTTTTACATGTTTGATTCTGGAGTCTATGATGTGTCGTGCCTGAAGAATGTCATGTGCTACTTAAAACATGATCATAAGGATCCACTTGTAGGCGACTCCTTTATGCTATTCTTTACCAATGCTCAGTATTCACCCTTGCATATGTCTAGTGAGACGGGTCAGTCTTGCTGAGCCTCATGCTCACGTTTGGGCTTTAACGATTTTTGCAGGTATTAGGTTTATTTCTGCTGTTCAGGTTGCACATGAGACCTCGAGGTGTCGAGATGAATCTCATGTGAACCACGCCGCTGCTGAATGTTCTTCGTGTTGCTAGTGAGAAGCGTCCTAGGGCATGGACGTCTTCTCTCTTGCTTAGTTAAGTGAGATTATGAGTACGCATTTTCTGCTCCGTGTGTACCTCTGTTGTACAATCTTTTGTAAACTCTTCCTATTATGAAATGAAAACTTTACATATTTTGGTCACTCTTTTCGTGTGTGGTGTTAGGTGCCGCATCGCACGGCACCACCCAATGAGATCCTTGGACGTCGGGACCCCGGCCCCAACAAGGTCGCTGCAAACTAGCTTCGGATATTTGCAACGGCCAGGCTGTCGCAAATGGCTGCATGGGTCCCATCGACCGTCGCGACTTGGTCGTTAATTGCGATGGCTTGGCAGACTCAAATATACATGTGGGGCCCGCTCGCCCCTGGCAATTACTTGTGACTGCTTCTGCTAGCCGTCACAAATAGCATTATTTGCAACAGTGTCCATCGCAAATAAGCTTAATTGCGACGAGTAACTTGTGACATCCAAAAACCGTTGCAAATAAGCGATGCCGTCGCAAATAGCTTATTTGCGATGATTTTCCCCTTATTTGCGATGGCCAATCATTGAGATTCTTGTAGTGTTTGTTTTGGGATTTCCTAGGACTAAGAGGGAGAGGGATAGTATTTTTGTGGTTGTTGGTCGTTTCTCCAAAATGGCACACTTTATACCTTGTCATAAGAATGATAATGCCTCATAACATTGTTTTTGATCGTGATGCAAAATTTTAAGTCATTTTAGGAGAACTTTGTGGTATAAATTGGGAACCAAGTTGTTGTTTTCAACTACTTGTCACCCACAAACATATGGACAAACTAAGTTGGTTAGTCGTACTTTATCCATTATGTTGTTGGCTGTTTTGAAAACAAATTTAAAGTTGTGGAAGGAGTGTTTACCGCATATAGATTTTGCTTACAACAGATCCGTTCACTCTAAAATGAAGGTAAGTCCATTCCAGTTAGTGTACGGTTTTAATCCCCGTTCTCCTATTGATTTACTATGTTTGCCTCCTTCTGAAACTATAAATTTGGATGCTACACAACAACCTGAATTCATTCTTAAGATGCATGAAACTATAAAGAAAAACATTGAAAGAATGAATGAGAAATATAGGATTGCAGGTAGTAAAGGTAGAAAAGAAGTAAAATTGAACCGGGTGATTTAGTGTGGTTAGATTTGAGAAAAGAGTATTTTCCTGACTTGAGAAAATATAAACTTATTCCTCGAGTTGTTGGCCCTTTTAGGATTATTGAAAAAATTAATGATAATGCATATAAGCTTGAGTTGCCTCCCGATTTCGGGGTTAGTCCCACATTTAACATTTCAGATTTGCGGCCATACTTGGGAGAAGAAGATAAACTTGAGTTGAGGACGACTCTGATTCAAGAGGGGGGGATGATAAGGACATTAGAACAACGGATACACATGTTGAACTACAAGGACAAATCACAAGAGCACGAGCGCGACTACTAAAACTCGTTCCTAAATGCCTACCAATGTGAATTTGAGAATGAATTGCTATGTAATGATTTAATTATTATTAGGAACCATGGGGGAGATCAACAAGTGAGTAGAGAAGGCCCTAGGAACATGGAAAACCAGCTGGGACGTCCAGAAGTTGATGGAACCAGTTTATAACTCGGAGTCCAGAAGCAGTCCATCTTAAACCGGACGCTGAGGATGCATACAGACTCGGTTTTTAACGTTCTACATATGCACGGAAAGAGGAGAAGATAACTTTTCCAATGGGTCTTGTACCACATTAAAATTTCTTTTGGAGTAACCAGGAATCATTGAAACAATTTGAGTCCAGATTCTATACGGTGTTGCGCCATTGTATTGGGCCTTGGGGCCTTGTATCCCGTAGGAGTCCATTAGGGGCTTGTCTATTAGTCATTTTTCTGAACCCTAGCCTATATATACTACAGCTGCCAGCCATATTTGGTTGGTTTTGCTTAGATTAATAACATCGTTGTTCTAAGATTTGTGAAACCCCAGCTTCATGATTTCAGATCGTGTCTTCAACGTTCTTGCTTGTGTTCTCGGTTATACTTGCAGGGATTATCCTTCTTGGCGAGGTCAATCATATGCAGAATGGTTGATAACCAACGGAGCAGTGGTGTAGTAATTGCAGGGGTTTTTCGTGTTCTACTCGAGAGCCCCACATCATCAACGTTGAGATCTCAATCAACCGACCTATCCAATACCTTTTGGAAGATTGGGCCTAAACCTCCTTATCAGCACCACAAGGATTCGATGTGTGGAAGTTGACCGCATTTGGCGCCAGGAAGAGGTCGGCTGAACCCCCTGTTCGGCCGGTCTTGGCTCTGTTTGCGTTGTGCTTCCTCCAGATTACTTCTAGGTGGGTCCCATTGACTCATCTGGATGATACAACATTGGATGGCCTCATATACTTTTGTTTGTGGTTCATTTGATCCATGTGATGCCATGTGTTGGTGCTTGATTGGCTGGGATGATAATTTATAGGGTCCATCCCCTTATTTCTTCTCAATTATGTATAAAATACCTGCATGCATCAATATCTCCAAGTACACGTGGAAGGTTATTTCTAACTATAATGAGTGTAAGAAATATTCATTCCTTCACATAATTGAGTTATATTGATGGTCGAAATTGGTATATAATGACCGTCAACAAACTCCACCGAGCTTACCCTTTGCTCATCCTGAAGCAAAGATAGAGATTTAAATTGTTGATCAGAAGTTGCTATAATGTTCTATTTTGCAAGAGTACCAAGTGCACAACAAAGTATTCTACCTTGCATTGAATAAATTGGCTATGATACCTCACCCTTTTTCTTAGTCATTATGGTGCTTATGCCTCATCCTTTTCTTGGGTGGTTGAAGGACATAATAGCAAAATGAGCATGCATAACTTAATGTATTAGTTCGACTCAAATTTTTGGAGAACTTCAAATGGTGTTAAGTTCCTCAAATGATGCACTCAATCACTTCTATGTGGGAAGTGGTATTTATATTCCTCACCAAGGCAATGCCTTTCTTGTCCTACCTCTAAATAAAGCTTGTATGTGGAGCTCCGTAGGGATCAAGAGTAGGCATATTTGCAACACATATATTGCTAAGTGAAAGGAGTGATCCTAAGGAGAAAACAAATCATACTTTTGATTGAGATTTGTGCAAGTGTGATGGAATATTTGTGGAGTGGAAATAGAAAGATGACTCTTTTGTATGCACTCTCTGTTTGTGAGGATGAAACTTGGCTACTTTTTCTCTCTCTCTTTTTTTTCTCATGCTCTTGTACTTGAGCATGAATTTTCTTTTTCTTGTAGCCATGTCTTCTACTCCTCTTTTCAAATAATTTTGACAGAGTATTATGCATGAAAATCATTAAGCATCTTTTTGGTGGTGGAATTGTATGATAGAATTTTGCTAACTTCTAGTGTAGAAGTTTAGCATGTGTCCGTGTAATCTTGATCTTAAAAGCATGAAAAGAGTCTCACATTGGTCTATACTAGTTTGACAAGGCTCAATGTGAAGGCAAATAGCATATGCATAAGATTTAACTAATTCAAATCATCATATAGCTTTGGTACAAATTTCTATCAAATGAGGAACTCCCATTTTAAATTTCTTTGTGAAATCAAGTTTCACTTTTAACTAGGATTAGCAACACTTATTACAATATCATATCCCATGACAACCTAGAATTGGACTTAGCCTTTGCTACCCACAATTTCCAAGTTTCAGGCAAGAGTATTCTAGGCCAATGAACCTAATACTTGGAGAATACTAAGTTGTATGCAAGGGACTAGAGAAAAAAAACAGAGCAACTATATCATTTCATCTTATGCAAAGTAAAAATATTCTTACTGCACATTCTTTATTTTATTAACCTAACCTATACTACATTATTATTATTATTTTATTATTATTTATTAGATGCAAATGTGGTGGAAATAAAATAATAAAATAAAGGAATTCAAACGGGGTGTGATACAAGTTACCTCAAGTGGGGGTCCTCCCCCAAGCTTGTTGTTGGTCAATGTCTACGATAGGGGATGAAACCCTAACGACGGATGTAGGCCATGAGGTTGGTCTAACCTTGTTGTAGTATGACTTTGGTATTGGAGGGTTGAGTGTCGATGTTGGTTTGCCTTCCATGTGTTCCATGAGTGCGGTCGAGGAGGGTGTTGTCGTGTCGCTCATCCACATCTCAAGGTTTCCATAGGTTGGATGTACCTTGTTAATTCTTGGCTAAGGTACGGATAACGTTTAGCTACAAAGGAATGACGTGCACTCATCATGGTTTAGTATGTTTCGTCATTCTTTGGCTAAGGTGTATCATACCTTCTTTCCATAAAGGAATAGCTTATACCTCTCATGCATTGGGTGTGATCCGTCATTCCTTGGCTAAGATAGTGATAACCTTTAGCCACAAAGGAGTGACTTGTACCCAACATGTATTCAATATGATTTGTTATTCCTTGGCTAAGGTACAACATACCAATAACAACAAAGGGATGACGTGACACAACATGGGTTGAGTGTGATGCATTGTTCCTTGGCTAAGGTATAAAATATCTTCAGGCCACATAGGAACACCTTGCAACAAATATACATTGGATGTGATCTTGTAATTCCTTGGTTAAGGTACATCATACCTTTTACCCACATGGGGACAACTTACATCCAATGATGGTGGCAATTCCCTTGAGCTTGAATGAATGCCTTAGAATAGTTGAGAGCATCATGCTTTCACATATTCGTAGCAGCTCATTGGTTGCTCATGAAGGGCTACTATTTCAAATCTCTAGCCTTGTATAGTTATGGTGAACCTTCGGGCTTAATTTTCGAAAGGTAGCAAGGTGAACCTTGTCCATGAGATGTTGAAATGGAATCCTCTTAGGATTTTCAACAATCGGATCTTTGAATGCCTGCATAGTAATATTACTCCTGCAAACTTCCCCTCTATGATAGGAAGAAATGGTTAGCACCCGATATTTGTGCAAATGAATTTTCGGGTTAGGTATCCAAATCTTCATTTGTGCACACGGGGAAGAACAAAATCAAAGATGCATTGGGTCCAATTTCAAGTGTATCCATGACACAATGTACGAATCACTGATAGGAGTGGGGCTTTATGGATAAATCAATTTGCACATTTTCTAAAGCTCGTACTCATAGCAATGTAAGTGATATAAATACACTATATAGATCCCTTCATCCTCTAAAATTTCTAACCATCATAGCTTTTCACAAAGAGCAAATATTTATCATGTGGATTATGACAAACAAGATTCTCAATTTTATCCTCCTGAACATTTTTTATTTCTTTCCTAAGAATTTGAAATTTAGTGATCCATGCATGAGTTTCAAATCAAAATTATGGACATCACCATTGCTAGGTTGCTACATACAAATTCAACCATTAAGTAATTCCATAAGCATTACCTAGGCAAAAAATGTCTATGTCAATTTTAGCAATGCTTATAAAATTCTATGTACTCGTTTAAATGTATACCTGAGTAAGATGACCTTTATTTTTGCAAAATCAAAAATTGTAATGCCAACACCTACTCTCGTGACGATGCATACAAATTAAATGATGATAAGTTGTAAACCTTCCTTTCCAATCTAAGCAAAAATCATTCAATCCTAATATAATTCCAACGAAGGAAAAATTTTAAACCTATATCTCAACTGAAGAGCAATCCAGTTTGAAGTTCATATGAGAAACTCACGGCCATGAATTTTGGTGTAGCCTTCGTGTTCAATGTCTTATACCAAGTTGAGGTTAGAGTTGAATGAGCTTCATCTTGGTCCTGCATTGAGCCACCATCTTGAGCATTAGTCCACCAAGAACTCAAAATGAGATTGATGGGGGGATATGCGCTTGATGAGGTCTTCCAACCTCTTTACAAATTTTGTCTTGGCTGCATTAAAATCAATAACAAACAAAACAACTCGAAAACTGGTTACATTAGCCCAAAAGCGTGTTGTACCCTTTGTTAAATTGTTTTACCCAGCTTGAAACAACTTGCAAATGTAATGAATATTACTAGAAATATTTTGGTTTGAACTAGGAAGACGAATTCAAGTGGTTACACCCATGGTTCATATGCAAATAAATTTATTTCCTCATTATAAATATTAGATTTATGATGGTTGGAAATTTTACTTTTCAACATGCAAATGTGAAAAGTAAAACATGCTAAATGCAAATGCAAACATTAATGGGAAATTCAACTATGCAATTGAGAAAGCAAATATGAGATAACTACTGTCAAAGTGTTCGATCGACACTTCCCCCGATACTACTAAAGCGTAGTCCATAGAGGTTAGTATTCAGTTGGGGCGCATGTAAGATCAAGAATGAGACAGTGACACAAGAGTTTTTACATGGTTCGGTCTGCCTGAGCGTAATACCCTACCCCACGGGGTGTTAGTTGATTGTTGACTGTGTGTATGCTTGTGTGCATATGAGACTAGTTGTCCTAGTGTATATGGTAGTGTGTGTGTGTCTGTCCCTTTGTACCGTGTAGCGCAACCCTTTTATAGTCCAAGGGGTGGCCCTTACATTGTCAGCCTGGCCCGACATGTGGCCCCAACGGTATTTAATTACCTAATGCACGATCTGTATGTATTAAGCGTAACTAACAGTACCAATAACACATATTAATGGCGGTGTTACTGGTACTAAAGGTCCTCTGATCATGTGTCATCAACATGACATTAATGACATGTAATCAGGTCTTGTAACAGCTGCTTTAACTTCCCCTTAAATGTCTGCGCCGTTGGAGATCCGGTAGTCTTCCCGTTGTAGGCTTAGGTCTGGAGGCTCGACATGTGGTAGCTCTGGAGCTTCCCTTTGTAGGGAGGCAGCTCCGGAGCTACTATACACGTTGTAGTATTGGAGCTTCTCTCTACTGAAGGTTAGGTCCGGGGCCACTGGACACGTGGTATGACCGGAGCTTCCCTATACAGGGAGTTAAGTCCGGCCTTGCGTTACACGTGGCAGTGCCGCAGCTACTCGAACGAGGGAGGCGGGTCCAGTGCAGCAGGACACGTGTAGCCTTCTGAGATCTTAACCTCGCACAGGTGGAACTCCATGAATTTACTTGTGGTATCATGAGGTACCCGGTACGCAGGGTACCGACAGTGGCCCCCAGGCCAACCTCTGGTAGAAACCCTTTCCCCTTGGGTGAAGTTATTCTGCTAGAGGTGGGGCCATCTTTGATTCCTGTGCTGTGGCTTCAAAGGTCTTATCATGGGTCGTTGGGGCGATGGCCCGCAGTTAAACCATCGCCGTGTGGCTCTTCTTGATGCGGCAGGTTAGATCTTGGCGTGCAGATGAAACGCAATTGAATGTCGCCGGTTCCCAATACGAAAACTGTATCGGTTCTAAGTGCCCTATCAGGCCGCCTCCCTTGGGCTTCCAACTTCCCATCATGACAATGGTTCACCTGGTGTGATAACTTCGACTTTTCTGCCAGAGTGGACCCGAGCCCATTTGTCATTGAAGGGGTAATCTTTTGAAATGAAATCTTGATCCCGATGCGGTTTCCATACAAGCGTTGGAGAGGCTTACTGAAGAAGGAAAGCTTGCACAGTTTTAGGACTCTTTACGCTTTTATTCGAACTTGCACTCATAGGCTCTCCACCTTTTCATAGCCTTTCCAACTTTTGCTTCACTTTGCCGCGATGGAGTTGGGTCTTCCCCGCAGCAAGATCAAGAGCTATGAAGATATGTCGAGGGTCTGGACCTACATGGGGCGGTCCAGCGACTCCCTCAACAACGCGATCCTTTTCGGCAAGCTTCCCTTCAAGAAGGAGCACACTGGCGAGATCGTCTATTTCTCGGCGTACGCCATGGTGGATCTGATCCCGCCCTTCTCAAGCTTCTTGTTGATGTCGCTGGATTTCTACGGACTCTATGTTCATCACCTCGACCCCCACTCCTTCTTGCTAGTGGTGACCTTCATCCACTTCTGCAAGATGTGGGTCGGTGTGCAGCCGTGCATCGAACTTTTCTGGACCTTTTTCACGGTCCACACCACGGGGAAGGGGAGCGAGCTGATTGGCTTCTACTACTTCGTGAAGCGCAAGAACTGCCCCTTCAAGTACTTGAGGACCTTCCCCTCCAGAAAGTGGGACAAATGGAAGAAGGATTGGGTGATCATCGCGGTGGATCATCACGACATGCTAGGGTTGCCCACAAACCTCCCCAACATTGACACCGACGCCTGGAATGCAGCTCCAGAGCTGTTTGAAGCATACAAGCCCGTCCTGACTAGGATCCGACAATGCGTGGAGGGTGGAGTGACCCTTCAGACGGTCTTCGGCAACTTCCTGGCGAACCGGTGGGCTCCGCTGAAGGACAGAGAGTAGCCCTCCTGGGCTTTCAATAGCGAGATGGACAACAACCGGATCGAGTTGGCCTCCGGACCAATCTGAATGAATGAGCGCTGAAGCTTCACCTCCTGAAACTTCAACACGGGGCTATCTCCCAAGACTCCTTGACACCTCCGTCGGACTTTCTCCCTCTGAATATGGTTCCTGAGATCAGGAGGGAGCTCCAAAGGGGGATGCTGGAGCTTGATGACCTCGGCCTAGTAGAGAGGCGTGGGACCACCAGATTGCCATTCCCGGAGCTTCGAAGAGGATCGCTCCTACTGCTCCAAGCCAAAAGGTCGATGACGCCGCCAGGGGCAAAGCAAGGGCAAGGAGCCGACCGAATCTTCTAGCCAAAAGAGGAAGCTGAGGCATGCCGTCGGGAGCTCCCTCAGGTCAGCTCCTCCTCCAACAGCTTCCTCCTCTTGACCAAGCAGAGTTTCAACGACGACACCTTCTTCAAGTCTGGCATCCTTAAAGAGCGCTAGCTCTGACAAGTCGACCCCGACCCAAGTGCCAGCTGTAGGCTCTAGGCCCAGGGGGCCTTCCCAGACGAGGGAAGTCCCGTCTGAGGCGACTCCTACCGCTATGGCAAGCTCCCAATTGAGGTCCGAGTTTTCAGCCTCACCAGGTCTGGTGGGCTCTGACCCGAACCTCTAAAGAAGAAGTTCCACGGCAACTGGGGCGGAAGCCTCCCAAGGTAAGCATTGTATTGTCACCTTGAGTTGTTGTATTTATAATTTTCCTGTTTTGAATTTTTTTCATCTTTGCTTCCAGGATGTCAAAGAAGAAAGCCGAACTGAGGTTGTGCGGGCAGAGGCTCCTGCTTTTATCCTGGCGCCTCCCCAAGTGGTGGCGGATGACACGACAGCTCCGGTGCCTGCTATTGTGGAGCTGGATCCAAAGATGATGCCCAAATCTCCCGTGGTAGCGCCAGACCATGGGGGAGATGTTTGTGAAGAGGTGCCGACAGTTTCGGAACCGGCGGCTGAGGCTCCGGCTCTAGAGTGGAACATGACGAAAATTTTGGAGTCAGAAGTGACTGAAGCTCCGGTATCTAAGTCAGAGGTAGCTGAAGCTCTGACGCCCAAGCCGGAGGTGGTGGGGGCTCCGGGTGAAGCTCCAATGTAAGTCCCGAACGTGATTACTTTGGAGGTGCTCATGTTAGAGCCAGAGCACCTAGAAGAGTCGTTGGCAGGTCCTCCACCTGCAGAGCTAATGATTGAAGATCCGGCAGAGGGACCTTCATCGTCAGCCCCGGAGGTTGAAGTTCCTATTGCAGGACCCTCCTCAACACCAGAGGATGCATAAGAGCTCCTGGAGGGTGGCCGTAGAGCCATAGAGCCGCAGGGGACCACACTTGTGCTGTGTGACACAATTTTTGTTATCAAAGGTCCACTGGAGCCAGCAAAGGCGCTTCAGGCAGGCCCAAACCAAATTCCTTTGGCATTATCTATAGACAACGCCTGGTCCAGTCTTCGCCAAGTCCAGGTCGCCTTCGAACATGACAACAAGGACCTCGAAGAAGAGCGCAACACCCTGAGGCGTTGGCGCAACACCCTAAGGCGTAGGCACAACAGACTTCACTTTGAGACCAAGCTGACGCAGCCAAGGATTGCAGACCAGCAAGAGTGGATTGAGAAGGAGAAGGCCCGTCTAAAGCATTGGGGCCTCTTGCTGGAAGAGCAATAAACATCCATCAAGGCCTTCGACGCGAAGAGAAATTTTGGAGCATGCTAGAGAGTCCAACGAGTCTGCTAATGACCGTTAGGACAGCTTCAATGAACATAACGAGATACACCTCAAGCACCGAGAAGACCTCGTTGAGAGGGAGGAGAAGCTCCTAGAGAAGAAGGAGGACATCCTGAGGAGGGAGGAAGAGCTCGCCCAGAGGCTGTCTCTAGGAGAGCAGAGCTTGGGAGACCGCACCAAAAAGTTTGACCAGAATTGCACTCAAGAAGAGAAGAGGAACGGGCAGGTGGGACGAGAGGTCTCCAAGAGAAAAGGCTGGCATCGCCACCGGAGAGGAGAAAGTGAAGGGCAGAGAGAAGGATCTGGCGAACCGCCAGAACCGCATCCACCTCCAAGAGACGGAGCTCGCTGACTGTGAAAAGCAAGTGGCTGAAAGTATTCAACAGCATGCCAAAGAGGTCGTGTGCCTCACCTGGGAAGGTTCAGAGCTTGCAGCCGTCAAAAGGTCACTGGAGGAACTGAGGAGTTGGAGGGCTATAGAGTCCCAGCGAGTCTTGGACTTTCTAGGGCAAGCCAACAAAGCTCTGGTGCAACATGGCTTTAGTCTGGTACATCCGAATAACCCGAAGCTAGAGCTGGACAAGGCGCTGGTAGCATTGTGCTCTGCCGACAGCAAGTTGGAAGCAATGGGCGATGCCATCGTCGACCAGTTGGAGACGGAGGGTAGTCCCTTTCCAAGAACGTCGTTGAATATGTGCTAACGTGTTTCAAAAGCCAAGACCCACAACTATCTCTAGATCCTGTTGTCGAAGGGCCCATTGTCGAAGAAGAAGAAGTCTGATTTCTCTCTGACCTCCATCGGACTTGTCTATTTTTCCTACGAACTAGTTTGTTTTGTCTCTGTAATGTTTCGGACTTGTCCTGTCCATTACGGACTAGTCCGATATTCAAATTCCATGGAAATTTTGCTAAGTCCCTGTACTTGTCCGGTATTCCAGCGGACTTGTCCATTTTCCCTCTGACTAAAATTGGACTTGTCCGGTTTTGGACAGACTTGTCTAATTTTCCTCTGAGAAAGTTTGGACTTGTCCGATATTGTCCGAACATGTCCGTTTTCGCCCCTATGAATCTTCAGACTAGTCCGACCCTTTTTGGACCTGTCTGGTAAATCGCGATTCCGAGTTGATCTTCTGTTCCACAATGTGTTTTTGGTTTTTACCTTAAGTGGGCCTAAGGACGTCGTGTCTAACTCTTTGTGAGCCCATGTGGGACCCCACACCGGCCTCCACCATCCCCAAACTCGAAATCCATCAAACCCTAGCCCTCCACCTCCATATAAACAACCCCACCACTTGACTTTACATCCTTTTGCCTCAATTGAAAGTCCACAAACCCTAGTTCGTGGAGAGCGGCCACCGAGGAGGGAGAAGGAGATCCTGAGCAAGAAGAAGGAGAGGAGGAAACGAAAGAGGATCATGTGATCAAGATCTACATCGAGTTTTCGTTCTTCATCAACAGTTCACCTTCAAGTTCTTCATCAACCCTAGATCGTCAAGATACAAGTGTTGCCTCCAAGGCCCTTGATTCATTGGAGTTCTAAACACCTGGTACACCTTCTACTTCCTCTTTGTCACGTGAACTCGACCCCGTTTCACCAAATTCACGTCGATCTAGAAAAACCTAGATCGCTGTTCTTGCGAAGGGCGTAATAGTCCAATTTTGCAATCTGTTTCCTATTAAATTAATTCTAAATCGATTCGAATCAACTCCAAACCTGTGTAGACATGTTATTAACCATTGTAAATGATTAGTAAACATTAAAATCAACTCATTAACTAGTTTTCCTTCTCATTTCCATTAATCATGCATGTCATGACATATTGAGTAATATATGTGCACTTATTGATTGTGATTCTTGTCTTGCATGTTTATTGTGCGGTTTAGACGGATTTTGCTAGAGAGTGCTGCGGAGGACCTCCAACACCAGGAGTTTGAAGTATTTGATTCCAATCAAGCCCAAGAGCAAGGCAAGTGTCCTTGAACATATGGATCCTGTTTTAAAATAAATTTTTTGTTAGCAAACCTGCATGCTTTTGTCAATTTGATGGGAATCCTATGATAGGATGTTTACTAGCTTCGTTTAACCACCCTTGTCACCTGGAATACATGGTAGAGAGTTGAGAAGGGCTTTCTACCTTTTTGCTTCACTTATTAATTAGGATGGGAAAACAATTATACTATTTAATTATGAATTAATAAGACTATGGTTAATATGAACTGGTTAATGTGATATGGTAATGAGTGAGCTAAGCAAGACTGGTATTGTGGATGGGTTGAAAGATATGGTGGTTTGCTTGCTTTAGATCCAAGGACCGGTTCATGCGAGAATATGCCAGGACAACAGTGCCACCACGAGGCCAAGTAATAGTACTGTGTAGCTTATTAATTATGGTATTGCTAGTATTGCATGGATTATTTGATGCACCAGGGAATGAGAGTCGGATTGGGTTTGGATATGGTTGGCAGGACTCCATGGGATCCGAATAGCACAAGAGGGGGCCCTTGGTTGATGATGTGTTCAGTTGGAGACATCGCCACCGGCGAAACCTCAATGGGTTCGTACATGCAAGTACTCCCTTTGTAAAGGCTATTTTTTGATCTCTTGGCCATACACCTATGGTAGTGTGTTGGCACAATGGAGGTTTTCTTTAGTCGCCGACGGGTGATGAAATCACAAACAAGTGAGTAAAGTGGTACAAACTCTGCAGAGTATTAAAACTATCATGATAGCCTTGCTCTCGGTTATGAGCACCTGGATGACCTACATGATTAGAGGAATTCTGGTTATGGGATGATTAGGTACTGGTTATGGGATGATTGTTATTGGTTACAGAATGTTATGTTGGTTTATGTTAATGGATATGGTCAATGGTAATGAGAAATCTGGTATATGGATAATGGTAATGGAATATGGAGTGGCATTATGATAACTACATAGTTTATGATGGGTTTACTTCACATGCATATAATATATTGCTTTTCAAATGTTTTAATGTACTTTTTAGCACTTAGTCGTTGTTATATTTCTCATTTGAATCAGCTACATGTCATACTTTCAACATTGATGAGTACGACATGTACTCACCCTTGCAATCCCCCACCAACGGTTGCAGGTCAGGATTGGAAGTATGACGTTGATAATGCGGGGTTCTAGGCTGTGTCTGCCATCCGCTTTGCCTGTGGATTGATTGGGGCTGCGCATATACCCTTATGCTTAGCTACTTAGTTTGCTTATTTAGTTTATTTCTACTGCATTAGTTCAAACTTGTCATTAATATTCAATAGAGCTTGTATTCGAGGATATTCTATATTGTGCAATAAAAAGTGCTTAATTAATCTTGTTATGTGGTAATTTCCTGTATATCGTTTGTGAATGCACTCGTGTATGTGTGTTGAACGTCCTAGACACACATATGTGTTCACTTAGTTCATTTTCGGAACCGGGTGTCACAAATTGGTATTAGAGCCACAGGTTGACTGTAGGACGCAGCCTAGATAGATTGGAAACTTTAGAGCACATAGGAGAACTTAGGAATCAATGTGTTTTTGCTTGGTGTGATGTTTGCTATGTGTTGCTGCTTGTGTGCTTAGTAGAGGATTTTGGGATGCTTTAGCATTGCCATGTCCGTATAGGCTAGTATAGGTAGTTGCTTAGTTTCATATCCCTTGATGCATATAGTTGGGAATTCGTTCTATCTCTCCTTTCTATCTTGTTCAACCTCTCTCAATGGAAGATTTGACTATTTCAGACAAAGCTATATGGAAGATTAGAAAAAAGATAGTATGTCCGGAAGTAAATATTTTCATAAGGGGGGTAGAATTCCTCGCCGACCTTAATATTTTGAGTTCACAAGTATTATACTATAAAAGCCCTAAATTCAAAGTACAAAGTTCATATAGGAGAAATTAAAATTTTATTAGGAAAAAGAAATCAAAATGGAAACTGAAAAATAAAAAACCATTCAAACTTCAATGGAGGGAATTCAAATATTCAAAACATGCTCCTTTTCAACCTTTGCCAAAATAAAAATCTGAGTTCACCATTAAATTCCAAATACTCCAAATAGACTCTCTGCAAGGTTTCAAAATTTTTGAAGCACCTTTGCTATTTAATTCATTGGCTCCATTGAATTCCATTCAAATTCGAATTCAAATTTGAATTTCAATTGAAAATTGATAAATTCAAAGTTTTTAATTCAGAATCAGATCCTAGATATTTGTTTGAGCCTATCTACAAACTTTCATGATTTTTGAACCTTGTTTGGTGGGGGAGTTCAAATAACAGAGAAAGGATTAGGATGGAAAGGGGGGCCCACTATCCAGTGACTCAAAAATGGTGCAGCACCTCTGTTTTCACGGTCGACAACGCACGGCATGCAAGCCATCGAGCTGCTTGCTTGCTTGCGTCGTGGCAAGCTCTCCAGTCCTCTCCCTGTCTATTTCTACCCCTCCTAGCCGACGGCGTTGCATTCTGCCTCTGTCCCCCCCCCCCCCCCCCCAGCAGTTTCGCCCCCGCCATCGCCATCGTGCCGCCTTCTAGCTTATCGCGTCATGCAGCCATTCTAGCCATAATTCTTTCCCGACTTCAAAATCAATGTAAAGCCTAACCTTCTACTCTACCTTCTGGTGCCAACCGTTCTTCGTTTCGTCACCGTATGCCGTGGTATTTTGAACTTTTGGCGGAGCTCACGGTGAAGCTGCCGGGAACCGTCTCTGCTCCACCGTTGCCAGCCCTCAACAAGCAGTGTTACGCCTCGACCCCAACAGAAAAAAAGGATCACCAACGAGATCTCTTTCTCACAGTAAAACCCGTGCTTCACTTCCGTAAGTATCGAGCAAATAATTTGAGTTTAGCAAAGCTAGTTCATACCAAGCTCACTAGGTCATCGATTTAATTCTGTTTCTACGTGCAATGATTCTTCATTCCAATTAACAATTATCTTCTAGATCTCCAGGCGCATCCTCTCACCTAAAATGAAAGGAAGTCATCGAGAAATGAAGTTAGATTCTGTGTTTGCAGGGCCGGCAGTGAAAATCCATCGAGACGCCATCAAACTCTTGATTGTCAGCCGTCCACGGCCTTTGCATCTTCCAATCATCTCCTTCATGATTCCAGGAGCCTCCCCAACCTTTTTCTCAGCCGTTTGCGCTTTGGATATGAAGTTTCAACATGGCCAAAACACTAGCCGCCGCCACCGCCGTCGCGCGCAGGTTTCTGGCCATCACCGGCGTTCGGCAACCTTGCCATCGTGATCAGCACCTTGGAAAATGGTTAGGAAGCGGGTTTTTATGGGGATGGTGGCCGGGAAAGCCTAGCCGGCAAGTTCGCCGACGTTGCACCGCCACAGCCAGCCGAGCGCTGCCCGTGTCGCGAGGTAGACGAAGGGGTGGTGGGTCCCGCGTGTTAGCGGCTGATTCTCCTACTTCGGATCTGCTATGGCCACGGGATCAAGTGTGGCTGCTCGGGTTGAACCCTATGGACCATATGTGGCCCAGTTGCGATTGGGTCATTTTAAACAGTGGGCCTAGTGGATTCATTCAAACGTTTTCCTTTTACAAAAAATTCCATATTTCATTCAAACTTCTAAATTCTTTTGAGCTAACTCCTTGGGAAATTAATTACCCATGTTCTGTTAATTGAAAAATTCTGAATTTTGGTCAGGACACTCTTAAAAATACACTTGGTCGTCAGTAAAAATTTCAAGTTCATTGTACTTCATTTACTGGGTGGATCAGTGTTGCAAATGTCTATGTAGTTAAAAAATTGTGAAATGTACAGAAACCATTCCAGGATTTCCCAAAACATGTAAAATCAATTTCTCCCTGTAGGAAGCTCAGAAAATTATGAAACAAAACTTCCTAGAACCAGTGAAACCTCCTTTGCCAGAATCAACCTCTGGTAGACATGACAAAGCTACAGATTTACTACCAAAATTCAGAGAAGCCTTTTACTTGTTGGAATTCTAGAGACAACAAGCTTCCTTGAACATCTACAAATTTTGGTCCAGATCTTCCTCATAGAACCTAGTATCCTCTATAAAAATCCCAAAGCCAATTAAAGTCATTTGCATACCTGATTAGTATTTAGAAAGTCTTTTATAAAGTTCCAATATCACTCGTGTACTATATATATATATATTGCATATCAATAGTGACCGAGATCGAGGAGGAGCCGGAGCCCTTGGATAGTATACTACTAGAAGCTAACTTCCCCTCTGACTCACAGCCAGGCAAGCACCGGTTTGCATTTAAGTGCTATTTAAAAGTTTCTTTTTGTATCACTTATGTCTAGGGTGAAATTTGTGCATTAGGGCTAAGGTGTTTGTTACTCCACTTGCATGACCCACAAATCCAATGGAGTATTAGGTAGGTCTACTGCCTGATGAGTAGAAAATGCCATGCTTAAGTATTTAGGAATCCTGTAGAAGACGAGTAGTTGGAATCTACTCACGAGATAGGATTTTATCACACGGGGTGAATTCGATCAAAGAATGGTATACGAATATGAAATTGGGACCGAGCAGCGGGTAGAATGCAGTGAGACGTGGTCTCACGTCCGTAGCCCTGCTTGTGTCGATTGAGGACCAATCCATGTGTGGCCCTGCTGGACAAGTTTGAATTGTACCGAATGCATACTGGGCATATGGAACCCTGGAAACCGATGTAACTTGATAACATGGATATCAAGGCATAGCCCACTGTCAATAGGGGAGGGTTGAAGGCAGCAAGGTGTAAATGTGCCGGCGGGCAAAGACACGCTCCATGCGGGGACCTTGTGCCCGCTATAGTGGGACTGGTTTGGCGTTGGAGTTTCTTGTGAAAGGTTGTTGTGTATGACGTGGTGAGGAGCATGGCACAATCCTTAAGCACGGGGGTATCTGACGTGTTATTCGGGTGTCTACTAATTGCAATCACCGTCCCTCATAGTTATTTGAGTACCGCTTGTTCACTGCGTTGTGACATAGTAAATACTGAAGAAGCCAGAAGAATATGATGTATTGAAATATAATTTCTTTCTAACTATGATTGCTGTTCAATATGCTCACTAAAGTTACTGTTATTAAACTTGTAAGCTGCTGTTAATAACTTGAAAATTAAGGATCAACATGTAGGCGAGTCATTTACTGCTATATCTATTCCTATGTTAAGTATCCTTGTATGTAGAGTTCCATGTTTAGGTGAGACGGTTAAGTCTTGCTGAGCCTTCATGCTCACGGTTGCTATATTAAGTTGTTTGTAGGAGAGACATATGAGGAAGGGCCCGAAGATGAGGCAATGCCCCTATCGGGGTATACCGCCGAGTGGGAGCCCTGCACGCCGCCATGATTGCTGTGTGTTGCTAGTGTGTAGCGTCCCCGGGTGGGACGACTGAACTTTTGCATAGCTAGGCTGAGAGTTTAGCTATGATTATTACTTCTGCTGTATATTAGGTATTGTAAAAGACTCTTGTTGTTTCTTTAAAGAAAACATTGTATTTTGTCGTATTCTTTTCGTGTGTGCCGTTGGGTGCTGCATCGCAAGGAACCACCCTCTACGATTCCTGGAATGTGTGGACCCCAACCTCACGGCCTGGTATCAGAGCTGCATTGGCAATAGCACACTCGAAAAGAGCTTATTTTGAAAACTTAGAAGTAGTCGAGTGAGGATTAGTTACTATGCCCACATAAGGTCTATTATAGTATTATTTACCTAAGGTGGCAAGCTAACTTGTGTGTTATTATATTCTGTAACAACGCTCCGACGTTAGGTAAGAGGTAAGGTATGCCACCACAAGCGGATCAATTGCGGTAAGCTCAACATGCGAGAGGTAGCATGCGATCTTTTCCGTGGCTTGGCATGGAAATGTTAATACGAGTCTCTGAAACTTTCCATGTTTCTTAGAACATATGACACGCGGTACCCCAGCGTGTTGGAAAATTAGTGGGAGCCCCCGTTGGGTGGGACATAACCCGATGCGCCTCCTACTGGTGCAGCACTATGCAAAGACGTGGGACCCCGTCGGGTGGTAGAAATCCCGGTCATGTACCTTGAGACGTGGCTTAGCTCGGGGCGGCCCGTATGGAATGATACGGAACAAATGTTTTACTTTCATATATATTATTGTGAATTGACCGCCCATGCGGACTGGGCCGTACGGCACCATATGTTTGATCTAAAATTTGTGTGTAGTTGCAGGACACTAACCACGCTTTAAGAAGCCCGAGTTGAAAACGTTTGCGAGTGAACGACATTAGTGCCACCGTTGAGACGTATGCCGGAATACCGGCTTAGGATTTTCATTGGTGAGGGCGTAGTACTGGCATTGCATTCGAGTTTCATCAGGCACGTCGACGACGATATCCGTGCTGGAGGTGTGACCCGACAACAAGTAAAAATTTCGAACTTAGGACTAAGTTTGAATTTGTAATCTCTGTTTTGGAGCGTACTGGTCCGATTTACAATTAATCATGTGGTCGCTGCGGTATGCAGGCCTATGATTTGGGAACTTGTGGAAGTCCTCCACATGTTTCATTTTCAGCTCCAAGGAAGATTTCAAGATTAAAAACTTGAAAACTTCATTTGAACTTAAATTGCCGAGTTCCTGGTTCAAATTGTGAACGGGACAGAAAAATTGACTATGTTTGGAATAGCATAACTTTCTGTATAATTACACCTGAAGGTTTACCATACATGGTTGGAAAGTGTAGAGAGTCCTTTAAAACTCTTATGTTCAACTCCAGATCAGAACCCCCATGTAAACTAGTGAAAAATTCAAATTGCCAAAATCTGTTAAATCTGGACAGAGACTGGACAGTTTCTGTATCCTGTCACTGTTTTGATCATATCTCGTCGTAGAATCGACGAATGACTTCATGTAATGTATTCTGCAATCCTGAGGATGTACACAACAATGTTGTAGTTATGATTTTTATATATTGATGTTTTGTATCTGAAAAAATGTGGACAAAATCAGCCTTAAACAAAGGAGGTGCTGTCAACATTTTTCCAGAAAACTGTCAAATTGCAAAAATCACATCTCCTTATACAGACAGGGTCTGGAGGAAAATAAATACATTATTGAGATCTCTTTGAGTGTACTACAACTTTGTAGTTGAACTCAAGTCCTGAATGTGCTTCTAACTGGATGAAAATTTTGAATTTCTCCAGACTGGTCAGAATGAACAGAAACAGAGACAGAATTCCAGTGTTATGTTTCATTTGGCATTTGAATTTGAATTCACTTTCATAATTCAATCTTCACATCCACGATCTCTTTATCAACAAAGTTTGTTGAATTTGAGTATTTGACTCATTCAGGTACTTCTTTTATAGATGACGGATGTGATGCTGTTGCCGGACGGATGGGTGTTCTCCACATACGCCAACCGTCTGGGCTTTCCGATCATGCTACGGGAAGTGCTCCGACAGTTTGGCTTCATCGAGATGACATGCTATTGGGGTCAAGAGACGGTTGACAGAGGCATACTGTCATGTACTGTCCTGGTCGATATCCCCACTAGTCTGCGTTTTTATGGATGGGCGCCTTTTTCAGTCACCGCCCTGGGAGTTCATTTGGAGGACACGTGGCCGTTGCATTGGGCAAAGGGCTTATGAAGCTTTGCGAGCTTCATCAAGATGCCATGGCTGGGACACAATTTTCTCTTCTTCCAGTCAATGGTGTGGCTGGTTTTGAGTGGCAATGTCGTATGGTTGTGGCCTATCAACCAAATGGCAACACAACCTCTACAACACTTGGGACTTATGCCGCTGCATCAAGAATGGTGGTTCTTGCACAAGGTGCAATCCTTCAGGAGCAGGTCGAATCCTTAAGGCATGTGATTGGATGGGGTAAATCTCTTGATTACATCAATGACAACCTACGTTCGTTCCTGGCTCCAACAAAATCACTGGCTGAATCAATGCGAGGATCAGCTGCATCACACTCGCACTAGACTGCAAAAACCTCGCGCCAAACTGAGGCAAACTCCAAGGAACTGCAGCAAACTCGTAACGGACTGCAGGTGATTCAATTGGTGGTGCAGCAACAGCAAGAGAAGCTGTTGGTAGTCACCGAGGCACGAGATGAAGCCGTCGAAGAAGCTCAGAATTGGGAGTTCAAGGCAGGCCATCTTCAGGATGACTTGATTGAGGCCGAAGCAAACTTGCCGCACCAAGTCATGTTTCCACGGCTCATGATATGCCACTGAACATAGGTGAGAAGGTGACTTCAAGTCCTAAGGAGGAAGAAGATTCTGAGATAATCGAGTACGTCGATGAGAATGCATCGGAATAGGATGGGGCAGCACTACTGCTATCATGGGGCAACATATAGTTAGTGGCTGCTCGTGTTTATTACGTAGCCATGTTTGTATCGTATTATAAATTGTAGTGGGTGTGTAGGAGATGACCAGGTGTGTGTGACGACTCATGGATACCAAGTATAGTTGAGATGCACTTCCGTAGTGGGAGTCCGTCATTTTGGAGTTCACAACTGTAAACTTGGTCATGAGATAATATATCATGTATAAAGTTTGTACTTTATCAATATATGTGAATGTTATCCAATTATCACATTGTCAATACTCGCACTACTATGGTATAGTATGGATGAAGAAAAGAAACATGTTGCTGATTTTTAAATCATGTGGATGCAGAATGGTGTGTACACGCTCTACACCCGAGATGGCAGGATCTAGCCGGGGTCGTGAAGATGAATCTCCGACCCGGGAGCAAACCACAACACCGCAGCAACATGTTCCACCATCACCACCACCTGAACCTCCGAGAACTCTCACGGAGATTCTGGCCACATTACTCGGCTCGCGCGACGAGCAAACCGAGTTACTGTGTATGTTGGTGCAGAATTCGTCCTGTCAAGGGGGCAACAAGACAATGGGCAACGCCAACCCCCAACAGAGTTTGTATTCAGACTTTTTGGCAATGCATGCACCGGTCTTCACGGAGGCTAAGGATCCTTTGGAGGCGGACAACTTAATCCGCACCTCGAGGCGAAGTTCGGTTTGCTTCGATGCACCGAACAACAAAAGGCGCTGCTCGCAGCGCAACAACTTCAGGGAACCGCCGATGCTTGGTGGGTGAACATTATCGTGTCACTGTCTGCTGGCCATGCGTTCACCTGGACTGAATTCCGGGAGGCGTTCTGCACCTACTATATACCACCCGGTATAATGAAGAGGAAGCTTCAGAAATTTGTGGAGCTGAAGCAAGGTGGGAGGAGTGCTCATGAATACTCCCGCGCATTCAATCACTTGGTGCAGTACGCACCAGAGTATGTGGGGATTGAAGATAGGAAGCAAGATACATTCTTCTGGGGCCTTAGTCCTAATATGAAGGTCCAACTCGAACAATGCAACCGCGGCACCTTCAACGACATAATCAATGCCGCGATTGTACAGGAAGATGCTCAGCGCGAGCTCGTTTCTGATATGAGGAAACGGAGCATGCCATCGAGCAGCAGCAGTGGTGGTCCACAGAAGTACCGCGTGGTGTATTGCTCACTATCTGGTCAGTGATGGCAGCCATCGGCACGACCGCAGCAATTCCGCTGTCGTTCTTTCAATGCACCGCGTTTCCAACAGCCATTTCCACAGCAGCAGCAAAGTATGGTTCCACGTGCATATCCACATCCACCACGTGCACCGGGATTCGGTACGCAGCTTGGTGGGAACCTGACACAATACACGTGCTACACGTGTAGCCATGTCGGGCATGTTTCAAGGAACTGTCCCGAACAGGGACAAGGCAGCGCGCAAGCACCATATCGGGGTTCAACTCAGCCCCGCAACCAGCCCAAGAAACCAGCACCAAAACCCGGCAACGTCCACCACATAGCCATCGAAGACGTGCTGGAAGGCGAACCCATCCTCGCAGGTACGTTTTCTCTACTTCAAAATCCCGTAGTCATACTTTTTGACTCCGGTGCCACCCATAATTTTATTAGCCAATCATATGCTGTCAAGCATCAATTACCTATCACTCCCACAGAAAGTCCATATTTGATTTGCTCTCCAGGTGGGAAAATAGCAGCGGAGATAAAAGTTTATAAAGCACAACATAAGATGGATGGGAATATCTATCCGACTTCTCTAATTATATTAGACGGTCAAAAGCTTGATGTCATCTTAGGGATGTCGTGGCTACACCGTCATGGTGCTGCTCTCGACATTTTTCCACGTGTGGTCCATTTGAACTCTCCACTATGTGAACCACACACTCTCATTCTAGACCGCCTTATCCAAGAAATTCAAGCCACATACAACACGGAGGCCATAAAGCTTGAGGACATTCGTGTGGTCCGTGAGTGTCCGGACGTGTTTCCCGATGACCTTCCGGGTGTGCCACCGGATAGGGACATCGTGTTCAAGATTGAACTTATTCCGGGAACCACACCTATTTCTCGAAGGCCGTACAAGATGGCACCAAATGAGTTGGCAGAATTAAAGGAGCATTTGAATGACCTACTGGACAAAGGTCTCATCCACCCAAGTTCATCACCCTGGGGCTGCTCTGCATTATTTGTAAAGAGGAAGGACAAGATGTTATGTCTATGTGTGTACTATCGTCCGCTCAACGCCATGATGATCAAGAACAAGTATCCACTACCGCGCATTGATATCTTATTCGGTCAACTAGTGCGTGCTAAGATATTATTGAAGATGGATCTTCGATCCGGATATCATCAAATAAGAATCCGACCGGAGGATATACCAAAGACGGCATTCTCGATGAGATACAGGCTCTTTGAATATCTCGTCATGTCGTTCGGATTGACCAACACACCGGCTCACTTCATGTATTTGATGAATTCATTATTCATGCCGGAGTTGGATAAGTTTGTTGTGGTCTTCATCGATGATATTCTGGTTTATTCTAAATCTGAAGAAGAACACACCAAACACTTGCATATCATGCTCTAACGATTGCAAGATCACAAGCTTTATGCAAAATTCAGCAAGTGCGAGTTTTTGATCAGCCAAGTGCCATTTCTTGGTCACATTATTTCAGCGGTAGGTATCGCTGTTGATCCAAGCAAAATTGTGCTAGTGCTGAAATGGAAGCCTCCAATGTCCGTACACGAAGTTCGCAGCTTTCTCGGATTAGCGGGATATTATCGGAGGTTCATTCCGAGCTTCTCAAAAATCGCTAAACCAATGACAGAGTTGCTGAAAATGGGGACTAAATATATTTGGAGCAAGGCATGTGAGGATGCATTTCAAACATTGGTGAAACATCTCACAACATCCCCAGTGTTAGCTCAGCCGGATACGACCATATCTTTGGACGTTTATTGTGATGCGTCCGGCATTGTTCTCGTCTGCGTATTAATGCAAGAAGGCTGCGTGATCGCATATGGCTCATGGCAGCTCCGAAATGATGAGCAGCATTACCAAACTCATGACCTTGAGCTCGCTGCCGTTGTGCTCGCTTTGAAAATGTGGAGGCATTATTTACTTGGAAATCTAGTGCACCTCTACACCGATCACAAGAGCCTGAAATATACCTTCACTCAGAAGGAGCTGAATATGTGACAGTGAAGATGGTTAGATTTGATAAAAGATTATGAGATTGAAATTCACTACCACCCCGGCAAGGCGAATATGGTTGCCAATGCACTGAGCCGCAAGTCTCACGTCAATAATCTGTCCATTACCCTGATGGAAGAGGACGAGCCAAGTTTATACTTGGTTCCATATGGAGCGTTATATAATCTTGCTCTCATCCCTACCATACAAGAGGAGATTATGAAAACTCAAAAGAAATACGTGGGTATGTCGCACATTCGTAGGAGAGTGAAGAATGGGGAAATGAAGTGCTTTCGAAGTGATGAACATTGTACCCTGTTGTTCAAAGACCATATCATGGTACCCATGACATGACACTTCAGAAGAAAATCCTTGATGAAGCTCACTTGTCCAAGTACTCTATTCATCCGGGCAGCAACAAGATGTACCAAGATTTGAAAACCAGATTTTGGTGGACACAGATGAAAAGAAAGATTGTGAAGTACGTATCCGAATGTGATACGTGTCGGCGGGTGAAAGCCGACCACATGAGAAAGGTCAGACACCTGCAACCATTAAAAATTCCGGCGTGGATGGGAGGATATTAGTATGGATTTCATCGTCGGTTTGCCTCTCACCTTCCAGAAGCATGATTCGATTTGGGTAATAGTCGATCGACTAACCAAATCATCTCATTTTATTCCAGTACATACAAAGTACATTGCCATGAAATATGTGGATTTATATATTGCAAAAACCATGCGCTTGCACGGAGTTCCCCGTACAATTATTTC
This sequence comes from Tuctoria greenei, assembly GCA_036927565.1. Lineage (NCBI taxonomy): Eukaryota > Viridiplantae > Streptophyta > Magnoliopsida > Poales > Poaceae > Tuctoria > Tuctoria greenei. The sequence goes on along the minus strand of JAYESD010000003.1, from coordinate 119,106,440 downwards.
AGATTGCGGTGCGCTGTTTATTGCTTGTTTTTGGGAGCAGCTGCACGCATCATTGGAGATGAAACTGATCCAAGGCTCCCCATATCACCAGCAGATCGATGGTCAAACTGAACGGGTGAATCAAGTTCTTGAAGATATGCTACGCGCTTGTGCCATCCACCACAGTAAAAATTGGGATGATCACTGACCGTTGGCGGAGTTCTCCTATAACAATGGCTATCAAGCTAGCATCAAGATGGCACCGTATGAAGCTCTCTACGACTGGAAATGTCGCACACCAAACAACTGGTGTGAATCCGGCGAGCGAGTAATATATGGTATTGATCTTGTGAATGAAGCCGAAGAATGAGTGCGAGTGATTCAAGCCAATCCCAAGGCCGCTCAATCTCGTTAGAAAAGCTATGCGGATAGAAGACGTCGACCTCTCCACTTCGACATCAGAGACAATGTTTATCTCCGTGTGTCTCGGATGAAAGGAATTCATCGTTTTGGAGTCAAGGGAAAACTTGCTCCGCGACTCATCAGTCGATTCACAGTCATTGAAAAATGTGGACCTGTGGCCCATTGTTTGGAGTTACCGGCATCTCTTGCTGGTATTCATAATGTATTCCACATTTCTCAGCTGCGGAAGTGCCTTAAATCCCCAGCTGAAATCTGCACCGAAGACCTTGAAGCTCTCCAACCGGATCTCACTTATTCTGAGTATCCGATCCGGATCATCGAGGAAAAGACTCGCGCCACCAGGAACTGGACTTTGTACTTCTACAAAGTCTTGTGGAGTAACCATATCGTTGAGGAAGCGGCATGGGAAAGCGAGGACAATCTCCGCGCAAACTATCCGGACTTATTATCATCTCATATCCGGAAATCATTTTACCCCCGTCTCTTTTGTTTGAAATTTGGGGCGAGATTCTTTTAAGGGGGGAGGAATGTGAAAGCCCTAAATTCAAAGTACAAAGTTCATATAGGATAAATTAAAATTTGATTAGGAAAAATAAATCAAAATGGGAACTGAAAAATCAAAAACCATTCAAACTTTAATGGAGGGAATTCAAATATTCAAAACATGCTCCAGTTCAAACTTTGCCAAAATACAAATCTGAGTTCACCATAAAATTTCAAATATTCCAAATAGCCTCTCTGCAAGGTTTCAAAATTTTTGAAGCACCTTTGCTATTTAATTCTGTGGCTCCATTGAATTCCATTCAAATTCAAATTTGAATTTCAATTGAAACTTGATCAAATCAAAGTTTTGAATTCAGAATCAGATCCTAGCTATTTGTTTGAGCCTATCTATGAACTTTCATGATTTTTGGACCTTGTTTGGTGGGATAGTTAAAAGAACAGAGAAAGGATTAGGATGGAAAGGTGGGCCCACTGTCCAGTGACTCAAAAATGGTGCATCACCTCTGTTTTCACGGTCGACACCGCACGGCATGCAAGCCACCAAGCTGCTTGCTTGCTTGCGTCGTGGAAAGCTCTCCAGTCCTCTCCCTGTCTATTTCTACCCCTCCTGGCCGACGGCGTTGCGTTCTGCCTCTGTTTTCCTTCCCTGCAAAAGTTTCGCCCCCGCCATCGCCATCATGGCGCCTTCCAGCTTGTCGCGTCGTGCCGCCGTTCTAGCCATCATTCCTTCCTGACTTAAAATCAAAGTAAAGCCTAACCTTCTACTCTACCTTCCGGTGCCAACCATTCTTCGTTTCCTCACCGTCTGCCATGGTATTTTGAAGTTTTGGCGGAGCTCACAGTGAAGCCGCGGGGAACCTCCTCTGCTCCACCGTCGCCATTCCTCAACAAGCAGTGTTACTCCTCGACCTCAACAGGAAAAAGGATAATCAACGCGAGCTCTTTCTCACGGTAAAACCCGTGCTTCACTTCCTTAAGTATCGAGCAAATGATTCGAGTTTTACCGAAGCTAGTTCATATCAAGCTCACTAGGTCATCGATTTCATTCTTTTTCTACGTGCAACGATTCTTCAATCCAATTAAGGATTATCTTCTAGATCTCTAGGCGCATCATCTCACCTAAAATGAAAGGAAGTCGTCGAGAGATGAAGTCTGATTCCATGTTTCCATGGCCGCCAATGAAAATCCGTCGGGACGCCGTTGATCTCTTGATTGTCGGCTATTCCATGGCTTTTGCATCTTACAATCATCTCCCTCATGATTCCAGGAGCCCCCCCCCCCCCCCCGACCTTTTTATGAGGCGTTTGTGCTTTTTATATGAAGTTTCGACATGGCCGAAACACTAGCCGCCGCCGCCACCGTCGCACACAGGTTTTCGACCATCGCCGACGTTCGGTGACCTTGCCATCGTGCTCAGCATCTTGGAAAGTAGTTAGGTGGCGAGTTTGGATAGGGATGGTGGCCGGGAACGCCTACCCGACGAGTTCACCGGCGCTGCACAGCGACGGCTAGCCGAGCGCCGCCCCTGTCGCGAGGTAGACGAAGGGGGTGGCAGGTCCCGCGTGTCAGTGGCTGATTCTCCTCCTTCGGATCTGCTATGGCCACGGGATCAAGTGCGGCTGCACGGATTGAACCCTATGGCCCATACGTGGTCCAGTTGCGATTGGGTTATTTTAAACAGAGGGGCCCAACAGAATAATTCAAACATTTTCCTTTTACAAATAATTTTAGATTTCATTCAAAATTCTAAATTCAATTACTCCTAGTATAATTGCTAAAAAATTTCCAGATAAATTCTGTTAGACTCATCTTGATCTCAACTTTGCAGTGGCGCAATTTGTTGGACATTAAACTCCCAAAATTGTCATAATTAATTCCTTTGAGGTAACTTCTTGGGAAATTAATTACCCCTGTTATGTTAATTGGAAAATTCCCAATTTTCGTCAGGACAATCCTAATAATACACATGATCCCCAGAAAAAATTTCAAGCTCATTGGACTTCATTTAGTGGGTGGATCAGTGCTTCAAATGTCTATGTAGTTTAAAAATTGTGAAATGTACAGAAACCATTTCAGGATTTCCCAAAACTTATAAAATCAATTTCTCCCTGTAGGAAGCTCAGAAAATTATGAAACAAAATTTCATAGAACCAGTGAAACCTCCTCTGGCATAAACAACCACTGGTAGCCATGAAAAAGCTACAGATTTAGTACTGAATTTCAGAGAAGCCTTTTACTTGTTGGAATTCTAGAGACAACGAGATTCCTTGAACATCTCCAAATTTTGGTCCAAATCTTTCTCATAGAACCTAGTTTCCTCTGTAAAAATCCCAAAGACAGTTAAAATCATTTGCATACCTGATTAGTATTTAGAAAGTCTTTTATAAAGTTTCAATATCACTCATGTACTATATATATTGCATATCATATAGTGACCGAGATCGAGGAGGAGCCAGAGCCCTTGTAGAGTATACTATCAGAAGCTAACTTCCCCTCTAACTCGCAGCCAGGCAAGCCCCAGTTTGCATTTAAGTGCTATTTCAAAGTTTCTATTTGTATCACTTATGTCTAGGACGAAATTTGTGCATTAGGGCTAAGGTGCTTGTTACTCCACTTTCATGACCCACAAATCCCATTGAGTATTGGGTAGGTCTACAGCCCGACAAGTAGAAAATACCATGCTTATGTGTTTAGGAATCTGGTAGAAGTCGAGTAGTTGGAATCTACTCATGAGATAGGAATTTATCACACGGGATGGATTCGATCAAAGAATGGTTTACGAATATGAAATTGAGACCGAGCAGCAGGTAGGATGCAGCGAGACGTGGTCTCACGTGCGTAGCCCTGATTGTGCCGATTGAGGACCGATCCGGGTGCAGCCTTGCTTGACAAGTTCGAACTGTACCGGATGCATACTCGGAATATGGAACCTAGGAAACCGATGTAACTTGATAACTTGGATGTCGAGGCATAGGACACTGTCGATAGGGGTGGGTTGAAGGCAGCAAGGTGTAAATCGGCCGGCGAGCAAAGACACGCTCCGTGCAGGGACTTTGTGCCCGCAATTGTGGGAACGGTTCAACGTTTGAGTTTTTTCTGAATGGTTGTTGCGTATGATGTGGTGAGGAGCACGACACCCTCCTTAGGCACGGGTGTAGATGATGTGTTATTCGGATGTCTACTGATTGCAATCACCGTCCCTCATGGTTATTTGAGTACCTCTCGTTCCCTGCACTGTGACGTAGTAAATACTAAAGAAGCCAGGAGAATATAATGTATTGAAATATAATTGCTTTGTAACTATGATTGATGTCCAATATGCTCACAAAAGTTACTGTTATTAAACTTGTAAGCTGTTGTTAATAATTTGAAAATCAAGGATCAACATGTAGGCGAGTCATTTACTGCTATATCTATTCCTTTGTCAAGTATCCCTGCGTGTAGAGTTCCATGTTTAGGTGAGACGGTTAAGTCTTGCTGAGCCTTCGTGCTCATGGTTGCTATATTAAGTTGTTTGCAGGTGAGACGTATGAGGAAGGGCCCAAAGATGAGGCAATGCCCCCGTCGGGGTATACCGCCAAGTGGGAGCCCTGCACGCCACCGTGATTGTTTTTGTGCTACTAGTGTGTAGCGTCCCCGGGCTGGACAGCTGCACTTTTGCATAGCTAGGCTGAGAGTTTAGCTAGGAATATTACTTCCTCTGTATATTAAGTATTGTAAAAGACTTCCGCTGTTTCTATAAAGAAAACTTTGTAATTTGTCATATTCTTTTCGTGTCTGCCGTTGAGTGTCGCATCGCACAGCACCACCCTCTGCGATTCCTGGAATGTGTGGACCCAATACTCACATGGACAAGAGGGGATGTTCCTGGCTTGGAAGTTGACCGTTGAGGAGGTCGGTGTTATAAGGGGGGGTGGATTGTGACATCATACATGGAATGGATTGGGCAGAGAAGAACGACTGGAAGTCGCCTAGAGGGGGTGATAGGCAATAATACATTAAATGACTTAATCAAACGAGATTAAACTCTTGTGCCCAGACTAGTCTGGACCGGGCCGGACTAGTCCGCTTAGCACAAGGTGAAAATATAAAAACTTGGTTTGTACAAGTTATTTGCGGAATTTGAGTTCACCAAAGAGACAAGCAACATGTGGTAAACTAGTACAATTCAGATTGTGAAGTTAAAGCACTTAGATAACAAGATTTTGACAAAGATCAAAAGTGAAAGGCAATATGAACAATCAGAACCCTAACAGCAATACTAGTGGTCACAAAAGGTAAAAGACAAGTGAGACAAGATTTATCCCATGGTTCAGCTCCACGAAGAAGCCTACATCCACGTTGAGAAGTCCACACGATGGCCGGATCTCACTTGACCCTTCTCTCACCAAGCCACCACAATGGCCGACTTGGTTTCCACTATATCAATGGGTAATCACCAAATTTAATGGGGCTGCTCACAAGTTGGGGCTCCCACAAATCAATACAACGAGGAGCACACGAAGCTCAACTCACACAAGCTACAAAACACAACCACAATGTGCAAAGAGATCAAACCGAGAGCCCAAGCACGATGATCTTCCTTCACTCTCCTCCCCAAACCCTAATCTCTTCAAGATTTAGTCTTAGAGGGCTAGTAGGACGAGTACAAGGCTTTGGAAGGCTCTTGGTCACTTGTGCCGGAGCTAGGGTTCAAGACTTGTTCAAATGAGGCCGGGGGTCCCCTTTTTATAACGGTTCCGAGCCCCTTTTGTTGACCTCAATAGAAGGGCGGACTAGTCTGGCCACTGGCCCCAGACTAATCTGTCCCAATGGGACCACTAACCTCGGGTCAGGTCCTGACAACTGCCACACTGCGCAACGATCATCACGCTACCTGCCAAATTTCCAAATTCAAACAGTCACTAAACAACAGACTAGTCCGGTCCAAAACAGACTAGTCCGAAGTAGGACAAAAGGGTTTAGTCCGGCTCAAAACGGACTCATCTGTGTCGGCCCAGACTTGTCCGGACACAGGGGGTGGACTAGTCCGGCCCTCTAGGGTTTCTCTAAGTTAATCTCACTAAGTCTCAAACGAATAGTCCGCACTCAAACGAACAAGTCTGAACTTTTCCAGAGAGCTTTGGTCCTTCCAAAAACGAACAAGTCCAGTCTTTTGGGACGTAGCTCTAAATTCACTAAGAAACACTCCAGAGACGTTTTGTTTGTCTCAAAACACACTAGTCTGCCTGGCCGGACTAGTCCGGCCTTGAGGACCGGACTAGTCCGGCCTCCTAGGGGCTTTTCTCATTTTTGGCTTCTCACATAGGTTTTTCTCTAAACCACCACTTTGAGCCCGTTAGAATGATCTCAATGCACATGATACATCCACCCTCTCACATGACATGGCTCATATAAGCTCAACTTCATAGAAACCCTAATTTCTACTCTTGAGCCTTTGACGCCCGTTATGTCCTTTTCCTTTTTGATGGGTTTCATCTCATTTCAATCATTGTACCTGTGCTTAAGATCAACTTAGCTCATTAGACTCTTAATTGTTGTCATCAATCATCCAAAACCCATGGGGATGCCTAGATGCACTTTCAATCTCCCCCTTTTTGGTGATTGATGACAACAAATTAAGACTTCGACAAAAAGGATAATAATTTGTTTTCGTAACATCTATTTGTATGAGTGACCCCCCCTCAATGTATGCATCATGAGTAAGAGTAATTGATGGAGTTATCATACATATACATGTTATGGTGGGGTGCTTAAGTGATGTGCTCATAAATTGTGACAAAGCAACAAATATGCAAGATAAGCATGTAACTCAAACATAACATCACAATTGATATGAATTAAGTCTTACAACAATTTAAGCGAGAGTTGTAGACATAAAAACATAAGTCCATCTTGGATCAATCAATCTCTCCCTCAAGTAACTAAGTAGAGCTCTCAAACTCTCCTCCTCAATCTCTCCCCCTATCCTCAATCTCTCCACCTATCCATCTACCCTCCTTTGGCATCAAGACACCAAAAAGTAAAAGAAGGAAGGGAGAGTCCTTAGGTATACTCATCATCATCATCGGCATCGTCGTCATCGTCTCCGCCTTGGTGCCCGCTATCACTCTCCTTGGCCTCCAGATCAATATTAGCATCATGATCATTGGTTGGGGCCGCGGTGGAAGTACCATCTTCACCAAATTGAGCAAGCTCCTTGGCGGTGAACTACGAGAATGGAGTGATCTTTCCATCACTCTCCTCGGCGGGACATGGGGATGCCCAACTTGTCGCACACCGCCTTGAGATACTTCTCTTAGCGATGATCCATGTGACGTTGCCAAACTTCCGCCTTCCGGTAAGAACAGAAAATGGCCTTGAAGCACTTGAGAAATCGACTCCCGCATTGTGATGAAGGCATAGGTGGCGGAGGAGATGGCACAAAATGAGAGGAAGAAGCTGGAGGATCCGCATTCTTCCTCCTTGGGGCAGCAGGCTCCGGAGGAGAGAGTTGAGGTCGAAGCCTCCGGTGAATGATGTCTTTCTTGAAGTTGAGTCCAGAGATCTACTCGATCATGTACATGATGTAAGGAGCATATCCACATGATCGGTTTGGAGTATGGGAGATGTTGAAGATGTCGTCAAAGATGTAGTGAACCACATTGAAGCGGACATCTCCATCAATGAGGACCATCAAGTGCCTCAAATTTCCTTGAATAATCCCCGCATCTCCATCCTTGGGGGCAATGGTCTTCCAGAGAACCCTATTGAGGACACTATAGAAGGGCTTGATGTTCCTGATGTGCCCGGCCTCAAAGGGTACATGGATAGGATACATGTACTCCAGGGTGTCGCGATCAACTGGCCTCAAGTTTGAGATAATGATTTCATTGTCCAGTTGATCCTCTAAGTCAAGCAGCTGATCAAACTCCTAGTAGGTGGTGGAGTATTGCTCTCCACGGTTCATCCAGGCGATCCTCCTGTCCCCATCGGTGTCGAAGTAGATAGTGGAATAGAACTGAGTAATTACTTCCACATTCCGGTCATACAGAAAAGCCATGAACTTCTTTAATCCATGTCACTCAACGGCCTCAATCACGGCATGGAAGGCCACGTGATCCTTCTGAGCCATATAGTCCCAGTCAATCCACTAAGCATCGATGACTGGGGTTTGCTTGGACATGTAGACCGTCTGGTAGTAGTCACATTGGAAGTCGCACCAGAAGCGGGGATCCACTGTGCTCCTGTCCCGCTCATAGACATTTATCTTCCTTTGCTTGCGCTCCTTCTTAGCCCCTTTGCCCTTGAAGATGTTGGCATTGAAGGTAGCTGCACGGTTTGGGTCCTGTGCAGGAGAAGACATCCTCAAGGGGCCTATGGGCTGAGAGGCACCCTTCTTGGCCTTGCATGCACGCTTCTTGGCAACAATCACCCTCTTCTTGGGTGCAACATCGACTGGGGCTTTTCCCTTATCCTTGGAGGTCCTTGCCTCCTAGGCTCTAGCTTGATCCCCCAATGTCACAAGTCTCTTTTTCCTTGGGGCTGCCTCGGTGGCAGCAGAGTTGTGAGCTTCTCGCTGCGTCTTCTTTGCTCTCCTGGACTCAAAGTAGGCAGTAGCCATTTCCTGATCCTTGCATCTACGACGGTAAAGAGATTGCCTTCCCACTTCGGCCTCGGAGTCGAAGAGTGGAACATACTCAGAATCCACCATGGTTGATGATAAGAGAAGCATGGGAATGTGTATGAGTCCAAGGAGTCAAGACATAGTGGTAGAATTCATGAATCGATCAATTTTAGGATTTTCGCTGTGTAATCCATACTTGTTCGCCCAGGGGCTGGACTAGGTACAGACTATTCTGAGCCACAGGACTAGTCTGGTCACAGGGCAGACTAGTCCGGTCCTAAGGCTGAAAACTCATATATATTGAGTTTTCAGTGGAGATTTGATCCTTTTGTACTATATTTCATAAAAGATCTTTTTAAACATGGCCAGTAAGCAGTCAACAATCAATCTATGACCCTGGTTCACAAGGATTCAATAATTTCAAAATAATTTGTAGAAAATCGAGGAGGATGAATTTTTCGCAAGCATGTGTGCATTTTGAATATGACAATCAGATGTGCAAGATTCAAGCCACATTTTGAGAATCCAAGATATTAAGCTCACTCCTAAGTTCACAAAATCTTTTCTCATCTAAGGGTTTGTAAATATATCGGCCAATTGTTTATCGGTTCTCACATGTTAAATTGCAATGTCTCCTTTATATGGAGTGATCTCTCAAGAAATGGTGTCGAATATCAATGTGTTTTGTCCTTTAGTGTTCAACTGGATTGTGGGCCACTTTGATGGCACTCTCATTGTCACATAGGAGGGGAATATGGTGCAAGTTTATGCCATAGTCCCTAAGAGTATGTCGCATCCAAATAAGTTATGTACAACAACTTCCGGCGGCGACATACACCGCTTCGGCTGTGGAAAGAGCAATGGAGTTTTGTTTCTTTGAGGACCAAGACACTAGAGATCTACCAAGGAATTGGCAAGTTCTCGATGTATTCTTCCTATCAACTTTGCACCCTGCATAGTCTGCATCAGAATATCCAATGAGGTTAAACTTAGAGCCTTTGGGGTACCAAAGTCCTTGGCTTGGTGTGTGAACCAAATATCTAAGAATTCTCTTAACGGCGGTCAAATGACACACCTTAGGAGCAACTTGAAATCTAGCACACATACACACACTAAGCATGATATCGGGCCCAGATGCACATAAGTAGAGCAATGAGCCTATCATGGAACGATATACCTTTTGGTCCACCCTTGGTCCATCTTCATTGAGATCGAGATGCCCATTGGTTGCCATAGGAGTCTTGATGGGTTTGGCCTTGTCCATTTCAAACTTATTGAGTGTATCTTGTGTGTACTTGGTTTCACCAATGAACGTGTCTTCTTTGAGTTGCTTCACTTGAAAACCTAGGAAGAACTTCAACTCCCCCATCATGGACATCTCAAATCTTTCTGTCATTATGTTAGAAAACTCATCACAAAAAGCTTTGTTAGTAGAACCAAATATAATGTAATCGACATATATTTGGCAAACAAACAAATCATTATTGAAATGCTTAGTGAATAAAGTATAGTCCGGCTTCCCAATTTTGAAACCATTTTGAGTTCGAAAATCTGTAAGGCACTCATACCAAGCTCTAGGAGCTTGTTTGAGTCCATAGAGAGTCCTACGCAATTTGTACACATGGTTTGGGAATTCTTCATCTTCAAATCTGGGGGGTTGCTCCACATACACCTCTTCCTTGATTGGACCATTGAGGAATGCGCTCTTGACTTCCATTTGATATAGCTTGTGTGAGACCTATGTGTGCTGAATTCATTGCCTGTGGCGATAAAAGTTTTGAATTCTACCAAAACACCTTTATCATCAAGGTCTGACTCTAGCTTTAAGCTTCTGCAAGGTCCGACAATAGGTCCGACATGTTTTTTGGGTAGCTCTGGTGAGCTTTGTCTTTAGCTCCTGCATGTCTTTGATAGCTCCGACATGTCTTTGTTAGGTTCCGATATGTTTTGCTAGGTTCGACTTATGTTGGTTAGTTCCGACATGTTTTTCTAGCTTCGACTTTTGGGATGACTAGTTCCGACTAGTTTTGGTTAGCTCCGGCACTAGGTTTTACAAGCTTTGGTAAGCTCCGGTGCTAGGTTGTACTAGCTTTGGTAAGCTCCGGCTCAAGCTCCGGTTAGCTTTGGCTAGGTTCGAAGCTTGATCGTAATGTTCCTGCTTTTACTGTGAATTATCTCGAACTTGCTTTGCATTGTTGGAAAGATTGCTTAGTATTAATTTGCTAAGTTTTTGGTGCGTTTATGTTGATATGGCTAATATCGTTTTGATATGCTTTGCAACATGCTTATGTGAGGTGCTCACGTAAGGTGTTGTGTTTGGAATAGACTTGAGTCACGTCGCGGACTTGGGCTCATACAGATTGGTTGTTTATTCATGTGCAAGTGTTGCTTGAGTTCATGTCATGGCTGGTGACAAGATCTTTTGGATTAGTCTTAGGGAGGAGATGAGGTTCCAAAAAACAAATTCAGGAGGAATTGAGGTTGAGCGGGTCAGGAGGTCGCGTAGGATGATTGAATCCAGGGCAGTGCATATGAAGGTTACTGGACGTCGAAGGAAGGTGTCGGTGGTTTTGATCCGGCAGATCTTGTGACGCTACAAAAAGTGTTTGCGGAGTTTGAAGTTCGGTGTGGGCGCGCGGAGATTTAAGAAGGTGAAATGTAAAATGACACAGGAGACACAAAGATTTACGTGGTTCGGGCCGCCTGAGCATAATACCCTACTCCACAGGGTGTGTTGGTGTTGTATTGGATGTATGGACTCAACTCAGGTCGCGTGAGTTTAGAGCGCGTGTGAGCCGATCAAACCGGATCCGATCAGATCCGCCCAGATCAGCCCCTCTATGTATCGTCGGCCTGTCCTTTTACAGTACAAGGACAGGCCGTTACAAGTTGGCCTGGCCCGACATGTGGCCCCAGCGGCTACTAATATTGATACACATTTGATGCGCTTAATTACCCTTAATGACTGAGTTACGGGCTTTGACAGCGCCGTTACTGGTAATAAGGGTTGTCCGATTAAGTGTCATTAACATAGTATTAATGACACTTAATCGGGTCTTGAAGTCCTTGATTCCCCTTTGAAGATCCGGAGCCGTTGTGGATTCTACCGAAGGTTTGAGGCTGCAGATCCGACGGTTGGACACGTGGCAGCTCTGGAGCATACTGTGGGGAACAAATAGGTCCGGTGCCACGAGACACGCGCCAGTTCCAGAGCTTCCCTCGGTCTGGGGTTAGGTCCGGTGGTGCCGTTATGGTACATAGCCCGGAGCTTCTCCCTTGAGGGCGGTAGCTCCAATTTGATGGTACACGTGGCGACCCTGGGACTAACCATGTTCGGGAAGCGGGCCCGGTTATGTCTGACATGTGGGCCTCCGAAGGTCTTCAAATCAAGTAGATGACATTTCCTTGAGATTTTTGCAATCTCAAGGGGTATACGGTACTCAGGGTAGTGGCCCCCTGGGCCCACCTCTGGGGAAGAGCCCTTGGATGAAGTCATTCCGCCGGAGGTGGGTCCATCCTTTGAGTTTTGAGCCGAGTCTTCAAAGTTCTTCAGATGTGCCATTGGTGATAGTTTTGGAGTTAAATCCTCGCCGCGTGGCATATCCCGGGTGCGGCAAATGAGATCTTTGGCGTCCGGATCTCACGCAATTGAAGGTCGCCGGTTCCCGATACGAAAATTGTATTAGTTCCGCGCTCCTTGTCAGGCTGCCGCCTTCGGGCTTCCCGCCTTTTATGATGACAATCGTTTGCCTGGGTAAGAACCTCAACTTGATCGTCGGGGTGGTCCCGGGCCCTCTTGTCATCGGCAGGGTGAAATTTTTGAATAGTATCTTTGGCTTCCCTGCGGTTTCCATCCAAGCATTGCGGGGGCTTACTTAAGAAGGAAAGCATGCACCGTCTGGGGTTCTTTACGCCTCTCATCTGAACTTGTGCTCGAACTCCCAAACTTGTGCTTGCTTTTCCTCCGTTGCCTCGCTGTGCTGCGATGGAGTTGGGTCTCCGCAAGAGCCGCTTGAAGACCGAGAGTGACCTGAAGAAGGTCCGGGCCCTCATGGGGTGGTCCCCGGACTTCTTCAACCACTTGGTCTGTGTCGGGGGAGAGCTCCCATTTGAGAAGGAGCACGCCGGTGAGATGGTGTACTTTTCTGCGTACGCCATGGTGGGGTTGATCCCACCTTTTTCCTCCTTTTTCTTGATGCTGCTAGACTTCTATGGTATGTATTTGTACTACCTTGGCCCCCACTCCATTCTTCTAGTGTCTGTCTTCGTCCACTTCTATGAAATGTGGGTGGGCATCCCCCCTGCATTGAGCTTTTCCGGACCTTCTTCACCGTCCATACCACAGGAAGGAGTGATGAGTACCTTGGCTTCTACTACTTTGTGAAGCGTAAGAAGTGCCCATTCAAGTACCTCCGGTCGTTTCCCTCTGGAAAGTGGGACGATTGGAAGAAATACTGCATAGTCATCCGGGTGAAGGAGCACGAGAAGCTGGAGCTGCCCGAAGGCCTCCCCAACATTGACACTGCAGTCTGGAGTGAAGCTCGGGTGCTGTCGAATGCCTTCAACCCTGCTCTGACCAGGATCCCCCATTGTGTGGAGGGAGGATCAACTCCTCAGGCGGTATTTTGCAATTTCCTGGTCAACAAGTGGGCACCACTTAAGAGGAGAGAAAAACTCGCTTGGTCCCTCAACAGTGTGATGGACGACGACCGGGTCGAGACCGGGCAGAAGTCCAACATGGAGGGGGCAACCTTGGAGTTTCATCTCAAGAAGTTCCAGCACGACATCGACATCGCGGGTGATGACTTGACCCCGCCGCCAGCTTTCCTCCCTCTGAACATGGACGTACAGTTCAGCAGGGAGCTCCAGCGGATGATGTCGGCGCTTGACGATTTCAGTGTTGTCGAGAGACGATTGACTTCTAGGGTGGTGATCCCTGGGGCTTCTGAAAATAGCTATGCCCCTGCCCCGAGGCCAAGGACCGAAGTCGTCGGCAAGGGCAAGGAGCTGGTGGCCGAACCCTCGAGCCGGAAGAGGAATCTAAAGCATGCCGACGGAAGGTCTGTCAGGCTTGCACCCTCTGCAGCAGCTCCTTCTCCCTGGAGGGGGAGGTCTTCTACAACTGCGGCGACTGCACTTGCAGCAGTGTCTTCCCGGGGTGCTAGCTCTGGGCATGTGACTCCAGTACCAGGGCCAGCTGAGGTCTCTGGGTCCGGAGGTCCTTCCGGTCGAGGGGGGCCTCGACTAAGGAAATGCCCGCGGCTGCAACAAGTTCCAGGGGGCCTTCCGGAGCTACCACACCGGCGGCGGCCATGGTCAGTCCAGAACGCCCGAGAAAGAGATTCCGTACAAGCTGGTGCGGAAGCCTTCCGAGGTAATTTAGTCTTTACCTCAGACAGTTGTTTTGTTGTAGTAACTGTTTTTTAAGTTTCTTCATCCATCATCTGCAGCATCCCCAAGAAGAGGAGTGAGGCTTCGCCCTCAGCCAAAGCAGCTGAAGCTGTGAGGGCGGAGGCTTCTGCTCCTGTCCCGGTGCCGCCCCAAGTGGTGGCTGAAGCTACGGCAGCTCCGGCGCCAGCTGTCGTGGTCATGGACCTCGACTCATCCCCCTAGACTCGCATGGTAGCACCGGACCACGGGAGAGAAGATGCGCCAGCGGCACCTGCCCCGGAGGTTGAAGCCCCGGGTCTTGATACTGAGATGTTGGAACTTTCGGCCGCTGAGTCGGAGGTTATTGAAGTCCCAGCGACCGAACCGGATGTTGAGGAAGTCCCGGCAGTTGAGACAGCTACCTCCGAAGCTCCGGCCTCAGAGCCGGTTGCCTCTGAAGCTCCGGCTGCAGAGCCGGTTGTAGTCGAAGACCTTCCGGCGCCTGGGCCGGTTGAGGTTGAAGCTCCGGCCTCAGGGCCGGTTGTTGTTGATCTTTCGGCACCCGAGCCGGTCGTTGCGGAGGCATAAGCACTCGAACCCATGATGGTCGAGGCGCCAACACCTGAGCCACCAGCGGAGGAGGAGCCCAGGCCGGAGCCGTAAGTAGCCCCTGCTCCGGAAGTAATGACGACGGAGGTGCCTGCTGATGAGCCAGGGTGCCCTGATGAAGTCGCTGGCCCCCTGCGTGAGGTGGCAAATGAAGACCTGGCGGCAGGGCCTTCGGAACCACTTCCGGAGGTCGGAACTTCTTCTGCGGGACCCTCCTCGGTGGCGATTGAGGCTATCCCAGAGGATGGCCCTAGTGCCGTGGAGGCTCAGGGGACCACTCTTGTGGAGTGGGCCCCAATTTTTGTAAGCGAGAACCCGCTGGAACCAGCGGAGGAGACCCCAGCAGGCCCGGACCCTATTCCCCTATCGTTGTCCATTGACAATGCATGCTCCAGTCTACGTCAAGTCCAGCTGGCGTTCTACCACGACAACAAGGCTCTTGAAGAGGAGCGCCAAACTCTTAGGCGGTGGCATAATCGGCTCTACTTCGAGACCAAGCTGGCGTAGTCGAGGCTGGTAGACGACAAGGAGTGGATCAAACAGGAGAAGGTCCGCCTGGAATACTAGGGCAAATTATTGGATGATAGGGAGAACTTGACTCGTGCCCTCGACACTCAATCTCGGGCCATTTATGAGCAGGCCAAGGCAACTAATAGTGCGGCTGATGATTGCCAAGAAAGGCTTGAAGCCATTAACACTAGCCTCATCAAGCGCCGGGAGGCACATGAGGAGAGGGATAAGAAGCTCGAAGACGAAGAGCAAAAACTCCTAGAGCTGCGGGATGATGTCTTGAAGAGGGAGGAGGAGCTCGCCGAAAAGGTGGCTCTGGTTGACAAGGACCTCGAGGAACGCGCCAAGAAGTTGGAGGAGTGTTGCGTTGAGGTGGAGGAGAAGGCCTGGGTGCGAGGGCAGGAACTCTACAAGCAAGAGTGTGCCATCGCTGCCAGGGAGAAGAATGTTAGGGGACGGGAGAAGGACCTGGTCGACCGCCAGAACAAGATCCACCTCCGGGAGGAGGAGCTCGGAAGACTCGAGAAGCAGGTTGCTTAAAAGATTCAGCAAAATGCCAAAGGGGTAGAGCACCTTGCTCGTGAGAATTCTAAACTGGATGCGGCCAATAGATCCTTGGAGGAACTGAAGGGCTTAAGGACTGCGGACTCCCTACAGGTTTGGGAGTTCCTGAGCAAAGCCAACGACGCGCTGACACCAATGGGCTTCAGTCCTGTGCGTCCGGATGATTCAGAGCCAGAGCCGGACCTGGCGTTGCAAGCGTTGAGCTCGACGGGTGACAAACTCTCCAAGGTGGGTGATGCCATCGCGGACCAGTTGGAGGCTGAGGGGCAGTCCCTGGCGAAGAACATCGCAAAGTATGTGCTGACGTGCTACACCAGCCGGGATCCCTAATTTCCTCTTGACCCGGTGCTTGAAGGTCCCGTCGAAGGAGAAGGTGAAGCCACCCGAGCCAACGTGTCGAAGGTTGCTCAGAAGGTCGCCCAGTTCTTCCATAGGGTCTAGGACCATCTCTGTAGCTCCCACTTGTATTCTATCTTTTTCTTCCCCAATTTTGTAATCCCTTGTCTCTAGATGAATGAAATCCACAATTTGTTAATGAATTTCATTTTTTGTCTTCAACACTTCTGTCTTCACTTGGCCCCCTGGTAGATGTACACAATTTGATTGTGAACATGTCCCAAGAGGATATTGTTTTTTGTTGAAGACTTGTTTGCTTCGAACCTGTAGAGTGTAGGTCCGAATTCTTCGATACTGAAGGATCCCTGAGGATGTCGGAGCTCAGAAGCTCCGGCATTGACTACCATCGGAGCTTAGTAGCTCCGGCAATAGTCCCTATCAACGCATAGAGCATCGATAGTTAGCCCTTCGGGGTGTCGGAGCTTAGTAGCTCCGGTAGTGACCTTTGGCAATGCGTAGCTTGTCGGCAGTAGACTCCGCTTGTGGGGTCTTCTCACCATCTTTTATTCTGCGTCGACAGCTGGCCCCCCTAGCTTTGCCGGAGCTTGGTTGCTCCGGTAATGCTCGTTTTCAATGTTTAACATCAATCACAAGCCACCTAGGGGGAGTCGGAGCTATGTTTTTCCGGCTTTTCTCCATCAACGTGGATTCTTTATTTTTCCTGCACACTGAAGCCAAGGAAAATAGTAAAATTCGCTCCTTGCCTATAACTTCGTCGCGACTTATGATTCCCAAGAAAGTTTTAGGTCAAACACAATTCTGAATACAACCGAATGCGTTGCCTTCTTTCTTCCAGATCCAATTGTACTTTGACCCGCCTTACTTTGGCCTGCCGGGGTGTAGGTAGAGTGGCGTACTTAGGGTGCTTGACCAGGCTAAGTCGATAGCACACTTCGGCCTTAGATTGGCTTGGCGGCATTCAGGCGAGTGGGCCATGAACAATATTTGAATCCAAAAGAATTGACAATACAGCTCGAATTGTACATGAACTGGTCGAACTTAAAATTTCTTAAGAATTGCACAACTTTGTTATAGACAAGAAAGAGAAAAATAAAAAATGTTGAGCCTGTACAAAAGAAATGCACGCGGAGTCTGTTTCACATGAAGATGTCTTTCATTATAGGTCCGGGGTACAGGGGAAACAAGTACACTCTTAGGGTACAGAACCAAGCTAAGTGTGTTTCATTTCTTGTTTGACCCAGGGTAGCTAGCCACACTTTTAGTTCTGAGACTGTGACAAGTGTTGCATGAACTTTGCGGACCTTCCGAGAAAGGTCCGGCTGTTCTCCCGGAGGAACTACCCGACTCTGTACAATGACTCTATAACATACACCTCAAGTTAGTACAGACTCACCTCCATGATATTAAGTGTAGAACTTATGGACGTGCTCAATATTCCAAGGATTTGGGAGAGGTGTCCCATTCTCGGTAGCCAAGCGAACGCTTCCGAGACAGGATACTTTAATCACTCGGAAGGGTCCTTCCCAGGTGGGGGAGAGTTTGTTTAACCCTTCTCTGGATTGTATTCTCCGTAGCACCAGATCGCCTTCCTGGAGCTGTCAGTTGTGTACATGCCGCTGATGATAGCGCCGAAGGGCTTGGTGGTATCGGGCATTCCGAACAGCTGCTTGGCACCTTCCCTCATTAAGGAGGTCTAGGTCTTCACGCCGGAGCTGGTCCTGCGTGGCTTCGTCGAAGGTCCGGACCTGGAGTGACCCCAAGGTGATTTCCGGAGGAAGGATTGCTTCAGCTCCGTACACCAGGAAGAAGGGTGTCTCTCCAGTTGATCGGTTTGGAGTTGTCCTGTTGGCCCATAGAGTGGGCGGAAGCTCTTCAATCCAGTTAGCTCCATGTTTTTTCAAGCGCTCATAGGTGCGCATTTTGAGTCCTTTCAGGATTTCAACATTTGCTCTCTCGGCCTGGCCATTGCTTGCAGGGTGAGCTACGGTGGCGTAGCAAACTTGAATGCTGAGGTCTTCGCAATATCCTTGATATGGAGAGCTTGTGAACTGGGTCCCGTTATTAGTAATGATTTTGTTTGGGACTCCAAATATGCATACAATGGACTGCAAAAAGTTGATAGCAAATTGCTTGTTTATTGTCACAACTGGAGTTGCTTCCGGCCACTTGGTGAACTTGTCAATGGCGACATACAGGAACTTGTAACCTCCGACAGCTCTTGGTAAAGGTCCCAAGATGTCCATCCCCCACACAGTGAAGGGCCATTTAGGAGGTATCATTTGTAGAGGCTGAGTCGGTGTGTGAATTTGCTTTGCATGAAATTGGCATGCTTCGCATTTCTTCACCAGCTCAGTTGCATCCTGGAGTGCTGTAGGCCAGTAGAAGCCATGCCGGAAGGCTTTACCGACCAGAGTGCGGGAAGACGCGTGGTTCCCACACTAGCCTCCATGGATTTCTGCGAGGAGCTCGTAGCCTTCTTCCCTTGTGATGCACCGCATTAGGACGCCGTTGGCACCGCACCGGTAGAGATCACCTTCTACCAACGTGTATATTTTAGCCAATCTGACTATCCGGTCAGTGGATACATCATCGTCAGGAAGGATGTTGTCTTTCAAGTAGCTCCGGATCTCTGAGATCCATGCGTCGGAGCTAACTTGAGAATTTGAGTCTTGTGTGCTGGGTTGCTCGAAGCTTCCGGCGCCACCTACGACCCTTGATGGCTGCCATGGTAACAGGGCCATCGGGACCGTCAGCTTCGGGATGCTGATCTCGCCCCCTTCGCACAGTTCGGCAAGCTGAGCTGAGGGTTTTGACAACCTCTGGACAAAAGTTCTGTCAGGAGCTGGAGTTCCGGTTGACGCTTTCGTCGAGAGTTCGTTGGCTTCAGCGTTGTGGACACGCTGGACGTGGCAGAGGTCTGGGACTTCGAAGTCCTTCTGAAGCCTCTGGACTTCAAGGACGTAAGCAGCTAGCTGGAGATTGTTGCAGGAGCATTCACCCTTCACTTGTTTAATGATTAGCTGTGAATCTCCCTTGACCAGCAGCTGCTTGAAACCATATGACAGTGCCACCTTTAGTCCGTAGATGAGTGCTTCGTACTCCACCATGTTGTTGGTCGCCTTGAAGTCAAGGTGTACCATGTATTTTACCTTCTCCCCGGTTGGTGCGAGGAGAAGGATTCCAGCTTCGGACCCCTGTTTTTGCATGGAACCGTCGAAGTAGAGGGTCCAGTGAGGCTCGGTGAAGACCGGAGCCTTGTGTTCCGGCTTGTGCTCACTGGGGCCCCTAGGGTTTGATGGAGAGGGAGTCCATTCTGCCACAATATCTGCCAATGCTTGACTCTTGATTGCTTGTCTTGGAATGAATTCGAGATCGAATTCGGCAAATTCCGCTGCCCACTTTGCAATATCCCCAGTTGAATTGGGATTGTGCAAGATTGCTCGAAGTGGGTAAGAAGTAACCACTGAAATCTTGTGAGCTTGGAAGTAATGGCGAAGCTTCCTGGAGGCGATAAGAAATGCATAGAGCAGCTTATGCACCTCTAGGTATCGAGTCTTCGCGTCATGAAGTACTTCACTGATGAAGTACACTGGGCGCTGGATGGTCCGGACCCTCCCGGAGGGGCCGGAGCTTCCTCTTCATTGACCTGGATCCTCCCGGAGGGATCCAGACCTTCTTCGGGGACCTCCTGGTCCTTGCTGGAGGTACCCGAAGCTTCTTCAGAAGCGACCTGGACCCTCTCTGAGGGGTCTAGGTCTTCTAAAGTAACTTCTTGTGGACTCAAGTCTGAGAACTGGGACCCAGACTCACTTTCAGGAACCTCTGGACCCTCCCGGAGGGGTCTGGATTCCTGAGCATGGGATAGTTCTGATCTCTACGCAACCAGGACCATACTGATGACTTCGTCAGTTGCTGAAATGTAAAGCAGCAAAGGCTCACCAGGGTTCAGAGCTACCAGAGTTGGTAGGGTGGTGAGGAGCTGTTTTAGCTCCTGGAATGCCTTTTCTGCTTCTTCAGACCATTGGAATGGTCTGGACTTCCTCAATAACTTGAAGTAGGGAAGTGTCCGTTCCGCCAGTCTTGAAATGAACCGGCTGAGGGCTGCTAGACATCCAGTCAGCTTTTGGACATCCTTGATGCCGACTGGTGGCCGCATGTCTTCAATGGCTTTGATCTTCGCCAGATTAGCCTCTATGCCCCGGTGATTTACCAGGAAACCAAGAAGTTTTATAGAGCTAACCCCGAAGACACACTTGTTTGGGTTTAGCTTTGTGCGGGTGACCCGCAGCTTGTCGAAGACAGCCTGTAAGGTGTCAAGGAGTGACTCCTTGTTCTTGATCTTGACCACGATGTCATCGACGTACACTTCCACTATGTCTCTAATGAGTTCTTCAAAAGTTTTGTACATAGCTCGTACAAAAGTTGAAGCTGCATTCTTGAGACCAAATGGCATGGCTGTATAACAGTACAAACCATCTACTGTGATGAAAGAGGTATGCTCTTCATCTTCCCTAGACATTCTGATTTGATGATACCCAGAATATGCATCTAGGAAACACAGTAATTCACACCCGGAGGTGGAATCCACTATCTGATCTATTCTAGGTAGTGGGAATGGATCTTTTGGACACGCCTTATTTAGTGTTGGGTAGTCAATACATATCCAAAGCTTCCCGCCGGCCTTGGGCACAACGACTGGGTTTGCCAGCCATTTTGGATGGAAGATTCTCGGATGAATCCATCTTCAAGCAACTTCTTCACTTCTTGTCGAATGAAGTTCTATCGCTCCACGGATTGGTTCCGAGGCTTCTGATGCACGGGCCGGACATCATGGTAGATCTTCAGATTGTGCTCAATCACTTCCCTGGGGATCCCAGGCATTTGTGATGGTTGCCAGGCAAACACGTCGACATTAGCCCAGAGGAAAGCGATGAGCGTGAGTTCCTATTTGTCATTCAGTCCCCCCGATATACGAGTGGTCTGAGCAGCATCGGAACCGATTCATATGACTTTGACGGGAATGTCGGTGTCGCTGCTTGGCTGCACACGAGGTGCAGATGTCGAGCCTCGTTGACGAATGCTCGGGGGTTTTGGAGCTTGCTCCTGCCTGGAGTCCTCCTTTTGCGCTGTAGTAAGCGCATGAAGTTCTTCCAGAGCGGTTACTCCGACAGTGCGATCTCCGCGGATCTGGAGAACGCCTACTGGTGTTGGCATCTTTAACACCAGGTAGCCATAATGAGCAGCTGCCATGAATTTGTACAAGGCAGGCCTACCCAAGATGGCGTTGAAAGGTAAGTTGATATGAGCAACGTCAAAGACCAACTTCTTAGTGCGATACTTCTTCCGGGTCCCGAAGGTAACAGGGAGAGTAATAGCACCGAGTGGGGTAATGGCTCCCGGACCTACTCCGGAGAAAGGTCGGGAGGGGTGAAGATCTGAAGGTCGGAGCTGAAGCTTGGTAAAAGCTTCCAAGCTTATGAGGTTCAGCCCCGAACCTCTGTCTACCATAACATGGTGGAGGTGAATGTTATTGATGGTAGGAGATACCATCAAAGGTAACTGGCCTGCTCCAACCATGCTTCGAGGGCAGTCCGAAGCATCAAAAGTGATGGCTGTGTCCATCCACTTCCGATGAGGCTCCGCCCTGGATGTAGGAGCTACAGCGGCCATGTCCCGACGCATTGTCTTGAGGACGCAGCGGGAGGTGATGTCCCATGATCCACCGAAAATGGTGTTCATGGTCTTCTGACGCTCGTTGTTAGAGACGTCAGAATCGTCGTCGACGGAGGCGTAGACGGCCTTCAGGACCTTTTTAGGATCCTGAAAGCCTAACTCCTCTTCAGCAGGAGCTTCGTCAACTTTTTGTTTTCCTTCCCTCTGTCAGAAAGGAACTTCTTCTCGGCGCTTGTTGTAGCGCTCGGCAAGGTTTTGGACCTCCCGGCAGTCTTCCAAACTGTGGATATCCGTCTTATGAATTGGACACCACACCTTGGGTTTGCCACCGTCTTCAGAAGATGGTCGAGGTCGCTTCTCGAGGCATGGCCCCCGGCCACCCGGAGCTACAGCAGCTGCAGCATTAGATGCGCCGGACGACGGCTTCTTCTTGTCGTTGGTCTTTTTCTTCTTTTTGCCACTCCCGGAGGTAGTGGCTTCGCCTTTGCAGGATTTCTTGCGGTCCTCCAGAGATGGTTTGGAGTGCATTTCACGGCCCTTCGTAGCTCTAGCACATTTGTCAGCCAAGCTGAAGAGTTCCGTGACACTGGTGATCTCCTTGATCGCCAGTTTCTCCAACATCTTCTTATCCCATATGCCCTGTCTAAATGCCACAATGACAGAAGCGCTAGAGATAGAAGGGATAGTGTTTCGTACTTGAGAGAATCTTTGGATGAATGATCACAGGGATTCTCCCCCTTTTTGCACGACTGCAAAAAGGTCTAGTTCAGTGCCTGGTCCGGTGTATGAACTCTCGAAGTTGGCGGTGAACTGTCGGCACAACTCCTCCAACTGTTGATGGAGTTGGGTGGAAGGCTCATAAACCAGGACCGGGCGGTCCCAGTTAAAGCCACTGGAAAATAGTTGGCCATTACGGCCTCATTTCCTCCAGCTGCCAGGATAGCAGTGGAGTAAATCTGAAGAAATTCGACGGGATTAATGGTCCCATCAAACTTCTCCAGCAGGTGAGGCCGGAATTTCTGTGGCCACCTGACCATACGCAGATGCATGGCCAGGGCTGAACAGCCTCGTCCTACTCCTTTAGGAGCAGGAATGTCCTGAGCTTCTCGTCTTTCACGAGCACGCTCGATATGGACTCGACCGTCTTGTTGACGGTATCGGCGATCAAGCTCCGCCCGAAGGTCATGGGTTGACAGCCTTGATACCGTGTGAGTGCGTCGTGCCCCGGAGGGCAACGACATCACTTGCTGTGACGCAGCACGTCTCCTGTTGATGGAAACGTGCGGACCAAGTCTGCTAGACAAGGTCCGTCGCTGAGACGGGGCCCATCCTAAAGGAGGAGGACACTGGTTACTGATGCGGTCGGCTCCTGCTGCAACCAAGTGTTCCACATCAGCCCTCCACTGCTCCATTGCATCTCAGGATGCATCCGGAGGTTGTGGGTGCTGAAGGAGAGCACGTGCTGCATGGAGCGCGTGTTCCGTGTTGTCATGATTCGCCGATGCAGTGATTGACGCCGGTGCACCATCGTGCTGCCCAACTTGATTTGTTGGTGGAGACGGCGGTGGTGGAAGTGTGACTCCTGCTGGAACTGAGGTTCCTGCTGGTGGCTGCATATTGGAGGGATTGCCCCCAACAGCTTGAACAGCGGGATGACCATTGGATGATTCAGCAGCTGAGTTCACCATTCTTGAAATCTCAGGTGCCCCTACCTGGCACGCCGACTGTTGGTGGTTTTGATCCGGCAGATCTCCCGACATTAGTAAAAGTGTTTGCGGAGTTTGAAGTTTGATGTGGGCGCGCGGAGATTAAAGAAGGTGAAATGTAAAATGACACAGGAGACACAAAGATTTACGTGGTTCGGGCCGCCTGAGCGTAATACCCTACTCCACGGGGTGTGTTGGTGTTGTATTGGATGTATGGACTCAACTCAAGTGACGTGAGTTGAGAGCGCGTGTGAGCCGATCAAACCAGATCTGATCAGATCTGCCCGGATCAGCCCCTCTATGTATCGTCGGCCTGTCCTTTTATAGTACAAGGACAGGCCGTTACAAGTTGCCTGGCCCGACATGTGGCCCCGGCGGCTACTAATATTGATACACATTTGATGCGCTTAATTACCCTTAATGACCGAGTTACAGGCTTTGACAACGGCATTACTGGTAATAAGGGTCGTCCGATTAAGTGTCATTAACATAGTATTAATGACACTTAATCGGGTCTTGAAGTCCTTGATTCCCCTTTGAAGATCCGGAGCCGTTGCGGATTCTACCGGAGGTTTGAGGCTGAAGATCCGACGGTTGGACACATGGCAGCTCCGGAGCATACTATGGGGAATAGATAGGTCTGGTGCCACCAGACACGCGTCAGTTCCGGAGCTTCCCTCGGTTTGGGGTTAGGTCCGGGGGTGCCATTATGGTACATAGCCCGGAGCTTCCCCCTTGAGGGCGGTAGCTCCGGTTTGATGGTACACGTGGCGACCCTGGGACTAACCATGTTGGGGAAGCGGGTCCGGTTATGTCTGACATGTGGGCCTCCGAAGGTCTTCAAATCAAGTAGATGACATTTCCTTGAGATCTTTGCAATCTCAAGGGGTATACGGTACTCAGGGTACCGACAGAAGGTGTTTGCACGTATGCATGCGGTGCATGACGTGGCAAGATGGTTCCGAGGATGGTTTATTGATGGGAAGATCTGGTTGGAAGGATCGAATCGTATAGGTTGATGGCTTTGGCTGCGGCAGAGTTGGTTATGGCTCACTATGGAAAGTATCGAGTTGGTTATGATAGGATTTCGTATGGGTCACGAACTTGAGTTGTTTTAGGAATGTGGGACACATTCCTAAGGTGTTTGAAAGTCTTAAGATTGCTTCTATCTGTGTATAGAAGTGTCCTAAGCAGTTATGAAAAGTTTTGATTCGTGATCGGAGTAGGATTGGAGTCCTAGTTTAGATTGGGTTGGCCTAAGGGCTGGTTATATAAGCAAGGGAGGCCAGAGCTCGTGGTAGACGACTTTGGGGCTGTTCCTCTTGTGTTCTATTGAATAAAATTCGTAGTTTGAAGGAACTTTTGTGCCTTGTTCATCTGACTTGTTCCAGACAAGTTTTACTCGTCGAGTTTCTGGACAGCACAACCTTTCATCGGTGGTTTTATCATAACTCGAGTTTTACAGATCCAATTGACGTGATTCTTCTTGGGTTGTCTTCACAACTTGATTATCTATCATTTATAAAAATTTGACGGTCATTGGATTTGTGGTTT
This sequence comes from Tuctoria greenei, assembly GCA_036927565.1. Taxonomy (NCBI): domain Eukaryota; kingdom Viridiplantae; phylum Streptophyta; class Magnoliopsida; order Poales; family Poaceae; genus Tuctoria; species Tuctoria greenei. Next base: position 119,081,585 of record JAYESD010000003.1, on the reverse strand, counting down.
CTGATCTACACGATTTTCTTTGAAGCGTTCCAGAACTGTTTTTCTTGGGTAGGACAGAATGACCTTTGTTCGAGCTTTCGATCATAACTTGAGTTTCTCTCGACGGATTTGAGTGATTCTTCTTGTGTTTTCTTCGTGACTTGATTCTCTCTGATTTATATCAGTTTTGTCATGGTGAAACACGTTTAAATTAGTATCACACATGATTTCTTTAACATATCATTTTTCTGCCGAAGGGGTTGGGATTTAATTGTTTCCGCTGCGTAAGATTTTTTAAATCTACCATTCACCCCCCCTCTGGTAGCTTTTCACGTGCTCTTCGATCCTAAAATTGGTATCAAAGCTACAGGGTTCTAATATTTGTGATTTGCATGTGTTTTGACTAATGATCATGAAGAAATACTCTGCCAAACCTTGTGTGTTTGTTGGTATTGATTTTCTGGTTTGGAAGACACGCATGGAGGCTTTCATCCATGCGCAAGGCTTCACAATATGGGAGAAGGTGTACAAGCCTTATGAAGTGCCTTCAAATGATCAAGTTACAGCTACAAATCTGAGAGATTTCAACAACAACAACAAGGCTTGAAACTTGATCATACAAGTATTAACTCAAAGCAAGTTCGACCGCGTTGCACATCTCCGATTGGCATACGATGTATGGAGAGCACTTTGTGACTATCACAAAGGATCCAACACGATCAAGGAGGTAAAGCAAGACATGTTCAAGAAAGAATACATGCGCTTCGAGATGCAACCCGGTGAGTCTATTGATGATCTCTTTGCTCGCTTTAACAAAATTCTCAATAACTTGCGTAGTGTCAACGTTCCGATGCTGAGAATGCTAGGCAACTTCTTAGTGCATTAGACATGTCAATCTGGGAGATGAAAGTTACATATATTCGTGAATCTACTGTCATGAGTACACCTAATTTAGATGTGCTTTACTCTAAACTCAAAACTCGTGAAATTGACATCTTATCACGTAAGAACCCAAATAAGTCTATTGCATTTGTCTCACAACGTGATATGCCTAGCTCCGGCCAATCATCATCTTGCAATACTCTTGCTTTGTTGTCCTCACTAACCCTGGAGCAGATTGAGGAATTTCCAGAAGAGGATTTGGCACTCATCTCTACTAGATTCTCAAAAGCATTGCAAAATGTGAGAACTAGAAGGAGAGGAAGCTCCGGACCTCAACGCTATTTTGAATGTGCTAAGACAAGACACTTTCGTACAGAATGCCCTAACCTTTCAGGTCCTACTACCCATGAAGAAAAATAGAACAAGGTCAAGACCACCTCTGGAAATCCCAACAAGAAAAAGAAGGGTACCATAGGACGCAACATGATTAACAGCTTCAGCACCGCATTTCAAGAACTCAGTTTCTAGTGATGTAGACTTTAAAAGTGATGAAGATGATGACGATCTGGCCAACTTATGCTTCAGGACGGGCAAAACAAGATCGAGATCAAGTCAAGAGGATGCAAAACACAACAGTGATGATGCTGGGATATGTTCTACCTGTAATGAAATGTGTGATGCTATTTCTCGTGCAACTATTATTGTCAAGAAAAAGGACAAAAAGCTTAGGGATAATGCTGCTAAAATTGAATCACTAGAATCTGAAATCAACCATTTAAAATCATTGATTCCTAGTGATGATGCATGTCCCTCATGTGACTTAATCTATGAACAATTGTCTACATTAAGAAGTGCACACATCTCCACTCTAGATAGACTTGATGAAGAAATTAAAAAGAACTAAAAGTTGTTAGATTTTAATGTTAAAAACTTAAAAGATGCTTCTTGTTCTACAGATGATTTGCATTGCTCTGCATGTGATAATCTTTATAAGAAACTAAAAGATGCAATGAATGAAATTTCCATTCTGAACAATGGTTTACGTTCTCATGAAGTTAAATATTGTTCCAATTGCAAATTAAAAAGAGAAACTTCATGTGAAATGGGAATAAACTTGATGAGAATAAGAACCTAAACTTGCTGCTGAATTCTTCCAAGTCTTGCAATGATAAAACTGGTTTAGGTTTTGATTCTCATGCTCATGATAAGGCACATCCACCTAAAATTTTAAAGTCATTAGGAAGTGGTTTGATTCTTACAGTTCCTAAACAAAAAGAAGTGGTTTTCAAATCTACAGGAGTGCTCTCTAATTTTGTTTCTAATGTTGGTTGCTCATCTAGACATGATTACAAAATTAAGTTTCATTGTACTTATTGTGATAAAGATGGTCATGTCGTAGATTTTTGATATAGACTAGCTAAACAAATTAAAAAGGATAAAATGTCTACTAGATCTCATAACTTTCATGCTAAACCTAAAATTAGAAACATGGAACCTGCTTTAATGAGTCAGAAATTTGAAAAGGTAGCTTCGGAACCTTTTGGCAAGAAATCTACAAAGGCAGCTCCGGTAGTTCCAATAGCTTCGTGAGCTTCCGGACCAACTGTTGTTTTCTCCAGAGCTTCATTTTTTACCTCCGGACCTTCTGCTTTTACCTCCGGAGCTACTGATTTTCACTCTAAACAAGTAACAACTTCTAAAACAATTATTAAAAATAGAAAACCTCAAACTTTGACTCATAAACCTGCTGTTTTATCTCAGCTTTCGCGTGTTTTTCCTGTTGCACGTCATGTGACTCAGTACTGGATACCTAAATGCCTTTTGACTACACCCAGTGTTGAGTCATCGACGTATTGTGCGTCTATGTAGGTTACACATTTGAGAAAGGAGAACATTTGGATTGTGGATTCAGGTTGCTCACGCCACATGATCGGTAACAAAGATTGGTTCTCCTCCCTCTCTTTTGTGTCACGTGTAGAGAATGTTACTTTTGCCGATAATTTTTCAACTCCTATAATTGCTAAGGGTTCGGTAAGAGTAAATGATCACTACACTCTGAAGGATGTGGCACTTGTCAAAAATTTGAAGTACAACTTGCTTTCAATTTCTCAATTGCTTGATGAAAATTTGGAAATAACTTTCACTAAAAATTGCTGCAAAGTTGTAGATTCAAATAGTGAGCTTTTATTTAACATGTCTCGTTTGGAAGAGTTTTTAAAGCTGATTTTGATATGTCTTCCTCTAAGCATAGGTGTCCAGTTGCTAATTATTCAAAGGACTTATATTTTTGACATCGTAGACTTGGTCACGTAGGATTTAATCATCTCGCGCGTGTTAAAACTCTTGATCGCATACGTGGGCTGGCTAAGCTTAAAGGGGACAAAGAAATTGTGTGCTCTTCTTGTAGACATGCTAATATGGTTGCAGGTTCACATACTCCTCTCACAATTATCATGACAATTGAACCGGGTTAACTTTTGCACCTTGACACCGTAGGACCTTCACGCGTTCAATCCTTCAGAGGTAAATGGTATGTGCTTGTAATTGTTGATTAATATTCTAGATATTCTTGGGTTTACTTTATGGCATCTAAGAATGAAGCTTTTAGTCACTTTAGAACTTTATTTATTAGATTATCAATTGATGACCCAGGATCTTTAAAAGCAATTAGGTTTGATAATGGAACTGAATTTAAAAATCAATCTTTTTATCACTTTTGTGCTGAAAATGGAATAGATCATCAATTTTCTTCACCATATGTACCTCAACAAAATGGTGTTGTAGAAAGAAAGAACAGAACTTTAGTGGAGATGGCTAGGACTATGCTTGATGAATACCAAACTCCTAGGAAATTTTGGGCTGATGCGATTGCAACCGCTTGTTATGTCTCAAATCGTGTTTTCTTGCGCGCTAAGCTAGGTAAAACACCATATGAGCTCTGGTTTGGACATAGGCCTAGTGTTACGCACTTTCTGGTCTTTGGTTGCAAATGCTTTGTTATGAAACATGGAAATCTTGATAAATTTGAACCTAGGTCCATTGATGGCATGTTTCTTGGTTATCCATCTCATACTAGAGGCTACCGTGTGCTTTTACTTAACACTAAGAAAATTGTGGAGACTTGTGAAGTTTCTTTTGATGAAGCTAGCTTGGGTACTAGCTCCGTTATTGTAGGACCAGATCCATATCCTTAGGGGGAGGGTATTTTCGAAGAAGAAGAGCTTGTGATACTGCCTGATAGTTCCGAAGCTGACCCGTGTCCAGTTCCGAACATTGAACAAGCTCCAGCTATCACCTATGCTTGTCCTGATCATCCACAAGCCACAAGATCATCAATCTGCAATGAACCCAATGAGGAAGAAGTTTGTGATACATCTGTTCCCCCATGTATCAACAAAGATCATCCCCCACAATAGATTTTTGGAAGCTTGCATGAACGAGTCACACGGTACAGGTATTGCGATCCAAACTCTCATGCTCATTCCTCTTTTGTTGCTTATTCTGAACCCAGAGATATATCACACGCACTCACTATTGAATCTTGGATTATTGCCATGCAAGAAGTGTTAGAAAATTTTGAAAGAAATAATGTTTGGAAACTTGTACCCCCACCTCAAGGTCACACTTTAATTGGAACTAAATGGGTGTTTAAAAATAAACGAATTGATGATGGCGTTGTGGTTAGGAATAAAGCTAGGTTGGTTGCTCAAGGTTTCACTCAAGTTGATGGTCTAGATTTTGATGAAACTTTTGCTCCTGTTGCTAGATTAGAAGCCATAAGAATTTTGTTAGATTTTGCTGCATATAAAGGTTTTAAGCTATATCAAATGGATGTTAAAAGTGCTTTTCTAAATGGCTACATATATGCGGAGGTTTATGTCAAACAACCACCGGGTTTTGAAAATTCAGATTTTCCTAATCATGTTTACAAACTGTCCAAAGCCTTGTACAGTTTCAAACAAGCCCCTAGAGCATGGTATGATAGGTTAAAAACATTCTTACTTGAAAAGGGATTTACCATGGGCAAGGTTGATAAAACTCTTTTTGTGCTTAAGCATGGCAATGACTAATTATTCGTTCAAGTGTATGTGGATGATATCATCTTTGGTTATGCTTCTCATGATCTTGTGTCCAAGTTTTCAGCTATGATGAGTTCAGAATTTGAGATGAGTATGATGGGAGAACTCACGTACTTTTTGGGGCTGCAAATCAAGCAAACCAAGGAGGGTACCTTTGTGCATCAAACGAAGTATACAAAAGACATCCTAAGGCGCTTCAACATAGACAAAAGCAAGCCTCTTCGGATACCAATGGGAGCAGCAACAACACTTGAACTTGATGAAGATGTTGAACTCGTGGATCAAAAAGAATATAGAAGCATGATCGGATCACTTTTGTACCTCACAACATCAAGACCGGATATACAATTCAGCGTATGTCTTTGTGCACGTTTTCAAGCCTCCCCACGTGCTTCACATCGTCAAGCCATCAAAAGGATTTTCAGATACTTACATTGAACTCAAGAATTTGACATTTTCTTCCTTCTTCCTCAACCGTTACTTTGAAAGATTTTTTTGATGCTGATTTTGGAGGTTGTAGGATTGATAGGAAAAGTACTCCCAGTGCTTGTCATTTTCTTGGTGATTCACTTGTTGCTTGGTCCTCTAGAAAACAAAGTTCAGTTGCACAATCCACCGCCGAATCTGAATATGTAGTTGCTGCTAGCGCTTGTTCACAAATTCTTTGGATTGTTCAAACACTTAAGGACTATGGGGTTGATCTATATAGTGTTCCACTGTTTTGTGACAACACTAGTGCTATTTGAATTGCTAAAAACCCCGTGCAACATTCTAGAACTAAGCACATTGACATCAGGTATCACTTTCTCCTTGATAATGTTGAAAAAGGAAACATTGTGCTTCACCATGTAGATACCAAACAATTGGCTGACATTTTTACAAAACCTTTGGATTTCACTGGTTTTTGTTATATTCGTAGTGAAATAGGGATTATGCATCGTCATGGCTTAAATTGAGGGGGAGTTTTGAAACTTGGGAAGTCTATGTGTGAATCTGAACTTAAAATAATATGAGCATAGTATTTCATACATATATGACTTTGTGATTCTTTTTACATGCTGAAATTTCTTACTACATTACTCGTGCTATACATTTTGTAGTATTTGTCATGTCTAGTAATTGGAATAATTACTTACACTAAATCTGGTCATGGTCGAACTTTCTTTCTGTTTTGATGTTGTTGCATGCTCACAAGTGCTTTTAATCATAAAGAATAAATCAAGTAATCAACTCACATGTTGAGATTTTGTGAACAAATATAAGTTGAGAAAAGATCAAGAGAATATGCATGCATCGCACTTCTTCTTTTGAGATGGCTTATCATTACACTTAGGTATGAACTTGGAAGAAGTTGTGTATGACTAAAACCATGTCCTTAAGCTTCTGATTGTCAAATGACATAGGTTTGGCTTGGTTGGTTAAAATAAGGCAGATGCGCATATAATCTCTTGCAAATATCATATGATCTAAATTTGTACTTTCAAAATTAATAAAATGCAGCAACAAGTGTCATGCTTTTAGGTATTGAAAGAGTTAAGTTTGTGAGATCATGACTTGCTTAAATTGAAAATTACATTTGATCTCTAGCATGGCTTACACTATTTTGTGTATCTCATTGATGTGATAGTGTAAGTTACTTGATAGTATGATTTGGATGAACTTTAAGTTATATGTATATGTTATAATATGCTCATAACAATTGAAATTTCTCTCTTTAACCTTGTTGAATACATTGTCAAAGGGGGAGAGATAATGTGCAGGGAGAGATAATATGTGCATGAGAAGAGATTTAATTTTCAAAAAGGGAGAAATTGTTTTCAAAACTTTTTATGTGAATAAGCCAATGTTCGGATTTCAAATGGTGTTGCCAATGCATTCATCAAGCGGGAGATTGTGAGACCTATGTGTGCTGAATACATTGGCTATGGTGATAAAAGTTTTGAATTCTACCAAAACACCTTTATCATCAAGGTCCGACTCTAGCTCCGAGCTTCTGCAAGGTCCGACAATAGGTCCGACATGTTTTTTGGTAGCTCCGGTGAGCTTTGTCTTTAGCTCTGGCATTTCTTTGATAGCTCGGGCATGTCTTTGTTAAGTTCGGATATGTTTTGCTAGGTCTGACTTATGTTTGTTAGCTCTATCATGTTTTTCTAGCTCCGACTTTTGGGATGACTAGTTCCGACTAGTTCTGGTTAGCTCCGGCGCTAGGTTGTACTAGCTTTGGTAAGCTCTGGCACTAGGTTGTACTAGCTTTAGTAAGCTCCAGCTCAAGCTCCGGTTAGCTTTGGCTAAGTTTGGAGCTTGATCGCAATGTTCCTGCTTTTACTGTGAATTATCTCGAATTTGCTTTACATTGTTGGAAAGATTGCTTAGTATTCATTTGCTAAGTTTTTGGTGCGCTTTGGTTGATATGGCTGATATCGTTTTGATATGCTTTGCAACATGCTTATGTGAGGTGCTCACGTAAGGTGTTGTGTTCGGAACTGACTTGAGTCAAGTCGCGGACTTGGGCTCGTACGGATTGGTTGTTTATTCATGTGCAGATGTTGCTTGAGTTCAAGTCATGGCTGGTGATAGGATCCTTTGGACTAGTCTCAGGGAGGAGATGAGGTTCCAACATCCAAATTCTGGAGGAATTGTGGTTGAGCGGGTCAGGAGGTCGCGCGGGATGATTGAATCATGGGCAGTGCATATGAAGGTTACTGTACATCGAAGGAATGTGTTTGCACGTATGCATGCGGTGCATGACGTGGCAACATGGTTCCGAAGATGGTTTATGGATGGGAAGATCTGTTTGGAAGGATCGGATCGTACCGGTTGATGACTTTGGCTGCGGCAGAGTCGGTTATGGCTCGGTATGGAAAGTATCGAGTTGGTTCTGATAGGATTTCGTGTGGGTCATGAATTTGAGTTGTTTTAGGAATGTGGGACACGTTCCTAAGGTGTTTGGAAGTCTTATTTTTGCTTCTAATTGCGTATAGAAGAGTACTAAGCAGTTATGGAAAGTTTCGTTTCGTGATCAGAGTAGGATTGGAGTCCTAGTTGAGATTGGGTTGTCCTAAGGGCATAAGCAAGGGAGGCCAGAGCTCGTGGTAGACGACTTTGGGGCTGTTTCCCTCGTGTTATATTGAATAAAATTTGTAGTTTGAAGGAACTTTTGTGCCTTGTTCGTCCGACTTGTTCCAGACAAGTTTTACTCGTCGAGTTTTTGGACAGCACTACCTTTCGTCGGTGGTTTTATCATAAATCGAGTTTTACAGATCCAATTGACGTGGTTCTTTTTGGGTTGTATTCACAACTTGATTATATATCATTTTTTAAAATTGCACGGTCATTGGATTTGTGGTTTCTGATCTACACGAGTTTCTTTGCAGCGTTCCAGAACTGTTTTTCTCGGGTAGGATAGATTGACCTTTGTTCGAGCTTTCGATCATAACTTGAGTTTCTCTCGACCGATTTGAGTGATTCTTCTTGTGTTTTCTTCGTGACTTGATTCTCTCTGATTTATATCACTTTTATCACGGTGAAACACGTTTAGATTAGTCTCACACATGATTTATTTAATAGATCGTTTTTCTGCCGAAGGGGTTGGGATTTAATTGTTTCCGCGGCGTAAGATTTTCTAAATCTACCATTCACCCCCCTCTCTGGTAGCTTTTCACTTGCTATTCGATCCTACAGCTTGAAATCATGGTGAGTAGCAAAGGAAAGTAATATACGAATTGATTCAAGCCTAGCTACACGAGCAATGGTTTCTTCGAAATCCAAACCTTCGACTTGTGAATACCCTTTGGCCACAAGTCGTGCCTTGTTCCTTATAACCACCCCGTGCTCATCTTGTTTGTTGCGGAACACCCATTTGGAGCCTACAACATTCGCATCAGGCCTCTTCACAAGCTCCCATAATTGATTTCTTTCAAAGTTGTTGAGCTCTTCTTGCATGGCCATCACCCAATCCAGATCTCGTAGTGCTTCTTCAACCTTGTGAGGCTCCAAGGAAGAAACAAAAGAGTAATGTTCACAAAATTTTGCAACAAGAGATCGAGTAGTTACCCCCTTGGAGATGTCTCCGAGTATATTGTCAATGGGATGGTCCTGTTGGACGATTTGATGCACACTTGGGTGAGGCGCTTGAGTTCTTGAGTCATCATCTTGGTCTTCCTCATCCTCATTGTCCCCCCTTGATTGATGCCTCTATTTTCATCTTCTTGGAGCACATCTTGGGAGACTTGATCTTGATCATTTGAGGAGGAGCTTGCTTGATGTGTAGGATGGTCACTTGCATCTAGAGGTTGTTCTTGTGGTCATATATCTCCAAGTGCCATCCTTCCTATCACCACTTGTGGAGCTTCTTCTTGATCTAGCACATGACGATCAACTTGCTCCACTTTGGATCCATTAGTCTCATCAAACACTACGTCATGTGCTACTTCAACAATTCCGGAGGATTTGTTAAAGACACGATGGGCGTAAGTGTTTGAGTCATAACCAGGTAAGAAACCTTCATTGGACTTAGAAGCGAACTTCGAAGTCCTAGGCTTCTTGTTAAGAATGTAGCATTTGCTCCCAAAAACACGAAAGTAGGAAATGTTTGGCTTGTTACCGGTTAGGATCTCATAAGATGTCTTCTTAAGTATGCGGTGAAGATACAACCGGTTTATGGCATGGCAAGCGGCGTTGACCGCTTCCGCCCAAAACCGGTCCGACGTCTTGTACTCATCAAGCATGGATCTTGATGTCTCAATTAAGGTCCTATTCTTCCTCTTGGCCACCCCAATTTGTTGAGGGGAGTAGGGGCCGAGAACTCATGCTTGATGCCTTCCTCATCCAAAAATTCTTCAACTTGAGTGTTCTTGAATTTGGTGCTGTTGTCACTTCTTATGGTCTTGATACTTAAGGAGAACTCATTTTGAGCTCTCTTCAAGTACCTCTTGAGGACACCTTGAGTCTCACTCTTATCATGCAAAAAGAATACCCAAGTGAAACGTGAAAAATCATCAACAATAACAAGACCATATTTGTTACCGCCAATACTTATGTAGGCAATTGGACCGAAGAGATCCATGTGTAGAAGCTCCAAAGGTATTGACGTTGTCATAATGTTCTTGGATGGATGTGGTGCTCCAACTTGTTTTTCGGCTTGGCATGCGCTACATGGTCTATCCTTTTGAAACACAACATTCTTTAAACCACGGATGTGCTCACCCTTAAGGAGTTTTTGCAAATTCCTCATCCCAACATGGGCTAGCCTTCTATGCCACAGCCATCCCATGTTAGTTTTTGCAATTAAGGATGTATCAAGTTGGGCTTTATCCGTGGAGAAATCCACAAGGTAGAGCTTTGCCTTGAGTACACCCTTAAAGGCAATGGAGTCATTGCTTCTCCTTGTGATGGTCACACCCTCATTAGTGAATAAACAATTATAACTTTTGTCACACAGTTGTGATATGGACAAGAGGTTATAATCAAGTTAATAAACATGTAAAACATTTGAAAGAGTGTGATTAGTGGATATAGCAATTTTACCGGTGCAAAGGATTTTTCCTCTGATATTGTCCCCAAAATAGATTCCTTCACTTTAATCTTCATTTAGCTCATACTCCACAAACATCTTCCTCTCTCCGGTCATATGATTTGTGCACCTGCTATCAAGAACCCATTTGGTTCCACCGGAGGAGTATGCCTACAAGAAAGATTTAAGCCTTGGCTTTAGGTACCCAAGTGGTGTTGGGTCCTTTGATGCTAGTCAAGAAGCACTTGGGCACCCACACACAAGGTTTAGGACTCTTGCGGTGTGGCCCAACATACCTAGCATAGGCCTTTCCAAACTTGTTCCTCAATAAAACATATGATGCATCAAAATCATGAAACAATGGATGAGGTTCTTTCTAGGCATTTTGGGTGAAGTAGCAATGTTCTTCTCTTTATTTTTTTATGAGTCTCCTTTGACAAAAACAATCAAGTCTTTGCCATTCTTGGGAGTTTTGGTGTTTTTCCTCATCTCCCTAGAATAACCAAGACCATCCTTGACAAGGGGATGTCTTGTGTTGGTATATGCACTACGTGCATATGCCACCTTCTCCTTGTCAAAGATGTCACCCTTTGGTGCTTGATTAGTTTGTGCCAACTTAAGCTCATCTTTAAGCTTTATTATCAAGTTTGAGCATTTACAAGGTTGAGATGCTTCAGATTTAATATTTGTGGAAGATAAGCTTGTAGAGGAAGAAGGTGCATTGACCTTGAGAGACTTCACTTGTGTCTCAAGGATCTTGTTAGCTTTTGTCAAACTAACAAGTTCATCCTTGAGCACAATTGTTGTGTTCTCAAGGTTTGAGCAAGTTTCCTTGCTTAAAGCGAGTTCACGCTCAAGTGCCTTGCTTCTTTCCTTTTCAAGCTCCAAGAGCTCCTCAATCTCTTGACATCTCTTCTTTTGTTGGATGAGCATGTCCTCTTGACGTTTGATGACCTCTTCCTTCTCAAATATTTCCTCCGTCAACAATCTCAATCTTTTCAAGGTACTTTTAAGCATATGTTCATTTTCACTACTACTAGAAAAATCATCATGAGAATAAATTGAAGAAGGGGATTTAGATTTAACCTTCTTTCTTCCCTCCTTGTCCATGAGACACGTTGGCCTTGAAGTCTCCAAGTTAGGGAAGAGCTAGTTTTCCTTAGTTGTCTTCTTCATAGCAATGGTTGATATCTTCTATTCTTCATCGGAGGAGGATTCCTCATTGGAATCCCACTCGTTTCTGAGGTGGGCATGTCTAGTTTGCTTCTTCTTCTTGAAGTACTTTTTCTCTTTGGACTTGCCCTCCTTCTTCTTCTTGTTTTCTTCATGTGGACAATCCACAATGAAGTGGCCATACTCCCCACACTTGTAGCAAGCCCTCATTGATCTTGTCATGGGCTTGTCTTTGCTCTGTCTTTCATTTTGGTAGCTCCCCTCCTTCATCTAAACATCCTCTTAAAGTTGTTGATGAAGATAGCCTCTTCCTCATTGGTATCAGGACTCTCTTCATCACTCTCTTCCTTTTCTTGTGACCTTGAGGATGTTGCCTTGAATGCGACATCCCTTTTCTTGGAGGAGGAAATCTTTTGTAGATCGTTGTAGAACATAGCTTCTTGTTCCATCATCTCATGGTTGATGATCCTCCCTAGCACTTCTTCAGGGGTCATCTTGTGAAACTACGGACTTTCACGAATTAGTGAGAAAAGAGTGACATTTCGAGGCATGAATGCCCGAATCATCCTTTTTACCACCTCATAGTCGGTCCACCAGGTGCTTCCATAAGACCGACTGTTGTTGATAAGAGTCTTGAGGCGGTCGTACATGTCTTGTGGAGACTCACCATCCATGATGGTAAACCTCCCAAGCTCTCATTCGATCATCTCGATCTTCGCCTCCCTAATGATGCAGTTTCCTTCATGCGCCGTCTTAAGGGTATCCCATATCTCCTTGGCAACCTCTAGCCCTTCAACGCGGTTGAACTTCTCTTGAGTCAATCAGGAGGTAATCACTCCAACGGCTTCAGCATTGCGATGGAGAAGAACGGCTTGTTTCGGAGTGATGTCTTCCTCATTCTTCGAATGATGAACACCTGTCATAATAATTTGCCACAAGCTATGGTTTAAGGATATGAGGTGCATCTTTATATTATGCTTCCACATAGAGTAATCATTTCCATCAAACTGAGGAGGTTTGCCAATGGGAATAGATGAATAATGATTGCTCGTGGTAAGCTGCTCATAATTATAAGGATACCGAAAGTAGTCTTGTGAACTACTCCCATTGTCGACATTGGTCAGAGCAATTGGCTTGATCTTCTTCTTGGGCACATTGAGCTTCTCACGAAGCAGTGCTTGAGCATCCGAACTTCTTCGTCGTCGTTTGGATCATCTTGAAAAACATCAACGCTCTTCGTCTTGGTGTCATCCACGACCACAAGAACTTCGTTGTCACCCCTTCCGACCATTTCTTCTCCGAGTTGTTAGACTATTTTGGAGAAGCCTACTATGATATCAATTGAATGTCGCCTAGAGGGGGGTGAATAGGCAATAATACCTGAAATGACTTAATCAAATGGGATTAAACTCTTATGGCTGGACTAGTCTGGACAGGGTCGGACTAGTCCGCTCAGCATAGGGTAAAAACCTAAATACTTGGTTTCTACAAGTTATTTGGGGAATTTGAGTTCACCAAAGTGACAAACAATATGTGGTAAACTAGTACAATTCAGATTGTGAAGTTAAAGCACTTAGATCACATGATTTTGACAAAGATCAAAAGTGAAAGGCAATATGAAAAATAAGAACCGTAATAGCAATACTAGTGATCACAAAAGGTAAAAGACAAGTGAGACAAGATTTATCCCGTGGTTCAGCTCTACGAAGAAGCCCACATCCACGTTGAGAAGTCCACGCAAGGACCGGGTCTCACTTGACCCTTCTCTCACCAAGCAACCATGATGGCCGGCTTGGTTTCCACTATATCAATGGGTAATCACCAAATTTAATGGGGCTACTCACAAGTTGAGGCCCCCACAAATCAATACAATTATGAGCACACGAAGATCAACTCACACAAGCCATAAAACATAATCACAAAGTGCAAAGAGATCAAATCGAGAGCCCAAGTGCGATGATCTTCTTTCACTCTCCTCTCCAAACCCTAATCTCTTCAAGATTTGGTCTTAGAGGGCTAGTAGGACGAGTAGAAGGCATTGGAAGGCTCTTGGTCACTTGTGGCGGCGCTAAGGTTCAAGAATTGTTCAAATGAGGTCAGGGGTCCCCTTTTTATAGCGGTCCCGAGCTCCATTTGCTGACCTCGGCAAAAGGGCGGACTAGTCCAGCCACTGGCCCCGGACTAGTCTGGCCCAATGGGATCACTGACCTCTGGTCAGGTCCCAACAACTGCCACACTACGTGACAATCGTCACGCTACCCGCCAAATTTCCAAATTCAAACGGTCACTAAACAACGAACTAGTCCGGTCCAAAAAAGACTAGTCCAAAGTAGGACAGAAGGGTTTAGTTCGGCACAAAACGGACTCATCTGTGTTGGCCCGGACTAGTCCGGCCATAGGGGGCGGACTAGTGCGACCCTCTAGGGTTTCTCTCGGTTAATCTCACTAACTCCCAAACACACTAGTCCGCACCCAAATGGACAAGTCCGAACTTTTCAAGAGAGCTTTGGTCCATCCAAAAATGGACAAGTCCGGTCTTCTGGGACTTAGCTCCAAATTCGCTAAGAAACACTCCAGAGACGTTTGGTCTATTTCAAAATGGACTGGTCTGCCTGGCCGGACTAGTCCAGACTTCACTTTGAGCCCCTTAGAATGATCTCAAGTCACGTGATACATCCACTCTCTCACGTGACACGGCTGATATAAGCTCAACTTCATAGAAACCCTAATTTCTACTCTTGAGCCTTTGACGCCCATTAAGTCCTTTTCCTTTTTGAAGGGTTTATCTCATTTCAACCACTGTATCTGTGCTTAAGATAAGCTGAGCTTGGAAATAATGATGAAGCTTCCTTGAGGCAATAAGAACTGCGTAAAGCAGCTTATGCACCTCAATGTATCGAGTCTTGGCATAATGAATTACTTCAAAGATGAAGTACAATGGGCGCTGGACGGTCTGAACCCTCCCGGAGGTGCCCGGATACTCTTAATTGTCGTCATCAATCATCCAAAACCCACGGGGATGCATAGATGCACTTTCAACGACGGAGCAATTCAGTGTGCCACCAGGACCGTGAAATTGACAATTATAAGGGAGTCAACCTTGAAATTGATGTGTCACAGTAAACATCGAAGTACATAATGTGACGTGTTTAGCAATGTGTTCAACATCCTTGCATTATGTTATGTCTGCCAACGAGTTAAAGCTGAACATCAAAGACCAACTGGATTACTACAGCCATTAAAGATTCTGGAATGGTAATGGGAAGAGCATAACCTATACCACCACAAAGCTAGCAAAATAATATGGAGAATATCGTATGCCGACATGGAGTACCCAAGAAATGAGGTCCAAACACATGGTTCATGCCGACCTGACATGCTGCAGGAAGCTAAGAAACAAGTCCAGATTATTCGTGAAAACTTGAGTGCTGCTCAATCAAGATAAAAAGGTTATGCGGACAATAGGAGAAGGAAACTAGCCTTTGAAGTGGGAGACTTTGTTTACCTCAAGGTGTCACCAATGAGAGGTCGTAAGAGGTTTAATATCAGAGGCAAGCTAGCACCTCGATACATTGGGCCATTCAAGATTTTGAACAAAAGAGGAGAAGTAGTGTATAAGTTGGAGATGCCAACTCATCTCTCAGATGTACATGATGTGTTTCATGTTTTTCAGCTCAAGAAGTGCTTGAGGGTACCGGAAGAGCAAGTGCCAATGAAAGATTTGGAATAAGAGGCAGATTTGACTTATGCCGAGCAACTGGTCAAAATCTTGGAAACCAAGGAGAGAGTCACGAGAAACAAGGTTATTAGATGGTGTAAAGTGCAATGGAAGCATCACATGGAATTAGAGGCAACATGGGAGTTAGAGGATGATCTCAAGAAGGAATTTCCCTATCCTTTGTCTTCCTTGTCGAATCTCGAGGGTGAGATTTGTTTTAAGGGGGGTAGGTTTGTAACACCCTCATTCTCATGCATCATGCATTGCATAAGTTCATATATATGTTTAACATTAATCCACATAAAAAGGAATGATTTTAAAATGAATTAGAAGCAAAACCACACTCAAAAGTTCTCAGAAGTGCGGACTAGTACGGTTTTGGTGCGGACTAGTCCGATTTCTCTCTGACCTCCATCGGACTTGTCTGTTTTTCCTGTGGACTAGTTTTTTTCCTCTCTGTACAGTTTCATACTTGTCCGGTCCATTGCGGACTAGTCTGGTGTTCCAATTCTTTGGAAATTTTGCTAAGTCCCTGGACTTGTCCGGTATTCCAGCGGACTTGTCCGTTTTCCCTCTGACTAAAATCGGACTTTTCCGGTTTTG
Organism: Tuctoria greenei; assembly: GCA_036927565.1. NCBI lineage: Eukaryota > Viridiplantae > Streptophyta > Magnoliopsida > Poales > Poaceae > Tuctoria > Tuctoria greenei. The sequence continues at coordinate 119,065,639 of JAYESD010000003.1, read as the reverse complement.
GCCATATTTGTCTGATTTTCCTCTCAACAAGTTCGGACTTGTCCAATAAAGTCCGGACTAGTCCGTTTTCGCCTCTGTCAATCTTCAAACCAGTCCGGTAAATCGCGATTCCATGTTGATCTTCTGTTCATAACGTGTTTTTGGGGTTTACCTTATGTGGGCCAAAGGACGTTGTGTCTAACTCTTTTTGGAGCCCATGTGGGACCCCACACTAGCCTCCACCCTCCCCAAACTCGAAATCCATCAAACCCTTGCCCTCCACCTCTATATAAACAATCCCACCCCTTGACTTTACATCCTTTTGCCTCAATTGAAAGTCCATAAACCCTAGTTCCCGGAGAGCCACCACCAAGCAGGGAGAAGGAAATCCTGAGCAAGAAGAAGAAGAGGAGGAAATGAAAGATGATCAAGTGATCAAGATCTCCATCGAGTTTTCGTTCTTCATCAACAATTCACCTTCAAGTTCTTCATCAACCTTAGTTCGTTAAGATCCAAGTGTTGCCTCCAAGGCCCTTGATTCATTGGAGTTCTAAACACCTGGTACACCTTCTATTTCCTCTTTATCACATGAATTCAACCAAGTTTCTCCAAATTCTTGTCAATCTGGAAAACCCTAGTTCGCTGTTCTTGCGAAGGGCGGACTAGTCCGGTCCCAAGCGGACTAGTCCGATTTTGCAATCTGTTTCCTGGTGAATTAATTCTAAATTGATTCGAATCAACTCCAAACATGTGTAACTTGTTATTAATCATTGTATATGATTAGAAAACATTAAAAGCAACTCATTAACTAGTTTTGCTTTGCATTTGCGTTAATCATGCATGTCATGACATATTGAGTAATATGCGTGCACTTATTGATTGTGATTCTTGTCTTGTATGTTTATTGCGCGGTTTAGACGGATTTGCACTAGAGTGTGCTGCGGAGGACCTCTAGCACCAGGAGTTTGAAGTCTTTCATCCCAATAAAGCCCAAGAGAAAGGCAAGTGCCCTTGAACATTTGATCCTGTTTTAAAATAAATGTTTTGTTTGCAAACTTGCGTGCCTATGTCAGTTTGATGGAAATCCTATAAAAGGAAGTTTACTAGCTTTGTTTAACCACCCTTGTCACTTGGAATACATGGCAGAGAGTCGGGAAGGGCTTTTTACCTTTTTGCTTCTCTTAATTGATTGGAATAGGAAAACAATTATACTATTTAATTATGTATTAATTATTATGGTTAACATGAACTGGTTAATGTGATATGGTAATCGGTGATCTAAGCAAGCCTGGTATTGTGGATGTGTTGGAATATATGGTGGTTTGCTTTCTTTAGATCTAAGGACCGGTTCATGCGATAATATGCCAGGACAATAGCGCCACCACGAGGCCAAGTATGGGTGCGGCATAGCTTATTAATTAGGGTATTGCTAGTATTGCATGGATCATTTGGTGCACCGAGGAAGGGGAGTCATATTGGGTTTGGATATGGTTGGTGGGACTCCATGGGATCCGAATGGCACAAGAGGGGGCCCTTGGTTGAAGATGTGCTTAGTTGGAGACATCGCCACAGGTGAAACCTTAGTGGGTCCGTACATGCTAGTAGTCCTTTTGTAAAGGCTATTTTGTGACCTTTTGGCCATACACCTATGGTGGTGTGTTGTCATAATGGAAGTTTTCTTTAGTCGCCGACGGGTGATGAAATCACAAACACGTGGGTAAAGTGGTACAAACTCTGCAGAGTATTAAAACTATCATGATAGCCGTGCTCCCGGATATGAGCACCTGGATGACCTACATGATTAGAGGGATTCTGGTTATGGGATGATTTGGTACTAGTTATGGGATGATTGGTATTGGTTACGGAATGGTACGATGGTTTCTGATAATGGATATAGTCAAGGGTAATGAGAAATCTGGTATATGGATCATGGTAATGGAATATGGACTGGCATTATGATAACTACATGGTTTATGATGGGTTTACTTCACATACATATAATATATTACTTTAAAATGTTTTAATGTACTTTTCAGCACTTAGCCTTTGTTATATTCGTCATTTGAATCAACTACATGTCATACTTTTCACACTTGCTGAGTACATTATGTACTCACCCTTGCAATTCCTCCACCAATAGTTGCAGGTCAGAATTGGGAGTATAACGTTGATAATGCAGAGTTCTAGGTTGTGTCCGCCGTCAGCTTGCTGTGGATTGATTGGACCTGCGCCATACACCCTTATGCTTAGCTTCTTAGTTTGCTTATCTAGTTTATTTCCGCTGCATTAGTTCAAACATGTCATTAATATTCATTAGAGCTTGTATTTGAGGATATACTAAATTGCGTAATAAAAAGTGCTTAATTAATCTTGTTCAGTGGTAATTTTTTGGATATCGTTTGTGAATGCACTCATGTATTTGTGTTGAATGACCTGGGCACACATATGCGTTCACTTGGTTCATTTTTGGAACCGGGTGTCACAACGTGTAGAACATCGATGGTGGGCCCCCTGGGGGTTGTCGGAGCTTGGTAGCTTCGATGGCGCCCACTGTCAACGCGTAGAACGTCCATGAAGGGCCCCCTGGAGGTTGTCGGAGCTTGGTAGCCTGAACGGCGCCCACTGTCAACACATGGAAACATCGACGACGGGCCCCCTGGGAGTTGTCAAAGCTTGGTTGGTCTGATGGCGTCCACTTTCAACGCTTGGAAACATCAACGACGGGCCCCCTAGGGGTTGTCAGAGCTTATTAGGTCCAACGGCACCCACTGTCAATGCTTGGAAACGTCGACGGTGGGCCCCCTAGGATTGTTGGAGCTTCCTGGCTTCGACGGTGTCCACAGTCAACATATAATACATCGACGGCGGACCTCCTCTGGGTGATTTCTCCACCATCTTCATATAGATTCGCCATTAATTCTTCACGTCGAAGGCTGGCCCCCAAGGTTGTTTTTGGAGCTTGTTAGCTCCAAGGACGCCCACTTTCAACGTATATAACGTCAATGGCGGGCCCCCTGGGGGTTGTTAGAGCTTAACAGCTCCGGCATCGACCCCCATCGCCATGAGTTTTTCTTTTTTTCTTCCATATTAAAGACAAGAAAAACAGTAAGATTCGTCCTCTCATCTATAACTTGTTCGCGACTTACTATTCTCATTTGAATTTTAGATCAAAAGCAATTAACATAATAACAAGTATATCGATATAATCTCTTTAGATCCGAATGCCTTCAGGACCCGCCCTACTGAGGCCTGCCGGAGTATAGGTAGAGTGGCGTACTTAGGGTGGTTCACCAGTCTAAGTCCATAGCACACTCCGGACCCGTCATTGGCTTTAGCGTTCAGGTGAGTTGACCATCTAGCAATGCTAAGATCCGAAATAGATCAACAATATAACTTGTATATCATACGAATAACTTGGACTAAATCGCAATTATAATTGCACAACTTCGTTATAGACAAAAAGTAAAAGATAAAAGAAACAAGCCTGTACAATATTAATGCACGTGGAGTCTGTTTTCACACAACAATGTCTTTCATTATAGGTCCGAATTATAGGGGAGACAAGGACACGCTTAGGGTACGGAACCAGGCCAAGTGTGCTATTCATCATGTTCTAACCCAGGGTAGGTAAGCTACACTTAAAGTACAATGACCAAGTTAAGTGTGCTAGAACTGTACAGGCCCTCCGTAGGGGTCCAAATGTTCTCCTTGAGGACCTACCCGACTCGGTTCATAGACTTTATAATTTACATTATGTGTAATTACAGACTCACCTCTGCGAAACTAAGCATAAAATTTACGGAGGTGCTCGATGTTCCATTGATTGGGAAGCGGAGTCCCATCCTCTGTTGCCAAGCGAACGCATTCAGGGCGGGATACTTTGATCACCCGGAAGGGACCTTCCCAGCTGGGGGACAGTTTGTTCATCCCTTCATGAGTTAGTATTCTTTACAGCACCAGATTGCGTTTTTCAAGCTGTCGGTTGCGCACATGCCTTTGGTGATAGCGCCATAGCGCATGGCGAAATCGTGCATTCCGAACAGCTGCTTGGCACCTTCCCTCGTCGACGAGGTCAATGTCTTCGCGCCGGAGCATGTCCTGCATGGCTTCGTCGAAGGTCCGGACCCGGTGTGACCCCATGGTGATCTCCTGATGAAGAACCGCTTCAGCTCCGTACACCTGGAAGAAGGGTGTCTCTCCAGTTGACTGGTTAGGTGTTGTCCTGCTCGCCCATAGTGCTGAAGTAAGCTCCTCTATCCATATGTCTCTATGTTTCTTTAGGCGCTCATGTGTGTGCGTCTTGAGTACTTTCAGCATATCTGCATTTGCTCTCTCGGCTTGACCAGTACTTGTCGGGTGAGCTACTGATGCATAGGTGACTTATATGTTGAGGTCTTCGCAATATTCTTGGAATGCTGCACTTGTGAATTGGGTTCCGTTGTTTGTTATGACTCTGTTCGGAACTCCAAGTATGCAGACTATGCACTTCTAGGGAATGATAGCAAATTGCTTGTTGTTTGTCACAACTAGGGTAGCTTCCAGCCACTTGGTGAACTTATCGATGGCCACATACAGAAATGTGTAACCTCTGACAACTTTTGGGAAAGGTCCCAAAATGTCCATCCCCCACATAGCAAATGGCCATGTAGGAGGTATCATTTGCAGTGGTTGAGCTGGTGTGTGAATTTGTTTCGCTTGAAACTGGCACGCTTCACATTTTTTTACCTACTCGACTGCATCTTGGAGTGTTGTAGGACAGTAAAAGCCATGACGAAAGGCTTTACCAACCAGCGTGCGAGAAGACGCATAGTTCCCACACTTGCCTAGATGGATTTTTGCGAGGATCTCACACCCTTCTTCCCGGGCAATACACCATAATAGAACGCCGTCGGCACCGCGCCGGTAGACATCCCCTTCTACTAATGGGTATCTTTTAGCCAACCTGACGATTTCGTCAACAGAAGCTTCGTCTTTAGGAAGAATGTTGTCTTTCATGTAGCTCTGGATCTCCGAGATCCATACATCGGAGCTAACATGAGCCTCTAGATCTTGCGCGCTGGGTTGTTCGGAGCTTCGTGCAGTGCCTACGAACCTTGGTGGACACCATGGTAATAGGGCCACCGGGACCGCCAGCTTTTGGTTGCTGGCCTCGCACCCTTCACTCAGTTCGTCAGGCTAAGCGGTGGGTCTTGACAATCTCCTGACAAAAACTCCGTCAGGAGCTTGAGCTCTGGTTGAAGCTTTTGTCGAGAGTTCATCAACTTCAGCATTGTTGAGACGCTGAACATGGCAGAGGTTTAGGATGTGGGAAATACATCTGGAGCTTCTGGACTTCGAGGAGGTAAGCAGCGAGTTGTGGATTGTTGCAGCTGCATTTGCCTTTGATTTGTTTGATAATGAGCTACGAATCACCCTTCACTAGAAGCTGGTTGATGTCATATGATAGCGCCACCTTGAGCTCGTAGATGAATGTTTCATACTCCTCTATGTTGTTGGTTGCCTTGAAGTCAAGGTGTACCATGTACTTGACCTTCTCCCCGGTCGATGTGAGGAAAATAATTCTAGCTCCGGTCCCCTGCTTTTGCATTGAGCCATCGAAGTAGAGGGTCCAATGAGGCTCGGTGAAGACCGAGACCTTGGGTTCCAGCTTCTACTCACTGGGACCCACTGGATTTGATGAAGAAGGGGTCCACTCTGCTACGAAGTCAGCCAATGCCTGACTCTTGATAGCATGTCGAGGCAAGAATTCGAGATCGAACTCTGCCAGCTCCACTGCTCACTTTGCAATGTTTCCCGTAGAGATTGGGTTATGCAGTATTGCACATAATGGATAAGAGGTTACCACTGATATCTTGTAGGCCTGGATGTAATGACGAAGCTTCATTGACGCGATGAAAACTGCATAGAGCAGCTTATGCTCTTCTGTGTATCGAGTTTTGGCGTCATGGAGTACTTCGCTGATGAAGTACACCAGTCGATGGACAGTCTAGACCTTCCTAGAAGGCCCAGAGCTTCTTCTTCATCAACCTGGACCCTTCCGGAGGGGTCCAGACCTTCTTCTTGAGCAGTGAGAACTCCCTCGGTTGAGAGAGGTTGATCCTCTGGGGGCTGGGACCCAGACTCGCCTTCAGGTAGCTCAGGACCCTCCCGGAGGGGTCTGGGCTCCTGAATTGTAGGTGGCTCTAGTCTCTCCGTGACCAGCACCATGCTGACAACCTTCGTAGTTGCCGAAATGTAAAGCACAAGAGGCTCATCAGGCTCCTGAGCTACCAAGATTGGTAGTGTGTTGAGGAGCTACTTGAGCTCTTGGAATAACTTTTATGCTTCTTCGGACCAATAAAATGGCCCAAACTTCCTCAATAGCTTGAAGAAGAGAAGTGCTCGTTCTGCCAGTCTTGAGATGAACCGGCTGAGCGCAGCTAGACATCCAGTTTGCTTCTGGGCATCCTTGATGCGGGCTGGGGACCACATGTCTTCAGTAGCCTTGATCTTCACCAGATTTGCCTCAATTCCTCAGTGAGTCACCAAGAATCCAAGGAGCTTCCCGGAGCTAACTCGGAAGACACATTTGTCCGGGTTTAGCTTGGTGTGCGTAATGCATAGCTTGTCGAAGACGGCTTGCAAGTTGTCAAGGAGTGATTCCTTGTTCTTCACCTTCACAATGATGTCATCGACGTATACCTCCACCAAGTCCCTGATGAGCTCTCCAAATGTTTTATGCATGGCTCGCAGAAAAGTTGAAGCAACATTTTTGAGACTGAAAGGCATGGTAGGATAACAATACAACCCGTCTACTGTGATGAAGGCAATATGATCTTCATCTTCCCTAGACATTTGGATCTAATGATATCCAAAGTATGCATCTAGGAAACACAATAGCTCACACGCGGAGGTGGAGTCCACTATCTGATATATTCTAGGTAGTGGAAATGGGTCTTTTAGACATGCCTTATTTAAGGTGGTGTAGTCGATACACATACGAAGCTTCCCGCCGGCCTTTGGCACGACAACTAGGTTTGCAAGCCATCATGGATTATGAACTTCCCAGATGAAACTAGCTTCGAACAACTTCTTGATTTCTTATATGATGAAGTTCTGCTGATCCACTGATTGCTTCTGGGGCTTCTGATGTATTGGTCGTGCATTGGGGTATATCTTCAGACTGTGCTCAATAGCCTCCCTAGGGATCCCAAGCATCTGTGATGGATGCTATGCAAACACGTGAACATTTGCCCAGAGGAAAGTGATGAGCGCGAGTTCCTATTTGTTGTACAGACCTTCTGATATACGGGTGGTCTGGGCAGCATCAAAACCAATTTGGACAGCTTTAACGGGAATGTCGGTGTCGCTGCTTGGTTGCACGCTTGGTGTAGAAGTTGAGCCTCAGTGGCGAGAGCTCGGAGGTTGAGCAGCTTGCTCCTTGCCAGATGCTTCCTCCTGCACTGCTGCAAGCACGTGGAGTTCTTCCAGTGCAGTGACTCCCGTAGTGCGATCCCCGCAAACCCGGAGAACACCTGATGGTGTTGACATCTTCAACACCAAGTAATTGTAGTGAGCTGCAGCTTTAAATCTATACAGGGATGGTTTGCCTAGGATGGCGTTGAAAGGTAGGCTAATGTGAGCCACATCGAAGACCAGCTTCTCGGTCCTGTAGTTCTCTCGAGTCCCGAAGGTCACAGGGAGTGTAATTGATCTAAGAGGAGAGATAGCTCCAGGACCTACTCTGGAGAAGGGACGTGAGGGACGAAGGTCCAAGACTCAGAGCTAGAGCTTCATGAATGCTTCATAACTAAGGAGGTTAAGTGCTGCCCCTCCATCCACCAAGACATGGTAGAGATGGACATTATTGATGGTAGGAGAAACCATCAACTGCAGTTGACCAATTCCGATCATATTCCTTTGGCAGTCTGAAGCATCGAAAGTGATGGGGGTATCCATCAACTTCTGATGAGGTTCAACCTTGGCGTGGGAGCTGTGGCGGCCATCTCCCAATGCATGGTCGTGTGGATGCGATGGGAGGTGATATCCAAGGACCCTCCATATATGGTATGGAGAGTCTTCAACGACAGTGTTGTACACAGCCTTCAGGACCTCATTGGAGTCCTAGAATCCTAGCTCTGGATCAACCGGAGCTTCATCGACCTTCTGCTTTCCTTCTCGCTAGCGGAAAGGAGCTTCTTGTTGGCGCTTGTTGAAGGTCTCAACAAGGTTTTGAACCTCGCGACAATCTTCAATATTGTGAGTGTCCATTTTGTGGATCGGACACCACATCTTTTGAATGCTGACCTCATCATACGATTGTTGAGGACGTTTTTCGGAGCATGGACCGCAGCTACCTGGAGCAGCAACTACAGCGGCAGTAGGCGTGCCGTTCGATGGCTTCTTCTTATCATTGGATCTTTTCTTCTTTGTTCCACTGTCGGAGGCAATGGATTCAGCCTTGGAGGAGTTTTTACCAGCCTCCGGAGCTGGTTTGGAGTGCATCTCTCTGCCCTTTGCAGCCCTAGCACATTTGCCGGCTAGGCTGAAGAGTTCAGTGACGCTACTGACTACTTTTGTCGCCAACTTCTCCAACATCTTCTTGTCTCTAACCCCTGTCAAAATTGGATGACGACAGAAGCATTGGAGATGGAAGGGATTATGTTCCGTACATGAGAAAATCACTGGATGAATGATCGCAGTGACTCTCCCAATTTCTGTTGCACGGTGAACAGATCCAACTTGGTGTAGGGTCGGGTGATGGAGATCCCGAAGTTGGCGATGAATTGGTGACATAGCTCCGCCCAACTGTTGATGGAGTCAAGTGGAAGACTCATGTACCAGGATATGGTTGTCTCAGTTAGAGCCACAGTGAAGTAGTTGGCCATCACAGCCTCATTGCCCCAGCTGCGAGGATGGTGGTGAAGTAGATTTGTAGGAACTCAACGAGGTTGACAGTCCTAACATACTTCTCTGGCAAATGAGGTTGGAACTTCTGTGGCCATTGGACCATGTGCAGGTGCATGGCCAGAGCTGAACAGCCGCCCCATACTCCCAAAGGAGAAGAATTCTCACGTGCAGCTCGCCTCTCACCAGCACGCTCCATGAGGATGCAACCATCCTGCTGCTTGTATCGACGATCAAGCTCCAACCGCAGATCATGGGTTGAGAGTCTCGACGCTGTGTGAGTACAATGTGCCCTGGAGGGTAGTGACATCACTTGCTGGGAGGGTGCAGGCCTCCAGTGTTATGACGCTTGAGGACCAAGTCTTCCAGACAAGGTCCTGTTTCATGAAGGTACCTGCCCAGCAGGGGGCGGATCCTAGTTACTGATGGCATTGGTTGTGGTAGCAACCAGATGCTGCACATTAGTACGCACTGCACCATCGCACTATGAGGTGCTCCGGGTGCAGGTGGACGCTTAAGAAGAGTTTGCGCTGCGTATAGAACGTCTTGGGGTTGTTCATCGATGCAGTGACCAACACAAAGACACCATCTTGCTGTGATGGTGGTGGTGGTGGTGGTGCAACACCTGTCGGGACAACAACGTTTCCGGTGCTGCATGTTGGAGGGATTTTCTCCGGCAGGATGGTCAGCGTGGCCGTTGGGCGATCCAGCGGTAGAATTCACCATCTCGTAATCTCAGGCCCCCTACCTGGCGCGCAAAATGTCGAAGTGTTCGATCAACACTTCTCCTGGTACTACTAAAGCATAGTCCGCATATACTCGTATTCGGTTGGGGCGGGCGTAAGATCATGAACGAGACGATGACAAAAGAGTTTTTACGTGGTTCGTGCTGCCTGAGCATAATACCCTACTTCACGGGGTGGTTGTTGATTGTATGAGTATGTGTCTGCTTGTGTGCATATGAGACTAGTTGTCCTAGCGTATATGGGAGTGTGTTTGTGTCTCTCCCTTTGTACCATGCGGCACAACCCTTTTATAGTCCAAGTACTGGTCGTTACATTGTCAGCCCGGCCCGACATGTGGCCCAGGCAGTCTTTAATTACCTAATACACGATATGTATGTATTAAGCATAATCAACAGTACCAATAACGTGCCTTATTGGCGGTATTAATGGTACTAAGGGTCCTCTAATCGTGTGTCATTAACATGGCATTAATGACACATAATCAGATCTTGTAACGGCTGATTTAACTGCCCCTTGAATGTTCGCACTGTTGCAGATCCGGTAGTCTTCCCGTTGTAGGCTTAGGTCCGGAGGCTCGGCACGTGGTAGCTCCGGAGCTTCCCTTTGTAGGGAGGTAGGTCCCGGAGCTACTATACACTTGGCAGCATCGGAGCTTCTCTCTACTGGGGGTTAGGTCCGGGGCCACTGGACAGGTGGCATGACCGGAGCTTCCCTATACATGGAGTTAGGTCCGGCCTTGCGTTACATGTGGCAGTGCCGCAGCTACCCGAACGAGGGAGGCTAGTCCAGTGTTGCGGGACACATGTAGCCTTCGGAGGTCTTCAACTCGGACAGGTGGAACTCCATGATTTTACATGCCGTATCGTGGGGTACCAGGTACGCAGGGTACCGACAAATACGAATTAACCTATTGGCAAGGACTCACTGATTTTTTTTAAGTTCGATGAGTAAGACTTACCTCCATCCTATTTAGTTCAATGATTTAATGTCCAATTCCGGAGTTGAAGATGTGGACAACTTCTCCATCTTGACATGCCAAAATTAATTTGGCTGTCATTCGGACATGTGGTCCACATGATGACCCTAGCCTCTCCGTCGTCTTGATGAAGACTTGTTGATGTAGTGGCGGCCTCTCCCTCTTGAGGATATTCTTCCATGAGCATGGTGACGGTTGTCCTTCTTTAGGGGTGCCAATTCGACCTTCTTGATATTCCTTAAGGTCAACCCATACTTTGATCATGGATGAAAACTTCCTTGGGCATGATGACATGTGAACTCCACAATCAAACAAGAAACACTTCATCGACAATGTCACTTGTCTTATGTTGCACGGGCTTGGTCGAAGGGTAGGAATCCCAACAAGTGATTGTGGGACATGTTGGATCTTGAATTCTCTTTAAGTTTCTTATCCTTAGCCAAGAGCTTTATGTAAATGTTGTCTTGATTTCTTGCTTGGTCAAGATAGTTCAAGGTAGGCTAGTTGAACTTAAATCCCTTGAAATTCCCAAGCCTCCTTCATTACAAGGGTGATGTTGATTCCACCCTTGACCTCCTTGTGAAAGGTATGCTTTGGAGTAGTTGTTTAAAAGGAAGAATCCTCATGGGTCTTAGGAAGATGATTCCCCAAGTGGCCCACGTTGACATGGATATTCACAAATTATGTGAATATCCATGGCTTGGATCATCCAAACACTTCTCCATTAGCTTGATCTTCATGATACTTCAATGGGAGGTGTAGTTGCTTAGCTAGCATTTGCACCTGGTTAAATGGTGTGCATTACAAGGTAAGGGAACTAGAGCATTCTTCAATCCACCCCTTGGGTGGAGACCATATTCTCATTCATAATGAATGAGAATAGGACTCCTTCCGCTCCAGCACGAATGTGGTTTTGGATTGGTGGAGCCAACCCATGACATGTGTGTTGGATGAAGAGCCAACTATCCACCCCATGATGAAGGCAAACCAAGAAGATTTCTTGGAGCCTCCCTCAAGCTTAGGGATGGATGACCTTTGCTTCTACTGGAAGCTGAAATTCTTCCACGAAAGTCAACGGTGTTGCCTAGCGTACATTCTTGAGGTATGCCTTTAATCTTCTTGCAGTTGAGCACTTGCGCCATCGTTGGCCATCCCCAAAAATTGGTTAGCCAACACTACCCTGTTTTCACACAAAAGGAGAAAACAAACAAGGGTAATCTAGTCTAATAACTATTAAAACCTATAGCTTAATGACAAGTGATAGATATCCTTTACTTCCTTTGCCTTCACTGACAATGGCGCCAGAAACGCTTGTTGACGTTTCTTACGTCACAGATAAAAATCTGCAAACGCACAGAATCTGTCGTGTAGCATTTCACCCAAATATTCCCAAGGTTATCGTATTTACCCCAAAGGAAGGCAATGGAGTAAAGTAGACACGACTCTTATTATAAAGCTATGGGATACAAATCAATTATCAAGACAGGGGTAAGTTGATAATACGTGTAGTGTGACACACACCTAATTAATCTATTCTAGAGGGTAGATGGATCCTAATGGAGATTAGACTAAGAGTTGGGGAGTTGCTCCTACATTGCTTCTAATATACATATACATAGACTAGGTGAGATACTAATGAGCATGTTAATGGTGAATACTTATGGTATGTTGTTCAACACATCGGGCAAGGGTTTACCCCTAGCAATATTTCGACGACTCCCGCAAAGAGCCTGTGGCATAGCCGAATGTCGAGGATTACAAAGGAAAGACAGGGTTGTCACAACCTATAGGCTACCTCTTCAATACGTGGGTCTATGAGACATCCAACGTTACTTAACTATCCTAGCACGATGCTAGCATATTAAGTAAATACCTTACGAGCCCGAGACAAGCCATCCTAACGCAATGACTAACCTAAACATCATTGAACCAATGTTGAGATATAGCATAAGTTATTCATATTAACATGATCATATCATAACTTATTAGACTATAGTGTCGGTTTGTAGTGTTTATTATGATAGATTAAGATTGTGCATAATCATAAAGACTACTCCTACCACATACATGGAATACACAATCAAACAAGAAATGCTTCATCCAAGTATATGAAAAAAGAAGACTAAAGATAATATCTTTATTATGCATACAGTCACAAATTCAAGAATGACTTGGGACTAGAGGCTCCTTTCTACAACCTAACCTCCACCAAGGAACTAGGAGAACTAGTGTATACAATAGAATGATGCTCTAGTGGTGTGTGTTGAGTGAGGGGTGAGGGGTCCTATTTATAGATGGAGAAGGGTTGGTTCCCGCCACCAAAAGCGGGCGAATCATTCTTCATTGTTATCAGGGCACCACAGGGAGTCGACACGTGGAAGTTGACCATGTTTCGCTCTAGGAAGTGGTTGGCCGAACCCTCAGTTTGGCCGACCTGGTCTTGGCTTTGTTTGCGGTGTGCTTCCCCCTGGTTACTTCCAAGTGGGTCCCATTGACTGATATGCATGATACGCCGTTAGATGGTCTCGGATACTTCTGTATGTGGGTCATTTGATCCATGTGATGCCATGTGTCAGTGCTTGATTGGCTGAGATGATAATTTATAGGATCCATCCCCTTGCTTCACCTCAATTCAGTATAAAATAGTTGTATGCACCAATATCTCCAAGTACATGTGGAACTACGTTATTTCTAACTATAATATGTGTAAGAAATATTCATTCCTTCGCATAATTGAAGTATATTGATGCCCGAAATTTGTATATAACAACCGTCAAGAGCGCTCTAGCTTCTAAGAGAAATATGTGTCTCTTCTTTTGATCTCCTACTTCTAATCGTGAGCCGCCTCTTGGTGTTGGAGGAGCTCCTCCTTCAACTTCTTAGAAGACTCAAAATGGGCATTTGCTAAATCATTGGTAGACACCGTTTCGTCATAAATCTAATGAGTCTTCTCGTCCAGCACTTCGACGGTAGCTTGTTTGTCATTCAACAGATCGTCTAGGCGATGTAGCCACACCCGCTCACTTGCGAGGCGATACCTCTCATCGGCCAGGCGGGACTGCGTAAGCCTCATCATGAAATTCAAAAGCTTCTGCCACCGCTTTAGAGTCTCCCGTTCTTCCTCTAGAACATTGCGCTTGTGGTCGAAGCCAAATTGCACATAGTGAAGACTTGAGCAGGAATTCTCTATGGAGAGAGACGGAGGGTCGGCTCTGGACATTCCATCGGGTCTACCGACGCCCCACCACATCTAGAATAGTTGTCGGAGCCCATGCCACGAGCATGGACTCCGGCATGCCTTCATCAACAACACCGATATCCATGAGGTCATCCTCCCTCGATGTCAGTAGATGTCCTTGGCGCCTCCGTGGTGTCATCCAGCGGCTCTCGCGTGGCGTCAAATACTGGCTCAACTGCCTCCATGTCATAAAGTGCCAGCTCCCGCACGGTGTCGGTCGCTGGCTCCAACACCGCCAAGCTCCTAGCGAGCAGCTATGGTTTTACCTCAGCATCCATCACCGGCTCCAGGGTTTGCTCTGGCACTATTGCCAGCTCCGGTGCTGGCGCAACTTCTTCTGCCTCGTCCAGCACAACTTAGAAGTATCCACGACATTAACCAGCAAGCCAGCTGGCCTGTTATCTTTGGCCGTGAGGCTAGCCTGGCTTGGTGGTGGCACCCGAGCAACAACTGGCCTCAAAGCTCTAGAAACAAAAGATTCAACAAGAAGCAAGAAATGAAAAAGAAGACAGGTTCCTAATGTTACTTCGTACCTGGGGGTTCGACAGCTCCAGTTGACGAGAAACTTCTTCTGCGGGCTGTCGGAGTCATCTAATCCCACCATCACTGGTGATGCAGATTGCCCAAACTCTGTCCCTAGAGTCTCCTAAGTAGACAGCAGCTTCGCAGCCTCCACGACCTTCAGAGCAGATGCCCCATCTTTTGTTATCGGAGTCACTGTTGATGGATTTCTTCTGGATCCAGTGCCCGTTGTTGGTGCCGGAATTGAAGTTGAAGACTTTCCGGACCTGGTGCCCGTCGTTTGCACAGGGACAGAAGATGACGATTGCCCGGACCCGGTGCTCGCCTTGGGCACTGGGACCAAAGCTGAAGTCACGAGAGTATGACCACCACAAACTTCAAGGTTGGGCAAGGAACCGACGATGACACTTCTTCTGTAAGAACTGGGTTCACGGAGCTAGCATCAACTCCCTCCATCTTCCTCTTCCTGTAGGAGGAATCGGCAAGCTCCTTCCCCTTGCTCCGGCTTGAGTCGGACCTCTACTGCTGACTGGGGGTCGAAGCTTCGGAGATGATAATTCCTCCAGAGGCGTCACCCCTCTAACACACGGTGATGCCTGCGTCATTGAGGGTTGGCATTTCCTTTAGCAGCTGCCTCTTTATCTCTGACACAACAAACACAAACAATAACTTTGATGGAGGCATGAGGTCGTATAAATATATGGAACCACTGTACAACTCCGCCAAACTGAACATTAGAGCCTTCTCATCAAAGTCCATTCCCAGGCCAAACCCAATCCGGTTGAAGTCCATCTCTCCGCTATATGCCCAGGCTGGAAACTCCCTCTACTTAAAAGGAGCCCAGCATCGAGACAAGAAGTCGCAAAGAACCATTAGTGAAGTCAAGCTTCCTTCAGCCAAGTACCGAAACCTCGTGAGCACCGGGTTGAACTCCGCCGATAGGTCCGGAATGATCTCCCAGAAGTCGGTGTCTGTGGTGGGAAGTCTGAATGGCAGCTCCAAGCGATCATGTTGGTTCGTCGCGATTATCACCTATTCACTCTTCCAGGTCTCCTTCTTCCCGAAGGAGAAAGAGTTGATGTACTTGTACGGAGCATTCCGGTGCCTCACAAGTAGTAAGCTCCGATGAGGCCAGTACCTTTCCCAATTAGCCAGAGGCACGCATGGCCTTACGCAGATCCAGATCTCGCACAAGTGGACGAAGATCGCCACTTGAAGGATCAAGTGAGGGCTGAGGTGTTGGAGTTGAAGTCCGTACACCTCCAGCGGCATCAGCAAGGAGGAAACTAGCGGGACCAACCCACCATGGCATACGCCATGAAGAAGACGATGTCATCGCATCTTTCTTCGTAAAGGGAAGGCTCCCGCAGCGTATCGTGTTGTCAATGGAAGGGCTTTGTTAGCCCATTAGCTTTCAGACTCTCATGATGTCCCTCTTGCTCACGAGCTTGGAGGGGAGAAGACCGGGTTCCATTGCTGCGAGTGGAATAGATTGGAAGTACAAGAACAATGCAGAGAAGGTAGCGGAGAGTTCAATGCGCAAGGAAACAAACGTAAGAGTTCCTTTGCTGCGCAACTCTTCCCTTTATTACTCTCTATGACGCTTGAAAGGTAACTGCACATGGACCATGGTTACACGCCGCATAGTTATCTCGTCTTTTAAAAGGGGGCCCGTGTCCACTGTACCAAAAAATTTGCACCAGGTGAACTGTTGCATGATGAGAAGTGGGAAGCCTAACGAAAGGCAGCTTGACAGAGCTACGAAGATTGCGCTGGGAACTGATACAAAATTGTATTGGGAACCAAAGCTCTTCAAGACATGGGATCCGCACGCCGCGTATCACCTGCCAAACCAAGAAGGGTCACATAGCAATGGCAGAGGAATGTGCCATCGTTTCAACCGCCCAAGTTAAAAGTTTAAGCAACAACGAGGGAGGTAATGGTGGCCCCACCTTGGGAATTGAAACCTCTCCCGAGTTGGGCCCGTGGGCCACTGCCGGTACCCTGCGGACTAGGTACCCTCATGTACTAGAAGGAGAAGCATTAAGTCCCACTTTGTAGGAGAGAAGACCTTCGAAGGCCGCTTGTCCCGTAGTGTCGGACCTGCCTCTTTCCTAAGGGTGGATCTAATGTTCACACATGTCTCACGATACCGGACCTGCCTCCCTCCTAAGGGTGGCTTCAGTTCTACCACGTGTCCTACGATGAAGGACCTGCCTTCCTCCTAAGGGTGGCTCTGGTGGTGCCACGTGTCTTGCGATGCTAGACATGCTTCCTTTCTAAGGATGGCTCCGTTGTTGCCACGTGTCCTGCAGCTCCAGACCTGCCTCCCTACTAATGGTGGCTTCGGAGCTGCCACGTATCTGACCCTACCTCTCCAATGGAAAGGACTCCCGGATCTCCAAAGGCGCAGACATTCAAGTGGCTATAAAATCCGGAATAATGATGCACGATGAGTGAGCATTCATGCGTGGTAATGCTGTCATTAAGGCACATTATTACACAATTAAACCACTGTTAAGTGCCTAGATCGTGTACAGGGTGCTTAATAGCCTGGGGCCACTTGTCAGGCCTCAGCCCTGGTGTAACAGCTAGACCTTGGCATATAAAAGGTTTGCGCTGCACGGTCAAAGACAACTCTGACGTCATTCACCTGCATACTGACTCAGGCTCATTAACACTCAAGCATATAATACAAGCCCGTGGAGTAGGGTATTACGCTCGGGCGGCCTGAAAAATGTAAAAATCTATGTGTCACCTCTATTCTTGAGTTCTTCGAGTTACGACCCTCTTAAAAAAGAACCTCCGCAGACTACTTCTTAGTAGGACCGGGTGTAAGGATCGAAATGCCCAAGAGGGGGGTGAATTGGGCTTTCTTTCAATTTTTAAAGCAATTAAGATGAACGACCTCAAGCCCAATTCCCTATGCGATTAAACTATGCAATCAATGTAAATTAAAGTTGCGGAATGAAGATTGCATAAGTGTAAAAAGGGAGAGGGATGCAAACGCTCAAGGGACACGGAGTTTATCCCGTGGTTCGGTAAGATCACAAGGATCTACCTACATCCACGTTGTGGCACCCACCGAAGGGTTTTGCCACTCCCAAGTCACCGAGACAAGGGGGTTCTTCACTATTCTTCTCCGTTCGCCAACCTCGGCAAGGTGGAGCTCAAGCCTTGTACACGTTGGAATCCTCCGGGCTTCCACAATCTTCTTGGCAAGCTCCGGAAGTTGCACACACCAAGGGACACTCCCTTATGGCTCTCACTACACTAGAGACTCCAATCACCAAGAATGGAGGCACCCAAACACTATCTCTAGCTAGTTCTAGCCTATCTCTTGGTGTACAAATGATGAGCAAATGATGTGAAAGTGGTAGCTCTATTGCTTGAATGCTCTAGGATGTGTAGAGTATGTCTGGGCTTCAAGTCGTATCAATTTGACAGGTTGAAGGGGTATAAATAGCCAGCCTCCACGAGATAGCCGTTGGAAAAGAAGGCTGACATCACTTCTCTGCGAACACCGGATGATCCGATGTCTCCCCTTCAGTTAACATCGGTCAAAGCCAAATTAGCTGATGTCACTGTGTCAGATATGACCGTTGTTAGACCGATGTTGATCTGTCTTCTCATCGGATGATCCGGTGGCTCTTCCTCCAGAATTTTGCTTGATCTTGAAGCTCACTGGAGTGATCGACCGATGTGTGTAAGTCTGCACATCGGATGATCCAGTGCTTCACATGGTCCAATGGTATTGCAATCTGTGATGATGGACCGATGTCACTGAGCCACTCACATCGGATGATGCGGTGAGTGCATTTGTCTGAGGTCTTCTTCTTCAGTTGAACAAACTCGACCAATGTAGTCAACTCATAGAACGTCGGTTGATCCGGTGTGTTCAACTTGTTGACTTCGAGTTGTTTTGAGTTGTTCTTTTGGAATTTGAACTTGTGACCTCTTTGACACTTGTTTGAAATGTTGTTTTGATTGTCTTCAAGCATTGAGTGATATCAAGTTAGAGCTTTCACTTCTTGTCTTCATATGATTTGATTTGATCTCATTCGTTGATTTTATATGGGTCTCCAATGTAATTTTGATTTCATTTGATTGAGTGTTATTGAGACCTTGCATTCACAAATTCATTAGTAATATCGAATGGTTGTCATTAATCACCGAAACCGTACCTCATGGGGCCTAGATGCTTTCAATCTCCCCCTTTTTGGTGATTGATGACAACACAATAATTTAAAGCGCAATAATAATGAATTTGATGATAATACTCAAGTATATAAGCAATGAATACAGCATAGGACACATTAAGCTTGTAAAATGCAAAAGAAATTTGTGGGGCGAAAAGCTCAATTGATTAAAATCATAAGCAAATGAGACAAGCGAAAGAGTGCTTAATAAAAATTACAAAAGAGTACTCAAGCACGAATACAAAGGATAAGCACACACACACACTCCCCCTACACTCCCCCTGAGACTACCACTCCCCCTGACTCTTCTACATCTTCTCCCCCTTTGGCATCAAGACACCAAAAAGGGATCAGAACGCCTACAGACCCTGAGAGCTGGGCGCGAGGATGAACTGGGCACCGTCGCAGTCGTCGGAGCTGGAGTCGCCGGTCGTAGGAGCTGCCGGAGCAGCTGGAGCTGGAGGGTCCGCTGCCGGTGCTGGAGGAGAGGAAGCAGGTACTGGAGGTGCCGGTGGAGCTGGAGGAAGTGGAGCGCTCACCACGGACGCCGGCATCTGCTGGAACAAGATCGTCGCCGGCAGTGGTGAGTGAATTTGTGCGCTGGATGCCAGAAGTGGTGACATACTGATTGAAGGTATAGGAGTAGTAGGCACCTGAGCAACACCTGGAGCCAGTCCCAGTCCAGGCTGCTGTGGAGGAAGGGCGATCCCGGTCTGAGTGTAAAGGTTGGTGATCAACCCTAGGATCCCCATCATGGCCTGCTGGGTCTGCTGCTGCTGGTCGAGGGTACGGCGGTGCATCTGATCTACCAGGTTGGTGAACCGGTCCGTATCCTCTCGCCTCTGACGGGCGATCTCCAGCTGGAGCTCCTGCTGTTGCCGCTGCAGCTGTGCCAGGTGAGCAGCCTACTCTGCCCTGGCCTGCTCAGCAGCGAGCCTGTCCTAGCGCTGCTGCTCGATCATCTGCTGGAGAAGAGATGACAGCTCTGACGGCTGTGACACCTGCGCCTCGGACACAGGAGGTGGTGTCGGTGGCGGAGCAGCTGATCCTCCTGCCTCGGCGTCGTGCTGCCTCGGTGAGGGTGGAGGCGGAGGGAAGTACTCCTCGACACTCTCGTCTGTGTCGCTCTCGGACCAGACGTGCTGCAAGTCCTCCCCCTGAGCCTCAGCCTCAGCAAGCCTCTCGTCCTCCTGCTCTAGGTCGGACCAGTCTTCCTCTGACAGACGGGCCCGGACCTGGCGCTCAACTGGATGACCAAGGCGATGGTCTCCAGGAGCAGAGGCACGATAGTGACCAAAGCGAGTCACACTCTCGTCAGCTAGCCGGGCTTGTGCTGCATGTCCCTCAGGCACCACCATAGAGCAAATGTAACTGATCCAGTGCCCGTAGACCATCTGCCTCATCATGCCAATCCCATCCGTGATTACGTCTTCCATCTCGCATAGGAGTATGTCCACGATATCGAAATCCATCCTGTTCATTATGTAGAACAGGAGGGTCTGCTGCAGACTCGTGAACCCCTCCAAGTAACCTGACCTCGGCAGGAGCGTGCGGCGCAAGGCGAGGTGCACAATGCGCGCAGCTGGAGTCAGGAGAGCTGGAACTCTCGGCTGGTCCGGGGAGAACGAGGGGCCAAACAGAGAGCGGATCTCGTCAAGATGTGGTGCTACCCCTCCAGTAAGTGGCCTCCTCGGTGGATCTGCCTGCCCATAGACCTTCTCGTGCACGCAGGTGTCATGCAGGTCCAACTCAAGAATATGCCCCAAAGTCTCCCTCGAGAGGTGGTAGCGCTGACCATTGAACATGAAGGCAATCGACCTCCTGCCCTCTGAGATGTACAGGGTCGCGTAGAAGACACAGACCCACTCTTCCACATAAGCACTTCTCTCATAAGCCAGCAGCTGCACCAGACCTCTGTATCTCTCAAAGAAAGGACGGACCTCAGTCTCCGCTGCCACTGCAAGCTGCCCCCAGTCCAGGTAGTTGTGCTGAAAAAGCTTGTGCCCCCGACGCCTGTAGGTCTCATAGAGAGACGCCTGGGTGACAGTCCAGAAGCGACTGTCCACAAGAGTCTCTCGGGGCTTTGGGAACCACTCCTCAAGCAGCACGTTCCAACGGAGCTTGCGTAGCTGCTTGGCCTTCATCTTCCTGTAGTCCGTCAACTGGACTCCCTCACCGACACGGACAGCCGTGTCCATCTCGTAGATGGCCCTCTCGGCCTCCCTGTCCTCACGACGGTCGGCAGCCGTCGGTCTCGGACGATGAGCAGCCGGGGACTGACCTCCCCGTGTCTGGGCTGAGCGCCGGCGGACAAGCGGCTCGACTGGCTCCTCCTCGATGTCAGAGTTGTCGATCACAGGAGGCTGCTGAGCCTCGCGGATCCTCAGGGATCCCCCACGGCCGCGCTCACGCTCCTCGGCGGCGCGAGCGGCCATTAGAGCCTGCTTCTCATCCTTTGAAAGTTTACGCTTCTTCGCGGCGGGCTCCGCGATCGCTTTTCCCTTTCCTTTGCGGTCACGACCCATCTAGATGAAATGGAGAGGTAGGGTGAGCGACGATGAAAATGAACGACGAGAGAAACGAAGGACGTCGCACGGCACGAAGCAAACCTTAGCGACGATGGAGTTCGGGAGGCACCACGGAGATGATGGAGAGGGGCGGTTTGTGCGTGGGGCGGCTTTGGCGGTGGAGAGAGGCGGCGGCGGCGCTTGGCGGTGGCGCTGCGAGCGGCGGCGGCGCTGGGTGACGGTGCTGCGAGCGGTGGCGGCGCTGGGCGGCGGCGCTGTGGGCGGCGGCGGCCGGGGACGGCGGCGGCGGCTGCCTGTGGGCGGCGGCGGCGGCGTCTGGTGGCTGTGGAGGTGGCGGCGCGGTCGGCTGCGGCGAGAGCACGGGAGAGCGAGGCGTCGGGGAGAGAGAAGACACGGCGGCGCGTGGGTTTAAATAGTGGGACCCAAACCCTAGCCGAAAATTTAACACCGGATGGACCGATGCGAGGTAATATGAACATCGGTCGAATGCAACAGTAAGGATATTCAAGAATTGCTGTTGACATCAGATGGACCGACGTTTAGAGGTTTGGGTCATCGGTCGAATGGCACAGTAAGGGTGTTCAAAAGAGGAATGTTGACACCGGATGATCCGACGTAGGAGGAAGTAAACATCGGTTGAATTGACCACAGCTCCAGAAGAGTGAACATCGGATGGACTGATGTTTTTCGGAATGAACGCGTCGGATCATTTGAAATTCAGACAGAATTGGGCTTTGAAGATTGAACACCTATTGGACCGATGAGGGATTGACATAGGCATCGGATAATCCGATGACAACAGAACGAAAACATCCCATATATGTACTTTGACCAAACAACCAATCGAAGAGAAACACATGTCTTAGGAATTTTTGGGCAACCCCTTACCCCTCAAAAAGCTAATATGCTAATAGCTTGGCTAGGCCTTAATGCAAATGGAACACCAAGAAAAATGGAGGAAAATATCCAAATAAAATGTAAGGCCCATGCTTTGTGGGGTAGAGTATGAAGACTTCTATCTCTTTGAAGCATGATCCTCTAGGCATTAACGTACCTAACATTTTGTTCTTTCCACCTTATATGAGTTGAGATATTGCATTTCAAACAAGTCTCCTTCTCATGAGGTGGGTTCCCCTTTGTGACAATCTACCGTATGCAATGCCAAACAAATTATAGTGCAAGAGATTAAATGAGTGCAAGTTTATATGGCGGGGATCATGCAAGGCATAAAATAAATCTATCTTGCCAAGTTTGAACCTTCCAAAGGCTTCCTCAGGGAAAACTACTTCTAGCTTGCCCCTATCCTTTGGGAGTTAGACAAGACTTATATGATATGCATCCTTACATGAACATGGCAACTTACATGACGTTAGATGCATCTAGCACATTTAATTCTCTTCTAAGTCTAGAAAAAGTTTTCTCAACAAGTGCGGGAAGGGAATGGGGTTTCAAGCAAATCTAACCGCACTTGCATTGTCACAAAGGAGAGGCACACAATCATACAAGCATCCATTTGACATGATATGGGGCCTAGATGCGGAAAGATATAGAAATGAACCAAATATGGAATGGTAATTTGATTTGACAATTCGATTACCGTCCATATCCGCATCGAGCTCCCATTCTCAAGTTTCTTCAAGAGGTCCTTGGTAGATTTTTCTTGATGGTGGAGGTCCCCTCTTGAAGTTGCATCGTGGCCGGTCACGTGTTCTTGATTTTTGGCACCCAAGCTAACTTAGGTCCTTGTATGTGTGATACAAGTGCTTTTGGGACCCAAAGTTGCTTGGGGAGCTTCCCCTTCATGCCCTTAATGTTTTTGCCGATGAACCTTGCCTTCACCTTGCCACCTACTTTACTCAATAGATAGTAGTGATTATCAAAGGTAGATGTGTAGTTAGTAGGCAATTTTGGAGAAGGTCGGTTAGGAAGAGGATACTCCCTTGCAATGTTGGCAATAGGAGCCAACTTCCTTGATGAAGCTTGTTTTGACCTCCGGTGAGGGCACCTTTCCTTTGTTGGGCACCGGGAAGGATCCAAGTCCTCTCTTGTTGAAGCCCTTTGCTTGATGGAAGAGGATTTCTTTATGTTTATCTTCTCCCTTAGATAGTCTTGCTAAGCTTGTGCGGAGACTTTCAATCTCCTCCATCAACTCCTTCTCCCTTGCATTCTCTTTCAAAGGCTAAGACTCATGGAAAGCATTAGTAGCATTTGAAACAATGGGTACCTTGCCATCAATAGTTTCTTTCTCCTTATTTTTTAATTTTAGTTCAATGGCTTCATAAGAGAGATTAAGTGCATGATGCTCTTGAACTAACTCATTGTGCTTATCCGAGAGCGTTTGATGAACTAAGCCAAGCTTATGATTGTCTAGCTCAATTTTAGCCTTATCTTCTTCAATTTGCTTGACATAGGTTTTGAGCGTGTCATGCTCTTTAAGTATGCTTTCATACTTGCCAAGCAAATCAAGGTTAGCATTTTCAAGTTTAGCATGAGCTTGTTCTAGCGCCATGACTTTGTTCTTTTCCCTTTTAATGATGGTGTGATATTCATTAATCAATGAAACTAATTCATCGGGGGAAAGCTCATCATCACTAGAGTCATCACATACCTCAAAGTTACCTTTCGCCATGAGACACATGGGAGGTGGAGGAAGAGGTGAATCATCTTTGTTGGCAATGGCAAGTCCGACCAAGCTTTCTTCTTCTTCTTCATTCTCTTCTTCACTTGACTCTTCATCGGTGATCCATTCATTCCCCTCACACATGAACACCTTTTGAGGTCCTTGTCTCTTCTTTGGAAAATTTTTTGACTTTCTGCCTTTGTCAAATTTCTTCTTTCCAAACGTTCTTGCCTTGGGCTTGACCTCTTCTTCTTCATCCTCGCTATCTTCAAGCTTGCGATGCTTGCTCTTGTGGTTCTCCCTTCTCTTGTCCGGTTTTGGACAATCGTAGGAGATGTGGCCTTGTTCACCACAATTATAGCAAGTCTTGCTACTTTCTTTCTTGGGGAGGAAGGCTCTCTTGTTGGGATCAAAAGTGTATCCCTTCTTGGCAATCTTGGAGTTCAAGCGGGAGAATTTTCTCATCATTGATGCAAGCTCATCATCATCATCATCTTCACTTGATGTTTGCTCTTCTTTGCTTGAACTAGGCTTGATCATTTTCTTTGTTTTCTTGAAAGCCTTGAGAGCAATTGTCCTTGTAGAGGATGAACTCTCCATCATCCCAAGTACACTCATCTCATGAGCGTGTATTTCTCCAATGAGCTCCGAAACTTCAATGTTGTCAAGTGATTCCTTTTGGAGCATGGAGTTGATGATGTTGTACTTAGGCTTGGGAAGGAGCATGAGGATCTTTCGGTTGATAAGTCCCTTGCCAAGAGACGAAATGTCAAGAGCATTAATCTCCTCAATAAGAACATTTAAGCGTTAAAACATTTCATTAACATTTTCATGAGGAAGCATTTTAAATTCATCATATTTTGCTTTAAGCATGTGATATTTAAGTTCTTTAACATGAGAGGAACCCTCATGAATTTCAATTAAGCATGCCCAAATTTCACAAGCTTTTTCTTTACTAGCAATTCTAGCGAATACATCTTGACTAATGCATTCATAGATGGCATTTCTAGCTCTAGCATCCCATTTAATTTGATCACCAATATAATTATGATCTCCAAATCCCGCATGGGTCGCTTCCCAAACTTCGGGAGCAATAGCCTCTAGGTAGGAACGCATGCGTGCTTTCCAATAGGCAAAGTTCTTGCCCTCGAAGATAGGAACCGAACCCCCATTCTTGGCCATTTAAGCTCTCTAGCGGTGAAGCTAGAATGATCCTATGAGCAACCTCGCTCTGATACCAATTGTAAGGATCGAAATGCCCAAGAGGGGGGGTGAATTGGGCTTTCTTTCAATTTTTAAAGCAATTAAGATTAACGACCTCAAGCCCAATTCCCTATGCGATTAAACTATGCAATCAATGTAAATTAAAGTTGCGGAATGAAGATTGCATAAGTGTAAAAAGGGAGAGGGATGCAAACGCTCAAGGGACACGGAGTTTATCCCGTGGTTCGGTAAGATCACAAGGATCTACCTACATCCACGTTGTGGCACCCACCGAAGGGTTTTGCCACTCCCAAGTCACCGAGACAAGGGGGTTCTTCACTATTCTTCTCCGTTCGCCAACCTCGGCAAGGTGGAGCTCAAGCCTTGTACACTTTGGAATCCTCCGGGCTTCCACAATCTTCTTGGCAAGCTCCGGAAGTTGCACACACCAAGGGACACTCCCTTATGGCTCTCACTACACTAGAGACTCCAATCACCAAGAATGGAGGCACCCAAGCACTATCTCTAGCTAGTTCTAGCCTATCTCTTGGTGTACAAATGATGATCAAATGATGTGAAAGTGGTAGCTCTATTGCTTGAATGCTCTAGGATGTGTAGAGTATGTCTGGGCTTCAAGTCGTATCGATTTGACAGGTTGAAGGGGTATAAATAGCCAGCCTCCACGAGATAGCCGTTGGAAAAGAAGGCTGACATCACTTCTCTGCGAACACCGGATGATCCGATGTCTCTCCTTCAGTTAACATCGGTCAAAGCCAAATTAGCTGATGTCACTGTGTCAGATATGACCGTTGTTAGACCGATGTTGATCTGTCTTCTCATCGGATGATCCGGTGGCTCTTCCTCCAGAATTTTGCTTGATCTTGAAGCTCACTGGAGTGATCGACCGATGTGTGTAAGTCTGCACATCGGATGATCCGGTGCTTCACTTGGTCCAATTGTATTGCAATCTGTGATGATGGACCGATGTCACTGAGCCACTCACATCGGATGATCCGGTGAGTGCATTTGTCTGAGGTCTTCTTCTTCAGTTGAACCAACTCGACCGATGTAGTCAACTCATAGAACGTAGGTTGATCCGGTGTGTTCAACTTGTTGACTTCGAGTTGTTTTGAGTTGTTCTTTTGGAATTTGAACTTGTGACCTCTTTGACACTTGTTTGAAATGTTGTTTTGATTGTCTTCAAGCATTGAGTGATATCAAGTTAGAGCTTTCACTTCTTGTCTTCATATGATTTGATTTGATCTCATTCGTTGATTTTATATGGGTCTCCAATGTAATTTTGATTTCATTTGATTGAGTGTTATTGAGACCTTGCATTCACAAATTCATTAGTAATATCGAATGGTTGTCATTAATCACCGAAACCGTACCTCATGGGGCCTAGATGCTTTCACCGGGGGAAGTGTCGATCGCACACATCGACAACAGCACTCTTCGTGCGCTTACGGAACTCATCTTGCTTTGACTTAGGTCAGCCTAGTACCAACTGCATGACTAGCAATTGTTGCTAGGATGAACCGTAGACATTAAGAATTACCAACAAGCATTTCTGACGCCATTGTCAGGGAAGGCACAAAAGCTTTGCATGACCATATGGCAGAAAATACTCTAATAGATTTTTAGTTAGATAACTTCGCTTTGTTTTCGCATTCTTTGATGTGAAAACAGGGTAGTGTATGATCAGTTTCCATTTATCGGCAAACTACGTTGAATATCTCAAATCACTACTGGGAAGAGTTCGACTTTGTGTCATTCCTCCTCCGGTGATCCTGTCGGCAAGGAAGTCCATCATTTCCACACCATCACTCTATAAGCCAATGGCCTAGAAGACCCTTCGTGAGGTTTTGGCTCCCTCTGCTCACAATGTTCCAACTGGGCACAATGTCAACACGGGAGACGTAAACTTCAAAATCAAGACTGGCCTAATCACTATAGTGTAGGCTAGTCCCTTATGTGGGAAAGCCAACGAGGATGCAAGTGCTCACCTGCAACAATTCCTAGAACTTTTTAGAACTTTCATGATCAAGGATGTCACACCTGATGCCATCCATCTTTGACTGTATCTATTCTTTCTCCTCAAGGGAATGAAGAAGTGGTTTCATGTGAATCGAAGTCCTATAAACACTTGGGAAAAGTTTTCGATGCATTTCTCGCCAAATTCTTCCTGTTGGGCATGACCAATGCTCTACGTAGAAGAATCTCAAGCTTGTAGCATGAGCCCATGGAATCCTTTCTCGAGGCTTACAAAAAGATGCAGGTGTCCATCCTAGCTTGTCCCCACCATGGGCGATTTCTCGGTCTGTAGAAAAACTTTAGATCGTTGCATGGAAAACTTAGACAAGTTCTTACAAAGATGCCAAGAGAAAGACCTAATGCTCAATTGAGGGAAGTGAAATTTCATGGTCTATGAAGGCATTGTTCTTGGACACTTAGTGTCTGGGATATGGATAGTGGTGGACAAAGCAGAAATTGAAGTTATTGAAAAACATCCACCTCCTATCGATGTTAAGGGAATCCGCCACTTTTTAGGTCATGCGGGGTTCTATCGGTGATTCATCAAAGATTTTTCAAAAGTCGCTAGACCCCTTACTAACCTATTAGCTAAGGGAGCTCTCTTTGATTTTTATGATGAATGCCTTAAATAATTTGATAAACTCAAGAAGGCACTCATCTCGGCTCCAATCATTCAACCTCCCGATTGGACGCTACCATTCGAAATCATATGTGATGCTAGTGATATTGCTGTTGGTGTGGTCCTAGGCCAAACCAAAGATAAAAAGTATCATGCAATAACCTATGCTAGCAAAACTCTGACAGTAGCTCAACTCAATTATGCCACAACCGAGAAAGAGCTCTTGACTGTTGTCTTTGCTATCAATAAGTTACGGTCCTATTTGGTTGGAGCCAAGGTCATAGTCTACACAGACTGTAGGATCGAAGAGCACATGAAAAGCTACTAGAGCGGGGGTGAATGGTAGATTTAAAAATCTTATGCAGCGGAAACAATTAAATCCCAACCCCTTCGGCAGAAAAATAATCTGTTAAAGAAATCGTGTGTGAGACTAATCTAAACGTGTTTCATCGGGACAAAAGTGATATATAATAGAGATAATCAAGTCACAAAGAAAAACAAGAAGAAACACTCAAATCCGTCGAGAGAAACTCAAGTTATGATCGAAAGATCGAACAAAAGTCAATCTGTCCAACCCTAGAAAAATAGTTCTGAAATGTTGCAAAGAAACTCGTGTAGATCAGAAACCAAAAATCCAATGACCATGAAATTTTGACAGATAATATATAATCAAGTTTTGAAGACAACCCAAAAAGGATCACGTCAATTGGATCTGTAAAACTCGAGTTATGATAAAACCACCGACGAAAGGTAGATCTGTCCAGAAACTCGACGAGTAAAACTTGTCTGGAACAAGTCGGACGAACCAGGCGCAAAAGTTCCTTCAAACTACGAATTTTATTAAATAGAACACAAGAGGAACAGCCCCAAAGTATTACACCATGATCTCTAGCCTCCCTTCCTTATATAACCAGCCCTTAGGCCAACCCAATCTCAACTAGGACTCTAATCCTACTCAAATCATGAATCGAAACTTTCCATAACTGCTTAGGACTCTTCTATAGGCAGATAGAAGCAATCTTAAGACTTCCAAACACCTTAAGAATGTATCCAACATTCCTAAAACAACTCAAATTCGTGAACCACACTAAATCCTATCATAACCAACTCAAATCTTTCCATATTTGAGTAAACCCGACTCAGTCGCAGCCTGAGTCCATAACCTAGTCGGTTGGACCTTTCCGACCAATTCTTTACGTCCACATCTCTTCATCACGCCTCGGAACCATGTAGCCACGTCCATGCACTCCTTGCACACGTGCAAACATCTTACAATGACGTCCATGATACCTTCATATGCATTGTTCTTGATTCAAACATGTTGTGCAACCTTCCGATCAACTCAACCACAATTCCTCCCGAACTTGGTTGTTGAACCTCATCTTCTCCCTAAGACTAGTTCATTGGATCCTGTCACCAGCCATGTCTTGAACTCGAGCAACACCTGCACATGAATAAACAACCAATCTGTACGAGCCCAAGTCCACGACTTGACTCAATTTAGTTCCGACCACAACACCTTACGTGAGAACATCACATAAGCATGTTGCAAAACCATAGTAAAACGATATCATTCATATCAACCAAAACACACCAAAAACATCACAAATGAATACTAAACAATCTTTCCATCAAGGTAAAGCAAGTTCAAAACATTTCACAGTAAAAGCAAGAACATTGCGATCAAGCTCCGAACCTTGCCAATGTTAAACGGAGCTTGAGCCGGAGCTTACCAAAGCTAGTACAACCTAGCACCGGAGCTTACCAAAGCTAGTACAACCTAGCGCCGGAGCTTACCAAAGCTAGTACAACCAAGCCCCGGAGCTTATCAAAACTAGCAGGACCTAGCACTGGAGCTAACCAAAGCTAGTTGGACCTAGCGCCGGAGCTGACCAAAACTAGTCGGAACTAGTCAACCCAAAAGCCGGAGCTAGAGAAACATGTTGGAGCTTAACAAAGACATGCCGGAGCTATCAAAGACATGCCGGAACTACCCAAAAACATGTCGGATCTAGACAAAGAAAGTTGGACCTATTGTCCAACCTTGCAGAAGCTCAGAGCTAGAGTCGGACCTTGCCAAAAAGATGTTAAGGCAGCATTCAAAACTTTTATTGTCAAAGTCAATGTATTCAGTACAAGCCAATGTATTTAGCACACATAGGTCTCACACAGACCATGCTACCTTGAAGTACTTGCCCACCAAAAAGGATGCTAAACAGAGGCTAATACGGTGGATTCTTCTACTCCAAGAATTTGACATGGAAATCAAGGATAAGAAAGGAGTAGAGGTTTATGTGGCAGATCATTTCTTACGTATGTAAGTCATGCAAACAATGAACATTCCTATCAATGACTTCCTACGAGATGATATGCTTTTCAAGGAGACCGACTCTCACCCTTGGTCTGCGGATATCGTGAATTTCATGGTCACGGGATACGTACCACCAGGAGAAAACAAAAAAAATACTCATCTATGAGAGTCATAGACACCTTTGGGATGACCCATACCTCTATCGAGTATGTGCTGATGGCCTTCTTAGAAGGGTCATCCTATCAATCAAAGGCACAAAGATTATTGAGAAATGCCATGCTAGCCCCTATGGTGGCCATTACAGTGTTTACCTAAACACCGTACCCAGGCAAAGTTCTGGCAGAGTGGATTCTATTGGCCTTATATGTATGAAGACACAAAGGAATTCATTCTCAAATGTTCGAAATGCCAAAAGCATGGTGGAATCTCTGCATGCAATGCGATGCCCGTAACATATGATCTCCAAGTGGAATTATTTGATATGTGGGGTACTGATTTCATGGGACCTTTCCCTAGGTGCTATGGTTGCTAGTACATCCTGGTTGTCGTAGATTATGTATCAAAATGGGTAGAAGCTTTGCCATGCAAAAATGCTGACTCCAAGCAAGCTAGGAAAATGTTCTGTGAGATCATTTTCCCACGCTTTGGCACTGCTCATATGTTCATAAGTAATGGAGGGTCCCATTCCATAGATACCACCTTCTAGAAATTTTCGAGGGAGCTTGGTGTTCAGCATAACATTGCTACTCCATACCACCCACAATCAATTGGTCAAGCAGAAACATCCAATAAGCAAATTAAGAATATTCTGCAAAAGATCGTCTTAGAAATGGGAACGGGGTGGAAGCATAAGCTACCTAACACATTGTGGGCCTACCGTATTGCCTACAAAACCCCCATCGGCATGTCTCTATTCCAACTTGTCTTTGGGAAAACATGTCATCTTTTTGTAGAATTGGAACATAGAGTCTATTGGGCCATCAATCGGTCAAACATGGACCTCCATGATGCTGGAAAACACCGATTGAAACAAATTTCTAAGTTGGAAGAGTGGAGAGATAAGGCATATCACAGCGCCAAAATTTACAAGTAAGAACCAAAATATGGCACGATAAGAGGATCACGCCAAAAGAGTTCAAACATGGAGATAAAATTTTGCTCTTTAACTCTAGGGTTAAACTCTTCGAACATGGCAAGCTAAGAAGTAAATGGGAAGGACCCTTCATTGTAATAGAAACCTCATCCCATGGAGCAATCACACTCCAAGGTGATGATGGCCAACTATTAAAGGTGAATGGGCACCGACTCAAATTATTTCTTGAATCCCCCGAAGAGGAGGCACAAAAGGAAATCAACGCTATAAATCATATTGACTTTCATGCCGTTTAATTAAATTTTGTCTAAAATCCTCACGTCCAACTGATGGGACCATCCAATTAATCATCTATGGGTCCCATTAGGTCGACCCATGAAACCTGGCCCGAGCGGAGCCAGAAAGGGTTCGGTTGAACCCTAGGTTTTGCCGACTTCCCCTTCGCGCTGCCGAGTCTCTATTTTCTCCTGCGGACTCTCCCGACATATCCAAACAAGATTTTTAGTGCTATCATGTCTTTGCTGCTAATTTATTGACGGGAATAGAGAAGGAAACCTTGCACCTCCCAGGAAATATTCATCTCCTGTTCCTTCCATCCAAGTCATGGCCGACAAGAAGATTGTCCCTCATGCCTCCTCTAGCTCAACCTTCAACCTGAGCGGAGACATCGCACCATTATTTAGTGGCCATTATTTAGCGTATTGAAGTTCCACTTTAATTATGTGTTAAATTACTGTTCTTATACATGCATCCTCATATCGATAGATTACACAACAGAGATGTACAAGGAGTGAAACTTGGAGAACGAGGCACAATCATGGACTTCGAGGCGAGCAAAATTACCCGAAGTAGCAGCAAGAAGAAGTGATGAAGGAAATCGACTCAAAACTCCACCACAAGATCGAGACATTGACTTCCTTGACATTAACTTAGTTTGCAACCAAAGGCAAGCTCCGGTTTCATATAATAAGTTTTACAAAGTTTTTCCTTCATATAACTCTAATGATTAGAATTACCATGTGCATTAAGTAAAGGTTATGGATGATACCCCGCTTGTATGACAAGATATCCTTGGGGGTTAGTTTGGTAGATTACGGTAGAAGACAAGTATCAGGAGTTTCTCGCAAGATGTGGTTAGAAGTCGAGAGGTTGGAGCCTACTCGCGAGATGTGGACCAACTAGAGTAGTTAAATTATACCTGCGAGAGGAGTTGAGTGGAAAACTGACGCTCGAGATGTAGTTAGAAGATGAGTGGTTGAATCTACTCGCAAGACTTAGTAAAAGTTGAATAGTCACAAGCTACTCGCGAGAGGTGATATTTGGTTCTAAAATATGAGTGATAGGACTTACTCACAAGAGGTGATCAGAAGTGGAGAGGTTTGAGCCTACTCGCAAGATATGGTTAGAAGTAAAGGGATGGAGCCTACTCGCGAAATAATTTAGAGGTCGGTCAGGAGGTATAGGATGAGGAGTAGTATTGCCTATGTCGATCAAGGACCGCGCCATATGCAGTCCTACTAAGCATGTTTGAATTGTACCAGATGCATGCTGGGTGTCGAGGCATAACCCACCGACTTAGGTTGGTGCCGGGAAGGTAGCACCGGCTCGACATTTGGGTGTCTTATGAATGGTTTTCACATATAGCGTTAACGGGATTGGCCGATCACCTTTTCTGAGCAGGTGTGTGTGGCGTGTCATTCGAGTGTTATTGGTTCGAGTCATCATCCCTCACGGTAGTAGACCGAGTACCACTTTTTCATTGAGACTGACATAGTAAATTAAGAGTAATTGAGCATTATTGAACTTGAAAATTTTGAATTACATTCTTAGGAATAATCATTGTATTGCAACTTATATGGCTTAGAACAAGCACTACTAAAGTTACTTTTCAAAACATTTAACTTGTATAAAGTCAGTGCAACCTTGGATAAGTAACATCATGGATGAAGCCTTTCTTGTTTGATTGTGGAGGTCATGTTGTTGCATGCTCAGGGTGGGGGAGGTCCCACGGG
Source organism: Tuctoria greenei (assembly GCA_036927565.1). Taxonomy (NCBI): domain Eukaryota; kingdom Viridiplantae; phylum Streptophyta; class Magnoliopsida; order Poales; family Poaceae; genus Tuctoria; species Tuctoria greenei. Next base: position 119,032,673 of record JAYESD010000003.1, on the reverse strand, counting down.
CCTCCCAAAGAGCAAACATGAACGGACCATCATGAAAGAACAATTCAGGATATCGGATGATGTACAACGAGAAGACTTGACCAAGCCAAGATAGTTGGCTCACCTTCATTAAGGCGATGGTTTGCTCTCTCACCTTGTATCTTTCTATACCTGATTTTTGACTTGAATTTCATTATGCATGATATCATTAAAATCAACTTATTGGAAACTAAAATTTTGCAATTTCATATATCATATTTTCTTAGAGAATGGAATATGTCTGAAACTCTCTGATTTTCGAGTTTTGGCAAATTAAAAATTTAATTAGGAATTTGGATTAACAATAGGAAGAAATTGTTTTTGTAAAGAAAAATATAAATGTATGCATCTCATCTTGCATCTTGCATTCATCCTCAAGCATTGAAAATTAATTACCAAAATAAATACAGTAAAAATAATTCATTTGCCATAACGAATATGAGATAAAAGAAATAGATGAAACTAAGGATATATATGTATATATATAATTCTTGAATAATATGATGAATTCATGCAAAAAGAATTAGGTAGGATGAAAAGGAATGAATGTAAAAGAATTAGGAATAAAGATGCAAGTAAATAATAAGCGAAGCACCGGATTAGTCCGGAAAATAACGGACTAGTCCAAATATCCTCACTGGACAATAACAGACTTATCCGGACCAATCCTAGATTAGTCCGGTATTCACACACTCTGCACAGACTTCAAAGTTTCCTCACTTTGGACTTGTCTGTTACAATAACAGACTAGTGCGAATTCCCTTACTATACAAACTTCAGACTTCTCCGACATAATACCGGACTTATCTGTTGAATTTTCTGTTCCTGGGACGGACTTGTCTGACGCCAAACCAGACTTGTCCCACCAGCTCTCTGTACGAGTACAGACTAGTCTGTTCCCATGCGGACTTGTGCGGTACTCTAGAGTTTGATTTATTTAACACCTCATCACACTAGGTATACAAAAGTCTACCGCTAATCAGATCACTTGTTGAACAAAGAGCCTTGTTGCACGCCAAAGAAAATAAATAACAAAAGAAATAAATAATTAAAAAGATAGAAAGAAATAATTAATTATTAATTAAGAAAAAATAAATAATTTACAAATAATATGGAAAGAAAAAATAAAGTAAAGAAAAGGAAAACAAGACCCGTGCACTAGGAGCCTTGAGCGCACCACCAAAAATAAAAATAAAAAGGTCAACCGTGGCCAGGCTCCAGGCCACCATGGAGCCGAGTCCCGTCGGGACTACTCCCGTGCGCTCGACCCCGCCATCCATAAAAGCAGCGCGCGGCCAGCTCTGTATTGAGCCCGATCAAAATTTACTCCTGTAGCCCCTGGTCTCTATAAAAAGAGTGCTGCCCACGTAGAAAAAAACATCAGCATCTCTGTTCCCGTGAGCAGCCGCCGGGAAGCAAGGAAAAAGCCCTAGCCGCCATCTAAACCGACGGCAGAAAGGCCAGCTGCCAGGGAAAAGAAGGAAGGGAAGAGAAGGAGAAGAAGGGAGGAAGAAAAGAGAGGAGCTGCCGTTTCCGCCGGAGATCGTTGCAACATTGTCATTTTTCGCGGGAGATTTCTACGTCGCCATCATCTTCTTCGTCAACATGTCATCTCATCTTCTTAGTCTACATCACGCTGCCGATCTTCGATGGTGTTATTACGTCACCATTCTACGACTGTTGGGACTAGTCACTCAAACGACAGGTTTTACATTTAAGACACTACAGGAAACGATGAATAGGGTGTCGGTTTTAATAGATGCATCGGCCCCGACGCATTTAACGCGTGTAAGGGTGTCGGTTTCAGGTAACCGACACCCATAAGTTAGAGGCGTCGGTGTTCTTGAGGAAACCGACACTCATAATAGATGCATCGGCCGGACTGACACATATATTAAATGTGTCGGCCTAATCGACGCTCTTAAATGGGCCCCACACGAGACTCAAAGCGGGCCCGGCTGACTAAGGCTCTAAGAGCGTTGGCCGGGACAAAACTGCACCCTTAAGTGGGCCCGGATCGCTCAGGCACTAAGAACATCGACCAGCGCCGAACCGACGCTCTTAAGAGGGGCCTACACCCTTCGAAACTCTTCACTTCTCGCGCACCTCGACACTTTTCAACTGAGCCCGCGCCCGCCCCGCCCTTCGTCGCCGACGCCAGCCCGCCACCTCGCAGGTGCCCCCGGACGCTGCCCCGTAGCCGGTGCCCCCGCCCGCCGCCCCGTCGCCGGCGCACCTCGCACGCTCCCGCACCCCACCCGTCGCCGGCGCCCCTCGCCTGCGCCCCCGCCCATTGCCGGCGCCCCTCGTCGGCGCCCCCTGCCGGCCGCCCCATCGCTGGCGCCCCTCACCCGCGCCCACGCCCCCGCTCGTCGTCGGCGCCCCTCGCCCCCACCCCCCCGCCCGCCGCCCCATCGTCGGCGTCCCTCGCCCGTTCCCCCAGCCTACCGCCCCCGCCCCCGCCCGCGGCCCCGCTCGCCAGCGCCCCTCGCCCACGCCCGCGCCCCCGTTCACCCCTCATCGGCGCATAAGGTATAATCATGAACTCATATATTTGAACTTTATGTGTGATCTTTGATTGGTGCATTAGTTTGTATATGTGATCTTCTATGTGTGAGCTTATTTCATAGATAATGTGGATATGTAAGATTAATTAATAGTTAATTCTCAAATTATATGCAAATTTACATGTTTAACTTATATATGTGAGCATGATTAATAGTTTCTAAATATGTGAGCATATTATATTTGTGATTAGTGTTAATTCGTTAATATGATTCATATTATGTAGTTGCTAACTCGTGAATGTGATTCATATTCATTATGCTATATGATTTGAATGTGATTAAAAGTTCATATCATGCATGTGATTGCTTCTATTTAGCATTTGCAATATGATGACTAATTATGTGTTTGTAATATAGTAAATATTTTTATAATTATGGTAGCTTTAGAGGATTGTGTGAAAGAGAATTCTAGTTGTGAAGTATGCGTTTAGACGAGCACAGATGCGTACGGCGATAATGAGGACGACTAATTAACCGCGTCTGAACGGTGGATCCGGACTTAGAAATTTCAACTCTGACCAACTTTCCTCTTCTGTCTTGTTCTTTCCTCTCTCGTAAATTATTGAAAAATGAAAATACGGAACGTAACCTATAGAATTTGATTACCCGTTTCGAATCGGCACGTATCACATGCCATTGGCATGTGAGATGCGAAGATTCGGAATTGTCCCTTTTTTCGACACCCTGGGAGTGGATCGAGGGGGGGGGCGTGGCTTGTGACGAGACGCGAGTCTGGATCTGGACGAGATTTCAACGGCATAACCCTGATGTTATCTGCTGCACCATTTTCAGGCGTGCAGTGGAGAACAGCGGGGTTATGCTACCAAAATTTCGTCTAGATCGAGACCACGCATGTCTTCATAAGCACGGCCCACTCGACAACTCTTGGGTGGGTTTAGGACCTATCTACCTAGTTGTAGTGTCCGTCACATAATATAAAAATAAACTAATTATAATGATTTTTCTGCTTTGAAGGTATAAGTTGAAAAATGGGTGACGACCGTAAGGTGATGTATGATGGATGGAGTTCATATGGTGTGTACACTTTGGAATGGGCACAAATGGCAAATGTGTTCGTGAATCAAGCATTTCCTAATGGTGCTCATTTTGTGAAATGTCCGTGTAGCAGGTGCCAGAATCGTCAACGTTTCGAGAGGTCTGAAATGATGTTGCACCTTTGTAAGCACGGAATTATGCCAGACTATCTAGTGTGGCGTGAGCATGGAGAGATGGATCATGCTATTGAGTCAGACGAAAGTGAGAATGAAGATCGTATGGAAGAGATGATGACAAATGTTGGTCGAGAGTACGAAGAGCAGTCACTCCCAGAGGAGGTGAAGAAGTTTTACAGACTTCTTGCCGCCGCGGATGAAAAAGTATATGAGGGCACTAGTGTGACCGTTCTGCAGGTGGTCACACGACTTATGGGGCTGAAGTCTAAGTTCAATTTTGCAAACAATTGCTACAATGGTATCCTGAAGTTGATCAATGATCTCCTTCTGGCAAAACATAAGATGCTGGAAGACATATATCATTCAAAGAAGATTTTGGAAGGTCTGGGCATGAGTTATGAGAAAATTGATGCGTGCAAAAATAATTGCATGTTGTTTTGGAAGGAACACCAAAATGATACTCAATGTATGCATTGCAATGAATCTAGACATGTGAAGGTTTTGAATGATGATGGGGAAATAAGTACAAAGGTACCGGTTAAACAGCTTCGGTACATGCCTATCACGTCCAGACTTAAACGGTTGTTCCTTTCTGAAGAAACTGCGAACCAGATGAGGTGGCATTCAGAAGGGTTACGTGAGAGTTATGACAAAGATATTATGGTACATCCTTCAGATGGCGCGGCATGGCAAGCTCTATACTGTTTCGATCCGAAGTTTGGTAAAGATCCAAGAATTGTGCGTCTTGGATTGTCAACAAATGGTTTCACTCCTTTCAGCACAAGTAACAGTCCATACTCTTGTTGTCCCGTTTTTATACTTCCTTACAATCTCCCTCCCAACATGTGCATGAAAGAAGGATACATATTCCTCGCGGCCATCATTCCTCATCCTAAACATCGTGGGACGAAAATTAATGTGTTTATGCAACTGTTGATTGAGGAGTTGAAAGAGTTATGGCAAGGTGTAAAGGCGTACGACAGTCATAAGAAATGTGAATTTACTTTACGTGCCGCATATCTATGGTCTATACATGATTTGTTGGCATACGACATTTGGGCTGGGTGGTGTGTCCATGGAAAATTGTGTTGCCCCATATGTATGGCTGATACTGATGCCTTCAGGTTGAAGTATGGAAGAAAAGTTAGCTTCTTTGATTTCCATCAACGATTCATTCCTTCAAATCACCCTTACAGGAGTGATACACGATCATTTCGAAAAGGCAAAAGTGTAATAGAAGGACCCCATCGTCGATTGACAAGCGAGCAAAAAATGTCATTGCATGCAAAGCTAAAAGAGTCCGCTGAAGGTGGTTTCGAGGGGTATGGTACAGAACACAACTGGACTCATATTTTTTTCTTTGGGAGCTACCATATGCAAAAGCGTTGCTTTTACCGCACAACATAGATTTGATGCACCAGGAGCGTAATGTCGCTGAAAGCATCATAAGCATGTGTTCTGATTTTACCGGTCAAACTAAAGATAATTTGAGTGCGAGGAAAGACTTAGCTGATATTTGCGATCGTCCTGGGCTTGAGGTTATAACAAATACAAGCAGGAATGAAAGTAGGCCATGAGCTCCATACTGTGTTCGACCAGAAGAAACAAAGCAAATACTTAGTTGGTTGAAAACACTGAAGTTTCAAGACCGCTATGCAGCAAACATAAAACGATGTGTTAATCTCAACACTGGTAAACTGAATGGGTTGAAGAGCCATGATTACCACATTATGATGGAGAGACATATACCGGTAATGTTTCGTGGCTACTTCAAACCTTATTTGTGGAAGATGTTTGCTGAACTTAGCTACTTTTATAGACATATTTGTGCTAAGGAAGTGTCGAAAAAAGATGATGCGACAGTGGGAGAAAGATATTGTTGTGCTTGTATGTAAGATGGAAAAAGTGTTCCCGCTTGGATTCATGAATGTTATGCAACATTTGCTGGTGCATTTACCTTATGAAGCATTGGTAGCAGGTCCTGCACAATTTATGTGGATGTATAGCCAAGAAAGAGAATTGAAGAAACTTAGAGCTACAGTGCGCAACAAAGCAAGAGTTGAGGGTTGTATTGCAGAAGCATTTGCAGCTAAAGAGATTACTAACTTCTCTAGCAAATATTTTTCACGTGCCAACATCGTGAATGCATGTGTCACACGATATCATAATGTAGAAGAGCAATCTACGACTGAGCTTAAGATTTTTCAATGGAAGGGTAAAGGTGTTGGGGCGCCTAATTCTCATTATATTTCAGCACAAGAGAGGAATTACACCATGCATTACATATTTTTCAACATGGAGGAGGTGTTACCTTATTTTGAAATGTTTGACAAGTTGTATTGGAAATCTTCACGAAAACCTACACAAAGTCAATTGGATAAGATGCGTCAGCATGGCATAAAGGGTGGAAAAAGCTTTGTGGACTGGTTCCGTGAACATATAATTTTATATCCGTTTTTCTTTCAATATTAGTTTGCATGTTTATCATAAGATGCTAACTTTGTTTATTTATGTAGTGTATGAAAGATGTCAGCATCTCCGATGACTTGCAACAGATGTTGCATGGTCAATTGAGAGCAACAGAATTTAGCAGGTACGATATCATGGGATATCGTTTTCGGACGGCAAGTTTAGAAGCAAGTCATCCACTTGCCGCCACTACAAATAGTGGAGTAATGATAACTGCCGCAGAGGGTAGTGGAAAAGTGACAGAATACTACGGTGTTGTTAAAAAATTAACAGAGTACACATTTGGCGGTCCAAAAAACACTTTAACTTATGATTTTTGATTGTGAATGGTTTGATCCAACATCGGGCACACGAGATGATGATTTTGGAATGGTGGAGGTCAACCACAAGTCACGATACACAGCCCATAACAACAATGTTGTACTTGCGAATCAAGTGGTACAAGTGTACTATTTAAGTTATCCTCATCCAAGTTTGAAAAATTGGTGGGTTGTGTATACAGTTAACCCTGAAGTGCACCCTCATCGTTATGATGAGTATATAGAGATTCAAGATGATTACGGTATTATCTGTCAAGATGAAGTCGAGGAAGTAGAAGATTTTATGATATCTTCTATGATAGGACTCGCAGAAATTGCTAGTGATACATTAGAGTTGATGTCGGAAGAACAAGCTGGCCCTTCAAGAAAACATGTTCGGCAATCACAAAGAATTATTGAAAAGAAGAAAAGGAATTTGGAAGAACGGGATAGATATGATGAAGAAGAGGAAGAGATGGAGGAGAGTGAAGAGGAAGAGATGGAAAAAGAGATATGTGAATATCTTAATACACGCGTGACAGAAGCAGATTCTGATGGTGATGATTTTTTATTTATATTGTACACATTTTTAGATTTTTAATATTATTGTATACATTCTTTATTTATTATCTAATGTTGTATACTAATCATTTCTATAACAATGTGCACAGATGTTTAAGCTTTTTCCAAGTTTGGGGAAGAAGAAGAGCAAGAAGGGTAGTGGATCTTCGGCCTCCACTCCCAGTTCTACTTCGAGCCAGCCGGACCCGTTTTAGGTACTTGTTTTTTACATACATGTAAATATTAAATTAATTGTCTATTGTTTCTTGCTTCTTTACATATTTCTTTATTTATATTTTCAGGTTACTTCTTATTGTGGGCAGAGGAAGAGGCAGTTTTTGAGTTGTGTGGCAGAGCCAATGTCAAGCGAGCCTGCACGAGGTCCACCACAGGTGACAGATCGCTGCCCCACGTACGAGGAGTTGTACGGGGAGGAACCATAGAATGTCAGGTAGATGTCGGAGCAGGAAGGTGGCTCAGAAGGAGGCTTAGTTGGAGGCTCAGGGCGAGGCTCAGGAGTAGGCTAAGCAGGAGGCTTAGGACAAGTCTCAGGAGGAGGCTCAGATAGTGTTGGGCGGTGGACCTCTTCTGATGGTGGGAAAGAGGGAGATGATGAGGAAGAAGATTAGCCTGAGGATCCTGAGCGAGATGCCAGGATTACAAGAAGGGCCGAGCTGGAAGAGTTAGGACACCCCGATCAATGCCCTTTTAGGTAATATTTTTAATTAACTAACAAGTTCATTATATCTGTTCAAATAACTAATTTTATGTATTTTTATGTATAGGCTGCGGAGGCACCTTTTATGTGGTGTAAGTAAAAGTATAGACGAGCGGACAATTATAAGGCTGAAGGGTACTAGGTGCTGGGTGGAGCTTGGATGGAGTGGAAAGGGGCATCGACGAGTAGTTAACACCGAGTTCGGAAACGCCATCCGGTTTTGCTATCCCGGGATGGTATTAGTAGATGGTCAAAGAATTGCAGCGCATAGTTGGGATCACTATGCGCTTCAAGAGTATGGCGATTCAGGTACATGTCAGGATAAAGTTTGGGAGATTTTATGGGTAAGTTTGTTTTGATTGTTTCCATTACATTAGTTTCCATTACATTACATCCTATTGTTATTTGACATTAATTGCTACTTGTATGCAGGGTAGGTTTCGTGTGGAGGAGGGTGTGAGTCAAGCATATGCTTGTTCAGTTTTCCATAATGCAGCAAAGAGACGTGTCAAGGACTCCTCCTCGAAAGCACGGATCAAGGCTGTGACCGTCTACTACAAGACGGTGAGGTTCCAGCCTATGACAAACAAAGAAGCAACCAAAATTCACCTCACTAAGGAGGAGTACTTGCAAAGTCATTTGGATTGGATTTGTGCGAATATGAAGGCTTGGGAATGGTTATGCGGGTATTGGGGTTCAGCTGAGTTCAAAGATATTTTTGATAGACACCGAAGAAACCGAAAGAGCAAGCCAGGAAAGCATTTCCTTGGGTCGGATGGTTATGTTCGAATGGAACAAAGGATGGTATGAATTCTTATATTCATACTTAGAATCCTTCAATTAATTGCATTTATTAAATTATTGATTTTGATATTGCAGACAGCTGAAACTGGTACGCCTCCTACATTTTTTGAGGTTTATTTTAAGGGGCACAAAGTTCCAGACCCGAATTGCCCGGAGGTGTTATGTGATGAGGCATCAACACAGAAATTTGTACGTATGTTGATTCTTTGTTGCTTTTATCTATCAACTTAATTTATCTTGTATTACATTAATCTGTTAACTAAATGTATCACAACAAAAGTATGTTGAGTGTTTCAAAAAGAATCATGGACCTGATTCAGACTATTTGAGAGAGTCATTGGATGTCGCTGCAACATACGATGCCGGCGGAGGTCTACCGCATGGGAGGTATGTGTCAAGTTAATGCTGATTTATATGTTAATGAATATCGATTCTTCACACTTGTATTTTTTTGTAGACTTGGGTTAGGTGACGGATATGTAGAGCGTGAGGCTTATGCTAGACGATGACCGTCCAATGTTGCTGGTAGTCGATTTCAATCATCTACAGAGGCTGAATTACAAGAAGAACTGAGACGCACAAAGGAGGAGATACAACAACAACAACAAGAGACACAGATGTTGCTGCAACAACAACAGCAACAGACACAGATGTTGTAGCAACAGATGCATTATTTGTATATCTCTCAGGTAACATGTAATTTTCTTATTTGAAAATATTATTCGATTTACAAATGTATCTACTCAAGATATCACAACTAATTTACTTGATACAGTTCATGGGTCAAGGTAGCTCCAGTTCTCAGTTTGGTTCTCGACCAATGCAGCCAACACTACCACAGATTGGCTCCTCACAGGTAAAACTACTTATCTTATTGACTTCAGTTATATAATGCAATATCGTAACTATTTGTGTTGCAGGGTTCCGAGAGTGGTCAATCGTATGTTCCACAACCATACGGATTTATGTCACTGTTGGCTTCTGGATTGCAGCAAAATAATCCAGGTAAACTGTAATTTTCGCATTTGACCACTTTATTTGATTCCAAAATGATTCCAATTATAATCTCACAACTTCAAGCAGTTTTCCCACGGATGCCTTTCCCTCCGGTGCAGACTCACCCATCACAAGGAGATGCAGCGGTATGTATGACATGCATACTTGTTACAATATTTTCATTATAACATCAATTACCATAATATTAAAAAGAAAAGGGAAATAATAGCGGAGAGATGAAGTGAAAAAGTGAACAAGTGAGAGAGCGAGAGAGGCAGAGATAGATAGAGAGAGAGGAATACATATAGAGAAAGGAAGTCATAGATAGAGAGGGAAATAAATATATAGTGGGGGAGAGGAAGAGATAGAGAGAAGAGAAGAGATAGATAGAGAGGGAGCTAGAGAGAAAGAGATAGAGGGAGAGGAGAAGAGATAGTGTAGGAGAGCGAGTGAGGGAGAGAGAGTTAGAGAGAGTGAGAGGAAATACGAGAGTGAGTTTAAGTTTTAGTTCAAACCAATATGCTTCTCCTTTTTAAAGCTATGTTATTAAGTAAGTAGGAGTTAACATGTTACGTTGTTAAGTTTCTATTTCATTCTTTTTATTGCAGGGATCTCATCATGGAACACCTGAAGGTGTCAATGCTTTCTTTAACATTAACGACGGAGGTGCGAGTTGAGGAGATGGGAGTGGAGGACATGCGAGTGGAGGCTCCCACGGCGACAAATGAATTTTGTTTACTCATTTTCGAATTGTTGTGCTTGTATTATGTTGTGCTTGTGTTCGAAATGTTTTATAACATGTGTATGGTGCTATGTTTCATAACTTGTGTATGGTCGTGTGTTTGAAAACTGTTATGCTGTATATATATTGCTGTTGTGTGTAAAATGGAGGCTCCCCATCCGGGGAGGGAGAGAAAATAAACATTTTTTTTAAAAAAATGTGTTATGTGCGTCGGTTTTGTCTAAACCGACGCACATATCTGGCCACTGGGGAGACGGCCACACGGCACATTGTATGCGTTGGCCCCTGAAACTGACACACTTAAGTTCATTATATGCGTCGGTTTCTATTGGACCGACGCACACAGCCGCGCTCGGTGGAGCAGCCACGTGTCCTCTTATGTGCGTCGGTTGGGATGAAACTGACGCATATAACTCACTTCAATGAGTCGGTCGGCCTGGTCGATGCATTTAACTTTAAGTGCGTCGGCCTCTAGAACCCGACACACATAGGCAGTAAATGCGTTGGCCCCGACGCACTTAGTCATTAAAGGCGTCTAAAATCCGTCGTCGGCTAAGTGCGTCGGTTCACCAACGCCTTTAATTTATGTGTGTCAGTTTCTGTAGGCAACCGACGCTCATATGGCTGATGCCCTATCGACAGATTCCTGTAGTGAGATTTTACGACAAGAAATAATCTACCACTCGAACCACATCACGTCCAAACTTATTTCATCGTACCTGGCCATACCACCACCAACTAATCCGGTCTCACGCGTACTAATCCGGTACAGTGCGGACTAGTACGGATCTGAGGCTTGTCCGATCAACTCTCTGTGCCCGAACGGACTTGTCCGACCTCTTTCAGACTAGTCTGGAATTCAAATTTCAGCAACACCTAATTGTCACAAGAACCACTATAATTGACTCAAAACTCACATAAGCACTTGAGAACTAACTGAACTTAATAAGCAAACAAGATAGTGAATTAATAGCATGTATTACAACATAATTACCTCATGCATACACATCATGGCATAATGATTAATATATGTGCATTATACTTATTGCATTGTTGTTGGTATGCATATGTGCTTGATTGCGAGTAGACGGTTCGCTCAAGAGGATACGAAATATTTGAGGACCTTCATATGCAAGACTTTGATTTGATTGAGCATCGAAGTGCAGAATATAAGGTAAGTGTCATTGGCCATTTTGCTCATATTTTTAAATGTTTTATTTGCAAAATTGCATGCTTTTGTCATTTGATGGGAAACCCATGAATAGGTGTTTACTAGACTCGTATGACCATCCTTGTCGGGAATGATATTTCCAGATTTGCTTCACTTGACTTAATTGGGATTGGGATTAACTAAATGACTAAATTATGAACTATTGAACATATAATTTATGTGAATTGATGATAATGACCCTTTAGTAACATGGAACTTTGGGATCTAAGCAAGCCGGTTATGTGGAATGGGTTGGAAGGAATTGGTGGTTTTGCTTCCCTTAGATCTAAGGACCGGTTCTTGGAGCCACCATCAAGGATTTACAGTGTCACCACATGGACAAGTATGGATGTGGCTTAGATGATTAATTAGTGTATTGCCAGTATCGTTCGGATCATATGGAAGGCTCGGGGAATGGGACTCGGTTGGGTTTGCATTAGTGGCGTGACTGTACCGGGATCTGAATGACACAAGAGGGGGCCCTTGGATTGATGTGCTCAGTTGGATACATCACCTCTGGTGAAACCATAGTGGGTCCGTATATGCTGGTAATCACTTTGTAAAGGCTATTTTGTGATCTCTTGGCCACACACCAATAGAAGTGTGAGACGACATAATAGAGGTTCCATAGTCATCGAAAGGTGATCAAATCATAGACTTGTTGGTAAAGTTGTACAACCTCTCCAGAGTGTAAAACTATCATGATAGTTGTGCTCCCAGTTATGAGCAACCTGGACCCTGATATGATTAGAGTTATGGACCTGAATGTTGAATGGTGTTTGTAATTGGAATGGGAATTGTGTTCAGGATATGAGTTTAGTTATGATGAGTTGAATTATGGATGGTTATGGATATATTTGGGATGATTATGGTTAAGTATGTTGAATTCATTGTATTGGATATGTATTGCTGGTACTTGGGTTCTTATGGGATTTGACCTCACATAGTAATCATAAGTTGCATTTTCTAGTTTTTGCAATTACAATGTACCTTTCTGCAGTTAGCCATTTATATCGCCCTTGTTTTTAGCTAATGTCATACTTTCTCACACTTGCTGAGTACGACATGTGCTCACTATTGCTATTCCCACATTAATTCAGTAGCAAGAGATAATTTGGAATGCGCGGGGGACAATGAGAAGTACTAGGCATGCATGCTACGTCAAATTGCCTTTGGAGATGGTGTCTACTAGTGCTTAGTTTTTCCGCTACAATGTTATTAGAGCTTGTATTTGAGACTACTTGTATATTGTAATAAGGTACTATTTATTATACAAAGCATGGTTATTATTAGAATATCGTTTTTGATGAACTCGTGTATGTTAAACATCCTAAGCACACATATGCGTCACACTTGGTTCATTTTCAGAACCGGGTGTCACAAATTGGTATCAGAGCCGTGTTTGACCGTAGGACCCAAGCCTAGATAGAATGGACACCACAGACCATTTAGGACTTCTTCTCTTTCAAAATTTACCTGTCTTTGCACTATTTTGCCTTCCACTACCTATATGTTGTGGGAAAATTTGTGCTTTTACTGCTGCTGCAAATTTATACCTCTTTTTCATCTTTTTGAGCTAATGCACATCCTCTTACCTTATTTTATGGATGCAACATTTAACTCTCTTCCCTCTCTTTTGCTGCTGCACACCTATTGTTTTTCCCTCATCTTGCTGCTATATATCAACACACTCTCCACTAAAGACTTTTCATGCTTACACATGTGACTTGCTCGTGCGCTGGAGTGAATTTTTCCACTTTTTGGCCGCTGCCGCATATTCTTTTCTTGTCTCTGCTTGCTGCTGCAATTTCAGCCACATCATCTCTCTCCTAATGGTTCTTTTGTTCACATTATAGATAGCCATCACTAAACAAATCATTTGTAATCATACGTGAGAGCATCATATTAGGATCTATTGCCACGATTCACTAGTTCGTGGCATTAGCATCTATCACCACGGAACACAATTGTTGCATTAGGAACATTTGCCACGCATCACCAGTTCGTGGCGATAGGATCTATCGCCATGAAACACAATCGTTGCATTAGGATCTGTTGCCACGAAATACTAGTTTGTGGCGTTAGGATCTATCGCCATGGAACACAGTTGTTGCATTAGGAACTTTTGCCACGATTCAACACTTCGAGGCGTTTGGATCTATCGCCACGAAACACAAACACTGCATTAGGAACTTTTGCCACGATTCACCAGTTCGTGGCGATAGGATCTATTGCCACAAAACACTATCATTGTATTAGGATATGTTGCCATGAAATACCGATTGGTGGCGTTAAGATCTATCGACATGGAATATAATCGTTGCATTAGGAACTTTTGCCATGATTCACCAGTTCGTGGCATTAGGATCTATCGCCACGAAACACAAATGTTGCATTAGGAACTTTTGCCATGATTCACCAGTTCGCAGCGTTACGATCTATCGCCACAAAACACAAACGTTGCATTAGGAACTTATGCCACGATTCACCAGATCGTGGCGATAGCATCTATCGCCACGAAACACTATCGTTGTATTAGGATCTGTTGCCACGAAATAAAGGTTGGTGGCATTAAGATCTATCGCCACATAACACAAACTTTGCATTAGGAACTTTTGCCACAATTCACCTGTTCGTGGCATTACAATCTATCGCCATGAAACACAATCGTTGCATTAGGAACTTATGCCAAGATTCACCAGTTCGTGGCGACAGGATCTATCTCCGCAAAACACCATCATTGTATTAGGATCTGTTGCCACGAAATACCGGTTGGAGGCGTTAAGATCTATCGACACGGAATATAATCATCGCATTAGGATCTTTTGCCATGATTCACCAGTTCGTGGTGTTAGGATCTTTCATCACGGAACACAATCGTTGCATTACGAACTTTTGCCACGACTCACCATGATTCAATATGGGCTTGCTTCTAAGCTTGCTGCTAAATAGAATAGCGGCTTCTATCTTTTAAAGAGAAAAATCAAATAGTTCAGGTACAGCTAGCTCACACAGTACTTCTATAAAAAAAATCATCATCTTTGCTGTCCTCCCCCAATATTCGAGGTATAATACCATCATTGATATATGTATCATCATCATCATCTTAGTCGTCGTCATCTTCATTTGAAAGAGCGGAAGCATCACCGGCTGCTCCCTCAATGTCATTCCTATCCCATGCGGTCCTATCCTCATTTATATCAGTAAGTCGTCGATCATCAAAGGTCTCAGCCTCCATCGTCTCAGTAACATTATATTCACTGTCTCCAAGGGGCATGGAAAAAAGGTTTCGTGGCTTCGTTTTAACAACTGTATTCCATTTAGGTTGCTTCACACTTCTAACGTAAAAAACTTGTTCTGCTTGGGTGGCTAGAATGTATGGCTCATAATTAAATTGAGAAATAGTAGTGTGAACATCAATCATTCCGTATCAATCCATTTTGTAGCCTCTGGTTTGGCTTTGACCGGAACGAGGCCGATCAAACCAGCCACATTCAAATAACATAACCTCTTGATTTTTTCAAAATCAACAGAAATCATTTTCTTGATTACTCCATACCACTCATGATCACCATCCCAAACAACAACACCGTCGTTTTGTGTCCGTAAATCTTTTTCCACCTCTGCTGTTCGAAACAAGAAGCCATTTATGAAAGATCAACTAAAAAAGGTGTCCGTCCTCTAGATAATCCATACAAATAATCAGTTACTTTGCCTTCTTCGTGTAATGTCGTAATCTGTACACATTAATTAGTATAAAAGGTGTCATTGATAAACCAACTTCAGAATAGATATTTCTTCAATATTTCATCAAAGTAAAAACTTGCATGTACTTACTCGTTTCTGAAACCAATAAACAAACTCATCTCTATGGTGTTTGTCAACATCACGAGAATGAATCCTTTCAGCTCTTCAAAATGCTCACTAAAAAGGGTACAAAATTAAATTAGCCATCTAAATAAACATGATCCAATATAGTATAGAACATCTGAGTTATACGTACTTGATCCATGGAGCGGCCTTTTCAACATTAGAAATAATATAATGCCTGATGTTATGTAGTTCCACCATTGTAAGTTGGCCCCATTCAAACACTTTTTTAGAACTATCAACTTCTGTAAATATATTAGACTCGAGAGAAGGTTCATTCCTAGCAGCAGCTTCATGACGTTCTGGCCTATTAAGCTTAATGCTAATGTTATCCAAAAACTGACTACAAAAAGTCATACACACTTCCATAATATATCCCTCAGCTATGGAACCCTCCGGGTGAGCTCTGTTACGTACATACCCCTTCAATGTACCAAGGTACCTCTCAATTGGATACATCCATCTGTAAGAAACAGGTCCACCCAAGCGAGCTTCTTCGGCAAGATGGATTGGAAGATGTACCATGATATCAAAGAGAGCAGGAGGAAGCAAAATCTCAAGCTTACAAATTGTTTCAGGAAATTGTTCAATAATCTTATCCAAATCTGATTCTGCCAATTCTTTAGAAAAAATTCTAGAAAAATATTTGCTAAACTCATTTAAATGTTCAACAACCTTTTCAGGCAATATGTCATTTATTGCAATAGGAAGGAGCTTCTGAAATATAATATGGCAGTCATGAGTTTTTAGACCTTACGTGCTGTTATGTCCACACTTCTCTTAATGTTTGAGGCATAACCATCGGGCATCTTCACATCCGCCAAAAACTTGCACAAGGTGGTCTTCTGATCTTTTTGCACAGTATATGATGCTAATGGACAATCATACTTCCCTTTCATACCCATCGGATGTTGCTTTGTCCGTATACCCATTTCTTGCATATCAAAACGATCTTGTAGACTATCTTTTGTTTTACCATCCATATTAAGCAATGTACCCAATATGCTATCACAAATATTTTTCTCAATGTGCATCACATCCAAGTTATGCCTTATTAGCAATGTCTTCTAATACGGGAGCTAAAAAAATATATTTTTCTTCTTCCAACTATGCCACCTATCTTCCTCAGTGCGCTTTATCTTATTATTTGTCTGTCCAAAACTCACTTGATCAAAAGTCTCATATTGTTGTACTTCGTGACCAGAGAGTGATGTTGGAGCCTCTCTATTCTCTATCTTGTTGTTGAAAGAAGCTTTGTCCCGGCGCCACCAGTGATCCTGAGGTAGGAAACGACGATGACCCGTGTAGCAGTACTTTTGTCTCTATTTCAACCACAAGGCGTCAGTGTTTACATGGAAGTATGGACATGCTAGCCTACCTTTTGTGCCCCATCCACATAGCATTGCATATGCTGGAAAATCATTTATTGTCCATAATATAGAAGCTCGCATGAGAAAGTCTCTTTCTTTGAACTGTCGTATGTTTTAACACCATCAGACCATAATTTTAGTAGCTCATTAATTAAAGGCTGCAGATACACATCAATTTTGTTTCCATGTGACTTTGGCCAAGGAATTATCATTGACTTCAACTAATAAGGCTGCTTCATACACAACCAAGGTGGTAGATTATAAGGGATTAGAATCACAGACCATGTACTGTAAGAAACATTCATTACTCCAAAAGAATTGAAACCATCAGATGGTAGCCCAAGTCTTATGTTGCGAGGATCAGATGAGAAATTTGGGTGAATGCTATCAAAATGCTTCCATGCTTTCGATCTGCAGGATGGCGTAATATTCCATCATCAATATGTTCTTCTTTGTGCCAGTGCATGTTTGATGCCGTTGATTCTACGATATAAAACCTTTGAAGATGGGGAATAAGAGGGAAGTATCGTAGAATCTTGCGTGCTACAAACATCATGGCTTTTCCACAAGGTAAAGCCTCTCTTGCATCCCCACTAGTACTATTTTTCCATCTTAATTCACCACATTTTGGGCATCGATTCAGCAGAGAATAGTTCTTCCGGAATAACACACAGTCATTGACACATGCATCGATCTTTTTGTAGCTCAGCTCGAGGTCACGAAAAACCTTCTGAACTTTATCAGATGTGTTAGGAATGCAATGACCCTCTAGAAGCACATATGAGAATAGTTCAAGGATCAACTCACACACTTTTTTGCTCAAACCAGTTAAACACTTTATCTGTTACAACCTGACAATGAAGGATAATTGGGTCACCTTCTCACAACCTTGATACAACTCCTTTTTGGCATCATTTAATAAGTCATAGAATGCCTTTGCACACCCAGTTGGCTCCTGCTGGTTTATAGAATTTTCTGGATCATGAACATCTGTTGAAGTACCACCATGATCAGTGCCTCTAAGTAGACTGGACAACATATTTTCCATAGCAGCATCATCATAAATTATCTCCTCATTATCTGCTGATTGCTCAGCAATATTTTTCTCAACTCATTTTTCTCCATGGTGTACCCAACAAGTATAATCAAATGACATCCCATTACGAAGCAAGTGAAGATGAACTTCCTTGCGTGTCCCGTGGCACATATTACAACATTTCGTGCAAGGACAAGGCTTAGTTTCTTCTTCAGGAGTGCTCTGCAATGCTAAATTTAGAAATGACTTCATTCCATCCTGTCACTCTTTTGTACGCCTGTCTTTTCCCATTCATGTCTTATGTTCTGACATCACTTCCTACAATTCAATCAGCGTATCTGTAAGAGGATTGAACTACAATAACATTATGTGAGCAATTTTACCTACCACTGTTGCTCCTCCAGGTGCGGCGGCCAGCGGATGCTCCTCCACGCCGGTGGACAACGAATGCACTTCAAAGAGCGTGGCGGCCGGCGGATGCTCCTCCAAGAGTGTGGCCGCTGGCGGATGCTCCTCCAGGCGCATTTTGTGCAATCAAGAGAGGGGTCGTTGTGGATCAAAGAGTCCGGCGGGGAGGTAGCCAGGACAAAGCGTATGTGAAGCTACCAGAGTAGGCCCAACACTACGTTGGGCCGCTTGTTATTCGTGGGCTGAAACTACACTGAGTCACTTTGTATTCCTGGGCCGAAACTGCACTAGGACGCGTGGTGTTCGTCACCATGACGCGTGAGCCCATGTACGGGCAAGCGTCTGGCTTTGGCAATTTGTAATTTAAATAAGTTAACGTAGCAATGGTGGTGGTATTCTAATCAAAGGGAAAAATTTGGCGTCGTTAAAGGAGATGTTTTTCGATGAAAGGAGAAATTTTAAAATTGACACGGAAAGGGCCCAGTGTATGTGGGGAAAAATTATGCTAATAAAAAACCGCGGTTTGCATCCCTCTCGGTTATCGCAACGGCTCGACGTGTCCCATCGGCTTCACTGGCAGTTTTTTAATTTGACACAGAAATGGCACAAAGGTTATATATAACAAACATTCGCCCCGTACACGACTCATACACGTTCCATTCGACTTCGACCGGGCGAGCAGACGATGTCGAACGGAACATGGCCGAGCCTTGTATGACATCTTTTTTCAATCGGATGTGTAATGACAGTAGCGCGCGTTGCCTTATATTCTCGTTGCAATGAGCTCAACTTTCTGAGGTGGGACAAATATTTCACAGCTTGTCAAAATCGCTCGCACAGATTCATTACGAACACCAGGTATAGGAGTAGTGGTAATGATTACACCGCGTATAGGGGCATTGGGTTAGTGTTACGTTGGGGCCAGAGGTATATAGATGGTGCCACGATCAGGGAACGGCGATTGAAGACACGAGAAGGAAGTATGTGTAGCACCATCTGAAGAACGATATGCACTTGCTCTCCGGTGCATCGTTAAAGGAGATGTTTTCGATAAAAGGAGATATTTTTAATTTGACACGCAAAGGGCCCATCATATGCGGGGAAGAATTATGCTTATAAAAAACCGCGGTTTGCATCCCTCTCGGTTATCGCAACGGCTCGACGTGTCCCATCGGCTTCACTGGCAGTTTTTTAATTTGACACGGAAAGGGCCCAGGGCTTTATCTAAAAACATCTGCCCCATACACGCTTCCTACACATTCCTTTAGACTCCGACCGGGCGAGCGGACGATGTCGAACGGAGCGTGCAGAAGTCTTATACGACATATTTTTTTTATAAGATGTCTGACTACAATAGCGTGCATTGCCTTATAATGATGCATACTTCAAACACCTAAATAAAAAAAACTTCTATAACAAATTAACAGGACTAAAAACACATTAACTATCGAGGACATTAGGGAGGGTTTCGATGCTTTCGTTTTGTAAACTTGACAAGAACTCAAATGTCTTTATTTTCATTGCCTCTTGTTTGCATCAGCATGATGTTAAATCTTGTTTCTTTTTTGCCTAGAGCATGAAGTGTCGTATAGATCGACTGAAATAATTAATGAGAAAATGCCATATTTTAAAAGACTCATGAAAATAGGATGCAGTAAAATTCACTACGTTAGGCGATCCTGGTATATCTGCAAGGGTCATCCCAACAACCACTGGGGATGACGCACGACGGGGGTTAAGGTGCACCGGCACACCGGTTCGGACTGGATGTGTACCCGGCCAGTCATGTAGCTTCGTTTTATATTTTATTCCCTAGGCTTAAAAGTTTGCTCTTCCCCTCTGTTTTTGCTCTATTTGCTCTTCCCTAGGCTTAAAAGTTTTATATTGTAAAATATTTTTACATATGTGATATGACATAGGATATATCACTTGATGGTTTTGCAAAAAAAATGGAGGAGAAATATGTATATCCCATGCAACTACGTTAATCCACCGCAGTTAATTAGCTAGTTATTTTTTATGATGATAAAAAATTATTATATTCTCCTAAGTGAGGTGGTCGGTGTAGATGATGTACATGGCATAATAGCTTATGTGGCATGCCAATGTGGATGTCCAACTCAGACTAAGGTTGTAAGTGAAACGGTTTTTTTGAAGTTGATGGACTAAATAGTTGACCCATTTGAATGTTCAAGGACCAAACTAAGTTTTGATTGAAAGTTTGAGGATGAAGTTTAATATTGCCAGCTTGATGAGCTCAAGCTCGAAAAGTTCGAGTAAGCTCATTTGTTGTTGTCACCTATATGTACGTATGATTAACTATACTATATAATTCTATTAAAAATGTTCTATGGGACACAATTTTTATATATGATAGACACAAACTCACTCTAGTTTAACTCGTTGATAGCACTACATGTAATTAAAATTTGGTCTAATCGTGTAATCAAAGATTTTCATCTGTTGGATCTATACATCCTACGATTATTACATCTTTTCATTTAACCCCTTCCACCACCACCACCCCCTCCACCTGGTGGAGGTGGTTAAATAAAAAGATTCAATGACCGTCATGTAGATCGATCCAACGGTTGAAGATGGTTGATTGCAGAATTGCACCAAACATCTGATTATATTCTAGTTGAACCCAACTTTAAAACAGGAAATTTTTTGACACTGATTAATCCAGTTGTGATGTTTTCTCTTCTTGTTTTTCTGATGTTTTATTTTTTCTTGTCTCGTGATGCTGATTTTCATGTTTTGTACTTCCTCCTTCCCATATTACTTGTCGTTAATAATTAGGACAAGTTTTCTAGTTCAAATATGAACTAAAAAACTTGTTCTAATGACAAGTAATATAGGTAGGAGGCTGTAATATTTTATGATAATGAACTCAATGTTGTTCTTTTGTTCCATCTGTTATTTTGTTTTCTATCTGCTGTTTAGTAAACTATTTGTTCTATCTGTATTCGCTGTTAATGAACGAACCTCCACACTACCGGTGGCTTCTAAAGTTGCATGTACGATACTTTAGCCGCTGGAGGTGCCAGGAGATTGCCCGCAGCGGGACCTGCAAAGTGGTCTGTAAAGTAGTATACTGTACTAACAGGTAGCGACGACTGGAAAGAAAAGTAGAGACAATCAACAGAGAAAAAAGGAAAGAAAGGATGAGAAAAATGTTAGAAAAAGATAGTAGAACTCCAACGTACCACTGGCCCTATGCCCCTATACGCGGTGTAATCAATACCACTAATACTATATGTGGCCAGAAGTTATTACCACTGCTTCAAGGGAAGTGTTGTGGACTAGATGTGCCGATTAGTTTATTTTGTGTTTATTGGAGATTATGTAACAGGTAGTTCGGTCGATTAGCGACGACTGGAATGAAAATTTGAGACAATGAACAGAGAGAAGGGAACACTGATTTCCTTTGTTCCAAACTATTGTATGATTGAATGTATTTCATTTCTGGAAGAATCCATTTCTTTGAATTGTCAGGTGAGTTTCCTTTGATGCAAACGGGGCTAAAAAAAGATGAGCATGCATAGGGGAAACACAACAAGTGCAACATTCATGAGAGACGAGCGGGCATAGGGGAAACACATACAAGTCTATTTTATGTACTCCCTTTAATCTCTTTTAATTGACATTGGGAGAACTAGGTGTGCATCCAAATGAGAATGGAGGGAATATAACCCATAAAGTACAACGCTTGGCGGTAGAACAGGTCATTCTCGTGCTTAATCCTACAGTTCTCAGTACATAAGACTCTCCAAACCTCCCACATACCTGGCCTGCCACAACGGGCAGTTCCCTAGTCCCCCCCTATTGTGCAGCCCCAAGCTTCATCGTCAATGTTGGGCACCGCCACCGGCGGTGCTTCCAAATTAGGCCTGTCTAGGAACCTCCAGACGACACCATCGATACTATTCATGGCTTCATGCCGACACCGGCAGCACTCCCTGTTGGCCCACTTCATCGCGACGGACCCGACCACGTTGTAGCTGACGTGGGCCTCACCTTTGACCTGCCGGATATACTCGAAGGCATCGCGGACCCCGCGGTCGGCATCGTAGCGGAGCATGTAAGGACGTAGGTTGCCACCATGTGGCCGTTCGTGGCCGCCCGCACAAGGAACTGGGTGCCCGGCTGCGCGCGACCGTGCAGGAAGATGGGGTCAAACCCGATTACGTAGCACGCATGAGGGTTGCCGACGATTGCCAGGCGCTCCATGAGGTGGTCGTAGCTCCCGTTAAGCTTCCAGATGCTCTCCCGCTCCAGTGTGACGCGCCTGCCCACGGCGCGATCCCGGCATGCCACGTGCATCGCCTTGCAGGTGACGCGCAGACTGGAGAGGTCGTCCATGGGCTGCGGGGAGGTTGTGGCGATATTAGGACCGCAATATCGTGCGGCAAGGGGAACTCCATCGGCTTCGAAGGGAACCAATGAGGGCGCGCACGAAACAGACGAAGAGGAAGGGGATGTCTTGTGTGTGTTGCGGAGATGGGGATGGTCTGTCTTTATTAGTACGCTCGGAGAAGACGATGAGACTCGCGCAGTGATGGTTATGACTTCTAAAGTGCACTGTTTGGAATGCTAATTACAAAACTCGTATGAATGTCTTTTCCTTCCGGAGGATTCCATTCCTTTAAACTATCTCGTGAGTTTCCTTAGATGCAAACTGGGCTAAACAAAAGACGGGCGCTGGAGTTATGGCTTCTAAAGTGCAGCTGTACGCTACTTTAGCCACTGGAGTTGTCAGCAGGCAGGAGATCGCCCGCAGCGGGGCCTGTAAAGCGGTCTGTAAAAAGTACTCCTCCCTATGTCCCAACTTAACTATATTTTTAGATTTGGTCAAACTTACCTTTGACCAATGATTTCTTGTCTAGTCCTTATCCTGATGATCAAGGTCCTTTGCTTGCTACCCCAGATGACTTGGGGCAGAATGATCCTTGCGACCAGAACGAAGTGTCGGATATGTTGTCCACGACGCAGGGTTATTCAACACAAGCAAAAAGTAGCATATCCTAATCTTTCTCCTCATATATAGCATGTGTTTACTATTTTTTCGGCCCCAAATGATCTAGAAAATATACTCCAGATTTGATGATGCCATAAACTAATCGCTGCTCAAAACAATGACTATGGTCATCAAGCTCGCAAGCTCAACTTCATTCATTCTCAAACAATCAATCAAAACTCAGTTTTTGGCCCTTGAACAACTTTCAAATGGGTGAATTATTTAGTCAATCGACTTCACACAACCGTGGCATCCCACATAAGCTATTATGCCACATCATCTACACCGGCCACCTCACTTAGGAAAAGTTAATAATTTTTTATCATCTTAAAAAGTAACTAGCTAATTAATTCGGGTGGATTTACGACTTTACATAGTAGAATGAGATATACATATTTTCCTCCATGTATTTTTGCAAAACTATCAAGTGATATATCCTATGTGCATATTACATACGTAAAAATATTGTAAAATATAAAACTTTTTCAAATGGAAGTCTTAGGTTTCGTCATATCTATCCTTGACCAATGATTTACGTAATTTTGATCTGTTTTTACAATACAAGAATTGTACTTTTAGATTCACAATCAAAATATTTCCATAATATACAATCTATTATTACAGGTTATTGAACTTAATAAATTCCATATAAATCATTGGTCAAAGGTAAGTTCGACAAAAACATAAATAAAGTTGATTTGGGGCGGAGGATGTATTATACGTTGTTGTTTGCTGCATAAGGTTTGGTCCTTGAAACCGTAGCCATTTGTATAGGCGGCTGATACGACCTGGTCGCACCGAGCTTATGTACGCCCCAGTCACCGAGGTGCCTTAAACACGCGTAGCGCGCATCTATTAATTCAATTGGAACCACTCCGTGTTCCATCACCACTACTGCGCGCGTCGAGAGACGAACAGCTAGGCTGCTACTACGCTATAAGATCACCCGGGCACGCCATTGTCTTCTCCGCACAGCCACTCTTCCTCTATTCCCAAAACCGCGCCAAGAACACAATGGCTGACAAGAAAATGCCGCCGCCATGCCCGTCGAAGGACGCCAAGGGGAAGCGTCCCGGACCGGAACCCCCCCCCCCCCCCTGGACAAGGACTGGGCTCTCTGGAAGATGACGGACGATGTATTTGACAATACCTCGCGGTCCATGCGTGGCCTGGCTTGTCCCCTTCCAGAGCATGCCGCAGTGGGGACCACGGGCCACTACGTCTTCGGCATGACGCACTTGGCCAGTCGCCTCGACGTCCTCTGGGTGACGCTGGCAGACGAGCTCGGCGTCGCTGGGCGCGGCAACCTGGTGTTGGCGACGTACAGGAAACTGGGCTTTCGGTCTCCGCTGCGGGAGGTGCCCCCGCCTAGCCAGGAGCTCGAGGAGGAGGAGGAGGAGGAGGAGGAGGAGGAGGAGGAGGAGGAGGAGGAGGAGGAGAAGTAAGTGGAGCGAGGTGGAGGAGAAGTAGGTTTTTTCTTGTTCTTAGTTGTGTTGTTTTTCTTTTCTTGTTTGTAGTTTGTGTTTTTCTTTTTTCTTGTTTGTAATGTATCCCTTTAAGGTAATGAACTTTATCCTGCTGTTCATTGGTGCGCAAAAATAGTTCTAATGTTGCTTTTCTAACGATAAACTAGTGGACTATTTATCTCTTTTATCTTTTAGAATGGAAAATATTTCTTCTTCCATCTCTACTGAGCCGGAGATCCAGAAAGTGACTACCAGCTAGTTTATCTGACAACACCAGTAGGGAGAAGCCCACTCTCTATTTTCAAAACAAACATGGATCCAACATAATGAGCAATCAAACAACAAATCACGTAGTAAATCACAAAAAATGCAACAACAGTTTCTGGAGTACGTATCAACTTTAGCCCAGATTAAATGCTCGTGGGCGTCATTGCAAAAGGGTGAAGCCAAAAAAGACTTGATTTGGATGGCTTGCAAAAACAAACTAGAAGTCAGGGTTATCAAAGTTTTTGCCCGATTTTGATTGAGTCTTAGTTATAGACTTCCATAATAATAAAATGTATCGGGTATTTTACATTCACTAGTGTGTCATAAAATGTATCGGGTGTTTTACTTTCACTAGTGTGTCGGGTTGATTTTGTTGTTGATCTTCACAACTTGGTGTATCAATGTGGCCGTACTATACAATATAATCGCATGCCTTGCACAGTACAATATAATTTCCAACCATGATGTACTTGTCCTTTCGAAGAAATGACAGCTGTAGGCACTAGCCGCTTACTTTAGAATACTCACACTCGTTCACCTCCTATATCCCACCTCTATATTCCAACTCTAAAAAGATTCTTTCTTAACAGTTTTTTCCCCACTCGTCCACCTCTAAATCAAACCTCTATACCATTTCTCATCTATTTTATTCCATTCTTCCCTCTTTATTTCTTTTTTCCCCTTCGTTTATTTCTTCTCTCTTTCTTCTTTCTTTACATAGGGATGCCCCTATATTTGGCGTATTACTGTGCGCATCTGGGAAATAGCGGTGCCTCTAGAGGCACCGTTGCGCCTGCTCCGACCGCTAAAACGCGCATAGCGAGGCAGGTGGAGGTGCCGCTGCGGTCAGTCTTAGATTTTAGGAACAAACGAACACACTTGTGAAAACACGTAAGCCACATCCGATCCTCAACATCATAAAATTCAACAAGGGGAGCAACGTCTCTCCATGATGTTCTGCCTGGTGTTGCACACACGGCTCCCGCCTCACGCCGGCCACGTATCCTGATCCAACCGTACAACTTCAAATAAAGGATGGCTGGAGGATTGGTGGAAAATAATATGAACTTATCAAAAAAAGGTGAAGAAGAAAAAGGATGGCGTGCGTTTCGATACATGAACCGTGAGACTGCTGACCTCCACCTTCATTGGCCAGTTCCCGATTCCGCTGATCTCTCCAGCATGCATTCACAGTAGCTACTCTCTGGTGACTGGACGCAGGGTATCCTGTGGCCCACCTTGCATACCCAGTGGGTGGGCCCCTGAGAAATGTTGTTGTTGTTGTACGTGGTGTTAGTTTGAGACAATGCAACTTGATGTCATAACGATAAAAATTAAAAATTAGAAAGAGTATATCAGATTCAAAAATCTTCATTACTCACTTTACTCCGGGCTTGGGCCAGTCAAATTCGGAATATCCTCCGCTCATATCTTAACAACATCAGTTATATATCCAGGCCCGCTTCCAATTAAAATCCAAACTAAAGGTGTAGACGAAGGTTTTGCACAATAGAGAAGTTGCACCGTGCCGCCTCAGACGGCAACCGTAGGGACTACAAGGAGAGACACCCAATGGCGGGGACTCAGGTGTACAACGTGACGTTCGAGGAAGACGTCATCACCACCACCGTGACATCTTCCGGTGAGGCTGTGGAGGTCTAGCTCGACGAGGTCCTCTCCGTCCACCGTCGGAGCCTTCACAGGCTCGTCGTCGGGCTCGATGTCGAGTGGCGCCCCAGCTACTCCGCCGACCAGAACCCCATCAGCATTCTACAGCTCTGCGTTGGCCGCTGCTGCCTTATCTTCCAGGTCATCCACGCTGACTACTTCCTGACAAGCTGGGAGATTTCCTCAGCGATTCTGACTACTGCTTTATCGGCGTGGGCGTGGAGGGTGACGCCGACAAACTTTGGAAGGACTGACAGCTGAAGGTGGCCAAAATGGTGGACCTAGCTGAGCTCGCGGCGGAGGAGATGGATCGCCCGAGCCTCTGCCGCGCGGGGCTGAAGGACATCGCGAGAGCCGTTATTGGCGCCGATATGGAGAAGCCTTACCGGGTGAGGACGAGCAACTGGGACGCGTACAATCTCTCCAGCGAGCAGATCAGCTATGCGTGCATCGACGCCTTCGTCTGATTCGAGGTCGACCGCAAGCTACTCTCCGGCGACTACTGATCTTACCATCGATTTTGCGGATCAGCTGCTGTCGATCATCCCGGCATGGAATTCGTAGGTGCGTCACTCAAGTTCTAACTTTTGTGCTTGTGCGCCCAATCTCTCATAAAATTATTTTTTTCTTGAGGAAACACTATATCTTGCTTTTAAAAACATGCATGTTATTTCACATGCATCGAGGTCTTTCACATGCATGTTAGTTGTCCATGCATGCTACACCCCAAACATGATCAACGAGCCTCAAACATGACAATCTCTCAACAAAAAATAGAACACTTAACATCAGCAAACATGATCGAGGTCTTTCACATGGATGTTAGACGTACATATATGCATGCTACGTCCCAAACATGTATTCCAAGAATAGAATATTTCCTACCATGTATATGCATTTCTATATTTATCATATTCTCTACCATGCATGTGTATGCTCTCAACCTATATGGCAGTTTATCTACCACACTAATGAAGAATATTATTCTGTCATCAATAGAGATATCAAATTTGACACAAGGATGTTCCCTCGACGGTACGAGGATAGAATGTGGACTACCATTGTCTAATAAGCACGCAGCTCTCAATACGTACGTACGTGGTTCATCAAATTAATCGATCGCATGCTACCATTATGTATCATTGTACTCGTCTTTTGAAGAAACTACAAGCGTAGGCGCTAGCCGCTACATGTTCCAATTTTAGGAATAAATGAACACACTTGTGAAAACACATACGCCACATCCAATCCTCAACGTCATCCAATTAACATGTTCCTCAACAAGGGGGCACAAAAATCCACAACACGTGACCAAACATGATTGATCGCGAGTCTCTTTCACATGCATTACATTCATGTCCACCATCATCCATGATCACGACAATTATCATTCGTTCGATATGGACTCTCGGTCGGCAATGGTCGGATCCTTAAAAAAAAAGATATGGACTCTCGGTCGATTGCCAAGCACGTTCACGTCAATCTCCGCACCTCATTGAAATCATTCACGCGAAATTTTACGAACACTGCGCTGGAGCTACAAAGTATGCCAGGTGGGCCATTGCATATCCTGGGCCCTTTGTGTGTCAAATAAAAAACTGGCCAATGGGACGTGTTGAGCCATTGCGATAACTGAGAGGAGGCGAACTGCGGTTTGGAGTAACTCTGACCGTGGATTCAAAAGAACAACTTTTGATGCGTCCGATCATCTCTCCTCACGCGCTTAGACGACGACCCGCTATAAAGGCACACCATCCTCTTCTTCTCCACCGCACCTCTCGATCAATTTTAGCCTCCAAACTTCTCCTCTTGCTTCTCCGCCACACCACCGTCAACCACCTCTCTCTCTTTGTTCGCACCACCGTCGCTTCAGAAATGGGTAGCCCCGCATCGAAGCGCTCCAGGTCATCGACGTCCTCCGAACCCCCTTCTCCGTTTTCGTTGCCACCAAGCCCGGTGGAACTAGAGGCGGCACCCACACCTCCTATACTCCCGTCTCCACCCGCGGCGCCCGCACCTCTTCCATCCGACTATGATGAGATTGTCCGCCGCATCAAGGAAAGCATCGACAAACTCGACGGCAAGCTTAAGGAGGTCACCGGCTACCTGTTCACCGCCAACATGCAAGCAAAAGCACTCGACAAAATGGCGCAGGATGTATTTGATAATACATCTCACTCCTATCGCCGACTGGGATTTGGTATCCTTCCCCACCACACTAGCATGGAATCCACCGGCTACTACATCTTTGGGTTAGGCTTTTTTGCTGCTCGTCTCGACTGCCTCTACGAGACGATCGGTGAGGAGGCTGGTATGGATTTACGCGAGCAACTCGTGAACAACGTCAGCCAAAAGAAGTTCGATCTGGTGTTGGAGTATGCTCTGCCGGCGGATGCGGAGGCGACGGCGGAGGCGGTGGACAAGTCCTCCTGCGACTAGAGTAGGATTTGAAGTAGTTTTTTCTTTTGTTTTCTATGTGTTTTTTCTTGTTTGTAATATATGTGTTGTTTTTATGTTAATAAAAAATGTCTTTTATTTTATGTTCATGAACAATGTGTCCTACAGTACATGCACTAACGAAAAACTTCTCCTTTTATCAAAAAACATCGCATATGCAAAATTAACACATTAGTAATATTATACTCCCTCCTTATTCTTTTATATGACGTATTGGAAAAAGCATTTAACTATATATGAACTAGAACTTGCTGTCTGAATGAATATTAAAAAGATAAGGAGGGAGTATCTAATAAATATTAAACACATTAGTAGGATGTACGTAGTAGAATTATATTTAAAAAAATTATGAAAATAAAATGCTAGACCGTGTAACTGTACATCGCATCCGAATGATGCAAATACTAATTAATTTTATTTCTTTTCTCTTTACCAGCTGTCATCATGCCCCGCCCCCACCCCACCCACCGGCCTAGCCCTAGGCAGTAGCCCCTCCCGCCTAGGCCCAGAGCCAGGCCTGCCTTTAAGACCATCCGCAGTGGTTCACAGTAAATCCTAGGATGTGTTTGGGAGCACAATTTTTCAATACTAAAGTTTTAGAAACCACAATTTTTAAAATGACATGGCAATACCAAAGTAGTTTAATAACACAGTTTTGTAATACCACAATTTTGCAATACATAGGACTGTTTGGTTGATAAACACCATTCTGTAAAAAATACCATAGTAATCTCAAATACCACGACATTGCTCTAAAACTCCAAAAAATACAGTGTTACCAAACACCATTATTGGACTACGGCCTGCAAATCAGATGGTCTTATATCTTAACCCCTAGGCGCAGAAATCAAATTCTCTGTGGCCCTTCCGCGCAGTCGTTTCTGTGCGACCCAGCCCAGATGGTTGCCACGTACGTTCACGCTCCAAATCTTACAGCCAAGGGCGCACTGGACGGTTCCCGCGACTGTGCCACCCTACCCTGATGATTGCCACCTACGCGAACGCACCGAGTCTTGTAGCGCGCACGGGCACACGAACTCCATGTCCAAAATTTGCTCAGCAATCCGAATAACTCGATGCTCGGCGTGCATGATCCATCACCATGCGCACGAGCACGTACAACACGGCCAAAGAGATCTGTGTTTGGTTGCTTGTCTTGGATTGAATTGACTTAGATTAATTAGATGGTTGAGTCATGTGTTATTTTTTCTGCGGTCAGAGGGGTGATCCAGGTTTTAGGAATATAAAATATTCCTCGCAGATGCTGGATGAGATGGTCCAGGATATATGGTTGGATGTGAGTCCATCCACCTTATCTAATTATGCTTCTTAGTAATGTAATTAGTGATAATTATCTTGTTTATTGTTAATTAATAATTACAATTATGATATTAACATTAATATTTGCTAGTAATATGACAATTAGTATATAAAAAATTAATATTATTAAATTATCAACTTAGATGATTCAATAATCCAATCAAGTTTCATCCAACCTACAAAACAAAAAAATTAGATCGTCCAGTCCATCCAACCAAACGTTAATTTGGATGATCCAAGACATAAAGAAATGGATGATCCTATATCTCCAATCCAACTTCGACGTCAAACCAAACGCAATTGATGACTGAGCACTTTGTCACATGTCACTAGAGTATACGGACAAGGGACAAATACACGGCCTCAACACCGGGTTTAGGGTGCATCGTGGACTAACCACATGACCCGCCCAAACACTCACGTAATTAGCATACACCTGCAAGAGCAACTACCTAGCCGCATCCTTCACGTAGGAACGGCAACGCCGACCAACTTATACTTTTTGTACTACGTACAAAGAATTTTCTTTGTCCATGAGCCAATAAACAAGCTCTTCTGATGCGGCTTTGTAGTTAAAAAATGAACGACAAAGCGACAAGTTCATAGAGACAGGGGGAGTATATATATATATATATATATATACATACATACATACATACATACATACATACATATATGAAGGTCTTTCAACAAAAAGAGAAAACTATATATATAACATGTTAGTTGTCATGCCCCAGACATGATCAACGAGCCTCAAACTATATATGACGATGTTTCAACAAAAAACAGAGAAAACACGTAATAATATTATCATCAAACATGATCGTCGCGAGGTTTTCAAGTGCATGTTACTGGTCCATGCATGTTTGCTCACCCCAAACATAATCAATGAGCCTCAAATATGACGATCTTGCAACAAAATTAGAAAACACCTAACGTCATCAAACATGTATGGTCGAGGTCTTTTGCATGTCAAACTGAGAAAACATGAACAATGGTTTGTGATATATATATATATATATATAATATATATATATATATGTGTGTGTGTGTGTGTGTGTGTGTGTGTGTCAATGAATGCACGAATGTGTGGTGTGTTCATCGTCTTGTACTTTTTTCTTGTGTTTCCTAACAATCTTTCAACTATATATATATATATATATATATATATATATGACGATCTTTCAAAAAAAAGAGAAAACACGTAATGTCATGAAACACGATCGATGTATTTTGCGTAACAAACTGAAAAAACTGGAACATTGCATATACCTTGGACCGGTCGGCCCTTTGCGTGTCAAACTTAAAAACTGGAACTAAAAAACTGAAACACCGCCGGACGGACCTACACAGTATGCCAGGTGGGCCACTGCATACCCTGGACCCGTAGCGTGTCAAATTAAAAAACTGTCTGTGAAGCGCAGATGGGACACGTCAAGCCATTGCGACATCTTAGAGTAAGCCAACCGTGGTTTGGATTAATTCGAAAGCATAGTTTTTGAAGCGTCCGATCATTTCCACTCGCGCGCTTAGGCAACAATGACTGTGATACAATCTGAATTCCTGTGCAAGCATGCAATCCGCGAATGTCAGCCATTGGACGGACATCCAAGGGTGGCTAAAATTTTACACATAGATCCTTCCCCATACACAGACATGTGGAAGGATTTATTTGTAAAATGTCAGCCACCCTTGGATGTCCGTCCAATGATTGAGATTCGCGGATTGCACGCTTGCACAGGAGTCCACATTGCACAGCAGTCTGCATATGCGAGGACCCGCTATAAAGGCACACCCGTTCTCTTGCATCTCCACCGCACCACTCCATCTCCTTCGATCGTAGCCTCCAAACTTCTTCGTTTCTATCATAGCCAATGCCGGTGGAACTGGAGGCGGTCCTCCCACCTCCTCCATCCCCTTCTCCGCCAGCGGTGCCCGGACCTCCTCATCTCGTTTGGGTTCAGGAGACTATCCGCCTCGTCAAACACCGCTTTGATGAACTCAATCGGCGCATGAAGGAGGCCACCGAGCACCTTTCCGCCACCGTCGGGCGCGCAAAAAAGCTTGACAAATTGGCGCGGGATGTATTTTCCAATGCATCTGAAAGTGCATCTAGGAATCCCTTGTGGGTTTTGGATGATTTATGACAAGCAATTGGGATCCTAATCCGTTTGTTGAGATGAATGCAGGAAAATGATGGAAAATGAGTAAAATGCCAAAAAGTGGGAAATTAAGAAGGAGAATGAATTTGAGCTCAAGAAGAAGAAATTAGTAGATTAGTATGTATGGAGTGTGTTAAGGAAACACACCCAAGAGCTCAATCTCACTTTATCACACACACACAATGCACAAAACCATACAGGACCGGACTAGTCCGATATCAACCGGACTAGTCCGATATCACATTCTGCACAAGATCGGACAAGTCCGGTCCCCACCGGACTAGTCCGATATCTTTCTGTTCCACTTCGGACTAGTCCTCCCCAGTGCGGACTAGTCCTCAACACAATGCACACGTCACTAGATCGGACAAGTCCGGTCACTACCGGACTAGTCCGATTCCCTTTCTGATCCACTTCGGACAAGTCCGGTGACTACACGGACTAGTCCGATTTACACTCTGTTCTAAATCGGACAAGTCCTCCAAGTGCGGACTTGTCGTTCAAAACACTTAGGGTTTCACAGGTCCAGACAAGTCCGATGTCAACCGGACAAGTCCGAAGATTTCCAGCAACGAAATCGGACAAGTCCGTTTTTCAATCGGACTAGTTCGATATTCCTGGACACTTAGGGTTTGCTTCACACAGCACACCGGACTAGTCCGGTCTCCACCACGGACTAGTCCGATCTTTCTAAACCCTAACGGTAATGTCTAGAAACCCCATATAAATAGAGGTGGATGGCCCACTTTTAAACACTCTCGAACCCTAGCGCCGTCACACCTCCCAAGAGACTCAAAAACCATCTCTCTCCACGAAGTTGAGTGCAAAATCGATCAATCTTTTGAAGATCACTTGTAGATCATTGGAGAGGCACTTTGCACACGATTGAGCTCTTGGTTTGAATCTCTAACACACTCTTGCATCTCAATTTGTATATTTCGAAGTGTGTTATTGGTGGTTTTGAAACTTGTAATCAAGGGAGCTCTCAACTTGTGAGATCGCCCCTTCAACTTGGTGATTTACCCCTGTGTGATTAGTGGAAGAGGATTGGCCTTCGTGGCGATCCGACGAGGGAAGGGTTGGTAAAGACCTGGTCCTTTTGTGGGCTCCTCAACGTGGACGTAGGCTGCCTTCGTGGTAACCGAACCACGGGATAAATCTTGTGTCTTGTTCGTTTGTGTTCATCATTCTAGTTGATCAACATTATCTAGGGTTTGATTCATTTTGTTGAATTGAAGTTAAATAGTGAACAAGAATCATACTTGCAATAAAACTTAACATACAACTATTGAACTGTCATTATAGTTTATATTTCCGCTGCAAACGACAACGAAACAATCAAATTGACCTAACTTGATCAACTTAGCCCGTGAAATCCGGACTAGTCCGCACTTTACCGGACTAGTCCGATATATCTGGATTTGACCTTTTTGTTGAAGTGCTACAGGAACCGAGAAATTC
This sequence comes from Tuctoria greenei, assembly GCA_036927565.1. Classification (NCBI taxonomy): domain Eukaryota; kingdom Viridiplantae; phylum Streptophyta; class Magnoliopsida; order Poales; family Poaceae; genus Tuctoria; species Tuctoria greenei. The sequence goes on along the minus strand of JAYESD010000003.1, from coordinate 118,998,612 downwards.
AAGAAGGCCTATTCACCCCCCCCTCTAGGCCTACATTCAATTGGTATCAGAGCAGGTTCTTCAAGAAAGAGTGCAACCACTCGAAGAGATCATGTCGGACATGAAGGAAGTCCAGAAAATCAACACCCAGGAAGAAATGAACAATGACAAGCACCAAAAGCTAGAAAGGTATCTCGAAGCCATCCAAGACTTCGATGATGATCATGAGGAGACATTGGAGCTGAAAGCACTGCTCCGAAAGAAAGCACTTTCCAAAGGGAAAGCTAAAGTTGAAGAAAAGAAGAAGGGGAGTAGTCACACCGACTACTCCCGATATCCTTTTAATTATGACCGTTTAAATTCTAACAGCAGTCATTATCTATCTATCCCTCTCGGGAAAGCCCCACACTTCGATGGGAGTGATTACTCCATGTGGAGGCAAAACATGAAGATGCACTTGATTTCCCTTAACCCAAGTTTATGGCATATTGTGTGCACAGGAATAAACATTCCTGATGACGATGAAGAACTCACGCCAAGTCAAGAGCAAGCCATCCACAGGAATGCCCAAGCCGCAGCCGTTATCACCTCATCTCTAAGTAGAGATGAATTCACAAAGGTGGACGGATTGGAAATTGCCAAAGAAATCTGGGACACGCTACAGACAGCACATGAAGGTGACCGGCATGTGCGGGAGGCAAAGATTGAAATGATTGAAGGCGAACTAGGAAGGTTCGCGATTGAGGAAGATGAATCTCCCCAGGACATGTACAACAGACTAAAGACTCTTGTGAACAAGGTTCGATCGTATGGTAGCAAAAAGTGGAATGACCACGAGGTTGTGAAGCTCATCCTTAGAGCCTTTATGCCTCGCAACGTCACACTCTGTTCTATGATCCGAGAAAGTCCTGGATACAAGAAAATGACTCCGGATGAACTGCTTGGCAAAATCATCAACTTTGAGATGATGGAGAAGCAAGCCAAGCATGTCAAAGAAATAGCTGACCTCACATCGGCCAAGAAGAAGGGAGTTGCCTTAAAATCCACACTCAAACCTCTATCCAAAGAAGCAAAAGAAGCTCAGTTTGAGGAGGACAGCGATGATGAAAGCAGCGAGCTGGACGAAGAAGATATGATTCTGTTCATGAAGAAATTCAAAAGAATTATGAAGAAAAGACAAGGAGCAAAATCGAGTGAAGGAAAATACAAGGAGAAGACAAAAACGAAGATGAGGCGGGCATGCTATAATTGTGGTGAGTACAATCACTTCATAGTTGATTGCCCATATGAGGACAACAAGAAGAAGAGTAAAGAATCCAAGCCTCAACCGAAAAAGTTCTTCAAGAAGAAGAAACAAGCTGAACAAGCACACATCGGAAAGGAGTGGGACTCAAACGATGAGTCCACATCGTCCGATGAAGAAGAAATGGCTAGCATAGCCATTGAAAGCATGCCCAAGAAACTCACACTCTTCCCCACGCTCGGTGCAAAGAAGGCAAATGGAACTTGCCTCATGGCTAAGGAAGGTAAACGCAAGGTAAACATCAAAACTCCTTCCTCGCATTCTTACTCAAGTGATGATGATCTAGATAGTGATGATGAAGACATGCTAATTGGTTTAGATAGAAAAACTGCTGCAAAAATGAAATTCTTGCTTAACCAACTTGTTGAGAAGGAAGAGCTGATTGATCGTCAAGAAGACATGATTATCTCCCAAAAGGAGAAGCATGTCGAACTTGACAATCTTCTAGTTCTTGAAAAGGAGAAAAATCACACACTAGAGCTTGAGCTAGCTTCAAGCAAGAAAACTTGCTTGGAGTTAACCAACTCAAATGTTGCAATCAAGAATCAACTTGATGACCAAATCAAGGTCAACAAGATCCTTGAAGTGCAGGTTGAGTCACTCAAGCTTAGTGAACCTTCCTCCTCTTCAACCCTACCTTCTCAACCCACTTTAACTAATATCGCTCATGTTTGCAAATGTGATAAAACTAACATCAGGTTGAGGGAAAAACCTACCTCCACGAAGGACAAAAATCCTACCCAATGTGTAATATTTGACAAGGAGAGGATCAACTATGCACGTAGTGCATATTTGGTCCAAAGACCTCCAAATGTCAAGTATGGCATTGGTTACTCTTGTGATGGAAAGCAAAGAGCTGGAAATCATAAGAACAACAAGGGAAGGATCACCTTTGTGAAGGGAGGACCCTCACAACCTGGTAACTCGAAAACTAAAAATCTGAACTCTCATGAAAATCGGACTAGTCCGATCGTGGTCCGGACAAGTCCGGTCAGCCGGACAAGTCCGGCCATGCAGACTAGTCCGACCCATAATCAACAGCAACTTCTGTTTGAAACATTTGATGCATCCTATGTTTTAATGAAAAATAATGTTGGTAAAGTGTATGCTTATTATGCTGGGCCACGCCATGGGAACACAAAATCCCATGTGTGGGTGCCCAAATGTATTGTCACTAACCTCCAAGGACCCAAGCAAGCTTGGGTACCTAAAACCAAGGCGTAATTTGTTTTTGCAGGCCTACTCCTCCGGTGGATCCAAATGGGTGCTAGACAGTGGATGCACCAACCACATGACCGGAGAAAGGAGGATGTTTGTGGAGTATGAAGTGAACCAGGACCCAAATGAAGGCATCTACTTTGGGGATAACAGTCAAGGAAGGGTCCTCGGTACCGGTAAAATTGCAATATCCTCTGAACATACTCTTTCGCACGTTTTACACGTTGAATCTTTAGATTATAACCTGCTGTCCATATCTCAGTTATGTGACAAAGGTTATAATTGCCTGTTTACTAACGAGGGTGTGACCGTCTCAAGGAGAAGTGATGGTTCCATTGCATTCAAGGGTATGTTAAAGGGAAAGCTTTATCTTGTTGACTTCAACAAGGATAAAGCCGAACTCGACACATGCTTGATTGCAAAAACCAACATGGGTTGGCTGTGGCATAGACGGCTAGCACATGTTGGTATGAGGAACCTTCAAAAACTCCTCAAGGGCGATCACATCCGAGGTTTGAAAGATGTTGTGTTTGAGAAAGACAGGCCTTGTAGCGCGTGCCAAGCAGGAAAGCAAGTTGGAGCACAACATCCCGCAAAGAACATCATGACCACGACAAGACCGCTCGAACTACTTCATATGGACCTCTTCGGTCCAATTGCTTACATAAGCATAGGCGGTAACAAATACGGTTTAGTCATTATTGATGATTTTTCCCGCTTCACTTGGGTGTTCTTTTTGCATGACAAGTCAGAAACACAAGGAACACTCAAGAAATTCTTCAAGCGAGCGCAAAACGAGTTCTCACTATCAATCAAGAGTATTCGGAGCGACAATGGCACGGAGTTCAAAAACATACAAGTGGAGGAGTACCTTGATGAGGAAGGAATCAAGCACGAATTCTCAGCGCCATACTCTCCACAACAAAACGGAGTTGCCGAAAGGAAGAATCGAACGCTCATAGAGATGGCAAGAACAATGCTCGATGAATACAAGACTTCGGATCGATTTTGGGCGGAAGCAATCGACACCGCCTGCCATGCCACAAATCGACTCTATCTTCATCGACTACTAAAGAAGACCCCCTATGAGCTACTCACCGGTAACAAACCGAACATTTCATATTTTCGAGTTTTCGGTTCTCCTTGCTATATTTTGAACAAGAAGCCCAGGACCTCAAAGTTCGCTTCGAAGTCCGATGAAGGTTTCTTGCTTGGTTATGATTCGAACACTTACGCCTATCGTGTTTTCAACAAGGCCTCCGGACTTGTTGAAGTGGCACGTGACGTAGTGTTCGATGAAACTAATGGCTCCCAAAAGGAGCAAGTTGATCAATGTGAATTAGGTAATGAGGAAGCCCCCTATCAAGCAATAAAGAGGATGGCCCTAGGCGAAGTACGACCACAAGAGTCATCGACACAAATACAAGAGGAAAGTGAACCACAAGAGGAGATCAACAATCAAGGGGGAGCCTCGATACAAGATCAATCACAAGAATATGAACATGATCAACAAATCATTGAGGACAACAACTCAGGGGGAGAAGAAGATGATCACCAACATACGACCCCCAAGTGCCACACCCAAGAGTACACCAATGCATTCAAAGGGATCATCCAATCGACAACATCATCGGCGACATCCAAAAAGGAGTAACCACTAGATCTCGTATAGCAAATTTTTGTGAACATTACTCGTTTGTCTCCTTTTTGGAACCCCGCAGGACTGAGGATGCATTAAAGGATCCGGACTGGGTGGTGGCAATGCAAGAAGAGTTGAACAATTTCAAGAGAAACGAGGTTTGGGAACTTGTGGAAAGACCCAATGCAAACATAGTCGGCACAAAGTGGGTCTTCCGCAACAAACAAGATGAACACGGGGTGGTGACAAGAAACAAGGCACGACTTGTGGCCAAAGGTTACTCACAAGTCGAAGGTTTGGATTTTGATGAGACCTTTGCTCCAGTAGCTAGGCTTGAATCAATTAGAATATTACTTGCATATGCTACTCACCATGATTTCAAGCTGTACCAAATGGACGTAAAAAGCGCCTTCCTCAACGGACCGATCAAGGAAGAGGTGTACGTGGAGCAACCACCCGGATTTGAAGACGAAGAGTTCCCCGACCACGTGTATAAACTGCGTAAGGCTCTCTATGGCCTCAAACAAGCTCCTAGAGCTTGGTATGAGTGTCTTAGAGATGTTTTAATTGATAATGGCTTTCAAATTGGCAAAGTAGATTATACACTATTCACGAAAAATCTGAATAATGATCTTTTCATTTGCCAAATCTATGTTGATGATATAATTTTTGGATCAACTAATCAATCTTTCTGTGAAGAGTTTAGTAAAATTATGACAGACAGATTTGAAATGTCAATGATGGGAGAATTAAAGTACTTCTTGGGATTCCAAGTGCGGCAACAAAGGGAAGGAACGTTCATAAGCCAAACCAAGTACACACAGGACATCCTCAAGAAGTTTGGCATGGACAAGGCAAAGCCCATTAAGACTCCCATGGCAACGAATGGTCACTTGGATCTCAATGAAGATGGACCGAGCGTCGACCAAAAGGTATATCGCTCTATGATTGGATCTTTACTTTACTTATGTGCATCTAGGCCAGACATTATGTTGAGTGTATGTTTGTGTGCAAGATTTCAAGCCAACCCTAAGGAATGTCATTTGACAGCCGTAAAGAGAATCCTAAGATATTTAGTTCATACACCCAACCTTGGTCTTTGGTACCCAAAAGGTTCAAAATTCAATCTCATTGGGTATTCCGATGCAGATTATGCCGGGTGCAAAGTTGATAGAAAAAGCACTTCTGGCACTTGCCAATTCCTAGGAAGATCCTTAGTTTCTTGGTCATCCAAGAAACAGAATTCCATTGCATTATCCACAGCCGAAGTGGAGTATGTTGCAGCCGGGAGTTGTTGTGCACAACTCCTTTGGATGCGACAAACTCTAAGGGATTACGGTTACAATATGAACCGTATTCCTCTTCTTTGTGACAATGAGAGTGACATTAAAATAGCCCACAATCCAGTTGAGCACTCTAGAACTAAACACATTGACATAAGACACCATTTCTTGAGAGACCATTCCATGAAAGGAGACATATCCATCTCTCATGTCAACACCCAAAAACAATTGGCCGACATATTCACCAAGCCACTTGATGAAAAACGTTTTTGCGAACTCCGAAATGAGCTAAACATCCTTGATTCTCGGAGTGTGGCTTGAAAAGTTGCATACCTGTATGATTGCTTCAAAATATTGATTGAATTGTGAAAATTTTTCCTCCCCATTTTTCTCTCAAAAAACTATGTCAATTATTAGATCTTGATGAATTTTTGATCATAGTATGATTGTTGTTTGCTTACTGATCAAATTCATCAGGATTATTTGAATTGTTCTGCCTCTCTACCCTCAATTATTGGACCTTCAAATATATATGAATGGGCTATGCATTCTCTTCTGGTGACCACGGACAAGTCCGTGGTTACCCGGACTAGTCCGCCCTTGCAGACTAGTCCGCCGTGTGCCGGTTAGGCCGGACTAGTCCGACAGACCACGGACTAGTCCGATTTAGGTTTCTGGAGGACTTCGGACTAGTCCAGTCATGTCCGGACTTGTCCGATTTTTTGTGTCCATAACCCTAGCCGCCACCAAACCCTAATCTCTTCACCCCACACTCTCCTCCAAGCTTTCTCTCTCTTGCGCTCGAGCTCCCAAGGTGAATCCTTGATTCCTCCGTCGAAAAGCCTCAAACTTGGGCGGAGATTAAGCTTGAAGACTCGGGGATTGAAGTTAGCGGACAAGTCCGGCCTCCAACCCCCACATTTTCAAGCTTCCTTGGATTTCTTGGTAAATTTTCCTCAAACCCTAAGAAATCTCAAATTTCTTCATTGCTTATCGTTTGGCCTAGCATTCTTCACTAGTTGCATGTCCAGTTGATGTACTATGTGTATGCTAGACTAGCTATCTCATTAGGGATCAATTTTTATCCAGTTTGTTAGGTTTTTGCTGATGAACACCGGACTAGTCCGGTCCACGTACGGACAAGTCCGGTCCCCCGGACTAGTCCGTGCCTGAGCACCGGACAAGTCTGTTGTTTCTGAACCAAAACCTAATTCTTTAATTCCCTATTGCCTTCCATTGCCATCTTACCTCACAAATACCTTGTATAACTTGTCTTTTCTCTTGATCACTCACTCTCAGATCATGTCGAGCTCCGACAATGAAATCTCCGATTTCGAGGCCGAGTTGGACCACGAGGTGGCACCTCGGCCCTCGACGGGTCTTGGCAAGAAACGCCAAGAGAGACCCTCCGAGCCTGCTCCCTCACCTCCTCAGGTTCGGAGGAAGGTGTGTGTCAAGAAGGCCGCCTCCAAGGCTGCTCCTCAGTCCAGTGGCCCTCGCCAAGCTAAAGGGAAGGGCAAGGGGGTTGCCACAGGGCCTGTTGGGCCCCTAAAGCTGCATACTCCCAGAGAAGGGGTCCGGGACCCCAATGAGGAGAGATTCAATGGCAAGGGCAGTGATGTGGCCATGAAGCTGAGAAGTGTGGATTACTATGCAAGGCCCAAGCAAGCAGCAGATGGCAGATTTTGGTCAAACTTCCATGCTGACTTCTACAAGCTTGTCTACTTGCCGATGAAGACCCCAGTGGTGCGCAGTCAATGGATTGACTGGGCCCACCTTGAGAAGAGGAAATGTGCAGCTTTTGATGAAGTGATACAAGCTGCAGAGAGACATGGGCTGAAGGATTTGCTTGCCTTCAGATATAATTGGAATGATGAAGTGATTGCACAATTCTATGCAACGTGCCACTTCTCAGGTGAAGACGAAGAAAGTGTGACTTGGATGACTCATGGATCCAAGTATTCCATCACTCAAGAAGAATTTGCCCGCCTGCTGCATCTTGACTCTGAGGGAGATGACCACCTCATTATCCACAACATTGGAGTCATTGAGAGGGATGGAATGCAATTCATGTATGAGCCCTCCTCCAAGTTTGTCCCCCCCTCCACAAAGCACATGAAGCCTTTCTTTGTGGTCCTCAACAGAGTCCTCAGGAAGACTATTGCTCCCAAGGATGGTGATGCAGGGAGTGTGCAAGGCTACCTCCGGACCCTGATGAAGGTCATCAGCAAGAAAAGACAATTTGATGTTGCAGACTATATCTGGAATGATATGATCAATATCTCAAGTACCCCCAACCGATCCTGTGGCTATGCCCCTTACTTGATGTTCATGATTGAGAAGGTCACAGGAATCGAGTTTGTGAAGGATGTGGAGCACACTCCACTGAGGCCTCAGAAGCCTCAGTCCGTGAGTGTCCAGGCTGCTCCATCGCCGGCCTCAAGCCCCGAGGTGCCGACAAGGCAAGGAGAAGCTGCTAGGGCTACTCCTCCCTCCAGGGAAGCCCCTCAGAAAGGATCCGCCAGTGGGATCCTCAAGTACTTGGCTGCAATCTTCTCCTCCTGCAAGAAAACTGAAGTGAAGCTGCACAAGCTAAATCAGAAGAGGAAGGAGGACATGAGATACATAAAAGCAAATGTGAAGCAGCTGAGTGAGAAGCTGGAGATCAATCAAATTGGATCTCCAGTACTTTCTGAAGATTCTGATCCAAACATCACCAAGCTTAGCCCCTTGACTCCTTCCGAGCTTGCCTATTTTGGCATTGGGGGCTCGAGCAGCTCCGCTCCTCCTCCTACCTCTCAACCTCGTCAAGCCGAAAGCGATGAAGATGATGAAGACGACGAGAGGACCGACAGCGAAGAGTGAAGCCCTAGGATCTTCCTCTCTCTCTCTTTTTGGTGTCTTGATGCCAAAGGGGGAGAGATTGAGGGGGAGCCTCTAGTCTAAGCTTTAGCTGAATAGGATGCGAGGAGAGAGCTCTCCATGTTTTTATTGTGATTGCATTTGCTTAACTCTCTTTTCATATCATGTTTGGTCCTGTGATGAATTGCTCAATTAATTTTTAAGTGTGTGATGAAATCTGAGCTTTTGCTCCTGAAGTGCCATATTCACTTGATATTAGTTGGTAAATGAAAATTCTGTCATTCTTAATGCAATCATGCTCTTAGTATGCATCCCACCATAAAGAATGCACATATGAATAATTACCTCGTTGCCTGATGCATTTTTGAGTCATATGTGCATACTTTATGAAAATCTCATTTTATACCTCATTTTGTGAAATCTCAATTGGTTGTCATCAATCACCAAAAAGGGGGAGATTGAAAGTGCATCTAGGACTTCCTTGTGGGTTTAGGATGATTTATGACAAGCAATTGGGATCCTAATCCGTTTGTTGAGATGAATGCAGGAAAATGATGGAAAATGAGTAAAATGCCAAATAGTGGGAAATTAAGAAGGAGAATGAATTTGAGCTCAAGAAGAAGAAATTAGTAGATTAGTATGTATGGAGTGTGTTAAGGAAACACACCCAAGAGCTCAATCTCACTTTATCACACACACACAATGCACAAAACCATACAGGACCGGACTAGTCCGATATCAACCGGACTAGTCCGATATCACATTCTGCACAAGATCGGACAAGTCCGGTCCCCACCGGACTAGTCCGATATCTTTCTGTTCCACTTCGGACTAGTCCTCCCCAGTGCGGACTAGTCCTCAACACAATGCACACGTCACTAGATCGGACAAGTCCGGTCACTACCGGACTAGTCCGATTCCCTTTCTGATCCACTTCGGACAAGTCCGGTGACTACACGGACTAGTCCGATTTACACTCTGTTCTAAATCGGACAAGTCCTCCAAGTGCGGACTTGTCGTTCAAAACACTTAGGGTTTCACAGGTCCAGACAAGTCCGATGTCAACCGGACAAGTCCGAAGATTTCCAGCAACGAAATCGGACAAGTCCGTTTTTCAATCGGACTAGTCCGATATTCCTGGACACTTAGGGTTTGCTTCACACAGCACACCGGACTAGTCCGGTCTCCACCACGGACTAGTCCGATCTTTCTAAACCCTAACGGTAATGTCTAGAAACCCCATATAAATAGAGGTGGATGGCCCACTTTTAAACACTCTCGAACCCTAGCGCCGTCACACCTCCCAAGAGACTCAAAAACCATCTCTCTCCACGAAGTTGAGTGCAAAATCGATCAATCTTTTGAAGATCACTTGTAGATCATTGGAGAGGCACTTTGCACACGATTGAGCTCTTGGTTTGAATCTCTAACACACTCTTGCATCTCAATTTGTATATTTCGAAGTGTGTTATTGGTGGTTTTGAAACTTGTAATCAAGGGAGCTCTCAACTTGTGAGATCGCCCCTTCAACTTGGTGATTTACCCCTGTGTGATTAGTGGAAGAGGATTGGCCTTCGTGGCGATCCGACGAGGGAAGGGTTGGTAAAGACCCGGTCCTTTTGTGGGCTCCTCAACGTGGACGTAGGCTGCCTTCGTGGTAACCGAACCACGGGATAAATCTTGTGTCTTGTTCGTTTGTGTTCATCATTCTAGTTGATCAACATTATCTAGGGTTTGATTCATTTTGTTGAATTGAAGTTAAATAGTGAACAAGAATCATACTTGCAATAAAACTTAACATACAACTATTGAACTGTCATTATAGTTTATATTTCCGCTGCAAACGACAACGAAACAATCAAATTGACCTAACTTGATCAACCTAGCCCGTGAAATCCGGACTAGTCCGCACTTTACCGGACTAGTCCGATATATCTGGATTTGACCTTTTTGTTGAAGTGCTACAGGAACCGAGAAATTCAAGAAGGCCTATTCACCCCCCCCTCTAGGCCTACATTCAGCATCTCGCTCGTGTGACCGTCTGGGTCTTGGGAAACTTCCCGTCTGCACCAGCATGGACACTGCCGGCCACTACTTCTTTGGGTTAGGGTTTGTGGCCGATCGTCTCAACGTCCTCTATGAGACGATCGAGGAGGTGGCTGGGGTGGAGGGACGCCAGCATCTTCTGCGGACCATCGCCCGGAAGCTTTGGAATCAATTGCCGGAAGAGGCGGCAATAGTGGCGGCAGCAGAGGAGGCGGTGGTGGCAGTGGCGGAGGAGGGGGCGGCGGTGGCGGAGAAGGAGGTGGAGGAGATCTCCTCTGACTCCGAGTACTGTAGTATTTGTAGTTTTTCTTTTTCTTGTTTTCTATGTGCTTTCGTAGTTCTTGTTTGTAATATATGTGTTGTTTTTATGTTAATGAAAAATGTATTTTATGTTCATGAACAATGCGTCCTATGCAGTATCGAAAAATAACTCCTTTCTGAAAAAGGGGAGAGATAACTGTTGTTCAATGTCTAGCCAATAATTCGTTGTGTTGCAACAATTGACGACTCTTGGTTGAAACTCCACTGAGATCGTGGTTGAGGCTGCATTTCTCCTCTTTTGTGTTCTTTCACTCAATTTTTTCATTTGTAGTCGGCACATGGGAAAATGTATTTTCAGTAGTAGTATATATAACATGTTATCATTTCATTGTGATTAATGTTATAGAATGCTGATTGTTTGCCATCGTCCTTTCGTGGACTTGGGTGTTCTGTATTTCCATATCATTTGCATTAGCACATATATATTTGGCGATTCATATTTTTGTTCGTATTTTTTTTTGGAATGTCCCACTAGGTAGCAGATGACTGCTTTTAGATTTTGATCTCCATGAATGGCAACAAAGATGAATTAAGAAGTGAGCAAATTATCCTAGGAAGTCTACCCCACTAGCTACACGCACCATGTGCAGGAATCGACGCGACATGACATGTGATTAATCATGATTGCATGCGTGCACAAGGGCACGACTTGCATCGAATTCTCCACTCCCGCGAAAATTTTTTCATTCTTCTTGGCGCGCCACATTTGAGATTTTGACAATTCAATTTTCACTACCTGTGCCTCCAATTTCAGTCCCACCCATTACTGTTACCCTATTTCATCCACGATGAGTATAAATGGAAACACTGGCCTCCGTTCCCGACAAACCGTTGCCCTGCCCTTCCGGTGATCTTGCAATACTCCAAATGTGTTGTCTCTCTGTCCTGTGTTCCATACTTGTATTCCTAAGAAATTCCCGTGTTTTGATTTCCCACAGTTTTTACAATTTTCCCCCCGTGGATCTCGCAGTGACGCATCGAAGCTCTTGGTGATGTCGACTCCAGGGTACAATGCGAGGCGACCAAGTTTGACAGGCCCTAGCGAACCTCTTCGTCACCGACACCTCCTTGCGACATCGCATCCCGGACTCCAGTTTTGTGCTAGGTAAACTACATGATCCAAGCCATTTTTTTATAGAGCTATATTGGCTTGGTTCTACACGGTCCATGCAGTTTTGGGCTACTTAAGTTCTACACGATCAATCCTGATATACGAAGATTAAATAAATTAACAAAGAAGAAATGTGGTCTTCTGTTTCATGAATTTAGTTATATATATATACTACATATGTCCCGAAATAAATGTCGCTCTGACAGCTTATTACGGTAGTGTATTTCTAGTTCAATTCCTGGCCGGGAACGACAAATACTAAAAACCAGAGGTAGTAGTATGTAATTTCTGGATTTAGATGTAAATGACACACGAGTTATCTGATCAACCACTCCAAATATTGTACTCTCATTCCTATTTTACAAATTTGTATTCCTAAGATGTTTACTTCCCACGGTTTTTACACTTTTTTCTTCCTTGTGGCTTTCTTGGAACGTATGTTTTTTTCTATTCTTTCTTTTCTAGTTCCTCCATTCGTAACAAACCCTGCAGTTTAAAGAAACCACACCGTCCAATCCAAAATCTATGTTGGTCATGTAATCTGACGTTATCACTGTTATATGGAATGACTACTTACAAGGCTCTTTACATTAGGAACAAGACATCAAACCGTGATGTCATCTACAAGCATTCATGGTGGCCAACAAGCACCTGGTATAACTATAAATGTGTTTACTATCAAAATTATGAAAATTTAGACAACATTAAATTCTTTGCATAGTACGCAGAGAATATTGCAGCACATGATGTTCAGGAACCCCGAGGTTCTTCACACCCTGGTACTACGATGCATGAACTAACAACATGTATAGGTATACAAACCAGAAATACTCCTTCCGCCCCAGCCTAACTTTACTTTTAGAGCTTAAAAAATGTCCCACTCTAACTCTATCGGTAGCTTCCAACTACCCATATCACATCACATTACTACCTGCCTCTCTATCGTGCCATTTGCTTTGGCAGAGCGTGTTAGTTTTTTACTCCTATGGCATTGAATTTGGAGCATTTTGAGAGACAACGTTCTGTCCTTTAGATGTATTGATGATGGGTGTATCATGATCATTTGCATTCTTTCCTAGGCTCTACTAATTGTTTTAGCATGCCTTGCGACTCTACTTAGTACTTAGTCTTTATAGTTAACAGTTCATCAGCCTGTGTGATGGCGTGATTTTTTATGCCTCCACAATGTGCTCTCTCGCTGCCGGACACTATGGCTGGCACCGACACCCACGCCCTACTGCTGGTCACTTCAGTGTCCTCCCCGATGCGTCTCCCTCGCCCATCGCCACGTCCCATACTTCACGTGCCATGATTACCCCGTCACCCGCAAATCCCTGGCCATTACTCGCCCTGCCACCAATCCTCCTCGAGATTTTTGGCGAGACCGAACCCTCGCTTTGTTGAGCATCGCAAGCTGGAACTATGCAGTACTGCACCTGCAGTAGCCGCCACTAACAAGTGGACCCGATATCTCATAGGCCCACATGTCAGTTGCAGCTAATGCAGGAGCAGTACTATGGAGGATTTCAATCTCGCAAGCTGCCTGCCTTATCTGTCTCGCATTCGCCACCTGCTACTGCTGGCGTTCAATACTTGCCCTGCAGCTAATAATTCTCTTCGAGACGCGCTTCGGCTGATGTCAGTCAGACCGAACCGGCGAACACTATCTTTGTCTACTCTAGCATTGCCAGCTGCATGCCCCTCACAGTCTTGCCTGCTTTGCAGATGGACTGAAAATCCTCTGCAGTACTACGAGTGCGTACCACCACTGACATGTGTACCTGATGGCTCATTTTATGGTATGAACAGCAACAAAAGAGTCAACAATGTACCCCCCTCGGCCCGGATCAAAATAGTTGTCGCTCAAACAGTCCTAACTAGTTCATTTTATTTCATTTGTTGGTCTGATACGACAATTAATAAAAACCAGGAGGGAGGACTACAGAACAAAATGGTGTTGGGACGACGTGGTCGTCCCACGCTCGTATTTGTTGCACTCGTCCTGAAGATGGTATGAACATCAGACTTTTCTTCTTTTCACACTATTTGTACATGATACTAAACTTGTTCAGGTGGTAATTTGCTTTAATCATTTACTGTTTTAATCAATGTAACATAAGGAAGGAAGCTAGGAAGAAGTGTGGCTAAAGGACTTAAGATTGCCAGAATACGCGATGCATCCAAAGTTAGTAGAACGTAGCATGTGAAGCTACCAATTCAGTTCTCCGCTACGTTCGGTGATGCAGTTGGTATTAATCGGCGACACTTTTTCGATTATGTGGTTATGTTTACAAAAATACATGCGTCCCTCAGCGGTGCAAGGAAGTGGGCAGAGGTTGGCTATAGTAACAAGAGAGATATAGTACGAGACATTCTGGTTAGTGCTATCACACTCCCACACAAGTATTTTTTTCTTGCAATCTCCATCCTATACGTTTACAGCAACTTGTTATACAATGTACATGATTCTTGGGACATGGAGGACACACTGGAGAGCGCAAGAAAATTTTTGAAAAATGCTGGTGAACGCTACAAGGGGTGGCGCTCGACTTTGCATGCCACCTATAAGTGTTATTCTACCGATGAAGAACGTATACAAAATAAGCCTGCTGACGTAATGGTGCCCGAGTGGTTGCACCTAATAGAATATTTTGGGTCTGAGCGATTCATGGTCAGCTAACTTTTTAATAGCTTCGCATCGTACAAAAAATATTTGATTTACTTTCATTCGTGGAATTAATTCTTAAAATTATTATAGTCAATAAGCAGGACCAATTCTCAAAATCAAAGAAGACAAAAGGTGAGTCACTTTCTTGGCTCCAAATCCTACGCCCAACTTAGTTATGAGAAGGTACAAAAAATAAATCACACTTTTACTTTGCACTGCAAACAATATGTATACCGACATGTTGAATTTTACTTGTATTTTATGTAGCAAGACCCAGAGATCGGAGAAGAACCCGATGACATACAACTATGGGAGGCAAGCCATTTGTTGGAGAACAGTAACTGGGCAAACAAGCTGGCATAAGTTGTACATGTGAGTAACACTTCAAACAATCCCCAATTAAATAAATATTTGCAAATTACCAGTGACTTTTCTTTTTGTATATAGATCCAGGTACGTGCCCAAGTGGACGACATGGAAGATGAGCAGGGAGACCCAATTCCAAATGAGGAGAGAAACCACATCTTCCAGTGTTGTTATAGATCCTCAATTGGTTGTGCAGGATCACAGGTTCGGGGGCGTGGTTATATGGCTAACCCAACTAGTCCTCAACGTGAAAGTATGCGTATCCATACATTTGAACACCTCAACGACCAAGTTCAAAACTTAGAAGATAGAAATGCAGGCCTCAATCACCAAGTGCAAGAGTTGGAAGGAACAAAATGATAGCTTAACCACCCAGATGGACTGCATAAACCAAGAGAATGAAGAGTTAAACGTTCAAGTCCAGAACTTACAAGGTCAGATAGTAGCTGATCGTGAACAAACATCTAAGGAAATACAGGACATGCGTGCCTCAATGGCTGAAATGCACAAAATGGTGATGGAGACCACTCCACAAAAGGTCCACCAAAGGAACCGCCAAAAGCCACCTGCTCCAACAATTAGCCCCGGTCACCTTAGGAAAACTCTTAGCATGGAAACACATCGCTTTAGTAATCCTTGAGTGTTGTTATGCGTGTTGCAATATCAATTGATGGATGCTTATTGTTAATCTTGTGCTTCTGTTGCCACTAATTTTCAAACCTGGTGCATTCGGGTTCTACCGCCACTAATTATAAAATGTGGCATTACGAATTTCTTGTCACGAATGATAAATTGTTGCAATAGGAAGCTATTGACAGGAATTACAAAATGTTGGAGTATAAACATTTGGCAACAACTCAAAAAACGTTGCACTAGACTGCTATTACCACCATGCAAAAAATGTTGCATTAAAACACTATTGCCATAAATGAGAAAATGTTGCATGACACCTATATCACCACAAATCATTAAACATTGAATTACAACCGTACTACCACAGATCAAAAAACGTTGCATTATGAAACTATTGTCATAGATCAGGAAACGTTGCATTAGAAACCTGTTGCCACAGAGTAGGAAACGTTGCATTACTAACCTATTGCCACAGATAAGAAATCATTGCAGTACCAAACTATTCGCCACGGACGCGAAATCATTGCAGTTCCATACTAGTTCACACGGATCTGAAATCGTTGCAATATGGTACTATTCGCCATGTCTGTGGACTCGTTGCAATAACATACTATTTGCCACAGACGTTAAACTGTCGTAGTACCATACTATTTGCCACGGCTATGACATCGTTGCAGTACCATACTATTTGCCACGAATGTGAAATCGTTGCAATACCATGATATTCACTGCAATATGGTAAATCGTTGCAACACCATAAATCGTTGCAATACGGTACTATTTGCCACGGCTGTGAAAATCGTTGCAATACCGTAGAATTTGCCACGAATGTGAAAATCGTTGCAATCACATACTATTACCACGAATGCAAAATTGTTGCAATACCATGCTATTCGTTGTAATACGTTAAATCGTCGGAATACACTAAATCGTTGCAATAACATACTATTTGCCACGAATGTGATATCATTGCAATACTGTACTATTGCCACGACTGTGAAATCGTGGCAACCACATACAATTACCACGAATGTGAAATCGTTGCACCATGATATTTGTTGCAATAGTTAAATCGTCGCAATATGCTAAATTGTTGTAACAACATACTACTTGCCACGAGAATGAAATTGTTGCGATACCATACTATTTGCCACGATCGTGAACCTGTTGCAATACCGTACTATTCATTGCAATACGTTAAATCGTTGCAATACATGAAATCGTTGCAATAGCGTCCTATTTGCCACCAATGTGAAATCATTGCAATACCATACTATTCGCCATGGATGTCAAAGCGTCGCAATAACCTTATCGCACTCACACGATGTCGAGGCTCCCGACTCAAGATCTTCAGTTGGAGTTCAACCGCCGGTACATGACGTAGGATGGCAGCGTCAACATCGAGCGTAGTCATGAGAGACGACTTTCTCGTGAAAATCCTTATTGTCTAGGAGTTGGAGGCGGCTGTTCGGCCCTCGCCTTACATCTTCGCATGGTGGAGTGGCCACCCATGTTTTAGCCTCATTTGTTGGAGAAATATGACTGGACAATCAACCCCCTTGAATTTATTCATATCTACTCCACTGCTATCCTCGTTGCAGGAGGAAATGAGGCCAACAGAAGTCAGGAGAGTCACTACGATCCTTCATCCAACAATTCTCTCAGGAACGGAACACCATCCCTTCTATCTCCAATTCTTTTGTCGTTGTTGCATTCCGTTAGAGAGTTCGAGATAAGAAGATGTTGGATAAGCTGGGGAACAAAAACAACAGTAGCGTCATAGAACTCTTCAGCCTCGCTGATAAATGTGCTAAGCTGCTGAGGGCCGGGAGATGCACTCCAAACCAGCTGTGGAGGTCAAACAGTCCACCTCCAAAGCACGAGCTACTACCGTCTAAGGTAATGGCAAAAATAAAAACAAGAAGTCAAGTGGAAAGAACAAGTCACTTGCCGGAGCACCTACTATTGCAGCAGCAGCAGCACCTCGTTGTTGGGGGCCATGCCCTGACAAGCGACCTCGTCCATCATCCGAAGACAGTGACAAGATGTGGTTCTGGATCCACTAATCCATGGGCCATAATCGTGAAGACTGCTGCGAGGTCAAAAAGCTCGCTGAACGCGAGAGCAAGCTTCAAGATGACACATCATTCCGCCAGCAAGAAGGCAAACAAAAGGTTGTTGAAGCTTCATCTGATCAGGAGCTAGGCTTCCAAGATGCCAATAAGGTGTTAAAGGAGGTCTACAACACCGTTGATGACTCCGACACCAACTCCGACAACGAACGTCAGAAGACTCTCCAAGTGATGTATGGAGGGTCCTGGGACATTACTTCTTGGCATGTAGTTACGACATAGCGTCGGGAGATGATGGCTGTTATTGCTCCTACCTCCAAACCGGAGCCTCATCGGAAGTGCATGAAAACTCCTATCAGTTTTTATGCTTCTCACTATCCGGAGAACATGGTCAGAGCTGGCCAACTGTCTTAGATAGTTTCTCCAACTATCAACAATGTCCAGCTCTTCCACGTCTTGGTTGATGGTGGGGCTGCACTCAACCTCATCAGCTTTGCCGCCTTTGTGCAGCTTCAACTCAACCTCTCAGACCTTAGGCCCTCATGTCCATTCTCTGGAGTGGGTCTGGGAGCTATCATACCACTTGGATTAGTCTCTTGGCTAGTTACTTTCAGACTCCGGAGAACTACCGGTCAGATAAGCTAATTTTTTATGAAGCACACATCAACCTTCCCTTCAACGCCATCCTTGGCAAGCCAACCCTATATAGGTTCATGGCGGTGGCCCACTACAGCTACCTAGTGTTGAAAACACCAACTCTGTCAGGCATCCTCCGGATCCGAGAGGATCGCACTGCTGGAGTTACAGCGTTATAGAAGCTTCATGCGCTTGCAGTAGCACAAGAAGATGAAACCGACAAGGAGCAGACTGCTCAACAATTTTCGAGCTTGCACCAACACAACTCAGAACCTGCTGTGAGACCTATGTGTACTGAATACATTGGCTTTGACAATAAATGTTTTGAATGTTGCTGTAACATCTTTTTAGCAAGGTCCGACTCTAGCTCAGAGCTTCTGCAAGGTCTGACAATAGATCCGACATTCTTTGTCTAGGTCCGACATGTTTTTGGGTAGCTCTGGTGAGCTTTGTCTTTACCTCCGGCACGTCTTTGATAACTCCGGCATGTCGTTGTTAAGCTCCGATATGTTTTGATAGGTCCGACTTATGTTGGTTAGCTCCGACATGTTTTTCTAGCTCCATCTTTTGGGTTGACTAGTTCCGACTAGCTTTGGCAAGCTCAGGCCCTAGGTTGTACTAGCTTTAGTAAGCTCCGGCTCAAGCTCCGGTTTGCTTTGGCAAGGTCCGCTGCTTGATCGTAGTGTTTCTACTTTTATCTTGCAATGTTTCGATCTTGATTTACACTTATGGAAAGGTTGCTTAGTATTCTTTTACTAAGTTTTTGGTGTCTTTTGGTGGTTAAGACTGATATCATTTTGCTATGGTTTGCAACATGCTTATGTGAGGTGCTCACGTAAGATGTTGTAGTTTCGAAACTAATGAGAGTCAATTCGAGGACTTGTGCTCGAAAGTATTGGTTGTTTGTTCATGTGCAGGTGTTTCTTGAGTTTAAGACATGGCTGGTGATGGGATCCATTGAACTAGTTTTAGGGAGAAGATGAGGTTCAACAACCATGTTCAGGAGGAATTGTGGTTGAGTTGATCGGGAGGTCGCGTAGCATGTTTGAATCAAGAACAATGCATATGAAGGTATCGTGGACGTCGTTGGAAGATGTTTGCACGCGTGCAAGGAGTTCATGGACGTGGATGCATGGTTCCAAGGCATTATGAAGAGATGTGGACATAAAAATTAGTCGGAAAGGTCCAACCGACTAGGCTATAGACTCAGGCTGCGGCTGAGTCGGGTTTGACTCAAATATGAAAAGTTTTGAGTTGGTTATGATAGGATTTTGTGTTGGTCACGAATTTGGGTTGTTTTAGGAATGTGGGATACGTTCCTAATGTGTTTGGAAGTCTTAAGATTGCTTCTGTCGGCTTATAGAAGAGTCCTAAGCAATTATGGAAAGTTTTGATTCGTGATTTGAGTAGGATTAGAGTCCTAGTTGAGATTGGCTTGGCCAAAGGGCTGGTTATATAAGCAAGGGCGGCCAGAGCTCGTGGTGCACGACTTTGGGGATGTTCCTCTTGTGTTCTATTGAATAAAATTCGTAGTTGAAAGGAACTTTTGTGGCTTGTTCGTCCGACTTGTTCCAGACAAGTTTTACTCATCGAGTTTCTGCACAGCACAACCTTTCGTTGGTGGTTTTATCGTAACTCGAGTTATACAGATCCATTTGACGTGATTCTTTTTGGGTTGTCTTCATAACTTGATTATCTATCATCTGTCAAAATGTCACAATCATTGGATTTGTGATTTCTGATCTACACGAGTTTCTTTGCAGCATTCCAGAACTATTTTTCTCGGGTAGGACAGATTGATCTTTGTTCAATCATTCAATCGTTTCTTGAGTTTCTCTTGACGGATTTGAGTGATTCTTGCTGTGTAATCTTCGTGACTGGATTCTCTCCGATATCTATCACTTTTGTCACGGTGAAACACATGTAGTTTAGTCTCACACACGATTTCTTTAACAGATCATTTTTCTACCGGAGGGGTTGGGATTTAATTGTTTCCGCTGTGTAATATTTTTAATCTACCATTCACCCCCCTATCATAGCTTTTCACGTGCTCTTCGATCCTACAATTGGTATCAGAGCCACGTTGCTCTAATCTATGTGATTTTCACGTGTTTTTGACTAATCATCATGGAGAAATACTCCGCAAAACCTTGCGTGTTTAGTGGTATTGATTTTCAGGTTTGGAAGGCACGTATGGAAGCCTTCATCCAGGCTCAAGGCTTCGCAATATGGGAGAAGGTATACAAGCCCTACGAAGTGCTGTCAAACGATCAAGTTACAACTACAAATTTGAGAGATGTGGACAACAACAACAAGGCTCGAAACTTTATCATACAAGGATTAACTCTAAGTGACTTCGACCATGTTGCACACCTCCGATCTGCATACGATGTGTGGAAAGCACTTTGTGACTACCACGAAGGATCCAACACGATCAAGGAGGTAAGGCAAGATATGTTCAAGAAAGAATACATGCGCTTCGAGATGCAACCTGGTGAGTCTATTGATAACATTTTTGCTCGCTTTAATAAAATTATTAGCAACTTGCGTAGTGTCAATGTTAATTTTTCAGATGCTGAAAATGCTAGGCAATTGTTAAGTGCATTAGATATGTCAATTTGGGAGATGAAAGTCACATCTATTCGTGAATCTACTGTCATGAGTACACTTACTTTAGATGTGCTATATTCCAAGTTAAAAACTCATGAAATTGACATAATATCACATAAGAACCCCAACAAGTCTATTGCTTTTGTTTCTCAACATGACATGCCTAGCTCCGGTCAATCTTCATCTTGTAGAACACTTGCTTTGTTGTCCTCTCTAACCCTTGAACAGGTTGAGGAGTTTCGAGAGGAGGAGCTAGTACTTCTCTCTACTAGGTTCTCAAAAGCATTGCAAAATGTGAGAACTAGAAGGAGAGGAAGCTCCGGACCTCAAGGATGTTTCGAATGTGGTAAGACAGGACATTTTTGTTCGGATTGCCCTAACCTTTCAGGTCCTACTTCCCGGGATGAAAAGCAAACAAGGACGAAGGACTCCTCTGCAAATATATGAAGAAAAAGAAGGGTTTTACATGACGTCAATTGGTGAGCAATTTTATCTCCGCACTTCAAGAACTTGGCTCAAGCGATGTGGATATTGGAAGTGACGAAGATGAAGATGAGTTGGCAAACTTGTGCTTCATGGGGGGCATGTCAAGATCAAGTATGGAGGAGGCTGAACACAACAGCGACCATGAAGAGGTATGTTCTACTTGCGAAGAAATGTGTGATGCTATTTCTTGTGTCACTGCTATAGTTAAGAAAAAGGACAAAAATCTTAAGGACAATGTTGTTAAAATTGAGTCACTAGATTATGAAATTAATCGTTTTAAATCCTTGATTCCTAGTGATGATTCTTGTTCCTCATGTGAATTAATATATGAACAATTGTCCTCATTAAGAAGTGCACACACCTCCACACTTGATAAACTTGAGTTAGAAATTGAAAAGAACAAAGAGCTTGCTGCACTTAATGATAAAAACTTGAAAGATGCTAGCCGTTCTACAATTGATTTGCATTGTTCTACTCGTGATGATCTTGATAAGAAACTACAAGAGGCTATGAATGAAATTTCTATATTGAACAATGCTTTACATTTTTATGCAGTTAAATATTGTTCCAATTGCAAATTAGAAGGAAAAACTTCATGTGAAAATTGCCTTGATCTGTCCAATAAACTTGATGACATGCATAGGACATTAGATCGGTTTTGTAATGGGAATAAGAGTCTAAACTTGCTGCTGAATTCTTCCAAGACATGCAATTATAAAACTGGTAAAGGTTTTGATTCTCATGCTCATGCTAAGGCACATCCATCTAAAATTGTAAAGTCATTAGGAAGTGGTTTGATTCAAACAGTTCCTAAACAAAAAGAAGTGGTTTTCAAATCTACATTAGTGTTGTCTCATTCGGTTTCAATTAAAAATGTTGCTTGCTCATCTAGACATGAACACAAAGTTAAATTTCATTGTACCTATTGTGGTAGAGATGTTCACGTCATAGATTTTTGTTATAGACAAGCTAAACAACAGAAAAAAGAAAGAATGATTGCTAGATCTCTGAACTTTCATGCAAAATTTGTTGCACTTGCTAAACCGAATGTAGGAACATGCAATCTATTGTAATGTGTCGAAAACATGCAAAGTCTGCTCCCAAACCTACCGTTTTTCGTGCTACACATGTAACATCTCCTGGGACAGTAGATGGGTACAAAAATCCTCGAGTTTTGGCTCATAAACCTACTGTTTTTATCTCAGCTTTCGTGTGTTATTCGTGCTGCACGTCGTGTGACTCAGTACTGGATTCCTAAATGCCTTTTGACTAACCTCAATATTGAGTCATCGACGTATTGTGCTTCTATGTAGGTTACACACTTGAGAAAGGAGAACATTTGGATTGTGGATTCAGGTTGCTCACGCCACATGACCGGTAACAAAGAATGGTTCTTCTCCCTCTATTTTGGGTCACGTGTAGAGAATGTTACTTTTGCCGATAATTCTTCAACTCCTATAATTGATAAGGGTTCGGTTAGAGTAAATCATCACTACACTTTGATGGATGTGGCACTTGTTAAAAAATTGAAATACAACTTGCTTTCTGTTTCACACAGCTAGATGAAAATCTGGAAAATATTTTCACTAAAAATTGCTGCAAAGTTATAAATTTAAATAGTGAGCTTATTTTTAACATGTCTCAGTTTGGAAGAGTTTTTAAAGCTGATTTTGATATCTCTTCCTCTAAGCATAGGTGTCTAGTTGCTAATGATTCAAAGGACATATATTTTTGGCATCGTAGACTTGGTCACGTAGGCTTTGATCATCTAATGCGTGTTAGTGCTCTTGATCGCATACGTGGGCTGCCTAAGCTTAGAGGGGACAAAGAAAATGTGTGCTCTTCCTGTAGACATACTAAGATGGTGTTCACATACTCCTCTCACAATGATCATGACAACTGAACCGGGTCAACTTTTGCACCTTGACACCGTAGGACCTTCACATGTTCAATCCTTTGGAGGTAAATGGTATGTTCTTGTGATTGTTGATGATTATTCTAGATACTCTTGGGTTTACTTTATGGCATCTAAGAATGAAGCTTTTAGTCACTTTAGAACTTTGTTTCTTAGATTATCAATTCATCACATAGGATCTTTAAAAGCAATTAGAAGTGATAACGAAACCGAATTTAAAAATCAATCTTTTGATCACTTTTTTGCTGAAAATGGAAAAGATCATCAATTTTCTTCACCATATGTACCTCAACAAAACGGTGTTGTAGAAAGAAAGAATAGAACCTTAGTTGAGATGGTTATGACTATGCTTGATGAATATCCAACTCCTAAGAAATTTTTGGCTGATGCGATATTGCAACTACTTGTTATGTCTCAAATCGTGTTTTCTTGTGCACTAAGCTAGGTAAAACACCATATGAGCTTCGGTTTGGACATAGGCCTAGTGTTACACACTTTCGGGTCTTGGGTTGCAAATGCTTTGTTAAGAAACATAATAATATTGATGAATTTGAACCCAGATCCGTTGATGGCATGTTTATTGGTTATCCATCTCATACTAGAGGCTAGCGTGTGCTTTTACTTTACACTAAAAAAATTGTGGAGACTTGTCTGGTGTCTTTTGATGAAGCTAACCTAGGTACTAGCTCAAACATTGCAGGACCAGATCCATATCCGCTGGGGGAGAGCATTTTTTTGAAGATGAGGAAGAGGTGGAGCTGCTGCCCGAAAATTCAGCCGCTAATGACATTGTTCCAGCTCCTAATTTTGATTCACAATCTGCATCGACGACCACCATTGCTGGTCTAGATCCTCCTCAAGTCACAAGGTCATCGATTTGTGATTAACATGAAGAAGAAGAAGCTTGTGAAGTGTCCACTCCCCTCCGGGTTCTCAAAAGTCATCCTCCACAACAAATTATTGGAAGCTGGCACAAACGAGTCACACGGTCCAGGTTTTGCGATTCAAACTCTCATGCTCATTCTGCTTTTGTTGTTCCTTTTGAACCACAGATATATCACACGCACTCACTAATGAAACTTGGATTATTGCCATGCAAGAAGAGTGAGAAAATTCTGAAAGAAATAATGTTTGGGAACTTGTACCTCCACCTCAAGGTCACACTTTGACTAAATGGGTGTTTAAAAATAAACAAAGCGAGGATGGGGTTGTGGTTAGGAATAAGGCTAGGTTGGTTGCTCAAGGTTTCACTCAAGTTGAAGGTCTAGATTTTGATGAAACTTTTGTTCCTGTTGTTAGATTAGAAGCCATAAGAATTTAGTTAGCTCTTGCTGCATCTAAAGGTTTTAAGCTATTTCAAATGGATGTTATAAGTGTTTTTCTTGATGGCTACATAGATGAGGAGGTTTATGTCAAACAAGCACCGGGTTTTGAAAATCCAGATTTTCCTAATCATGTTTAGAAACTGTCCAAATCCTTGTACGGTCTCAAACAAGCCCCTAGAGCATGGTATGATAGGTTAAAAACATTCTTTCTTGAAAAGGGGTTTACCGTGGGCAAGGTTGCTAAAACTCTTTTTGTGCTTAAGCATGACAATGACTCATTATTCGTTCAAGTGTATGTGGATGATATTATCTTTGGTTGTGCTTCTCATGATCTTGTGTCCAAGTTTTCAGCTATGATGAGTTCAGAATTTGAGATGAGTATGATGCGAGAACTCACATACTTTCTGGGGCTGCAAATCAAGCAAACCAAGGAGGGTACCTTTGTGCATCAAACGAAGTATACAAAAGAACTCCTAAGGCGCTTCAACATGTACAAAATAAAGTCTCTTCGCATACCAATGGCAATAGCAACAACACTTGAACTTGATGAAGATGGTGAACCCGTGGATCAAAAAGAATATACAAGCACGATCAGATCACTTTTGTACCTCACGACATCAAGATCGGACATACAATTCAGTGTATGTCTTTGTGCACGGTTTCAAGCCTCCCCACGTGCTTTACATCGTCAAGCCCTCAAAAGGATTATCGGGTACTTACATGGAACTGAAGAATTTGGCATTTTTCTTCTTTCTTCCTCAACCGTTACTTTGAAAGCTTTTTCAGATGCTTATTTTGGGGGTTGTAGGATTGATAGGAAAAGTACTTGGGTGCTTGTCATTTTCTTGGTAATTCACTTGTTGCTTGGTCCTCTAGAAAACAAAACTCAGTTGCACAATCCACAGCTGAATCTAAATATGTAGCCGCTGCTAGTGCATGCTCACAAATTCTTCTGATTGTCCAAACACTTAAGGACTATGGGGTTGATCTAGATAGTTTTCCACTATTTTGTGATAACACTAGTGCCATTTGCATTGCTAAAAACCTGGTGTAACATTCTGGAACTAAGCACATTGACATTAGGTATCACTTTCTCCATGATAATGTTGAAAAAGGAAACATTGTGCTTCACCATGTAGATACCGAACAACAATTGGATGACATTTTTACAAAACTTTTGGATTTCACTCGTTTTTGTTTTATTTGTAGTGAAATAGGGGTTATGCATCCACATGGCTTACATTGAGGGGGAGTTTTTGAAACTTGAGAAGTCTATGTGTGAATCTAAAATTAAAATAATATGAGCATAGTATTTAATACATATGTGACTTTGTGATTCCTTTTACATGCTGAAAGTTCTTACTACATTACTCGTGTTATACATTTTGTAGCTTTTGCCATGTCTAGTAATTGGAATAATTACTTACACTAAATCTGGTCATGGTCGAACTTTCTTGCTGTTTTGAACTTGTTGCATGCTCACAAGTGCTTTTAATCATAAAGAATTAATCAAGTAAGCAACTCACATGTTGAGTTTTTATGAACAAATATAAATTGAGAAAAGATCAAGAGAATATGCATGCATCACACTTCTTGTTTTGAGATGGCTTATCATTGCACTTAGAAATATGTTGTGTATGACTAAAACCATGTCGTTAAGCTTCTGATTGTCAAATGACATGGGCTTGGCTTGGTTGGTTAGAATAAGACAGATGCACATATAATCTCTTGCAAATATCATATGATCTAAATTTTTGCTTTGAAAACTAATAAAATGCAGCAACAAGTTTCATGCTTTCAGGTCTTGAAATAGTTAAGTTTGTGAGATCATGACTTGCTTAAATTAAAAATTACACTTGATCTCTAGCATGGCTTACACTACTTTATGGATTTCATTGTTGTGACAGTGTAAGTTACTTGATAGTATGACTTGGATGAGCATCGTTTTAGAAGCTTTATAGGAGTTACAGCATTGCAGAAGCTTCATGCACTCGCAGTAGCGCAAGAAGATGAAACCGGCAAGGAGCAGACTGCTCAACAACCTTCGAGCTCGCGCCAACGCAGCTCAAAATCTGTTGTGGGACCTATGTGTGCTGAATACATTGGCTTTGACAATAAAAGCTTTGAATGCTGCCATAACATCTTTTTAGCAAGGTCTGACTCTAGCTTCGAGCTTTTGCAAGGTCCGACAATAGGTCTGACTTTTTTTGTCTAGGTCTGACATATTTTTGGGTAGCTCTGGTGGGCTTTGTCTTTAGCTCCGGCATGTCTTTGATAGTTTTGACATGTTGTTGTTAAGCTTCGATATGTTTTGATAGGTCCGACTTATGTTGGTTAGCTCCGACATGTTTTTCTAGCTCCGGCTTTTGGGTAGACTAGTTCCAACTAGCTTTGGCAAGCTCCAGCGCTAGGTAGTACTAGCTTTGGTAAGCTTCGGCGCTAGGTTGTACTAGCTTTGGTAAGCTCTTGCTCAAGCTACGGTTAGCTTTGGCAAGGTCCGGCGCTTGATCGTAGTGTTTCTGCTTTTATCTTGCAATGTTTCGAACTTGCTTTACACTTATGGAAAGGTTTCTTAATATTCTTTTACTATGTTTTTGGTGTGTTTGGGTGGTTAAGACTGATATCATTTTGCCTACAACATTCGCATCAGGCCTCTTCACATGCTCCCATACTTGGTTTCTTTCAAAGTTGTTGAGATCTTCTTGCATGGCCATCACCCAATATGGATCTAGTAGTGCTTCTTCAACATTGTGAGGCTCCAAGGAAGAAACAAAAGAGTAATGTTCACAAAAGTTTGCAACAAGAGATCGAGTAGTTACTCCCTTGGAGATGTCCCTGAGTATATTGTCAACGGGATGGTCCTGTTGGATGTTTTGATGCACTCATGGGTGAGGCGCTTGAGGTCTTGAGACATCATCTTGGTCTTCCTCATCCTCATTGTCTCCCTCTAGATTGATGCCTCCATTTTCATCTTCTTGGAGCGCATCTTGGGAGACTTGATCTTGATCATTTGAGGAGGATATTGCTTGACGTGTAGGATGGTCACTTGCATCTTGAGGTTGTTCTTGTGGTCATATATCTCCAAGTGCCATCCTTCCAATCAACACTTGTGGAGCTTTTTCTTGACCTAGCACATGACGATCAACTTGATCCACTTGGGAGCCATTAGTCTCATCAAACAATACATCACGTGCTACTTCAATAATTCCGATGGATTTGTTAAAGACCCGATAGGCGTAAGTATTTGAGTCATAACCAAGTAAGAGACCTTCATCGGACTTAGAAGCGAACTTTGAAGTCCTAGGCTTCTTGTTAAGAATGTAGCATTTGCTCCCAAAAACACGAAAGTAGGAAATGTTTGGCTTGTTACCGGTTAGGATCTCATAAGATGTCTCCTTAAGTATGCGGTGAAGATACAACCGGTTTATGGCATGACAAGCGGTGTTGACCGCTTCCGCCCAAAACCGGTCCGACGTCTTGTACTCATCAAGCATGGATCTTGACATCTCAATTAAGGTCCTATGCTTCCTCTCGGCCACCCCAATTTGTTTAGGGGAGTAGGGGCCAAGAACTCATGCTTGATTCCTTCCTCATCCAAAAATTCTTCAAGTTGAGTGTTCTTGAATTCAGTGCCGTTGTGACTTCTTATGGTCTTGATACTTAAGGAGAACTCATTTTGAGCTCTCTTCAAGTAACTCTTGAGGACACCTTGAGTCTCACTCTTATCATGCGGAAAGAATACCCAAGTGAAACGTGAAAAATCATCAACAATAACAAGACCATATTTTTTCCGCCAATACTTATGTAGGCAATTGGACCGAAGAGATACATGTGTACAAGCTCCAATGGTCTTGACATTGTCATAATGTTCTTGGATGGATGTGGTGCTCCAACTTGTTTTCCGGCTTGACATGTGCTACATGGTCTATCCTTTTCAAACACAACATTCTTTAAACCACGGATGTGCTCGCCCTTAAGGAGCTATTGCAAATTCCTCATCCCAACATGGGCTAGCCTTCTATGCCACAGCCATCCCGTGTTAGTTTTTGCAATTAAGTATGTATCAAGTTGGGCTTTATCTGCGGAGAAATCCACTAGATAGAGCTTTCCCTTGAGTACACCCTTAAAGGCAATGGAGTTATTGCTTCTCCTGGTCACACCCTCATTAGTGAATAAACAATTATAACCTTTGTCACATAGTTGTGATATGGACAAGGTGTTATAATCAAGTGAATCAACATGTAAAACATTTGAAAGAGTGTGATTAGGGGATATAGCAATTTTGCCGGTCCCAAGGATTTTTTCCATGGCTATTGTCCCCTAAATAGATTCCTTCACTTTAATCTTCGTTTAGCTCATACTCCACAAACATCTTCCTCTCTCCGGTCATATGATTTGTGCACCTACTATCAGGAACCCATTTGGTTCCACCGGAGGAGTATGCCTACAAGAAAGATTAAGCCTTGGCTTTTGGTACCCAAGCGGTGTTGGGTCCTTTGATGTTAGTCAACAGGCACTTGGGCACCCACACACAAGGTTTAGGACTCTTGCGGTGTGGACCAACCTACCTAGCATAGGCCTTTCCAAACATGTTCCTCAATAAAACATATGATGCATAAAAATCATGAAATAATGGATGAGGTTCTTTCTTAGGCATTTTGGGTGAAGTAGCAATGTTCTTCTCTTTATTTTTGTATGAGCCTCCTTTGACAAAACCAATCAAGTCTTTGCCATTCTTGGAAGTTTTGGTGTTTTGCCTCATCTCCCTAGAATAAACGAGACCATCCTTGACAAGGGGATGTCTTGTGTTGGTATATGCACTACGTGCATATGCCACCTTCTCCTTGTCAAAGATGCCACCCTTTGGTGCTTGATTGGTTTCTGCCAACTTAAGCTCATCTTTAAGATTTATTATCAAGTTTGAGCATTTACAAGGTTGGGATGCTTCATATTTAATATTTGTGGAAGATGAGCTTGTAGAGGAAGAAGGTGCATTGACCTTGAGAGACTTAACTTGTGTCTGAAGGATCTTGTTAGCTTGTGTCAAACTAACAAGTTCATCCTTGAGCACAATTGTAGTGTTCTCAAGGTTTGAGCAAGTTTCCTTGCTCAAAGCGAGTTCACGCTCAAGTGCATTGCTTCTTTCTTTATCAATCTCCAAGAGCTCCTCAACCTCTTGACATCTCTCCTTTTGTTCGATGAGCATGTCCTCTTGACGGTTGATGAGTTGTTCCATCTCAAATATTTCCTCCGTCAACAATGTCAATCTTTTCAAGGTACTTTTACTCATGTCCATAAGCATATGTTCATTTTCACTACTACTATCAAAATTGTCATGAGAAGAAATTGAAGAAGAGGATTTAGATTTAACCTTCTTTCTTCCCTCCTTGGCCATGAGACACGTTGGCCTTGAAGTCTCCAAGTTGAGGAAGAGCTTGTTTTCTGTAGTTGTCTTCTTCATAGCAATGGTTGCTATCTTATATTCTTCATCGAAGGAGGATTCCTCATTTGAATCCCACTCCTTTCTGAGGTGGGCATGTCCGGACTGCTTCTTCTTCTTGAAGTACTTTTTCTCTTTGGACTCGCCGTCCTTCTTCTTCTTGTTTTCTTCATGTGGACAATCCACAATGAAGTGGCCATACTCCCCACACTTGTAGCAAGCCCTCATTGATCTTGTCTTGGGCTTGTCTTTGCTCTTTCTTTCATTTTGGTAGCTCCCCTCCTTCTTCTAAACATCCTCTTAAATTTGTTAATGAAGAGAGCTCTTCCTCGTCGTTATCGGGACTCTCTTCATCACTCTCTTCCTTTTCTTGTGACCTTGAGGATGTTGCCTTGAATGCGACATCCCTTTTCATGGAGGAGGAAAGCTTTTGTAGATCATTGTAGAACATAGCTTCTTGTTCCATCATCTCATGGTTGATGATCCTACCTAGCACTTCATCGGGAGTCATCTTGTGAAACCCTGGACTTTCCGGAATTAGTGAGCAAAGAGTGAAATTTCGAGGCATGAATGCCCGAATTATCCTTTTCACCACCTCATAGTCAGTCCACCGGGTGCTTCCATAAGACCGACTCTTGTTGATAAGAGTCTTGAGGCGGTCGTACATATCTTGGGGAGACCCACCATCCATGATGGTAAACCTCCCAAGCTCTCCTTCGATCATCTTGATCTTCGCCTCCCTAATGACGCGGTTGCCTTCATGCGCCATCTTGAGGGTATCCCATATCTCCTTGGCAACCTCTAGACCTTCAATGCGGTTGAACTTCTCTCGAGTCAATGAGGAGGTAATCACTCCAACAGCTTCAGCATTGTGATGGAGAAGAACGGCTTGTTCCGGAGTGATGTCTTCCTCATTCTTTGGAAGATGAACACCTGTCATAACAATTTACCACAAGCTAGGGTTTAAGGATATGAGGTGCATCTTTATATTATGCTTCCACATAGAGTAATCAT
Source organism: Tuctoria greenei (assembly GCA_036927565.1). Lineage (NCBI taxonomy): Eukaryota > Viridiplantae > Streptophyta > Magnoliopsida > Poales > Poaceae > Tuctoria > Tuctoria greenei. The sequence goes on along the minus strand of JAYESD010000003.1, from coordinate 118,967,685 downwards.
TTCCGTCAAACTGAGGAGGTTTGCAAATGGGAATAGACAAATAATGATTGCTCGCGGTAAGCTGCTCATAATTGTAAGGATAACGGGAGTAGTCTCGTGAACTACTCCCATTGTCGACATTGGTCGGAGCAATTTGCTTGATCTCCTTCTTGGGCACATTGATCTTCTCACGAAGTCGTTCCTTGAGCATCCGAACTTCTTCTTCGTTGTTTGGATCATCTTGAAGAACATCGACGTTCTTCATCTTGGTGTCATCCACGACCACAAGAACTTCGTTGTCACCCCTTCCGGCCATTTCTTCTCCGACTTGTTAGACTCTCTTTGAGAAGCCTGCTCTGATACCAATTGAAATTCGCCTACAGGGGGGGTGAATAGGCAATAATACCTGAAATGACTTAATCAAATGAGATTAAGCTCGTGTGGCCGCACTAGTCTGGACAGGGCCGGATTAGTCCGCTCAGCACAGGGTGAAAACCTAAAAACTTGTGTCGGTACCCTGAGTACCATATACCCCTTGGGATTGCAAAGATCTCAAGGGAATGTCATCTACTTGATTTGAAGACCTTCGGAGGCCCACATGTCAGACATAATCGGACCCGCTTCTCCAACATGGTTAGTCCCAGGGTTGCCATGTGTACTATCAAACCGGAGCTACCGCCCACAAGGGGGAACCTCCGGGCTATGTACCATCACGGCACCCCCGGACCTAACCCCAGATCGAGGGAAGCTCCAGAACTGACACGGGTTAAGTGGCACCGGACCTACCTGTTCCCCACAGTATGCTCCGGAGCTGCCACGTGTCCAACCGTCAGATCTTCAGCCTCTAACCTCCGGAAGACTCCACAACGGCTCCGGATATTCAAAGGGGAATCAAGGACTTCAAGACCTAATTAAGTGTCATTAATACTATATTAATGTCACACGATCGGACGACCTTAATTACCAGTAATGGTGCTGTCAAAGCCCGTAACTCAGTTAGTAAGGGTAATTAAGCGCATCAAATGTGTATCAATACTAGTAACCGTCGGGGCCACATGTCGGGCCAGGCTAACTTGTAACGGCCTGCCCATGTACTATAAAAGGACAGGCCGACAATACATGAGAAAGGTAGGCTCACTCTACACTCTCAATTGACATTGAGCTCATACATCCAATACAACACCAACACACCTCGTGGAGTAGGGTATTACGCTCAGGCGGCCCGAACCACGTAAATCTTCGTGTCCCTTGTGTCACCTAACACTTCACCTTCTTTAATCTCCGCGTGCCGACACCGAACCTCAACCTCCTCTAACACTTTAGTAGTGTCGGGAGATCTGCTGGATCAAAACCACCGACAGTTGGCGCGCCAGTAAGGGGGAGCGCCCTGAGATTTCAAGAATGGTGAACTCAGCCGCTGGATCATCCAATGATCATCCCGCTGTTCAAGCTGTTGGGGGCAATCCCTCCAATATGCAGCCACCAGCAGGTACCACGGTTCCAGCAGGAGTCACACTTCCACCACCGCTGTCTCCGCCAGCAAATCAAGCTGGGCAGCGCGATGGTGCACCGGCGTCAATCACTACGTCGGCGAATCATAACAACCCGAAACACGCGCTCCATGCAGCACGTGCTCTCCTTCAACGCCCACCACCTCCGGATGCATCCTGGGATGCCATGGAGCAGTGGAGGGCCGATGTGGAACATTTGGTTGCAGCTGCAGCCGACCGCATCAGCAACCAGGGTCCTCCTCCTTCAGGACAGCCGCCGTCGCAGCGACGGACCTTGTCTGACAGACTTGGTCCGCATGTTTCCAACAGCAGGAGACGTGCTGCATCACAGCAGGTGACGTCGTTGCCCTCCGGGGCACGACGCACTGACATGGTATCAAGGCTTTCAACTCATGACCTCCGGGCGGAGCTTGATCACCGATACCGTCAACAAGACGGCTGAGTCCATATTGAGCGTGCTCGTGAAAGACGAGAAGCTCGGGACATTCTTGCTCTTGAAGGAGTAGGAGGAGGCTGCTCAGCCCTAGCCATGCATCTGCGTATGGTCAGGTGGCCAAGAAGTTCCGGCCTCACCCACCGGAGAAGTTTGACGGGACCGTTAATCCCGTCGAATTTGTTCAGATTTACTCCACTGCTATCCTGGCAACTGGAGGAAATGAGGCTGTAATGGCCAATTATTTTCCGGTGGCTTTAACTGGGACCGCACGGTCCTGGTTTATGAGCCTTCCACCCAACTCCATCAATAGTTGGGAGGAGTTGTGCCGGCAGTTCACTGCCATCTTCGAGAGTTCATACACCCGACCAGGCACCGAACTGGACCTTTTTGTAGTTGTGCAAAAAGGAGGAGAATCCCTGCGATCATTCATCCAGAGATTCTCTCAAGTACGAAACACAATCCCTTCTATCTCTAGCTCCTCTGTCATCGTGGCATTTAGACAGGGTGTGCGGGATAAGTAGATGCTGGAGAAACTAGCGATCAAGGAGATCACCAGTGTCACGGAACTCTTTAGCTGGGCTGACAAATGTGCCAGAGCTGCGGAGGGCCGTGAAATGCACTCCAAACCACCTCCGGATGATCACAAGAAATCCTCCAAAGGAGAAGCCGTTACCTCCGGGAGTGGCAAGAAGAAGAAAAAGACCAACACCAAGAAGAAGCCGTCGGCCGGTGCATCCAATGCTACAGCTGCTGCAGCTCCGGATGGCCGGGGGCCATTCCCCAAGAAGCGACCTCGACCGTCTTCTGAAGACGGTGGCAAACCCAAGGTGTGGTGTCCAATTCACAAAACAGACAGCCATAGTTTGGAAGACTGCCAGGAGGTCCAAAACCTTGCCGAGCGCTACAACAAGCGCCGGTAAGAAGCTCCTTTTCGACAGGGGGAAGGAAAACAAAAAGTTGACGAAGCTCCGGCTAAAGAGGAGTTAGGTTTTTAGGATCCTAAAAAGGTCCTCAAGGCTGTCTACACCTCCGTCGATGAAGATTCTGACATCTCTAACAACGAGCGTCGGAAAACCATGAACACCATTTTTGGTGGATCATGGGACATCACCTCCCGCCGCATCCTCAAGACAATGCGTCAGGACATGGCTGCTATAGCTCCTACAGCCAGGGCGGAGCCTCATCGGAAGTGGATGGACACAACCATCACTTTTGATGCTTCGGACTGCCCTCGAAGCATGGTTGGAGCAGGTCAGTTACCTTTGATGGTATCTCCTACCATCAATAACATCCAGCTTCACCATGTCATGGTAGACGGAGGTTCAGGGCTGAACCTCATAAGCTTCAAAGCTTTCACCAAGCTTCAACTCCGACCTTCAGATCTCCACCCTTCTCGACCTTTCTCCTGAGTAGGTCCGGAAGTCATTACCCCACTCGGTGCTATTACCCTCCTCGTTACCTTTGGGACCCGGGAGAAGTATCGCACCGAGAAGTTGGTCTTTGACGTTGCTCAGATCAACTTACCCTTCAATGCCATCTTGGGTAGGCCTGCCTTGTACAAATTCATGGCAGCTGCTCATTATGGTTACCTGGTGTTAAAGATGCCAACACCAGTATGCGTTCTCCGGATCCGCGGAGATCGCACTGCTGGAGTAACTGCTCTGGATGAACTTCATGCACTTACTACGACGCAAGAGGAGGACTCCATATAGTAACAAGCTCCAAAACCCCCGAGCATTCATCAGCGAGGCTCGACTTCTGCACCTAGCGTGTAGCCAAGCAGCGACACCGACATTCCCGTCAAAGTCGTCCAAATCGGTTCCATTGCCGCTCAGACCACCCGTATATCGGTGCGATTGAACGACAAATAGGAACTCGTTCTCATCGCTTTCCTCCGGGCTAATGTCGACGTGTTTGCCTTGCAACCGTCACAAATGCCTGGGATCCCAAGGAAGTGATTGAGCACAATTTGAAGATCTACCCCGACGCCCGGCCCGTGCATCAAAAGCCTCGGAAGCAATCCGTGGAGGGACATAACTTCATTCGACAAGAAGTGAAGAAGTTGCTCGAAGCTGGATTCATCCGAGAAGTCTTCCATCCAAAATGGCTGGCAAACCCAGTCGTTGTGCCCAAGGCCGACGGGAAGCTTTGGATGTGTATCAACTACACAACACTAAATAAGGCATGTCCAAAAGATCCATTCCCACTACCTAGAATAGATCAGATAGTGGATTCCACCTCCGGGTGTGAATTACTGTGTTTCCTAGACGCATATTCTTGGTATCACCAAATCAGAATGTCTAGGGAAGATGAAGAGCATACCTCTTTCATCACAGTAGATGGATTGTACTGTTATACTGCCATGCCATTTGGTCTCAAGAATGCAGCTTCAACCTTTGTACGAGCTATGTACAAAAACTTTGAAGAACTCATTAGAGACATAGTGGAAGTGTACGTCGATGACATCGTAGTCAAGGTCAAGAACAAGGAGTCACTCCTTGACACCTTGCAGGCTGTCTTCGACAAGCTGCGGGTCACCTGCATAAAGCTAAACCCAGACAAGTGTGTCTTCGGGGTTAGCTCCGGAAAACTTCTTGGTTTCCTGGTAAGTCACTGGGGCATTGAAGCTAATCCGGCGAAAATCAAAGCCATTGAAGACATGCGGCCACCAGCCCGCATAAAAGATGTCCAAAAGCTAACTAGATGTCTAGTAGCCCTCAGCTGGTTCATTTCAAGACTGACGGAACGGGCACTTCCCTTCTTCAAGTTATTGAGGAAGTCCGGACCATTCCAATAATCTGAAGAAGCAGAAAAGGCGTTCTAGGAGCTAAAACAGCTCCTCACCACCCTACCAACTCTAGTAGCTCCGAATCCTGGTGAGCCTTTGCTGCTTTACATTCCAGCTACTCACGAAGTTGTCAGTATGGTCCTTGTTGCTGAGAGACCAGAACTATCCCATACTCAGGAATCCAGACCCCTTCGGGAGGGGCCGGAGGTTCCTGAAAGCGAGTCTGGGTCCCAGCTCCCAGACCTGATTCCACAAGAAGTAACTTCAGAAGACCCAGACCCCTCCGGGAGGGTCCAGGTCGCTTCTGAAGAAGCTCCGGGTTCCTCCAGCAAGGACCCGGAGGTCCTCGAAGAAAATCCGGATCCCTTCAGGAGGATCCGGGTCAATGAAGAGGAAGCTCCGGGCCCCTCTGGGAGGGTCCGGACCATCCAACGCCCAATGTACTTCATCAGTGAAGTACTTCATGATGCCAAGACTCGATACCTAGAGGTGCATAAGCTGCTCTATGAAGTTCTTATTGCCTCCAGGAAGCTTCGCCATTATTTCCAAGCTCACAAGATCTCAGTGGTGACTTCTTACCCACATCGAGCAATCTTGCATAATCCCAACTCAACTGGGAATACCGCAAAGTGGGCAGCGGAATTGGCCGAATTCGATCTCGAATTCATTTCGAGGCAAGCAATCAAGAGTCCAGCATTGGCAGATTTCGTGGCGGAATGGACTCCCTCTCCATCAAACCCTGGGGGCCCCAGTGATCAGAAGCCGAAACACAAAGCTCCAGTCTTCACCGAGCCTCACTGGACCCTCTACTTCAACGGCTCCATGCAAATGCAGGGGGCCGGAGCTGGAATCCTTCTCCTCGCACCAACTGGAGAGAAGGTAAAATACATGGTACACAATGACTTCAAGGCAACCAACAACATGGCGAAGTACGAAGCACTCATCTATGGACTAAAGGTGGCACAATCATACGGTGTCAAACAACTACTGGTCAAGGGAGATTCATAGCTCATCATTAAGCAAGTGAAGGGTGAATGCTCCTACAACAACCTCCAACTAGCTGCTTACCACCTTGAAGACCAGAGGCTTCAGAAGGACTTCGAAGTCCTAGACCTCCACCATGTCCAGCGTGCCCACAACACTGAAGCTGACGCACTCTCGACGAAAGCGTCAACCAGAGCTCCGGCTCCTAACGGAACTTTTGTCCGGAGGTTGTCAAAACCCACAGCTCAGCCCGCCGAACTAAGCGAAGGGGGCGAGATCAGCATCCCGAAGCTGTCGGTCCCGATGGCCCTGTTACCATGGCAGCCATCAAGGGTCGAAGGTGCTACCGGAAGCTCCGAGCAACCCAGCACGCAAGACTCAAATGCTCAAGTTAGCTCCGATGCATGGATCTCGGAGATCCGGAGCTACTTGAAAGACAATATCCTTCCTGACGATGATGTATCTGCTAACCGGATAGTCAGATTGGCTAAAAGATACACGTTGGTAGAAGGGGATCTCTACCGGCGCGGTGCCAACGGCATCCTAATGCGGTGCATCACAAGGGAAGAAGGTTGCGAGCTCCTCGCTGAAATCCATGGAGGCGAGTGTGGGAACCACGTGTTTTCCCGCACGCTGGTCGGTAAAGCCTTTTGGCATGGATTCTACTGGCCTACAGCACTCCATAATGCAACTGAGCTGGTGAAGAAATGCGAAGCATGCCAATTTCATGCAAAGCAAATTCACACACCAGCTCAACCCCTACAAATGATACCTCCTACATGGCTCTTCGCTGTGTGGGGGATGGACATCTTGGGACCTTTCCCAAGAGCCGTCGCAGGTTACAAGTTCCTGTACGTCGCCATCGACAAGTTCACCAAGTGGCCGGAAGCAACTCCAGTTGTGACAATCAACAAGCAGTCTGCTATCAACTTTTTGCAGTCCATTGTTTGCAGATTTGGAGTCCCAAACAAAATCATCACTGATAATGGGACCCAATTCACAAGCTCTACATTTCAAGGATATTGCGAAGACCCCGACATTCAAGTTTGCTACGCCTCCGTAGCTCACCCAGCAAGCAATGGCCAAGCCGAGAGAGCAAATGCTGAAATCCTTAAAGGACTCAAAACGCGCACCTATGAGCGCTTGAAAAAACATGGAGCCAACTGGATTGAAGAGCTTCCGCCCACCTTATGGGCCAACAGGACAACTCCAAACTAGTCAACTGGAGAGACACCCTTCTTCCTGGTGTAGGAGCTGAAGCAATCCTTCGTCCGGAGATCACCTTGGGGTCACTCCGGGTCTGGACCTTCAACGAAGCCACGCAGGACTAGCTCCAGCGTGAAGACCTAGACCTCCTAGAGGTGGGAAGGTGTCAAGCAGCTGTTCGAGAATGTCCGATATCGCCAAGCCCTTCGGCGCTGTCATCAACGGCATGTACACAACCGACAGATCGAGGAAGGCGATCTGGTGCTACGGAGAATACAATCAAGAGAATGGTTAAACAAACTCTCCCCTAGCTGGGAGGGACCCTTCCGAGTGATTAAAGTATCCCGTCCCAGAAGCGTTCGCTTGGCTACCGAGGATGGGACACCTCTCCCAAATCCTTGGAACATTGAGCACCTCTGTAAGTTCTACACTTAATATCACGGAGGTGAGTCTTTAGTAGCTTGAGGTGTATGTTATAGAGTCATTGTACAGAGTCAGGTAGTTCCTCCGGGAGAACAGCCGGACCTTTCCCGGATGGTCCGCAAAGTTCATGCAACACTTGTCACACTCTCAGGACTAAAAGTGTAGCTAGCTACCCTGGGTCAAACGAGAAATGAAACACGCATAGCCTGGTTCCGTACCCTAAGAGTGTACTTGTTTCCCTTGTACCCCGGACCTATAATGAAAGACATCTCCATGTGAAACAGACTCCACGTGCATTTATTTTGTACAGGCTCAATATTTTTTTATTTTTCTCTTTCTTGTCAATAATAAAGTCGTGCAATTCTTAAGAAATTTTAGTCCGACCAGTTCATGTACAATTGAAGTTGTATTGTCAATTCTTTTGGATTCAAATATTGTTCATGGCTCACTCGCCTGAATGCCGCCACGCCAATCTAGGGCTGGAGTGTGCTATTGGCTTAGCCTAGTCAAGCACCCTAAGTACGCCACTCTACCTACACCCCGGCAGGCCAAAGTAAGGCGGGTCCAAGTACAATTGGATCTGGAAGAAAAGACAACACCTTCGGTTGTATTCAGATTCGCGTTTGACTTAAAACTTTCTTGAGAATCGTAAGCCACAACAAAGTTATAGGCAAGGAACGAATTTTACTACTTTTCTTGGCTTCAGTGTGTAGGAAAAATAAAAAATCCACGCTGATGGAAAAAAGCCGAAGCTAACAAAGCTCCGACTCCCCCTAGGTGGCTTGTAATTGATGTTAAGCATTGAAAACGAGCATCACCGGAGCAACCAAGCTCTGGTAAAGCTAGGGGGCCAGCCGTCGTCACAAAATAAAAGATGGTGAGAAGACCCCACAAGCGGAGTCTGCTGCCGACAAACTAAGCATTGGTAAAGGTCACTGCCGGAGCTACTAAGCTCTGACACCCAGAGGGCTAACTATCGATGCTCTACGCGTTGATAGGGAATATTGTCGGAGCTACTAAGCTCCAACAATAGCCCATGCTGGAGCTTCCAAGCTCCGACAACCTCAGGGGGCCTTCACTATCGAAGACTTCGGACCTAAACTCTACAAGTTTGAAGCAAATGAGTCTTCAACAAAACATAATATCCTCTTGGTACATGTTCACAATTAAATTGTGTACATCTACCAGGGGGCCAAGTGAAGACAAAAGTGTTGAAGACAAAAAATGAAATTCTCAAAAATTTGGGGATTTCATTCATCTGGAGACAAGGGATTACAAAATTGGGAAAAAAAAGAGAGAATACAAGTAGGAGCTATAGAGATGATCCTAGATCCTATGGAAGAACTAGGCGACCTTCTGAGCATCCTCCGACACGTCGGCTCGGGTGGCTTCACCTTCTCCTTCGACGGGACCTTCAAGCACCGGGTCCAGAGGGAATTGGAGATCCCGACTGGTGTAGCACATCAGCATATACTCTGCGACGTTCTTCGCCAGGGATTGCCCCTCAACCTCCAACTAGTCTGCGATGATGTCGCCCACCTTGGAGAGTTTGCTACCCGCCGAGCTCAACGCTTGCAATGTCAGGTCCTGCTCCGGCTCCGGATCATCCGGACGTACGGGACTGAAGCCCATCGGTGTCAGCGTGTCGTTGGCTTTGCTCAGGAACTCCCAAACCTGTAGGGAGTCCGCAGTCCTCAAACCATTCAGTTCCTCCAAGGATCTTTTGGCCGCCACCAGTTCAGAATTCTCGCGAGCAAGGCGCTCAACCTCTTTGGCATTTTGCTGAATCTTTTCATCAACTTGCTTCTCGAGTTTGCCGAGCTCCTCCTCTCGGAGGTAGATCTTGTTCCGGCGGTTGACCAGGTCCTTCTCCTGGCCCCTAACTTTTTTATCCCTGGCAGCGAGGGCACACTCTTGCTGGTAGAGTTCCTGCCCTCGCACCCAGGCCTTCTCCTCCTCCTCAAGGCAACGCTCCTCCAATTTCTTGGTGCGTTCCTCGAGACCCTTGTCAACCAGAGCCACCTTTTCGGCGAGGTCCTCCTCCCTCCTCGAGACGTCATCCCGCAGCTCCAGGAGTTTTTCCTATTCATATTCGAGCCTTTTCTCCCTCTCCTCAAGTGCCTCCTGGCGCTTGACGAGAGTAGTGTTAATGGCTTCAAGCCTTTCTTGGCGTTCATCAGCCGCACTATTAGCTGCCTTGGTCTGTGCATAAATGGCTCGGGATTGAGCGTCGAGGGCACGAGTCAAGCTCTCCCTGTCATTTAATATTTTAGCCTAGTACTCCAGGCGGACCTTCTCCTGCTTGATCCATTCCTTGTCGTCTACCAGCCTCGACTGCACCAGCTTGGTCTCGAAGTAGAGCCGGTTACGCCACCGCCTAATGGTTTGGCGCTCCTCTTCAAGAGCCTTGCTGTCGTGGTAGAACCCAGCTGGACTTGACGCAGGCTAGAGCAAGCGTTGTCAATAGACAACGATAGGGAAATAGGTTCCGAACCTGTTGGGGTCTCCTCTGCTTGCTCCAGCGGGTTCTCGCTTACAAAAATTGGGTCCCACTCCACAAGGGTGGTCACATGAGCCTCCACGGCACTAGGGCCGTCCTCCGGGATAGCCTCAGTCGCCACCGAGGAGGGTCCCGCAGAAGAAGTTCCGACCTCTGGAAGTGGTTCCAAAGGCCCTACCGCCAGGTCTTCATGTGCCCCCTCAGGCAGGCGGCCAGCGACTTCATCCGGGTACTCCGGCTCAACAGCAGGCACCTCCGCCATCATCACTTCCGGAGCAGGGGCAACTTCAGGCTCCAGCCTGGACTCCTCCTCCGCTGGTGGCTCGAGTATTGGTGCCTCGACCATCATTGGTTCGAGTGCCGATGCCTCCTCAACAACCGGCCCTGCGGTCGGAGCTTCAACCTCAACCGGCTCGGGCACCGGAAGGTCTTCAACTACATCCGACTCTGCGGCCGGAGCTTCAGAGGTAGCCGGTTCAACCGCCGGAGCTTCCTCCATATCCGACTCACTTGCCGGGACTTCAATAATCTCCGGCTCAACCGCCGGGGCTTCGACAATCTCCGGCTCTGGGGCTGGAGTTATTGCTTCCTCCAGCTCAACGGCCGAAGCTTCCATCATCTAAGCACCAAGACCAGGGCCTTCAACCTCCAGGGCAGGTGCCGCTGGCGCATCTTCTCTCCCGTGGTCCGGCGCTACCACGGGATTCTCGGGGGATGAGTCAAGGTCCATGACCACGACAGCTGGCGACAGAGCTGCCGCAGCTTCAGCCACTACTTGGGGCAGCACCGGGAGAGGAGGAGAAGCTTCCGCCCTCACAGCTTCAGCTGCTGTGGCTGAGGGTGGAGCCTCACTCTTCTTCTTGGGAACGCTGCAGATGATGAATGAAGACACTTAATAAAAGCAGTTACTACAATAAAACAACTGTTTGAGGTAAAGATTAAAAATTACCTCGGGAGGCTTCCGCACCAGCTTGCGCGGAACCTCTTTCCCGGGCGTTCTATGCTAACCATAGTCGGCGCTGGCGTCGAAGCTCCAGAAGGCCCCCCGAAACACGTTGCAGCCACGGGCATTTCCTTAGTCGGGGCCCTCCTCGACCGGGAAGGACCTCCGGACCTAGAGGCCTCAACTGGCCCTGGTGATGGAGTCGCATGCCCGGAGCTAGCACCCTGGGAAGACGCCGCTGCGGGTACAGTCGCCGCAGTTGTAGAAGACCTCCCCCTCCGGGGAGAAGGAGCTTATGCAGAGGTTGCAGGCCTGACGGACCTTCTGTCGGCATGCTGCAGCTTCCTCTTCCGGGTCAAGGGCTCGTCCGCTGGCTCCTTGCCCTTGCCAACGACTTCGATCCTTGGCTTCGGAGAAGGGTCGGAGCCACCTTCGGAAGCCCCAGGGATCACCACCCTGGAGGTCGATCTTCTCTCCATGACACCAAGGTCGTCAAGCACCGACATCGTCCGTCGGAGCTCCCTGCTAAACTCTACTTCCACGTTCAGAGCGAGAAAGGCTGATGGCGGGGTCAAGTCATCACCCGTGACGTCGATGCCATGTTGGAAATTCTTGAGATGAAACTCCAAGGTTGCCGATGGACGAGTTAGAACTTCAAGAGGATTTGTCCTATGTCGAGCAACCTATTAAGATTTTGGACATGAAGGAAAGGGTCACGATAAATAAGAGGATCCGTTGGTGCAAAGTGCAATGGAAACACCATACGGAAGCCGAAGCTACATGGGAACGTGAAGAAGAACTGAAGGCAGAATTTCCTCATCTTTTCTCCACGCTATCGAATCTCGAGGGTGAGATTCACTTTAAGGGGGGTAGGTTTGTAACACCCTCAATTTTCGCATCATGCATTGCATACATGTTCATGCATTAAATACTAATAGAATAAAAGAAAAATGATAAACCATACATATATATTGTAGCAAAAAGAAGAAATAGAAAATAATAATTATAGCCTAAAACATGAATTAGGGAATAAATATAAAATAATAATAATAATATATAAAAAGAAATATATATAAATAAATTATATAATAATACATATATGTATAAAAAATAATAAATAAATAAAATGGATAAGATAAATAAAATAAATAAAATATAAATAATAAAATATATTATAATAATAATATAAAAAGAAAAAAAGAAAAGAAAAAAAAAAGAAAGAAAAGGGGCCACTGCCGGCCAGGCCAAACCGGCCCAGCCCGCAGCGTCCCGGCCCCAGCGCCGTACTGGCCAAACGCGCATGCCCCGCCTGCCGCGCACACGCGCCCGAAGCACGACTCCCGCGCCACGCAACCCGCAGCCTGCCCCGCTGGCTCCCACCGCGCGCTTGCGCGACCGACGCACCGAGCCGCCCCGGCCTCGCCCTCCCGCGCACCACACGCCGCGCGTGCTACCGCTGCCCAGCTGGACCCCACCCCGCACGCCCGATGCCGCTCGCCCCGATCCGCGCGATTCTCGTGCCTGCGCACGCACCGCGACCGGGCGACACCCCGACTGACTCGGCACTGGCCAGAGTCCCTCGCGCCTATAAAGACCGAGGGTTCCGTATGGTTTTTTTCCCGATCGTAGAGAAAACACCGCCGCCTCCACGATAAAAAGCCCTGCTGCCAGCAACAAAAAAAGGCACCAGAGGGCTGCGCCGCCAGGGAAGAAAAAGGAGGGGAAGAAGAGGAGGAAAAAGAGGAGAGCGCCGCCGTCCGCCGGAGATCGTTGTCGCCATCGTGTCGCCGTCGTCGTGCCGCCAGAGGACCTTGCGCATCTACTTCGTCTACGCATCATCCCCATCCCGCGATCATCGAAGCCAACGCATCTACGGTAGGCCATGTTTCCGATGCGAATTTTAGCGACCATATCAAATCTAATAGACGTAAATTGATCGTAGTTGTGTCGTCTTTTTATTTTCAGCAGCATTAATTCTCGCTAAAACCCCCGTAAACTCATATGAATACGTATAAACTAGTTGCATCTAATTAATAAACAATCGTAGTTAATTAATTATTGAATTGTGCATGCATGCATGTCATTGCATGTTGATTATTTTGTGTGCATCATATTGAATTGTATGTATTTTCTTGTATGTATGATCACGCGTAGAGGAACGTGCTCAAGAGGCAGCATACGAGGATTTCCAAAATCAAGACGTTGAAGCGCTTGAGCAACCCCATCCGTCGGAGCAAGGCAAGTGTCCTTGAAGCATATTGATCCCGTTTTATTAAATGTTTTGTTTGCAAACTTGCATGCTTGTGTCAATATGATGGGAAACCCATACGTAGGAGTTTACTAGCGTTGTTTGCCACCCCTTGTCGCCGGGATATACACGATGAGTCGGGTATGGGTATTTTTCTTTTTGCACCACATCGCTACATGGGTCATGGGTAACTTAAATAATGTCATTGACAACTTTAATTATGACAACTTGGGATGGTAATAAGATGATGATTAATTTAGCAACCTGGAATTTAGGAGATCTAAGCAAGCATGGTTTTGTGGATGGGTTGGATGATATGGTGGTTGGCTTGCCTTAGATCTAAGGACTGGTTCATGCGAGAATATACCAGGTCAACAGTGCCACCACAAGGCCAAGTATGGGTGCGGCGTAGCTGAATAATTAGGAGCGCTGCTAGTATTGTATGGACCATTGGATGGCGCGGGGAATGGGAGTCGAGGAGGACTGCCCTGGGATCCGCATGGCACACGAGGGGGCCCGTGGGTGGGAGAATGGAGATTCAAGCCTGCCGATGAAACCTTAGCGAGCCCGTACATACTAGTAGTCCCTTTTGAAAGGCTATTTTGTGATCTCTTGGCCACACACCTACAGAAGTGTGAGATGGTATAATGGAGGTTTCTTAGTCACCGAAAGGTGATGAAATCACGAACGTGTGGGTAAAGTGGTACAACCTCTGCAGAGTGTTAAAAACTATCATGATAGTCGTGCTCCCGGTTAAGAGCACCTGGATGACCTACATGATTACAATTGGACTTGGAATTTTGGGATGGTTATGGTTGATATTATGGTTATGGTTGGTTTATGGTTATGGTTGATATTATGGTTATGGTTGGTTTATGGTTATGGGTTGGTAATGGTTATGGATGGTTTATGGATTATGGTCATGGATATGAATTTGAGTTCTGGTAACTGGACATGGATAATGATGATGTTGGCAATAATTGGATATGGTTTATATTTTTTTAATATGATGGTTATGATGGGATTGTTTCACACAGACATAGTATAATGCTTTTCAAATGTTTTACTGTACTTTTCAGTACTTAGCCATTATTACATTCGTCATTTGAATAAGCCACTTGTCATACTTTCCACACTTGCTGAGTACGACATGTACTCACTCTTGCAATCTCCCCCAATATTTGCAGGTCATAATTGTGAGTTTAATGGCGATAATGTGGAGATCTAGGTTGTGTCTACCGTTAGCTTTGCCTGTGGTGGTTGCATGGAACTGCGCTATCCCTTATGCTTAGTTTGCTTAGATTGCTTAATTAGTTTATTTCCAATGCATTAGTTGAACTTGTCATTAATATTCGTTAGAGCTTGTATTCGAGGATAATATGGTTTGTGTAATAAAATTTGATAATTAATCTTGTTCTGTGGTAATTTCCTGTATACTCTCTTGTGATTGCACTCGTGTACGTGTGTTGAACATCCTGGGCACTTATATGCGTTAGCTTGGTTCACTTTTGGGAACCGGGCGTCACATATGCGTCTCTTCTTTGGCTCTCCTACTTCTTATCGTGAGCCGCCTCTTGGTGTTGGAGGAGCTCCTCCTTCGACTTATTAGAAGACCTGAAATGGGCATTTGCTAAATCATTGGTAGACACTGTTTCATCATAAATCTAATGAGTCTTCTCATCCAGCGCTTCGACGGTAGCTTGTTTGTCATTCAACAGCTCGTCTAGGCAATGTAGCCACACCCGCTCACTTGCGAGGCGGTACCTCTCATCGGCCAGGCGGGAATGCGTAAGCCTCGTCTTGAAATTCAAAAGCTTCTGCCACCGCTTTACAGTCTTCCGTTCTTCCTCCAAAACATTGCGCTTGTGGTCGAAGCCAAATTGCACTTAGCGAAGACTTGATCAGGCATTCTCTATGGAGAGAGACAGAGGGATCGGCTCTAGAAATTCCATCGGGTCCGCCGACGCTCCCACTGCATCTAGAACAGTTGTCGGAGCACATGGCACAAGCATGGACTCCGGCATGCCTTCATCAACAACACCGATATCCATGAGGTCATCCTCCCTCGACGTCAGTAGATGTCCTTAGCGCCTCTGTGGTGTCATCCAACGGCTCTCGCGTGGCGTCAAATACTGGCTCAACCGCCTCCATGTCATCAAGTGCCAGCTCCCGCACGGTGTCAGTCGCCGGCTCCAACAACACCAAGGTCCTATCAAGCAGCTCTGGTGTTACCTCAGCATCCATCACTCGCTCCAGAGTTTGCTCTGGCACTATTGCCAGCTCTGGTGCTGGCGCAACTTCTTCCGCCTGGTCGAGCACGATCGCAGCTTCACCAACTGGCGCGGAATTCATCCCGGCGCCATTGGATTCCGGTTCCGCTACAGTATCTGCCGCAACCTTAGAAGTAGCCACGACATTAACCAGCAAGCTAGCCAACCCGTTATCTTTGGCCATGACACTAGCCTGTCCTGGTGGTGGCACCCGAGCAACAACTGGCCTCAAAGCTCTGGAAACAAAGGATTCAACAAGAAGCAAGAAATGAAAAAGAAGACAAGTTCCTATTGTTACTTCGTACCTGGGGGTTTGACAGCTCCAGTCGATAAGAAACTTCTTCTGCGGGCTGTCGGAGTCATCTAATCCCACCGTCACCAGTGATGCAGATGGCCCAGACTCTGTCCCTAGAGTCCCCTAAGTAGATCACGGCTTCACAACCTCCACGACCTTCAGAGTGTATGCCCCATCTCTTGCTACCGGAGTCACTCTTGAAGGATTTCTTCTGGATCCAGTGCCCGCTATTGGTGGCGGAATCGAATTTGAAGACTTCCGGACCTGGTGCCCATCGTTTGCACAGGGACAGAAGATGACGATTTCCCGGACCCGGTGCTCGCCTTGGGCACCAGGACCAAAGCTGAAGTCATGAGAGTATGACCACCACAAACTTTAAGGTTGGGCGAGGCACCGACGATGACACTTCTTCTGTAAGAACTGGGTTGATGGAGCTAGCATCAACTCGCTCCAGCTTCCTCTTCCTGCTGCGGGAAGCGGTAGGCTCCTTCACCTTGCTCTGGCTTGAGTCGGACCTCTACTGCTGACTGGGGGTCGATGCTTCGGAGATGATAATTCCTCCGGAGGAGTCACCTCTCTGACGCACGGTGATGCCGGTGTCATCAGGGTTGGCATTTCATTTAGCAGCGCCTCTTTATCTCCGACACAACAAACACAAACAAGAACTTTGATGGAGGCACGAGGTCGTGTAAATAGATGGAACCGCTGTACAGCTTCGCCAAACTGACATTAGAGCCTTCTCATCCAAGTCCATTCCCAGGCCAAACTCAATCCGGTTGAAGTACATCTCTTCGCTGGATGCCCAGGCTGGAAAATCCCTCTACTTAAAAGGAGCCCAGCATCAAGACAAGAAGTCGCACAGAACCATTAGTGAAGTCAAGCTTCCTTTAGCCAGGTACCGAATCCTCGTGAGCACTGGGTTGAATTCTGCCGATAGGTCCGGAATGATCTCCTAGACGTCGGTGTCTGTGGTGGGAAGTCCAAATGGCAGCTCCAAGCGATCATGCTAGTTCATCGGGATTATCACCTAGTCGCTCTTACAGGTCTCCATCTTCCTGGAGGAGAAAGATCTGATGTACTTGTACGGAGCATTCCGGCGCCTTACAAGTAGTAAGCTCCGATGAGGCCAGTACCTTTCCCAGTCAGTCGGAGTGTGCAAAAGCTCATGAATAGAGGAACACATGGACTTACGCAGATCCAGATCTCGCACAAGTGGACGAAGATCGCCACTTCAAGGATCAAGTGAGGCTGAGGTGTTGGAGTTGAAGTCCGTACACCTCCAACGGCATTAGCAAGGAGGAAACTGGCGGGACTAACCCACAATGGCATACGCAATGAAGAAGACGATGTCATCGCATCTTTCTTCGTGAAGGGAAGGCTCCCGCAGCGCATCGCGTTGTCAATGGAAGGGCTTTGTTAGCCCATTAGCTTTCAAACTCTCATGATGTCCCTCTTCTCATGAGCTTGGAGGGGAGAAGACTGGGTTCCATCGCTGCGAGTGGAACAGATCGGAAGTACAAGCACAATGCAGAGAAGGTAGAGGAGAGTTCAATGCGCAAGGAAACAAATGTAAGAAATCCTTTGCTGCACAACCCTTCCCTTTATTACTCTCTCTGACGCTTGGAAGTTAATTGCACACGGACCATGGCTACACACCGCGTAGTTATCTCGTCTTTGACAAGGGGGCCCGTGTCCACTTTACCAAAAAAGTTGCACCAGGTGAACTGTTGCATGATGAGAAGTTGGAAGCCTAATGAAAAGCAGCCTGACATGGCTACGAAGATTGCGCTGGGAAATGATACAAAAATCGTATTGGGAACCAACACTCTTCAAGACATGGGATCCGCACGTCGAGTATCACCTGCCAAATCAAGAAGGGTCACATAGCAATGGCAGACAAATGTGCCATCGTTTCAACCGCCCAAGTTAAAAGTTGAAGCAGCAACGAGGGAAGTAATGGTGGCCCCACCTGGGGAATTGAAACCTCCCCCGAGTTGGGCTCGTGGGCCACTGCCAGTACCCTATGGATCAGGTACCCTCGTGTACCAGAAGGAGAAGCATTTTGTCCCACTTTGTAGTGGAGAAGACCTTCGAAGGCCGCTTGTTCTATAGCGTCAGACCTGCCTCTTTCCTAAGGGTTGATCCAGTGTTGACACATGTCTCGCGGTACCGGACTTGCCTCCCTCCTAAGGGTGGCTCCGGTTCTACCACGTGTCCTACGATGAAGGACCTGCCTGCTTCCTAAGGGTGGCTCTGGTGCTGCCATGTGTCTCGCGACGCTAGACATGCTTCCTTTCTAAGGATGGCTCTGTTGTTGCCACGTGTCCCGCAGCTCCGGACATGCCTCCCTACTAAGGGTGGCTTTAGAGCAGCCACGTGTCAGACCCTACCTCTCCAACAGAAAGGACTACCGGATCTCCAAAGGTGCAGACATTCAAGTGGCAATAAATTCCGAAATAATGATGGACGATGAGTGAGCATTCATGCGTGGTAATGCTGTCATCAAGGCACCTTATTACACAAATAAACCACTATTAAGTTCCTAGATCGTATACATGGTGCTTAATAGCGCGGGGCCACTTGTCGGGCCTAAGCCCTGGTGTAATAGCTAGACCTTGGCACATAAAAGGTTTGCGCTGCACGGTCAAAGACAACTCTGACGTCATTCACCTGCATACTCACCCAGGCTCACTAACACTCAAGCATATAATACAACCCCGTGGAGTAGGGTATTACGCACAGGCGGCCCAAACCATGTAAAAATCTTTGTGTCACCTCTGTTCTTGAGTTCTTTGAGTTATGACCCTCCTATGAAAGAACCTTCGTAGACTACTTCTTAGTAGGACCGGGGGAAGTGTCGATCGCACACTTCGACAACAGCACTCTTCGTGCGCTTACGGAACTCATCTTGCTTTGACTTAGGTCAGCCTAGTACCAACTGCATGACTATCAATTGTTGCTAGGATGAACTGTAGACATTAAAAATTACCAACAAGAATTTCTGACGCCATTGTCGGGGAAGGCACAAAAGCTTTGCATGATCATATGGCAGACGAGACTCTAATAGATTTTTAGTAGGATAACTTCTCTTTGTTTTCGCATTCTTTGATGTGAAAACAGGGTGGTGTATGATCACTTTCCGTTTATCGGCAAACTACGTTGAACATCTCAAATCACTACTTGGAAGAGTTAGACTTTGTGTCATTCCTCCTCATGTGATCCTGTCGGCAAGGAAGCCCATCATTTCCGCACCATCACTCTATAAACCAATGGCCTAGAAGACCCTTCGTGAGTTTTTGGCTCCCTCTGCTTATAATGTTCCAACTGGGCACAATGTCAACACAAGAGGCGTAAACTTCAAAATCAAGACTTGCCTAATCACTATGGTGCCGGCTAATCCCTTATGTGGGAAAGCCAACGAGGATGCAAGTGCTCACCTGCAACAATTCCTAGAGATTTTTAGCACTTTCATGATCAAGGATGTCACACTTGATGCCATCCATCTTTGACTGTTTCAGTTCTTTCTCCTTAAGGGAGTGAAGAAGTGGTTTCATGTGAATCGAAGTCCTATAAACACTTGGGAAAAGTGCTCGATGCATTTCTCACCAAATTCTTCCTGTTGGGCATGACCAATGCTCTACATAGAAGAATCTCAAGCTTGTAGCAAGAGCCCATGGAATCCATTCCCGAGGCTTACGAAAAGATGCAGGAGTCCATCCTGGCTTGTCCCCACCATGGGACGGATGATTGGCTCATCATCCAAAATTTCTACAACAGGCTGACTTCGTCGGCCCGTTACCATGTAGATGCTACTGCTGGAGGAGCCTTCTTCTCACTTACGAGACCCAAAGCTAAGGAATTAATTGAGGATATAATTTCCAACATCGGTTGGAGTGATGAACGTCTCTAGCCCCGATAGCGAGTCATGCACACCTTGAAAGAGGTGGACATGATAGTTGCCAAACTGGACCTCTTGATAAAGAAGTTGGCTTTCAAGCCAATAGAGAGGTACTCGGCACCGCACAGGCCTTAAACTCTCTCATGACGTGTGAGGTATGCCCGCGGGTCATATGGGGAGCGACTGCCTCAAGACCTGTGAGGATGCCTTGTACTAGGCCAACAATGGTAACTTGAACAATGGCTACCGTGCAAGAGGTCAAGGGTGGGGCCAACCACGCTTATTCATTCAACGGGATACAACAATAACAATGGCTATAGAAGTCAGCACAACTTGAAGGAACTTACCATTAGCCAACTGAAGATCAATTATGCCTTATCCAAGAAGTTGTCGGCTAATGACGAGACCCTAGAAAACATCAATGCCAAGCTTTAAGCTTAGCTTCTGCCTTCAAGAACCAGTTGAGCTTCAACGAGATGTTGGAAACTCAATTAGCTCAACTGACAGCTGGTGTCCCTCCATTGCAAAATGGAAAGATTCTGGGGCAGCCTGAGGCTCCCTTGCAAAAGTTGAGTGCAGTGGCTATGAGAGGTGGGAAGACCACTCCTGACCCATCATACCCCACTCAAGAGGAGATAACAGTTGAGAAGAGCAAGGAAGGAGTCCCTTCTAACAAGGGAGAAAAGCTTAGTGAGAGAATGGCAAGAGAATTTTTCATGCCATTACCCCAAAGAATTTGGAAACTAACAGTGGATGAGCAATTCGATCGCTATGTTGAAGTCATCCAGAAGATCCACATTAATGTGCCCTTGATAGATGCGATGCAAGTACCACTTATGCTAGCTATCTCAAGGAGATATTAAACAACAAGTGACAATTGCCCAGCCCAGATGTTGTCAAGCCGACGTGAGGATTGTAGTTCAGAATTCCTGAACATGCTTCCGGAAAAGAACAAGGACCCAATATGTCCCACTTTATCCTGCACTATTGGGACACAACACCTTTATAAGGCACTCTGTGACCTTGGCGCAAGTGTTAATGTGATGCCAGAGATGATCTTCAACAAGCTCAACTTCACCATATTGTCTCTAACACCAATGCAGATCTGGCTAGCCATTCATCTGTCCACTACACAGCAGTTATAATCGAAGATGTTTTGGTGAGAATCCAGAATTGCTTCATACCCATAGATTTCGTGGTGCTCGACATAGAGGTCAAGAAGGAAACTCCGCTCAATCTTGTGTGTCCTTTCCTTAGTACCACGGATAATCACATCAATGTGGGATCCGAAGAAATCTGCTTCCAAATCATTGGAAAGGAGAAGTTTGACTTTCGGCCAAGGAAGAAGCATTGCTCCATGATCAAAATCAAGTATGGCCCAAATGTAAAACACATCAAGGAAGTCGAAGTGACACACCAGAAGTGAACACCCTCATTGCCTTCATGAGGAAATTGATTTAGGACGAGACATCTTTTCTCCCACCCCGACACTTCAAGAAGATGGAGAAGCCAGGGTTGTTTGAACAGTCCAAGTCCACTAAACTGCCAAATGTTGGAATGGCAGAAGAAGCAAGGCGAGTCGGTTGTGCCCAATTCTCTGGGGCTGGAGGCTGAAAATTGAGTTTCATGATGACAAAGGAAAATTTGTCTCATCGGATTTTGGATGAGACCTCGGCAATAGGTTAATTTGGTAATCATCTCATTTTTTATTTCTTTCATCCCCATTTGAATTTTCCTTTTCCACAACATGTTTGCTTTTTGTTGGGGGTGTTAAGAACGTTGCATTCTCAATTTAGATTCATTTTCTTTGATTTTTTTGAAAAAACAAAAAAAATATTGGATTTGGGAAGTTTTATTTCGAAATATAACCGTTAGAGACCCACAAGCCAAAATAGGGACCACGGGGGCCACCTCACAGGGTGGCTGAACTCCCTAGTCGGCCCACTCAGCGGGAGTGCCAATTTGGCTCTCCCTCCTCCAATGGCTATATTCCTTTTTCTCATGACCGTTCGGGAGTGCTACACTGTTTATACATGTCCGGGTCAGTGTGTTGCTTCACATTTCACCTTATTTTCACCTCCCCAACTCACTCACTCACATGCTCAAGAATTGTTTTTCTCTTTATTGAAACACTTCTCCCAATTTCCAAGCCAAAACGATTTGCTTTCATCCCCATTTGCTTTTGCATTTTCAAGATGCTCTCAAGTTGAAAAAACAATTCGTCGAGGGTTTTCGTTTGGTTTTCACTAAAGTAACCCATTTCGAATTTGTTGTGTTTGTTCTCAAGATTTTGCAGCCATGAATAAGGGCATGAAGAGGTTTTTTGGGAAGAGGAATGGAGCTTCATCAAGCTCAAGCCATGGGAGAGACTCAAGCTCACACCTCTCCTCCGAGCCTACACAAAGTCCAAAGTGGGGAGGTGCGCGAGTTGATGTCCAGATGGAAGAAGACGATGCTCCGCTCCGCCTTCTCAATGACGACGACCTCGACTTGGAGCACGATGTTGAACGACAAGCCTACAACCTCCTCGGATATCGTGAGTTCGCTCACACAAAGGCCTACGATCCAGCGCTACTCTCCAAAATTGGTATGGATTCTGAATTCTTTACAATTTGGCATGCATTAGGATGAGATAACTTTGCTCAAATAGATGAAGAAGGTTCATGCTTCCTCACTATTCATTTCCTATGCACACTAAACGTAGGTTGCGGAGGTATTACTTTTAGGTTTTTTTTTCTGAAAAGAATCATTTATCCTATGGAAAGAATTAAGTGAAATCCTAGGCTTCCATAGACGTTTTTTAATAGATTTAGACACTTTGTCTGAAGTTAACAAAAAAGGTTTTTGGCAAGAATTGACTAGTAAGATACCATGCAGGGGTCCTAGGAATAGCAACTTGCGAAACCCCACTCTACGCTTCATGCATAGATGGGTGTCTATGTCTATGTTCACTAAAGGAGATGTTAGTATTGTGTGCAAAGATGAACTTAGGATCCCTTATGCCATGGTTAGAAAAATTAAAATTGCTCCTATCAATACTATGATATCAAAATGGTTAGAAAACACTAAAATGATGGGTCCAATTGAATGTACTTCATTAATTACCCGCATTGCTATGAATGTAGGAGCTTTAGAAAATGCTTCAATTGAATATATTTCAACAAACCGCCACTTGATAGATGAGGTCTAGTGCAAGGACACACTCTTAAACATGATCTAGATCGATCCTTGGTATTTTCCTATCCCGACTATGAAAATGAGATTTTGTTACCTAACCCGGATTTTTTATACAAATGCCAACAACTAACCATTGGTCTTTAACCTATCGAAGAGGTTCGTAGGAGTTACGTTTTTGGTAGGGTCACAAGAAGCCTTTCAAGAAAAGCAACCACGGATTCATCTCCATGATCTACTCCTGCCTATGAGTACCAAGACGATGTGGATCTTACGGGTGATGGACTCGGCGGGACCCAACCTCAAACGTATGAGTCCGGGGGATCCTCGTGGCAAGAGTTGATTACCACCAGAGGGAGGTGGGATGCTTATGGTTCCAACTCAAGGTCTAGTAGCTTGCCTCCTCCACTATTGAGTACACGTTGTTCCTTCTCGCCCCGAGGTTCCCATGACCTTGGCCAAGGAATGGCGGAAATCACTCAACGGATGTGAGACCTTGAAGTGAGGACAGGCGACGTCCTCAACATCCTTCAGGACCACATACAAGGTACACACATCTGGTAGTAACAAATCAACGCACAATTCAACAATGTCAACACCATGTTGCAACAACAACAGGCCGGCCTCATGGCCTATTATCGACATCAAGGGTTCAACCCTTATCACGGGAATTGACAAATAATAAGCTTGGGGGAGGACCCCCACTTGAGGTAACATGTATCACACCCCATTTGCATTTCATTATTTTATTTCTTTCTTCCCACATCTTTTGCATCTAAAAAATATAATTTAGTATAGGTTAGACTAATAAAATAAAAGATGTGCGGTAAGAATATATTTACGTTTCATAAGTTCAAATGATGAATAGTTGCTATGTTTCATTTTTCCTTAGTCCCTTGTATACAGCTTAGTATTCTCCAAGTATTGCGTTTATTGGCTTAGAATATTCTTACCTTAAAACTTGGAAATTGTGGATAGCAAAAGCTTAATCCAATTCTAGGTTGTTGTGGGATATCATATAGTGATAAGAGCTGCTAAAATCCTAGTTCAAAGTGAAACTTGATTTTTATGAGAAATTCTGAAATCGATGTTCCTCATTCGACAGAAATTCCTACCAAAGTCATATGATGATTCAAATTTGATAAACCTTGTGCATATGCTATCTGCTTTCACATTGAGCCTAGTCAAACTAGTATAGACTTATGTGAGTATCTTTTCATGCTTGTATGATCAGGATTTCACAGGCACATGCTAAAATTCTACACTAGAAGTTAGCAAATTTCCATCATACAATTCCACCATCAAAAGATACTCTATGATTTTCAATCATAATACTCTCCAAATGATTCCAAAAGAGGAGTAGAAGACTTGGCTACAAGAAAAGAGAAAGAAAATGCATGCTCATTGTTGACGGTCCTTAAGTGCCATATTTAGACCGTCAATTCAACTCATAATGTGCACAAACGAGAAACACAACGTAGTGGTAGGGGTAAAAACTAACCAATTCCAAAAGTTTTGGTGTTTATTTGTATGCAGGTGAAGTTATGCCCAAAAATATCAAGACATGTAGGGAGTAATCCATTAAATTGGATTTTGACGAATCAGACGACGCCATGTGTCATCACATGGATCAAATGGCCCACAAAAAGAACTATCTGAGGCCATCCAACGATATATCACCTATATTAGTAAGGGGGACCCATCTGCCAGTGACATGGAGAAAACACAGCCTCAACAGGGCACTTACCAGGTTGGCCGAACCCCCTAGTCGGTCGACCTGGTCTTGGTGTCGAACTCGGTCAATCAACACATGTTGGCTCCTCCCGACTTCCTGAAGAAGATGATGACTGATTCGCTCGCATTTGGTGGCGGGAACCGACCGTTCCCCACCTATAAATAGCACCCACAACATCACTTCACACACACACCAAAAGTTGAGAATAGAATACCACTCCTAAGGTTTAGAGTAGCCCTAGAGGGTGCCAAGGAGAAGGAGAGTGTGGTGAAAGAGTATAGGAGAAGGAGGCTTGGGCTTGTCAAATACCTCTTTTACACTTGTACCCCTACAAAGGTTTGATTCATAAATCGAGTAAACCTTTGTGAGTTCATTTGAAGTTTGATTCCCAATTCAAGGTAGTTTGCACAAGTAGTTACTTGTGTGTTCCTATCTTTAATTTATTAGAGGCTCTAGTTGTAGCTTTGTGTTCGAAACAACTAGAGTATTGATTTAGAACATAAGCGTGGAGCTTAGGATAGAAATCACTAATGAATATCTCTTAGACCAACATATCGAAGAGGTGGGCAGTAGGTGGTGACAACCATATCTGTACTTAGTAACCCTCCATGTTCGGCTATGCCATAGGCTCTTGGCGGGAGTCATCCTAGTGTTGCTACAGGTAAACCCGTGCTCGAAGCAAGCAGCTACCGCAAATTCCTGAATTGGAATCAATACTTTGAATTCCTCTCTAATCCTGACCTATAAAACAACTTTGAGTCCTTGGGTGAATTAGTTCATAAGATTAGCACACATGTTCTTTGGATTCGATACCCTTGAGAATACTCTTTAAGGGGAAGTGCTACACGACAGTTTTTGTGCACTTGCAAATTTTTATCTGTGACGTAAGAAACGTCAAAATGAATTTTTGGCACCATTACCGGGGAATGGTTGCTGTTAATTTTTGAACCTTGTTCACCCTCGTATCTATCTTCTTATCTTACCATTCCTTTTCTTACCACCACCACAAATATGGAGCAGCCCACCATTCTTTCTTATTCTGCCCCAAAGGGACAGTTTGGTGAGCCACCGCCTTCGGCGGAACCATTTGTTCAACCATCTATGAACTTCGCCCTCGCTTTATAGCAATGGTTCGGGAAAAATCATTCTTAGGAATGGATTTTGAAGACCATTATCACAATTTACGAGAGTTCAAACAACAGTGTTCATGCCTTCTAATCGAAGGTATGACACAGGAAACTCTTTTCTGCATAAGAGGCCGGATGAAGGAATTAATCTTCTAGATCAAATTATAGAAAACTCTTCCTTCATTATGGATCTCAATGAGCCTCCTCAAGAGGAAGCCATGTCAAGAACTGAGGATAAACCCATGGACAAGGATGAACCCATTTGCTGCTTATCCCAAACCTTACCGGAGGAATCCTCTCCCGAACCAGAATCTATGAAGGAAGAAGAAGTTCAACCTTCGGAGTTTCCCTTCTACTTCGAGGAAGAAATATTCGAAGATTTTAGAAACACCTCGAAGTACTATTGCCAAAGGAAACCATCATTGCCACTAACTCCACCTGGCCCACCTGATGGAGTGTTCATCTGACAAACTGTCAAGGAGTTAACCTCTATTCAAAGTAGGGAATCGACTGCAGAAGTTGAGCAGTCACCCGAAATCCTTCTGATGACCTCACCTTTGGCAACTATTCTATGTTTCATTAGAGGGACACCAATGAGGGTTCTAAACAACCCCACTGTAGGAGCAAATTTCATTTTCGATTCACGTGCTCCTGCCATTCTAGGCGATATGTTGTTGGCACCAACATGTAAATCCTTTTGAGATTCTTTTGGAAACATTTTTGAAGGATGCGAGGTTTTCAACAGGTGTCTGTAAGACATAAATATATTGAGGCTATACTTCCATGTGTTCGAAATCCAAGATTTTGACATTATGATTGGCATTCCCATCGAGAAATTTCTCATGGAAACTCCTTTGGAAGGAAACCTCAATGTCAATCATGAAGGGATAAAATTGTCTATTCCTATCATGCATTCCAAGAACAGATCTGTAGAATATCCCATCCATGATGAACCAATAGAGGAGGTAAGAACCCTTCAATTCTTAGCACCCTCTTAAGTTGAAGGAGACGAAGATTTCATCCAACAAGAGGATGAATTTCAGGAGGCAGTTGAATTGCCAAAAGTAGAGTTCTTCCCAAAACCTCCTGTCGAACTCAAAATTTTACCTCCAGGACTATGCTATGCCTTTCTAAATGGCGATTTGGAATCCCTTCTCATTATAAGTGACAAGCTTTCATATGATGAGACACTCAAACTCATAGCCATGCTAGAAAAGCATAGCTGTTTTAGGCTACTCACCAGAGGATCTCAAGGGGATTAGTCCAGCGTTGTGCACCCATCGTATTCCTATTGAGCCCGAGAGTGTCCCCTCAAGACAACCTCAAAGGAGATAGAATAATGCGATGCGGGACGTTTTCAATAAATATATGCTGAAACTTTTGCATGTCGAGATTATTTACCATGTCCCTCATCGTGAATGGGCCAACTGATTTCAAGTAGTGCCTAAAAATGGAGGTATGACGGTCATTCAGAATGAGAATAATAAATTAATTCCTCAACGAACTTCACGGGATGGAGGATTTTCATTGATTCTCGAAAACTTAACAAGGATACAAGGAAGGATCATTTTCCGATGCCCTTCATCGATGAGATGTTAGAGCGGTCTGCAAAACACTCCTACTTTTGCTTCCTTGATGGGTATTCGGGTTATCATCAAATCCCAATCCATCCCGACAATCAAAGTAAGACCACATTCACATGTCCTTAGGAGACTTATGCCTACCGGCGTATGTCTTTTGGACTATGTAATGCTCCTGCCTCTTTTCAAAGATGCATGATGTCTATCTTTTCCGATATGATTGAAGAGATCATTGAAGTTTTCATGGACGATTTCTCGGTCTGTAGAAAAACATTAGATCATTGCATGGAAAACATAGACAATGTCTTACAAAGATTCCAAGAGAAAGACCTGATGCTCAATTGGGAAAAGTGCAATTTTATGGTCCGTGAAGGCATCGTTCTTGGACACTTAGTGTCTGGGATAGGGATAGTGGTGGACAAAGCAAAAATTGAAGAAAAACTTCCACCTCCTATCGATGTTAAGGGAATCCGCAACTTTTTATGTCATGCGGGGTTCTATCGGTGATTCATTAAAGATTTTTCAAAAGTCGCTAGACCCCTTACTAACCTATTAGCTAAGGGAGCTCTCTTTAATTTTGATGATGAATGCCTTAAATCATTTGATAAACTCAAGAAGGCACTCATCTCAGCTCCAACCTCCCGATTGGACGCTACCATTCAAAATCATATGTGATGCTAGTGATATTGTTGTTGGTGTGGTCCTAGGCCAAACCAAATATAAAAAGTATCATGCAATAACCTATGCTAGCAAAACTCTGACAGTAGCTCAACTCAATTGTGCCACAACCGAGAAAGAGCTCTTGACTGTTGTCTTTGCTATCAAAAGTAAAGGTCCTATTTGGTTGGAGCAAAGGTCATAGACTACACTGACCATGCTACCTTGAAGTACATGCTCACCAAAAAGGATGCTAAATCGAGGCTAATCCGGTGGATTCTTCTACTCCAAGAATTTGACTTGGAAATCAATGATAAGAAAGGAGTAGAGGTTTCCGTGGTAGATCATCTCTTACGTATGGAAGTCATGCAAACAATGAACATTCCTATCAATGACTTCCTACGAGATGATATGCTTTTCAAGGTGACCGACTCCCACCCTTGGTCTGCGGATATCGTGAATTTCATGGTCACGGGATACGTATCGCCAGGGGAAAAGAAAAAAACTCATCTATGAGAGTCGTAGACACCTTTGGGATGACCCATACCTCTATCGAGTACATGCTGATGGCCTTCTTAGAAGGGGCATCCTATCAATCGAAGGCACAAAGATTGTTGAGAAATGCCATGCTAGCCCCTATGGTGGCCATTATGGTGTTTACCTAAACATCGTATCGTACCCGAGCAAAGATCTGGCAGAGTGGATTCTATTGGCCTTATATGTATGAAGACACAAAAGAATTCATTCGCAGATGTTTGAAATGCCAGAAGCATGGAGGAATCTCTGCACGCAATGCGATGCCCCTAACATATAATCTCCAAGTGGAATTATTTGATATGTGGGGTACTGATTTCATGGGATCTTTCCCTAGGTCCTATGATTGCGAGTACATCCTGGTTGTCGTAGATTATGTATCAAAATGGGTAGAAGCCTTGCCATGCAAAAATGCTGACTCAAAGCAAGCTAGGAAAGTGCTCCATGAGATCATTTTTCTACGGTTTGGCACTCCTCGTATGTTCATAAGTGATGGAGGGTCCCATTTCATAGATAAGACCTTCTAGAACTTTTTGAGGGAGCATGGTGTTCAACATAACATTGCTACTCCATACCACCCACAAACAAGTGGTCAAGCAAAAACATCCAATAAGCAAATTAAGAATATTCTGCAAAATATCGTCTTAGAAATGGGAACGGGGTGGAAGCATAAGCTACCCAACACATTGTGGGCCTACCGTACTGCCTACAAAACCCCATCGGCATGTCTCTATTCCAGCTTAACTTTGGGAAAACTTGTCATCCTCCTCTAGAATTGGAACATAGAGTCTATTGGGCCATCAAGCGGTGGAACATGGACCTCCATGAAGCTGGAAAACACCGATTGAAACAAATTTCTAAGTTGGAAGAGTGGAGAGATAAGGCATATCACAGTGCCAAAATTTACAAGTAAGAACCAAAAGATGGCACGATAAGAGGATCACGCCAAAAGAGTTCAAACTTGGAGATAAAGTTTTGCTCTTTAACTCTAGGGTTAAACTCTTCGAACATGGGAAGCCTAGAAGTAAATGGGAAGGACCCTTCACTGTAATAGAAACCTCATCCCATGGAGCAATCACACTCCAAGGTGATGATGGACAACTATTCAAAGTGAGTGGGCACCGACTCAAATTATTTCTTGAATCCCAAGAGGAGGAGGCAGAAAAAGGAATCAATGCTATAAATCTTATTGACTTTCACGCTGTTTCATTAAATTCTGTCTAAAATACTCATGTCCAACTGATGGGACCATCCAATTAATCATCTATGAGTCCCATTAAGTCGACCCATGAAAACCTGGCCCAAGCGGAGCCAGAAAAGGTTCGGTCGAACCCTAGGTTTGGCCGACTCCCCCTTCGCGCTGCCGAGTCTCTGTTCTCTCGTGCAGACTCTCCCGGCATATCCAAACAAGATTTTTGGTGCTATCATGTCTTTCCCACCTATTCATTGACAGGAATAGAGAAGGAAACCTTGCATCTCCCAGGAAATATTCATCTCTTGTTACTTCCATCCAAGTCATGGCCGACAAGAAAATTGTCCATCATGCCTCGTCTAGCTCAACCTTCAACCTAAGCGGAGACATCACACCCTTATTTAGTGGCCATTATTTAGCGTATTAAAGTTCCATTTTAATTATGTGTTCAATTACTGTTCTTATACATGCATTCTCATATCGATATATTACACAACGGAGATGGACAAGGAGTGCAACTATGAGAAGGAGGCACAATCATGGACTTCGAGGTGAGCAAAATTACCCGAAGCAGAAGCAAGAAGAAGTGATGAAGGAAATCGACTCGAAACTCCACCACAAGATCAAGACATTGACTTCCTTGACATTAACTTAGTTTGCAACCAAAGGCAAGATCCGGTTTGCATATAATAAGTTTTACAAAAATTTTCCTTCATATAACTCTAATGATTAGAATTACCATGTGCATTAAGTAAATATTATGGATGATACCCCACTTGTATGACAAGATATCCTTGGGTGTTAGTTTGGTAGATTACGGTAGAAGATGAGTAACGGGAGTTACTTGCAAGATGTGGTTAGATGTTGAGAGGTTGGAGCCTACTCGCGAGAGGTGGACCAACTAGAGTATTTAAATTCTATCTGTGAGAGGAGTTGAGTAGAAAACCGACGCACGAGATGTAGTTAGAAGATGAGTGGTTGAATCTACTCGCAAGACTTAGTAAAAAGTTGAATAGTCACAAGCTACTCGCGAGAGATGATATTTGGTTCTAAAATATGAGTAATAGGACTTACTCACAAGAGGTGATTAGAAGTGGAGTGGTTTGAGCCTACTCGCAAGATATGGTTAGAAGTCAAGCGGCTGGAGCATATTCGCGAAATAATTTAGAGGTCGGCCAGGAGGTATAGGATGAGGAGTAGTCTTGCCTATGTCGATCAAGGACCTCGCCATATGCAGTCCTACTAAGCAAGTTTGAATTGTACCGGATGCATGCTGGGTGTCGAGGCATAACCCACCGACTTAGGTTGGTGCCGGGAAGGTAGCACCGACTCAACATTTGGGTGTCTTGTGAAAGGTTTTCACATATAGCGTTAACGGGATTGGCCGATCACCTTTTCTGAGCAGGTGTGTGTAACGTGTCATTCGGGTGTTATTGATTCGAGTCATCATCCCTCACGGTAATAGACCGAGTACCACTTTTTCATTGAGACTGACGAAGTAAATTAAGAGTAATTGAGCATTATTGAACTTGAAAAATTTGAATTACATTCTTAGGAATAATCATTGTATTGCAACTTATATGGCTTAGAACAAGCACAACTAAAGTTACTTTTCCAAACATTTATTTTGTATAAAGTCAGTGCAACCTTGGATAAGTAACATCATGGATGAAGCCTTTCTTGTTTGATTGTGGAGGTCATGTTGTTGCATGCCAGGGTGGGGGAGGTCCATCAGGCCTCCCAAAGAGCAAACATGACTGGACCATCATGAAGGAACAATTCAAGACATCGCATGATGTACCACGAGAAGACTCGACCAAGCCAAGATAGCTTGGCCCACCTTCATTAAGGTGATGGTTTGCTCTCTCACCTTGTATCTTTCTATACTTGATTTTTGACTTGAATTTCATTATGCATGATATCATTAAAATCAACTCATTGGAAACTAAAATTTTGCAATTTCATATATCATATTTTCTTAGAGAATGGAATATGTCTGTAACTCCCTGATTTTTGAGTTTTGGCAAGTTGAAAATTTAATTAGGAATTTGGAGTTAACAATAGGAAGAAATAGTTTTTGTAAAGAAAAATATAAATGTATGCATCTCATCTTGCATTTTGCATTCATCCTCAAGCATTGAAAATTAATTACCAAAATAAATACGCTAAAAGTAATTCATTTGCCATAACGAATATGAGATAAAAGAAATAGATGAAACTAAAGATATATATGTATATATATATATATATATAATTTTTTAATAATATGATGAATTCATGCAAAAAGAATTTGGTAGGATGAAAAGGAACGAATGTAAAAGAATTAGAAATAAAGATGCATGTAAATAATATGCGAAGCACCAGATTAGTCCAAAAAATAACGGACTAGTACGAATATCCTCACTGGACAATAACAGACTTATCCGGACCAATCCCATATTAGTCTTGGCCGCTGCCGCATACTCTTTTCTTGTATCTGCTTGCTGCTGCAATTTTCCAGCCACATCATCTCTCTCCTAATGGTTCTTTTGTTCACATTATAGATAGCCACCACTAAACAAATCATTTGTAAACATACGTAAGCACCATATTAAGATCTGTTGGCACGATTCACTAGTTCGTGGCATTAGCAGCTATCACCACGGAATAGAATCGTTGCATTAGGAACTTCTGCCATGCATCAGCAGTTCATGGCGATAGGATCTATCGCCACGAAACACAATCGTTGCATTACGATCTATTGCCATGAAATACCGGTTTGTGGCAGGAGGATCTATCGCCATGCAACGCAATCGTTGCATTAGGAACTTTTGCCACGATTCAACACTTCGTGGCGTTAGGATCTATCGCCATGAAACACAAATGTTGCATTAGGAACTTTTGCCATGATTCGCCAGTTTGTGGCGATAGGATCTATCGCCAAGAAACACTATCGTTGTATTAGGATCTGTTGCCACGAAAAACCAGTTGGTGGCGTTAATATCTATTGCCACGGAACATAATCATTGCATTAGGAACTTTTGCCACGATTCACCAGTTCGTGGCATTAGGTTCTATCGCCACCAAACACAAACGTTGCATTAGGAACTTTTGCCACGATTCACCAGTTCGCGGCGTTATGATCTATCGCCATGAAACACAAATGTTGCATTAGGAACTTATGCCATGATTCACTAGTTCGTGGTGATAGGATCGATCGCCACAGAACACTATCGTCGTATTAGGATCTGTTGCCACAAAATACCAGTTGGTGGTGTTAGGATCTATCGCCACGGAACACAAACGTTGCATTAGCAACTTTTGCCACGATTCACCAGTTTGTGGCGTTACGATCTATCGCCACGAAACACCATTGTTGCATTAGGAACTTATGCCAAGAATCACCAGTTCATGGCGATAGGATCTATAATCGTGAAACACCATCGTTGTATTAGGATATGTTGCCATGAAATACCGGTTGGAGGCGTTAAGATCTATCGCCACGGAATATAATCGTCACATTAGGAACTTTTGCCACGATTCACCAGTTCTTGGCGTTAGGATCTTTCGTCACGGAACACAATTGTGACACCCGGCTCCGAAATATGAACCAAGTGAACGCATATGTGTGCCCAGGACGTTCAACACACATACACGAGTGCATTAACAAAAGAATATACAGAAAATTACCACAGCACAAGTGAATTAACCAAATTTTATTACACAATTCATAATATCCTTGAATACATGTCCTAATGAATATTAATGATAAGTTCAACTAATGCAGCGGAAATAGACTAGACTGAGCAAACTAGGCAAAAGGGATAACGCAACACCACAGGCAAAGCTGACGGTAGACACGGCCTAGAACTCCGCATTATCGCCATTAATCTCATAATCCTGACCTGCAACTGTGGGGGGGATTGCAAGAGTGAGTACATGTCGTACTCAACAAGTGTGGAAAGTATGACATGTGGCTGATTCAAACGGCAACAATAATAATGGCTAAGTGCTGAAAAGTACAGTAAAACTATTTGGAAAAGCAATGTACTACATGTATGTGAAGTAATCCCATCATAAACCATAATTAATAACATAGCACCAATCCATATTCTATATCCATCACCATCATACCATTAACCATATTCAATGCCATAGTTAATCCATAACCAGCCAATACCAGTACCAAACCATAACCATCCGAAATCCCAATTTCCCTCTAATCATGAAAGTTGTCCAGATGCTCATAACCGGGAGCACGGCTATCACGATAGTTTTATTTGACTCTGCAGAGTTTGTACCACTTTACACACGTGTTTGTTATTTCATCACCCGTTGGCGACTAAAGAACCTCCCTTATGCCAATTGCACTTCTTTTGGTGTATGGCCAAGAGATCACAAAATAGCCTTTATAAAGGGATTACTGGCCTATTTAGACCTCACTGAGGTTTCACCAGTGGCGATGTCTCCTACGGCGCACATCTTCAACCAAGGGCCCCCTCTTGAGCCATTCGGATCCCAGGGTAGTCCCACCAATCCTCAACAAACCCAATCTGACTACCCCTTCCTCGAGCATCCTTAATGGTCCAAATAGCACTGGCAAAGCCCTAATTAATCAGCTATGCCGCACCACTGTAGTCCTGGCTTATTCTCGCATGAACTGGTCCTTAGATCTAAAGCAAGCAAACCACCATATCATCTAACCCATCCACATACCAGGCTTGCTTAGATCACTCATTACCATATCATATTGACCAGTTCACATTAACCAGAACATCATTAATGCATAATTAAATGTGTAGTGTTGTTTTCCCATCCCAATTAATTAAGCGAAGCAAAAAGGTAAAAAGCCCTTCCCCACTCTCTACCATAAATTCCGGGTGACAAGGGTGGTCAAACAACGCTAGTAAACTTCCTACCATAGGATTCCCATCAAATTGACACAAGCATGCAGTTTTGCAAACAAAACATTTATTTTAAAAATAGGATCAATATGCTTCAAGGACATTTGCCTTGCTCCGACGGATAGGGTTGCTAAAGCACTTCGAAGTCTTGGTTCTAGAAATCCTCGTACACGACCTCTTGAGCACTTCCCTCTACTCGTGATCACACATACAAGAGAACATATACAAATCAACATGATGCACACATACTAATCAACATGCAATGACATGCATGCATGCAAAGTTCAATAGTTACTTAACAACGGTTGTTTATTAATTAGATGCAACTAGTTCATACGTGTTCATATGAGTTTACAGGGTTTTTCACAAGAATTAATTCTGCTGAATATAAAAAGACGATGCAACTAAAATCAATTTATGTCTATTAGATCTAATGCGTCGCTAAAATTCCCATCGAAAAATGAATCCTACCGTAGATGCAACGGCTTTGATGATCGCGGAATGAAGGCGATGCGTAGACGAAGTGGATGGCGCAACGGTCCTCCGGCGGCACGACGACGGCGTCGCAACGACGACGACGATCTCCGACGGACAACGGCACCCTCCTCTTTTTCTTCCTCTTCCTCCCCTCCTTTTCTCTTCCTTTTCTTCCCATGGCGGCGGCTCTGGTCTCCTCTCTTTTTTTCCCTACCAGCGGCTACCCCTCTGCACCTCCATTGCTCCTGGCGGTTGCGATGCCTAGGTTTTTTCTCTTCTCTACACGGGGAGGGGCGTGATGCCTTTTATAGGCCACGGGGCACACGCTAGGGTCGGCGCGGTCAACACGGGAGCAGGGCGCGGGGTGCTCGGCGCGATGAGGGGCCAGGCACGTGGTCCGGGCGAGCGGGGCGTCGCTCATGGTGGGCCAGTGGAGTCGCGCGGCGGGCAGGCACGCTGGGCACATGAGGTGCTGGCTGGGCCGGCTCGGGCGGGGCGCCCTGGCTGGACCGGCTCGGCCTGGCCGGCGGTTGCCCCTTTTTTCTTCTTTTTTTATATTATTATTTATTTATTCTTTATATTATTTTTATTATTTTATTTTATTTTTTATGTTCTTTTTCTTTACATATATTATTATTATATATTATTATGTATTTATTTTATTTATATATTTTTATATATATTATTATTATTTTATTTTTTCCTTAATACATGTTTACGCTATTATTTTCTTTTTGTTCTTTTGCTACTCATATTTGTATATATGCTCCATCTTTTATTTATTTTTTCTTTATTCTACTAATGTTTAATGCATGATCATGTATGCAATTCATGATGCGAAAATTGAGGTGTTACAAACCTACCCCCCTTCCCCCCTTAAAGTGAATCTCGCCCTCGAGATTCGACAGCGTGAAGAAAAGATGAGGGAATTCTGCCCTCAGGTCTTCTTCACGTTCCCACGTAGCTTCGGCTTCCGTATGGTGGTTCCATTGCACTTTGCACCAACGGACCCTCTGATTCCTTGTGACACTTTCCTTCACGTCCAAGATCTTGATAGGTTGCTCGACATAGGATAAATCCTCCTGAAGTTCTAACTCGTCCATCAGCACCTGTTCCTCCGGCACCCTGAGACACTTCTTGAGTTGAGATACGTGAAACACGTCGTGTACATCAGAGAGATACGTCGGCAGCTCAAGTGGATAAGCTACCTCTTCTCAATTGTCCAGAATCTTAAATGGCCTGATATAGCGAGGTGCCAATTTTCCTTTGATGTTAAACCGGCGTTGCCCTCGGATAGGTGACACTTTGAGGTATACGTAATCTCCTTCTTCAAATACCAGATTCCTTCATCGATTATCCGCATAACCTTTTTGCCGCGACTGAGCAGCCCTTAAGTTTCCACAAATTATTTTAACTTGTCTTTCAGCATCTTGTAACACATCAGGACCAGATACTTGGTTCTCTCCCATTTCATTCCAAAACAAAGGTGTCCTACACTTCCTTCCATATAGTGCTTCATAGGGTGACATTTTCAAACTTGTTTGGTAACTATTGTTATATGAAAATTCTTCATATGGCAAGCTCTTGTCCCAACTTTTCCCATGCTTTAGAGACAAGCTCTTAACATGTCTTCCAAAATTTGATTGGTCCTCTCAGTTTGTCCATCCGTTTGAGGGTGATATGCTGAACTGAAGTTCAACCTTGTTCCCAATGCTTCATGCAATTCTGCCAAAATCTGGAGGTAAATTGAGAACCTTTATCCGAGACTATCTTCTTCGGTACTCCGTGTCGACACACAATATGCTCCATGTATATTTCGGCCAATTGTGCGGTTGTATATTTGGTCTTCACAAGGACAAAATGAGCTGACTTAGTTAACCAATCCACAATTACCCAAATTGAGTCGTAACTGGACTAAGTATGTGGTAAACCGACTATGAAGTCCATACTGATCTCTTCCCACTTCCATTCTGGAATCTTTAGTGGTTGCAATAGTCCACCTGACCTTTGATGTTCCGCCTTGACTCTTGGGCACACATCACACAATGCAACATATTCGGCTATGTCCTTTTTCATGCTGGCCCACCAATAGCATGTCTTCATGTCCTTGTACATCTTTGTACAACCTGGATGAATTGATTACGACGAGTCATGTGCCTCCTTTAATATTGTCTCCCGAATATGCTTTACACTAGGCACAACGATTCTCTTTCCAAGCCATAAGGTACCATGTTCGTCTTCATCAAATCTGAATTCTCTCCCCTCTTCGGTCCTTTCCTTGATTTCCTTGATCTCCTCATCCGTCGTCTGCGCTTCTCGAATTTCTTGCTCCAAGGTTGGATTTAAGTCCATTACTCACATCTCATTCACAAAACCAAGATTCAACCGTTCAAACTCCTTGCATAACTCAGATGGCGATTCTCGAATCGTGAGTTGATTACTTACTCCTTTCTGATTCATGGCATCGGCCACTACATTAGCCTTTCCTGGATGATAGTTGATCCCCACATCATAATCCTTGATGAGCTCCAAATATCTTCGTTGCCTCAAATTCAGATCCGTTTGTGTGAAAATATACTTAAGACTCTTGTGATCCGTATAAATTTCACACCTATGACCAATGATATAATGTCTCCAAATCTTCAATGCGTGAACCACAGCTGAAAGTTCCAAATCATGTGTTGGATAATTCTGCTCATGTTTCTTCAATTGTCTCGATGCATATGCAATCACTTGACCTTCTTTCATGAGCACACATCCAAGTCCTTGCCTTGATGCGTCACAATAAACATCGAAACTCTTGCTTACATCCGACAATATCAAAATTGGGGCTGTAGTTAACCACTTCTTCAACTCCTGAAAACTCTCTTGACAAGCTTGAGTCCATTGGAAAGCCTTCCCCTTCATTAGCAATTCCGTCATAGGCTTGGCTATCTTGGAAAAGTCCTTGATGAAACGACGGTAATATCAGGCCATCCCAAGGAAACTCCTTATTTCCATTACATTTTGCGGTGGTTCCCACTTCAACACGTCTCTCACTTTTCAGAGGTCAACCGATACACCTCCCCCTGAGATGATATGACTCAAAAATTGCACCTCTTTCAACCAAAACTGACACTTGTTGAACTTGGCATACAATTGAAGTGCTCTTAATCTCTACAACGTAAGCCTCAAGTGTTCCTCATGTTCCTTCTCATTCTTCGAGTAGATCATAATGTCATCAATAAACACCACAATGGACCTATCCAAGTACTCGATCAAGACCTTATTCATTAGGTACATAAAGTACGTAGGTGCACTGGTCAATCCAAAGGACATCACAGTGTACTCATAAGATCCATATCGCGTCCTAAAAGCTGTCTTGGGTATGTCCGATGGTCTAATCTTCATTTGAAAGTATCCCGACCTCAAATCAATCTTATAGAAGACACAAGCACCCTTCATCTGATCAAACAAGTCTTCTATGCGTGGCAAGGTGTACTTGTTCTTGATGGTCACCTCGTTGAGAGCTCGGTAATCTACGCACATCCTTTGGGATCCATCCTTCTTATCCACAAATAGTACGGGCGCTCCCCAAAACCCTTCTCTAGTTGCTCTTGAATCTGCTTCTTGAGCTCCGCTAATTCCACAGGTGGCATCCTATACGGCCTCTTAGCTATAGGTGCAATTCTAGGTATTAAATAAATAACAAACTCAATGTCTCGATCGGATGGCATACCTGGCAACTCATCCGGAAAAACATCCAAAAATTCACACACCACCGGAATCTCCTCAATTGCGGCACCGTACATATGATTCAGCTCCAATTGCTTTGGTGCGGTTTGAGACGCTTCAAATTCTATGGTGATCCCCTCCTCATTGGTCAACTTTAACATTTTTGTGGCACACTCAATAACTCCATTGTGCTTCCTCAACCAGTCCATACCAAGTATATTGTCCAATCCTTGGGAATCCAAGACTATAAGGTTGGCGGAGAAGTCTACCCCCTTATTCTAAGGCTTACTTTTGGACATACTATATTTGTCCTCATCTCTCCTCCAGGAGACTTAACCAATAGAGTAAACTTCATATGAGAGATAGGCAAACTATACTTGGCAACATACTTCGATGCGATGAATGAATGCGATGATCTAGAATCAAACAACATAGTCGCAGGGTTGGAGTTTGTGAGAAATATACCAATGACCACATCATCCGCTTGTTGAGCATCCTCCATAGAGACATGAGCCACGTTGCCACGAGCAAAATTCTGCTGTCCACGGTGCCCTTGTGGCGCTCCTCCATTAGGTCTTGGGTTTTGCCTCGATGCATTGCTTCCTTGACCAAGGCCTGACTTAGGACATTGATGCGCAAAGTGTCCAGCTTCTCCACAAGTATAGCACTTCTTAACTCCACCAGAATTATTGGGGCGAGCTTGGTTTTGAGCATTGGCACCAGGAAAATTAGCACGAGGTGCATATGTCATCGAAGGCCTAGGTGCTTGCATGACAGGGCGCTGCTGCACAAACTGAGCTGGCCACGGTGCATAACCAGGGCGCTGTCCAGGAACAGAAGAGCTGAAATAAGGCGCATTGGGTCGTGCAAAGCGAGGGCACACATTACTTCCTTGTTGCTGTCCTTGATATGGCGCCTTCCTCTTGTTGTCTTGTTCCATCTCACGGACCTTGTTCTCCACCACAATTGCTTTGTCCACAAGCTTCTGAAAATTGGTATAATCACAGTTGAGCAATTGCCTTGAATCTCATTGTTCAAGCCTCTCATGAACAAGTATTGCTTCCGGCTGTCCCGACTAATATCCTCAGACGCATATCTTGAGAGTTGAGTGAATTTGTTGAGATATTCACCCACGCTCAATCTTCCTTGCCTCAAGTTCTCAAATTATTGCCTCTTCAAGATCATAACTCCCTCGGGCACATAACGATTCCGAAATTTCTCCTTGAATTCCGCCCAACTGATCCTCTCTTGATTCTCATGAGCATTGCAATAAGAATCCTACCAATCCGCAGCTGCTCCAACGAGTTGATGAGAAGGAAATAGCACCTTCTCCTGGTCACTGCAATGGACAATAGCAAGTTTCTTCTCAACGGACTTGAGCCAATCATCGGCATCCATAGGGTCGGCAGCTTGAGCAAAGGTCGGTGGCCTAGTCCTCACCAACTCTCCCAACCGGATATGAGGATGTGGGGGTGGCGGTGGAGTCATGTGGGGTTGATTGTTGTTATTGCCAGCCTGCAGCTATCCCATAGTTTGTATCATGGTCTGCATGAGCTGGTTCTGCATAGCCAATAGCTGCTCAATATTGATAGCTCCATGAGGATGTCCTTGTCCATTGTTGTTCTGAGGTGCTCCATGGTTCTCCTCCTCATCATTGACATCCCTCTGGTTGCGAGTCCTCACCATCTAGAGAAAAGAAATAGGTAAGAATTTAGAAACCTCCCCAACTATATGCATCAAGGGATATGAAACTAAACAACTAGCTATACTAGCCTAGGTGGACATGGCAATGCTAAAGCATCCCAAAATCATCTATTAAGCACACAAGCAAACAATATATATAGCAAACGGCACTTCAAGCAAAAACACATCGATTCCTAAGTGCTCCTATGTGCTCTAAAGTGTCCATTCTATCTAGGCTGCGTCCTACGGTCAACCTGTGGCTCTGATACCAATCTATGACACCCGGTTCCGAAAAATGAACCATGTGAACACATATGTGTGCCCAGGACGTTCAACACACATACACGAGTGCATTCACAAAAGAGTATACAGAAAATTACCACATGACAAGTTAAATAACCAAATTTTATTACACAATTCATAATATCCATGAATACAAGTTCTAATGAATATTAATGACAAGTTCAATTAATGCAGCGAAAATAGACTAGACTGAGAAAACTAAGCAAAAGGGATAACACAGCTCCATGCAACACCACTGGCAAAGCTGACAGTAGACACGGCCTAGGATTCCGCATTATCGCCATTAAACTCACAATCCTGACCTGCAACTGTTGAGGGGATTGCAAGAGTGAGTACATGTCGTACTCAGCAAGTGTGGAAAGTATGACATGTGGCTGATTCTAACGGCGATAATAATAATGGCTAAGTGCTAAAAACTACAGTAAAACCATTTGGAAAAGCAATGTATTACATGTATGTGAAGTAATCCCATCATAAACCATAATTAATAACATAGCACCAATCCATATTCCATATCCATCATCATCATAACATTAACCATATTCAATGCCATAGTTAATCCATAACTAGCCAATACCTGTACCAAACCATAACCATCCCAAATCCCAATTTCCCTCTAATCATGGAAGCTGTCCAGGTGCTCATAACCGAGAGCACGACTATCATGATATTTTTATTTGACTCTGCAGAGTTTGTACCACTTTACTCACGTGTTTGTGATTTCATCACCCATCGGCGACTGAAGAACCTCCCTTACGCCAATTACACTTCCTTTGGTATATGGCCAAGCGATCACAAAATAGCCTTTACAAAGGGATTACTAGCCTATTTAGACCCCACTGAGGTTTCACCGGTGGCGATGCCTCCCACAAAGCACATCTTCAACCAAGGGCCCCCTCTTGAGCCATTCGGATCCCAGGGTAGTCCTACCAATCATCAACAAACCCAATCCGACTACCCCTTCCCCGAGCATCCTTAATGGTCCAAATAGCACTGGCAAAGCCCTAATTAATCAGTCACGTCGCACCCATACTTGGCCTCGTTGTGGCACTGTAGTCCTGGCTTATTCTCATATGAACCAGTCCTTAGATCTAAAGCAAGCAAACCACCATATCATCCAACCCATCCACATACCAGGCTTGCTTAGATCACCATTACCATATCATATTGACTAGTTCACATTAACCAGAATATCATTAATGCATAATTAAATGTGTAGTGTTGTTTTCCCATCATAATTAATTAAGCGAAGCAAAAAGGTAAAAAGCCCTTCCCGACTCTCTACCATAAATTCCAGGTGACAAGGGTGGTCAAACAACGCTAGTAAACTTCCTATAATAGGATTCCCGTCAAATTGACACAAGCATGCAGTTTTGCAAACAAAACATTTATTTTAAAAACAGGATCAATATGCTTCAAGGACACTTGCCTTGCTCCGACGGATAGGGTTGCTCA
This sequence comes from Tuctoria greenei, assembly GCA_036927565.1. NCBI lineage: Eukaryota > Viridiplantae > Streptophyta > Magnoliopsida > Poales > Poaceae > Tuctoria > Tuctoria greenei. Next base: position 118,925,690 of record JAYESD010000003.1, on the reverse strand, counting down.
AGCGCTTCGAAGTCTTGGTTCTGGAAATCCTCATACACGACCTCTTGAGCACTTCCCTCTACTCGTGATCACACATACAAGAAAACATATACAAATCAACATGATGCACACATACTAATCAACATGCAATGACATGCATGCATGCAAAGTTCAATAATTAATTAACTATGGTTGTTTATTAATTAGATGCAACTAGTTCATACGTGTTCATATGAGCTTACGGGGGTTTTTGAATGTAGGCCTAGAGGGGGGGTTCATACTAAGTTTATCAAGATTAATCGATTAGGTTGATTCTTCAACGTTTGCAGCGGAAATATAGAATCAAACAACAGTTTAACAGTTGTATATTGGATTGTATCACAATTAAGGCTTGTGTTCTACAATTTATTGTAAATTGAACAATGTGTATCAAACCCTAGAGTAAGTTGATCAATTTGAGTGATGAACACAAAAAGGACAAGACACACGATTTATCCCGTGGTTCGGCTACCACGAAGGCAACCTAAATCCACGTTGAAGAGCCCACAGAAGGACCGGGTCTTCTCCAACCCTACCATCCTGTGGTTCGGCTACCACGAAGGCCAACCCTCTTCCACTAATCACAAAGGGGTGAATAACCAAATTCAAGGGGCGTTCTCACACGTTGAGAGCTCCCTTAGATTACAAATCACAATGCCACCAAAAACAAACTCAGAAATTACAATTGAAATGCAGGAGTGTGTTAGAGATTCAAACCAAGAGCTCAATGATGTGTGCCAAGTGTCTCTCCAATGATCTAGAAGTGATCCTCAAAGGATTGATCGATTTTGCACTTAATTTCGTGGAGAGAGGTGGTTTCTGAGTCTCTTGGGAGGTGTGACGGCGCTAGGGTTCGAGAGCGAATACAAGTTGGTCGTGCACCTCTATTTATATGGGGTTTCTAAAAGTGACCGTAAGGGTTCAGAAAGATCGGACTAGTCCGTGGTGGTCAGTGGACTAGTCCGGTGTGCTGTGTGTAGCAAACCCTAAGTGTCCCGAAATATCGGACTAGTCCGGTCAAAAACAGACTTGTCCGATTTCACTACTGGAAATCTTCGGACTTGTTCGATAGCCATCAGACTTGTCCGGCCATGTGAAACCTAAGTGTGTTGGATGACAAGTACGCACTTGGAGTACTTGTCCGATTTAGATCAGTGGGTATTTCGGACTAGTCCGTGTAAGCATCGGACTTGTCCGATGTGGATCAGAAGGAATATCGGACTAGTCCGGTTAACAACGGACTTGTCCGATTTTGTGTGACTTGTGAAGTGTGTTGAGGACTAGTCTGCCCTGGGGAGTACTAGTCCGACTCAAGTCAGAAAGATATCGGACTAGTCCGACAGATATCGGACTTGTCCGATCTGGTGCAGAAAGGATATCGGACTAGTCCGGTTGATATCGGACTAGTCCGGTCCTGTGTAACTTTGTGCAATATGTGTGTGTGATTAAATATGATTGAGCTCTTGGGTGTGTTTCCTTAACACACTCCATACACAATAATCTACTATTTCTTTTCCTTGACCTCAAGTTCACTTTGCTCCTCATTATCCCTTCTTTTTGGTAATTTGCTCATTTTTCATTATTGGCCTGCATTCATCTCAACAAAAAGGTTAGGATCCCAATTGCTTGTCATAAATCATCCAAAACCCACAAGGGAGTCCTAGATGCACTTTCAATCTCCCCCTTTTTGGTGATTGATGACAACCAATTGAGATTTCACAAAATATGACAAAAAGAGATGAGATTTTCATAAAGTATGCACATATGACTCAAAAATACATCAAGCAGTAAGAGAAATATCCATATGTGCATTCTTTATGGTGGTATGAATAACTAAGTGCATTAAACATTGAGAATGACATAATTTACATTGATGAATCAATACAAAGTACATTTGTCATTTCAGGAGCAAAGTTGTAGATTTCAACACATACTTGCAAATTAATTAAGCATTTCAACATAGAACCATAGTTAACATGAAAACAGCGTTAAAGCATTACAATCACAAAGAAAGATAAAGAGAACTCTCTCCTCGCACCCTACCACAGCTAAAGCTAAGACTCCCCCTCAATCTCTCCCCCTTTGGCATCAAGACACCAAAAAGAAGCAGAGGAGGGTCCTAGGTTCTACACTCTTCACTGTCGGTCCTCTCGTCGTCGTCTTCGTCTTCATCATCATCAGCTTGACGAGGAGGGGAAGGAGGAGGGACGGAGTCGCTTGAGCCCCCAATGCCAAAGAAGGCAAGCTCGGAGGGGTTCAGAGGCCCGAGCTCGATGAAGTCCGGGTCAGACTCCTCAGAAATCACTGGAGATCCAATGGGGTCGATCTCCAGCTTCTGGCAGATTTGCTTCATATTGGCCTTTATATACTTCATGTTTTCCTTTCTTCTCTTGTTGAGCTTGTGGACCTTCACTTCGGTCTTTTTGCAGAAGGAGAATATGGCGGCCAGGTACTTGAGGATCCCACTAGCTGATTCTCTCTGAGGGGCTTCCCTAGAGGTAGGGACAGCCCTAGCACCACTTCTTGATCTTGTCGGTGCCTCGGGACTGGAGGCCGGCGAGGGAGCAGCCTGGACACTCACTGGTTGAGGCTTCTGAGGCCTCAAAGGAGTGTGCTCCACATCCTTCACGAACTCAATGCCTGTGACTTTCTCAATCATATACATGAGGTAGGGAGCATAGCCACATGACCTGTTAGGCGTGCAGGATATGTTGACCATATCATTCCAAATGTATTCCGCCACATCAAATGGGCGGTCCTTGCTTGTGACTCTCATTAGGGTCCGGAGGTAACCCTGCACGCTCCCAACATCTCCATCTTTAGGAGCAATAGTCTTCCTCGGCAATCTGTTGAGGACCACAAAGAATGGTTTCACGTTCATTGTAGAGGGAGGGAAATACTTTGAGTTTAGCTCATATAGGAATTTCATCCTATCCTTCTCCATGACACCTATGTTGTGGATGATCAGCCTGTCATGTCCAGAGGTGTCCAGATGGAGCAGATTAGTAAAGTCCTCTTGAGTGATACTATACTTAGATCCATGTGTCATCCAATTAACACTCTCTTCATCCTCACTCGAGAAGTGGCAAGTTGCAAAGAACTGTGCAATAAATTCATCATTCCAGTTATGCCTGAAGGCAAAGAGATCCTTCAGGCCATGCCTCTCAACTGCTGCAATGACTTCATCAAAAGCTGAGCACTTCTTCTTCTCAAGGTGTGCCCAAACAATCCACTGACTGCGCACCACCGGTGTCTTCATTGGGAGATACACCGATTTGTAGAAGTTTGCATGGAAGTTGCACCAAAACCATCCATCGACAGCTTGCTTTGGCCTGCCATACCAGTCAATGCTTCTGAACCTGGCTGCAGAATCACTGCCCTTGGTGTTGAACTTCTCCTCAGTAGGGTCCCGGACCCCTTCCCTGGGAGCATGGAGCTTCAAGGGCCCGACTGGCCCCGTTGCTAACCCCTTGCCCTTGCCCTTGGCTTGGCGAGAGGCACCTGAGGATGCTGTTGCCTTTGACACTGGCTTCTTTGCACCTTCTTCCGAACCTGAGGAGGTGAAGGAGCTGGCTCCGGGGGTCTTTCTTGGCGTTTCTTGCCAAGACCCGTCGAGGACCGAGGTGCCACCTCGTGGTCCAACTCGGCCTCAAAGTCGGAGATTTCGTTGTTTGAGCTCGACATGATCTGAGAATGATTTTGCAAGAATGATGGTATGTGATACAAGGCATAGGTATGAAAAGATAGCAATGAATTGCATTGAGGAATTGAAAAATTAGGTTTTCAGTTCAAAAACATCGAACTTGTCCGGTGCACGGGCACGGACTAGTCCAGAGGACCGGACTAGTCCGGAGGACCGGACTTGTCCGTGCATGGACCGGACTAGTCTGGTGTTCATCCTCAAAAACCTAACAGATTGGTCAAGGAATGATTCCTAATGCAAATCTAGTCTAGCATACACGTAGTACATCAAATAAGCATGTATCTAGTGAAGGATGCTAGGCTATACGATCAATAATGGAGAAAAACAAAATTTCTAGGGTTTTCAAGAAAGTTACCGAAGAAATCAATTGAAGCTTGAAGGTTTGGGGGTTGGAGGCCAGACAAGTCCGCTAGCTTCAATCCCCAAGAGGTAATGCTTGATCTCCGCCCAAATGTGGACTTTTTCGACGGAGGGAGCAGAGAGTCGCCTTGGTAGCTCGAGCGCAAGAGAGAGGAAGGCGTGAGCAAATGTGGGGATGAGAAGATTAGGGTTTGGTGGCGGCTAGGGTTATGGACACGAAAAATCGGACAAGTCCGGACATGACCGGACTAGTCTGAAGTAATCCAGAGAGCTATATTGGACAAGTCCGGACATGTCCGGACTAGTCCGAAGTCATCCAGAGAGCTATATCGGACTAGTCCGTGGTCTATCGGACTAGTCCAGTCTAACCTGCACTCTGCGGACTAGTCTGCAAGAGCGGACTAGTCCGGGTAACCACGGACTAGTCCATGGTCACCAGGAGAAATTGCATAGTCCATTCATATATATTTGAAGGTTCATTAATAGAGAATAGGTGGGACAAAACAAATCAATTAATCTTGATGAATTTGACCAGTAAGCATACAACAATCACACAATGATCATAATTCATCAAGATCTAATAATTGACATAGTTTTTCGAGAAAAATGGAGAGGGATGATTTTCACAATTCAGTCAAAATTTTGAAGAGGTCATACAGGTATGCAACTTTTCAAGCCACACTCCGAGAATCAAGGATATTTAGTTCATTTCGGAGTTCGCAAAAAATGCTTTTCATCAAGGGGCTTGGTGAATATGTCCGCCAATTGTTTTTGGTTGTTGACATGTGAGATGGTAATGTCTCCTTTCATGAAATGGTCTCTCAAGAAATGATGTCTTATGTCTATGTGTTTAGTTCCAGAGTGCTCAACTGGATTGTGGGCTATTTTAATGGCACTCTCATTGTCACAAAGGAGAGGAATACGGTTCATATTGTAACGTAATCTCTTAGAGTTTGTCGCATCCAAAGGAGTTGTGCACAACAACTCCTGGCTGCAACATACTCCGCTTCAGCTGTGGATAAAGCAATGAAATTTTGATTCTTGGATGACCAAGAAACTAAGGATCTCCCTAGGAATTGGCATGTGCCGGAGGTGCTTTTTCTATCTACTTTGCACCCGGCATAATTTGCATCGGAGTAACCAATGAGATTGAATTTTGAGCCTTTTGGGTACCAAAGACCAAGGTTGGGTGTATGAACTAAATATCTCAAGATTCTTTTTACGGCTGTCAAGTGACATTCCTTAGGGTTGGCTTGAAATCGTGCACACAAACATACACTCAACATAATATCTGGCCAAGATGCACATAAGTAAAGTAGAGATCCAATCACGGAGCGATATACCTTTTGATCGACGCTAGGTCCATCTTCATTGAGATCCATGTGGGCATTCGTTGCCATGGAGGTCTTTATGGGCTTTGCCTTGTCCATGCCAAACTTCTTGAGTATGTCCTGCGTGTAATTGGTTTGGCTTATGAACGTTCCTTTCCTTTGTTGCCACACTTGGAATCCCAAGAAGTACTTCAATTCTCCCATCATTGACATTTCAAACCTGTCTGTCATGATTCTACTAAATTCTTCATAGAAGGATTGGTTAGTTGACCCAAATATTATGTCATCAACATAGATTTGACAGATAAAAAGATCATTATCTAAATTCTTTGTGAATAATGTATAGTCTACTTTTCCAATTTGAAAAACATTTTCAATTAAGAAATCTCTAAGACACTCATACCAAGCTCTAGGAGCTTGTTTGAGGCCGTAGAGAGCCTTACGCAATTTATATACGTGGTTGGGGAATTCTTCGTCTTCAAACCCGGGCGGTTGCTCCACGTACACTTCTTCCTTGATCGGTCCGTTGAGGAAGGCGCTTTTCACGTCCATTTGACACAGCTTGAAATCATGGTGAGTAGCATATGCAAGTAATATTCTAATAGATTCAAGCCTAGCTACTGGAGCAAAAGTCTAATCGAAATCCAAACCTTCAACTTGTGAGTACCCTTTGGCCACAAGTCGCGCCTTGTTTCTTGTTACCACTCCGTGTTCGTCTTGTTTGTTGCGGAAGACCCATTTGGTGCCCACTATGTTTGCATTGGGTCTTGCCACAAGTTCCCACACCTCGTTCCTCTTGAAGTTGTTCAATTCTTCTTGCATTGCCATCACCCAGTCCGGATCCTTCAATGCATCCTCAATCCTGCATGGTTCCAAAAAGGAGACAAACGAGTAATGCTCACAAAAGTTAGCTATGCGAGATCTAGTGGTTACTCCCTTTTGGATGTCACCGATGATGTTGTCGATTGGGTGATCCCTTTGAATGCATTGGTGTACTCTTGGGTGGGGCACTTGGGGAGTTGTGTCTTCATGATCGTTTTCTTCCCCCCTGAGTGGTTGCCCTCATTGACTTGTTGATCATATTCATACTCTCGTGCTTGTGTTGAAGCTCCCCCTTGATTGTTGGTCTCCTCTTGTGGTTCATTTTCCTCTTTTATGTGTTAAGGTGACTCTTGTGGTCGAACTTCACCTAGAGCCATTCTTTTCAATGCTAGACAAGGAGCTTCTTCTTTACCTACTTCACATGGATCAACTTGCTCCTTTTGGGAGCCGTTAGTCTCATCGAACACTACGTCACATGCTACTTCGACATGTCCGGAGGCCTTGTTGAAAACACGATAGGCGTAGGTGTTCGAATCGTAACCGAGCAAGAAACCTTCATCGGACTTCGAAGCGAACTTTGAAGTCATGGGCTTCTTGTTCAGGATATAACATGGAGAACTAAAAACTCGAAAGTATGAAATGTTTGGTTTGTTACCGGTGAGTAGCTCATAGGGAGTTTTCTTGAGTAGTCGATGAAGATAAAGCCGATTTGCGGCGTGGCAGGTGGTGTTAATCGCTTCCGCCCAAAATCGATCCAAAGTCTTGTATTCATCGAGCATTATTGTTGCCATCTGTATGAGTGTTCGGTTCTTCCTTTCGGCAACTCCATTTTGTTGTAGTGAGTATGGCGATGAAAATTCGTGCTTGATGCCCTCTTCATCAAGGTACTCCTCCACTTGTATGTTCTTGAACTCCGTGCCATTGTCGCTTCGAATACTCTTGATTGACAATGAAAACTCGTTTTGAGCTCGCTTGAAGAATTTCTTGAGTGTTCCTTGTGTTTCTGACTTATCATGCAAAAAGAAAACCCAAGTGAAGCGAGAAAAATCATCAATGATAACCAAACCGTATTTGTTACCGCCGATGCTTATGTAAGCAACTGGACCAAACAAGTCCATGTGAAGTAGTTCGAGCGGTCTTGCTGTAGTCATGATGTTCTTTGCGTGATGATGTGCTCCAACTTGCTTCCCGGCTTGGCACGCGCTACAAGGCCTGTCTTTCTCAAAAACAACATCTTTCAAACCTCGGATGTGATCGCCCATAGGAGTTTTTGAAGATTCCTCATACCAACATGCACTAGCCGTCTATGCCACAGCCAACCCATGTTGGTTTTTGCAATCAAGCATGTGTCGAGTTCGGCTTTATCCTTGTTGAAGTCAACAAGGTAAAGCTTTCCCTTCAACATACCCTTGAATGCAACGGAACCATCACTCCTCCTTGAGACGGTCACACCCTCGTTAGTGAACAAGCAATTATAACCTTTGTCACATAGTTGAGATATGGACAGCAGGTTATAATCTAAAGATTCAACATGTAAAACATGAGAAAGCCTGTGTTCAGAGGATATTGCAATTTTACCGGTACCGAGCACCTTTCCATGACTATTATCTCCGAAGTAGATGCCTTCGTTTGGGTCCTCGTTTTCTTCATATTCCACGAACATCCTCCTTTGTCCGGTCATGTGGTTGGTGCATCCACTGTCTAGCACCCATTTTGATCCACCGGAGGAATGGGCCTGCAAAAACAAATTATGCTTTGGTTTTAGGTACCCAAGCTTGCTTGGGTCCTTGGAGGTTAGTTACAATAAATTTGGGCACCCACACATGGGATTTTGTGTTCCCATGGCGTGGCCCAACATAATAAGCATAAAGCTTACCAAGATTGTTTCTCATTAATACATAAGAGGCATCAAAAGTTTTAAATAGAAGCTGCTGTTGTTTATGAATCGGACTAGCCTGGGTGGTCGGACATGTCCGGATGACCGGACTTGTCCAGACACCGATCGGACTAGTCCGGTATTCATGCGAGTTCAGTTTCTTATTCTTCAACTTATCAGTTTGAGAGGATCTTCCCTTCAAAAAGGAGATCCTTCCCCTGTTATTCTTATGACTTCCAGCATGTTGCTTTTCATCATAAGAGTAACCAATGCCATATTTGACATTTGGAGGTCTTTGGACCAAGTATGCACTACGTGCATAGTTGATCTTCTCCTTGTCAAATATTCCATACTGGGTAGGATTTTTATCCTTTGTGGAGGTTGAATTCTCCTTCAAACTGGTGTTGATTTTACTACATGTGCACATATGAACAAGATCAGTTTTAGTGAGTTGAGAAGGTGAACTTGAAGAGGAGGAAGGTTCACTTAGCTTGAGTGACTCAACTTGCACTTCAAGGATTTTGTTAACCTTGATTAGGTCAGCAAGTTGGTCCTTGATTGCAACATTTGAGTCGGTTAACTCCAAGAAAGTTTTCTTGCTTGAAGCTAGCTCAAGCTCTAGTGAACTGTTTTTCTCCTTTTCAAGCTCTAGGAGTTTGTCAAGTTTGACATACTTCTCCTTTTGGGAGATAATCATGTCCTCTTGACGATCAATTAACCTCTCCTTCTCAACAAGTTGGTCAAGTAATAATTTCATTTTAGTAGCAGTGTTCCTATCTAGTCCATTTAGCATATCCTCATCATCACTATCTAGTTCATCATCACTAGAGTAGGAATGCATGGAAGGGGTTTTGATGTTTACCTTGCGTTTACCTTCCTTTGCCATGAGACAAGTGCCATTTCCCTTCTTTGCACCGAGTGTGGGGAAGAGTGTGGATTTCTTGGATGTGCTTTCTATGGCTATGCTAGCCATCTCTTCTTCATCGGATGATGAGGACTCATTGTTTGAGTCCCACTCCTTCCCAATGTGTGCTTGTTCAGCTTGTTTCTTCTTCTTGAAGAATTTCTTAGGTTGAGGCTTGGTTTCTTTAGTTTTCTTCTTGTTGTCCTCATACGGGCAATCAACTATAAAGTGGTTATACTCACCACAATTATAGCACGCCCGCCTCATCTTTGGCTTCGTCCTTTCCTTGTACTTTCCTTCACTTGATTTTGTTCCTTGTCTCTTCTTCATTATTCTCTTGAACTTTTTCATGAACAAAATCATATCCTCTTCATCTAGCTCACTACTCTCGTCATCACTGTCCTCCTCTAGTTGTGCTTCTCTTGCTTCTTTGGATAGAGGCTTGAGAGTAGATTTTAGGGCAACTACTTTCTTCTTGGCCGAGGTGAGGTCAGCAATTTCTTTGACGTGCTTGGCTTGTTTCTCCATCATTTGAAAGTTGATAATTTTACCAAGCAATTCATAGGGAGTCATCCTTTTGTAACCGGGGCATTCTCTGATCATTGAGCATAGCGTGACATTGCGAGGCATAAAAGCTCTAAGGATGAGCTTTACCACCTCGTGGTCATTCCACTTCTTGCTCCCATATGATCGAACCTTGTTGACAAGTGTCTTCAATCGATTGTACATACCCCGGGGTGACTCGTCTTCCTCAATTGCTAATCTTCCTAGTTCGCCTTCGATCATTTCAATTTTTGCCTCACGCACATGCCGGTCACCTTCATGTGCTGTTTGTAGTGTATCCCATATCTCCTTAGCAATTTCGAGTCCATCCACCTTGGTGAGCTCGTCTCGACTGAGAGAGGAGGTGATTACAGCTGCGGCTTGAGCGTTTCTATGGATGGCCTGCTCTTGACTTGGGGTGAGCTCTTCATCGTCATCCGGAATATCTATCCCTGTACATACAACATGCCGTAAACTTGGGTTGAGGGAAATCAAATGCATCTTCATATTCTGCCTCCACATGGAGTAATAACTCCCATCGAAGTGTGGGGCTTTTCCAAGTGGGATAGATAAGTAGTGATTGTTATTGGAATTTAGACGATCATAATTAAAAGGATATCGGGAGTAGTCGGTGTGACTACTACCCTTCTTCTTCTCTTCAACTTTCGCTTTCCCTTTTGAAAGTGCCTTCTTTCTGAGAGCGCCTTTAGCTCCAGCGTCTCCTCATCGTCGTCCTCGAAGTCTTGAATGGCTTCGAGGTACTTCTCCAGTTTTTGGTTCTTGTCGTTGTTGACTTCCTCTTGGTTGTTGATTTTGTGGACATCCTTCATGTCCGACATGATCTCTTCGAGTGGTTAAACTCTTTCTTGAAGAACCAAGCTCTAATACCAATTGAATGTAGGCCTAGAGGAGGGTGAATAGGCCTTTTGAATTTTTGTCGGATCCGGCAACACTCAACAACAAGTTCAATACCAGAGAAATCGGACTAGTCTGGTAATGTGCGGACTAGTCCGGTGTTCACAGACTAAGATGATCAAGATTAATCGATTAGGTGGATTCTTCAACGTGTGCAGCGGAAATATAGAATCAAACAACAGTTTAACAGTTGTATATTGGATTGTATCACAATTAAGGCTTGTGTTCTACAATTTATTGTAAATTGAACAATGTGTATCAAACCCTAGAGTAAGTTGATCAATTTGAGTGATGAACACAAAAAGGACAAGACACACGATTTATCCCATGGTTCGGCTACCACGAAGGCAACCTACATCCACATTGAGGAGCCCACAAAAAGGACCGGGTCTTCTCTAACCCTACCCTCGTCGGAATGCCACGAAGGCCAACCCTCTTCCACTAATCACAAAGGAGTGAATAACCAAATTCAAGGGGCGTTCTCACACGTTGAGAGCTCCCTTAGAAGACAAATCACAATGCCACCAAAAACACACTTAGAAATTACAATTGAAACGCAGGAGTGTGTTAGAGATTCAAACCAAGAGCTCAATGATGTGTGCCAAGTGTCTCTCCAATGATCTAGAAGTGATCCTCAAAGGATTGATCGATTTTGTACTTAATTTCATGGAGAGAGGTGGTTTCTTAGTCTCTTGGGAGGTGTGACGGCGCTAGGGTTCAAGAGCGAATAAAAGTTTGCCGTGCACCTCTATTTATATGGGGTTTCTAAAAGTGTCCATTAGGGTTCAGAAAGATTAGACTAGTCCATGGTGGTCATCGGAATAGTCCGGTGTGCTGTGTGTAGCAAACCCTAAGTGTCCCGAAATATCGGACTAGTCCGGTCGAAAACGGACTTGTCCGATTTCACTACTGGAAATCTTCGGACTAGTTCGATAGCCATCGGACTTGTCCGGCCATGTGAAACCCTAAGTGTGTTGGATGACAAGTCCGCACTTGGAGGACTTGTCCGATTTAGATAACTGGGTATTTCGGACTAGTCAGAGTAAGCATCGGACTTGTCCGAAGTGGATCAGAAGGAATATCGGACTAGTCTGGTTAACAACGGACTTGTCCGATGTTGTGTGACTTGTGAAGTGTGTTGAGGACTAGTATGCCCTGGGGAGGACTTGTCCGACTCAAGTCAGAAAGATATCGGACTAGTCCGACAGATATCGGACTTGTCCGATCTGGTGCAGAAAGGATATCGGACTAATCCGGTTGATATCGGACTAGTCCGGTCCTGTGTAACTTTGTGCAATATGTGTGTGTGCTTAAATATGATTGAGCTCTTGGGTGTGTTTCCTTAACACACTCCATACACAATAATCTACTATTTCTTTTCCTTGAGCTCAAGTTCACTTTGCTCCTCATTATCCCTTCTTTTTGGTATTTTGCTCATTTTTCATTATTGGCCTGCATTCATCTCAACAAAAAGGTTAGGATCCCAATTGCTTGTCATAAATCATCCAAAACCCACAAGGGAGTCCTAGATGCACTTTCAGTTGTAACGAGAATTAATGCTGCTGATAAAAAGACGATGCAACTAAAATCAATTTAAGTCTATTAGATCTAATACGTCGCTAAAATTTGCATCGGAAAAACGAATCCTATCGTAGATGCAACGGCTTTGACGATCGCGGAATGAAGGCGATGCGTAGACGAAGTGGATGGCGCAACGGTCCTCTGGCGGCACGATGATGGCGTCGCGACGACGATGACGATCTCCAGCGGACGACGGCACCCTCCTCTTTTTATTCCTCTTCCTCCATTTTTTTCTTTCTTTTCTTCTCCTTGCGGCGGCTCTGGTCTCCTCTATTTTTGTCCCTACCGGCGGCTACCCCTTTGCACCTCCTTTGCTCCTGGCGGCTGCGATGCCTAGGTTTTTTTTCTTCTGTACATGGGGAGGGGCGCGATGCCTTTTATAGACAATGGGGCATGCGCTAGGGCCGGTGTAGTCAACACGGGAGTTCGGCGTGGGGCGCTCAGAGCGATGCGGGGCCAGGCACGGTGTTTGGGCGAGAAGGGCGTCGCGCTGGGTGGGCCGGTGGGGTCGCGCGGCGGGCAGGCGCGCTGGGCGCGGGAGGCGCTGGCTGGGCCGGCTCACGCGGGGTGCCCTGGCTGGGCCGGCCTAGCTTGGCCGGCGATTGCCCCTTTTTTCTTCTTTTTATATATTATTATTTATTTATTCTTTATATTATTTATTTTATTTTATTTTATTTTTTACATATATTATGATTATATATTATTATTTATTATTTTATTTATATATTTTTTATATATTATTTTTTTTATTTTTATTCCCTAATACATGTCTTACGCTATTATTTTCTTTTTCTTCTTTTGCTACTCATATTTGTATATATGCTCCATCTTTTATTTAATTTTTTTCTTTATTGTACTAATGTTTAATGCATGATCATGTATGCAATGCATGATGCGAAAATTGAGGTGTTACAACAATCTTTGCATTATGAACTTTTGCCACGACACACCACGATTCAATATCGGCTTGCTTCTAAGCTTGCTGCTAAATAGAATAGCGGCTTCAATCTTTTCAAAAGAAAAATCAAATAGTTCACGTACAGCTAGCTCACACAGTACTTATATAAAAAAACCTCATCTTTGCTGTCCTCCCCCAATTTTGGAGGTACAATACCATCATTGATATATGTATCATCATTGTCATAGTCGTCGTCATCTTCATTTGAAAGAGCAGAAGGATCACCGGTTGCTCCCTCAATGTCATTCCTATCCCATACGGTCCTATCCTCATTTATATCAAATGTCTCAGCCTCCATCATCTCAGTGACATTATTTTCACTGTCTCCAGGGGCATGGCAAAAAGGTTTCATGGCTTCGTTTTAACAACTGTTGTCCATTTAGGTTGCTTCACACTTCTAACGTAGACAACTTATTCTGCTTGGGTGGCTAGAATGTAAGGCTCATACTTAAATTGAGAAATAGTAGTGTCAACATCTATCATTCCGTATCGATCCATTTTGTAGCCTCTGCTTGGGCTATGACCGGAACTAGGCCGATCAAACCAGTCACATTCAAATGACAGAACCTCTTGATTTTTTCAAAATCAACATAAATTATTTTCTTGATTACTCCATATCACTCATGATCACCATCCGGAACAACAACACCACTGTTTTGCGTCCGTAAATCTTTTTCCACCTCTGCTGTTCGAAAGAAGAAGCATTTATGAATGATCGACTAAAAAAACGTGTTTGTCCTCTAGATAATGCATACAAACAATCGGTTACTTTGCCTTCTTTGTGTAATGTCATAATCTATACACATTAATTAGTATAAAAGTGGTCATTGATAAACCAACTTCAAAACATATATTTCTTCAATATTTCATCAAAGTAAAAACTTGCATGTACTTACATGTTTCTGAAACCAATAAACAAACTCATCTCTATGGTGTCTTTCAACATCACGAGAATGAATCCTTTTTAGTTCTTCAAAATGCTCACTGAAAAGGGTACAAAATTAAATTAGCAACCTAAATATGCATGATCCAATATAGTATAAAACATCTGAGTTATACGTACTTGATCCATGGAGCGGCCTCTTCAACATTAGAAATAATATAATGTGTGATGTTATGTAGTTCCACCATAGTAAGTTGGCCCCATTTAAAGCCTTTTTTTAGAACTCTCAACTTCTGTAAATATATTAGACTCGAGAGAAGGTTCATTTCTAGCTGCATATTCATGACGTTCTGGCCTATTAAGCTTGGTGCTAATGCTATCCAAAAACTGACTACAAAAAGTCATACACTCTTCCATAATATATCCCTCAGCTATGGAATCCTCCGGGTGAGCTCTGTTACGTACATAACTTTTAATGTACCAAGGTACCTCTCAATTGGATACATCCATCTGTAAGAAACAGGTTCACCCAAGCGAGCTTCTTCGGCAAGATGGATTGGAAGATGTACCATGATATCAAAGAGAGCGGGAGGAAGGAACATCTCAAGCTTACAAAATTTTTCAGGAAATTGTTCAATTATCTTATCCCAATCTGTTTTCGCCAGTTCTTTAGAACAAATTCCAGAAAAGAATCTGCTAAACTCAATTAAAGGTTCAACAACCTTTTCAGGCAATATGTCATGTATTGCAATATGAAAGAGCTTCTGAAATATAATATGGCAGTCATGAGTTTTTAGACCTGATACCTTACGTGCTGTTATGTCCACACTTCTCATAATGTCCACACTTCTGATCTTTTTGCACAGTATATGATGCTGATGGACAATCATACTTCCCTTTCATACCCACCGGATGTTGCTTTGGCCGTATACCCATTTCCTGCATATCAAAACGTTTTCAGGCAATATGTCATGTATTGCAATATGAAAGAGCTTCTGAAATATAATATGGCAGTCATGAGTTTTTAGACCTGATACCTTACGTGCTGTTATGTCCACACTTCTCAATGTGCATGACATCCAAGTTATGCCTTATTAGCAATGTCTTCCAATACGGGAGCTGAAAAAATATACTTTTCTTTATCCAACTATGCCACCTATCTTCCTCAGTGCGCTTTATCTTATTATTTGTCTGTCCAAAACTCACTTGATCAAAAGTCTCGTATTGTTGGAGTACTTCGTGACCAGAGTGTGATGTTGGAGCCTCTCTATTCTCTATCTTGATGTTGAAAGAAGCTTTGTCCCAACGCCACTTGTGATCCTGAGGTAGGAAACAACAATGACCCATGTAGCAATACTTTTGTCTATGTTTCAACCACAAGGAGTCAGTGCTTACATGGTAGTATGAACATGCTAGCCTACCTTTTGTGCTCCATCCACATAGCATTGCATATGCTGGAAAATCATTTATTGACCATATAGAAGCTCGCATGAGAAATGTCTCTTTCTTTGAATTGTTGTATGTTTCAACACCATCAGACCGTAATTTCAGTAGCTCATCAATCAAAGGCTGTAGATACACATCAATGTTGTTTCCAGGTGACTTTGGCCCAGAAATTAACATTGACATCAACCAATAAGGCTGCTTCATACACAACCAAGGTGGTAGATTATAAGGGTTTAGAATCACAGGCCATTTACTGTAAGAAACATTCATTACTCCAAAAGAATTGAAACCATCAGATGCTAGCCCAAGTCTTATGTTGCGAGGATCAGATAAGAAATTTGGGTGAATGCTATCAAAATGCTTCAATGCTTTCGAATCTGCAGGATGGCGTAATATTCCATCATCAATATGTTCTTCTTTGTGCAAGTGCATGTTTGATGCTGTTGATTCTGCCATATAAAACCATTGAAGACAGGGAATAAGAGGAAAGTATCGTAGAATCTTGCGTGCTACATGCTTCATGGCTTTTCCAAAAGGTAAAGCCTCTCTTGCATCCCCACTAGTACTATTTTTCCATCTTAATTCACCACATTTTGGGCATTGATTTAGTAGAGAATAGTGCTTCCGGAATAACACACAGTCATTGACACATGCATCGATCTTTTCGTAGCTCAACCCGAGGTCACGAAAAACCTTCTGAACTTTATCAAGTGTATTAGGAATGCAATGGCCCTCTGGAAGCACATATGAGAATAGTTCAAGGATCAACTCACACGCTTTTTTGCTCAAACCAGTTAAACACTTTATCTGTTACAACCTGACAATGAAGGATAATTGGGTCACCTTCCACAACCTTGATACAACTAATTTTTGGCATCATTTAGTAAGTCATAGAATGCCTTTGCACACCCAATTGGATCCTGCTGGTTTATAGAATTTTCTGGATCATGAACATCTGCTGAAGTACCACCATGATCAGTGCCTCTACGTAGACTGGACAACATATTTTCCATAGCAGTATCATCAGAAATTATCTCCTCATTATTTGCTGATTGCTAAGCAATATTTTTCTCAACTCATTTTTATCCATGGTTTACCCAACAAGTACAATCAAAGGACATCCCATTACGAAGCAAGTGAAGATGAACTTCCTTGTGTGTCCCATGGCACATATTACGAAGGAGTGGTTGGATGGAATGAAGTCATTTTTAAATTTAGCATTCCAGGGCACTTATAAAGAAGAAAATTCAATTAGCGTATCCGTAAGAGGATTGAACTACAATAACATTATGTGAGCAATTGTACCTAGCGCTATTGCTCCTCCACGTGCGGCGGCCGTCGGATGCTCCTCCACGCCGGTGGACAGCGGATGCTCTTCCAAGAGCGTGGCTGCCGGCGGATGCTCCTCCAAGAATGTGGCAGCCGGCAGATGCTCCTCCAGGCACGTTTCGTGCAATCGGGAGAGGGGCTGTTGTGGATCGAAGGGTCCGGCGGGGAGGCAGCCAGGACAAAGCGTATGTGAAGCTATCAGAGTAGGCCCAACACTGCGCTGGGCCGCTTGTTATTCGTGGGCTGAAACTACGCGGAGTCACTTTGTATTCCTTGGCCGAAACTGCACTGGGACGCGTGGTGTTCGTCCCCATGACGCGTGAGCCCATGTACGGGTGTGCGTCTGGCTTTGGCAATTTGTAATCTAAATAAGTTAATGTAGCAATGGGGGTGGTATTCCGATCAAAGGGGAAAATTTGGCGTCGTTAAAGGAGATGTTTTTCGATAAAAGGAGAAATTTTTAATTTGACACGGAAAGGGCCCAGCGCATGAAGGGAAAAATATGATAATAAAAAACCGCGGTTTGCATCCCTCTCGGTTATCGCAACGGCTCGATGTGTCCCATCGGTTTCACTGGCAGTTTTTTAATTTGACACGGAAATGGCACAAAGCTTATATATAACAAACATCCGCCCCGTACACGACTCATACACGTTCCATTCGACTTCGACCGGGCGAGCAGACGATATCGAACGGAACATGGCCGAGTATTGTACGACATCTTTTTCCAATCGGATGTATAACGACAATAGCGCACATTGCCTTATATTCTCATTGCAATGAGCCCAACTTTTCTGAGGTGGGACAAATATTTCACAGCTTGTCAAAATCGCTCACACGAACTTGTTACAGACACCGGGTATAGGAGTAGTGGTAATGATTACACCTCTTATAGGGGCATTGGGCCAGTGTTATGTTGGGGCCAGTGGTATATAGATGGTGCCACGATCAGGAAACGACGATTGATGACACGAGAAGGAAGTATGTGTGCCACCATCTGAAGAACGGTATGCACTTCCTCTCTGGTGCATCGTTAAAGGAGATATTTTTCGATAAAAGGATAAATTTTTAATTTGACACACAAAGGGCCTAGCATATGTAGGGAAAAATTATGCTTATAAAAAACCGTGGTTTCCATCCATCTCGATTATCGCAATGATCGACGTGTCACATCTGCTTCACTGGCAAATTTTTAATTTGACACGGAAAGGGCCCAGGGCTTTATCTAAAAACGTCCATTCCGTACACGCTTCCTACACTCTCCTTTCGATTTCGACCGGGCGAGCGGACGATGTCGAACGGAGCGTGCAGAAGTCTTGTACGACTTATTTTTTTAATCAGATGTCTGACTACAATAGCATGCCTTGCCTTTTAATGATGCATACTTCAAACATCTAAATAAAACAAACTTCTACAACAAATTAACAGGATTAAAAACACATTAACTATCGAGGACATTAGGGAGGGTTTTGATGCTTTCATTTTGTAAACATGACAAGAACTCAAGAGTTTTTATTTTCATTGCCTCTTGTTTGCATGAGCATGAAGTAAAATCTTGTTTCTTTTTTTCCTAGAGCATGAAGTGTCGTATAGATTGACCGCAATAATTAACGAGAAAATGCCATAATTAAAAAGACTCGTGAAAATAGGATGCAGTAAAATTCACTACGTTAGGCAATCCTGGTCTACCTGCAAGGGTCTTCCCAACAACCACTGGGGATGATGCACGACGGCGGTTAAGGTGCACCGGCACACCGGCTCGGACTGTATGTGTACTCAGACAGCCACGTAGCTTCGTTTTATATTTTATTCCCTAGGCTTAAATGTTTGCTCTTTCTCTCTGTTTTTTCCCTATTTGCTCTTCCCTAGGCTTAAAAGTTTTATATAGTAAAATATTTTTACATATGTAATATGACATATGATATATCACTTGTTGGTTTTGCAAAAAAAAAGGAGGTGAAATATGTATATCCCATGCAACTACGTTGATCCACCCCAGTTAATTAGCTAGTTATTTTTTAAGATGATAAAAAATTATTATCTTTTCCTAAGTGAGGTGGTCGGGGTAGATGATGTACATGGTATAATAGATTATGTGGCATGCCAATGTGGATGTCCAACTCAGACTAAGGATGTAAGTGAAACGGTTTTCTGAAGTTCATGGACTAAATAATTGACCCATTTGAAAGTTCTAGGACCAAACTTAGTTTTGATTGAAAGTTTGAGGATGAAGTTGAGTATTGCCAGCTTGATGAGCTCATGCTCGAAATGTTCGAGTAAGCTCATTTGTTGTTGTCATCTATGATATGTACGTATGATTAACTAAACTATATATTTCTATTAAAAATGTTCAACGGGACACAATTTTTATATATGATAGAAACAAACTCGGTCGAGTTTGACTCGTTGATAGCCCTACATGCAGTTAAAGTTTTGGTGCAATCGTGTAATCAAAGATTTTCGTCCGTTGGATCTATACATCCTACGATTATTACATCTTTTCATTTAACCACTTCCACCACCACCACCACCCCTCCACATAGTGGAGGGGGGTTAAATAAAAAGATTCAATGACTATAATGTAGATCGATCCAACGGTTGAAGATGGTTGATTGCACAATTGCACCAAACATTTGATTACATTCTAGTTCAACCCAACTTTAAAACAGGAAATCTCTTGTGTGCTAATTTTCAGTCGTGATGTTTTTCTCTTCTTGTTTTTGTGATGTTTTATTTTTTCTTGTTTCGTGATGCTAATTTTCATGTTTTGTACTTCCTTCTTCCCATATTACTTGTCGTTAATAATTAGGACAAGTTTTCTAGTTCAAATATGAACTAAAAAACTTGTTCTAACGACAAGTAATATATGTAGGAGGCTGTAATATTTTATGATAATGAACACAATGTTGTTCGTCTGTTCCATCTGTTATTTTGTTTTCTATCTGCTGTTTAGTGAACTATCAGTTCTATCGATATTCTTTGTTAATGAACGAACCTCCACACCGCTGATGGCTTCTAAAGTTGCCTGTACGATACTTTAGCCTCCGGAGGTGCCAGGAGATCGCCCGCAGCGGGACCTGCAAAGCGGTATGTAAAGTAGTATACAGTACTAATAGGTAGCAACGACTGGAAAGAAAAGTGGAGACAATCAACAGAGAAAAAAAGAAAATAAAGTACGAGAAAAATGTTATAAAAAGATAGGTAGAACTCCTACGTACCACTGGCCCTATTCCCCTATATGCGGTGTAATCATTACCGCTACTCCTATACGCGGTCAGAAGTGATTACCACTGTTTCAAGAGAAGTTCTGCGGACTAGATGTGCCGATTAGTTTATTTCGTGTTTATTGGGGATTATGTAATCGGTAGTTCGGTCGATTAGCGACGACTGGAATGAAAAGTGGAGACAATGAACAGAAAGAAGCGAACACTGATTTCCTTTGTTCCAAACTACTGTATGATTGAATGTATTTCATTTCTGGAAGAATCCAATTCTTTAAATTGTCCCGTGGGTTTACTTTGATGCAAACGGGACTGAACAAAAGACGAGCACGCATAGGGGAAACACAACAAGTGCAACATTCATCAGAGACGAGCGGGCATAGGGGAAACACATAAAAGTCTATTATATACTCCCTTTAATCTCTTTTAATTGGCGTTGGGAGAACTAGGGGTGCATCCAAATGGGAATGGAGGGAATATAACCCATAGAGTACAACGCCTGGTGGCAGAACAGGTCCTGCTCATGCTTAATCCTACCGTTCTCAGTATATA
This sequence comes from Tuctoria greenei, assembly GCA_036927565.1. Lineage (NCBI taxonomy): Eukaryota > Viridiplantae > Streptophyta > Magnoliopsida > Poales > Poaceae > Tuctoria > Tuctoria greenei. Next base: position 118,905,248 of record JAYESD010000003.1, on the reverse strand, counting down.
GGACTCTCCACCCCTCCCACGTACCTGGCCTGCCATAGCGGGCAGTTCCCTGGTTCCCCCCTATTGAGGAGCCTCAAGCTTCATCGTCAATGTTGGGCACCACCACCGGCGGCGCTTTCGGACGAGGCCTGCCTAGGAACCTCCAGACGACACCATCAATACTATTCATGGCTTCATGCCGACACCAGCAGTACTCCTTATTGGTCCACTTTATCTCAACGGACCCGGCCGTGTTGTAGCTGACGTGGGCCTCACCTTCGACCTGCCGGATATACTCGAAGGCGTCATGGGCCCCGCGGTCGGCGTCGTAGCGTAGCATGGCAAGGGCATAGGCTGCCACCATGTGGTCGTTCACGGCTGCTCGGGCAAGGAACTGGGTGCCTGGCTGCACACGACTGTGCAGGAAGACGAGGTCGAACCCAATGATGTAGCACATATGAGGGTTGCCAACAATTTCCAGGCGCTCCACGAGGTGGTCGTAGCTCCTGTTAAGCTTCCAGATGCTCTCCCAATCTAGCGCCACGCGCCTGCACACGACACGATCCCGGCATGCCGCGTGCATGGCCTTGCAGGTAGCGCGTAGACTGGAGAGGTTTTCCATGGGCTGCGTGGAGGTTGCGGCGGCCCACCCTGCGATCAGGACCACAATATCGTGCGACAAGGGGAACTCCATGGGCTTCGAAGGGAACCAATGAGGGCACGCGCGACAGAGACGAAGTGGAATAGGATGGCCTGTGTGTTTTTCGGAGAAGGGGATGGTGTGTCTTTATTATTACGCGCGGAGAAGATGATGAGACTCGCACAGTGATGTTTATGGCTTCTAAAGTGCACTGTTTGGAATGCTAATTACAAAACTCATATGAATGTCTTTCCCTTCCGGAGGATCACATTCCTTTAAACCGTCCCATGAGTTTCCCTTGATGCAAACTGGGCTAAACAAAAGACGAGCGCTGGAGTTATGGCTTCTAAAGTGCAGTTGTACGCTACTTTAGCCACTGGAGTTGTCAGCAGGCAGGAGATCACCCGCAGCAGGGCCTGTAAATCGGTCTGTAAAAAGTACTCCTCGCTACGTCCCAACTCAACTCTATTTTTAGATTTGGTCAAACTTACCTTTGACAAATTATTTTGTTGTCTAGTCCTTATCCTGATGATCATGGTCCTCCGCTTGCTACCCCAGATGACTTGTGGCAGAATGATCCTGGTGAGCACAATGAAGTGTCGGATATGTTGTCCACGGTGCAGGGTTATTCAACACAAGCAAAAGGTAGCATATCCTAATCCTTCTCCTCATATATAGTGTGTGTCAACTAATTTTTCGGGCCCAAATGATCTAGAAAATATACTCCATATTTGATGATGCCAAAAACTAATCGCTGCTCAAAAGAATGACGGTGCTCATCAAGCTTGCAAGCTCAACTTCATTCATCCTCAAACTATCAATCAAAACTCAGTTTTTGGTCCTTGAACTTTCAAATGGGTCAATTATTTAGTCAATCGACTTCACACAACCGTGGCATGCCACATACGCTATTATGCCACATCATCTACCCCGGCCACCTCACTTACAAAAAGATAATATTTTTTTATCATCTTAAGAAGTAACTAGCTAATTAATTTGGGTGGATTTTGGACTTTACGTAGTCGCATGAGATATGCATGTTTTCCTCCATGTATTTTTGCAAAACTATCAAGTGTTATATCCTATGTGCATATTACATAGGTAAAAATATTGTAAAATATAAAACTTTTTCAAAGGGAAGTCTTAGGTTTCGTCATATCTATCTTTGACCAATGATTTACGTAATTTTGATCTGTTTTAACAATACAAGAATTGTACTTTTAGATTCACCATGAAAATATTTCCATAGTATACAATCTAGTACTACATGTTATTTAAGTTAATAAATTCCATATAAATCATTGTTCAAAGGTATGTTCGACCAAAACAGAAATAGAGTTGAGTTGGGGCAGAGTATGTATTATACGTTGTTTTTTGCCGCATAAGGTATGGTCCTTGAAGCCGTAGCCATTTGTATGGGTAGCTGATGCGACCGTGTCGCACCGAGCTTATGTACGCCCCAATCACCAACGCGCCTTAAACGCGCACAGCGCATGCGCATCATTGAATTCAGTTGGAACCGCTGCGCGTCCCATCACCACTACTACGCGCGTCGAGAGACGAAAAGCCAGGCTGCTACTACGCTATAGGATCACCTGGACACGCCATTATCTTCTCCGCACAGCCATTCTTCCCCTCTTCTGAAAACCTCGCCAAGAATACCATGGCTGACAGAAAAATGCCGCCGCCATGCCCGCCGAAGGACACCAAGGGGTAGCATCCCCGACCAGACCCCCCCCCCCCCGGGGACAAGTAGTGGGCTCTCCGGAAGATGGCGCGCGATGTATTTGACAATACATCGCGGTCCATGCGTAGCCTTGGGCTTGTCCCCTTCTAGAGTATGCTGCAATGGGGACCACGGTCCACTATGTCTTCGGCATGATGCACTTGGCCGGTCGCCTCGACGTCGTTTGGGAGACACTGGCGGACGAGCTCGGCGTCGCCGGCCGTGAACACCTGGTGGTGGTGACGTCTAGGAAACTGGGCTTCCCATCTCCGCTGCGGGAGGCGCCCCCGCCCAGCCAGGAGCCCAAGGAGGAGGAGGAGGAGGAGGAGAAGAAGAAGGAGAAATAAGTGGAGCGTGGTGGAGTAGAAGTAGGTTTTTTTCTTATTCTTAGTTGTGTTGTTTTTCTCTTCTTGTTTGTAGTTTGTGTTTGTCTTTTTTCTTGTTTGTAATGTACGTTTTAAGGTAATGAACTTTATTTTGTTGTTCATTGGTACGCAAAAATAGTTCTAATGTTGCTGTTATAACGATAAACTAGTGGACTATTTATCTCTTTTATCTTTTAGAATGGAATATATTTCTACTTCCAACTCTACTGAGCTGGAGATCCAGAAAGTGACTACCACCTAGTTTATCTGACAGCACCAGCAGGGAGAAGCCCACTCTCTATGTTCAAACCAAACACAGATCCAACATAATGAGCAATCAAACAGCAAAGCACGTAGTAAATCACAAAAAATGCAACAACAGTTTCTGGAGTACGTATCAACTTTAGCCCAGATTAAATGCTCGTGGGCGTGATTGCAAAAGGGTGAAGCCAAAAAAGACTTGATTCAGATGGCTTTCAAAGACAAACTAGAAGTTAGGGTTATCGAAGTTTTCGCCCGATTTTGATTGATTCTTAGTTATAGACTTCCATAACAATAAAATGTATCGGGTATTTTACTTTCACTAGTGTGTCATAAAATGTATAGGGTGTTTTACTTTCAGTATTGTGTCGGGTTGATTTTGTTGTTGATCTTCACAACTTGGTGTATCACTGTGGCCGTACTGTACAATATAATTGCATGCCTTGCACAGTACAATATAATTTCCAACCATGATGTACTCGTCCTTTTGAAGAAACGACAGCTGTAGGCGCTAGCCGCTTACTTTAGACTACTCGCACTCATTGACCTCCTATATCCCACCTCCATATTGCAACACTAAAAAGATTCTTTCTTTCCAAGTTTTTTTCCCCCACTCGTCCACCTCTAATTCAGACCTCTATACCATTTCTCATCTATTTTATTCCATTCTTTGTTTATTTCTTTATTTTCCTTTCCTTTATTTCTTCTCTCTTTCTTCTCTCTCTACATAGAGATGCCCCTATATTTGGTGTATTACTGTGCGCGTGTGGGAAAAAGAGGTGCCTTTAGAGGCACCGCTGCGCCTGCTCCGATCGCTAAAACGCGCATAGAGCGGCGGGTGGAGGTGCCGCTGCGGTCAGTCTTAGAATTTAGGAACAAATGAACACACTTGTGAAAACACGTACGCCACATCCAATCCTCAACATCATCAAATTCAACAAGGGGAGCAACATCTCTCAACGACGTTCTGCTTGGTGTTGCACACACGGCTCTCGCCTCACGCCGGCCACATATCCTAATCCAACTGTACAACTTCAAATAAAAGAGGGCTAGAAGATTGGTGGAAAATATTACGAACTTATGTAAGGATCGAATGCCCAAGAGGGGGGGGTGAATTGGGCTTCTTTTCAAAGATTAAAGCAATAAAAACTTAACTATTAAAAGCCCAATTCCCTATGCAAACAACCTATGCATTCAAGTGAATAATGATTTTGCGGAAGTGTAACAGGAAAGGAAGATTGTGCAAACTCTCGAAGAGACACGAAGACACGGTGATTAATCCCATGGTTTGGCAAGATCATCAAGACCTTCCTACATCCGAGTTGTGGCACCCACCAAAGGGTATAGCCACTCCCAAGTCACCGAGACCAGGGATATTCACTAAAAGTCTCCATTCGCCATCTCCGGCAAGGTCGAGCTCAAGCCATGTACAAGTTTGATCCTCCGGGCTTCCACAACCGTCTTGGCAAGCTCCGGAAGGCTCTCTCCAATCACCGACTGTTACACGGTGAATGCAATCACCAAGAGACATTCCCTTAAAGCTCTCACTAGACTAGAGACTCCTATCACCAAGAATGGAAGCACACAAGCATCATCTCTAGCAAGCTTTAGCCTATCTCTTGGTGTACAAGTGGTGTAAATGATATGGAAGTGGCTGCTCAACATCTTGAATGTTTGGTAATGTGTAGAGTAGCTCTGGGCATCAAGACTTATCGAAATGACTGGTTGAAGGGGTATAAATAGCCAGCTTCCACGACATAGCCGTTGGAAAAGTAGGCTGACATCACTGTTCTGCAAACATCAGATGATCCGATGTTCTCCCTTCAGTTGTCATCGGTCGAATACAAATTAGCTGATGTCATTGTGTTAGATATGACCGTTGATTGACCGATGTAACACTTGCCTCGTCATTGGATGATCCGGTGACACGTGATCCAGAATGGTCCAGAAATAATGCTTACTAGAATGATTGCCCGATGTTTCATAATTGTACATCAGATGATCCGGTGTTACACTTGGTCTAGGGAAATTGCTTACTGGAATGATCGACTGATGTAACACTTGCTTTATCATCGGATGATCAGGTGTATACTTAAGACTGAGGTCTTCTTCTGTGCAGAGCCAACTCGACCGATGTAGTGTTTTCTGGATACATCGGTTAATCCGGTGAGTTGATTTTGTCTGCTTCGAGTTGTTCTAAGTGATTCTTGTGGAATTTGTTCGAGTGACCTCTTAGATATTGGTTTGAAATGTTCTTCTAATGATGACCAAGTCTTGAGTGCTGTCAATTTTGATGGAATAATTTTGACATGTGTGCCTTTTCTTTTAGTCTTCACAAAAATCGATTGACCTCGTAAAATAATTTGTTGAGGGGTCTCCAATTGTATCCAATGAGCAGTAGATGATATACATATAGAGTTCATTAAGTGTGATAAGTTATATGAGAGACCTTGCATCCACAAACTCATTAGTAATATCCAACGGTTGTCATTAGTCACCGAAACAATACCTCACGGGGGCCTAGATGCTTTCAATCTCCCCCTTTTTGGTGATTGATGACAACAAAACGAGTAAAGCATAATAGTAATGAATTTAAGAATACGATACTCAAAAGGATATGCAATAAGTACAAGGTCTAGCACACGAAACTCGATGGCTCAAAAATGATCAATAACATATGAGAGAATTAAGTGGCAGACGGATAACTCAAGAATAGCAAAAGAGTAGCAAATCTCCCAAATTAAAAAACCTCCCAAAAAGATATACTCTCCCCTACAACTAGGACTCCCCCTAGGACTATGCTAATCCTCCCCCTGACTCTAACTCTTCCCCCCTTTGGCATGAAGACACCAAAAAGGGAAGTCGAGTGCCTAAGGACCTTGAGTGCTCGGGGTGATGACGAACTGGTCGCCGTCGGCGGTGCTGTCGTCGGAGCTGCTGCCTACTGCTGCTGAAGCTGGAATGGAAGTGACGCGTGCTGCGGGAGCTGCTGTCGGTGCCTGCTGAGCCAGGACTTCCGGTAGCGGGGCACTAACAACCGAAGCCGGAGTCTGGTGGAAGAGTGTCGAAGCTGGCAGGGGAGAGTGAATCGGTGCGCCTGGAGCAAGCAGTGGTGACATGCTGATCGTCGGTATTGGCGTGGTCGGCACTGGAGCTGAAACTGGTGCCAGGACAGGCGGACCTGGAGCTAGACCCGGAAGCTGTGAAGGCAGGGCAATCCCGGTCTGAGTGTAGAGGTTGGTGATCAACCCCAGGATGCTCATCATGGCCTGCTACGTCTGCTGCTGGTGGTCAAGAGAACACTGATGCTTCTAATCAATCAGTCCAGTGAGCCTGTTAGTGTCCTCTCGCCTCTCGCGGGCTATCTGACGCAGCATCTCCTGTTGCTGCTGCTGGAGCTCCAAAAGACACGCATATTGCTCATCTCTGGCCTGCTCAGCTGCAAGCCGATCCAGTCGTTGCTGCTCAACCATCTGCTGAAGTAGAGAAGTGAGCTCGGATGGCTGAGAGACCTGTGCCTCGGACACCTGAAGTGGAGTAGGAGGTGGTACAGTCAAGCCTCTAGCCTCCGCGTCGTGCTGCCTGGGTGAGGGAGGAGGTGGGAAGTACTCCTTGACACTGTCACTAGTGTCACTCTCTGACTAGATGTGCTGCAGATCTCTTCCTTGAGCCTCAGCCTGTGCTAGGATCTCATCTTCCTTCTCGAGGTCTGACTAGTCTTCCTATGAAAGGCGAGCTCGGACCTGACGCTCAATTGGCGGCCAAGACGGTGGTCTCCAGGAGCTGGAGAACGGTAGTGTACGAACCTAGTGACGCTCTTGTCAGTGAGACTTTCACGTACGGCGGACCCCTCTGGAGCTAACAGGTAGAGCAAGTGACTGATCCAGTGGCCAAACACAAGCTGCCTCATCATCACAACTCCATCGGTGATAACATCCTCCATCTCACAGATGAGAATATCCACGATGTCAAACTCCATCCCGTTCATGACATAGAACAGGAGGGTCTGTTGCAGACTGGTGAAGCCCTCAAGGAATTTGGACCTGGGTAGAAGTGTGTGGCGCAAGGCAAGGTGCAAAGTGCGCGTAGCTGGAGAGAGTAGAGCAGGTACCCTCAGCTGGTCAGGTGAGAAGGGATGAGCGAAGAGTGACCGAATCTCCTCAAATGGTGGTGCCACACCTCCAGTGAGCAGCCTCCTTGGTGGGTCAGCCTGTCCATACACCAACTCATGTAGGCATGTGTCATGGAGATCCACGCCTAGCAACTGTCCCAAGGTCTGTCTGGTCAGATGGTGTTGCTGGCCCATAAACATGAAATTAATGGATCTGCAGCCCTCTGAAACGTAGAGTGTGGCATAGAACACTCGGACCCAGTCTTCCACGAAGGCACCCCGCTGGTAAGACATTATGTGACGCCCGGTTCCGAAAAACGAACCAAGCTAACGCATATGTGTTCCCGGGATGTTCATCACACATACACGAGTGCAATCACAAAATAGTATACAGAAAATCACCACAGAACAAAATTAATTATCAATTTTTTTATTACACAAACCATATTATCCTCGAATACAAGCTCTAGTGAATATTAATGACAAGTTCAACTAATGCAGCGGAAATAAACTAATTAAGCAAACTAAGCAACTATGCAGCTTAAGCGACAAGGTATGTATGCGTAGCACCAATCAACACCACAGGCAAAGCTGACGGTAGACACGGCCTAGAACTCCGCATTATCGCCATTAAACTCCCAATCATGACCTGCAACTGTTGGGGGGGAATTGCAAGAGTGAGTACATGTCGTACTCAGCAAGTGTGGAAAGTATGACATGTGGCTGATTCAAATGACGACAATAATAATGGCAAAGTGCTGAAAAGTACAGTAAAACATTTGAAAAGCAATATATTACATGTATGTGAAATAAACCCATCATACTCATAAGTAATACTATAATACCAGTCCACAATTCGCCATCCTCATCCATAATTCCAGATTTCACCATTGCCAATAACCATATTCAATACTAGAAATAAATCCATAACCATCCATAACCATTACCAAACCATAACCATCCCAATTACCAATTTCCCCTAATCATGTAGGTCATCCAGGCGCTCATAACCGGGAGCACGGCTATCATGATAGTTTTAATACACTCTGCAGAGTTTGTACCTCTTTACCCACGTGTTTGTGATTTCATCACCCGTCGGCGACTAAGGAACCTCCCTTATGCCAATTACACATCCTTTGGTGTATGGCCAAGAGATCACAAAATAGCCTTTACAAAGGGATTACTAGCCTATTCAGACCCCACTGAGGTTTCACCGGTGGCGATGTCTCCCGCAGAGCACATCTTCAACCAAGGGCCCCCTCTTGAGCCATTCGGATCCCTGGGTAGTCCCACCAATCATCAACAAACCCAATCCGACTACCCCTTCCCCGAGCATCCGCAATGGTCCAAACAGCACTAGCAAAGCCTTAATTAATCAGCTACGCCGCACCCATACTTGGCCTCGTGGTGGCACTGTAGTCCTGGCTTATTCTCGCATGAACCGGTCCTTAGATCTAAAGCAAGCAAACCACCATAACATCCAACCCATCCACAAACCAAGCTTGCTTAGATCACCCATTACCACATCATATTTAACCAGTTCATGTTAACCATAATCTCATTAATACATAATTAAATATGTAGTGTTGTTTTTCCATCCCAATTAATTTAGCGAAGCAAAAAGTAAAAACTCTTCTCGACTCTCTACCATAAATTCCAGGTGACAAGGATGGTTTATCAAATCTAGTAAACTTCCTACCATAGGATTCCCATCAAATTGACACAGCATGCAGTTTTGCAAACAAAACATTTATTTTAAAAACAGGATCAATATGCTTCAAGGACACTTGCCTTGCTCTTGCTGTTGATTAGGGTCAAAGCCTTCAAACTCTTGATGCTGTAGATCCTCCGCGGCACTTTCTAGCGCAAATCTGTCTAATCGACACAATAAACATACAAGACAAGAAACACAATCAAAGAGTGCACAAATATTACTCAACATGACATGACATGCATGATTGATGCAAATGTAAGGTAGAACTTGTTGCTAGATTGCTTTTAATGATCTATAACTAGTTCTAATAGCTTTTAACAAGTTTATACAGGTTTGGATTCGATTAGATCAAATTTTAGAACCAATTCAACATAATTTAACCAGAAAGATCGGACTAGTCAGCTAGGGACCGGACAAGTCCGCACTTGACGAGATCAGCAGATTAGGGTTTTCTAGATCGACGTGAATTTGGGGATTATGGGTTGAATTCACGTAAGGACAAGAGAATAGAAGGTATACCAGGTGTTTAGAACTCCAATGAACCAAGAAACTTGGAGGTAGCACTTGGATCTTGGTGATCTAGGGTTGGTGATGAACTTGGGAGGCATTGGTGGTGAAGGACGAAACTTGGTGGAGATCTTGATCCTCCTTCATTTCCTCCTCTTCTTCCTCTTGCTTGGGATCTTCTCCTCCCTCCTCGGTGGCGGCTCCCCACGAACTAGGGTTTGGGTGGGTGGAAAAGTGGCAAATAGATGTCAAACCAAGGGGTGGGGTTGTTTATATAGAGGTGGAGGCTAGGGTTAGATGGATTTCGAGTTTTGGGATGAGTAAAGGCTGGTTTAGAGTCCCACATGGGCTCTAAAAGAGTTAGGCACGACGTCCCTAGGCCCAGTTAACGTGAAACCCAAGAAACAAGTCGTAAAACAAAAGATCAACTCGGAGTCACGAAATATCGGACAAGTCCGGAAAGGACCGGACTAGTCTGAAGTTGTCCAGAGAGAAAATCGGACAAGTCTGGCCAAAAATCGGACAAGTCCGATCTTAGTCAGAAAGGAAAACAAACAAGTCCGCTGGAACACCGGACTAGTCCGGACAAGTCCAGGGACTTAGCAAATTTCAAGGATTCATGGAATATCGGACTAGTCCGCACAAAATCGGACAAGTCCGAAATTGTCCAGGGGCAAATATCGGACTAATCCGCAACAAAAACAGACAAGTCTGTTTTTAGACAAAGAGAAATCGGACTAGTCCTCAGAAAAACCGGACTAGTCCGCACTTTCCTACATTTTTAAGTACGGTTTTGCTCCAAATCAATTTTAAACTTGTTCCTCTTGTTATGGGTTAATGTTAAACATGTATATGAATGTATGCAAGGCATGATGCATGAAAATGAGGGTGTTACAAACCTACCCCCCTTAAAATGAATCTCGCCCTCGAGATTCGACGCGGAAGAGAAGAGATAGGGAAATTCCTTCTTGAGATCATCCTCCAATTCCCACGTCGCTTCTTTTTCGGTGTGGTGCTTCCATTGAACTTTACACCATCTAATGACCTTGTTCCTTGTGACCCTCTCCTTAGTTTCCAAGATCTTGACCGGTTGCTCGGCATATGTCAAATCTTCCTCTAGTTCCAATTCTTCCATTGGCACTTGATCTTCTGGTACTCTCAAGCACTTCTTGAGCTGGGAAACATGGAACACATCATGTACGTCTGAAAGATGAGCTGGCATCTCCAACTTATATGCTACTTCTCCTCTTTTGTCCAAAATCTTGATTGGTCCAATATAGCGAGGTGCGAGCTTACCCCTTATGTTAAACCTCTTATGACCTCTCATTGGTGACACCTTGAGGTAAACAAAATATCCTATTTCAAAAGCTAACTTCCTTCTCCTATTGTCCGCATAGCCTTTTTGTCTTGATTGGGCAGCCCTCAAGTTTTCACGAATTATTTGGACTTGCTTTTCGGCTTCTTGCAACACATCCGGACCAAATACTTGAGTTTCTCCTGCTTCATTCCAGAATAAAGGTGTCCTACTCTTCCTCCCATAAAGTGCTTCATATGGTGACATCTTCAAACTTGCTTGGTAATTATTGTTGTATGAAAATTCCGCGTATGTCAAGCTTTTGTCCCAACTTTTCCCATGCTTTAAAGCACAAGCTCTTAACATGTCCTCCAAAATCTGATTGGTCCTCTCGGTTTGTCCATCCGTTTGAGGATGATATGCTGAACTAAAATTCAACCTCGTTCCCAAAGCTTCATGCAACTTTTGCCAAAACCTGGAAGTAAATTGAGAACCTCTATGCGAGACTATCTTCTTCGGTACTCCATGTCGGCACACAATATGCTCAATATACAATTCTGCTAGCTTCGCGGTGCTATATGTGGTCTTGACAGGAATGAAGTGAGCTGATTTTGTCAACCGATCTACAATGACCCATATTGAATCATAGCCATACTGGGTTCGCGGTAATCCAACTATAAAGTCCATACCAATCTCTTCCCACTTCCACTCTGGAATCTTCAATGGCTGCAATAACCCTGCTGGCCTTTGATGTTCCGCCTTGACTCGTTGGCACACGTCACACAATGCAACATATTCGGCTATGTCCTTCTTCATGCTATCCCACCAATAGCAAGTCTTCAAGTCTTTGTACATCTTCGTACAACCTGGGTGAATCGAGTAAGGCGAGTCATGTGAGTCCTTTAATATTGTCTCCCGAATATGCTTTACATTAGGCACAACGATCCTCTTTCCAAGCCATAAGGTACCATGTTCATCCTCGTCAAATCTGAATTCTCTCCCTTCTTCGGTTCTTTCCTTGATTTCCTTGATCTCCTCATATGTGGTTTGTGCCTCTCGGATTTCTTGCTCCAAGGTTGGGTTTAACTCCATCATCTCCATCTCGTTTACAAACCCGAGGTTCAACCGTTCAAACTCCTTACATAACTCGAACGGTAACTCTCGAACTGTGAGTTGGTGACTTACTCCCTTTCTACTCAAGGCATCGGCCACTACATTGGCTTTCCCCGGATGATAGTTGATCCCCAAATCATAATCTTTGATGAGCTCCAACCATCTTCGTTGCCTCAAGTTCAGATCCGTTTGTGTGAAAATATACTTCAAACTCATATGATCCGTATAAATTTCACACCTATGTCCAAGAATATAGTGTCTCCAAATCTTCAAATCGTGTACCACGACCGCGAGTTCCAAATCGTGCGTGGGGTAATTCTGCTCATGTTTCTTCAATTGTCTTGATGCATAGGCGACCACTTGACCTTCTTGCATCAATACACATCCAAGTCCTTGTCTTGATGCGTCACAATAGATGTCGAAACTCTTGCTTACATCCGGCAATACCAAAACTGGGGCTGCTGTCAACCTCTTCTTCAACTCCTCAAAACTGTTTTGACAGGCTTCAGTCCATTGGAACGCCTTTCCCTTCATTAGCAACTCCGTCATAGGCTTGGCTATCTTGGAAAAATCCTTGATAAACCGACGGTAATATCCAGCCATCCCAAGAAAACTCCTTATTTCCTTGACGTTTTGCGGTGGTTCCCACTTCAACACATCTCTTATTTTTCTGGGGTCAACCGATACTCCTCCTCCTGAGATTATATGACCCAAGAATGGCACCTCTTTCAACCAAAACTGACACTTGTTGAACTTGGCATACAATCGATGCTCCCTCAATTTTTGCAACGTAAGCCTCAAGTGTTCCTCGTGTTCCTTCTCATCCTTCGAGTAGATCATAATGTCATCAATAAACACCACAACAAACTTGTCCAAGTACTCCATGAAGACTTTATTCATGAGGTACATAAAGTAGGCAGGCGCATTTGTCAATCCAAAAGACATCACAGTGTACTCATAAGATCCATACCGTGTCCTAAAAGCTGTCTTGGGTATGTCCGATGGTCTAATCTTCATATGAAAGTAACCTGACCTCAAATCAATCTTGGAAAACACACAGGCACCTTTCATCTGATCAAACAAATCCTCTATACGGGGCAAGGTATACTTGTTCTTGATTGTTACCTCGTTGAGAGCTCGGTAATCCACACACATCCTTTGGGATCCATCCTTCTTGTCCACGAATAGAACGGGCGCTCCCCAAGGTGAAGAGCAAGGGCGAATAAAACCCTTCTCTAATTGCTCTTGAATTTGTTTCTTGAGCTCTTCTAATTCCATAGGAGGCATCCTATACGGCCTCTTAGCTATAGGTGCAGTTCCAGGTATTAAATCAATAACAAACTCAATGTCTCGATCAGGTGGCATACCTGGCAACTCGTATGGAAAAACATCCAAAAATTCACACACCACCGGAATCTCCTCGATTGTGGCACCGTCCATATGATTCAACTCTAATTGCTTCGGTGCGGTTTGAGATGCTTCAAATTCTATGGCGATCCCTTCTTCATTAGTCAACTTCACCGTCTTTGTGGCACACTCAATAACTCCATTGTGCTTCCTCAACCAGTCCATACCAAGTATAATGTCCAATCCTCGGGAATCCAAATATATAAGGTTGGCGGAGAAGTCTACCCCCCTTATTCTAAGGCTTACTTTTGGACATACTATATTTGTCCTCATCTCTCCTCCAGGAGTCTTAACCAATAGAGTAAACTTCATATGAGAGATAGGCAAACTATACTTGGCAACATACTTCGATGCAATGAATGAATGCGATGCTCCAGAATCAAATAACATAGTCGCGGGGTTGGAGTTTGCGAGAAACATACCAATGACCACATCATCCGCTTGTTGAGCATCCTCTGTAGAGACATGGTTCACGTTGCCATGAGCAAAATTCTGCTGTCCACGGCTTCCTTGTGGCTGTCCTCCATTAGGTCTTGGGTTTTGCCTCGATGCATTGCTTCCTTGACCAAGGCCCGACTTAGGACATTGATGCGCAAAGTGTCCAGCTTCTCCACAGGTATAACACTGCTTAACTCCAACAGAATTGTTGGGACGAGCTTGGTTTTGAGCATTGGTTCCAGGAAAATCAACACGAGGTGCATAAGGCATTGCTTGCATGACAGGGCGCTGCTGCACAAACTGAGTTGGGCGTGGTGCATAACCAGGGCGCTGAGCAGGAATAGAGGAGTTGTAATGAGGCGCATTGGGCGGCGCAAAGCGAGGGCGCACATTACTTCCTTGTTGCTGTCCTTGATACAGCGCCTTCCTCTTGATTTCTTGCTCCATCTCACGGATCTTGTTCTCAACCACAATTGCTTTGTCCACAAGCTTCTGGAAATTGACATAATCACAATTGAGTAGTTGCACTTGGATCTCATTGTTCAAGCCCCTCATGAACAATTACTGTTTCCGGTTGTCCCGACTAACATCCTCAGGCGCATACCTTGAGAGTTGAGTGAATTTATTGAGATATTCACTCACGCTTGATCTTCCTTGCCTTAAATTCTCAAATTCTTGCCTCTTCAAGATCATAACTCCCTGGGGCACATAATGAGAACGAAAATTCTCCTTGAATTCGGCCCAAGTGATTCTTTCTTGGTTCTCATGAGCACTGCAATAAGCATCCCACCAATCCGCAGCTGCTCCAACGAGTTGATGAGAAGCGAACAGGACCTTCTCCCGGTCACTGCATTGGACAATAGCTAGCTTCTTCTCCACGGACTTGAGCCAATCATCCGCATCCATAGGGTTTGCGGCCTGAGCAAAGGTTGGCGGCCTAGTCCTCATGAACTCTCCCAATCGGTTATGAGGAGGCGGGGGTGGCGGTGGAGGCATGTGGGGCTGATTGTTGATATTGCCAGCCTGCAGCTGTCCCATTGTGTGTATCATGGTCTGCATGAGCTGGTTTTGCATGGCCAATTGTTGCTCGATGTTGATAGCTCCCTGAGTAGATCCTTGTCCATTGTTGTTCTGAGTCACTCCGTTGTTCTCCTCCTCATCATTGCCATCCCTCTGGTTGCGAGTCCTCAGCATCTGAAGAAGGGCAATAGGTAAGAATTTGGAAACGTCCCCAACTATATGCATCAAGGGATATGAAACTAAACAACTAGCTACACTAGCCTAGGTGGACATGGCAATGCTAAAGCATCCCAAAATCCTCTATTAAGCACACAAGCAACCAATATATATAGCAAACAGCACATTAAGCAAAAACACATCGATTCCTGAGTGCTCCTATGTGCTCTAAAGTGTCCATTCTATCTAGGCTGCGTCCTACGGTCAACCTGTGGCTCTGATACCATTCTGTGACGCCCGGTTCCGAAAAACGAACCAAGCTAACGCATATGTGTGCCCAGGATGTTCATCACACATACACGAGTGCAATCACAAAAGAGTATACAGAAAATTACCACAGAACAAGATTAATTATTTTTTTATTACACAAACCATACTATCCTCGAATACAAGCTCTAGTGAATATTAATGACAAGTTCAACTAATGCAGCGGAAATAAACTAATTAAGCAAACTAAGCAACTATGTAGCTTAAGCGACAAGGTATGTATGCGCAGCTCCAATCAACACCACAGGCAAAGCTGACGGTAGACACGGCCTAGAACTCCGCATTATCGCCATTAAACTCCCAATCCTGACCTGCAACTGTTGGGGGGGGATTGCAAGAGTGAGTACATGTCGTACTCAGCAAGTGTGGAAAGTATGACATGCGGCTGATTCAAATGACGACAATAATAATGGCAAAGTGCTGAAAAGTACAGTAAAACATTTGAAAAGCAATATATTACATGTATGTGAAATAAACCCATCATAATCATAAGTAATACTATAATACTAGTCCACAATTCGCCATCCTCATCCATAATTCCAGATTTCACCATTGCCAATAACCATATTCAATACTAGAAATAAATCCATAACCATCCATAACCATTACCAAACCATAACCATCCCAATTACCAATTTCCCCTAATCATGTAGGTCATCCTTGCGCTCATAACCGGGAGCACGGCTATCATGATAGTTTTAATACACTCTTCAGAGTTTGTACCTCTTTACCCACGTGTTTGTGATTTCATCACCCGTCGGCGACTAAGGAACCTCCCTTATGCCAATTACACTTCCTTTGGTGTATGGCCAAGAGATCACAAAATAGCCTTTACAAAGGGATTACTAGCCTATTCAGACCCCACTGAGGTTTCACCGGTGGCGATGTCTCCCGCAGAGCACATCTTCAACCAAGGGCCCCCTCTTGAGCCATTCGGATCCCAGGGTAGTCCCACCAATCATCAACAAACCCAATCCGACTACCCCTTCCCCGAGCATCCGCAATGGTCCAAACAGCACTAGCAATGCCCTAATTAATCAGCTACGCCGCACCCATACTTGGCCTCGTGGTGGCACTGTAGTCCTGGCTTATTCTCGCATGAACCGGTCCTTAGATCTAAAGCAAGCAAACCACCATAACATCCAACCCATCCACAAACCAAGCTTGCTTAGATCACCCATTACCACATCATATTTAACCAGTTCATGTTAACCATAATCTCATTAATACATAATTAAATATGTAGTGTTGTTTTTCCATCCCAATTAATTTAGCGAAGCAAAAAGTAAAAACCCTTCCCGACTCTCTACCATAAATTCCAGGTGACAAGGGTGGTTTAGCAAATCTAGTAAACATCCTACCATAGGATTCCCATCAAATTGACACAGCATGCAGTTTTGCAAACAAAACATTTATTTTAAAAACAGGATCAATATGCTTCAAGGACACTTGCCTTGCTCTTGCTATTGATTAGGGTCAAAGCCTTCAAACTCTTGATGTTGTAGATCCTCCGCGGCACTTTCTAGCGCAAATCTGTCTAATCAACACAATAAACATACGAGACAAGAAACACAATCAAAGAGTGCACAAATATTACTCAACATGACATGACATGCATGATTGATGCAAATGTAAGGTAGAACTTGTTGCTAGATTGCTTTTAATGATCTCTAACTAGTTCTAATAGCTTTTAACCAGTTTATACAGGTTTGGATTTGATTAGATCAAATTTTAGAACCAATTCAACATAATTTAACCAGAAAGATCGGACTAGTCCGCTAGGGACCGGACAAGTCCGCACTTGACGAGATCAGCAGATTAGGGTTTTCTAGATCGACGTGAATTTGGGGATTATGGGTTGAATTCACGTAAGGAAAAGAGAATAGAAGGTATACCGGGTGTTTAGAACTCCAATGAACCAAGAAACTTGGAGGTAGCACTTGGATCTTGGTGATCTAGGGTTGGTGATGAACTTGGGAGGAATTGGTGGTGAAGGACGAAACTTGGTGGAGATCTTGATCCTCCTTCGTTTCCTCCTCTTCTTCCTCTTGCTTGGGATCTTCTCCTCCCTCCTCGATGGCGGCTCCCCACGAACTAGGGTTTGGGTTGGTGGAAAAGTGGCAAATAGATGTCAAACCAAGGGGTGGGGTTGTTTATATAGAGGTGGATGCTAGGGTTAGATGGATTTCGAGTTTTGGGATGAGTAGAGGCCGGTTTAGAGTCCCACATGGGCTCTAAAAGAGTTAGGCATGACGTCCCTAGGCCCACTTAACATGAAACCCAAGAAACAAGTTGTAAAACAAAAGATCAACTCGGAGTTACGAAATATCGGACAAGTCCGGAAAGGACCGGACTAGTCCGAAGTCGTCCAGAGAGAAAATCGGACAAGTCTGGCCAAAAATCGGACAAGTCCGATCTTAGTCAGAAAGGAAAACGGACAAGTCCGCTGGAACACCGGACTAGTCCGGACAAGTCCAGGGACTTAGCAAATTTCAAGGATTCATGGAATATCGGACTAGTCCGCACAAAATCGGACAAGTCCGAAGTTGTCCAGGGGCAAATATCGGACTAATCCGCAGCAAAAACAGACAAGTCCATTTTTAGACAGAGAGAAATCGGACTAGTCCTCAGAAAAACCGGACTAGTCCGCACTTTCCTACATTTTTAAGTGCGGTTTTGCTCCAAATCAATTTTAAACTTGTTCCTCTTGTTATGGGTTAATGTTAAACATGTATATGAATGTATGCAAGGCATGCTGCATGAAAATGAGGGTGTTACACATTAGCTCCACTAGCCCTCTGTAACTCTCAAAGTAAGGGTGAATCTCAGTCCCGGCTGCAAGTGCGAGCAAATCCCAGTCAAGAAAGTTATGCTGGAAAAGCTTATGGACCCGACGTCTGTAATTCTCATACAGCGACGCCTGTGTCAGGGTCTAGAAGCGGCTGTCCACAAGTGGCTCTCTGGGCTGCGGGAACCACTCCTCAAGCAGAATACTCCATCTATGCTTCCTGAGCTGCTTTGCCTTCAACTTCCTGTAGTCAATCAGGCGGACACCCTCACCAACCCGGACATTGGTGTCCATCTCATAGACGGCTCTCTGGGCCGCCCTGTCCTTCAGAAGCTCAGCTGCAGAAGGTCTTTGTCTCGGGGCTGCAGCTGGATGACCTCCACGGTTCCTGACTGAGCGCCGGCGAACAAGCGACACCCCAGGCTCCTCTATCTCCTCTGGCTCCTCAGGCACCTGTGGCTACCTCTATCGGGCCTCCTAGATCCTCAGGGATCCTCCTCGGCCACGCTCTCGCTCCTCAGCGGCGCGACCGGCCATCAGAGCTTTCTTCTCCTCTTTCGACAGCTTCTGCTTTTTAGCTGTCGGCTCCTCAATAGCCTTTCCTTTTCCTTTCTTGTCAGACCCATCTCGAGTGATGATGGCGACGATGAGATCACGGGACAAACGATGCTGGGCGCACGAGACAGCGACACAAAGAACGACGCAGCCGGGCGAACCCTAGCGGTGAAGAGGAATGCTGCGGCGAAGAGCGCGTGGAGTGGCGGGCGATGAGTGGTGGCGCAGGGCGGCGGTGGCACTTAGGGCGGTGGCGGTGGTGCGGCGGCGGTGAAGGGCAGCGGCAGTGAAGGGCGGCGGTAGCGCTTGGGGCGCAGGATGGCGGCAACACTTAGGGTGGCAGCGACTGGAGGGTGGCGGCGGCCAGAGGGCAGCGGCGGCCGGAGGGCGGCGACAGCCAGAGGGCGGCGGCAGGGCGAAGGCAAGGAGCGATGGCGGCGGAGAGGAGGTCATGGAACGGCATCGGGGAGAGAGAAAGGAAAAGGCGAGAGGAGACAAAGAGGCCCGCTAAATAGGTGGGGCCTGAACCCTAGCTCAAATTTTAACATCGGATGATCTGACGTCAGATGAGAGGTGCATCGGTCGAATGGTATAGTAAGGGTATTACAGAGGCACCTTCAGCATCGGATGATCCGATGTGGAAACGATTATCATCGGTTGAATTTGGCACAACACCAGAAATGTGAACATCGGATGCTCCGATGTTTCTCAGAATGAACTCATCGGCTAATTTGACTTTCTGACTGAGCTGACCATTGTACTTAAGCACAAACTGATCCGATGGTGCTTCTGGCCTAATCATCGGATAATCCGATGACTACACAAGATCAGCAACATCCCATATATGTCCTTTGACTTAAACAAACAAAGAGAAACACAAGTCTTAGGACTTTTTGGGCAACCCTTACCCCTCAAAAAGATTATAACACTAGTTGCCAATAACTTGGCTAAGCCCTAAAGCAAATAGAACACCAGAAAAATCAAGGAAGAAATCCAAATAAAATGTAAGGCCCATGCTTTGTGAGTTAGAGGATGAAGACTTCTATCTCTTTAAAGCATGTTCCTTTAGGCATTACCACAGCTAACACTTTGTTCTTTCCACATCATATGAGTTGAGATATTGTATTTCAAACAAGTCTCTTTCTCATGAGGTGGGTTCCCCTTTGTGACAATCTACCATATGCAATGCCAAACAATTTTTAATGCAGGAAATTAAACATGAGTGCGGGTCTATATGGCAGGCATCATGCAAGACATAAATTAAATCTATCTTGCCAAATTTGAACCTTTCAAAGGCTTTTTCAGGGAGAGCCACTCTCCAAGTCTTGGGGAAACCCAAAAGAACCTTCATCCCAAGCTAACCCTTGCTCGCCCCTATCCTTTGAAAGTTAGACAAGACCTATATGTGATGCATTCTTACATGACCATGGCAACTTACATGACGTTCGATGCATCTAGCATATTTAATTCACTCCTTAGTCTAGAAAAAGTTTTCTCATCAAGTGGTTTAGTGAAGATATCCGCCAACTGTTCTTCGGACCTAACACCTAGCAAGGAGATGTCTCCCTTAGCTTCATGGTCCTGCAAGAAATGATGGTGAATATCAATGTGCTTAGTGCGGGAGTGTTGTACGGGGTTTTTAGCAATCTTAACCGCACTTTCATTGTCACAAAGGAGAGGCACAAAACCAAGTTTAACACAAAGGTCCAAAAGGGTTTGCTTCATATAATGGATTTGGGCACAACATGCACCGGCCGCTATATACTCCGCTTCTGCAGTGGACAAAGCAACGGCGTTTTGCTTCTTGCTAGACCAAGATACTAGGGAACGCCCAAGCAAGTGGCACCCTCCGGAGGTACTCTTGTGATCCACACGGCATCCGGCAAAGTCCGAATCCGAGTAACCCAAGAGATGGAATTAAGCACCTTTGGGGTACCACAGGCCTACACTTGGGGTATGTTTGAGACACTGAAGTATCCTAAAGACCGCCTTCCGATGCGATTCTTTAGGTGCCGCTTGAAAGCGAGCACACAAGCATACACTAAACATGATATCGGGCCTAGATGCGGTAAGATAAAGCAATGAACCAATCATGGAACTGTAATTAGATTGGTCAACAGGTTTACCGTCCTTATCCGCGTCGAGATGACAATTTGTTGCCATTGGAGTACTTCTTGAGCTACAATCTCGCATCTCAAATTTCTTCAAGAGGTCCTTGGTATATTTTTCTTGATAGATGAAGGTCCCCTCTCGAAGTTCCTTGATTTGAAATCCAAGGAAGAAGTTGAGCTCTCCAATCATCGACATCTCGAATTCCCTAGACATCATTTTGCCAAACTCATGGCTAAGAGCTTTGTTAGTTGAACCAAAAATAATATCATCGACAGAAAATTGACAAACAAATAGTTCTCCATCGATGTCTTTGGTGAAGAGTGTAGTGTCCACCCTCCCGATCTTGAATCCTTGCATGATCAAGAAATCCCGTAGTCGTTCATACCACGCTCTAGGCACTTGCTTGAGCCCGTAGAGCGCCTTGTGCAACCTATACACATGATTAGGATTCCTCGGATCTTCGAACCCGGGAGGTTGTTAAACATAGACAAACTCATTAAGATAACCATTAAGAAAGGCACTTT
Source organism: Tuctoria greenei (assembly GCA_036927565.1). Classification (NCBI taxonomy): domain Eukaryota; kingdom Viridiplantae; phylum Streptophyta; class Magnoliopsida; order Poales; family Poaceae; genus Tuctoria; species Tuctoria greenei. The sequence goes on along the minus strand of JAYESD010000003.1, from coordinate 118,884,211 downwards.
TCACATCCATTTGATAAAGCTTTATATTATGATGTGATGCAAAAGCAATAAGTATACGGATCGCTTCTAGTTGAGCGACCAGAGCAAATGTTTCTCCAAAGTCTAGTCCTTCAACTTGCGAGAAACCCTTGGCCACAAGTATTGCCTTGTTGCGGATCACAACACCGTTCTCGTCTTGTTTGTTGCGGTACACCCACTTTGTCCCGATGACGTTCTTGTCCTATGGTCGCTCCTCCAACACCCAAACTTCATTGCGGATGAAGTTCTTGAGTTCTTCTTGCATGGACATTACCCTATTTGGATCTTGGAGTGCTTCCTCAATGTGAGTGGGTTCTACACATGAAACAAACGAGTAGTGCTCACAAAACGTAGCAAAATGGCGAGAATGTGTACTTACTCCCCTTGACGGACTTCCGATAATTTGATCAATTGGATGCGCCTTGGAGATGCGTCCTTGCCTCATAAGTGGTTTTGAAGCACTTGGCGGTGGTGATGCGTGTTGCTCTTCTTGTGGCTGGACTTGATCATTGACTTCTTCTTCTTCTTGATGTTGTGTGGCTTGTGAATCTTGTGTCGGCAAAGGATCATCCTTTTCTTCTTCATCAACTTGAGGTTTCATAGATGTGTTGATGTTGGAACATGAAGCCCCCCCCCCTGATCATGGCTCTCCTCAACTTTAGGCTTGATGTCTCCAATGGTCATGTTCTTCATAGCTTCTCGTAGAGGCTCATCATCTATTTCATCATGACCAAAACTCTCCTCTTGGGAGCCATTAGTTTCATCAAACTCAACATCACAACTTTCCTCAACTAAACCGGAGGTTTGGTTGAATACTCGATATGCTTCTGAGTTTGATGCATAACCAAGAAAGATACGAACATCACATCTTCTTTCAAACTTACCAAGCCTTTTCTTGCGGTAGATGTAGCACTTGCACCCGAAGACTCGGAAATAGGAGATGTTGGGCTTTCTCCCAATGAGGAGTTCGTACAGGGTCTTTTGATGTAGTCGATGTAGATAGACCTGATTTGCGGCATGGCACGCCGTGTTGATTGCTTCGGCCCAAAACTTCTCGGACGTGCCATAGTCATCAAGCATTGCTCGTGCAAGAGTGATGAGTGTCTTGTTATTCCTTTCAACGACACCATTTTGTTGAGGAGTGTATGTGGCTAAAAATTCATGTTTCACACCTTCACGATCACACCACTCCCCAATGTTGCAGTTCTTGAATTTGGTGCCATTTTCACTTCGGACCTTGATGATGGGAAGTTGAAATTCCCTTTGAGCACATTTATTGAAGGTCTTGAACACTTCTGGAGTTTCACTCTTGTCACCTAGAAACAATGTCCAAGCATAGCGAGAGTAGTCATCAACTATAACAAGACAATAGAGATTACCACCAACACTTTGATATGTGGACGGTCCGAAGAGGTCCATGTGAAGCAACTCAAGTGGCATGGAGGTTGACACCATTTTCTTCATCGGGTGGTGTGAAGCAACTTGTTTCTTGGCTTGACAAGCGCTGCAAAGCTTGTTCTTCTCAAATGTGACATCCTTCACGCCGGTCACCATACCGAGCTTGAATGAGTTCTTGAGCTTTCTCATTCCAATGTGAGCTATGCGTCGATGCCATAGCCAACCCAAACTTGTCTTGGTGAAAAGACAAGTTGTCAAGCTAGCATCCTTGTCGAAGAAGTCTACTAAGTAGAGATGTCCATGCCGAACCCCTTTGAAGATTAGGTCTTTGCTTGTTTCACTAGTCACAACAACATCATTCTTGCCAAAAGTGCACGTTAGTCCAAGATCACATAATTGTGCAATAGAAAGCAAATTGAAACTAAGTGACTTAACATACAATACATTGAAAATAGATAAATCATTTGAAATTGCTATCTTACCCAACCCAATTACCTTCCCCTTAGAGTTGTCACCAAAGGTGACTTTTTGATGATGGCCGGGGTTCTCTATGGTGGTGAACATACCATCGTTTCCGATCATGTGTTGAGTGCACCCGCTATCGAGTACCCAATGCTTTCCTCCGGCTTTGTAGTTCACCTACACACATGCATTTAATTTTTGATTTTAGGCACCCAAGCTAACTTAGGTCCTTGTATGTGTGATACAAGTGTTTTTGGGACCCAAAGTTGCTTGGGGAGCTTCCCCTTCATGCCCTTCATGACCTTGCCAATGAACCTTGCCTTCACCTTGCCATCTACTTTACTCAAGAGATAATAGTGATCATTAAAGGTAGACTTGTAGTTAGTAGGCAATTTTGGAGAAGGCCGGTTAGGAAGAGGACACTCCCTTGTATGGTGACCGGTGACCTCACAATGTTGGCAATAAAAACCAACTTCCTTGATGAAGCTTGTTTTAAGCTCCGGTGAGGGCACCTTTCCTTTGTAAGGCACCAGGAAGGATCCAAGTCCTCCCTTGTTGAAGGACTTTGCTTGTTTGAAGAGGATTTCTTTGTGCTTGACTTCTCCCTTAGATAGTATTGCCACACTAGTGCAGAGACTTTCAATTTCATCCATCAAATCCTTCTCCCTAGCATTTTCTTTCAAAGGCAAAGACTTATGCAAGACATTAATGGCATGAGAAACAATAGATACCTTATCATTAAGGGTTTCTTTCTTTATAGTTTTCAATTCTTGATCAATGACTTCATAGGCAAGGTTAAGTACTTGATGATCGTGGATTAACTCATTGTGCTTTCCCAAGAGTGCTTTGTGTGATAAGTCAAGCTCATGATGATCTAGCTTGATTTGAGCCTTATCCTCCTCAACTTGCTTGACATGATACTTGAGCGTGTCATGCTCCTTAAGTATGCTTTCATACTTGTCAAGCAAATCGAGGATAGCACTCTCGAGCTTAGCACGAGCTTCTTCAAGAGCCTTGACCTTACTCTTTTCCCTTTTAATGATAGTGTGGTATTCATTTATCAATGAAGCTAAGTCATCGGGGGAAGCTCATCATCGCTAGAGTCATCACATACCTTGGTGTTACCTTTTGCCATAAGGCACATGGGAGGTGTACGAAGAGACGAATCATCATTGTTGGCAATGGCAAGGCCGCCCAAGCTCTCTTCTTCAACTTCACTCTCTTCGTCACTAGATTCTTCATCGGTGTTCCATTCATTTGCCTCACACATGAACACCTTTTGTGGGACTTTTCTCTTCTTTGGAAAGAGTTTTGTCTTTGTCATGCTTCTTCTTCCCAAATAATCTTGGTTTGGGCTTGTTCTTTTCTTCATCATCCTCACTATCCTCAAGCTTGCGATGCTTGCCCTTGTGGTTCTCTCTTCTTTTGTCCGATTTTGGACAATCATAGGAGATGTGTCCTTGATCACCACAATTATAGCAAGTCTTGTCATCGTCTTTTCTTGGTAGAAATGCTTTCTTTTTGGGATCAAAGGTGTATACCTTCTTGGCAATCTTGGAGTTCAAGCGAGTGAATTTTCTCATCATCAATGCAAGCTCATCATCGTCACCTTCACTTGATGCTTGCTCTTCTTCACTTGAGCTAGGCTCGACCACTTTCTTTTTCTTGAGATTTGTTCTCTTGGTGGAAGCCTTTAGAGCAGTTGTCTATGAAGATGATTCCTCCATCATCCCAAGCACACTCATCTCATGAGCGTGAATCTCTCCAATAAGTTCCGAAACATCAATGTGATCAAGAGATTCCTTTTGAAGCATGGAGTTGATGATGTTGTACTTTGCCTTAGGAAGGAGCATAAGAATCTTGCGGTTGATGAGTCCCTTGCCAAGAGAAGCATTATCAAGAGCTTTAATTTCTTCAATTATAACATTCGAGCGAGAAAACATTTCATTAACATTTTCATGTGGTCGCATTTTGAACTCGTCATATTCGGCCTTAAGCATATGATACTTTAGTTCTTTAACACGAGAAGAACCCTCATGAATTTCAATCAAGCAAGCCCAAATTTCACAAGCCTTTTCTTTGCTAGCAATCCTAGCAAACACATCTTGACTAATGCATTCGTAAATAGCATTTCTAGCCTTTGCATCCCACTTGATTTGATCACCAATATTGTTATGCTCACCAAACCCCGCTTGGGTCGCTTCCCATACCTCGGGAGCAATAGCCTCTAGATAAGCACGCATGCGTGCTTTCCAATAGGCAAAGTTATTGCCCTTGAAGATGGGAACCGAACCCCCAATCTTGGTCATTTTAGCTCTCTAGCGGTAAAGCTAGAACGATCCAATGAGCAACCTCGCTCTGATACCAATTGTAAGGATCGAATGCCCAAGAGGAAGGTGAATTGGGCTTCTTTTCAAAAATTAAAGCAATAAAACTTAACTATTAAAAGCCCAATTCCCTATGCAAACAACCTATGTATTCAAGTGAATAATGATTTTGCAGTGTATGAAATGCATAATTGTAACGGGAAAGGAAGAGTGTGCAAAATCACGAGGAGACACGAAGACACGGTGATTTATCCCATGGTTCGGCAGGATCATCAAGACCTTCCTACATCCGCGTTGTGGCACCCACCAAAGGGTATAGCCAATCACAAGTCACCGAGACCATGGATCTTCACTAAAAGTCTCCGTTCGCCATCTTCGACAAGGTGGAGCTCAGGCCTTGTACAAGTTTGATCCTCCAGGCTTCCACAACCGTCTTGGCAAGCTCCGAAAGGCTCTCTCCAATCACCGACTGTTACACGGTGAATGCAATCACCAAGAGACACTCCCTTACAGCTCTCACTAGACTAGAGACTCCAATCACCAAGAATGGAAGAACACAAGCATCATCTCTAGCAAGTTCTAGCCTATCTCTTGGTGTACAAGTGGTGTAAATGATATGGAAGTGGTTGCTCAATGTCTTGAATGCTTGCTAATGTGTAGAGTAGTTCTGGGCATCAAGACTTATCGAAATGACTGGTTGAAGGGGTATAAATAGCCAGCTTCCATGAAATAGCCGTTGGAAAAGAAGGCTGACATCACTGTTCTGCAAACATCGGATGATCCGATGTTCTCCCATCAGTTGTCATCGGTCGAATACAAATTAGCTAATGTCACTATGTCATATATGACCGTTGATCGACCGATTTAACACTTGCCTCATCATCAGATGATCCGGTGACACTTGATCCAGAATGGTCCAGAAATAATGCTTACTGGAATGATTGACCGATGTGTCATAATTGTACATCGGGTGATCCGGTGTTACACTTGGTCTAGGGAAATTGCTTACTGGAATGATCGACCGATGTAACACTTGCTTCATCATCGGATGATCCAGTGTATACTTAAGACTGAGGTCTTCTTCTCATCAGAGCCAACTTGACTGATGTAGTGTTTTCTGGATACATCGGTTGATCTGGTGAGTTGATTTTGTCTGCTTCAAGTTGTTCTATGTGATTCTTTTGGAATTTGTTCGAGTGACCTCTTAGACATTGGTTTGAAATTTTCTTCTTATGATGACCAAGTCTTGAGTGCTGTCAATTTTGATGGAATAATTTTGACATATGTGCGTTTTCTTTTAGTCTTCATAAAAATCGATTGACCTCGTAAAATAATTTGTTGAGGGGTCTCCAATTGTATCCAATGAGCAGTAGATGATATACATATCGAGTTCATTAAGTGTGATGAGTGATATGAGAGACCTTGCATCCACAAACTCATTAGTAATATCCATAATTTGTCATTAATCACCGAAACCATACCTCATGGGGGCCTAGATGCTTTCAACTTATAAGAAAAAGGGGAAGAACAAAAAACGATGGTGTGCGTTTTGATACATGAACCATGAGACTGTTGACATCCATCTTTTTTGTCCAGTTCCCGATTCCGCTGATCTCTCCAGCATGCATTCACACTAGCTACACTCTGGTGACTGGACCTAGGGTATCCCGTGGCCCATCGGGCATACCCAGTGGGTGGGCCCCTGAGAAATGTTGTTGTTGTTGTACGTGGTGTTAGGTTGAGACAATGCAACTTGTGGTCATAACGATAAGAATTAAAAATTAGAAAGAGTATATCAGATTCAAAAATCTTCATTACTCTCTTTACTCCGGGCTCGGGCCCGTCAAATTTGGAATCTCCTCTGCTCATATCATAACTGCATCAGTTATATATCCAGGCCCATTTCCAATTAAAATACAAACTAAAGGTGTAGATGAAGGTTTTGCACAAGAGAGAAGTCGTGTTGCGCCACCGCAGACGGCAACCGTAGGGACGACAAGGAGAGACACCCAATGGCAGGGACTCCGGTGTACAACATGACATTCGAGGAAGACGTGATCACCACCACCGTGAAGTCCTCCGGTGAGGCTATGGAGGACTGGCTCGACGAGGTCCTCTTCGTCCACCATCGGCGCCTTCAGCTCGTCGTCGGGCTCGACATCGGTTGGCGCCTCAACTACTCCGCCAACAAGAACCCCATCACCATTCTGCAGCTCTGCGTCAGCCCTGCTGCCTCATCTTCCAGGTCATCCAGGCTGACTACTTCCCCAACAAGCTGGATGATTTCCTCGGCGATTCCGACTATCGCTTCATCAGCGTGGGCGTGGAGGGTGACGCCGACAGACTTTGGAAGGACTGGCAGCTGAAGGTGGCCAAAACGGTGGACCTGGCCGAGCTCGCAGCAGAGGAGATGGATCGCCGGAGCCTCCGCCGCGCGGGGCTGAAGGACATCGCGAGAGCCGTGATTGGCACCGACATGGAGAAGCCTTACCGGGTGAGGACGAGCAACTGGGACGCGTACAATCTCTCCAGCGAGCAGATCAGCTATGCGTGCATCGACGCCTTCGTCTGCTTCGAGGTCGGCCGCAAGCTGCTCTCCAGCGACTACTGATCTTACCATCGAGTTTGTGGATCGGCTGCCGTCGATCATCGAGTTTGTGGGCCCTTTGTGTGTCAAATAAAAAAACTAGCCAATGGGACGTGTTGAGCCGTTGCGATAACCGAGAGGAGGCAAACCGCGGTATGGAGTAACTCTGACCATTGATTCAAAAGCACAACTTTTGAAGCGTCAGATCATCTCTACTCATGCGCTTAGACGACGGCCCGCTATAAAGCCACAACATCCTCTTCTTCTCAACCGCACCTATTGATCGATTTTATCCTCCAACCTTCTCCTCTTGCTTCTCCACCGCACCACTGTCGACCACCTCTCTCTCTTTGTTCGCACCACCGTCGCTGCAGAAATGGGTAGCCCCACATCGAAGCGCTTTAGGTCATCGACGTCCTCCAAACCTCCTTCTCCGTTTTCATTGCCGCCAAGGCCGGTGAAACTGGAGTCGGAGCCCGCACCTCCTCTACTCCCGTCTCCGCCCGCGACGCCCGCACCTCTTCCGTCCGACTATGATGAGACTGTCCGCTGCATCAAGGAAAGCATCGATAAACTCGACGGCAAGCTTAAGGTGCGGGCAAAAGCGCTCGACAAAATGGCGCAGGATGTATTTGACAATACATCTCACTCATGTCACCGACTGGGACTTGGTATCCTTCCCCACCACACCAGCATGGACTCCGCCAGCTACTACATCTTCGGGTTAGGCTTTGTTGCTGCTCGTCTCGACGTCCTCTACGAGACAATCAGTGAGGAGGCTGGGGTGGAGTTTCGCGAGCAACTCGTGAACGCCGTCAACTAGAAGAAGTTCGATCTGGTGTTGGAGGATGCTCTGCCGGCGGATGCGGAGGCGGCAGCGGACGAGGTGGACAAGTCCTCCTCCGAGTAGAGTAGGATTAGTAGTAGTTTATTTTTTTGTTTTCTATGTGTTTTTTTCTTGTTTGTAATATATGTGTTGTTTTTATGTTAATGAAAAATGTCTTTTATTTTATGTCCATGAACAATGTGTCCTATAGTACATGCACTAACGAAAAACTTCTCCTTTTATCGAAAAACATCGCATATGGAAATTTAACACATTAGTAATAATATACTCCCTCCTTATTCTTTTATTTGACGTTTTGGACAAAGCATTGAACTATATATGAACTAGAACTTGCTGTCTGAACGACAATTAAAAAGATAAGGAGGGAGTATCTAATAAATATTAAACACATTAGTAGGATGTACATAGTAGAATTATATTTAAAAAATTATGAAAATAAAAAGCTAGACTGTGTAACTGTACATCACATCTGGATGATGCAAATACTAATTAATTTTATTTCTTTTCTCTTTACCAGCTGTCATCGTGGCCCCACCCCCCACCCACCGGCCTGGACCTAGGCAGTAGCCCCTCCCACCTAGGCCCAGAGCCGGGCCTGCCTTTAAGACCATCCGTAGTGGTTCACGGTAAAGCTTAGGCCGTGTTTGGGAGCACAGTTTTTCAGTACTAAAGTTTTGGAAACCACGGTTTTTAAAATGACATGGCAATACCAAAGTAATTTAATAACACAGTTTTATAATACCAAGGTTTTGCAATACATAATTCTATTTGGTTGACAAACATCATTCTGTAAAAAATACCATAGTAATCTCAAATACCACAGTATTGCTGTAAAACTCCAAAAAATACCGTGTTACCAAACACCATTACTGGACCGCAGCCTGCGAATCAGATGGTCTTATCTCTTAACCCCTTGGTGCGGAAATTGAATTCTTTGCGGCCCTTCCACACAGCCGTCTCTGTGCGGCCCTGCTCAGATGGTTGCCACGTACGTTCACGCTCCAAATCTTATAGCCAAGGGCGCACTGCACGGTTCCCGCGACTGTGCCACCCCGCCCTGACGTGCCACGTACGCGAACGCACCGAGTCTTGTAGCGCGCACGGGCACACGAACTCCACGTCCGAAATTTGCTCAGCAATCCGAATAACTCGCCGCTCAGCGTGCATGATCCATCATCATGCGCAGGAGAACCTACAACGCGGCCAAAAAGATCTGTGTTTGGTTGCTTGTCTTGGATTGAATTGACTTGGATTAATTGGATGGTCCAGTCATGTGTTATTTGTTCCGCGGTCAGACGGGAGATCTAGGTTTGAAGAATATAAAATATTCCTCGCAGATGCTGGATGATATGGTCCAGGATATATGGTTGGACGTGACTCCATCCACCTTATCTTATTATTCTTCTTAGTAATGTAATTAGTGATAATTATCTTGTTTATTGTTGATTAATAATTACAATTATGATATTAACATTATTATTTGATAGTAATATCATAATTAGTAGATAAAAAATTAATATTATGAAATTATCAACCTAGATGATTCAATAATCCAATCAAGTTTCATCCAACCTACCAAACAAAAAATTAGATCGTCGAGTCCATCCAACCAATTGTTAATTTGGATGATCCAAGACATAAAGAAATGGATGATCCTATATCTCCAATCCAACTTCGACGTCAAACCAAACGCAATTGATGATTGAGCACTTTGTCACATGTCACTAGGGTGTACGCACAAATGACAAATACACGGCCTCAACACTGGGTTTAGGGTGCATCGTGGACTAACCACATGACCCGCCCAAACACTCACGTAATTAGCATACACCTAAAAGAGCAACTACCTAGCCGCATCCTTCGCGTACGAACGGCAACGCCGACCAACTTATACTTTTTGTACTACGTACAAAGATTTTACCTTGATGCGGTTTTGTAGTTAAAAAATGAACTACAAAGCGACAAGTTCATGGAAGACGGGGGGAGTATATATATATATATATATAATATATATATATATATATATATATATATATATAACAATCTTTCAAAAAAACACGCGTAACGTCATCATATATGATCATCGACATCTCTCTCACATGCATGATGTAGTTGCCCATGCATGCTACCTACACCCCAAACATATGATCAATGAGCCAAACTATATATATATATATATATATATATATATATATATATATATATATATATATATATATATATATATATATATGATGATCTTTCAACAAAAAGAGAAAACTATATATATATAACATGTTAGTTGTCGTGCCCCAGACATGATCAATGAGCCTCAAACTATATATGACGATGTTTCAGCAAAAAACAGAGAAAACACGTAATAATGTTGTCATAAAAAATGATCGTACGAGGTTTCCAAGTGCATGTTACTTGTCCATGCATGTTTGCTCAACCCAAACATAATCAACGAGCCTCAAATATGACGATCTTTCAGCAAAATTAGAAAACACCTAACGTCATCAAACATGTATGATCGAGGTCTTTTGCATGTCAAACTTAGAAAACATGAACGAGGGTTTGTGATATATATATATATATATATATATATATATATATATATATATATATATATATATATATATATATATATATATATATATATATATATATATCTGTGTGTGTGTGTGTGTATGTGTTCATCGTCTTGTACTTTTTTTCTTGTGTTTTCTGACAATATCTCAACCATATAAATACACACACACACACACACACACACAAACACACACACACACACACACACACACACACACATATATATATATATATATATATATATATATATATATATATATATATGAAGATCATTCAAAAAAAAGAGAAAACACGTAATGTCATGAAACATGATCGAGGTATTTTGCGTGACAAACTGAAAAAAATGGAACATTGCGTATACCTTGGGCCGGTGGGCCCTTTGCGTGTCAAGCTTAAAAACTGGAACTAAAAAACTGAAACACTGTCGGGCGGACCTACACAGTATGCCAGGTGGACCACTGCATACCCTGGACCCGGTGTGTGTCAAATTAAAAAACTGTCTACGAAGCGCAGATAGGACGCGTCGAGCCGTTGCGACAACTTAGAGTAAGCCAACCGCGGTTTGGATTAATTCGAAAGCGCAGTTTTAGAAGCGTCCGATCATCTCCACTCGCGCGCTTAGATGGCAATGACTGCGATGCAGTCTGAATTCCTGTGCAAGCATGCAATCCACGAATCTCAGCCATTGGACGGACATCCAAGGGTGGATGACATTTTACACATAGATCCTTCCCTTTACACAGACAGGTGGAAGGATTTATGTGTAAAATGTCAGCCACCCTTGGATGTCCGTCCAATGACTGAGATTCGCGGATTGCACGCTTGCACAGGAGTCCAGATTGCATAGCAGTCCGCTTAGACGAGGACCCGCTATAAAGGCACAACCATCATCTTGCGTCTCCACCGCACCACTCCATCTCCATCGATCGTAGCCTCCAAACTTCTTCTCCGTTTCTGTCGCAGCCAATGGCGGTGGAACTAGAGGCGGCACTCGCACCTCCTCTGTCCCCTTCTCCGCCAGAGGTGCCCGCACCTCCTCACCCCGTTTGGGTTCAGGAGACTGTCCGCCTCATCGAACATAGCTTTGATGAACTCGATCGACGCATGAAGGAGGCCACCGAGCACCTCTCCGCCACCGCCGGGCGCGCAAAAAATCTTGACAATTTTGCACGGGATGTATTTTCCGATGCATCTCGCTCGTGAGACCGTCTGGGTCTTGGGAAACTTCCCGTCTGCACCAGCATGGACACTATGGGCCACTACTGCTTTGGGTTAGGGTTTGTGGCTGATCGTCTCAACGTCCTCTACGAGACGATCTGGGAGGTGGCTGGGGTGGAGGGCCGCCAGCATCTTCTGCGGACCGTCGCCCTAAAGCTTTGGACTCAATTGCCGGAGGAGGCGGCAACAGCGGCGGCGGCGAAGGAGGAGGCGGTGGTGGCGCAGAAGGAGGTGGAGGAGATCTCCTCCGACTCTAAGTACCATAGTATTTGTAGTTTTTCTTTTTCTTGTTTTCTATGTGCTTTCGTAGTTCTTGTTTGTAATATATGTGTTGTTTTTATGTTAATAAAAATGTCTTTTCTGTTCATGAACAATGCGTCCTATGCAGTATCGAAAAACAACTCCTTTCTGAAAAAGGGGCGAGATAACTATTGTTCAATGTCTAGCCAAGAATTCGTTATGTTGAGACAATCGACGACTCTTGGTGGAAACTCCACTGAGATCGTGGTTGAGGCTGCATTTTTCCTCTCTTGTGTTCTTTCACTCAATTTTTTCATTTGTCGTCAGCACATGGGAAAATGTATTTTTAGTAGTAGTATGTACTACATGTTTTTTTTTGAACCAAAGTATATACTACATGTTATCATTTCATTGTGATTAATGTTACAGAATGTTGATTGTTTGCCATGGTCCTTTCATTGCTTGGGTGTTCTGTATTTGCATATCATTTGCATTAGCACATATACATTTGGCGATATTTTTGTTCGTATTTTTTTGGATGTCCCACTAGCTAGCACATGACTGCTTTTAGATTCTGATCTCCATGCATGGCAACAAAGATGAATTAAGAAGCGAGCAAGTTATCCTAAGAAGTGTACCCCTCTAGCTACACGCACCATGTGCAGGAACCGACGTGACATGACATGTAATTAATCACGATTGCATGTGTGCACAAGGGCACGGCTTGCGTCAAATTCTCCACTCCCGCGAAATTTTTTTCGTTCTTCTTGGCGCACCACATTTGAGATTTTGACAATTCAATTTTCACTACCTGCGCCTCCAATTTCAGTCCCGCCTATTACTGTAACCCTATTTCATCCACGATGAGTATAAATGGAAACACTGGCCTCCGTTCCCAACACACCGTTGCCCCACCCTTCTGGTGATCTCGCAGTGCTCCAAACGTGTTGTCTCCCTGTCCTATGTTCCATACTTGTATTCCTAAGAAGTTCCCGTGTTTTCAATTCCCACGGTTTTTACAACCCCCCCCCCCCCCCCCCCCCGTGGATCTCGCAGTGACACATCGAAGCTCTTGGTGGTGTTGACTCCTGGGTACAACGTCGGGCGATCAAGTTTAACAGGCTCTAACGAACCTCTTTGTCACCGACACCTCCTTGCGACATCGCATCCTGGACTCCAGTTTACATCTATCCCGAAATAAATGTCGCTCTGACAGCTTATTACGGTACTGTATTTCTAGTTCAATTCCTGGCCGGGAACGACAAATACTAAAAACCAGAGGTAGTAGTATGTAACTTCTGGATTTAGAAGTAAATGACGCACGGGTTATCTGATCAACCACTCCAAATGTTGTACTCTCATTCCTGTTTTACAAATTTGTATTCCTAAGATTTTTAGTTCCCACGGTTTTTACACTTATTTTCTTCCTTGTGGCTTTCTCGGATCGTACATTTTTTTTCTATTCTTTCTTTTCTAGTTCCTCCATTCGTAACAAACACTACGGTTTATAGAAACCACACCGTCCAATCAAAAATCTACGTTGGTCATGTAATCTGACGTTATCACTGTTATTTGTAATGACTACTTACAATGCTCTTTACATTAGGTACAAGACAACAAACTGTGATGTCATCTACAAGAATTCATAGTGGCCAACAAGCACCTGGTATAACTATAAAAGTGTTTACTGTCAAAATTAAGAAAATTTAGACAACATTAAATTATTTGCATGGTACACAGAGAATATTGCATCACATGATGTTCAGGAACCCCGAGGTTCTTCACTCCCTGGTACTACGATGCATGAACCAACAGCAAGTATAGATATACAAAACAGAAATACTCCTTCCGCCCCAGCGTAACATTACTTTTAGAGCATAAAAAATGTACCACTCTAACTCTATCGGTAGCTTCGAACTACCCATATCACATCACATTACTACCTGCCTCTCTGTCGTGCCATTTGCTTTGGCAGAGCGTGTTAGTTTTTTACTCCTTTGCATTGAATTTGGAGTACTTTGAGAGACTACGTTCTGTCCTTTAGATGTATTGATGATGAGTGTATCATGGTCATTTGCATTCTTTCCTAGGCTCTACTAATTGTTTTAGCATGCCTTGCGATTCTACTTTCTTAGTACTTAGTCTTTATAGTTAACAGTTCATCAGCCTGTGTGATGGCATGATTTTTTTATGCCTCCACGATGTGCTCTCTCGCCGCCGGCCACTCCGGCCAGCACAGACGCCCGCGCCCTGCTGCTGGTCACTTCAGTGTCCTCTCTGACGCGTATCCCTCGCCCATCGCCACGTCCCATCCTTCGCGTGCCATGATTACCCCGCCGCCCGCAAATCCCTGGCCATTACTCGCCCTACCACCAATCCTCCTCGTGAGTTTCGACGAGACTGAACCCTCGTTTTGTTGAGCGTCGCAAGCTGGCACTATGCAGTACTGCACCTGCAGTAGCCGCCACTAACACGTGGACAAGATGTCTCATAGGCCCAAATGTCAGTGGCAGCTAATGCAGGAGCAGTACTGCGGAGGATTTCAATCCTGCTAACTGCCTGCCTTATCTATCTTGCATTCGCCACCTGCTATTGCTGCCGTTCATTACTTGCCCTGCAACTAATAATTCTCTTCGAGACACGCTCCGGATGATGTCAGTCAGACCGAAGCGGCGAACCCTATCTTTGTCTACTCTGGCGTTGCCCGCTGCATGCCCCTCACATTCTTGCCTTCTTCGCTGATGGACTGAAAATCCTCTACAGTACTACGAGTGCGTACCTCCACTGACATGTGTACCTGATGGCTCATTTTAGGGTATGAACAGAAACAAAGAAGTCAACAATGTACCCCCCCGGATAAAAATAGTTGCCACTCAGATAGTCTTAACTAGTTGATTTTAATTCATTTGTTGGTCTGATATGACAGTTAATATAAACCAGGAGTGAGGACTACAGAACAAAATGGTGTTGGGACGACGCGGTCGTCTCACGATCGTATTTGTCGCACTCGTCATGAAGATGGTATGAACATCAGACTTTTCTTCTTTTCACACTATTTGTGCATGATACTAAACATTTTCGGGGGGTAATTTGCTTTAATCATTTACTGTTTGAATCAATGTAACAGAGGGAAGGAAGCTAGGAAGAAGTGTGGCTAAAGGACATAAGATTGCCAGAATACGCTATGCATCCAAAGTTAGTAGAACGGAGCATGTGAAGCTACCAATCCAGTTCTCCGCTATGTTGGGTGCTGCGGTTGGTATTAATCAGCGGCACTTTGTCGATGATGTGGTTATGTTTACAAAAAAACATGCATCTCTCAGCGGTGCAAGGAAGTGGGCAGAGGTTGGCCATAGTAACAAGAGAGATATAGTATGAGACATTCTAGTTAGTGTTGTCACACCACCACACAAGTATTTTTTTTCTTGCAATCTCCGTCCTGTACGTTTATAGCAACTTGTTATACAATGTACAAGATTCCTGGGATATGGAGGACACACCGGAGAGTGCAAGAAAAATTTTGAAAATTGCTGGTGAGTGCTACAAGGGGTGGCGCTCGACTTTGCATGCCACCTATAAGTGTTATTCTACCGATGAAGAACGTATACAAAACAAGCCCGCCGACGTAACGGTCCCCGAGTGGTTGCACCTAATAGAATATTTTTGGTGTGAGCGATTCATGATCAGCTAACTTCTTAATAGCTTCATATCATACAAAAAATATTTGATTTACTTTCATTCGTGAAATTAATTCTTAAAATTTTTACAGTCAATAAGCAGGACCAATTCTCAAAATCAAACAAGACAAAAGGCGAATCACTTGCTTGGCTCCAAATCCTATGCCCAACTTACTTATGAGAAGGTATGAAAAATAAATCACGCTTTTACTTTGCGCTGCATACAATATGTATACCGACATGATGAATTTTACTTGTATTTTATATAGCGAGACCCACAGACCGGAGAAGAACCCGATGACATACAACTGTGGGAGGCAAGCCATTTGTTGCAGAACGGTAACTGGGCAAATAAGCTGGCAGAAGTTGTACATGTGAGTAACACTTCAAACAATCCCCAATTAAATAAATATTTGCAAATTACCTGTGACTTTTCTTTTCGTATATAGATCCAGGCACGTGCCCAAGTGGACGACATGGAAGATGAGCAGGGAGGCCCAATTCCAAATGAGGAGAGAAACCACATCTTCCAGTGTTGTTATAGATGCTCAATCGGTTGTGCAGGATCATAGGTTTGGGGGCGTGGTTATATGGCTAACCCAACTGGTCCTAAACGTGGAAGTATGCGTATCCGGACATTTGAAAACCTCAACGACCAAGTTCGAAACTTAGAAGATAGAAATGCAGGCCTCAATCACCAAGTGCAGGAGTTGGAAGGAAGAGATGATAGCTTAACCACCCAGATGGACTGCATAAACCAGAAGAATGAAGAGTTAAACATTCAAGTCTAGAACTTACAAGGTCAGCTAGCAGCTGATCGTGAACAGACAGCTAAGAAAATGCAAGATATGTGCGCCTCAATGGCTGAAATGCACAAAATGGTGATGGAGACCACTCCACAAAAGGTCCACCAATGGAACCGCCAAAAGCCACCTGCTCCAACAATTAGCCCCAGTCAGCTTAGGAAAACTCTTAACATGGAAACACATCGCTTTAGTAATCCTTGAGTGTTGTTATGCGTGTTGCAATATCAATTGATTGATGTTTATTGTTAATCTCGTGCTTCTGTTGCCACTAATTTTCAACTGGTGCATTCGGGTTCCACTACCACTAATTATAAATGTGGCATTACCAATTTCTTGTCATGAATGATAAATTGTTGTAATAGGAAGCTATTGCCAGGAATTACAAAATGTTGGAGTATAAACATTTGGCAACAACTCAAAAAACGTTGCACTAGACTGCTATTACCACCACGAAAAAAATGTTGCATAAAACACTATTAGATGAGAAAATGTTGCATGACACCTCTATCACCACAAATCATTAAACGTTGTGTTACAACCATACTACCACAGATCAGAAAATGTTCCATTACCAAACTATTGTCACAGATCAAGAAACGTTGCATTAGAGACCGATTGCCACACAGTAGGAAACGTTGCATTACTAACCTATTGCCACAGATAAGAAATAATTGCAATACCAAACTATTCACCACGGATGCGAAATCATTCTAGTACCATACTAGTTCCCACGGATCTGAAATCGTTGCAATACGGTACTATTCGCCACGTCTGTGGACTCGTTGCAATAACATACTATTTGCCACAGACGTTAAACTATCGTAGTACCATACTATTTGCCACAGCTATGACATCGTTGCAGTACCATACTATTTGCCACGAATGTGAAATCGTTGCAATACCGTGATATTCATTGCAATATGGTAAATCGTTGCAACACTATAAATCATTGCAATACGGTACTATTTATCACGGTTGTGAAAATCGTTGCAATACTGTAGTATTTGCCACGAATGCAGAAATCGTTGCAATCACATACTATTACCACGAATGCAAAATCGTTGCAATACCATGCTATTCGTTGTAGTACGTTAAATTGTCGGAATACACTAAATCGTTGTAATAACATACTATTTGCCACGAATGTCATATCGTTGCAATACTGTACTATGGCCACGACTGTGAAATCGTTGCAACCACATACAATTACCACGAATGTAAAATCGTTTCACCATGCTATTTGTTGCAATTGTTGTAAAAACATACTACTTGAAACGAGTATGAAATTGTTGCAATACCATACTATTTGCCACGATCGTGAACCCGTCGCAATATCGTACTATTCGTTGCGATACGTTAAATCGTTGCAATACATGAAATCATTGCAATTGCGTCCTATTTTCTACCAATGTGAAATCTTTGCAATACCATACTATTTGCCATGGATGTCAAGGTGTCGCAATAACCTTATCGCACTCACACGGCATCGAGGCTCCCGTCTCAAGATCTTCAGATGGAGTTTGACCGCCGATACATGAGGTAGGATGGCAGCGTCAACATCGAGCATAGTCATGAGGGGCGACTTTCTCGTGAAAATACTTCTCGTCTGGGAGTTGGAGGCGGCTGTTCGTCCCTCGCCTTACCTCTCCGCATGGTGGAGTGGCCACCCAAGTTCCAGCCTCATTTGTCGGAGAAATATGATGGGACAGTCAAACCCCTCGAATTTATTCAAATCTACTCCACTGCTATCCTCGCTGCAGGAGGAAATGAGGCAATCATGACCAATTACTTCCCAGTGGCTTTGACCGGGACTGCTAGGTTCTGGTTTATGAGCCTACACCTGACTCCATCTATAGTCGGGGGAATTATGCTGCCAGTTCACTGCCAACTTCAGGAGTTCCTACACCTGACAAGGCACCAAACTGGAGCTCTTTGTCATACAACAGAAGTCAGGAGAGTCACTATGATCCTTCATCCAACAATCCTCTCAGGAACGGAACACCATCCCTTCTATCTCGAATGCTTTTGTCGTTGTTGCATTCCGACAGAGAGTTCGAGATAAGAAGATGTTGGATAAGCTGGGGAACAAAAATGACAGTAGCGTCATAGAACTCTTCAGCCTCGTTGATAAATGTGCTAGAGCTGCTGAGGGCCAGGAGATGCACTCCAAACCAGCTGTGGAGGTCAAAAAGTCCACCTCCAAAGCCCGAGCTACTACCGTCTAAGGTAGTGGCAAAAATAAAAACAAGAAGTCAAGTGGAAAGAACAAGTCACTTGCTGGAGCACATACTGCTGCAGCAGCAGCAGCACCTCGTTGGTGGGGGCCATGCCCCGACAGGCGAACTCGTCCATCATCCGAAGACGGTGACAAGATGTGGTGCCAGATCCACTAATCCACGGGCCATGATCGTGAAGACTGCTGCGAGGTCAAAAAGCTCGCTGAACGCCAGAGCAAGCGTCAAGATGACACATCTTTTCACCAGCGAGAAGGCAAATAGAAGGTTGTCGAAGCTTCATCTGATTAGGAGCTAGGCTTCCAAGATGCCAAGAAGGCGTTAAAGGCGGTCTACAACACCGTTGACGACTCCAACACCAACTCTGACAATGAACATCAGAAGACTCTCCATATGATGTATGGAGGGTCCTGGGACATTACTTCTTGGCATGTAGTTACGACTTAGTGTCGGGAGATGATGGCTGCTGTTGCTCCTACCTCCAAGCAGAGCCTCATCGGAAGTGCATGAAATCTCCTATCACTTTTGATGCTTCTCATTGTTCGAAGAACATGGTCAGAGCTGGCCAACTATCTTAGATTGTTTCTCCAACTATCAATAATATCCATCTCTTCCATGTCTTGGTTGATGGTGGGGCGGCACTCAACCTTATCAGCTTTGCTGCCTTTGTACAGCTTCAGCTCAACCTCTCGGACCTTAGGCCCTCACGTCCATTCCCTGGAGTGGATCTGGGAGCTATTATACCACTTGGATTAGTCTCTCGGCTAGTTACTTTCGGACTACGGAGAACTAGCGGTCGGAGAAGCTAATTTTTGATGTAGCACACATCAACTTTCCCTTCAACACCATGCTTGGCAAGCCAGCCCTGTATAGGTTCATGGCGGTGGGCCACTATATCTACCTTGTGTTGAAGATACCAACTCTGTTAGGCATCCTCCGGATCCGAGAGGACCGTACTGCTGGAGTTACAACATTGTAGAAGCTTCATGCGCTCACAGTAGTGCAAGGAGATGAAACCGGCAAGGAGAAGACTGCTCAACAACCTTCGAGCTCGCGCCAACGCAACTCAAAATCTGATGTGAGGCCTATGTGTGCTGAATACATTGGCTTTGACAATAAAAGTTTTGAATGCTGCCATAACATTTTTTTAGCAAGGTCCGACTCTGGCTCCGAGCTTCTGCAAGGTCTGACAATAGGTCCAACTTTCTTTGTCTAGGTCTGATATATTTTTGGGTAGCTCCGGTGAGCTTTGTCTTTAGCTCTGGCATGTCGTTGTTAAGCTCTGATATGTTTTGATAGGTCCGACTTATGTTAGTTAGCTCCGACATATTTTTCTAGCTCCGACTTTTGGGTTGACTAGTTCCGACTAGCTTTGGCAAGCTCCGGCGCTAGGTTGTACTAGCTTTGGTAAGCTCCGGCGCTAGGTTGTACTAGCTTTGGTAAGCTCCGGCTCAAGCTCCGGTTAGCTTTGGCAAGGTCCGGTGCTTGATCGTAGTGTTTCTGCTTTTATCTTGCAATGTTTCGAACATGCTTTACACTTATGGAAAGGTTGCTTAGTATTCTTTTACTATGTTTTTGATTTGTTTTGGTGGTTAAGACTGATTTCATTTTGCTTTTGTTTGCAACATGCTTAGGTGAAGTGCTCACGTAAGATGTTGTAGTTTCAGAACTAATGAGAGTCAAGTCGAGGACTTGTGCTTGGAAGTTTTGGTTGTTTGTTCAGGTGCAGATGTTGCTTGAGTTCAAGACATGGCTGGTGACGGGATCCATTGAACTAGTGTTTGGGAGAAGATGAGGTTCAACAACCAAGTTCGGGAGGAGTTGTGGTTCAAGTTGATCGGGAGGTCGCGTAACATGTTTGAATCAAGAACAATGCATATGAAGGTGTCGTGGACGTCGTTGGAAGATGTTTGCACAAGTGCATGGAGTGCATGGACATGGCTGCATGGTTCCTAGGCGTGATGAAGAGATGTGGACGTAAAAATTGGTCAGAAAGGTCCAACCGACTAGGTTATGGACTCAGGCTGCGGCTGAGTCGGGTTTGACTCAAATATGGAATGTTTTGAGTTGGTTATGATAGGATTTCATGTGGGTCACGAATTTGTGTTGTTTTAAGAATGTTGGATACATTCCTAATGTGTTTGGAAGTCTTAAGATTGCTTCTGTCTGCGTATAGAAGAGTCCTAAGTAGTTATGGAAAGTTTTGATTCGTGATTTGAGTAGGATTAGAGTCCTAGTTGAGATTGGATTGGCCTAAAGGCTGGTTATATAAGCAAGGGCGGCCCAAGTTCATGGTGCACGACTTTGGGGCTGTTCCTCTTGTGTTCTATTGAATAAAATTCGTAGTTGAATGGAACTTTTGCGTCTTGTTCGTCCGACTTGTTCCAGACAAGTTTTACTCGTCGAGTTTCTGCACAGCACAACCTTTCGTCGGTGGTTTTATCATAACTCGAGTTTTACAGTTCCATTTGACATTATTCTTTTTGGGTTGCCTGCACAACGTGATTATCTATCATCTGTCAAAATTTCACGATCATTGGATTTTTGGTTTCTAATCCACACGAGTTTCTTTGCAGCGTTCCAGAACTGTTTTTCTCGGGTAGGACAGATTGACCTTTCTTCGATCTTTCAATCGTAACTTGAGTTTCTCTCAACGTATTTGAGTGATTCTTGTTGTGTCGTCTTCGTGACTTGATTCTGTCTGATATATATCACTTTTTTCATGGTGAAACACGTTTAGATTAGTCTCACACACAGTTTCTTTAACAGATCATTTTTCTGCCGAAGGGGTTGGGATTTAATTTTTTCCGCTATGTAAGATTTTTAATCTACCATACACCCCCCCCCCTCTGGTAGATTTTCATGTGCTCTTCGATTCTACATCTGCGCCTTGTGTGCAACCAAGCGGCGACACCGACATTCCCGTCAAAGTCGTCCAAATCGTTTTTTATGCCATTCATACCACTCGTATATCGGGAGGTCTAGATGACAAATAGGAACTCGTGTTCGTCACTTTCCTCCGGAAAAAATGTCGATTGTTTGCTTGGCAACCATCACAAATGATTGTGATCTCCCGGGAGGTGATCGAGCATGATCTAAAGATCTACCCTGATACATGTCCTTTAAAACAAAAGCCCAGGAAGCAATCTCTTGAGCAGCAGAACTTCATTCAAGAAGAAGTCAAATAGCTGCTTGGCGCTGGATTCATTCGGGGTTTACATCACCCATTCTGGCTGGCAAACCCAGTATTTGTACCGAAGGTCGGCGGGAAGCCTCGGATGTGCATGGACTACACCACATTAAATAAGGCATTCTCAATATACCCTTTTGCACTACCAAGAATAGATCATATAGTGGATTCTACCTCTGGCTCTGAGCTAGTTTGTTTCCCAGATGCATATTCTTGTTTTTATCAAATTCCAATGTTTAAAGAAGAAGAAGAGCACACTACTTTTATCACATTAGATGGTCTATACTGTTACACAACAATGCTTATGGTCTCAAAAATGCTCTCTCCACCATTGTGTGACCTATGCACAAAACCTTTGGGGAGCTTATTCGGGACATAGTGGAAGTCTACGTTGATGACATCATTGTCAAAGTGAAGAACAAAGACTCACGGATATACAACCTTCAATCTGTCATTGACAAGCTGCGCCTGATGTGCACGAAGCTCAACCATGACAAGCGTGTCTTTGGGGTTTCCTCCAGAATGATTCTTGGATACTTGGTGACCCACCGAGGAACCGAAGCGAATCCGGCCAAGATAAAAGCCATCGAAGCGATGAGGCCTCATGCCCGTGTCAAGGACGTCTAGAAGCTTACTGGCTGTTTAGCCTCCCTCAGCCGGTTCATCTCAAGGTTGGTTGGGCGAGCGCTTCCCTTCTTCAAGCTATTGAGGAAGTTTGGACCTTTCCATTGGTCCGATGAAGTGGAGAAGACCTTTTCAAGAGATGAAACAATCTCTTACTACACTGTCGATGATGGTATCTCCGGAGCTTGGTGAGTCTCTTCTGCTTTACATTGCTATAACGATAGAAGTTGTAAGCATGGTTCTGTTCACAGAACGGCCAGACACATCTCCAAGCTCCTCTACAAGGAAGCTCAAACCCCTTCGGGAAGGTCCGGATCTATCTGGGGGAGAACATCAAAATTCTGAGCTTGGGTCCCAGCTCCCTTGCGCGGGTCCTAAAGGCAAGTTGCATGTGGATCAACATCTCCCCTCTGGGAGAGTTCTGACTGCTCAAGAAGAAGAAGCTTCGGACACCTTCGAGAGGGTTCGAACTGTCCAAAAACCAATCAACTTCATAAGTGAAGTACTCCACGATGCCAAGACATGATACATTGAGGTGCATAAGCTATTGTACGCAATGCTAATTGCCTCATGGAAGCTACGCCACAACTTCCAAGCTCACAAGATTTTAGTGGTAACTTCTTACCCACTACGTGCTATTCTGTATAATCCCAATTCAACAGAAAACATCGCCAAGAGGGTTGCGGAACTGGAAGAGTTCGAGCTTGACTTCCAAACATGACACGCCAACAAGAGTCAAGCGCTAGCTGACTTTTTCGCGGAATGGACCCCATCTTTGTATGGTTCAGGAGCCCTTGACACTAAGGTGCCAGAACCTAAGGTCCCGGTCTTCACCGAGCTCCACTGGACTCTCTTCCTTGACAGCTTCGTACAGAAGAAGGGGGCCGGAGCCGGAATCCTTCTCCTTGCACCGACCGGGGAAAAGGTCAAGTACATGGTCCGCCTTGACGTCAAGGCGACCAAAAACATGGTGGAGTGCAAAGCTATCATCTTCGTACTGAAGACAACGTTATCATTCGGCGTCTAGTAGCTGCTGGTGAAGGGAGATTTGCATCTCATCATCAAACAAGTCAAAGGTGAATGTGGTTGCAACAACCCTCAACTAGCAGCGTATCTTCTTGAAGTCCAAAAGTTGCAGAAAGACTTTGATGTCCTGCACCTCTGCCATGTCCAGCGTCTCAGCAATGCTGAAGCTAACGACCACTCGATGAAGGCTTCTATCGGGAAGTACCAGCACCTGCCACTCAGCCTGCCGAGCTGGGTGATGGGGGCGAGACCAGAACCCCGAAGCTGGCGGTCCCGGTGGCCCTATTAGCATGGATTCACCAAGGATCGTAAGCGCTACAAGAAGCTCAGAGCAACCTAGCGCCCAAGATTCAAAAGCTCAAGTCAGTCCCGATGCATGGATCTCGGAGGTTCGGGACTACTTGGAAGACAATATCCTTCCTAAAGACGGTGTTTCCGCCGAACAGATTGTCAGATTGGCTAATCGATACACGTTGGTAGAAGGCGATCTCTATCGATATGGCACCGACACCATCCTATTGTGGTGCATTTCTCGGGAAGAAGGCTGCAAGATCCTCGCAGAAATCCTTGGAGGCGGGTGTGGGAATCATGTATCATCCCGCACACTGGTAGGTAAGGCCTTTCAGCACGGTTTTTACTGGCCTACAGCTCTACAAGATGTAGTCGAGCTGGTCAAGAGATGCGAAGCGTGCCAGTTCCACGCAAAGTAGATCCACACACCGACACAACACTACAAATGATTCCACCCTCATGGCCATTCGTTGTGTGGGGGGTGGATATTTTGGGACCTTTATCAAAAGCCATCGGAGGGTACACTTCTTATATGTTGCCATCAACAAGTTTACGAAGTGACTAAAAGCAGTACCAGTTGTCACTATCAACAAGTAGTCAACAATCAAGTTCTTGAAGTCCATTGTCTGCAAATTTGGAGTTCCAAACAGAATTATCACTGATAATGGAACCCAATTCACCAGTGCAGCATTTTAGGAGTGTTGCAAAGACCTTGACATGGATCTCAGTTATGCATCAGTAGTACATCCAGCAAGTAATGGCCAAGCCGAGAGAGCAAAAGTAGAAATTCTTAAAGGACCTTAGACCCGCACCTATGAACGCTTGAAAAAGCATGGTGCAAACTGGATCGAAGAGCTTTTGAATGCATTGTGGGCTAGCAAGATAACATCTAGTCAGGCTACAGGAGAAACTCCATTCTTCTTGGTCTACAGAGCTAAAGTAGTCCTTCCTCCGGAAATTGCCATGGGTTCTCTCCGAGTCCAGACCTACAACGAAGCCACGTGGGACCAGTTCCAGCGTGATGACCTAGACCTCGTCGACAAGGTAGGATGCCGAGCAGCTATCCGAAATGAGCGATACCGCCAGCCGCTCTGGCGCCTGTGACATCCTGGCTCAAAGTTTATTAGGACTGATAGAACAACTCATACCACCAAGGTATACCTTCTTTTCCAGGAGACCACCAGCAAAGAACTCTGAGGTTAAGCGTGTTTGGCCCAGAGCAATTTACAGATGGGTGGCTGACCGGGAAGTCTTCCCAGGTACGCACGAGTGAGGACAAAATGCGCATAAGGGACTAGTGTTGGTCTGTGGGGATATCACGTGATCCTAGAGAGATGCTAAAAGTAATGACGGTTAGGCTCTTAGTGGCTGGGGTGTTACAATGCTATCACAAAAGGCATGTCCGCAACTGGCAGTCTCACCCAGATGTGAGGGTCCCTTCTGGGCCATCATGGTTTCCCGCCTCGGATTCGTTTGCCCGGCAACAAAGGATAAAACACCACTTCTTAATCCTTGGAATATAGAGCACCTCTGTAAGTTCTACACTTAACACGGAGGTGAGTCTGTTATTGTATAGAGTATTTCATAGAGTCTATGAATAGAGTCGGGTTGGTCCACAATGTATAGCATACTTAACTTGGTCCTATACTTTAAGGGTGTCCTTATCTTCCCCTGTTATTCAAACCTATAATACATTTATATGAAAAAGACTCTAGGTGCATTTATTTTGCGCAAAATCGTAATTTTTCCTTCCTTTTACCTTCTTGCCAATAGTGGAACTGTGCAATCCTTTTGGAATTTGGTCTCTAAGAATTCATGTGATATTGTCTCGGTGTTATTGGTAGACTTTTTTGGGATCTAGCGTTAGCTAAATGGTCTACTCGCCTGAAAAACAATGCTTATGACAGGTCCAGAGTCAGCTAAAGACTTAGCCTGATCCAGCACCCTAAGTGCAACACTCTACCTATTCTAATGTTGTGTCACAGTAAGGTGGGTCCGAACAGCACACGGACCTATGAAATCAAAACTAGTATACTAAGTACATTACATTGAGTTGCTTAGGACCTAAATTTTAATTAAGGACAATAAGCCGTAGATAAGCTATAGGCAAGAAGAAGCATTTTATTACTTTTATTGTGTCTCATGTACAGGACAAATGATTTTCATGTTCGTTCCGAGAGTTCTTCTGACGGGTGCCACCGAAGCATGTAGCTCAGGTACCTCCAGGTGGGGCCCGATGTCAAAGTTTCGCACGTTGATGATGCGTGCCACCGAAGCATCAAGCTCCAGTACCTCTTAGGGGGCCCGCCATTGACGTCACGTATGTTGGCAAAGGGTTCTCGGAGCTACAACAACGTATTCAAGACATTGCTAAGATCCTTATGGTACATGTCTTCAATCATTGAGCACTTCTACCAGGGGTCAACAAGACTAAGGCAATGATAATATTGAAGACAAAAAATGGAATTCGAGAGGATTTCATTCAAAAGTTCCAAAGATTATACAACTTTAAGACACAAAGGGAAGAAAAAATCCTAGCTACACTTTGAAGTTCCACCGGAACAATGTGGCAACCTTCTCGATAGCTTCTTGGACAGTTGCCTTGGCAGTTTCTTCTGTCTCAGCTATGGGTCCTTCCGTCACTGGAGCTAAAGACATCAAGAGGTCCTGGCTGCGGAAGCAAGTTAGCACATATTCTGCGACTGACTTGTCCAGAGACTTTACATCATTCTCAAGTCTTCCCAGCTTGTCTCCAGCTGAATTCAGAGCTGTCAAAGCTCTGTCCATTTTAGGCTCCATGTCAGTCAGCTGCATCAGATTAAATCCTAGAGGCACCAGTGCTTCTTCCGCACACGCTAGGAAGTCCCAAATCTGATGAGCTTCAGCCTTCCGTGAGGTTAGGAGCTCCTCTAGAGATCTCCTAGCAGATGAAAGTTCCGCAGAACCATCTTTGGATAACTGCTCAACCTTCTTGGCATGTTGCTAAATTCGTTTAGCCAACTGCCTTTCTTGCTCAGTGATCTCTTTCTCTCGAAGGTTCAGATGGTCCTTCTTATCTGCTAGCTCCTTCTCTTTGGCCTTCACCATGGTTTCCATGGCAGAGACAACACTTTCTTGCTTGCTGACTCCCTCTCATGCGGACCATACTTCGTGTTTTTCTCTATCGCACCAGGATTTGAATTTCTCAATGCAGTAAGACAAGTCCTGCTCACCACACTCTAACTTTTGAGAGATTTCAGCATCTCTCATTTGGAGCTCTTGCTCCTTATTGTTGATAGCTTCCTGCTGCTTGAGTTGCTCATCCCTTAGCTTCTTTAGGGTCTCAAAGCAAGCATCCGCCAAATTGCTGGCTTTTGTTGCCTTGTCATAGATCTCGTGAGTCTTCTCACTCAGAGCTTCTATGGCAGCCCCCTTGTCATCTAGCCACTCATGCATCCATTTCAGCCACGTCTTCTCGATTCTGAGCAGGTCCCTCAAGTCGGCCAGGCGGATCTGTGTCAACTTCATCTTGAAGTTGAGAAGCTTCCGCCACTACTGCAGAGTTTGCTGTTCTGCTTCTAGAGCACTTTTCTCGTAGTCAAAGCCGAGTTGAAGTTGGGGAAGGCTTGAGCAATCGTTCTCCATCGAGAGCTATAGGGGGATCGGCTCCGGACCTTCCTGAGGATCCGGCAAAGCTTCCATAGCCTTCGGGTCTATCATTGGAGCCCATGGCACAAGCATGGACTCCAACAACTCGACATCAGTTGGACTGAGTTCCAGGAGCTCATCAACCTCAGACGCAGACATTGAAGCTCCTGCAGCTGGATCTTCAGGTGGTAATTCTGAAACCATGCTGGTGTCAGCTGGCTGCTTCACTGCAATGTCCATTGAAGACTTCATTGCAGGCGCAACCTCAACTGCCATCGCAGCGTCCAACTCTACTGCTAACGTTATCTCGACGTCCGTCATTGGCTCTGGTGTGGCATCAATTATGGGCGCTGGTATCTCTAGAGGTTCAAACGATATCTCCAACACTAGATCTAGTATCTCCACAGCTTGCTCTGGCACTTCTTCTATGTGGTTCGGTGCAATCATGGCACCTTCGACTGCTTGCCCTGAGCTAGTCACGTTGCTGGTTGACTCTGGAGTCGTGGTGTGTTGTCTACCATCACCATAGGAGAGGCCGTAGGATCAACAAGAGCTTTCGCTGGCGTGGTCTCCACAACTGCAACTCTGACCTGACTGGTTGCTGGTGCCAGAGTAGTGACGACTCTCAACACTCTGGAAATAGAGGAAAAAAAGAACTCCACAAAAAGCAAGAAGCAAGAGGAAAAATCATGTTCAAGTGTCGATCATTAACTCGGGATGTTGCAGCTCCAGTCGACACAAAACCTTTTCCTTGGACGATCGAAGTCGGAATCCACTGTCGTCGGTGAGGAAAAAGCTCTGGACTTCATCTCGGGAGTCATGGCAGCCACCGGCGGAACTACAGCTGGGATCTCCATCGTCTCAGAAGACACTCCAGACCCAGAGCCCGTTGCTGGCACTGGAACTAGAGTAGAAGACTTGCCAGACCTAGCGTCCGCCGTAGGTAATGGGTCCGAAAATTATTTACTGAGCCCGGAGGTCACCTTGGCTGATGCAGTCGAGGTTGCCGTTGTTGGAGGCACAACTAGCACTGACTTGAGGGTTGGGCGAGGCGGTGCCACCGTTTCCGTTGGAGTTGCCCTGACAGAGCTGCCATCAGCTCATGTAAACTTCCTCTTCCGACTGGAGGTGTTGATGGGCTCTTTGACTTTGCTCCGACTTGAGTCAGACTTCTTCTGACTCGGTTCTGCAGGAGCCTTGCCCTTCCAACTGAGAGGTGCAGGTCCGGACCATCGATGTGGGCAGGTGTTGACGGCTGTTATATACCAATTTGACCTGTCAATATAACTCAATTATATGAAGGAAATATCATTTATTATACATATTACTTTCTATTTAACCTATTTCCACTTGTACTTGGAGAAATTGGTGCATGCAGGTATTTTATATAGAATTCGAGTGAAACAAGGGGATGGATCTGTGACACCCGGTTCCGAAAATGAACCAAGTGAACGCATATGTGTGCCGAGGACGTTCAACACACATACACGAGTGCATTCACAAAGGATATACAGAAAATTACCACAGAGCAAGATTAATTAACCACTTTTATTACAGAATTTAGAATAACCTCGAATACAAGCTCTAATTAATATTAACAAGAAGTTTCAACTAATGTAGCATAATAAAATAAATTGAGCCAACTAAGCAACTGAGCAGCATAAATAAATAGGGTAGCGCTACTCCAATCAACACCATAGGCAAAGCTGACGGCAGACACGCCTAGTATTCTGCATTATCAGCATTATACTCCCAATCCTGACCTGCAACTATTGATGGGGGAATTGCAAGGGTGAGTACATGTTGTACTCGGCAAGTGTGGAAAGTATGACATGTAGCTAATAAAAATGACGAATATAATAAAGGCTAAGTGCTGAAAAGTACATTAAAACATTTGAAAATTAATATATCGTATTTGAAGTATACCCATCATAAACCATGTAGTTATCATAATACAAGTCCATATTTCATTACCATCATCCATATACCAGATTCCTCATTACTCATTGTCATAAGCGATAATACCATCCCATAACCAGTACCAAACCATCCCAAAACAAAAATCCCTTTAATCATGTAGGTCATCCAGGTGCTCTTAACCGGAAGCACGACTATCATGATAGTTTTAATACTCTACAGAGTTTGTACCACTTTACCCACGTGTTTGTGATTTCGTCACCCGTTGACGACTAAAGGAAAACCTTCATTATGCTAATTACACTTCCTTTGGTGTATGGCCAAGAGAACACAAAATAGCCTTTACAAAGGGACTACTAGCATGTGCGGACACACTGAGGTTTCATCGGTGGTGATGTCTCCCAATGAGCAAATCTTTAACCAAGGGCCCCCTCTTGTGCATTTCGGATCCCAGGGAGTCCCGCCTCAAATCCAAACCCAATCCGACTCCCCTTCCTAGGTGCGCCAAATGATCCACACAATACTAGCAACACCCTCATTAATCAGCTACGCTGCACCCATACTTGGCCTCGTGGTGGCACCGTTGTCCTGGCTCATTCTCGCATGAACCGATACTTAGATCTAAATCAAGCGAACCACCATAACATCCAACCCAATCCACATACCAGGCTTGCTTACATCGCCCATTACCATATCATATTGACCAGTTCATATTAACCATAATCTCATTAATGCATAATTAAATTGTATAATTGTTTTCTCATCCCAATTAATTAATCAAAGCAAAGGTAAAAAGCCATTCCCGACTCTCTACCATGTATTCCAGGTGACAAGGATGGTTAAACAAAGCTAGTAAACTTCCTATCATAGGATTCCCATCAAATTGACACAAGCATGCAGTTTAAAGACAAAACATTTATTCTCAAACAGGATCAATATGTTCAAGGACACTTGCCTTGCTCCTGGGCCTGATTAGGATCAAAGACTTCAAATTCATTGTGCTGGAGATCCTCCGCAGCAATCTCTAGCGCAAATCCGTCTAATCGGCACAATAAACATACAAGACAATAATCACAATCAATAAGTGCCCAAATATTACTCAATATGACATTATATTAATGATTAATGCAAATGCAAATCAAAACTAGATAATGATGTTTACTAACCAGTTCTAATAGCTTTTAACATGTTTGGACAATATTTGGAATTGATTCGAACCAATTTAGATTTAATTCAACTGAAAACAGATCGATAAATTGGACAAGTCCGTCGGGGGTCGTCCTAGTCCGCCCGTCGCAGGAACAACGAACTAGGGTTTTCTATATCGACATGAATTTGGAGGAACGGGGTTGAATTCACGTGAGAAATAGAGAGTGTAAAGTATACCAGGTGTTTAGAGCTCCAATGAATCAAGTGTTTTGGAGGCAACAATTGGATCTTGACGATCTAGGGTTGATGAAGAACTTGATGGTGGATTGTTGATGAAGAACGAAACTTGATGGAGATCTTGATCCTCTTTCGTTTCCTCCTCTTCTTCTTCTTGCTCGGTATCTCCTTCTCCCTCCTTAATGGTGCCTCTCCGTGAACTAGGGTTTGGGTGGACTTTCAATTGAGGCAAAAGGATGTAAAGTCAATGGGTGGAGTTGTTTATATAAAGGTGGAGGCTAGGGCTTCAATGAATTCGAGTTTGGGGTGGGTTGAGGCCGGTGGGGGGTCCCACATGGACACCAAAAAAGAGTTAGACACGACATCTTTAGGCCCACTTAAAGTGAAACCTAAAAACATGTCGTGAAACAAAGGATCAACACGGAGTAACGATTTATTGGACAAGTCCGCAAAAGGGCTGGACTAATCCATAGTTAGACAAAGAGATATCGAACAAGTCCAAACTTGGTTAGTGAGAAATCAGACAAGTCTGGCAAAAACCGGACAAGTACGATTTTTGTCATAGGAAAAACGGACAAGTCCACTGGAATACCGGACTGATCCGGACAAGTCCAATGACTTAGCAAATTTTCAAGGATTCCTGGAATACCGGACTAGAACGCAATGGACCAGACAAGTTCGAAACCATCTAAAGGCAAAAGCAGAATAGTCCGTAGCAAAACGCACAATTCCGATGTAGGTCAGAGAGAAATCGGACTAGTCCGCACCAAAATTGGACTAGTTTGCACTTCCTAGAATTCTTAAGTGTGGTTTTACTCTAAATTCATTTTAAACCTATTTTGTTTTATGTTGCTTAATGTTAAACATGTATTAGAATGTATGCACTGCAGGATGGATGAAAATGAGGGTGTTACAAACCTACCCCCTTAAAATGAATCTTGCCCTCGGGATTCGACGCAGAAGAGAAGAGACGGGAAAATTCCTTATTGAGATCATCCTCTAGCTCCCAAGTTGCTACTGATTTTGTATGGTGCTTCCATTGTACTTTTCACCATCGAATAACCTTATTCCTTGTGACTCTCTCCTTGGTTTCCAAGATTTTGACCGATTGTTCAGCATTGTCAAATCTGCCTCTAATTCCAATTCTTTCATTGGCACTTGTTCTTCCGGCACCCTTAAACTCTTCTTGAGCTGGGAAACACAAAAGACATTGTGAATCTCAGAAATATAAGCTGGCATCTCCATTTATAGGCTACTTCTCCTCTTTTGTCCAAAATCTTGAATGACTCAATGTATCGAGGTGCTAGCTTGCCTCTTATGATAAACCTCTTATGACCTCTCATTGGTGACACCTTGAGATATACAATGTCTCCTACTTCGAAGGCTAGTTTCCTTCTCCTATTGTCCGCATAGCCTTTTTTCCTTGATTGAGCAGCCCCCATGTTCTCGCGGATAACCTGAACTTGTTTTGCAGCTTCTAGCAACACATCCGAACCAAATACTTGAGTTTCCCCTATCTCATTTCAGAACAAAGGTGTCCTACACTTCCTTCCGTATAGTGCTTTATAGGGTGATATTTACAAGCTTGGTTGATAGCTATCGTTGTACGAAAATTCTGCATATGGCAAGCTCTTGTTCCAACTCTTCCCATGCTTCAAAGCACAAGCTCTTAGCATATCCTCCATGATCTGATTGGTCCTCTCAGTTTGTCCATCCGTCTGAGGGTGATATGCTGAGCAGAAATTCAACCTTGTTCCCATTGCTTCATGCAAGTTTCGCCAAAACCTGGAGGTAAATTGAGAACCTCTATCCGAGACTGTCTTCTTCGGAATCCCATGTCGGCACATAATGTGCTCCATGTATAGTTCTGCTAGCTTCGCGGTGGTATAGGTGGTCTTGACGGGAACAAAACGAGCTGACATGTTCAATCGATCCATGATTACCCAAATTGAGTCATAATCGGACTGTGTACGTGGCAATCCAACTACAAAGTCCACACCGATCTCTTCCCACATCCATTCCGGTATCTTCAATGGATGCAATAATCCCGCTGGCCATTGATGTTCCACCTTGACTCCTTGGCGCACATAACACAACGCTACATATTCAGCTATGTCCCATTTCATGCTAGCTCACCAGTATCATGTCTTCAAGTCCTTGTACATCTTCGTACAACCAGGGTGAATTGAGTATGGCGAGTCATGTGCCTCTTTTAATATTGTCTCCCGAATATGCTTCACGTTAGGCACGACAATCCTTTTTCCAAGCCATAGGGTACCCTGTTCACCCTCATCAAATCTGAATTCTCCCCCCTCTTGGGTACTTACCTTGATTTCCTGAATCTCCTCATCCTTTGTTTAACCCTCACAAATTTCTTGCTCCAAAGTCGGATTTAACTCCATCATCCCCATCTCATTTACAAATACAAGGTTCAACAGTTCAAACTCCTTGCATAGCTCGGATGGCAGCTGTTGAACCGCGAGTTGATGACTTACTCCATTCCTACTCAATGCATCAACCACAACATTAGCCTTCCCTGGGTGATAATTGATTCGTACATCATAATCCTTGATGAGCTCCAACCATCTTCGTTGCCTCAAATTCAGGTCCGTTTGTGTGAAAATATGCTTGAGACTCTTGTGATCCGTATAAATCTCACACCTATGACCAAGGATAAAATGTCTCTAAATCTTCAATGCGTGTACCACGGCTGCAAGTTCCAAATCATGTGTTGGGTAATTATGCTCATGTTTCTTCAATTGTCTCGAAGCATAAGCAACCACATGACCCTCTTGCATAAGCACATATCCAAGTCCTTGTCTTGATGCATCACAATATATATCAAAACTCGTGCTTACGTCCGGCAAAACCAAAACTGGGATTGTTGTTAACCTTTTCTTCAATTCCTCAAAACTCTCTTGACAATCTTGGGTCCATTGGAAAAATTTCCCCTTCATCAACAATTACGTCATTGGTTTGGCTATTTTGGAAAAGTCCTTGATTAATCGATGGTAATATCCAGCCATCCCAAGGAAACTCCTTATTTCCATTACATTTGCGGTAGCTCCCATTTAAACACGTCCCTTACCTTTCTGGGTCAACCGATACTCCTCCTCCAGAGATGATATGACCCAGAAATGACACTTCTTTCAATCAAAACTGGCACTTGCTAAACTTGGCATACAATTGGTGCTCTCTCAATTTCTGCAATGTGAGCCTCAAGTGTTCCTCATATTCCTTCCCATCCTTCGAGTAGATTGTAATGTCATCAATGAACACCACAACAAACTTATCCAAGTACTCCATGAAAACCTTATTCATGAGGTACATAAAATAAGCAGGTGCATTGGTCAATCCAAACGACATCACGGTATACTCATAAGCCCATACCATGTCCAAAAAAACTGTCTTGGGTATGTCCTTCGGTCTTATCTTCATTTGAAAGTATCCCAACCTTAAATCAATCTCAGAGAAGACACAAGCACCGTTCATCTCATCAAACAAGTCTTCTATACGTGGCAAGGTATACTTTTTCTTGATTGTCACCTCATTGAGAGCTCGGTAATCCACACACATCCTTTGTGATCCATCCTTCTTATCCTTGAAAAGAACAGGCGCTCCCCAAGGTGAAGAGCTTGGGCAAATAAAACCCTTCTCTAGTTGCTCTTGAATCTGCTTCTTGATCTCCGCTAATTCCTTAGGAGGCATCCTATATGGCCTCTTAGCTATAGGTGCAGTTCCAGGTACTAAATCAATAACAAACTCAATGTCTCGGTCAGGTGGCATACCTGGCAACTCATCTAGAAACACATCCAAAAATTGGAACACCACGTGGATACCCTCAGTTGTGGCACAGACCATGTGATTCAACTCCAATTTCTTTGGTGCATGTTGAGATGCTCTCTACAGTGATCTCTTCCTCATTGGTCAACTCCACTGTTTTCGTGGCACACTCAATGACTCCATTGTGCTTCCTCAACCAGTCCATACCAAGTATAATGTCCAATCCTTGAGAATCCAAAATAATGAGGTTGGCAAAGAAATCTACCCCACTTATTCTAAGGCTTAGTTTTGGACATACTATATTTGTCCTCATATCTCCTCCAGGAGACTTAACCAATAGAGTAAACTGCATATGAGAGATAGGGAAACTATACTTGGCAACATATTTTGATGCAATGAATCAATGTGATGCTACAGAATCAAATAACATAGTCGTCGAGTTGGAGTTTGCGAAAAACATACCAATCACCACGTCATCCGCTTGTTGCGCATCCTCCGTAGAGACATGGTTCACGTTGCCACGAGCAAAATTCTGCATTCCACAATTTCCTTGCGGCTGTCCTCCATTGGGTCTTGGGTTTTGTCTCGACACATGGCTTTCTTGACCAAGACCTGACTTAGGACATTGATGTGCAGAGTGTCCTGCTTCTCCACATGTATAACACTTCCTTGCTGCACCAGAATTTGGACGGACTTGATTCTGTGCATTGGCACCAGGAAAGTTGGCACTAGGTGCAAAAGGCATTGGAGGCCCTGGTGCATGCACGACGGGGCGTTGCTGCACAAACTGAGCTGGACGCAGTGCATATCCCGGGCGATGAGCAGGCGCAGAAGAGCTGTAGTAAGGCGCATTCGGTGGTGCCCAGCGAGGGCGCACATTACTTCCTTGTTGCTATCTTTGATATGGCGCTTTCCTCTTGTTGTCTTGCTCCATGACACATACCTTGTTCTCCACAACAATTGCTTTGTCCACAAGCTTATGAAAGTTGGCATAATCACAATTGAGCAATTGCACTAGGATCTCGTTGTTAAGGCCCCTCATGAACAAGTATTGCTTCCGGCAGTCTCGGCTCACATCCTCAGGCGTATATCTTAAGAGTTGAGTGAATTTATTGAGATATTCACCCACACTCGACCTTCCTTGCCTCAAGTCATCGAATTCTTGTCTATTCAAGATCATAACACTATCAGGCACATAATGAGAACGGAAGCTCTCCTTGAACTCAGCCAAGTAATTGTCTTTGGGTTCTCATGGGTGTTGCATAGTGAGTACCACCAATCGGCAGCTGCTCCAACAAGTTGATGAGATGCGAATAACACCTTCTCCTGGTCACTGCATTGGACTATTGCCAATTTCTTCTCCACAGACTTGAGCAAATAATCAGCATCCATAGAGTCAGCGGCTTGAATAATGGTCTGCGGCCTTGTCCTCATGAACTCTCCCAATCGGTTATGAGGAGGTGGGGGTGACGGTGGAGGCATGTGGGGCTGATTGTTGATGTTACCAGCCTACAACTATCCCATAGTCTGTTTCATGATCTGCATGAGCTAGTTCTGCATGGCCAAAAGCTGCTCAAGGTTGATAGCTCTATGGGCAGGTCCTTGTCCATTGTTGTTCTGAGTTGATCCATTGTTCTCCTCCTCGTCATTGCCATCCCTCTGGTTGTGAGTCCTCACCATCTGAAGGAAATCAAGAGATAAGAACTTAGAAAACATCGCCAACTATATGCATCAAGGGATATGAAACTAAGCAACTACCTATACTAGCCTATATGGACATGGTAATGCTAAAGCATCCCAAAATCCTCTACTAAGCACACAAGCAGCAATACAAAGCAATTGGCACACCAACAAAAAATACATCTATTACTGAGTGCTCCTATGTGCTCTAAAGTTTCCATTCTATCTACGCTATATCCTACGGTCAACTTGTGGCTCTGATACCAATTTGTGACACTCGGTTCCGAAAATGAACCAAGTGAATGCATATGTGTGCCTAGGACGTTCAACACACATACATGAGTGCATTCACAAAGGATATATAGAAAATTACCACAGAGCAAGACTAATTAACCACTTTTATTACAAAATTCAGAATATCCTCAAATACAAGCTCTAATGAATATTAATGACAAGTTTCAACTAATGCAGTGGAAACAACTAAACTGAGCAAACTAAGCAACTGAGCAGCATAAGCAAATAGCGTAGCGCAGCTCCAATCAACACCACAACCAAAGTTGGTGGCATAAACGACTTAGTATTCCACATTATCATCGTTATACTCCCAATCCTAACATGCAACTCTTGGTGGGGGAATTGCAAGGGTGAGTACATGTCATACTCAGCAAGTGTGAAAAGTATGACATGTAGCTGATACAAATGACGAATATAATAAAGGCTAAGTGCTGAAAAGTACATTAAAACATTTGAAAAGCAATATATCATATGTATGTGATGTAAACCCATCATACACCATGTAGTTATCATAATACAAGTCCATATTTCATTATCATCATCCATATACCAGATTCTTCATTACCATAAACCATATCCATTGTCATAAACCATAAGACCATCCCATAACTAGTACTAATCCATCCCAAAACCAAAACCCCTCTAATCCTGTAGGTCATCCAGGTGCTCTTAACCGGGAGCACGACTATCATGATAGTTTTAATACTCTGCAGAGTTTGTACCACTTTACCTATGTGTTTGTGATTTCATCACCCGTCAGCGACTAAAGGAAAACCTCCATTATGCCAATTACACTTCCTTTGGTGTACGGCCACGAGATCACAAAATAGCCTTTACAAAGGGACTACTAGCATGTATGGACCCACTGAGGTTTCACCGGTGGAAATGTCTCCCACTGAGCACAACTTCAACCAACAGACCCCTCTTGTGTTGTTCAGATCCCAGGGAGTCCCGCCTCAAATACAAACCCCATCCGACTCCCCTTCCCTGGTGCGCCAAATGCTCCAATCAATACTAGTAATACCCTAATTGATCAGCTACGCCGCACCCATACTTGGCCTCGTGGTGACACTGTTGTCCTATCTTATTTTCGCATGAACCAGTCGTTAGATCTAAAGCAAGCGAACCACCATAACATCCAACCCAATCCACATATCAGACTTGCTTAGATCGTCCATTACCATATCATATTGACCAGTTCATATTAACCATAATCTAGTTAATGCATAATTACATAGTATAGTTGTTTTTCTCATCCCAATTAATTAAGTGAAGCAAAGGTAAAAAGCCCCCCCCCCGACTCTCTACCATGTATTCCAGGTGACAAGGGTGGTTAACCAAAGCTAGTAAACTTCCTATCATAGGATTCCCATCAAATTGACACAAGAATGCAGTTTAGAAACAAAACATTTATTGTCAAACAGGATCAATATGTTCAAGGATACTTGCCTTGCTCCTGGTTCTGATTAGGATCAAAGACTTCAAATTCTTGGTGCTGGAGATCCTCCGCGGCACTCTCTAGTGCAAATCCGTCTAATCCGCACAATAAACATACAAGACGAGAATCACAATCAATAAGTGCACAAATATTACTCAATATGACATGATATGCATGATTACTGCAAATGCAAATCAAAACTAGTTCATGAGTTGTTAATGATGTTTACTAACCAGTTCTAATAGCTTTTTACAAGTATGGACAGTTCTTCATTTGATTTCAAACCGATTTAGATTTAATTCAACAGGAAACAGATCGATAAATCGGACAAGTCCGTAGGGAGCCGGACTAGTCCACCCGTCGCATGAATAGAGAACTAGGGTTTTCTAGATCGACGTGAATTTGGCGTAACGGGGTTGAATTCACATGAGAAATAGAGAGTAGAAGGTATACCATGCGTTTAGAGCTCCAATGAATCAAGGGTTTTGGAGGCAACACTTGGATCTTGACAATCTAGGGTTGATGATGAACTTGATGGTGGATTGTTGATGAAGAACGAAACTTCATGGAGATCTTAATCCTTTTCATTTCCTCCTCTTCTTCTTCTTGCTCGGGATCTCCTTCTCCCTCCTTGATGGTGGCTCTCCACGAACTAGGGTTTGGGTGGACTTTCAATTGAGGCAAAAGGATGTAAAGTCAAGGGGTGGAGTTGTTTATATAAGGGTGGAGGCTAGGGTTTCAATGAATTCGAGTTTGGGGTGGGTTGAGGCCGGTGGGGGTCGCACATGGGCTCCAAAATAGAGTTAGACACGACGTCCTTAGGCCCGCTGAAAGTAAAACCCAAAAAGAAGTCGTGAAATAGAGGATCAACTGAGTGTCACAATTTATCGAATAAGTCCACAAAAGGGCCGGACTAGTCCGAAGTTGGATAGGGAGATATCGGAAAAGTCTGGACTATATAGGACAAGTCCGAACTTGGTCAGAGGGAAATCAGACAAGTCTGGCAAAAACCGGACAAGTCCGATTTTAGTTAGAGGAAAAACAGACAAGTTCGCTGGAATACCAGACTAGTCCGAACAAGTCGAGGGACTTAAAAAAATTTCAAGGATTCCTGGAATACCAGACAATTCCGCAATGGACCGGACAGGTACGAAACTACATTGAGGCAAAAACAGACTAGTCCGCAGCAAAATAGACAATTCAGATGGAGGTCAGAGAGAAATCAGACTAGTCCGCACAAAAATGGGACTAGTCCGCACTAAAATCGGACTAGTCCGCACTTCCCAAAATTCTTCAGTGCAGTTTTACTCTAAATTCATTTTAAACCTATTTCGTTTTATGTTGCTTAATGTTAAATATGTAATAGAAGGTATGCAATGCATGATGGATGAAAATGAGGGTGTTACAGGATCCTATAAAATATCATCCCAGCTAATCAAGCGCTGACATGTGGCACCACATGGATCAAATGGCCCGCAAACAGAAGTATCTGAGGCCATCCAATGTGTGACACCCGGTTCCAAAAATGAACCAAGTGCAGTATATGTATGCCCAGGATGTTTAGCACACATATACAAGTGATTCACAAATCAGAAACAGATAATTACCACAAATCAAATTATTAAATAAGTACTTTTATTACAATATCCAAATAATCTTCATATTGCAACTCTAACTATCATTATTGAACTATAACTGCAGCGGAAATAATCTAATTATGAAACTAAGCAAACTAAGCAAATAGTATGGCGCAACTCAAAAACAAAACCACAGGCAAGCTGACGGTAGACACGGCCTATAACTCCACATTATCGCCATTAAACTCCCAATCCGGACCTGCAACTATAGGGGGGAATTGCAAGAGTGAGTACATGTCGTACTTAGCAAATGTGGAAAGTATGACATGTGGCTGATTCAAATAACGAATATAATAATGGCTAAGTGCTGAAAAGTACATTGAAACATTTGAAAAGCAATATATTACGTGTATGTGAATAGACCCATCATAAACCATAATTAAAATAATAGTACAAGTCCATATTCCATGTCCATCATCCATAATTCCATATTTCACCATTGGCCAATAATCATATCCGATACCAGAAATTAATCCATAATGAGCCATAACCATTACCAAACCATATACATCCCAAAACCCATTCCAATACCAAGTTCCTTCGAATCATGTGAGGGTCGAGGTTGCTCATAATCGGGAGCACGGCTATCATGATAGTTTTAGACACACTTTGCAGAGATTGTACTACTTTACCCACGTGTTTGTGATTTTATCACCTTTCGATGACTATAGGATCTCAATTATGCCGTCTCACACTTCCGTAGGTGTGTGGCCAAGAGATCACAAAATATCCTTTACAAAGGAATTACTAGCCTATTTAGACCCCACTGAGGTTTCACCGGTGCCGATGCCTCCAACTGAGCACATCTTCGACCAAGGGCCCCCTCTGGAGCCATTCGGATCCCAGGGTAGTCCCACCAATCATCAACAAACCCAATCCGACTACCCCTTCCCTGAGCATCCTTAATGGTCCAAATAGCACTAGCAAAGCCTAATTAATCAGCTACGCCGCACCCATACTTGGCCTCATGGTGGCACTGTAAATCCTGGATGGTCGTTCCACGAACCAGTCCATAGATCTAAAGCAAGCAAAACCACCATACATCCAACCCATCCACATACCAGGCTTGCTTAGATCACCCATTACCATATCATATTAACCAGTTCATGTTAACCATAATCTCATCCATGCATAATTGAATTTAGTGGTATAGTTGTTTTCCCATCCCATTTGATTAAGCGAAGCAAAAAGGTAAAGGCCCTTTCCGACTCTCTACCATACATTCCAGGTGACAAGGGTGGTTAAAAAAACCTAGTAAACTTCCTACCATAGGATTTCCCATCAAATTGACACAAGCATGCAGTTTTGCAAACAAAACATTTATTTTAAAACAGGATCAATATGCTTCAAGGACACTTGCCTTGCTCTTGTTGTTGATTAGGGTCAAAGCCTTCAAACTCTTGATGCTGGAGATCCTCCACGACACTCTCTAGTGCAAATCCGTCTAATCCGCACAATAAACATACAAGAAAAGAAACACAATCAAAGAGTGCACAAATATAACTCAATATGTCA
Source organism: Tuctoria greenei (assembly GCA_036927565.1). Classification (NCBI taxonomy): domain Eukaryota; kingdom Viridiplantae; phylum Streptophyta; class Magnoliopsida; order Poales; family Poaceae; genus Tuctoria; species Tuctoria greenei. The sequence continues at coordinate 118,843,418 of JAYESD010000003.1, read as the reverse complement.
TGACATGTATTATTAATGCAAATGCAAGGTAGAACTTGTTAATAGATTGCTTTTAAGTGATCACTAACTAGTTCTAATAGATTTTAACAAGTTTATAGAGGTTTGGATTTGATTAGGTCTACTTTTAGAATCAATTCAACACAATTTAGTCAGCAAAATCGGACTAGTCTGCAGAAGGCCGGACTAGTCCGCACTTCGTAGAACTAGCAAACTAGGGTTTTCTATATCGACATAAATTTGGAGGTTAGGGGTTGAATTCATGTAAGGAAAAGATAATATAGGGTATACCAGGTGTTTATAACTCCGAAGAATCAAGAAACTTGGAGGCAACACTTGGATCTTGATGATCTAGGGTTGATGAATTTGGAGATGAATTGGTGATGAAGAATGAAAGCTTGGTGGAGATCTTGGTCCTCTTTCGTTTCCTCCTCTTCTTCTTCTTTCTTGGGATCTCCTCCCCTCTCCTTGATGGTGGCTCTCCACGAACTAGGGTTTGGGTGGGGTGGAAAAGTGGCAAATAGATGTCAAGCCAAGGGGTGGGGTTGTTTATATAGAGTTGGAGGCTAGGGTTAGATGCATTTTGAGTTTGAGAGGAGTAGAGGCCGGTTTAGAGTCCCACATGGGCTCTAAATGAGTTAGGCACGACGTCCCTAGGCCCACATAACGTGAAAACCAAGAAACAAGTCGTAAAACAGAAGATCAACTCGGAGTTGCCAAATATCGGACAAGTCCGAAAAGGAACAGACTAGTTTGAAAATGTCTAGAGACAAAATTGAAAAAGTCTGCCTTTAGTCAGAGAGGAAAACGGACAAGTCCGCTGGAACACCGGTCTAGTCCGGAAAAGTCTAGGGACTTAGCAAATTTTCAAGGATTCATGGAACACCAGACTAGTCCGCACAAAATCGTACAAGTCTGAAAGTGTCCAGATGCAAAAACGGACTAGTCCACATCAAAAAGGGACAAGTCTGATTGAGGTCAGAGAGAAATCGGACTAGTCCTCACCAAAATCAGACTAGTCTGCACTTTTCAGCATTTTAAGTGCGGTTTGTTCCAAATCAATTTTAAACTCATTCCTTTTTATGTGGATTAATGTTAAACATGTATATGAATGTATGTAGGGCATGATGCATGAAAATGAGGGTGTTGCAAACCTACCCCCCTTAAAATGAATCTCGCCCTAGAGATTCGGCGCGGAAGAGAAAAGATAGGGCAATTCCTTCTTGAGTTCATCCTCTAATTCCCATGTTGCTTGCTTTTCTGTGTGGTGCTTCCATGGAACTTTACACCATCGAATCACCATGTTCCTCATGACTCTCTCCTTGGTTTCCAAGATTTTGATTGGTTGCTCAGCATAGGTCAAATCTTCCTCTAGCTCCAATTCTTCCACTAGCACTTGTTCTTTCGGTACTCTCAAACACTTTTTAAGCTGGAAAACATGAAACACATCATGGACATCTGAAAGATGAGTTGGCATCTCCAACTTATACGCTAGTTTTCCTCTTTTGACCAAAATCTTGAATGGTCCAATGTAGCGAGGTGCTAGCTTGCCTCTTATGTTAAACCTCTTATGACCTCTCATTGGTGACACCTTAAGGTAATCGAAATCTCCCACTTCAAAGGTTAATTTCCTTCTCCTATTATCCGCATAGCCCTTCTGTCTTGATGGGCAACCCTCAAATTTTCATGAATTATTTGGACATGCTTTTCGTCTTCTTGCAACACATTCAGACCAAATACTTGAGTGTCTCCCGCCTCATTCCAAAATAAAGGTGTCCTACACTTCCTTCCATATAGTGCTCCATATGGTGACATCTTCAAGCTTGCTTGGTAACTATTGTTGTATGAAAATTCTGCATATGGCAAGCTTTTGTCCCAACTTTTCCCATGCTTTAAAGCGCAAGCTCTTAACATGTCCTCTAAAATCTGATTGGTCCTCTCGGTTTGTCTCATCCGTTTGAGGGTGATATGCCGAACTAAAATTCCACCTCGTCCCCAAAGCTTCATGCATTTTTGCCAAAACCTGGAAGTGAAATGTGAACCTCTATCCGAGACTATCTTCTTCGGAACTCCATGCAAACTTACTATTCTTACCATGTACAGTTATAGGTGGTCTTGACGAGAATAAAGTGGGCTGACTTAGTTAACCGATCCACAATTACCCAAATTGAGTTGTAACCGGACTGAGTACATGGTAAACCAACTATGAAGTCGATACTGATTTCTTCCCACTTCCATTCTGGAATCTTTAATGGTTGCAATAGTCCAGCTGGCCTTTGATGGTCTGCCTTGACCCGTTGGCACACATCACACAATGCTACATATTTAGCTATGTCCCTTTTCATGCGATCCCACCAATATCACGTCTTCAAGTCTTTGTACATCTTTGTACAACCAGGATGAATTGAATATGGTGAGTCGTGTGCCTCTTTTATTATTGTCTTCTGAATATGCTTCACGTTAGGCACAACAATCCTCTTACCAAGCCATAGGGTACCATGTTCATCTTCATCAAAACTGAATTCTCTCCCTTCTTCGGTCCTTTCCTTAATTTCCTTGATCTCTTCATCTGTGGCTTGTGCTTCTCGAATTTCTTTCTCCAAGGTTGGGTTTAACTCCATCATCTCCATCTCATTTGCAAATCCAAGGTTCAACCGTTCAAACTCCCTACATAACTCGGATGGTAACTCTCCAACTGTGAGTTGATGACTTACTCCTTTTCTGCTCAAGGCATCGACCACTACATTGGCTTTTCCCAGATGATAGTTGATCCCAAATCATAATCTTTGATGAGCTCCAACCATATTCGTTGCCTCAAGTTCAGATCCGTTTGTGTGAAAATATACTTAAGACTCTTATGATCCGTATAAATTTCACACCTATGTCCAAGAATATAGTGTCTCCAAGTCTTCAATGTGTGTACCATAGCTGCGAGTTCCAAATCATGCGTTTGGTAATTCTGCTCATGTTTCTTCAATTGTCTCGACACATAGGCTACCACTTGACCTTCTTGCATCAATACACATCCAAGTCTTTGTCTCGATGCGTCGCAATAAATATCAAAACTCTTGCTTACATCTAGTAGTACCAAAACTGGGGCTGTTGTCAACCTCTTCTTCAACTCCTCAAAACTGTTTTGACAAGCTTGAGTCCATTGGAAAGCCTTTCCCTTCATTAGCAATTCCATCATTGGCTTGGCTATCTTGGAAATGTCCTTGATAAATCTACAGTAATATCCAGCCATCCCAAGAAAACTCCTTATTTCCTTTACATTCTGCGGCGGTTCCCACTTCAACACGTCTCTCACTTTTCCGGGTCCAACGATACTCCTCCTCCTGAGATGATATGACACAAAAACGACACCTCTTTCAACCAAAACTAACACTTGTTGAACTTCACATACAATTGATGCTCCCTCAATTTCTGCAACATAAGCCTCAAGTGTTCCTCATGTTCCTTCTCATCCTTCGAGTAGATCATAATGTCATCAATAAACACAACGACGAATCTATCCAAGAACTCCATGAAGACCTTATTCATGAGGTACATAAAGTACGCAAGTGCATTGGTTAATCCAAAAGACATCACGGTGTACTCTTAAGATCCATACCGTGTCCTAAAAGCTGTCTTGGGTATGTCCGATGGTCTAATCTTCATTTGAAAGTATCCCAACCTCAAATCAATCTTAGAGAAGACACAAGCACCCTTCATCTGATCAAACAAGTCCTCTATTTGTGGCAAGGTGTACTTGTTCTTGATTGTTACCTCGTTGAGGGCTCGATAATCTACGCACATCCTATGGGATTCGCCCTTCTTGTCCACAAACAGCACGGGCGCTCCCCAAGGTGAAGATCTTGGGCGAATAAAACCCTTCTCTAGTTGCTCTTGAATCTGCTTCTTGAGATCCGCTAATTCCATAGGAGGCATCCTATATGGCCTCTTAGCTATAGGTGCAGTTTCAGGTACTAAATCAATAACAAACTCAATGTCTCGATCAGGTGGCATAACTAGCAACTCATCCGGAAAAACATCCAAAAATTCACATACCACCGGAATCTCCTCAATTGCGGCACCGTCCATATGTTTCAGCTCCAACTGCTTCGGTGCGGTTTGAGATGCTTCAAATTCTACGATGATCCCTCCTTCATTGGTCAACTTAACCGTCTTCGTGGCACACTCAATAACTCCATTGTACTTCCTCAACCAGTCCATACCAAATATAATGTCCAATCCATGAGAGTCCAAAACAATGAGGTTGGCGGAGAAATCTACCCCCCTTATTCTAAGGCTTACTTTTTGACATAGTATATTTGTCCTCATCTCTCCTCCAAGAGACTTAACCAATAGAGTAAACTTCATATGAGAGATAGGCAAACTATACTTGGCAACATACTTCGATGCAATGAATGAATGCGATGCTCCAAAATCAAACAACATAGTCACGGGGTTGGAGTTGGCGAGAAACATACCAATGACCATGCCATCCGCTTGTTGAGCATCCTCCGTAGAGACATGGTTCACGTTGCCACGAGCAAAATTTTGCTGTCCACGGTTCCCTTGTGGCTGTCCTCCACTGGGTTGTAACACCCTCATTTTCATGCATCACGCCTTGCATACATTCATATACATGTTTAACATTAACCCATAACAAGAGGAACAAGTTTAAAACTGATTTGGAGCAAAACCGCACTTAAGAATGTAGGAAAGTGCGGACTAGTCCGGTTTTGCTGAGGACTAGTCCGATTTCTCTCTGTCTAAAAACGGACTTGTCCGTTTTTGCTGCGGATTAGTCCGATATTTGCCCCTGAACAACTTCGGACTTGTCCGATCTTGTGCGGACTAGTCCGATGTTCCATGAATCCTTGAAAATTTGCTAAGTCCCTGGACTTGTCCGGACTAGTCCAGTGTTCCAGCGGACTTGTCCTTTTTCCTTTCTGTTCAAATTTGGACTTGTCTGATGTTTGGCCAGACTTGTCCGATTTTCTCTCTAGATGACTTCGGACTAGTCCGGTCCTTTTCGAACTTGTCTGATATTTCGTGACTCTGAGATTAACCTTTTGTTTTACGACTTGTTTCTTGGGTGTCACGTTATGTGGGCCTAGGGACGTCGTGCCCAACTCTTTTAGAGCCCATGTGGGACTATAAACCGGCTTCTACTCATTCCAAAACTCAAAATCCATCTAACCCTAGCCTCCACCTCTATATAAACAACCCCACCCCTTGGTTTGACATCTATTTGCCACTTTTCCACCCACCCAAACCCTAGTTCGTGAGGAGCCACCATCAAGGAGGGAGGAGAAGATCCCAAACAAGAAGAAGAAGAAGAGGAAACGAAGGAGGATCAAGATCTCCACCAAGTTTCATCCTTCACCACCAATTCATCTCCAAGTTCATCACCAACCCTATATCCTCAAGATCCAAGTGCTACCTCCATGTTTCTTGGTTCATTGGAGTTCTAAACACCTGGTATACCTTCTATTCTCTTTTCCTTACGTGAATTCAGCCCCTAATCTCCGAATTTACATCGATCTAGAAAACCCTAATATGCCGATCTTGTGGAGTGCGGACTTGTCCGGTCGCTAGCGGACTAGTCCGATCTTTCTGGTTAAATTGTGTTGAATTAATTCTAAAATTTGATCTAATCGAATCCAAACCTGTATAATCTTGTTAAAAGCTATTAGAACTATTTAGTTATCGTTAAAAGCAATCAATTAACGATTTCTACCTTGCATTTGCATTAATCATGCATGTCATGTCATATTGAGTAATATTTGTGCACTCTTTGATTGTGTTTCTTGTCTTGTATGTTTATTGTTTGGATTAGACGGATTTGCGCTAGAGAGTGCCGCGGAGGATCTATAGCATCAAGAGTTTGAAGGCTTTGATCCTAATCAATAGCAAGAGCAAGGCAAGTGTCCTTGAAGCATATTGATCCTGTTTTAAAATAAATGTTTTGTTTGCAAAACTGCATGCTGTGTCAATTTGATGGGAATCCTATGGTAGGAAGTTTACTAGATTTGTTTAACCACCCTTGTCACCTGGAATTTATGGTAGAGAGTCGGGAAGGGTTTTTACCTTTTGCTTCGCTTAATCAACTGGGATGGGAATAACTGTACCACTCAATTTATTTATGCATGGATGAGATTATAGTTAACATGTACTGGTTAAATATGGTATGGTAATGGATGATCTCAGCAAGCCTGGAATTTGGATGGGTTGGATGTTATGGTGGTTTGCTTGCTTTAGATCTAAGGACCGGTTCATGCGAGAATAAGCCAGGACTACAGTGCCACCACGAGGCCAAGTATGGGTGCGGCGTAGCTGATTTATTAGGGCTTTGCTAGTGCTGTTTGGACCATTGCGGATGCTCGGGGAAGGGGTAGTCGGATTGGGTTTGTTGATGATTGGTGGGACTACCCTGGGATCCGAATGGCTCAAGAGGGGGCCCTTGGTTGAAGATGTGCTCAGTTGGAGGCATCGCCACCGGTGAAACCTCAGTGGGGTCTGAATAGGCTAGTAATCCCTTTGTAAAGGCTATTTTGTGATCTCTTGGCCATACACCAAAGGAAGTGTAATTGGCATGAGGGAGGTTCTTTAGTCGCCGACGGGTGATGAAATCACAAACACGTGGGTAAAATGGTACAAACTCTGCAGAGTCTAAATAAACTATCATGATAGCCGTGCTCCCGGTTATGAGCGCCTGGATGACCTACATGATTAGAGAGAAATTGGTAATTGGGATGGTTATGGTTTGGTAATGGTTATGGATGGTTATGGATTTATTTTTGGTATTGAATATGGTTATTGGAAATGGTGAAATCTGGAATTATGGATGAGGATGGTGAACTGTGGACTGGTATTATGGTATTATTTATGATTATGATGGGTTTATTTCACATACATGTAATATATTGCTTTTCAAATGTTTTTATGTACTTTTCAGCACTTTGCCATTATTATTGTCGTCATTTGAATCAGCCACATGTCATACTTTCCACACTTGCTGAGTACGACATGTAGTCACTCTTGCAATCCCCCCCAACAGTTGCAGGTCAAGATTATGAGTTTAATGGTGATAATGCGGAGTTCTAGGCCGTGTCTACAGTCAGCTTTGCCTGTGGTGTTGATTGGAGCTGCGCATATACATACCCTGTCGCTTATGCTGCATAGTTGCTTAGTTTGCTTAATTAGTTTATTTCCGCTGCATTAGTTGAACTTGTCATTAATATTCATTAGAGCTTGTATTCGAGGATAATCTGGTTCGTGTAATAAAATTTGGTTAATTAATCTTGTCTTGTGGTAATTTTCTGTATACTCTTTTGTGATTGCACTCGTGTATGTGTGATGAACATCCTGGGCACACATATGCGTTAGCTTGGTTCATTTTCGGAACCGGGCGTCACAGATTGGTATCAGAGCCACAGGTTGACCGTAGGATGCAGCCTAGATAGAATGGACACTTTAGAGCACATAGGAGCACTCAGGAATCAATGTGTTTTTGCTTGGTGTGCTGTTTGCTATATATATTGTTTGCTTATGTTCTTAATAGAGGATTTTGGGATGCTTTAGCATTGCCATGTCCACCTAGGCTAGTATAGCTAGTTGGTTAGTTTTATATCCCTTGATGCATATAGTTGGGGACGTTTTCTAATTCTTGCCTACTGCTTTTCTTCAGATGGTGAGGACTCGCAACCAGAGGGATGCCAATGATGAAGAGGAGAACAATGGAGTACCTCAGAACAACGTTGGACAAGGATCTACTCAGGGAGGTATCAACATCGAGCAGCTATTGGCCATGCAAAACCAGCTCATGCAGACCATGATACAGACAATGGGACAACTGCAGGCTGGCAATATCAACAATCAGCCCCACATGCCTCCACCGCCACCCCCGCCTCCTCATAACTGATTGGGAGAGTTTATGAGGACTAGGCCGCCGACCTTTGCTCAAGCTGCTGACCCTATGGATGCGGACGATTGGCTCAAGTCCGTGGAGAAGAAACTTGCTATTGTTCAATGCAGTGACCGAGAGAAGGTCCTATTTGCTTCTCATCAGCTAGTTGGAGCAGCTGCGGATTGGTGGGATGCTTATTGCAGTGCTCATGAGAACCAAGAGAGAATTAGTTGGGCCGAATTCAAGGAAAATTTTCGTTCTCATTATGTGCCCGAGGGTGTTATGATGTTGAACAGGCAAGAATTTGAGAATTTAAGGCAAGGAAGATCAAGTGTGGGTGAATATCTCAATAAATTCACTCAACTCTCAAGGTATGCGCCTGAGGATGTTAGTCAGGACAGCCGGAAGCAATACTTGTTCATGAGGGGCTTGAACAATGAGATCCAAGTGCAATTACTCAATTGTGATTATGCCAATTTCCAGAAGCTTGTGGACAAAGCGATTGTGGTTGAGAATAAGATTCGTGAGATGGAGCAAGAAATCAAGAGGAAGGCGCCATATCAAGGACAGCAACAAGGAAGTAATGTGCGCCCTCGCTTTGCGCCGCCCAATGCGCCTCATTACAGCTCCTCTATTCCTGCTCAGCGCCCTGGTTACGCACCGCGCCCAACTCAGTTTGTGCAGCAGCGCCCTGTTATGCAAGGACATAGGCCTCCAATGCCTTATGAGCCTCGTGCTAATTTTCCTGCTGCAAATGCTCAAAACCAAGCTCGTCCCAACAATTCTGGTGGGGTTAAGAAGTGTTATACTTGTGGAGAAGCTGGACACTTTGCGCATCAATGTCCTAAGTCAGGTCTTGGTCAAGGAAGCAATGCACCGAGGCGAAACCCAAGACCTAATGGAGGACAACCACAAGGAAGCCGTGGACAGCAGAATTTTGCTCGTGGCAACGTGAACCATGTCTCTACGGAGGACGCTCAACAAGCGGATGACATGGTCATTGGCATGTTTCTCGCAAACTCCAACCCCGCGACTGTGTTATTTGATTCTGGAGCATCGCATTCATTCATTGCATCGAAGTATGTTGCCAAGTATAGTTTGCCTATCTCTCATATGAAGTTTACTCTGTTGGTTAAGTCTCCTGGAGGAGAGATGAGGACAAACATAGTATGTCCAAAAGTAGGCCTTAGAATAAGGGGGGTACACTTCTCCGCCAACCACATTGTTTTGGATTCCCAAGGGTTGGACATTATACTTGGTATGGACTGGTTAAGGAAGCACAATGGAGTTATTGAGTGTGCCACGAAGACGGTGAAGTTCACCAATGAGGAACGGATCACCGTACAATTTGAAGCATCTCAAACTGCACCGAAGCAATTGGAGTTGAATCATATGGACGGTGCCACAATTGAGGAGATTCCGGTGGTGTGTGAATTTTTGGATATTTTTCCAGACGAGTTGCGAGGTATGCCACCTGATCGATACATTGAGTTTGTTATTGATTTAATACCTGGAACCGCACCTATAGCTAAGAGGCCGTATAGGATGCCTCCTATGATTAGCGAAGCTCAAGAAGCAAATTCAAGAGCAATTAGAGAAGGGTTTTATTCGCCCTAGTTCTTCACCTTGGGGAGCGCCTGTGCTGTTTGTGGACAAGAAGGATGGATCCCAAAGGATGTGCGTGGATTACCGAGCTCTCAACGAGGTAACAATCAAGAACAAGTACACCTTGCCACGCATAGAAGACTTGTTTGATAAGATGAAGGGTGCTTGTGTCTTCTCTATGATTGATTTGAGGTCGGGATACTTTCAAATGAAGATTAGACCATCAGACATACCCAAGACAGCTTTTAAGACACGGTATGGATCTTATGAGTACACCGTGATGTCTTTTGGATTGACAAATGCGCCTGCCTACTTTATGTACCTCATGAATAAAGTCTTCGTGGAGTACTTGGATAAGTTCGTTGTGGTGTTTATTGATGACATTATGATCTACTCGAAGGATGAGAAGGAACATGAGGAACACTTGAAGCTTACGTTGCAGAAATTGAGGGAGCATCGATTGTATGCCAAGTTCAACAAGTGTCAGTTTTGGTTGAAAGAGGTGCCATTCTTGGGTCATATAATCTCAGGTGGAGGAGTATCGGTTGACCCCGGAAAGGTGAGAGACGTGTTGAAGTGGGAGCCGCCGCAAAATGTCAAGGAAATAAGGAGTTTTCTTGGGATGACTGGATATTACCGTAGATTCATCAAGGACTTTTCCAAGATAGCCAAGCCTATGACGGAGTTGCTAATGAAGGGAAAGGCGTTCCAATGGACTAAAGCTTGTCAAAACAGTTTTGAGGAGTTGAAGAAGAGGTTAACGACAGCCCCAGTTTTGGTATTGCTGGATGTAAGCAAGAGTTTTGATATTTATTGTGACGCATCAAGACAAGGGCTTGGATGTGTATTGATGCAAGAAGGTCAAGTGGTCGCCTATGCATCAAGACAATTGAAGAAACATGAGCAGAATTACCCCACGCACGATTTGGAACTTGCAGCCGTGGTACATGCATTGAAGATTTGGAGACACTATATTCTTGGACATAGGTGCGAAATTTATACGGATCATAAGAGTTTGAAGTACATTTTCACACAAACAGATCTGAATTTGAGGCAACGAAGATGGTTGGAGCTCATCAAAGATTATGATTTAGGGATCAACTATCATCTAGGAAAAGCCAATGTAGTGGCCGATGCTTTGAGTAGAAAAGGAGTAAGTCATCAACTCACAGTTCGGGAGATACCACCCGAGCTATGCAAGGAGTTTGAACGGTTGAACCTCGGGTTTGTAAATGAGATGGAGATGATGGAATTAAACCCAACCTTGGAACAAGAAATTCGAGAGGCACAAACCACAGATGAGGAGATCAAGGAAATCAAGGAAAGAACCGAAGAAGGGAGAGAATTCTGATTTGACGAGGATGAACATGGTACCTTATGGCTTGGAAAGAGGATTGTTGTGCCTAATATAAAGCATATTCGGGAGACAATATTAAAGGAGGCACATGACTCGCCTTACTCGATTCACCCAGGTTGTACGAAGATGTACAAAGACTTGAAGACTTGCTATTGGTGGGATAGCATGAAGAAGGACATAGCCGAATATGTTGCATCGTGTGACGTATGCTAACGAGTCAAGGCAGAACATCAAAGGCCAGCAGGGTTATTGCAGCCATTGAAGATTCCAGAGTGGAAGTGGGAAGAGATTGGTATGGACTTTATAGTTGGATTACCGCGAACCCAGTATGGCTATGATTCAATATGGGTCATTGTAGATCGGTTGACAAAATCAGCTCACTTCATTCCTGTCAAGACCACATATACCACCGCGAAGCTAGCAGAATTGTATATGGAGCATATTGTGTGCCGAAATGGAGTACCAAATAAGATAGTCTCAGATAGAGGTTCTCAATTTACTTCCAGGTTCTGGCAAAAGTTACATGAAACTTTGGGAACGAGGTTGAATTTTAGTTCAGCATATCATCCTCAAACGGATGGACAAACCGAGAGGACCAATCAGATTTTGGAGGACATGTTAAGAGCTTGTGCATTAAAGCATGGGAAAAGTTGGGATAAAAGCTTGCCATACGCAGAATTTTCATACAACAATAGTTACCAAGAAAGCTTGAAAATGTCACCATATGAAGCACTTTATGGAAGGAAGTGTAGGACACCTTTATTCTGGAATGAGGCAGGAGAAACTCAAGTATTTGGTCCGGATGTGTTGCAAGATGCCGAAAAGCAAGTCCAAATAATTCGTGAAAACTTGAGGGCTGCCCAATCAAGGCAAAAAGGCTATGCGGATAATAGGAGAAGGAAATTAGCCTTTGAAATAGGAGATTTTGTTTACCTCAAGGTGTCACCAATGAGAGGTCATAAGAGGTTTAACATAAGAGGCAAGCTCGCACCTCGCTATATTGGACCATTCAAGATTTTGGACAAAAGAGGAGAAGTAGCATATAAGTTGGAGATGCCAGCTCATCTTTCAGACGTACATGATGTGTTTCATGTTTCCCAACTCAAGAAGTGCTTGAGAGTACCGGAAGAACAAATACCAATGGAAGGATTGGAACTAGAGGAAGATTTGACGTATGCCGAGCAACCGGTCAGAATCTTGGAAACTAAGGAGAGGGTCACAAGGAACAAGGTCATTAGATGGTGTAAAGTTCAATGGAAGCACCACACCAAAAAAGAAGCGACGTGGGAATTGGAGGATGATCTCAAGAAGGAATTTCCCTATCTCTTCTCTTCCGCATCGAATCTCGAGGGCGAGATTCATTTTAAGGGGGGTAGGTTTGTGACACCCTCATTTTCATGCATCATACCTTGCATACATTCATATACATGTTTAACATTAACCCATAACAAGAGGAACAAGTTTAAAACTGATTTGGAGCAAAACCGCACTTAAAAATGTAGGAAAGTGCGGACTAGTCCGGTTTTGCTGAGGACTAGTCCGATTTCTCTCTGTCTAAAAACGGACTTGTCCGTTTTTGCTGCGGATTAGTCCGATATTTGACCCTGGACAACTTCGGACTTGTCCGATCTTGTGCGGACTAGTCCGATGTTCCATGAATCCTTGAAAATTTGCTAAGTCCCTGGACTTGTCCGGACTAGTCCGGTGTTCCAGCAGACTTGTTCGTTTTCCTTTCTGTTCAAATTCGGACTTGTCCGATGTTTGGCCAGACTTGTCCAATTTTCTCTCTGGACGACTTCGGACTAGTTCGGTCCTTTTCGGACTTGTCCGATATTTCGTGACTCCGAGATTGACCTTTTGTTTTACGACTTGTTTCTTGGGTGTCACATTAAGTGGGCCTAGGGACGTCGTGCCCAACTCTTTTAGAGCCCATGTGGGACTCCAAACCGGCCTCTACTCATCCCAAAACTCGAAATCCATCTAACCCTAGCCTCCACCTCTATATAAACAACCCCACCCCTTGGTTTGACATCTATTTGCCACTTTTCCACCCATCCAAACCCTAGTTCATGGGGAGGCACCATCAAGGAGGTAGGAGAAGATCCCAAACAAGAAGAAGAAGAGGAGGAAACGAAGGAGGATCAAGATCTCCACCAAGTTTCATCCTTCACCACCAATTCATCTCCAAGTTCATCACCAACCCTAGATCTTTAAGATCCAAGTGCTACCCCCAAGTTTCTTGGTTCATTGGAGTTCTAAACACCTGGTATACCTTCTATTCTCTTTTCCTTACGTGAATTCAACCCCTAATCTCCGAATTTACGTCGATCTAGAAAACCCTAATCTGCCGATCTCGCGGAGTGCGGACTTGTCCGGTCCCTAGCGGACTAGTCCGATCTTTCTGGTTAAATTGTGTTGAATTAATTCTAAAATTTGATCTAATCGAATCCAAACCTGTATAAACTTGTTAAAAGCTATTAGAACTAGTTAGTTATTGTTAAAAGCAATCAATTAACGAGTTCTACCTTGCATTTGCATTAATCATGCATGTCATGTCATATCGAGTAATATTTGTGCACTCTTTGATTGTGTTTCTTGTCTTGTATGTTTATTGTGTGGATTAGACGGATTTGCGCTAGAGAGTGCCGCGAAGGATCTACAGCATCAAGAGTTTGAAGGCTTTGATCCTAATCAACAGCAAGAGCAAGGCAAGTGTCCTTGAAGCATATTTATCCTGTTTTAAAATAAATGTTTTGTTTGCAAAACTGCATGCTGTGTCAATTTGATGGGAATCCTATGGTAGGAAGTTTACTAGATTTGCTTAACCACCCTTGTCACCTGGAATTTATGGTAGAGAGTCGGGAAGGGTTTTTACCTTTTGCTTCGCTTAATCAACTGGGATGGGAATAACTATACCACTCAATTTATTTATGCATGGATGAGATTATGGTTAACATGAACTGGTTAAATATGGTATGGTAATGGATGATCTAAGCAAGCCTGGAATGTGGATGGGTTGGATGTTATGGTGGTTTGCTTGCTTTAGATCTAAGGACCGGTTCATGCGAGAATAAGCCAGGACTACAGTGCCACCACGAGGCCAAGTATGGGTGCGGCGTAGCTGATTAATTAGGGCTTTGCTAGTGCTGTTTGGACCATTGTGGATGCTCGGGGAAGGGGTAGTCGGATTGGGTTTGTTGATGATTGGTGGGACTACCCTGGGATCCGAATGGCTCAAGAGGGGGCCCTTGGTTGAAGATGTGCTCAGTTGGAGGCATCGCCACCGGTGAAACCTCAGTGGGGTCTGAATAGGCTAGTAATCCCTTTGTAAAGGCTATTTTGTGATCTCTTGGCCATACACCAAAGGAAGTGTAATTGGCATGAGGGAGGTTCTTTAGTCGCCGACGGGTGATGAAATCACAAACACGTGGGTAAAGTGGTACAAACTCTGCAGAGTCTAAATAAACTATCATGATAGCCGTGCTCCCGGTTATGAGCGCCTGGATGACCTACATGATTAGAGGGAAATTGGTAATTGGGATGGTTATGGTTTGGTAATGGTTATGGATGGTTATGGATTTATTTTTGGTATTGAATATGGTTATTGGAAATGGTGAAATCTGGAATTATGGATGAGGATGGTGAACTGTGGACTGGTATTATGGTATTATTTATGATTATGATGGGTTTATTTCACATACATGTAATATATTGCTTTTCAAATGTTTTTATGTACTTTTCAGCACTTTGCCATTATTATTGTCGTCATTTGAATCAGCCACATGTCATACTTTCCACACTTGCTGAGTACGACATGTACTCACTCTTGCAATCCCCCCCCCAACAGTTGCAGGTCAAGCTTATGAGTTTAATGGTGATAATGCGGAGTTCTAGGCCGTGTCTACCGTCAGCTTTGCCTGTGGTGTTGATTGGAGCTGCGCATATACATATCCTGTCGCTTATGCTGCATAGTTGCTTAGTTTGCTTAATTAGTTTATTTCCGCTGCATTAGTTGAACTTGTCATTAATATTCATTAGAGCTTGTATTCGAGGATAATCTGGTTCATGTAATAAAATTTGGTTAATTAATCTTGTCTTTTGGTAATTTTCTGTATACACTTTTGTGATTGCACTCGTGTATGTGTGAATGTAGGCCTAGAGGGGGGGGGGGGGGGGTGAATAGGCCTTCTTGAATTTTTTCGGTTCCTGTAGCACTTCAACAAAAAGGTTAAATCCAGATATATCGGACTAGTCCGGTAAAGTGCGGACTAGTCCGGATTTCACGGGCTAGGTTGATCAAGTTAGGTCAATTTGATTGTTTCGTTGTCGTTTGCAGCGGAAATATAAACTATAATGACAGTTCAATAGTTGTATGTTAAGTTTTATTGCAAGTATGATTCTTGTTCACTATTTAACTTCAATTCAACAAAATGAATCAAACCCTAGATAATGTTGATCAACTAGAATGATGAACACAAACGAACAAGACACAAGATTTATCCCGTGGTTCGGTTACCACGAAGGCAGCCTACGTCCACGTTGAGGAGCCCACAAAAGGACCGGGTCTTTACCAACCCTTCCCTCGTCGGATCGCCACGAAGGCCAATCCTCTTCCACTAATCACACAGGGGTAAATCACCAAGTTGAAGGGGCGATCTCACAAGTTGAGAGCTCCCTTGATTACAAGTTTCAAAACCACCAATAACACACTTCGAAATATACAATTGAGATGCAAGAGTGTGTTAGAGATTCAAACCAAGAGCTCAATCGTGTGCAAAGTGCCTCTCCAATGATCTACAAGTGATCTTCAAAAGATTGATCGATTTTGCACTCAACTTCGTGGAGAGAGATGGTTTTTTGAGTCTCTTGGGAAGTGTGACGGCACTAGGGTTCGAGAGTGATTAAAAGTGGGCCATCCACCTCTATTTATATGGGGTTTCTAGACATTACCGTTAGGGTTTAGAAAGATCGGACTAGTCCGTGGTGGAGATCGGACTAGTCCGGTGTGCTGAGTGAAGCAAACCCTAGGTGTCCAGGAATATCGGACTAGTCCGATTAACAAAACGGACTTGTCCGATTTCGTTGCTGGAAATCTTCGGACTTGTCCGGTTGACATCGGACTTGTCCGGACCTGTGAAACCCTAAGTGTTTTGAACGACAAGTCCGCACTTGGAGGACTTGTCCGATTTAGAACAGAGTGTAAATCGGACTAGTCCGTGTAGTCACCGGACTTGTCCGAAGTGGATCAGAAAGGGAATCGGACTAGTCCGGTAGTGACCGGACTTGTCCGATCTAGTGACTTGTGCATTGTGTTGAGGACTAGTCCGCACTGGGAAGGACTAGTCCGAAGTGGAACAGAAAGATATCGGACTAGTCCGGTGGGGACCGGACTTGTCCGATCTTGTGCAGAATGTGATATCGGACTAGTCCGGTTGATATCGGACTAGTCCGGTCCTGTATGGTTTTGTGCATTGTGTGTGTGTGATAAAGTGAGATTGAGCTCTTGGGTGTGTTTCCTTAACACACTCCATACATACTAATCTACTAATTTCTTCTTCTTGAGCTCAAATTCATTCTCCTTCTTAATTTCCCACTTTTTGGCATTTTACTCATTTTCCAGCATCTTCCTGCATTCATCTCAACAAACGGATTAGGATCCCAATTGCTTGTCATAAATCATCCAAAACCCACAAGGGAGTCCTAGATGCACTTTCAATCTCCCCCTTTTTGGTGATTGATGACAACCAATTGAGATTTCACAAAATGAGGTATAAAATGAGATTTTCATAAAGTATGCACATATGACTCAAAAATGCATCAGGCAACAAGGTAATTATTCATATGTGCATTCTTTATGGTGGGATGCATACTAAGAGCATGATTGCATTAAGAATGACAGAATTTTCATTTACCAACTAATATCAAGTGAATATGGCACTTCAGGAGCAAAAGCTCAGATTTCATCACACACTTACAAATTAATTTAGCAATTCATCACGGGACCAAACATGATATGAAACGAGAGTTAAGCAAATACAATCACAAAAAAACATAGATAGCTCTCTCCTCGCATCCTATTCAGCTAAAGCTTAGAGACTCCCCCTCAATCTCTCCCCCTTTGGCATCAAGACACCAAAAAGAGAGAGAGAGAAAGATCCTAGGGCTTCACTCTTCGCTGTCAGTCCTCTCGTCGTCTTCATCATCTTCATCGCTTTCGGCTTGACGAGGTTGAGAGGTAGGAGGAGGAGCGGAGCTGCTCGAGCCCCCAATGCCAAAATAGGCAAGCTCGGAAGGGGTCAAGGGGCTGAGCTCGGTGATGTTTGGATCAGAATCTTCAGAAATTGCTGGAGATCCAATTGGATTGATCTCCAGCTTCTCACTCAGCTGCTTCACATTTGCTTTTATGTACTTCATGTCTTCCTTCCTCTTTTGATTTAGCTTGTGAAGCTTCACTTCAGTTTTCTTGCAGGAGGAGAAGATTGCAGCCAGGTACTTGAGGATCCCACTGGCGGATCCTTTCTGAGGGGCTTCCCTGGAGGGAGGAGTAGCCCTAGCAGCTTCTCCTTGCCTTGCCGGCACCTCGGGGCTTGAGGCCGGCGATGGAGCAGCCTGGACACTCACGGACTGAGGCTTCTGAGGCCTCAGTGGAGTGTGCTCCACATCCTTCACAAACTCGATCCCTGTGACCTTCTCAATCATGAACATCAAGTAAGGGGCATAGCCACAGGATCGGTTGGGGGTACTCGAGATATTGACCATATCATTCCAGATATAGTCTGCAACATCAAATTGCCTTTTCTTGCTGATGACCTTCATCAGGGTCCGGAGGTAGCCTTGCACACTCCCTGCATCACCATCCTTGGGAGCAATCGTCTTCCTGAGGACTCTGTTGAGGACCACAAAGAAAGGCTTCATGTTCTTTGTGGAGGGGGGAACAAACTTGGAGGAGGGCTCATACATGAATTGCATTCCATCCCTCTCAATGACCCCAATGTTGTGGATAATGAGGTGGTCATCTTCCTCGGAGTCAAGATGCAGCAGGCGGGCAAACTCTTCTTGAGTGATGGAATACTTGGATCCATGAGTCATCCAAGTCACACTTTCTTCCTCTTCACCTGAGAAGTGGCACGTTGCATAGAATTGTGCAATCACTTCATCATTCCAATTATATCTGAAGGCAAGCAAATCCTTCAGCCCATGTCTCTCTGCAGCTTGTATCACTTCATCAAAAGCTGCACATTTCCTCTTCTCAAGGTGGGCCCAGTCAATCCATTGACTGCGCACCACCGGGGTCTTCATCGGCAAGTAGACAAGCTTGTAGAAGTCAGCATGGAAGTTTGACCAAAATCTGCCATCTGCTACTTGCTTGGGCCTTGCATAGTAATCCACACTTCTCAGCTTCATGGCCACATCACTGCCCTTGCCATTGAATCTCTCCTCATTGGGGTCCCGGACCCCTTCTCTGGGAGTATGTAGCTTTAGAGGCCCAACAGGCCCTGTGGCAACCCCCTTGCCTTTTCCTTTAGCTTGGCGAGGGCCACTTGACGAAGGAGCAGCCTTGGAGGCGGCTTTCTTGACACACACCTTCCTCCGAACCTGAGGAGGTGAGGGAGCAGGCTCGGAGGGTCTCTCTTGGCGTTTCTTGCCAAGACCCGTCGAGGGCCGAGGTGCCACCTCGTGGTCCAACTCGGCCTCGAAATCGGAGATTTCATTGTCGGAGCTCGACATGATCTGAGAATGAGTGATCAAGAGAAAAGACAAGTTATACAAGGTATTTGTGAGGTAAGGTGGCAATGGAAGGCAATAGGGAATTAAAGAATTAGGTTTTGGTTCAGAAACATCGGACTTGTCCGGTGCTCAGGCACGGACTAGTCCGGGGGGGGCCGGACTTGTCCGTACCTGGACCGGACTAGTCCAGTGTTCATCAGCAAAAACCTAACAAACTGGATAAAAATTGATCCCTAATGAGATAGCTAGTCTAGCATACACATAGTACATCAACTGGACATGCAACTAGTGAAGAATGCTAGGCCAAACGATAAGCAATGAAGAAATTTGAGATTTCTTAGGGTTTGAGGAAAATTTACCAAGAAATCCGAGGAAGCTTGAAAATGTGGGGGTTGGAGGCCGGACTTGTCCGCTAACTTCAATCCCCGAGTCTTCAAGCTTAATCTCCGCCCAAGTTTGAGGCTTTTCGACGGAGGAATCAAGGATTCACCTTGGGAGCTCGAGCGCAAGAGAGAGAAAGCTTGGAGGAGAGTGTGGGGTGAAGAGATTAGGGTTTGGTGGCGGCTAGGGTTATGGACACGAAAAATCGGACAAGTCCGGACAAGACCGGACTAGTCCGAAGTCCTCCAGAAACCTAAATCGGACTAGTCCGTGGTCTGTCGGACAAGTCCGGCCTAACCGGCACACTGCGGACTAGTCTGCAAGGGCGGACTAGTCCGGGTAACCACGGACTAGTCCGTGGTCACCAAGAGAGAAAGCATAGCCCATTCATATATATTTGAAGGTCCAATAATTGAGGGAAGAGACAAAACAATTCAAATAATCCTGATGAATTTGATCAGTAAGCAAACAACAATCATACTATGATCAAAAATTCATCAAGATCTAATAATTGACATAGTTTTTCGAGAGAAAAATGGGGAGGAAAAATTTTCACAATTCAATCAATATTTTGAAGCAATCATACAGGTATGCAACTTTTCAAGCCACACTCCGAGAATCAAGGATGTTTAGCTCATTTCGGAGTTCGCAAAAACGTTTTTCATCAAGTGGCTTGGTGAATATGTCGGCCAATTGTTTTTGGGTGTTGACATGAGAGATGGATATGTCTCCTTTCATGGAATGGTCTCTCAAGAAATGGTGTCTTATGTCAATGTGTTTAGTTCTAGAGTGCTCAACTGGATTGTGGGCTATTTTAATGGCACTCTCATTGTCACAAAGAAGAGGAATACGGTTCATATTGTAACCGTAATCCCTTAGAGTTTGTCGCATCCAAAGGAGTTGTGCACAACAACTCCCGGCTGCAACATACTCCGCTTCGGCTGTGGATAATGCAATGGAATTCTGTTTTTTTGGATGACCAAGAAACTAAGGATCTTCCTAGGAATTGGCAAGTGCCAGAAGTGCTTTTTCTATCAACTTTGCACCCGGCATAATCTGCATCGGAATACCCAATGAGATTGAATTTTGAACCTTTTGGGTACCAAAGACCAAGGTTGGGTGTATGAACTAAATATCTTAGGATTCTCTTTACGGCTGTCAAATGACATTCCTTAGGGTTGGCTTGAAATCTTGCACACAAACATACACTCAACATAATGTCTGGCCTAGATGCACATAAGTAAAGTAAAGATCCAATCATAGAGCGATATACCTTTTGGTCGACGCTCGGTCCATCTTCATTGAGATCCAAGTGACCATTCGTTGCCATGGGAGTCTTAATGGGCTTTGCCTTGTCCATGCCAAACTTCTTGAGGATGTCCTGCGTGTACTTGGTTTGGCTTATGAACGTTCCTTCCCTTTGTTGCCGCACTTGGAATCCCAAGAAGTACTTTAATTCTCCCATCATTGACATTTCAAATCTGTCTGTCATAATTTTACTAAACTCTTCACAGAAAGATTGATTAGTTGATCCAAAAATTATATCATCAACATAGATTTGGCAAATGAAAAGATCATTATTCAGATTTTTCGTGAATAGTGTATAATCTACTTTGCCAATTTGAAAGCCATTATCAATTAAAAAATCTCTAAGACACTCATACCAAGCTCTAGGAGCTTGTTTGAGGCCATAGAGAGCCTTACGCAGTTTATACACGTGGTCGGGGAACTCTTCGTCTTCAAATTCGGGTGGTTGCTCCACGTACACCTCTTCCTTGATCGGTCCGTTGAGGAAGGCGCTTTTTACGTCCATTTGGTACAGCTTGAAATCATGGTGAGTAGCATATGCAAGTAATATTCTAATTGATTCAAGCCTAGCTACTGGAGCAAAGGTCTCATCAAAATCCAAACCTTCGACTTGTGAGTAACCTTTGGCCACAAGTCGTGCCTTGTTTCTTGTCACCACCCCGTGTTCATCTTGTTTGTTGCGGAAGACCCACTTTGTGCCGACAATGTTTGCATTGGGTCTTTCCACAAGTTCCCAAACCTCGTTTCTCTTGAAATTGTTCAACTCTTCTTGCATTGCCACCACCCAGTCCGGATCCTTTAATGCATCCTCAGTTCTGCGGGGTTCCAAAAAGGAGACAAACGAGTAATGTTCACAAAAATTTGCTATACGAGATCTAGTGGTTACTCCTTTTTGGATGTCGCCGATGATGTTGTCGATTGGATGATCCCTTTGAATGCATTGGTGCACTCTTGGGTGTGGCACTTGGGGGGTCGTATGTTGGTGATCATCTTCTTCTCCCCCTGAGTTGTTGTCCTCAATGATTTGTTGATCATGTTCATATTCTTGTGATTGATCTTGTATCGAGGCTCCCCCTTGATTGTTGATCTCCTCTTGTGGTTCACTTTCCTCTTGTATTTGTGTCGATGTCTCTTGTGGTCGTACTTCGCCTAGGGCCATCCTCTTTATTGCTTGATAGGGGGCTTCCTCATTACCTAATTCACATTGATCAACTTGCTCCTTTTGGGAGCCATTAGTTTCATCGAACACTACGTCACGTGCCACTTCAACAAGTCCGGAGGCCTTGTTGAACACACGATAGGCGTAAGTGTTCGAATCATAACCAAGCAAGAAACCTTCATCGGACTTCGAAGCGAACTTTAAGGTCCTGGGCTTCTTGTTCAAAATATAGCAAGGAGAACCGAAAACTCGAAAATATGAAATGTTCGGTTTGTTACCGGTGAGTAGCTCATAGGGGGTCTTCTTTAGTAGTCGATGAAGATAGAGTCGATTTGTGGCATGGCAGGCGGTGTTGATTGCTTCCGCCCAAAATCGATCCGAAGTCTTGTGTTCATCGAGCATTGTTCTTGCCATCTCTATGAGCGTTCGATTCTTCCTTTCGGCAACTCCGTTTTGTTGTGGAGAGTATGGCGCTGAGAATTCGTGCTTGATTCCTTCCTCATCAAGGTACTCCTCCACTTGTATGTTTTTGAACTCCGTGCCATTGTCGCTCCGAATACTCTTGATTGATAGTGAGAACTCGTTCTGCGCTCGCTTGAAGAATTTCTTGAGTGTTCCTTGTGTTTCTGACTTGTCATGCAAAAAGAACACCCAAGTGAAGCGGGAAAAATCGTCAATAATAACTAAACCGTATTTTTTACCGCCTATGCTTATGTAAGCAATTGGACCGAAGAGGTCCATATGAAGTAGTTCGAGCGGTCTTGTCGTGGTCATGATGTTCTTTGCGGGATGTTGTGCTCCAACTTGCTTTCCTGCTTGGCACGCGCTACAAGGCCTGTCTTTCTCAAACACAACATCTTTCAAACCTCGGATGTGATCGCCCTTGAGGAGTTTTTGAAGGTTCCTCATACCAACATGTGCTAGCCGTCTATGCCACAGCCAACCCATGTTGGTTTTTGCAATCAAGCATGTGTCGAGTTCGGCTTTATCCTTGTTGAAGTCAACAAGATAAAGCTTTCCCTTTAACATACCCTTGAATGCAATGGAACCATCACTTCTCCTTGAGACGGTCACACCCTCGTTAGTAAACAGGCAATTATAACCTTTGTCACATAACTGAGATATGGACAGCAGGTTATAATCTAAAGATTCAACGTGTAAAACGTGCGAAAGAGTATGTTCAGAGGATATTGCAATTTTACCGGTACCGAGGACCCTTCCTTGACTGTTATCCCCAAAGTAGATGCCTTCGTTTGGGTCCTGGTTCACTTCATACTCCACAAACATCTTCCTTTCTCCGGTCATGTGGTTGGTGCATCCACTGTCTAGCACCCATTTGGATCCACCGGAGGAGTAGGCCTGCAAAAACAAATTACGCCTTGGTTTTAGGTACCCAAGCTTGCTTGGGTCCTTGGAGGTTAGTGACAATACATTTGGGCACCCACACATGGGATTTTGTGTTCCCATGGCGTGGCCCAGCATAATAAGCATACACTTTACCAACATTATTTTTCATTAAAACATAGGATGCATCAAATGTTTTAAACAGAAGTTGCTGTTGATTATGGGTCGGACTAGTCTGTGTGACCGGACTTGTCCGGATGACCGGACTTGTCCGGACCACAACCGGACTAGTCCGATTTTCATGAGAGTTCAGATTTTTAGTTTTCGAGTTACCAGGTTGTGAGGGTCCTCCCTTCACAAAGGTGATCCTTCCCTTGTCATTCTTATGATTTCCAGCTTTTTGCTTTCCATCACAAGAGTAACCAATGCCATATTTGACATTTGGAGGTCTTTGGACCAAATATGCACTACGTGCATAGTTGATCCTCTCCTTGTCAAATATTATACATTGGGTAGGATTTTTGTCCTTCGTGGAGGTAGGGTTTTCCTTCAACCTGATGTTAGTTTTATCACATTTGCAAACATGAGCGATATTAGTTAAAGTGGGTTGAGAAGGTAGGGTTGAAGAGGAGGAAGGTTCACTAAGCTTGAGTGACTCAACCTGCACTTCAAGGATCTTGTTGACCTTGATTTGGTCATCAAGTTGATTCTTGATTGCAACATTTGATTTGGTTAACTCCAAGCAAGTTTTCTTGCTTGAAGCTAGCTCAAGCTCTAGTGTGTGATTTTTCTCCTTTTCAAGAACTAGAAGATTGTCAAGTTCGACATGCTTCTCCTTTTGGGAGATAATCATGTCTTCTTGACGATCAATCAGCTCTTCCTTCTCAACAAGTTGGTTAAGCAAGAATTTCATTTTTGCAGCAGTTTTTCTATCTAAACCAATTAGCATGTCTTCATCATCACTATCTAGATCATCATCACTTGAGTAAGAATGCGAAGAAGGAGTTTTGATGTTTACCTTGCGTTTACCTTCCTTAGCCATGAGGCAAGTTCCATTTGCCTTCTTTGCACCGAGCGTGGGGAAGAGTGTGAGTTTCTTGGGCATGCTTTCAATGGCTATGCTAGCCATTTCTTCTTCATCGGACGATGAGGACTCATCGTTTGAGTCCCACTCCTTTCCGATGTGTGCTTGTTCAGCTTGTTTCTTCTTCTTGAAGAACTTTTTCGGTTGAGGCTTGGATTCTTTACTCTTCTTCTTGTTGTCCTCATATGGGCAATCAACTATGAAGTGATTGTACTCACCACAATTATAGCATGCCCGCCTCATCTTCGGTTTTGTCTTCTCCTTGTATCTTCCTTCACTTGATTTTGCTCCTTGTCTTTTCTTCATAATTCTTTTGAATTTCTTCATGAACAGAATCATATCTTCTTCGTCCAGCTCGCTGCTTTCATCATCGCTGTCCTCCTCAAACTGAGCTTCTTTTGCTTCTTTGGATAGAGGTTTGAGTGTGGATTTTAAGGCAACTCCCTTCTTCTTGGCCGATGTGAGGTCAGCTATTTCTTTGACATGCTTGGCTTGCTTCTCCATCATCTCAAAGTTGATGATTTTGCCGAGCAGTTCATCCGGAGTCATTTTCTTGTATCCAGGACTTTCTCGGATCATAGAACAGAGTGTGACGTTGCGAGGCATAAAGGCTCTAAGGATGAGCTTCACAACCTCGTGATCATTCCATTTTTTGCTACCATACGATCGAACCTTGTTCACAAGAGTCTTTAGTCTGTTGTACATGTCCTGGGGGGATTCATCTTCCTCAATCGCGAACCTTCCTAGTTCGCCTTCAATCATTTCAATCTTTGCCTCCCGCACATGCCGGTCACCTTCATGTGCTGTCTGTAGCGTGTCCCAGATTTCTTTGGCAATTTCCAATCCGTCCACCTTTGTGAATTCATCTCTACTTAGAGATGAGGTGATAACGGCTGCGGCTTGGGCATTCCTGTGGATGGCTTGCTCTTGACTTGGCGTGAGTTCTTCATCGTCATCAGGGATGTTTATTCCTGTGCACACAATATGCCATAAACTTGGGTTAAGGGAAATCAAGTGCATCTTCATGTTTTGCCTCCACATGGAGTAATCACTCCCATCGAAGTGTGGGGCTTTTCCGAGAGGAATAGATAGATAATGACTGCTGTTAGAATTTAAACGGTCATAATTAAAAGGATATCGGGAGTAGTCGGTGTGACTACTCCCCTTCTTCTTTTCTTCAACTTTAGCTTTCCCTTTGGAAAGTGCTTTCTTTCGGAGCAGTGCTTTCAGCTCCAATGTCTCCTCATCATCATCATCGAAGTCTTGGATGGCTTCGAGATACCTTTCTAGCTTTTGGTGCTTGTCATGGTTCATTTCTTCCTGGGTGTTGATTTTCTGGACTTCCTTCATGTCCGACATGATCTCTTCGAGTGGTTGCACTCTTTCTTGAAGAACCGGCTCTGATACCAATTGAATGTAGGCCTAGAGGGGGGGGTGAATAGGCCTTCTTGAATTTTTTCGGTTCCTGTAGCACTTCAACAAAAAGGTTAAATCCAGATATATCGGACTAGTCCGGTAAAGTGCGGACTAGTCCGGATTTCACGGGCTAGGTTGATCAAGTTAGGTCAATTTGATTGTTTCGTTGTCGTTTGCAGCGGAAATATAAACTATAATGACAGTTCAATAGTTGTATGTTAAGTTTTATTGCAAGTATGATTCTTGTTCACTATTTAACTTCAATTCAACAAAATGAATCAAACCCTAGATAATGTTGATCAACTAGAATGATGAACACAAACGAACAAGACACAAGATTTATCCCGTGGTTCGGTTACCACGAAGGCAGCCTACGTCCACGTTGAGGAGCCCACAAAAGGACCGGGTCTTTACCAACCCTTCCCTCGTCGGATCGCCACGAAGGCCAATCCTCTTCCACTAATCACACAGGGGTAAATCACCAAGTTGAAGGGGCGATCTCACAAGTTGAGAGCTCCCTTGATTACAAGTTTCAAAACCACCAATAACACACTTCGAAATATACAATTGAGATGCAAGAGTGTGTTAGAGATTCAAACCAAGAGCTCAATCGTGTGCAAAGTGCCTCTCCAATGATCTACAAGTGATCTTCAAAAGATTGATCGATTTTGCACTCAACTTCGTGGAGAGAGATGGTTTTTTGAGTCTCTTGGGAAGTGTGACGGCGCTAGGGTTCGAGAGTGATTAAAAGTGGGCCATCCACCTCTATTTATATGGGGTTTCTAGACATTACCGTTAGGGTTTAGAAAGATCGGACTAGTCCGTGGTGGAGATCGGACTAGTCCGGTGTGCTGAGTGAAGCAAACCCTAGGTGTCCAGGAATATCGGACTAGTCCGATTAACAAAACGGACTTGTCCGATTTCGTTGCTGGAAATCTTCGGACTTGTCCGGTTGACATCGGACTTGTCCGGACCTGTGAAACCCTAAGTGTTTTGAACGACAAGTCCGCACTTGGAGGACTTGTCCGATTTAGAACAGAGTGTAAATCGGACTAGTCCGTGTAGTCACCGGACTTGTCCGAAGTGGATCAGAAAGGGAATCGGACTAGTCCGGTAGTGACCGGACTTGTCCGATCTAGTGACTTGTGCATTGTGTTGAGGACTAGTCCGCACTGGGGAGGACTAGTCCGAAGTGGAACAGAAAGATATCGGACTAGTCCGGTGGGGACCGGACTTGTCCGATCTTGTGCAGAATGTGATATCGGACTAGTCCGGTTGATATCGGACTAGTCCGGTCCTGTATGGTTTTGTGCATTGTGTGTGTGTGATAAAGTGAGATTGAGCTCTTGGGTGTGTTTCCTTAACACACTCCATACATACTAATCTACTAATTTCTTCTTCTTGAGCTCAAATTCATTCTCCTTCTTAATTTCCCACTTTTTGGCATTTTACTCATTTTCCAGCATCTTCCTGCATTCATCTCAACAAACGGATTAGGATCCCAATTGCTTGTCATAAATCATCCAAAACCCACAAGGGAGTCCAAGATGCACTTTCAATGTGTGATGAACTTCCTGGGCACACATATGCGTTAGCTTGGTTCATTTTCGGAACCGGGCGTCAAATGGGTCTTGGGTTTTGCCTCGGCGCATTGCTTCCTTGACCAAGGCCTGACTTAGGACATTGATGCGCAAAGTGTCCAGCTTGTCCACAAGTATAACACTTCTTAACTCCACCAGAATTATTGGGACAGACTTGATTTTGCGCACTTGCACCAGGAAGGTTAGCGCGAGGTGCATAAGGCATTGGAGGCCTAGGTGCTTGCATGGCAGGGCGTTGCTGCACAAACTGAGTTTGGCGCGGTGCATAACCAGGGCGCTGCATAGGAGTAGAGGAGCTGTAATATGGCGCATTAGGAGGCGCAAAGCGAGGGTGCACATTACTTCCTTGTTGCTGTCCTTGATATGGCGCCTTCCTCTTGTTGCCTTGCTCCATCTCACGGATCTTGTTCTCCACCACAGTTGCTTTGTCCACAAGCTTTTGAAAATTTGCATAGTCACAATTGAGCAATTGCACTTGGATCTCATTGTTCAAGCCCCTCATGAACAAGTATTGTTTCCGGCTGTCCCGACTCACATCCTCACGCGCATACCTTGAGAGTTGAGTGAATTTATTGAGATATTCACTCACGCTTGATCTTCCTTGCCTTAAGTTCTCAAATTCTTGCCTCTTCAAAATCATAACTCCTTCCGGCACATAATGAGAACGGAAGTTCTCCTTGAATTCCGCCCATGTGATCCTCTCTTGATTCTCATGAGCATTGCAATAAGCATCCCACCAATCCGCAGCTGCTCCAACTAGTTGATGAGAAGCAAATAAGACCTTCTCCTGATCACTGCATTGGACAATAGCAAGCTTCTTCTCCACGGACATGAGCCAACCATCCGCATCCATTGGGTCAGCGGCTTGAGCAAAGGTTGGTGCCCTAGCCCTCATAAACTCTCCCAAACGGTTATGAGGAGGTGGGGGTGGCGGTGGAGGCATGTGGGGCTGATTGTTGTTATTGCTAGCCTGCAGCTGTCCCATAGTCTGTATCATGGTCTGGATGAGCTGGTTCTGCATAGCCAGTGCTAAATATTGATAGCTCCATGAGCAGGTCCTTGTCCATTGTTGTCCTGAGGTACTCCATGGTTCTCCTCCACATCATTAGCATCCCTCTGATTGCGAGTCCTCACCATCTGGAGAAAAAGAAATAGGTAAGAATTAGAAAACATCCCCAACCATATGCATCAAGGGATATGAAACTAGACAACTAACTAGCCTACGTGGACATGGCAATGCTAAAGCATCCCAAAATCCTCTATTAAGCACACAAGCAAACAATATATAGCAAGCAGCACTCCAAGCAAAAACACATCGATTCCTGAGTGCTCCTATGTGCTCTAAAGTGTCCATTCTATGTAGGCTGCATCCTACGTTCAGCCTGTGGCTCTGATACCAATCTGTGACACTCGGTTCCGAAAATGAACCAAGTGCAGTATATGTGTGCCCAGGATGTTTAACACACATATACAAGTGATTCACAAATGATAAACAGATAATTACCACAACTCAGATTATTAAATAAGTACTTTTATTACAATATCCAAATAATCTTCATATTTCAACTCTAACTATCATTATTGAACTATAACTGTAGCGGAAATAATCTAATTATGAAACTAAGCATACTAAGCAAATAGGGTGGCGCAGCTCCAAAACAACACCACATGCAAGCTGACAGTAGACACAGCCTAGAACTCCACATTATTGCCATTAAACTCCCAATCCTGACCTGCAACTGTTGGGGGGGGGGGGGTTGCAAGAGTGAGTACATGTCGTACTCAACAAGTGTGGAAAGTATGACATGTGGCTGATTCAAATGATGAATATAATAATGGCTAAGTGCTGAAAAGTACATTAAAACATTTGAAAAGCAATATATTACATGTATGTGAATAGACCCATCATAAACCATAATTAAAATAATAGTACCAATCCATATTCCATGTCCATCATCCATAATTCCAGATTTCACCATTTGCCAATAATCATATCCAATACCAGGAATTAATCCATAATGAGCCATAACCATTACCAAACCATATCCATCCCCAAAACCATTCCAATACCAAGTTCCTTCTAATCATGTGAGGGTCCAGGTTGCTCATAACCGGGAGCACAGCTATCATGATAGTTTTAGACACACTCTGCAGAGGTTGTACTGCTTTACCAATGTGTTTGTGATTTTATCACCTTTCGATGACTATATAATCTCAATTATGCCGTCTCACACTTCCGTAGGTGTGTGGCCAAGAGATCACAAAATAGCCTTTACAAAGGGATTACTAGCCTATTTATACGCCACTGAGGTTTCACCGGTGCCGATGCCTCCAACTGAGCACATCTTCAACCAAGGGTCCCCTCTTAAGCCATTCAGATCCAACAGTAGTCCCACCAATCATCAACAAACCCAATCCGACTACCCCTTCCCTGAGCATCCTTAATGGTCCAAATAGCACTGGCAAAGCCCTAATTAATTAGCTACGCTACACCCATACATGGTCTCGTGGTGGCACTATAAATCCTGGATGGTCGCTCCACGAACCGTTCCTTAGATCTAAAGCAAGCAAAACCACCATACATCCAACCCATCCTCATACCAGGCTTGCTTAGATCATCCATTACCATATCATATTAACCAGTTCATGTTAACCATAATCTCATCTTTCGGTACCCTCCGTACCGGATACCCCTTGGGATTGCAAAGATCACAAGGAAACTCCATATACCAGATTTGAAGACCTCCGAAGGCCCCACATGTCAGGTGATTCTGGACCTGCTCCCCTGACATGGTTAGTCCTGGGGCCGCCACGTGTATCACAAGACCGGAGCTATCACCCACACCTGGGAAGCTCCGGTCAGAATACCAATATGGCACCACCGGACCTAACCCCAGACAGAGGGAAGCTCTGATACTCACATGTGTCCAACAGCACCAGACCTACCCATCCACGACGATGAGCTCCGGTGCTGCCACGTGGCAACCACCGGACCTTCAACTTCAACTATCAGGCCGGTGGACCCCCCAACAGCTCCGGACCTTCAAGGATCAATCAAAGACTTCAAGACCCGATTAAGTGTCATTAATGCCATATTAATGACACACGATCGGATGACCCTTAATACTGGTAACGGCACTATTAAGGCCCGTTACCAGGCTATTAAGGGTAATTAAACCCATTTATTGTGTATCAAGCGTGTGTAACCGCCGGAGCCACCTGTTGGGCCAGGCTAACGTTGTAACGACCGGTCCTTGTACTATAAAAGGACTGGTCGATGATACACAAAGGACGATTCCAGACCACTGTTGAACACCCTGAGCTAGACGAGCTTCTTCTTCTGGAGCTTCATCTAGACTCCCGAGCTTAATAAATCACCAACACACCCCGTGGAGTAGGGTATTATGCTCAGGCGGCCCGAACCACGTAAATCTTTGTGTACTCATGTCTTTCACCTTCTTGAATATCTGCGCGCCCATTACCGAACTACAACTCCTCGATCTACCAAAAGTAGTGTCGGGAGATCTGCCGGTTCCAAACGCCGACAGTTAACGCATCAGGTAGGGGCGCCTGAGATTTCGAGTATGGTGAACTCTGCTGCTGGATCATCCAACGGCAACCTTGTTGTTCAACCCGTTGGAGGCAATCCCTCCAACACGCAGCAACCAGCAGGTGTTGTGGCTCTAGCAGGAGTCATGCCTTCACCACCACCGCCTGCACCAGCACGTCAAGAGCAACGTGACGGTGCATCGGCGTCAGTCACTGCATCGGCAAACAACAACAACCCTGAACATGTGCTTCATGCAGCACGTGCTCTCCTCCAACGTCCACCACCTCCAGGTGCATCCCAGGGTGCAATGGAGCAGTGGAGAGCTGATGTGAAACATCTGGTTGCAGCATTAGCTGACCGCATCTGCAATCAAGGTCCTCCTCCTTCGGGGCAGGCCCCATCGCAGCATCGGACTGTGTCTGGCAGACTTGGTCCGCATGCTTCCCAGAATAGGAGGTGTGATGCATCACATCAAGTTACATCGCTACCCTCTAGGGCGCGACGTACTCATACAGTAACCAGGATGTCAACTCATGACCTCCGGGGGGAGCTTGATCGCCGTTACCGTCAACCGAATGGTCATGTCCATATCGAGCGCGCTCGCGAAAGGCGAGAAGCTCGAGACAGCCCTGCTCCCGAGGGAGTAGGAGGAGGCTGTTCTGCACTGGCCATGCACCTATGCATGGTCAGATGGCCACAAAAGTTCCGGCCACACCTGTCGGAGAAGTTTGACGGGACTGTTAACCCTGCCGAGTTTCTCCAAATTTACACCACCGCAATCCTTGCGGCCGGAGGTAACGAGGCTGTAATGGCCAACTACTTCCCAGTAGCTTTGACTGGGACTGCCAGGTCCTGGTTCATGAGCCTTCCTCACAACTCTGTCAATAGTTGGGAGGAATTGTGTCAATAGTTCAACGCCAATTTCGGGAGTTCATACACCCGACCACGCACCGAACTGGACCTTTTTGCAGTGGTGCAAAAGGGGGGAGAATCCCTGCGTCATTCATCCAGAGGTTCTCCCAGGTACAAAACACCATTCCTTCTATCTCTAGCGCTTCTGTCATCGTGGCATTTAGACAGGGCATGCGAAATAAGAAGATGCTGGAGAAGCTGGCAGTCAAGGAGATCACCATCGTCACGGAGCTCTTCAGCTTGGCAGACAAGTGTGCCAAAGCTGCGGAGGGCTGTGAGATGCACTCCAAACCACCTCTGGAGGATGGCAAAAAATCCTCCAAAGGCGAAGCCACTACCCCCGGGAGTGTCAAAAAGAAGAAAAAGTCCAACGGCAAAAAGAAGCCGTCGTCCGACACATCCACCGCTGCAGCTGCTGCAGCTTCGGGTGGCCGGGGGCCACGCCCTTAGAAACGACCTCGGCCGTCCTCTGAAGAAGGTGGCAACTCCAAAATGTGGTGTCCTATCCATAAGTCGAACGGCCACAACTTGGAGGACTGCCGGGAGGTCCAAAACCTTGTTGAGCGCTACCACAAGTGCCGGGAAGAAGTTCCTTTTCGTCAGAGGGAAGGAAAGCAGAAAGTCGACGAAGCTTCAGCTGAAGAGGAGTTGGGCTTCCAGAACCCTGAACACCATCATTGGTGGTTCATGGGACATCACCTCCTGCCATCAACTTGCCCTTCAACGCCATTCTGGGCAGGCCTGCCTTCCACAAATTCATGGCTGCTGCTCATTATGGCTACCTGGTGTTGAAGATGCCGACACCTATTGGCGTTCTCCAGATCCGCGAAGACAGTACTGCCGGAGTGACTGCTCTGGAGGAACTCCATGTGCTTGGTACAACATAGGAGGAAGAATCCAGGCAGGAGCAAGCTCCAAAACCCTCGAGCATTCGTCAGCGAGGCTGAACCTCCGCACCTCGTGTGCAACCAAGCGGCGATGCTGACATCCCCGTCAAAGTCATCCAAATTGGTTTCGATGCTGCTTAGACAACTCGTATATCGGGAGGTCTGAATGACAAATAGGAACCCATGCTCATCACTTTCCTCTGGGCTAATGTCGACGTGTTTGCCTGGCACAAATGCCTCGGGTC
This sequence comes from Tuctoria greenei, assembly GCA_036927565.1. Classification (NCBI taxonomy): domain Eukaryota; kingdom Viridiplantae; phylum Streptophyta; class Magnoliopsida; order Poales; family Poaceae; genus Tuctoria; species Tuctoria greenei. Next base: position 118,810,950 of record JAYESD010000003.1, on the reverse strand, counting down.
CCTAGGGAAGTGATCGAGCATAATCTGAAGATCTATCCCAATGCTTGGCTCATACATCAGAAGCCTCAGAAGCAATCCGTAGTGTGACAGAACTTCATACGACAAGAAGTGAAGAAGTTGCTCGAAGCTGGATTCATACGAGAAGTCTTCCATCCAAAATGGCTGGCAAACCCAGTCATTGTACCCAAGGCTGGCGGGAAGCTTCGGATGTGTATCGACTACACAACACTAAATAAGGCATGCCCAAAAGATCCATTCCCACTACCTAGAATAGATCAGATAGTGGATTCCACCTCCGGGTGTGAATTACTATGTTTCCTAGACACATATTCTGGGTACCACAAAATCAGAATGTCTAGGGAAGATGAAGAACATACTTCTCTTATCACAGTAGATGGATTGTACTGTTATACAACCATGCCATTTGGTCTCAAGAATGCAGCTTCCACATTTGTACGAGCTATGTACAAAACCTTTGGAGAGCTCATCAGAGACATAGTGGAAGTGTATGTTGATGACATCGTAGTCAAGATGAAGGACAAGGAGTCACTCCTTGACACCTTGCAAGCTGTCTTCGACAAGCTGCAGGTCACCCGCACGAAGCTGAACCCAGAAAAGTGCATTTTTGGGGTTAGCACCGGAAAGCTTCTCGGTTTCCTGTTAAACCACCGGGGCATAGAGGCAAATCAGGCGAAGATTAAGGCTATAGAGAAGATGCGACCACCAGCCCACATCAAAGACGTCCAGAAACTGACTGGATGTCTAGCCGCCCTTAGCCGGTTCATCTCAAGACTGGTGGAACGGGCGCTACCCTTCTTCAAGCTATTGAGGAAGTCCGGACCATTTAAATGGTCTGAAGAAGCAGAAAAGGCGTTCCAAGAGCTAAAGCAGCTCCTCACCTCTCTACCAACCTTAGTAGCTCCAAACCCTGGTGAGCCCTTACTGCTTTACATTTCAGCAACCGACGAGGTTGTCAGCATGGTCTTGGTCACGGAGAGATCAGAACCATCACAACCTCAGGAATCCAGACCCCTCCGGAAGGGTCCGGAGGTTCCTGAAGGAGAGTCTGGGTCCCAGCCCCCAGACTTGGATCAACAGGGAGTTATCCCAGAGGACTTGGACCCTTCCGGGAGGATTCGGGTCACTCCAACAGAAGCTCTGAGTTCCTCTAGCAGGAACCCGGAAGTCCCCGAAGCAGGTCCAGACCCCTCCGAGAGGGTCCGGGTCGATGTAAAGGAAGCTCTAGGCCCCTCCGGGAGGGTCCGGACAATTCAACGCCCAGTGTACTTCATCAGCGAAGTACTACATGATGCCAAGACTCGATACCTAGAGGTACACAAGCTGCTCTATGCAGTTCTCATTGCTTCCAGGAAGCTTCACCACTACTTCCAAGCTCACAAGATATCAGTGATGACCTCTTACCCACTGCATGCGATCTTGCATAGTCCCAACTCTACTGGGAACATTGCAAAGTGGGCAGCGGAATTGGCCAAATTCAATCTTGAATTTGTCCCAAGGCAAGTGATCAAGAGTCATGCATTAACAGATTTTGTGGCGGAATGGACCACCTCTCCATCAAACCCTGGGGGCCCTAGTGAGCAGAAGTGGAACTTAAGGCTCTAGTCTTCACCGAAACCTCATTGGACCCTCGACTTCGATGGCTCCATGCAAAAGCAGGGGGCCAGAGCTGGAGTCCTTCTCCTCGCTCCATCCGGGGGAGAAGGTAAAATACATGGTCCACCTTAACTTCAAGGCGACCAACAACATGGCAGAGTATGAAGCACTCATTTATGGATTAAAGGTGGCACTATCATACGGTGTGAAGCAGTTGTTGGTCAATGGAGATTCACAGCTCATCAATAAACAGGTGAAGGGTGAATGCTCCTGTAACAATCCTCAATTAGCTGCTTATCTCCTTGAAGTCCAGAGGCTTCAGAAGGACTTCGAAGTCCTGGATCTCCACCATGTCCAGCGTGTCCATAACGCTGAAGCTGACAAACTCTCGACAAAAGCGTCAACCGGAGCTCCGGCTCCTGACGGAACCTTCGTCCGGAGGTTGTCAAAACCCACAGCTTAGCCTGCCGAACTGAGCGAAGGTGGCGAGACCAGCATCCCAAAGCTGGCGGTCCCGATGGCCCTGTTACCATGGCAGCCATCAAGAGTCATAGGTGCTGCAGGAAGCTCCGAGCAACCCAGCACGCAAGACCCAAATGCTCAAGCAAGCTCCAATGCATGGATCTCAGAGATCTGGAGCTACTTGAAAGACAATATCCTTATTGACGATGATGTATCCGCTAACCAGATAGTTAGATTGGCTAAAAGATACACGTTGGTAGAAGGGGATCTCTACCGGCGCGGTGCCAACGACGTCCTAATGCGGTGCATTACAAGGGAAGAAGGCTGTGAGCTCCTCGCAGAAATCCATGGAGGCGAGTGTGGGAACCACACGTCTTCCCGCACGCTGGTCGGTAAAGCCTTTCGGCATGGCTTCTACTGGCCTACAGCGCTCCAGGATACAACTGAGCTGGTGAAGAAATGCAAAGCATGCCAGTTCCATGCAAAGCAAATTCATACACCGGCTCAGCCGCTACAAATGATACCCCCTACATGGCCTTTCACCATGTGGGGGATGGACATCTTGGGACCTTTCCCAAGAGCCGTCAGAGGCTACAAGTTCCTGTATGTCGCCACCAACAAGTTTACCAAATGGCCAGAAGCAACTCCAGTTGTGACAATAAACAAGCAATCAGCTATCAATTTCTAGCAGTCCATAGTATGCAGATTTGGAGTCCCGAACAAAATCATAACAGATAATGGGACCCAATTCACAAGCTCTGCTTTCCAACGATATTGCGAAGACCTTGGCATCCAAGTCAGCTACGCCTCTGTAGCTCATCCGGCAAGCAATGGCCAAGCCGAGAGGGCAAATGCAGAAATCCTGAAAGGACTCAAGACGCGCACATATGAGCGCCTGAAAAAGCATGGAGCCAACTGGATTGAAGAGCTTCTACCCACTTTATGGGCCAACAGGACTACTCCAAACCGGTCAACTAGAGAGACACCATTTTTCCTGGTGTACGGATCTGAAGCAGTTCTTCCTCCGGAAATCACCTTGGGGTCGCTCGGGGTCCGGACCTCCGACGAAGCCACGCAGGACCAGCTCCGACATGAAGACCTTGACCTCATTGAAGAGGGAAGGTGCCGAGCAGCTGTTTGAAATGCCCGATACCGCCAAGCTATTCGGCGCTATCACCAACGGCATGTTCACAATCGACAGCTCGAGGAAGGCGATCTGGTGCTACGGAGAATACAATCCAGAGAAGGGTTAAACAAACTCTCCCCCAGCTAGGAGGGACCCTTCCAAGTGATCAAAGTATCCCGTCTCAGATGTGTTCGCTTGGCAGCCGAGGATGGGACACCTCTCCCAAATCCTTGGAACATTGAGCACCTCTGTAATTCTATGTCTAGTATCACGGAGGTGAGTCTGTAAGTACATATGGTGTATGTTATAGAGTCATTGTACAGAGTCGGTAGCTCCTCCGAGAGGGCAGCCGGACCTACCCTGTTAGGTCTGCAACGCCCATGCAATACTTGTCACAGTCTCAGAACTAAAAATGTAGCTAGCTACCTTGGGTCAAACGAGAAACGAAACACACTTAGCTTGGTTCTGTACCCTAAGAGTGTACTTGTTTCCCCTGTACCCCGGACCTATAATGAAAGACATCATAGTGTGAAAACAGACTCCACGTGCATGTACTTTGTACAGGCTCAATATTTTTTATTTTTCTCTTTCTTGTCTATAACAAAGTTGTGCAATTCTTAAGAAACGTTTGCTCGACATGTTCATGTACAATTCAAGTTGCATTGTTTGTCCTTCCGGTTTCAAACATTGTTGATGGACTACTTGTCTGAATGCCGCCAAGCAAATCTAGGGCCGGAGTGTGCTATCGACTTAGCCTGGTCCTGCACCCTAAGTACGCCACTATACCTACACCCCGGCAGGCCGAAGTAAGGCAAGTCCAGAAACAGTTGGACCCGAAGGGAGCAAGAAGGTGCTCTTGATTGTATTTAGGATTGTGCTCGACCTAAAAATTTCTCGGGAACAGTAAGCCACAATGAAGTTGTAGATAAGAAATGGATTTTACTATTTTTCTTGACTTCAGTGTGCAGGGAAAAAAAATAAGCTATGACACCCTCTAGGCGTTTTGTGGTCAATGTTCAAACATTGACATCGAGCATCTCTGGAGCTACTCAGTTCTGGTAAAGCGAGTCGTCAATGTAAAGATGGTGGAAAGACTCTAAAGTGGAGTCTAATGTTAACACAACTTGTGTTGATGGAGGTCACTACCGGAGCTGCCAGAGCTCCGACACCCTGGAGGACTAACCCTTGATGCTCCGGAGCTACTATGCTCCGGCAATGGTCAATGCTAGAGCCACCAAGCTCCGACAGCCTCAGGGGGCCTACACTATCAAAGACTTCGGACTTACATTCTACAAGTTCGAAGCACGCAAGTCTTCAACAACTATTACATCCTCTTGGTACATGTTCACAATCAAATTGTGTACATCTACTAGTGGCCCAAGCGAGACAAAGGTGTTGAAGACAAAAATGAAATTCGAATTGACAAAAATTTGGATTTCATTCATTTGGAGACAAGAGTTTACAAAATTGGAGAAGAAGAAGAGAAGTGGGAGCTACAGGGAGATGATCCTAGACCCTATGGAAGAACTGGGCAACCTTCTGGGCCACCTCCGACACGTTGGCTCGGGCAGCTTCACCCTCTCCTTCGATGGGACCTTCAAGTACCGGGTCCAGAGGGAATTGAGGGTCCCGGCTGGTGTAGCACGTCAGCACATACTCTGCGACGTTCTTCGCCAAGGACCGACCCTCCGTTTCCAATTTTTCCGTGATGACATCGCCCACCTTGGAGAGTTTGTTGCCTGCTGAACCCAGCGCCTCCAATGCCTGGTCCAGCTCCGGCTCCGGATCATCCGGACGCACGGGACTGAAGCCCATTGGTGTCAGCGCATCGTTGGCCTTGCCCAGGAAGTCCTAAACTTGTTGGGACTCCACATCCCTTGCATTACGCATCTCCGCCAAGGATCTTTTGGCCATCATCAGCTCCGAGCTCTCCCGAGCAAGAAGCTCCACCTCTTTGGCATTCTACTGAATCGTTTCAGCAACTTTCCTTTCGAGCTTGTTGAGCTCTTCCTCCCGGAGGTGGATCTCGTTCCGACGTTTGACCAAATCTCTCTCCCGCCCCCTAACTTTCTTCTCCTGAGTGGCGATGGCATTCTCCTACTTGTAGAGTTCCTGCCCTCGCTCCCAAGCTTTATTCTCCTCGTCCTTGCAATGCTTATCCAATTTCTTGGTGTGTTATTCTAGGCTCTTGTCAGCCAGAGCTGTCTTTTGGACAAGATCCTCCTCCCTCTTCACAAGGTCTTCTCACAGCTCCAGTAATTTTTGCTCTTCATCTTCGAGCCGTTTTTCACGAGCTTCAAGAGCCTCCCGGCGCTTGACGAGACTATCGTGGATGGCAGAGAGCCTTTCCTGGCATTCATCAGCCGCACTATTGGCACCCTTGGTCTGATCATATATGGCCCGGGACTGGTTGTTGAGGGTCCACGTCATGCTTTCCCTCTCATCCAACAACTTTCCCCAGAACTCTAGGCGGACCTTCTCCCTTCGCACCCACTCCTTGTCGTCAGCCAGCCTCGACTGTGCCAGCTTGGTCTCGGAATAGAGTCTGTTGCACCACCTCCTAAGGATTTGGCGCTCCTCTTCGAGAGCCTTGCTGTCATGGTAGAAGGCCAACTGCACTTGGTGAAGACTTGAGCAGGCATTGTCGATAGACAATGATAGGTGGATCGGGTCCGGACCTGCTGGGGTCCTCTCCACTGGCTCCAGCGGATCTTCAGCAACAAAAATTGGGTCCCACTCTGTGAGAGCAGGACCCTGAGCCTCCACGGCACTAGGGCCGTACTCCAGGATAGCCTCAGTCGCTGCCGAGGAAGTGCTTGCAGCAAAAGTTCCTCCATAATTGGTTCCGAAGGTCCAGCCGCCAGGTCATCAACAATTGGTCCCTCCGATGGGGGGCCAGCAGCTTCATCCTGGCACTCTAGCTCAGCAGCGGGCACCTCCAGGATCACCACTTTCGGAGCGGGTGTCGAAGGTCCGATCGGAGCAGAAACCACTTCTGGCTCCGGCGCAGACGCTTCCTCCGCGTCTGGCTCAGGTGCTGGCACTTCAGCCATCATGGGCTCCAGCACTGGCGCTTGGACTGCCACAGGCTTAGGCACCGACGCCTCTGCAGCAACTGGCTCGAGCGCCGGAACCTCTTCAATAGCCGGCTCCACAGCCGGAACTTCTGCAGCAACCAGCTTTGCCACTAGAGCTTCCTCGACGACCGGCTCAAGTGCCGGAGCTTCATCAACACCCGGCTCTGCTGCTGGGGCCTCATCAACCACCATCTCGACTGCCGGGGCTTTTACAACATCCGACTCTAGGGCCGGAATCGCAGCTTCCTCCGGCTCTGCGGCCGGAGCGTCCAACATCACAGCATCCAAGCCCGGAGCTTCAACCTCTGAGGCTGGCGCTGCTGGTACATCTTTAGTCTAGTGGTTTGGTGCTACCACGAGAGCTTCTGGGGATGAGTCGTCCAAAACCACGACAGGCGGTGCCGGGGCTGCCGCAACCTCAGCCACCTCTTGGGGCGGCGTTGAAATCAGAGCCGGAGATTCAGCCTTTTTCTTGGGCACGCTGTGTATGAAGGACGAAGACACTAAAAATACAGTTAACAATAAAACAACTGACTGAGGTAAAAAATCAAAAATTACCTCGGAAGGCGTCCGCACCAGTTCCCGCGAAACCTCTTCTCCGGACGCTCCGGACTGGCCCCAGCCGACACTGGCATGGTAGTCCCGGAGGGCCCCCCGGAGCTTGTCGCTACTGATGGCGTAGCTCTGGTCGAGGCCCCCCTCAACCGGATAGGACCTCCGGACCCGAAGCCCTCAGCTGGCCCTGGGACCGGAGTCACCTAGCCGGAGCTAGCACCCTGGGAAGAAGCCGCAACTGGAGTAGACGCCGCCGTCATAGACCTTCCCTCCTGGCGGAAGGAGACGCCGCGGAAGAAGTATGTCTGGCCCTCCTATCGGCATGCTTCCTCTTACGGCTCGAGGGCTCGGCCAATTCCTTGCCCTTGCCGATGACTTTGCTTCTTGGATTAGGTCCGGGGACGGAGCCACCTTCCGGGGCTTCAGAGATCTCCATTCCAGTGGTCGAGCGCCTCTCAACGACACCAAGGTCGTCAAGCACTGGCATCGTCCGCTGGAGCTCCCTACTGAATGCAGCCTCAATGTTCATTGGGAGGAAAGCTGGCGGAGGAGCCAAATCATCTCCCTCGACGTCGATGCCGTGCTGAAATTTCTTCAGGTGGAACTCCAATGTTGCACCCTCCATGTTGGACTTCAAACCGGTCATGATCCGGTCATCGTCCAGCATACTGTTGAGGGCCCACGTCAACTTCTCCCTCCTCTTCAACAGAGCCCACCTGTTGGTCAGGAAGTTGCAAAACACCGCCTGGGGAGTCACCCCTCCTTCCACACATAGGCGGATCCTAGTCAGAGCAGGATCGAAGGCATCCGACAGCACCGGAGCTTCACTCCAAACTGCAGTGTCAATGTTGGGGAGGCCTTCTGGCAGCTCCAGCTTCTCGTGCTCCTCCACCCTGATTACAATCCAGTCCTTCTTCCAGTCGTCCCACATCCCAGAAGGGAACGACCGAAAGTACTTGTACGGACACTTCTTGCGCTTCTTGAAATAATAGAAGCCAAGGTACTCGTCACTCCGACTTGTGGTCTGGATAGTGAAGAAGGTGCGGAAGAGCTCAATGCAGGGGGGAATCCCCACCCACATCTCGAAGAAGTGGACAAATATGGACACCATTAGAATGGAGTGGGGGTCAAGGTGGTAAAGTTGCAGACCATAGAAGTCTAGCAGCGTCAAGAAGAAGGAGGACAAAGGTGGGATCAGTCCAACCATGGCGTACGCGGAGAAGTACACCATGTCACCGGCGTGCTCCTTCTCGAACGGAAGCTTGCCGGCGCGGACAAGGTGGTTGAAGAAGTCAGGGGACCATCCCATGAGGTCCCGGACCTTTTCAAATCATCATCGGTCTTCAGTCGGCTTTGGTGGAGACCCAACTCCATCGCGGCACAGCGAGGCACGAGAGGAAAGGCAAGCAGAAGTTTGGAAGGTTTGAGCGCAAGATCGATTGAAAGGCGTAAAGAACCCCAAACGGTGTGTGCTTTCCTTCTTAAGTAAGCCCCCGCAATGCCTGGATGGAAAACGCAGAGGAGCCGACGACACCAGTCAAAATTTTCACCACACCAATGAAAAGGGGGCCCGGGGCCACCCCGATGATCAAGTTGAGGTTCTTACCCCAGGCGAACGGTTGTCATCATGAAAGGCGGGAAACCAGAGGTCGGCGGCCTGATAGGGCGCGTGGAACCGATACGATTTTCGTATCGAGAACCCGCAACCATCAATTGCGTGAGATCTGCATGCTAAGATCTCACCAGCCGCCTTCAAGATACGCCACGCGGCGGAAGTTTAACTATGAACTACCACCAACGCCATAACCAAAGACCCTTGAAGACACGGTTCAGAAACCAAAGAATGGACCTACCTCCGGTGAAATTACTACATACAAAAGGTCTCTCCCGGAGGTGAGTCCATGGGGCTACTGTCGGTACCCTCCATACCCGATACCCCTTGGGATTGCAAAGATCACAAGGAAACTTCATATACCAGATTTAAAGACCTCCAAAGGCCCCACATGTCAGGTGTATCCAGACCTGCTCCCTCGACATGGTTAGTCCCGGGGCCGCCACGTGTATCACAAGACCGGAGCTATCACCCACACCTGGGAAGCTCCGGTCAGAATACCAATATGGCACCACCCGACCTGACCCCAGACAGAGGGAAGCTCCGGTACTGACACGTGTCCAACAGCACCAGACCTACCCGTCCATGACAATGAGCTCCGGTGCTGCCACGTGGCAACCGCCGGACCTTCAACTTCAACTATCAGGCCCGTGGACCGCCCAACGGCTCCAGACCTTCAAGGATCAATCAAAGACTTCAAGACCCGATTAAGTGTCATTAATGCCATATTAATGACACATGATCGGATGGCTCTTAATACTGGTAACAGCACTATTAAGGCCCGTTACCAGGCTATTAAGGGTAATTAACCCCATTTATTGTGTATCAAGCGTGTGTAACCACCGGAGCCACCTGTCGGGCCATGCTAACGTTGTAACGACTAGTCCTTGTACTATAAAAGGATTGGTTGACGATACACAAAGGACGATTCCAGACTACTGCTGAACACCCTGAGCTAGACGAGCTTCTTCTTCTGGAGCTTCTTCTAGACTCCTGAGCTTAATACGTCACCAACACACCCCGTGGAGTAGGGTATTACGCTCAGGCGGCCCGAATCACGTAAATCTCTGTCTACTCGTGTCTTTCTCCTTCTTGAATCTCTGCGTGGCCATGACCGAACTGCAACTCCTCGATCTACCAAAAGTAGTGTCGGAAGATCTGCCGGTTCTAGACGCCGACATCATCCATGCATAATTAAATTTAGTGGTATAGTTGTTTTCCGATCCCAGTTGATTAAGCAAAGCAAAAAGGTAAAATCCCTTCCCGACTCTCTGCCATATATTCCAGGTGACAAGGGTGGTTAAACAAAGCTTGTAAACTTCCTACCATAGCATTTCCCATCAATTTGACACAAGCATGCAGTTTTGCAAACAAAACATTTATTTTAAAACGGGATCAATATGCTTCAAGGACACTTGCCTTGCTCTTACTGTTGATTAGGGTCAAAGCCTTCAAACTCTTGATGTTGGAGATCCTCTGCGGCACTCTCTAGCGTAAATCCGTCTAATCCACACAATAAACATACAAGACAAGAACACAATCAATGAGTGCACACATATTACTCAATATGTCATGACATGCATGATTAATGCAAATGCAAGTTAGAACTTGTTAATAGATTGCTTTTAAGTGATCACTAACTAGTTCTAATAGATTTTAACAAGTTTATAAAGGTTTGGATTTGATTAGATCTACTTTTAGAATCAATTCAAAACAATTTAGTCAGCAAAATCGGACTAGTCTGCAGAAGGTCGAACTAGTCCACACTTCGCAGAACTAGCGAACTAGGATTTTCGAGATCGACGTAAATTTGGAGATTAGGGTTGAATTCATGTAAGAAAAGGTGAATAGAAGGTATACTAGGTGTTTAGAACTCCAATGAATCAAGAAACTTGGAGGCAACACTTGGATCTTGATGATCTAGGGTTGATGAACTTGGAGATGAATTGGTGATGATGAACGAAAGCTTGGTGGAGATCTTGATCCTCTTTCGTTTTCTCCTCTTCTTATTCTTGATTGGGATCTCCTCCTCCCTCCTTGATGGTGGCTCTCCACGAACTAGGGTTTGGTTGGGGTGGAAAATTGGCAAATAGATGTCAAGCCAAGGGGTGAAGTTGTTTATATAAAGGTGGAGGCTAGGGTTAGATGGATTTCGAGTTTGAGAGGAGTAGAGGACGGTTTAGAGTCCCACATGGGCTCTAAAAGAGTTATGCACGACGTCCCTAGGCCCACTTAACGTGAAACCCAAGAAACAAGTCGTAAAACAAAAGATCAACTCGAAGTCACGAAATATCGGACAAGTCCGAAAAGGAACGGGCTAGTCCGAAAATGTCTAGAGAGAAAATCGGACAAGTCTGGCCTAAAATCGGACAAGTCTGACTTTAGTTAGAGAGGAAAACGGACAAGTCCGCTAGAACACCAGACTAGTCCGGAAAAGTCCAGGGACTTAGCAATTTTTCAAGGATTCTTGGAACACCACACTAGTCCACATAAAATCGGACATGTCCGAAAGTGTCCAGAGGCAAAAACGGAATAGTCCGCAGCAAAAACAGACAAGTCTGATCAAGGCTACCATGAAGTATCTTGTCCATGGCCAAGCAAGAAATCAAGACAACGTCTACGTGAAGCTCTTGGCCAAGGACAAGAAACATAAAGAGCATTCAAGATCCAATATATCCCACAATCACTTGTTGAGATCCGAACCCTTCAACGAAGCCCGTGCAACCTAAGGCAAGTGAGATTGGGGATGAAGCATTTCTTGTTTGATTTTGGAGTCCACATGTCATCATGCCCAAGTAAGTCTTTGATCCATGATCAAAATATGGGTTAACTCGAAGGAAGATCAAGAAGGTCAAAGTGATACCCATAAAGAAGGACAAGCCTCACCATGCTCATAAGAAGAATATCTTCAAGAGGGAGAAAGCCATCACTACATCAACATGTCTTCATCAAGATGACGGAGAAGCTAGGACCATCATATGGTTCACATGTCCAACTAACATTCCAAATGAGATTTGGCATGTCAAACAAGAGAAGTTGTTCACATGTTCAACTCTCGGATTGGACAACAAATCATCACACTGAAGAGGACAGAGGTAAGTCCCACTCATCGAACTTCAAAAATTCGTTGAGTCCTTGCCAATAGATTAATTGGTAGTTATCTAATATTTGTTTTCTCAATTGCATATTTGAATTTCCCATCAATATTTGCATTTGCATTTAGCATGTCTGAATTTTCACACTTGCATGTTGGAGAGTAAAATTTCCAACCTTCATAAAACTATAATTTTGAATTAGGAAATAAATTTATTTGGATATGAACCTTGGGCGTAACCACATGAATTCATCTTACAAATTCAAACCAAAAAAATTTCTCTTAAATATTCATTGCTTTTGCAAGTTGATTCAATTTGGGCAAAACAATTTGACAAAGGGTACAACATGATTTCTAGCTAACGTAACCTATTTTCGAGTTGTTTTGTTTGTTCTTAATTATTAGTGCAGCTAAGATAAAATTTGTGAAGAGGTTCCAATGCACCATCAAGCGCATATTCGTCAATCGATCTCATTTTGAGTTCATGGTGGAGGAATGCTCAAGATGGTGGTCCAATGAAAGAAAAAGATGAAGCTCAATCAACTTTAACCTCATCTTGGCAGAAGATGTTGAACATGAAGGCTACACCAAAATTAATGGTTGTGAGTTTCTCACACAACGACCTTCAACCTAGACTGCTCTTCAATTGAGGTACAAGTTTAAAATTTTCTGTCATTTGAATTGCATTAGGATTGAATGATTTTTGTTTACATTGGTAAGGAAGGTTTATACCTTCTCATCATTCAATTCTTATGCATCCTCACGAGAGTAAGTGTTGGCATTGCACTTTTTGATTCTTTAAAAATGAATGTCACCTCACATGGGAACAAATTAAAACAAGCACCTAGAATTTCATAAGCATTGCTAAAATTGACTTAGACATTTTTTTTCCTAGGTAATGCTTATGAAATTACTTAATGGTTGAATTGGTATGTAGCAACCTAGGAATTGTGATATAAATAATTTTGACTTGAAACTCATTCATGCTTGGATCACTAAATTTCAAATTCCTAGGCAGGAAACTAAAAATGTCCAGGAGGATAAATTGAGAATCTTGTTTGCCATAATCCAAATAATGAATATTTACTCTTGTAAAAAGCTATGATGGTTAGAAATTTTACAAGATGAAGGGATCCATATAGTGCATTTATATCACTTACATTGCTATAAGTATGAGCTTTACAAATGTGCAAATTGATTTATCCTTGAAGCCCCACTCCTAGCAATGATTCATACATTGTTCATGTATACACTTGAATTTGGACCCAATGCATCTATGATTTTGTTCTTCCCCAGACGTACAAATGAAGATTTTGTTACCTAACCCGAAAAATCATTTGTACAAAGTATTGGGAGCTAACCATCCCTCTCTATCATAGTGGGGAAGTTTGCAAGAGTAATATTACTATGCAGGCATTCAGAGATCCGATTCTTGGAAACCCTAAGAGGATTCCATTTTAACATCTCTTGGCCAAGGAGTAAATTATGATGGTTGCCACCAATCGGAAATTATGCCCGAAGGTCAATCATAACTATACAAGGCTGAGATTTGACATGGAAATCTTCCATGAGCAACCAATGGGCTGCTACGAGTTTGTGAGACCATTATGCTCTCAACTATTCTAAGCACTCATTCAAGCTCAAGGGAATTTCCACCATCTTTGGGTGTAGGTTATTCCTTTGCGGCTAAAAGGTATGATGTGCCTTAACCAAGGAATGACAAGATCACACCCAATGTATATTGGGTGCAAGTTGTTCCTATGTGACTAGAAGGTATACCTTAGCCAAGCAGCAACGGATCACACTCAACCTGTGTTGAGTGCACGTCCTCCCTTTGTGGTTATAGGTATGTTGTACCTTAGCCAAGGAACAACAGATTATACCCAACACGTGTTGGGTACATGTCACTCCTTTGTGGCTAAGAGGTTGTCATTACGTTAGGCAAGGAATGACGGATCACACCCAATGCATGAGAGGTACAAGGTATGATACACCTTATGATGAGGACATCACAATCCCTAAATAACAAACCGATTCGCCACGTTCATCGGTTTGCCCTAGCTAGCCGCCTTGCGTGAACTTTCGCATCGCCAGCCCTAGATTAGGTGACAAATTTTTGTGCCATTCATCCTTGAATCATCACACACCACCCCATTAGTTGCTGTGCAAATTCCCAATTGTTTTCATATCCGATTGCGAGTTCTGTTCTCAAACCGAGTTGGAATCAACATCCAAAAAATCGTAACTCGGATAGCCTACCTTAAAACGGCCATAACTTTCGCATACGAACCCAAAATCGGGCGAATTTTTTTTTCAAATTCATCTACGCAAAATTTCGCATCTGATTTTTCGCGGCATATCCGCATTCGGCGAAATTAGATTGCCCAAATTCCCCTAGGAAGATAGGCTATCCGGCCTCCGAAGTTTCAGCACAGATTTTAAAGAATCTTCTTGATTTTCTGTAGGCCGCATATTACATCCAATTGAACTGAAAATTTGTGTGCTTCATATATTCATTCTACTGAGTAAAGAAAAAATATCAAAAAATATTACAAAAAAATAGTGAAGAGCACGCATATTAAAGCAATCAGCCTACACCACTTGGTGCTATTTTGTTGGCTATATCATTATGTCTTTCTTTTGCCTTGATACTTCCTTGTGTTGTGCTAGGCTCTAGTGCACTTGGTGCTAAAATACTTATTCAACTTTGTTTAGCTGTTAGCGATTTTCTGCTTATTAGCCACCATATTGTGCCATCCAAGCTCCACCTTTCTCTTGATCATAACAAGTACCTTTGCAATCACCCCACACTTCATTGGTTTATCTCACCGTCCACACCACCTGCTGTGTCGGTAAGAACACTTGTAAGAGTGTGGTAAGATGCTTGAGCGAGAGAGATTGTTTTCTTCCACCTTCCACATTGTCACTGTGGTTGATAGGGATAACATATTTTTTTGTTGTTTTTTTTTGTTTCCTACTAAAAAAGGCAGGAGAAGACAATAATGACGAATGTGTTCAACATGCTGAGTTACGTGATATGATGAAGACCATGACAGATATGTTCGCCAAATACAACGCAGCAATGGAGGAGTCATTGGCGAACTTGACTCGCCAACTGGATGACCTTGCTCTTCGGATGAATACTTTTGAGGCTCGGTTGCCTCTCGCTGGAAGACAAGAAGAAAATGCTTATGATGAACTGGAAGACAATAATAATCAGCCAAGACTGCCACTTTATCGTCGGGGTATGGGAGGTAATAATCATAACAATTATAATCGTCCTCCTGATGATCCTTTTGCTAAAGTGAAATTTACTATACCCTCTTTTTCTGGTGCTTATGATGCTGAGACTTATCTTGATTGGGAGATGACAGTAGCAAAAATTTAATTCCCATCTTGTTCCGGAACAACATAGAGTTCGTCAAGCCACTAGTGAGTTTAAGGACTTTTCTCTCATATGGTGGAATGAACTTGTTAAAACTAGAACTGATCCTCCAACATGGGATAAATTAAAGGAAGCTATGTGTGTTCGATTTGTTCTTCCATCTTTTCAACGGGACCTTCGCAAAAAATTGCAGCGCTTAGACCAAGGTAACATGTCTGTAGAGGAGTATTATCAAGAGTTACAAAAGGGTATGCTGCGTTGTGGGGTAGTAGAGGACATGGATGATAAAATAGCTCGTTTTTATGGGGGGTTGAGGCGTGAAATTCAGGACATTGTTGATTACAAGGAATATGATAATGTTAACAGATTGTTTCAGCTTGCTATGTTGGCAGAAAAAGAATTGCAGGGCCGACAACAACAGCAACATCACATGAGGAGCAACTTCACTCCGCGTGCAGCGACTACACCATCCAAAACAGCACCATCTTTGACCCCCCGTGCCGTGACTACACCACCCAATGGCGGCCAACGAACTATACCTCCTGCTCCACCTTCTCGCGTGCCGGAAGGCAGCAAGGCGACATCATTCAAGCCTTCTTCGTCCACTCCTTCTATGGGTCGTACTTCCGACATTAAGTGTCACTGTTGCCAGGGACTTGGTCATATGATGAGAGATTGCCCGAGCAAACGAGCATGCATAGCATGCGACGATGGCGGGTATGATAGTACTTCAGATGTTGAAGATGAATATTCTCTTGCTACTGACTTTACAGATCCAAATGACGAACACACCAAAGAAGAGGTACTTGGTACAGCGGCGACGAAGAACTATAGGAGCATCATTGTGCAGCGTGGCTTGAGCTACAAAGTGGAGACCGACGACAAGCTACAATGACACAACCTCTTCCACATGTTTCTCATCGTCAAGGACTGCCTTGTACACACTATAATTGATGGAGGTAGCTGCAATAACTTGGTGAACACGGACGTCGTCAAGAAACTTGGTTTGACAACAAGAGCACACCCTCATCCGTACCACATTCAATGGTTCAACAACAGCGGTAAGGTTCGGGTAACACAAACAGCGAGAGTACATTTTTCAATTGGTTCATACCATGAATTTGCTGAATTTGATGTTGTTCCTATGGATGTTTGTTCTCTTTTATTGGGTCGTCCTTGGGAATTTGATACAGATGCTATTCATCATGGTAGAACCAATAAGTATACTCTCATGCATAAGGGAAAGAAAATCACTTTGCTCCCCATGACTCCTGCTGAAATTGTGCATTTTGAGAAGAGTAAAATTCGTGATGGCAAAGCAACAAAATTAGAATCTGAAAAAAAGCAAGTTATTAAGTTAAAATCACCATCGTTGCTTGCAACTAAATCTGAACTTGCTGATTTATTCGATGCTAAGGGGATGTGCTATGCTTTCGTTTGCAAAGAAGCCATGTTTTCACTTCATGAATTGTCTATTGCATTGCCCCCTGCTGTTGCTAACCTTTTGCAGGAGTTTGAGGATGTGTTTCCCTCCAAGATACCCCCTGGTTTACCACCGATGAGAGGCATTGAACACAAGATCGATTTGATTCCAGGAGCAAGTTTGCCAAATCGTGCAGCATACAGGGCGAATCCACAAGAAACTAAGGAAATCCAGCGACAAGTCCAAGATCTTTTGGACCGCGGGTACATTCGTGAAAGCCTTAGCCCTTGTTCCGTTCCTGTTCTTTTGGTTCCTAAGAAAGATGGTAGTTGGCGCATGTGTGTTGATTGTCGAGCGATTAATAACATCACCATTCGATATCGTTATCCTATTCCTCGATTAGATGACATGCTTGATGAATTGAGTGGTGCTATCATCTTCACAAAAATTGACTTGCGTAGTGGTTACCACCAAATTAGAATAGCACTAGGAGATGAATGGAAAACTGCATTTAAAACCAAGTTTGGACTTTATGAGTGGTTAGTCATGCCTTTTGGTTTAACTAATGCACCCATCACCTTTATGTGATTAATGAACGAGGTTTTACGTGCTTTCATTGGACAATTTGTGGTGGTTTACTTCGATGATATCCTCATTTACAGCAAGTCATATGTTTAACATCTTGATCATTTACGTGCTATTTTTACTGTTTTGAGAGATGCACGTTTGTTTGGTAACCTCGAAAAGTGCGTCTTTTGCACCAATCGAGTCTTGTTTCTTGGCTATGTCGTTTCCTCGCAGGGAATTGAGATGGATGAGGACAAAATTGAAGCAATCACCAGCTGGCCAGCCCCAACAACCGCCACACAGGTTCGTAGTTTTCTTGGTCTTGCAGGTTTTTATCGGTGCTTTGTGCGGGATTTCAGCACCATTGCAGCACCTCTACATGAGCTAACGAAGAAGGGAGTTCCATTTCGATGGGGCGAACAGCAGCAACAAGCTTTTGATGCACTCAAATCGAAGCTTACACAAGCACCATTACTACAACTTCCTGATTTTGACAAGACCTTTGAGCTAGAATGCGATGCAAGCGGCATTGGTATTGGAGGCGTTCTCATACAAGGAGGTAAACCCATTGCTTTCTTTAGTGAAAAACTTCATGGTCCTTCTCTGAATTATTCTACTTATGATAAGGAATTGTATGCCTTAGTGCGTGTATTACAAACTTGGCAACATTATCTTTGGTCTATGGAGTTTGTCATACATTCCGATCATGAATCATTGAAGTATCTTAAGTGTCAAACCAATCTGAATAAACGACATGCTAAACGAATTGAGTTCATAGAGTCGTTTCCATACATCATTAAGCATAAGAAAGGGAAGGAAAATATCATTGCCGATGCATTATCTAGGTGTTATACCATGCTGTCCCAACTTGATCATAAAATCTTTGGTTTGGAAACAATTAAAGCACTATATCCTACTGATTTGGACTTCAAATATGCTTTTGAAAATTGTAGAGAAGGAAGAATTTGGAATAAATATGTGTTGCAAGAGGGTCTCCTCTATCGTGCTATCAAGCTATGCGTTCCAGCTAGCTCCGTTCGCCTATTACTTTTGCAGGAAGCACATGGAGGAGGTTTGATAGGTCATTTTGGAGTGAAGAAAACTGAAGACGTGTTGTCCACACATTTCTCTTGGCCAAAGATGAGGCATGATGTCGAGCGCTACGTGTCATGATGCACTACTTGCAACAAAGCTAAGTCTCGCCTTAACCCACATGGTCTTTATATGCCTCTTCCTGTTCCTAGTGTACCTTGGGAGGATATTTCTATGGACTTTGTTTTGGGATTTCCTTGGACTAAGAGGGTGAGGGATATTATTTTTGTAGTTGTTGATCGTTTTTCCAAAATGGCACACTTTATACCTTGTCATAAGAATGATAATGCCTCACACATTGCTGATTTATTTATGACAGAAATTGTTCGTTTACATGGTGTGCCAAATACCATTGTTTCTGATCGTGATGCAAAATTTTTAAGTCATTTTTGGAGAACTTTGTGGTATAAATTGGGAACCAAGTTGCTGTTTCAACTACATGTCACCCACAAACGGATGGACAAACCAAGGTAGTTAGTCGTACTTTGTCCACTATGTTGCGGGCTGTCTTGAAAACAAATTTGAAGTTGTGGGAGGAGTGTTTACCACATATAGAATTTGCATACAACAGATCCGTTCACTCCACGACAAAGGTAAGTCCATTCAAGGTAGTGTATGGTTTCAATCCCCGTGCTCCTATTGATTTACTACCTTTGCCTCCTTCTAAAACTATAAATTTGGATGCTACACAACGATCTGAATTCATTCTTAAGATGCATGAAACTACAAAGAAAAATATTGAAATGATGAATGAGAAGTATAGGATTGCAGGTAGTAAAGGTAGAAAAGAAGTAAAACTTAAACCGGGTGATTTGGTGTGGTTACATTTGAGAAAAGAGCGATTTCCCGACTTGAGGAAATCTAAACTTATGCCACGAGCTGCTGGTCCATTTAAGATAGTTGAAATGATTAATGATAATGCATATAAGCTTGAATTGCCTCCCGATTTTGGGGTTAGTCCTACATTTAACATTTCAGATTTGCAACCGTACTTGGGAGAAGATGATGAACTTGAGTCGAGGACGACTCCAATTCAAGAGGGGGAAGATGATGAGGACATCACAACAGCGGAGACGCACATTGAACTGCAAGGACCAATCACAAGAGCACGAGCACGGTTATTAAATCAGCAGGTGAATTCATTTCTAACTTCTTTTGCATGTGAGTTTGAGAATAGATTGCTATGTGATGATTTAATTGTTATTAGGAATAATGGAGAAGATCAAAAAGTGAAGTAAAGGGGCCTTGTGAGCGTGGAGAACCAGCTGGGACGTCCACAAGTTGATGGAAACAGTTTACAACTCGGAATCGAGTTCAACTCGGAGTCCAGGATCAGTACACCTTAAAACGGACGCCCAGGAGGCATACGTACTCCTTTTTCGACTTTCTACATATGCACAGAAAGAGGAGAAGATAAACTTTCCAATGGTTCCGGTCCCACCTCAAAATACCTCCAGAGTCATTGGGAATAGTCGAAACAAGTCGAGTCAAGATTTCAGCGTTCTACATATGCACGGAAAGAGGAGAAGATAAACTTTCCAATGGTTCTGGTCCCACCTCAAAATTCCTCCGGAGTCATTGGGAATAGTTGAAACAAATCGAGTCCAGATTTCTGTCCGGTGCTGCGCCACCAAATCGGGCCTTTGGGCCTTGTATCCCGTAAGAGTCAATTAGGGACGTGTCTAATCGTGTTTTGGTTGAACCCTAGCCTATAAATACTGCAGCCGCCGGTCATATTCGGTTGTTTTTGCTTAGATCAATAATATCGCCGTTCTACGGTTTGTGAGACCCCAACTTCGCGATTTTCGATCGTGTCTTTGACGTTCTTGCTCGTGTTCTCGGTTGCACTTGCAGGGATTAGCCTTCTTGGCGAGGTCAAGCGTGTGCAGCACGGTTGATAACCAACGAAGCCGTGGTGTAGTGATTGCAGGGGTACTCGAACCGCTCGAGTGCCGCGGATTATCAACGTCGAGTTCTCCACCCCAATCGACATACCTTTCAGAAGATCGAGCCTAAACCTACTCATCACCTGAGCCAAAGAATGACGAAACACACTCAACCATGTTGAGTGCACGTCATTCCTTTGTAGCTAAGGGTTATCATTACCTTAGCCATGGAATAACAAACTACACCCAACACAAGAGAGACCTTGAGGTGCGGACAAGCGACATAAAAATCACTGTCTTAAACCACACTCATGGCTCCCATGGAAGGCAACCCAACATTGACACTCAACCCTCCAATGTCAACGCCATGCTGCAGCAAGGTTAAGCCAACGTCATGGCCTACATCCGTCATTAGGGTTCAGCCCCTATCGCGGACCATGACAAAAACAAGATTGGGGGAGGACTTCCACTTGAGGTAACTTGTATCACACCCCTTGCATATTTATTTTCCATTAACCCGTCATCCACCTTGCATATAAAAGAAAATACTTAAAAATATGTAGAGTAGATTTGCTTTCAAGACAAAATAAAAGATGTGCGGTAAGATGGTTTGGAATTCACATAGATGAAATGATGAATAGTTGCTCCATTTTAATTTTTCTAAGTCCCTAGTTTACAACTTACTACACATTGGCTAGAATTACTTTTGACTTGATTTAGAAATTATGGGTAGCAAAAGCTTAATACAATACTAAGTTGTTGTGAGATATGATATAGTGATAGGGCTGCTATTCCTAGTTTGAAAGTGAAACTTAGATTTCCGAAGAAATTCTAAAAAGATTTAAGTTACTCCCATATTATTGGAAATACCTACCAAAGCCATATGATACATTACATTGATAGACCTTATGCATCTGCTATTTGTCTTCACATTGAGCTTTGTCAAACTAGTATAGACCTATGTGAGATTTCATTCATTACTTTTTGAATTCATGACTTCACATGCACATGGTATACTTCTACACTACAAGTAAGCAAAATCCAATCATACCATCCTTCAACAATAAAAAGAGAAACACCATACCCTTTATGTTTAAGTACTCTCCCAAATTTCTCGCAGGAAAATGGAGTAGAAACATGGCTGCAAAAAAATGCATGCTTACATCAAAAGAATGAGGAAGAAAAGATAGAGAAAAGTAGCCATGTTTCATCCCTGCAAAATAAGAGAGTCCACACAAAAAGGAGTCATCTCAAATATCCACATCCACTTCCACTCCATCACACATGCACAAGTATTGAATCAAATAGTTTTGAAATGATTTCTCCTAAGGCTTTCTTTTTTTGATTTAGCAATATTATGTGTTGTGAATATGCCTACTATATTCCCTACCAAGCTCCACATACAAGCCTTATTTAGTGGTAGGATGAATTTAGGCAAAATGCCTTAGTGAGGACATATTTCCACTACACATAAAGGAGAGACTGAGAGAATCAAATTGGGGTACTTATTATCTAAATTGAACTCTCTGAAATTTGAGTGGAACTTGATCTCTAGGGTATGTGTGCTCCATTTGCTGTTCTACCTTTCAACCACCTATGAATAGGACATGGCATAAGCCCCATAATGATTTAAGATGAGTGAAGTACCATGCCAATTATTGCAATACTAGGTACAGTATTTTGTTGTGCATGTGGTACTTTTGAAAGTAGAACATTTTAGCAACTTCTGATCATCAACCTAAAGTCTTGACTTTGCTCGTGACGAGCAAATGATAAGCTCGGGGGAGTTTGTTGACGACTGTTATATACAAATTTCACCCATCAATATAACTCAATTATGTGAAGGAAATATCATTTCTTGCACACATCACCTTTCTATTTAACCTATTTCCACTTGTACTTGGAGAAATTGGTGCATGCAGGTATTTTATATAAAATTGAAGTGAAATAAGTGGATGGATCCTATAAAATATCATCCCAGCCAATCAAGCACCGACATGTGGCATCACATGGAACAAATGGCCCACAAAAAGAAGTATCTGAGGCCATCCAACGGTGTACACCCTATATTAGTAAAGGGGGAACCACCTAGAAGTCACCCCAAGAAAGCACAGACCGTTTGGAGGACTTACCAGGTCAGCTGACCTGGTCTCTCCTCCAAACTCGGTCATCATCCACATGTTGGCTCCCCCCGGCTTGAAGAAGTCATTGATGACTTATTCACGTGATTTTTGTTGCGGGAACCGACCCTTCTCCGAGCTATAAATAGGACCCATCACTTCAACGCACACCACTTGAGCATCATTCTATTGTATACACTAGTTCTCTTAGTCCTTAGTGGAGTTAGACTATAAAGAGAAGAGCCTCTAGTCCCAAGTCCAAGTTGGGAAAGGTATGGCTCATGTATCTTTTCTTATATTTGTGAGTTTATGCATAATAAAGGTATTATCTATAGTCTTCTTTTATTCATATACTTGGATGAAGTGTTTCTTGTTTGATTGTGGATTCCATGTATGTGGTAGGAGTAGTGTTTACGATTATGCCATATAACTCCTAATCCATCATCAAAAACACAACAAACCCCAACTATATTCTAATTAGTTATGATACGATCATGTTAATATGAATAACTTATGCTATGTCTTAACATTGGTTCAATGATGTTTAGGTTAGACATGGCCTTAGAGAGGTACTTGTACTAGAGCCTCTAAGGTATTTACTTAGTATGCTAGCATGGTGCTAGGATAGTAATTAGCGTTGGATGTCTCGTAGACCCACGGATTGAAGAGGTAGACAGTAGGTGGTGACAGCCCCATTTGTCCTTTGTAATCTTCCACGTTCGGCTATGCCACATGCTCTTGGCAGGAGTCGTCCTAGTATTTCTAGGGGTAAACCCGTGCTCGATGTGTTGAACAACTTAGCATCAGGATTCGCCATTAACATTCTCATTAGAACCTAACCTAGGCTATATATATGTATACTAGAAGCATTGTAGGAGCAACACCCCTACTCTTAGTCTAATCTCCATTAGGACTCATCTACCCTTTAGAATAGATTGCTTATGTGTGTGTCACACTATCCATATATTATCAACTTTCCCGTGTCTTGATAATTTATTAGTAACCCATAGCTTGATCATAAGAGGTGTTTTTACTTTACTCCATTGCCTTACTTTGGGATAAATATGATACCCTTGGGAATACTCTTGCGTGAAATGCTACACAACAGTTTCCGTGTGCTTGCAGACCTCATCTCTTTTGAGAGATGATATGTGACATAAGAAACGTCAACGGCAGGGGGCCAAAACTCCGGGGATCACAATCCCCGCTGGCGGAGTGCTCCTTTGTCACACTGCAAGACCTGTATCATCAAGGAGCAGCATCACCTTCTGCAGCTCCCTCTTGACCTCTGGAACTACACACAAAGGCAGGAACTCTGCTGTAGGTACAAGGTCATCTCTTGATAAAGTTTTATTGTACAACTTCTCCAGATGGAGCTTCCCGCCATTCTCATCTAAGTTGGTTCCTAGACAAACGTCAATCTGGACTGCTCTTCAATTGAGGTACACGTTTAAAATTTTCTGTCATTTGAATTGCATTAGGATTGAATGATTTTTGCTTAAATTGGTAAGGAAGGTTTATACCTTCTCACCATTCAATTCTTATGCATCCTTATGAGAGTAAGTGCTGGCATTGCTCTTTTTGATTCTTTAAAAATGAATGTCACCTCACTTGAGAATAAATTAAAACAAGCACCTAGAATTTCATAAGCATTGCTAAAATTGACTTAGATATTTTTTCCTAGGTAATGCTGATGAAATTACTTAATGGTTGAATTCGTATGTAGCAACCTAGGAATAGTGATATCAATAATTTTGATTTGAAACTCATTCATGCTTGGATCACTAAATTTCAAATTCCTAGGCAAGAAGCTAAAAATGTTCAGGAGGGTAAATTGAGAATCTTGTTTGCCATAATCCAAATAATGAATATTTGCTCTTGTAAAAAGCTATGATGGTTAAAAAATTTACAAGATGAAGGGATCCATATAGTGCATTTATACCACTTGCATTACTAGAAGTATGAGCTTTACAAATGTGCAAATTGATTTATCCTTGAAGGCCCACTCCTAGCAATGATTCGTACATTGTTCACAGATACACTTGAATTTGGACCCAATGCATCTATGATTTTGTTCTTCCCCGTACGTACAAATGAAGATTCTGTTACCTAACCCGAAAAATCATTTGTACACAGAATTGGGAGCTAATCATCCCTCTCTATCATAGTGGGGAAGTTTGCAAGAGTAATATTACTATGCAGGCATTCAGAGATCTGATTCTTGGAAACCATAAGAGGATTCCATTTTAACGTCTCTTGGCCAAGTAGTAAATTAGGATTGTTGCCACCAATCGGAAATTATGCTCGAAGGTCAATCATAAATATACAAGGCCGGAGATTTGACATGGAAATCCTCCATGAGCAACCAATGGGCTGCTACGAGTTTGTGAGAGCATTATGCTCTCAACTATTCTAAGCACTCATTCAAGCTGAAGGGAATTGCCACCATCTTTGGGTGTAAGTTATTCCTTTGTGGTTCAAAGGTATGGTGTGCCTTAACCAAGGAATTACAAGATCACACGCAATGTATATTGGGTGCAAGTTGTTCCTATGTGGCTAGAAGGTATACCTTAGCCAAGGAGCAACGTATCACACTCAACCCGTGTGGAGTGCATGTCCTCCCTTTGTGGTTATAGGTATGTTGTACCTTAGCCAAGGAACAACAGATTATACCCAACACGTGTTGGGTACATGTCACTCCTTTGTGGCTAAGAGGTTGTCATTACCTTAGGCAAGGAATGACGGATCACACCCAATGCATGAGAGGTACAAGGTATGATACACCTTAGCCAAAGAATGACGAAACACACTCAACCATGTTGAGTGCACGTCATTCCTTTGTAGCTAAGGGTTATGATTACCTTAACAATGGAATAACAAACTACACCCAACAAAATAGAGACCTTGAGGTGCGGATGAGCGACATAAAAAACACTCTCTTCAACCACACTCATGGCTCCCATGGAAGGCAACTCAACATTGACACTCAACCCCCCAATGTCAAAGCCATGCTACAGCAAGGTAAAGCCAACGTCATGGCCTACATCCATCGTTAGGGTTCAGCCCCTATCGCGGACCATGACAAAAACAAGCTTGGGGGAGGACTTCCACTTGAGGTAACTTGTATCACACCCCTTGCATATTTATTTTCCATTCACCCATCATCCACCTTGCATATAAAAGGAAAAACATAAAAATAAGTAAAGTAGATTTGCTTTCAAGGAAAAATAAAAGATGTGCGGTAAGATGGTTTGGAATTCACATAGATGAAATGATGAATAGTTGCTCCATTTTAATTTTTCTATGTCCCTAGTTTACAACTTACTACACATTGGCTAGAATTACTTTTGACTTGATTTAGAAATTGTGGGTAGCAAAAGCTTAATCCAATATTAAGTTGTTGTGAGATATGATATAGTGATAGGGATGCTATTCCTAGTTTGAAAGTGAAACTTAGACTTCCGAAGAAATTCTAAAAAGATTTATGTTACTCCTATATTATTGGAAATACCTACCAAAGCCATATGATACATTACATTGATAGACCTTATGCATATGCTATCTGTCTTCACATTGAGCTTTGTCAAACAAGTATAGACGTATGTGAGATTTTGTTCATTACTTTTTGAATTCAAGACTTCACTTGCACATGGTGATGAGTAGGTTTAGGCCCGATCTTCCGAAAGGTATGTCGATAGGGGTGGAGAACTCGACGTTGATGATCCCCGGCACTCGAGCAGTTCGAGTACACCTGCAATCACTACACCACGGCTCCGTTGGTTATCAACCATGCTGCACACGATTGACCTCGCCAATAAGGCTAATCCCTGCAAGTGCAACCGAGAACACGAGCAAGAATGTCGAAGACACGATCTGAAATCGCAAAGTTGGGGTCTCACAAACCGTAGAACGGCGATAATATTGATCTAAGCAAAACCCACTGAATATGACCGGAGGATGCAGTATTTATAGGCTAGGGTTCGACCAAAACATGATTAGATGCGTTCCTAATGGACTTATGGGATACAAGGCCCAAAGGCCCGATTCGGTGGCGCAGCACCAGACAGAAATCTAGACTCGATTGTTTCGACGATTCTCAATGACTCCGGAGGAATTTTGAGGTGGGAACAGAACCATTGGAAAGTTTATCTTCTCCTCTTTGTTTGCATATGTAGAACGTCGAAAACGGAGTCCGTATGCCTCCTGGGCGTCCGTTTTAAGGTGGACTGCTCCTGCACTCCGAGTTGAACTCAAGTCCGAGTTGTAAATTGTTCTCATCAACTTGTGGACGTCCCAGCTGGTTCTCCACACTCCCAATACCTCTTTGCTTCACTTTTTGATCTTCTCCATTATTCCTAATCGCAATTAAATCATCACATAGCAATCTATTCTCAAACTCACATGCAAAAGAATTTATGAACGAATTCACCTGCTGATTTATTAACTGTGTTCGTGCTCTTGTGATTGTTCCTTGCAGTTCAATGTGTGTCTCCGCTGTTGTGATGTTCTCATCATTCTCCCCCTCTTGAATTGGAGTCGTCCTCGACTCAAGTACATCTTCTTCTCCTAAGTACGGTCGCAAATCTATAATGTTAAATGTAGGACTAACCCCAAAATCGGGAGGCAATTCAAGCTTATATGCATTATCATTAATCTTTTCAACGATCTTAAAAGGACCAGCAGCTCGTGGCATAAGTTTAGATTTTCTCAAGTCGGGAAATCGCTCTTTTCTCAAATATAACCACACCAAATCACCCGGTTCAAGTTTTACTTCTTTTCTACCTTTACTACCTGCAATCCTATACTTCTCATTCATCATTTCAATATTTTTCTTTGTAGTTTCATGCATCCTAAGAATGAATTCAGATCGTTGTGTAGCATCCAAATTTATATTTTCAAAAGGAGGCAAAGGTAGTAAATCAATGGGAGCATGGGGATTGAAACCATACACTACCTGGAATGGACTTACCTTTGTCGTGGAGTGAACGGATCGGTTGTAAGCAAATTCTATGTGGTAAACACTCCTCCCACAACTTCAAATTCGTTTTCAAGACAGCCCGCAACATAGTGGATAATGTACAATTAACTACCTCGGTTTGTCGATCCGTTTGTGCGTGACATGTAGTTGAAAACAGCAACTTGGTTCCCAATTTATACCACAAAGTTGTCCAAAAATGACTTAAAAATTTTGCATCACAATCAGAAACAATGGTATTTGGCACACCATGTAAACGAACAATTTCCGTTATAAATAAATCAGCAATGTGTGAGGCATTATCATTCTTATGACAAGGTATAAAGTGTGCCATTTTGGAAAAACGATCAACAACCACAAAAGTACTATCCCTCCCCCTCTTAGTCCTAGTCAATCCCAAAACAAAGTCCATAGAAATATCCTCCCAAGGTACACTAGGAACAGGAAGGGGCATATAAAGGCCATGTGGGTTAATGCGAGACTTAGCTTTGTTGCAAGTAGTGCATTGTGACACGTAGCGCTCGATATCACACCTCATCTTTGGCCAAAAGAAGTGTGTGGACAGCACATCTTCAGTTTTCTTCACTCCAAAATGTCCCACCAAACCTCCTCCATGTGCTTGATGCAAAAGTAATAGACGAACAGAGCTAGCTGAAACGCATAGCTTGTTAGCACGATAGAGGAGACCCTCTCGCAGCACAAATTTATTCCAAGTTCTTCCTTCTCAACAATTTTCAAAAGCATCTTTGAAATCCAAATCAGAAGGATATAATGCTTTAATTGTTTCCAAACCAAAGATTTTATGTTCAAGTTGGGACAGCATGGTATAACGCCTAGATAATGCATCGGCAATGATATTTTCCTTCCCTTTCTTATGCTTAATGATGTATGGAAACGACTCTATGAACTCAATCCATTTAGCATGTCATTTATTCAGATTGGTTTGACACTTAAGATACATCAATGATTCATGATCGAAATGTATGACAAACTCCTTAGACCAAAGATAATGTTGCCAAGTTTGTAATACACGTACTAAGGCATACAATTCCTTATCATAAGTAGAATAATTCAGAGAAGGACCATGAAGTTTTTCACTAAAGAAAACAACGGGTTTACCTCCTCGTATGAGAACGCCTCCAATACCAATGCCGCTTGCATCGCATTCTAGTTCAAAGGTCTTGTCAAAATCAGGAAGTTGTAGCAATGGTGCTTGTGTAAGCTTCTATTTGAGAGCATCAAAAGCGTGTTGCTGCCGTTCGCCCCATCGAAATGGCACTCCCTTCTTCGTTAGCTCATGTAGAGGTGCTGCAATGGTGCTGAAATCCTGCACAAAGCGCCGATAAAAACCTGCAAGACCAAGAAAACTACGAACCTGTGTGACGGTTGTTGGGGCTGCGGTTGTTGGGGCTGGCCAGCTAGTGATTGCTTCAATTTTTGCCTCATCCATCTCAATTCCTTGCCAGGAAACGACATAGCCAAGAAACGAGATTCGATTGGTGCAAAAGACGCACTTCTCGAGGTTACCAAAGAAACGTGCATCTCTCAAAACAGTAAAAACAACACGTAAATGATCAAGATGTTCATCATATGACTTGCTGTAAATGAGGATATCATCGAAGTAAACCACCACAAATTGTCCAATGAAAGCACATAAAACCTCATTCATTAATCGCATAAAGGTGCTGGGTGCATTAGTTAAACCAAAAGGCATGACTAACCACTCATAAAGTCCAAACTTGGTTTTAAATGCAGTTTTCCATTCATCTCCTAGTGCCATTCTAATTTGGTGGTAACCACCACGCAAGTCAATTTTTGTGAAGATGATAGCACCACTCAATTCATCAAGCATGTCATATAATCGAGGAATAGGATAACGATATCGAATGGTGATGTTATTAATCGCTCGACAATCAACACACATGCGCCAACTACCATCTTTCTTAGGAACCAAAAGAACAGGAATGGAACAAGGGCTAAGGCTTTCACGAATGTACCTGCGGTCCAAAAGATCTTGGACTTGTCGCTGAATTTCCTTAGTTTCTTGTGGATTCGCCCTGTATGCTGCACGATTTGGCAAACTTGCTCCTGGAATCAAATCGATCTTGTGTTCAATGCCTCTCATCGATGGTAAACCAGGGGGTATCTCGGAGGGAAACACATACTCAAACTCTTGCAATAGGTTAGCAACAGCAGGGGGCAATGCAATAGACAATTCATGAAGTGAAAACATGGTTTCTTTGCAAACTAAAGCATAGCACATCCCCTTAGCATCGAATAAATCAGCAAGGTCAGATTTAGTTGCGAGCAACGATGGTGATTTTAACTTAATAACTTGCTGTTTTTCAGATTCTAATTTTGTTGCTTTGCCATCACGAATTTTACTCTTCTCAAAATGCACAATTTCAGCAGGAGTCATGGGCAGTAAAGTGATTTTCTTTCCCTTATGCATGAGAGTATATTTATTGGTTCTACCATGATAAATATCATCTGTATCAAATTCCCAAGGATGACCCAATAAAAGAGAACAAGCATCCATAGGAACAACATCAAAATCGGCAAAATCATGGTATGAACCAATTGAAAAATGTATTCTCGCTGTTTGTGTTACCCGAACCTTACCGCTGTTTTTGAACCATTGAATGTGGTATGGATGAGGGTGTGCTCTTGTTGTCAAACCAAGTTTCTTGACGACGTCCGTGTTCACCAAGTTATTGCAGCTACCTCCATCAATTATAGTGTGTACACAGCAGTCCTTGACGACGAGAAACATGTGGAAGAGGTTGTGTCGTTGTAGCTTGTCATCGGTCTCCACTTTGGAGCTCAAGGCACGCTGCACAATGATGCTCCTATAGTTCTCCGTCGCCGCTGTACCAAGTACCTCTTCATCGGTTTGTTCGTCATTTGGATCTGTAAAGTTAGTAGCAAGAGAATATTCATTTTCAACATCTGAAGTACTATCATACCCGCCATTGTTGCGTGCTATGTATGCTCGTTTGCTCGGGCAATCTCTCATCATATGACCAAGTCCCTGGCAACGGTGACACCTAATGTTGGAAGTACTACCCGTAGAAGGAGTGGACGATGAAGGCTTGAATGATGTCGCCTTGCTGCCTTCCGGCTCGCGAGAAGGTGGAGCAGCAGGTATAGTTCATTGGCCGCCATTGGGTGGTGTAGTCGCTGCACGGGGGGTCGAAGATGGTGCTGTTTTGGATGGTGTAGTCGCTGCACGCGGCGTGAAGTTGCTCCTCGTGCGTTGTTGCTGTTGTTTTCGGTCCTGCAATTCTTTTTCTGCCAACATAGCAAGCTGAAACAATCTGTTAATAGTATCATATTCCTTGTAATCAACAATGTGATGAATTTCATGCCTCAACCCCCCATAAAAACGAGCTATTTTATCATCCATGTCCTCTACTACCCCACAATGCAGCACACCATTTTGTAACTCTTGATAATACTCCTCTACGGACATGTTTCATTGTTCTAAACGCTGCAATTTTTTGCGAAGGTCCTGCTAAAAAGATGGAGGAACAAATCGAACACGCATAGCTTCTTTTAATCTATCACATGTTGGAGGATCAGTTCTAGTTTAACAAGTTCATTCCACCATATGATAGCAAAGTCCTGAAACTCACTAGTGGCTTGACGAACTCTATGTTGTTCAGGAACAAGATGGGAATTAAATTTTTGCTCTACTGTCATCTTCCAATCAAGATAAGCCTCAACATCATAAGCACCAGAAAAAGAGGGAATAGTAAATTTCACTTTAGCAAAAGGATCATCAGGAGGACGATTATAATTGTTATGATTATTACATCCCATACCTCGACAATAAAGTGGCATTCTTGGCTGATTATTGTGATCTTCCAGTTCATCATAAGCATTGTCTTCTTGTCTTCCAGCGAGAGGCAACCGAGCCTCAAAAGTATTCATCCAAAGAGCAAGGTCATCAAGTTGGCAAGTCAAGTTCGCCAATGACTCCTCCGTTACTGCGTTGTATTTGGCAAACATATCCGTCATGGTCTTCATCATATCACGTAACTCAACATGTTGAACACATTCGTCATCATTGTCTTATCCTGCCAATGTTAGTAGGAAACAAAAGGCAACAGAAAAAAATATGTTATCCCTATCAACTACAGTGACAATGTGAAAGGTGGAAGAAAACAATCTCTCTCGCTCAAGCGTCTTACCACGCTCTTACAAGTGTTCTTACTGACACAACAGGTGGTGTGGACGGTGAGATGAATCAATGAAGCGTGGGATGATTGCAAAGGTACCTGTTATGCTCAAGAGAAAGGTGGAGCTTGGATGGCACAATATGGTGGCTAATAAGCAGAAAATCATTAACAGCTAAACAAAGTTAAATAAGTATTCAATGTAGGAAAATTGTTGCTTGTCAACCAAGTGCTCTAGGGACTAGCACAACACAAGGAAGTATCAAGGCAAAATAAAGATATAATGATATAGCCAACAAAACAACACCAAGTGCTATAGGCCAATTGCTTTAATATGCGTTCTCTTAACTATTTTTTACTTTTTGTAATATTTTGTTGACATTTTTCCTTTACTAAGGAGCACAAATATAGGAAGCACACAAATTTGCAGCTCAATTGGATGTAATATGCGGCCCATAGAAAATCAAGAAGATTTTTTAAAATTCGTGCCGAAACTTCGGAGGCTGGATAGCCTATCTTCCGAGGGGAATTTGGGCAATCTAATTTCGCCGAACGCAGCAACGTGGCAAAAAATCAGATGCAAAATTTCGCGTAGATGAATTTGTAAAAAAAAATCACCCGATTTCGAGTTCGTATGCGAAAGTTATGGCCATTTTAAGGTAGGCCTGTCCGAGTTACGTTTTTTGGATGTTGATTCCAACTCGGTTTGAGAACATAACTCGCAATCGGATATGAAAACGATTGGGAATTTGCACAGCAACTAATGGGGTGGTGTGTGATGATTCAAGGATGAGTGGCACAATGTTTTGTCACCTAATCTAGGGCTGGCGATGCGGGAGTTCACACAAGGCGGCTAGCTAGGGCAAACCGATGAACGTGGTGGATCGGTTTGTTATTTAGGGATTGTGGAATAGGTGTCGAATAGCAAGAAAACAATGAAGAAACACGATAACTAGGACCCAAAACACAAAGCTAAACCAGCAACAAGACTCGACCACACGAATGCAAACTCAACAATTCAAACTGAAAAACGAAACTGCAGGCACTATAGTCTAGGAAGCGGTAAAAATGATCTAATTTTTTTTTTGTGGCTTTTCTATGGACTCTAGGTACGAAACAAAATTGATCTAATGGAAGGAAAACAAAGATACCTCACGGGCAACCTGGAAATTTGATACCAATTGATGAGTAGGTTTAGGCCCGATCTTCCGAAAGGTATGTCGATTGGGGTGGAGAACTCGACGTTGACGATCCGCGGCACTCGAGCGGTTCGAGTATCCCTGCAATCACTACACCATGGCTCCATTGGTTATTAACCATGCTGAACACGCTTGACCTCACCAAGAAGGCTAATCCCTGCAAGTGCAACCGAGAAAACGAGCAAGAACGTCGAAGACACGATCTGAAATCACGAAGTTGAGGTCTCACAAACCGTAAAACGGCAATATTAATGAGCTAAGAAAAACCCACCGAATATGACCGGCAGATGCAGTATTTATAGGCTAGGTTTCGACCAAAATACGATTAGACGCGTCCCTAATGGACTCTTACGGGATACAGGCCCAAAAGCCCAATTCGGTGGCACAGCACCGGACAAAAATCTAGACTCGACTTGTTTCGACGATTACCAATGACTCTGGAGGAATTTTGAGGTGGGACCAGAACCATTGGTAATTTTATATTCTCCTCTTTCCGTGCATATGTAGAACGTCAAAAAAGGAGTCCGTATGCCTCCTGGTCGTCTGTTTTAAAGTAGACTGCTCCTGGACTCCGAGTTGAACTCGAGTCCGAGTTGTAAACTGTTCCCATCAACTTGTGGACGTCCCAGCTGGTTCTCCACACTCCCAAGGCCTCTTTCCTTCACTTTTTGATCTTCTCCATTATTCCTGATAACAATTAAATCATCACATAGCAATCTATTCTCAAACTCACATGCAAAAAAAAATTAGGAACGAATTCACCTGCTGATTTATTAATCGTGTTCGTGCTCCTGTGATTGGTCCTTGCAGTTCAATGTGCGTCTCCACTGTTGTGATGTCCTCATCACATGGTATACTTCTACACTACAAGTAAGCAAAATCCAATCATACCATCCTTCCACAATAAAAAGAGAAACACCATACCCTTCATGTTTAAGTACTCTCCCAAATTTCTCACAGAAAAAGGGAGTAGAAACGTGGCTGCAAAAAAAAATGCACGCTTACATCAAAAGAATGAGGAAGAAAAGATAGAGAAAAGTAGCCATGTTTCATCCCTTCAAAATAAGAGTCCACAAAAAAAGGAGTCATCTCAAATATCCACATCCACTTCCACTCCATCACACATGCACAAGTCTTGAATCAAATAGTTTTGAAATGATTTCTCCTAAGGCTTGCTTTTTTGACTTAGCAATATTATGTGTTGTGAATATGCCTACTATATTCCCTACCACGCTCCACATACAAACCTTATTTAGTGGTAGGATGAATTTAGGCAAAATACCTTGGTGAGGACATATTTCCACTACACATAAAGGAGAGACTAAGAGAATCAAATTGGGGTACTTATTATCTAAATTGAACTCTCTGAAATTTGAGTGGAACTTGATCTCAAGGGTATGTGTGCTTCATTTGCTGTTCTATCATTCAACCACCTATGAATAGGACATGACATAAGCCCCATAATGACTTAAGATGAGTGAAGTACCATGCCAATTGTTGCAATACTAGGTAGAGTATTTTGTTGTGCATGTGGTACTTTTGAAAGTAGAACATTGTGTCAACTCTTGATCATCAACCTAAAGTCATGACTTTGCTCGTGACGAGCAAATGATAAGCTCGGGGGAGTTTGTTGACGACTGTTATATACAAATTTCACCCATCAATATAACTAAATTATGTGAAGGAAATATCATTTCTTGCACACATCACGTTTCTATTTAACCTATTTCCACTTGTACTTCGATAAATTGGTGCATGTAGGTATTTTATATATAATTGAAGTGAAATAAGGGGATGGGTCCTATAAAATATCATCCCAACCAATCAAGCACCGACATGTGGCATCACATGGATCAAATGGCCCACAAACAGAAGTATCTGAGGCCATCCAACGGTGTACACCCTATATCAGTAAAGGCGGACCCACCTAGAAGTCACCCCAAAAAAGCACAGATTGTTTGGACGACTTACCAGGTTGGCCGACCTGGTCTCTCCTCCAAACTCGGTCATCTTCCACGTGTTGGCTCCCCCCGTCTTGAAGAAGTCATCGATGACTTATTCGCGTGATTTTTGTGGCGGGAACCGACCCTTCTCTGAGCTATAAATAGGACCCATCACTTCAACACACACCACTTGAGCATCATTCTATTGTATACACTAGTTCTCTTAGTCCTTAGTGGAGTTAGACTATAAAGAGAAGAGCCTCTAGTCCCAAGTCCAAGTTGGGAAAGGTATGGCTCATGTATCTTTTCTTATAATTGTGAGTTTATGCATAATAAATGTATTATCTTTAGTCTTATTTTATTCATATAATTGGATGAAGCGTTTCTTGTTTGATTGTGGATTCCATGTATGTGGTAGGAGTAGTCTTTACAATTATGCCATATAACTCCTAATCCATCATCATAAACACTACAAACCCCCACTATACTCTAATTAGTTATGATAAGATCATGTTAATATGAATAACTTATGCAATGTCTTAACATTGGTTCAACGATATTTAGGTTAGTCATGGCCTTAGAGAGGTACTTTTACTAGAGCCTCTAAGGTATTTACTTAGTATGCTAGCATGGTGCTAGGATAGTAAG
The DNA here is from genome assembly GCA_036927565.1 of Tuctoria greenei. Taxonomy (NCBI): domain Eukaryota; kingdom Viridiplantae; phylum Streptophyta; class Magnoliopsida; order Poales; family Poaceae; genus Tuctoria; species Tuctoria greenei. The sequence continues at coordinate 118,775,994 of JAYESD010000003.1, read as the reverse complement.
TAGCGTTGGATGTCTCGTAGACCCACAGATTGAAGGGGTAGACGGTAGGTGGTGACATCCCCATTTGTCCTTTGTAATCCCCCACATTTGGCTATGCCACAGGCTCTTGGCAGGAGTCATCCTAGTATTGCTAGGGGTAAACCCGTGCTCCATGTGTTGAACAACTTAGCATAAGGATTCGGTATTAACATTCTCATTAGTACCTAACCTAGGCTATATATATGCATAATAGAAGCATTGTAGGAGCAACACCCCAACTCTTAGTCTAATCTCCATTAGGACTCATCTACCCTTTAGAATAGATTGCTTAGGTGTGTGTCACACTATTCATATATTATCAACATACCCATGTCTTGATAATTGATTAGTAACCCATAGCTTGATCATAGGAGTAGTGTTTAATTTACTCCATTGCCTTACTTTGGGATAAATACGATACCCTTGGGAATACTCTTGCGTGAAATGCTACACGACAATTTCCGTGTGCTTGCGGACCTCATCTCTTTTGAGAGATGATATGTGACATAAGATACGTCAACGGCGGGGGGCCAAAACTCCGTGGATCACAATCCCTGCTGGCGGAGTGCTCCTTTGTCACACCGCAAGACCTGTATCATCAAGGAGCGGCATCACCTTCTGCAGCTCCCTCTTGACCTCTGGAACTATACACAAAGGAAGGAACTCTGCTGTAGGTACAAGGTCATCTCTTGATAAAATTCCATTGTACAACTTCTGCAGATGGAGCTTCACAAAATTCTCATCTAAGTTCGTTCCTAGACCAACGTTAATCTAGAGGAAGTCCATTTCTCCAGAGTATGACCAAGCTGCAAACTCTCGCTCCTTCAGTGGAGCCCAATGGTTTGTCAGGAAGTTTTTGAAGACCATTAGAGACGTCAATCCTCCATCGACAAATTTCTGGATTCTTGATAGCATGTGGTTGTACTCTTCTGTCAGCTTCAGGAGCTCCTCCCAGGAGTCGGACTCCATCGTCGGGAATCCTTCTGGCAGCTCCAGTCGGTCGTGATGGTCCACCCGGGTAACTACCCACTTAGTCTTCAAGGTCTCCCACTTTCTGGAATGAGAAGCCCCGATGTACTTGTATGGCGGATTCCTACGCCTTACAGAGTAGTAGAATCCTGAAAGGTTGTTACCTTTACCTGTCACCCAGAGTGTGAAGATCGAAGGTCCAGAACAGCGGCACACAGGGTGGCATGCCTACCCACATCTTGCAGAAGTGGACGAAGATCGCCACCAACAAGATCGAGTGAGGATCGAGATGCTGTAGTTGGAACCCGTATGATTCCAGCAGCATCAGCAAGAAGCTGGACACTGGCAGAACCAGCCCAACCACAGCATATGCTAAGAAGTAGAAAATGTCGCCGCGGCACTCCTTCTTGAATGTGAGTTTTTTGCAACGAATAGCAATGTTGAAGGAGTCACTCTGCTAGCCCATCCGCTTTTGTACTCTTGTAAGATCTCTCTCACTTACAAGCTTGTTGGGGGGGGGGGGGTCTAGGTTCCATCGTCGCAAAGTGGAGCAAAAGTGGGAGCTCGATGCAAGGGTTCAAGCGGAGAACTCTATGCGCAAGAACGGAGCAAGACGTATAAGTTTTCTCCCCTTACAAAGCCTTGCCCTTTATTAAGCCTCTGCAACGCTTGGATTGCAACTGGATTCGGACCTTGATTACGCTCAACAAAGTTACCTCCTCAATGACAAACGGGGCCCGGGTCCACTTTACTGAAGAAGTTGCACCAAATGAACTATTGTCATGATGAGAAGTTGGAAACCTAAGGGCCATGACCTGTAAGAGCTACAAAGATTGCGTTGGGAACCGATTCAAAATCGTATTGGGAATCGGCATCCTTCAACTGTGTGAGATCTGCATGTCATGTATCTCACCTTCCAAACCAAGAAGGGTTTCGTGTCCCAAGAGGAAAGAGGAAGCAGCAGTGCAAAGAGATAATGGCCCTACCTCTAGCATCGAAACCACACAATCTCATTAGAGGTGGGCCTGGGGGTCACTATTGATACCCTGATACCATGTATCTCTTCGTAGCAAAAGATGATGAGTTAGTTCCACCTTCTAGTGTTGTGGACTTCCAAAGGCAACACATGTCCCACAGTGTCGGACCTGCCATACTCCTTAGGGTGGCTCCAGCACTGCCACATGTCCCAAAGTGCTAGACATGCCTCCCCTCGTAGGGTGGCACTTGCGCTGCAATGTGTTCATAGTGTCGGGCCTTCCTGCCCGCTGAGGTAAGCTCCGGTGCTGCCACATGTCCAATAACACCAGACCTACCTCCCCGTTAAGGGAAGATCCAGTGTTGACACGTGCCAAGTGTCTGGATCTACATCTACAATGGAAGTACTTTGGGATCTTCAATGGCACTAACAATTAAGGGCAATAAAATTACCATTGGAAGACCTAGTTAATGTGTCTTTAATTCTGTGTTAATGATGCATGATCAGGAGGCTATCAAGACTGGTAACGCTGCCATCAAGGCACGTTAACATGCTAGTAACTATCATTATGCTTGTAGATCATGTATAGGGTGGTTAATACAACCGGGCCACCGTGGAGTAGGGTATTACGCTTAGGCGGTCCGAACCACGTAAAATTTTTGTGTCACCTCGCTCTGAGATCTTGATTAGTGCCCTTCCTAAATATGAAACGCAGTGGACTACTTCTAAGTAGTACCAGGGGAACTGTCGTTGCTCCACATACACTTGCTCCTTGATCGGACCATCGAGGAAGGCGGTTTTCACGTCCATTTGATACAACTTGAAATCATTGTGAGTAGCATAGGCCAATAATATGTGAATAGATTCAAGCCTAGCTACCAGAGCAAAAGTTTCAACGAAATCTGTAACACCCTCATTTTCATTCATCCTGCAATACATTCATTCCCATACATGTTTAACATAACGCAACACAAAAAGTGACAAGATTAAAACGAATTGGAGGCAAAAGAACAATTAAAATCAGCCTTGGTTATGGACTTGTCTTGTCCTCACCCCGACTAGTCCGGTATACCCGTCTGCTCTGGCATATTCAGTTTCGTCGGAGCAACGAACTTGTTCGCTACTTGGTACGGACTAGTCTGGTTTTGCTTCTATTTCGATCCGGACTTGTTCGTTAAAGTTACGGACTAGTCCGTTGTTGAAACTGTAAAGCCCCAGGCATGTCTGGATAATTTCATTCTAGTTCACGATTCCCTTTTTCGTTGTGGAACACAATGGACTAGCCCGTTATGACATCAGAACTGAAAACAGACTTGTCTAGCCTTCGTACGTACTAGTCCGGTTTATAAGGTTTCGACTCAAATTCCTTTTTCGTCCACGACGAGTTATTGGGTAATTGACTTAATTTGTCCCTAGAACGTCGTGCCCTACCCCCATGGAGCCCAACTAAAACCCCACCAAGGCCCCTAATTGTCACCACCGAATTATACTAGGATTCCACCCTAACCCCACCACTCCTCCACCTATATAAACAACCACAACCCACCTCTCACCCTGTCCACGTAAGAGAAAACCCCACCGCCCGTCTCTCGTCGTGAGCCGCCGTACAAGGAGAGAAACTCTCACTGCAAGGAAGGAAGAGGAAGGTAGGAGAAGGAAGAGGAAAAGGAAGAAGAAGGAAGAGGGAGGATCAAGCAAGAGCGTCATTGTTGATGCGATCTTCTTCATCAATTCTCCGTTGCCAATGTTTCTTCTACTACGTCTTGATGTCGATTCCTCAGCAACGGATCTAGATGTCAAGTTACATGCATTACGCAAAATTCTCAACCCTTGGACCATTGCATTCACAATAACTACCTTAGATCCAACTTTTCATGTCGGTTTTGAGCCCACCCTTGATTCAACCCATGTCCTAGATGGGAAGTTCGCAAAACCCTGGACCATAGTGGACTTGTCCGGTCCAGAGCGGACATGTTCGACCCCTTTGAGGACTAGTCCGGTCTTTGAATTCCTGAAATCCTAAAATTCCCCAATTTTTGTAAATGACTCGAAACTTGCTCAAAAATGTAAAACTCAATTGTAACAAGTTAGTAAGCAATAAATAGTAACTTAATAACATGTACTACATCATCATTGCATCATTCATGCATATCATGGCATTAAGTAATGTATATGCATTTGTTGATTGTAATGCTTGTTTCGCATGTTTGTTGCGCGGAATAGAGGAAAACGCTCTAGAAGGTGCTTTCGAGGACCTTCAACACTATAACTTTGAAGCTCTCGATCCAAACCAGCCATCGGAGCAAGGCAAATGCCCCTAAACATTTTGATCTTGTTTTTGAAATGTATTATTTCGAACTTGCATGCTTGTGTGAAATTGATGGGAAAACCCAAAAATAGGTGTTTACTAGACTTGTATTCCCATCGTTGTTGCTCAGGATATAATGTAGATAGTCGGGAAGGATATTTTACACTTTTGTTGCGCTTTACTTAATTGGCACTGAGAATAACCAAATGGCTTAATTATGAACTAATGAACATACAAACTATGTGAATTGATGGTAATGACCCTTTAGCAACATGTGACCTAGGGATCTAAGCAACCGGGTTATGTTGAATGGGTTGGATGATTTGGTGGTTTTGCTTGCTTTAGATCTAAGGACCGGTTCATGGAGCGAGCATCCAGGATAATAGTGCCACCACAGGGCCAAGTATGACTTTGTTGACCACTGTTATATCCCTATTTCACCCGTCAATATAACTCAATTATATGAAGGAAATATTATTTCTTACGCACATCACCTTTCTACTTAACCCGCCTCCACTAGTCTTTGGAAAAATAGTGCATGCAAGCATTTTATGCAGGAAATAAGGTAAAAGAGGGGGAGAAAACATATAAATTATCATCCCAGCCAATCAAGCGCTGACACGTGGATCACATGGATCAAATGGCCCACAAACAGAGGTATCTGAGGCCATCCAATGGTGTATCACCGATATCAGTTAAAGGGACCCACCTGGAAGTCACCCCAACAAAGCACACATGAAATGATCCACTTTTCTTTTCGGCCAAAGTGCCTGTTCGGCCGAAGTAAAATGTGCACAAAACTTGGTCAACTTCCACGTTTTGACTCCCTGTGGTGCCCTGATCACAATGAAGACTGATTCACGTGCTTTTGGTAGCGGGAACCGACCCTTCTCCAGTTATAAATAGGACCTCCTACCCTCACTTTTCACTCACACCACTTGAGCTTCAATCTAATGTATCCACTATCATCCATATTCTTAAAGGAGTTTGGGATGTAGAGAGGAGAGCCTTAAGACCTTAGTCCAAATTAGGAAGGAGTAGAAGGAGTCTCTGTCTTCCCAATTCCAAACTGGGAAAGGTATGACTCACATATTTCTTACTGTATTTGTGAATTTATGCATATGAAAAATGTTATATTTAGTCTTCTTTTATTCATATACTTGGATGAAATGTTTCTTGTTTGATTGTGGATTCCATGTATGCGGTAGCAGTAGTCTTTATGATTATGCCATAACAATCTTATTCTATCATCATAACACTACAAACCTCCACTATAGTCACATAGTTATGATATGATCATGTTAATATGAATAACATATGATATGTCTCAACATTGGTTCAACGATGTTTAGGTTAGTCATTGCTTTATAATGGCTTGTGCCCCGGCTCCTAGGGTATTTACTTAATATGCTACCATGGTGCTAGGATAGTTAAGTAGCGTTGGATGTCTCGTAGACCCACGGATTGAAGAGGTAAGCAGTAGATGGTGACAGCCATATCTATCCTTTGTAATCCTCCATGTTCGGCTATGCCATATGCTCTTTGCGGGAGTCGCCCTAGTATTGCTAGGGGTAAACCCGTGCCCAATGTGTTGAACAACTTGGGAATATAAATGCTGCATCGATAATTTTTGTGTGCTTGCGGAATTTTATCTGTGATGTAAGGAACGTCAACAGGGTGCGCCTTACCAAATAATTAGTGTATTGCCAGTATCGTTCGGATCATATAGAAGGCTCGAGGTATGGGAGTCGGTTAGGTTTGCAATAGTGGCGGGACTACCCCGAGATCCGAACGACACAAGAGGGGGCCCTTGGATGGATGTGGTCAGTTGGAGACATCTTCTCCGGTGAAACCTTAATGGGTCAGTAACATGCTGGTTGTCACTTTGTAAAGGCTATTTTGTAATCTCTTGGCCACACGACTATGGAAGTGTGACACGGCATAATGGAGTGTCTTACTCATTGAAAGTTGATGAAATCACAAACTTGTGAGTAAAGTGGTGCCACCTCTGCAGAGTGTAAAACTATCATGATGGTCGTGCTCTAGATTATGAGCGACCAGGACCTCACATGATTAGAGGTATGGAACTGAGTATTGAATAATGGTTGAAATTGGAATTGGGATTGTAATATGGGTTTGATTATGATGAGTTGGATGTGGATGGTTGTTGACAGCTGTTATATACCAATTTCACCCATCAGTATAACTCAATTATGTGAAGGAAATATCATTTCTTGTACACATAAGCTTTCTATTTAACCTATTTCCACTCGTCTTTGGAGAAAGTAGTGCATGCAAGCATTCTATGCATAATTGAAGTGAAACAAGGGGATGGATCCTATAAAATATCATTTCAGCCAATCAGGCAATGCAATGTGGCACCACACAGATCAAATGGCCCACAAACAGAAGTATTCGAGGCCATCCAATGGTGTAGCATCCATATCAGTTAATGGGACCCACTTGGAAGTCACCCCGAGGAAGCACACAAGAAATGGTCAACATTTCTGTTCGGCCGTCTGGGGGGTTCGGTCAAACCCTTCCTGGCGCCAAACTCAGTTAGCTTCCACGTGTCGACTGCCTGTGGTGCCCTGGTCACAATGAAGTCTGATTCACGCACTTTTGGTGGCGGGAACCGACCCTTCTCCAAGCTATAAGTAGGACCCCTCACCCCTCACTTCAATACACACCACTTGAGTATTGATCCATTGTATCCACAACTCTACATAGGTTTAGAGGAGTATAGGCTGTAGAGGGGAGAGTCTCTAGTCCATAGTCCAAGTAGGATAGGAGTAGAAGGAGTCTCTTCTCCGATTGGGAAGGTATGGCTCTTATATTCCTATTTGTATTTGTGATTTTATTCTTTATAAAGATGTTATCTTTAGTCTTCCATTGTTCATATACTTGGATGAAGCGTTTCTTGTTTGATTGTGGATTCCATGTATGTGGTAGGAGTAGTATTTATGATGCTATACCATTCCCAATATATCATCATAAACACTATAAACCTCCACTATAGTCTAATTAGCTATCACATGATTATGTTAACATGAATCACTTATGCTGTGAATTAACATTGGTTCAACAATGATTTAGTTCATTGCCTTAGGATGGCTTGTGCCTAGGCTCTTATGGTAATTACTTAATGTGCTAGCATGGTGCTAGGATAGAGAGTAGCTTTTGAATGTCTCGTAGACCCACGGATTGAATAGGAAGACAGTAGGTGGTGACAACCCTATCTGTCCTTTGTAATCCTCCACGTTCGGCTATGCCACGGGCTCTTGGCAGGATTGGTCCTCATATTACTAGGGGTAGACCCGTTCACAATGTGTTAATCCACTTAGGTTGAGAATTCATAATTGACATGATCATTAGTAACTAACATAGGCTATGTATATGTACATTAGCAGCATAGTAGGAGTCTCTACCTAACTCTTGGGCTAGTCCCTCTTTACCCCATTTATCCCTTTAGGATCTAATGCTCTTGTGTGTGTCACACTACTCCAAACTATCATATATCCATCCTTTCTAGAACCCTACCTAGGCCAACCTAGCTTCTCCAACTGATGATTGTTTTACTTCCATCTAGCCTTCCTTTGGGAGAATATAAATGACACCCTTTGGGACTACTCTTAGAGGGTAAATGCTACATCGATAGATTAAGTGTGCTTGCTAATTTATATGTATAATCTAAAATATATTAACGAGCATTTCGGGCACCACTACTAGAGATGAATTGTTAGTAGTGCATAGGAACTGTCAACAAGCATTTCTGGCGCTGCTGCCGGGCAAGCCAGTCAAAGTAGATTGAGTGAATATGATAGGACCCTGGTAGGTTTTAGTTGGATGACCCTTCTTTGTTTTGGCATTTTATGTAAAAAGAGGGTAGTCTATGTCTGGTTATCACTTGCCAGAAAACTTTGTTGAAGATCCTGAATCCTTTCTGAGAGATCGACCTCGTGTCGTTACTCCTCAGAAGCTTCGAGCAGCAAAGCAAGCCAGCACAACTGCACCAACAACCAAACACTAATGGACCAGAAGACCCTTCGTGAGTTCTCAGCTCCCTTTGCTAACAATGTGCCTATTCGGCCCACTGTTAACACGGGAGACATAAACATTGAAATCAAGATTGGCCTTATAACTGTGGTGCAGGCCAACCCATTTTGTGGGAAGGCTAACGAGGATGCAAGTGCTCACCTGCAATAGTTCCTTGAGATCTCCAGCACTTTTAAGACAAAGGACGTATCTCCTGATACTGTCCGTCTTAGGCTGTTTCCGTTCTCTCTTCTTGGGAGAGCGAAATAGCGCAAATTATAGTGTTGTAGATACTTGGGAGAAGTGTTCTACGACATTCCTCGCCAAGTTTTTTCCTTTGGGCAAGACCAATGCCCTACGTGGAAGAATTTCCATCTTCTAGCAAGATGCCAAGGAATCTATTCCCGAGGCATGGAAAAGGCTTCAGGAGTATATCCTAGCCTGTCCCCACCATGGGATGGCTGATTGGCTAATTATCCAAAACATCTACAATGGGTTGATCCCTTCTCCCTGTGACCATGTTGATGCTGCTGCTGGAGGTGCCTTCTTCTCATTGACAGTGCCCAATGCTTGATTTGATTGAGAAGATGGTGTCAAACATGGGTTGGAGCGACGAGCATCTCTATACCCACCAGGAGGCTTGCACACCTTGAATGAGGTGGACATGATCACTGCCAAATTGGACCTCCTTATGAAGAAAATCGATGGACGAGGTAATGGCATGGTATGTGGCAATGCCTATGCCTTAGACTCTCACATCACTTGTGAAGTCTTTGGCAACACCGGCCATTTGGGCAATGACTACCTAGAAACCCGTGAGGATGCCTTATACGTAGCCAATAATGGAAAAAATAATGGCTATCATCTAGGAGGTCAAGGGTGGGGCCAACCATGCCCATTCATTTAAGGAGAGTACAACAACAATGGCAACAATGGAAATTAACCCAACTTGATAGAACTTGCCATTGGCCAGCTGAAGATCAATGAGGCTATATCCAAGAAGCTGTCGGCCAATGACAAGACCCTTGAGTGCATTAATGCCAAGATTGAAGGACTATCCTCAGCCTCCAGAAATCAATTGAGTTTCAACAAGATGTTGGAGACTCAGTTTGCTCAACTGGCAGCTGCTGTGCCCCTATGGAGAATGGCAAAATGCCAGGACAGCTCGAACCCCTTGTGGAAAATGTCAACATGATTTCTCTACAAGTAGGCAACTGGCTGAAGTACCCTGGATGTCCTACAATAGCATGCTCAATTGGGGCACACCACTTTGACAAGACCCTTTGTGACCTCGGAGGAAGTGTGAGTGTGATGCCCAAGGTGGTTTTCGACCAGCTAAACTTCACGAAACTTACTCCAACACCAATGCAATTCCAACTAGCTAACTCCTCAGTCCGTTATTCGGCGGGTATCACTTAAGATGTTCCAGTGAAAATCCGGAAGTGCTTCATACCCGTGGATTTCATGGTGCTCGATATGGAGGTCGAGAAGGATACGTTGCTCATTCTTGGGCGACCATTCCTAAGCACCATGAAGGCTCGCTTAGATGTGGGAGCTGGAGAAATCCACTTCATTATCAATGGCAAGGGGGAGAAGTTTAACATTCGCCCAAAATTGGAGCAATGCTCCAAGGTCCGTATCAAGTATGGGCCGAATGTTAAAAATATTGAAGAGGTTGAAATCCCACCTCCAAAGGTGGACCCGCTCATTGCATTCGTGAGGAATTTGGTTTATGCTAAAAACCCATCTTATCTTCCACACCGACATCCCAAGAAGACAGACAAGTTTGGGCCTCTTCAAAAGCCCAAGTCCACCAAGCCGCCAAAGAAGGTATGGCGGAAGAAGCCAGACAAGTCGTCCGAGCCCATCCATCTAGGCCCAGATTTCGAGAAATGAAGAAGGAGGAATGTCCATCTCATCGGACGGGGGTGAGACCTAGCCAATAGGTTAAACTGACAGTTATCCTTTTCTTTGTTTTTCTATTCTTTATTTGGTTTCCCCATTTAGTTTGATTTCTCCCCACTGCATATTTGGTTTTCTTAGTAAGTTGAGAATCTTATATTCACAACTATCATTTTTATTTCTTTATTTTCACAAAAAGAAAATTGTTGGGTTCTGAAAAAGGAGTTTTTATTCAGAAAATTTTTTCTGAGCTGCAAAAGGGATAATTCACCAACATGCTAATCCCATAGCCGTTGGGGAGCCAGATGCCAAAAGAGAGAACAGGGGGGCCCATCTGTCAGGTCGGCCGACCCCCCTGTTCGAACGACATGGGGAAAGTGTCATTTTGGCTCTCTTTCCTCTAACGGCTACATTTGGCTCCCTAGTGACCGTTGGGGATTGTACACTATAAATGCTGGTCGTGAGGGGGCACTTTTCCTCACACTTCATCTCATTTAATACCCCCCCAAAGTCACTCTTGCTCACATTGTTTTTCTTGCTCTTCATTGAAGTACTCTTGCTCAAAATCCAACTCAAAAAGATTTGCTTTTGTTTGCATTTGCAATTTGCTCTCAGGTTCTTCAAGGGAAAATTCGTCAAGGGTTTTGCTTTCACTAAGATCACCTCGTTCGAGATTTTGCCTTGTTGTTTTCTTGTTTGTTGTGGCCATGAAAGGAATGAAGATGTTATTTGGAAAGAAGAAGGAGGCTGCAAGCTCAAGCCATGGTGGAGATTCGAGTGCTACCCCTCTTCTGCTGCTACACCAAATTCACGGCGGAGGAGTGTAGGAGAGGACACTCTCATGGGTGAGAGGAGCAACCCTCATAAACTTCTTCATGATGACAACCTCGACATCCGAAGTGAAGTCGAAGATCAAGCATGCAAGCTCCTCCAAGATCGTGAGTTTTCTCATATGAAAGCTTATGATCCTGTTTTGATCTCCAAAACAGGTCTGGATTCCAAATTCTCTTCCATTTGGCGTGTATTAGGATGGGAGAACTTTGCTCGCGTAGAGAAGGGTTCACGCCTTCTCTCCATGCAATTCCTTTGCACACTTAAAATAGGATTTGATGGTATTACTTTTAGATTATTTCAAATAAGAGTACAACATCCTATGGAAAAAATTAAGTGAAATCCTAGGCTTCCGTAAATGTTGTTTGCTAGATTTAAACATTTTGTGTAAGTTTAACAAACAAGGTTTTTTGCAAGATTTAACTAGCGAGGTCAGATGTAGTGCACGTAGGAATAGCCCCTTGCACAACCCTACTTTGCGCTTCATGTATAGATGGGTGGCTATGACTATGTTCCCTAGAGGAGATGTAAGGGTAGTGCCTGATGATGAGCTAAAAATTTTATTTGCCATGATTAAAAAGATAAAAGTTGCTCCAGTTATTGCCATGATGACACAATGGTTAGATTACACTCCAAGGGTAGGGCCAATTGAATGTACTTCACTGATTACCAATATTGCTACCAGGGTAGGAGCACTAGAATATTATTCAGTTGAGTATATTGAAAATGAAAGAGATTTAATTTATGAATATTATTTAGTGCAAGGACATACCCTTAAGCATGATCAAAATGGCTCTTTTATATTTTATTATCCCGGCTTTGTCAATGAAATTCGGTTACCTAACCCGGATTATCATTTGTACAAGTGCTGGAAGCTAACCATTGACCTCCTTCCCATTGAGGAAGTCGAAGGAAGTAATGCTACCGAGAATATATTTTAGGGTTTGCAATTCTTGTTTAATTTTCATCAAATCATGGTATTAAACTTGATAGTTGCAATCTAATACTTCATCATCATAATATACTTAAGTTGTCAATCGCTTTTTTGTTGCATAGAATAATAGAAGAAGAATTAAAGATTTACTTTGACATTCAAGTGCGCATATATCGGACTAGTCCAGCCTCCCTGTATTTGATATCTTTGCTAAATGTTTGTTGCTTGATAAAAATTGAAAAAACCTATTCATCCCCCTCTAGGCTACAATCAATTGGTACTAGAGTTGTGACACCCGGTTCCGAAAATGAACCAAGTGAGCGCATATGTGTGCCCAAGATGTTCAACACACATACACAACTGCATCACAAATGATATACAGATAATTACCACAGCTCAAATTGTTAAATAAGTACTTTTAGTACACAAACCATTATATCCTCGAATATAAGCACTAATGAATATTAATGACAAGTTCAACTAATGCAGCGGAAATAAAATAATAAGCAACTAAGAAAAAGGGATAGCGCAACTACAACACTCCACAGGCAAAGTTAACGGTAGACATGGCCTAGAACTCCGCATTATCATCATTATACTCGCAATCCGACCTGCAACTGTTGGTGGGGGAAATTGCAAGATTGAGTACATGTTGTACTCAGCAAGTGTGGAAAGTATGACATGTAGCTGATTCAAATGATGAATATAATAAAGGCTAAGTGATGAAAAGTACATCAAAACATTTGAACGGCAATATATTACATGTATGTGAAATAAAACAAACATAAACCATAATTATTAACATAGTACCAGTCCATATTTCATTACCATCATCCATATACCAGATTTCACCATTACCATGCATAAATCATATTCAATACCAGAATTAATCCGTAACCATAACCATATTATCAACCACATCTTGTACCAAACCATCCCAAATCCCGATTTCCCTCTGATCATGTAGGTCATCCAGGCGCTCATAACCGAGAGCACGGCTATCATGATAGTTTTATTAGGCTCTGCAGACATTGTACCTCTTTACCCACGTGTTTGTGATTTCATCACCTGTCGGCGACTAAAGAACCTCCCTTATGCCAATTACACTTACTTTGGTGTATAGCCAAGAGATCACAAAATAGCATTTACAAAGGGATTACTAGCCTATTTAGACCCCACTGAGGTTTCACCGGCGGCGATGTCTCCTACAGAGCACATCTTTAACCAAGGGTCCCCTCTTGTGCCATTCGGATCCCAGGGTAGTCCCACCAATCATCAACAAACACAATCCGACTACCCCTTCCCCGAGCATCCGTATTGGTCCGAACACCACTAGCAAAGCCCTAATTAATCAGCTACGCCGCACCCATACTTGGCCTCATGGTGGCACTGTAGTCCTGGCTTATTCTCGCATGAACCAGTCCTTAGATCTAAAACAAGCAAACCACCATAACATCCAACCCATTCACATACCAGGCTTGCTTAGATCACCCATTACCACATCATATTGACCAATTCATATTAACCATAATATCATTCATGCATAATTAAATGTGTAGTCTTGTTTTCCCATCCCAATTAATTAAGCGAAGCAAAAAGGTAAAAAGCTCATCCCGACTCCTACCATAAACTCCAGGTGACAAGGGCGGTTTAACAAAGCTAGTTAACTTCCTACCATAGGATTCCCATCAAATTGACACAAGCATGCAGTTTTCAAAGGAAACATTTATTTTCAAATCAGGATCAATATGTTTCAAGGACAGTTGCCTTGCTCTTGGGATTGGTTCAGGTCAAAGCCTTTAAACTCTTGGTGCTGGGGATTCTCCACGGCACTCTCTAGCGCAAATCATCTAATCCGCACAATAAACATACAAGACAAAAATTACAATCAATAGATGCACAAACATTACTCAATATGACATGGCATGCATGATTAATGCAAATGCAAGGTGGAACTTGTTAATGAGTTGTTTTTAATGATCACTAACTAGTTCTAATAGCTTTTGACAAGTTTATACAGGTTTGGAGTTGATTTGATCAAATTTTTGATTTAATTCAACACAATTTAACCAGAAAGATCGGACAAGTTCGCGGGAGGCCAAACTAGTCCGCACTTTGCAAGAACAGTAGATTAGGGTTTTCTAGATCGTCGTGAATTTGGAGAATTGGGGTTGAATTCACATAATGAAAATAGAATAGAAGGTATACCAGGTGTTCAGGACTCCAATGAATCAAGGATCCTGGAGCCAACACTTGGATCCTGATGATCTAGGGTTGATGAAGAACTTGATGGTGAATTGTTGACGAAGAACGTTAAGTTGATGGAGATATTGATCCTCTTCCGTTTCCTCCTCTTGTTCTTCTTGCTCTAGATCTCTTTCACCCTTCTTGGTGGCGGCTACTCACGAGCTAGGGTTTGGGTGGGGTGGAAAAGTGGCAAATAGATGTCAAGCCAAGGCGTGGGGTTGTTTATATAGAGGTGGAGGCTTAGGTTAGCTGAATTTCGAGTTTGAGATGAGTAGGGGTCGGTTTGGAGTATCACATGGGCTCTACAACAGTTAGGCACGCCGTCCCTTCGCTCACATAACGTAAAACCCAAGAAACAAGTCGTGAAACAAAATATCAACTCGGAGTTGCGACTTATCAGATAAGTCCGAAAAGGACCGGACTAGTCCGAAGTTGGACAGAGAGATATCGGACAATTCCAGACTGGACATCATACAAGTCCGAGCTTATCCAGAGGAGAAAACAGACAAGTCTGGTCAAAAATTGGACAAGTCCGACATTAGTCAGAGGGAAAAACAGACAAGTCCGCTGGTGTACCGGACTAGCGTGGACAAGTCCAGGGACTTAGCGAAATTTCCAAGGAATTGGAACACCAGACTAGTCCGCACAAGACCGGACAAGTCCGAAGGTGTCCACAGATAAAAACAGCCTAGTCCGCAGCAAAATGGACAAGTCCGACGGAGGTCAGGGAGAAATCGGACTAGTCCACACCGAAATCGGCCTAGTCCGCAATTCAAAGAATTCTTAAGTGTGGTTCTGTTTCTATTTGATTGTAAACTTGTTTCTTTTTATGTTCTAAATTTTAAACATGTATTAGAATGTATGCAATGCATGATTGATGAAAATGAGGGTGTTACAAACCTACCCTCTTAAAATGAATCTCGCCCTCGAGATTCAACGCGAAAGCGAAGAGATAGGGAAATTCCTTCTTGAGATCATCCTCCAACTACCATGTTGCCTCTGATTCTGTATGATGCTTCCATTGCACTTTACACCATCTAATAACCTTGTTCCTTGTGACCCTCTCCTTGGTTTCCAAGATTTTGACCGGTCGCTCGACATAAGTTAAATCTGCCTTTAATTCCAATTCTTCCATTGGTACTTGTTCTTCCGGTACCCTTAAACACTTCTTGAGCTGGGAAACATGAAAGACATCATGAACATTCGATAAGTGAGTTGGCATCTCCAACTTATAGGCTACTTATCCTCTTCTGTCCAGAATCTTGAATGGTCCTATGTATCGAGGTGCTAGCTTGCCTCTTATGTTAAACGTCTTATGACCTCTCATTGGTGAAACCTTGAGGTAAAGGAAGTCTCCCACTTCCAAGGCTAATTTCCTTCTCCTATCTTCCTCATAGCCTTTTTGCCTTGATTGAGCAACCCTCAAATTTTCTTGAATAGTCTGAACTTGTTTCTCAACTTCTTGCAACATATCGGGTCCAAATGCTTGATTCTCCCCGGTGTCATTCCAAAACAAGGGCGTCCTACACTTCCTTCCATATAGTGCTTCATAAGGTGACATATTCAAGCTTGCTCGATAACTATTGTTGTATGAAAATTCCGCATATGGCAAGCTCTTGTCCCAAATTTTCCCATGCTTTAAAGCACAAGCTCTTAACATGTCCTCTAAAATCTGATTAGTACTCTCAGTTTGTCCATCCATTGAGGGTGATATGCTGAGCTAAAATTTCACCTTGTTCCCAATGCTTCATGCAATTTCTGCCAAAACATGGAGGTAGATTGAGAACCTCTATCCAAGACCTTCGGAACCCCATGTCGGCACACAATGTGCTCCATATATAGCTCTGCTAGCTTCGCGGTGGTATAGGTGGTCTTGACAGGAATAAAATGAGCTGATTTGGTCAATCGATCCACAATTACCCAAATTGAGTCATAACCGGACTGGGTACGCGGTAAACCAACTATGAAGTCCATTCTGATTTCTTCCTACTTCCATTCTAGGACCTTCAATGGTTGCAATAATCTAGCTAGTCTTTGATGTTCCGCCTTGACTCGCTAGCACACATCACACAAAGCTACATATTCAGTTATGTCCTTCTTCATACTAGCCCACCAATAACACGACTTCGAGTCTTTGTACATCTTGGTATAACCTGGGCCAATCGAGTATAGCGAGACATGTGCCTCCTGTAGTATTGTCTCCCGAATATGCTTTACATTAGGCACAACAATTCTCTTTCCAAGCCATAAGGTACCATGTTCATCCTCATCAAACCTGAATTTCCTTCCCTCTTGGGTCCTTTCCTTGATTTCTTGGATTTACTCATCCTTCGTTTGACCCTCTTGAATTTCTTGCTCCAAGGTCGGATTTAACTCCATCATCCCCATCTCATTCACAAATCCAAGATTCAACCGTTCAAACTCCTTGCATAGCTTGGATGGCAGCTCTCGAACCTTGAGTTTATGACTTACTCCTTTCTGGCTCAAGGCATCGGCCATTATAATGGCTTTTCCGGGTGATAATTGATTCCCAAAGCATAACCCTTGATGATCTCCAACCATCTTCGTTTCCTGAAATTAGATTCCGTTTGTGTGAAAATGTATTTAAGACTCTTATGATCCGTATAAATTTCACACCTATGATCTAGGATGTAGTGTCTCCAAATCTTCAATGCGTGTACTATGACTGCAATTTCCAAATCATGCGTTGGGTAATTTTGCTCATGTTTCTTCAATTATCTTGATGCATAGGCAATCAATTGACCTTCTTACATCAATACACATCCAAGTCCTTGTCTCAATGCATCACAATATATGTCAAAACTCTTGCTCACTGAAAGCATCTAGGCCCCATGAGGTACGGTTTTGGTGATTAATGACAACCATTCGATATTACTAATGAATTTGTGAATGCAAGGTCTCAATAACACTCAATCAAATGAAATCAAAATTACATTGGAGACCCATATAAAATCAACGAATGAGATCAAATCAAATCATATGAGGACAAGAAGTGAAAGCTCTAACTTGATATCACTCAATGCTTGAAGACAATCAAAACAACATTTCAAACAAGTGTCAAAGAGGTCACAAGTTCAAATTCCAAAAGAACAACTCAAAACAACTCGAAGTCAACAAGTTGAACACACCGGATCATCCGATGGTCTTGGAGTTGACTGCATCGGTCGAGTTGGTTCAACTGAAGAAGAAGACCTCAGACAAATGCACTCACCGGATCATCCGATGTGAGTGGCTCAGTGACATCGGTCCATCATCACAGATTGCAATACCATTGGACCAAGTGAAGCACCGGATCATCCGATGTGCAGACTTACACACATCGGTCGATCACTCCAGTGAGCCTCAAGATCAAGCAAAATTCTGGAGGAAGAGCCACCGGATCATCCGATGAGAAGACAGATCAACATCGGTCTAACAACGGTCATATCTGACACAGTGACATCAGCTAATTTGGCTTTGACCGATGTTAACTGAAGGGGAGACATCGGATCATCCGGTGTTCGCAGAGAAGTGATGTCAGCCTAATTTTCCAACGGCTATCTCGTGGAGGCTGGCTATTTATACCCCTTCAACCTGTCAAATCGACAAGACTTGAAGCCCAGACATACTCTACACATCCTAGAGCATTCAAGCAATAGAGCTACCACTTTCACATCATTTGCTCATCATTTGTACACCAAGAGATAGGCTAGAACTAGCTAGAGATAATGCTTGGGTGCCTCCATTCTTGGTGATTGGAGTCTCTAGTGTAGTGAGAGCCCTAAGGGAGTGTCCCTTGGTGTGTGCAACTTCCGGAGCTTGCCAAGAAGATTGTGGAAGCCCGGAGGATTCCAAAGTGTACAAGGCTTGAGCTCCACCTTGCCGAGGTTGGCGAACGGAGAAGAATAGTGAAGAACCCCCTTGTCTCGGTGACTTGGGAGTGGCAAAACCCTTCGGTGGGTGCCACAACGTGGATGTAGGTAGATCCTTGTGATCTTACCGAACCACGGGATAAACTCCGTGTCCCTTGAGCGTTTGCATCCCTCTCCCTCTTTACACTTATGCAATCTTCTTTCCGCAACTTTAATTTACATTGATTGCATAGTTTAATCGCATAGGGAATTGGGCTTGAGGTCGTTAATCTTAATTGCTTTAAAAATTGAAAGAAAGCCCAATTCACCCCCCCTCTTGGGCATTTCGATCCTTACAATTGGTATCAGAGCAAGGTTGCTCATAGGATCATTCTAGCTTCACCGCTAGAGAACTTAAATGGCCAAGAATGGTGGTTCGGTTCCTATCTTCGAGGGCAAGAACTTTGCCTATTGGAAAGCACGCATGCGTGCCTACCTAGAGGCTATTGCTCCCGAAGATTGGGAAGCGACCCATGCGGGATTTGGAGATCTCAATTATGTTGGTGATCAACTAAAATGGGATGCTAAGGCTAGAAATGCCATCTATGAATGCATAAGTCAAGACGTTTTTGCTAGAATTGCTAGTAAAGAGAAAGCTTGTGAAATTTGGGCATGTTTAATTGAAATTCATGAGGGCTCATCTCGTGTTAAAGAACTCAAATATCACTTGCTAAAATCCAAGTATGATGAATTCAAAATGCTTCCTCATGAGAATGTTAACCAAATGTTTTCTCGCTTAAATGTGCTCATTGAGGAGATTAACGCACTTGACATTGCTTCTCTTGGTAAGGGTCTTATCAACCGCAAGATCCTCATGCTTCTACCCAAGCCCAAGTACAACATTATCAACTCAATGCTCCAAAAGGAATCACTTGACAACATTGAAGTCTCGGAGCTCATTGGAGAAATTCATGCTCATGAGATGAGCGTACTTGGAATGATGGAGGAGTCATCGTCAAAAACCATTGCTCTCAAGGCTTCAACCAAGAAAACAACTCCCAAGAAAAAGAAAGTGGTTGAGCCTAGCTCAAGCGAAGAAGAGCAAGCAACAAGCGAAGATGATGATGATGAGCTTGCGTTGATGATGAGAAAATTCTCACGTCTAAACTCCAAAATTGCAAAGAAGGGATACTCTTTTGATCCAAAGAAGAAAGCCTTCCTCCCAAGAAAAGATGAAAACAAGACATGATACAATTGTGCTGATCAAGGCCACATATCATATGATTGTCCAAGACCCGACAAGAGGAAGAACAATCACAAAGGAAAGTATAGAAAGCTAGAAGAAAGTGATGAAGATGAAGAAGAGGTCAAACCCAAGCGCTCCTTTGGAAAGAAGAAATTTGACAAGGGCAAGAAGACCAAGCTCTTTCCAAAGAAGAGAAGAGGGCCTCAAAAAGTCTTCATGTGCGAGGCAAATGAGTGGATCACGGATGAAGAGTCAAGCGACGAAGAGAGTGAAGATGAAGAAAACTTGGCGGGCCTTGCCATCGTCGACAAGGACAACTCACCTCTTCGTCCACCTCCTATGTGCCTCATGGCTAAAGGTAACACTAAGGTATGTGATGATTCTAGCGATGATGATGATGAGCTCTCCCCCGATGAACTAGCATCTATGATTAATGAATACCATGTCATCATAAAAAGGGAAAAGAGCAAGGTTAAAGCACTTGAACAAGCTTGTGCTAAACTTGAGAGTGCGAAGCTCGATTTGCATGACAAGTATGTAACCATACTTAAAGAGCATGACTCGCTCAAAACACATGTCAAGCAAATCGAGGAGGAAAATGCTCAAATCAAGCTTGATCATCATGAGCTTGACTTAGCAAACCAAGCACTCTTGGGAAAGCACAATGACTTGGTTCAAAAACATGAAGTGCTTAACCTTGCTTATGAGGCAATTGAACTAAAAATGAAAAACATGAAAAAGGAAACCCTTGATGGCAAAGTATCAACTATTTCACATGCCACTAATACTTTGGATAAGTCTTTGCCTTTGAAAGCAAGCCTTAGGGAGAAGGAATTGATGGACGAAATTGAAAGTCTCCGCACTAGTGTGGTGAGACTTTCCAAGGGGGAGGACAAGCACAAGGAAATCCTCTACCAACAAGCCAAAGGCTTCAACAAGAGAGGACTTGGATCCTTCCCGGTGCTCAACAAAGGGAAGGTACCCTCACCGGACCTTAGGACGAGCTTCATCAAAGAAGTTGGATCCTATTGCCAACATTGTGAGGTCACCGGACACCACACGAGGGAGTGTCCTCTTCCCAACCGTCCTTCTCCCAAATTGCCTCCTAACTACAAATCTACTTTCCATGATTATCACTATCTCTTAAGCAAAGTAGGTGGCAAGGTGAAGGCAAGGTTCATCGGCAAAGACATTAAGGGCATGAAGGGGAAGCTCCCCAAGCAACTTTGGGTCCCAAAATCACTTGTATCACACATACAAGGACCTAAGTTAGCTTGGGTGCCTAAACTCAAAAACTAACTTCATGTGTGTAGGTGAACTACAAAGCCGGAGGAAAGCATTGGGTACTCGATGGCGGGTGCACTCAACATATGACCGGCAATGATGGTATGTTCACCACCATAGAAAACCCCGGTAATCACGAACAAGTTACTTTTGGTGACAATTCTAAGGGTAAGGTAATAGGATTAGGTAAAATTGCTATCTCGAATGATTTATCCATTTCTAATGTGTTGTATGTTAAGTCACTTAGCTTCAATCTACTTTCCATTGCACAACTTTGTGATCTTGGACTAACATGCACATTTAGCAAGGATGATGTTGTTGTGAGTTGTGAGGCAAGCAAAGAGCTTATCTTCAAAGGATTTCGGCATGGACATCTCTACTTAGTAGATTTCTCCAACAAGAATGCTAGCCTAACCACTTGTCTTTTCACTAAGACAAGCTTGGGTTGGCTATGGCACCGATGCATAGCACACATTGGAATGAGCAAACTTAAGAAGTCATTCAAGCTTGGGATGGTGACCGGCGTGAAGGATGTGACGTTTGAGAAGAACAAGCTTTGTAGCGCATGTCAAGCCGGGAAGCAAGTTGCTTCACACCACCCAATGAAGACAATGGTGTCAACCTCCAAGCCACTTGAACTACTCCACATGGACCTCTTCGGACCGTCCACATACCAAAGTCTTGGCGGTAACCTCTATTGTCTTGTTATAGTTGATGACTACTCTCGCTATGCTTGGACTCTATTTTTAGGTGACAAGAGTGAAACTCCGGAAGTGTTCAAGACCTTCGCCAACTGTGCTCAAAGGGAATTCCAACTTCCCATTATCAAGGTCCGGAGTGACAACGGCACCGAATTCAAGAACTACAACATTGGGGAGTGGTGTGACCGTGAAGGTGTGAAGCATGAATTCTCCGCCACGTACACTCCTCAACAAAACGGTGTTGTTGAGAGGAAGAACAAAACCCTCATCACTCTTGCAAGAGCAATGCTTGATGACTACGGCACGTCGGAGAAATTTTGGGCCGAAGCAATCAACACGGCGTGTCATGCCGCAAATAGGGTCTATCTTCACCGACTACTCCAAAAGACCCCATATGAGCTCCTCATTGGGAGAAAGCCCAACATCTCCTACTTTAGAGTCTTTGGGTGCAAATGCTACATCTACCGCAAGAAAAGGCTCGGTAAGTTTGAAAGAAGATGTGATGTTGGTATTTTTCTTGGTTATGCATCAAACTCAAAAGCATATCGAGTATTCAACCAAACCTCCGGTCTAGTTGAAGAAAGTTGTGATGTTGAGTTTGATGAGACTAATGGCTCCCAAGAGGAGAGTTTTGGTCATGATGAAATAGATGATGAGCCTCTACGAGAAGCCATGAAAAACATGACCATTGGAGACATCAAGCCGGAAGTTGAAGAGGGCCATGATCAAGGGGGAGCTTCAAGTTCCAACAACAACACCCCCATGGCGCCTCAAGTAGACGAAGAGGAGAAAGATGATCCATTGCCAACTCAAGACTCACAAGCAACACAACATCAAGATGGAGAAAAAGTCCATGATCAAATCCAACCACAAGAGGAACAACACGCTTCACCACCGCCAAGTGCTTCACAACCACTTATGAGGCATGGACGCATCTCCAAGGCGCATCCAATGGACCAAATCATTGGAAGTCCTTCAAGGGGCGTAAGTACTCGTTCCCGCCATGTTGCTTCATTTTGTGAGCACTACTCGTTTTTTTCGTGTGTAGAACCCACTCACATCAAGGAAGCGCTCCAAGACCCAAATTGGGTAATGGCTATGCAAGAAGAACTCAACAACTTCATCCGCAATGAAGTTTGGGTGTTGGTGGAGCGACCCAAGGACAAGAACGTCATCGGAACAAAGTGGGTGTACCGCAACAAACAAGACGAGAATGGCGTTGTGGTCCGCAACAAGGCAAGACTTGTGGCCAAAGGGTTCTCCCAAGTTGAAGGACTAGACTTTGGCGAAACATTTGCTCCGGTCGCCCGGTTAGAGGCAATTCGTATACTCCTTGCTTTTGCTTCACATCATAACATAATGCTTTATCAAATGGATGTGAAAAGTGCCTTTCTTAATGGCTATATTAACGAGCTTGTTTATGTTGAGCAACCTCCCGGGTTTGAAGATCCGAGGAATCCTAATCATGTGTATAGGCTACACAAGGCACTCTACGGACTCAAGCAAGCACCTAGGGCGTGGTATGAACGACTAAGGGATTTCCTAGTCATGCAAGGATTCAAGATCGGGAGGGTGGATACTACACTCTTCACCAAGGACATCAACGGAGAATTATTTCTTTGTCAAATTTACGTTGATGACATTATTTTTGGCTCAACTAACAAAGCTCTTAGCCATGAGTTTGGCAAAATGATGTCTAGGGAATTCGAGATGTCAATGATTGGAGAGCTCAACTTCTTCCTTGGATTCCAAATCAAGCAACTTCAAGAGGGAACTTTTGTCTACCAAGAGAAATACACCAAGGACCTCTTGAAGAAATTTGAGATGGGAGATTGTAGCTCAAGAAGCACTCCAATGGCAACAAATTGCCATCTCGACGCGGATAAGGACGGTAAACCTATTGACCAATCTCACTACCGCTCTATGATTGGTTCATTACTTTATCTTACCGCATCTAGGCCCGATATAATGTTTAGTGTATGCTTATGTGCTCGCTTTCAAGCGGCTCCTAAAGAATCGCATAAGAAGGCGGTCTTTAGGATACTTAGGTATCTTAAGCATACCCCTAGTATGGGCTTGTGGTACCCTAAAGGTACAACCTTCCAACTCTTGGGATACTCGGATTCGGACTTTGCCGGATGCCGCGTAGATCGCAAGAGTACCTCCGGTGGGTGCCACTTGCTTGGGCGTTCCCTAGTGTCTTGGTCTAGCAAAAAGCAGAATTCCGTGGCTTTGTCCACCGCAGAAGCGGAGTATATAGCGGCCGGTGCATGTTGTGCCCAAATTCTATATATGAAGCAAACCCTTTTGGACTTTGGAATTAATATTGGTTGTGTGCCTCTCCTTTGTGACAATGAAAGTGCGGTTAAGATAGCTAGAAACCCCGTTCAACACTCCCGCACTAAGCACATTGACATTCGCCATCACTTCTTGCAGGATCATGAGGATAAAGGAGACATCTCTTTGCAAGGTGTTAGATCCGAAGAACAATTGGCGGATATCTTCACAAAACCACTTGATGAGAAAACCTTTTCTAGACTTAGAAGTGAATTAAATGTGCTAGATGCATCTAACGTCATGTAAGTTGCAATGTTCATGTAAGGATGCATATCATATAGGTCTTGTCTAACTCCCAAAGGATAGGGGCAAGCTAGAAGTAGTTTTCCCCGAGGAAGCCTTTGGAAGGTTCAAACTTGGCAAGATAGATTTATTTTATGCCTTGCATGATCCCTGCCATATAAACTTGCACTCATTTAATCTCTTGCACTATAATTTGTTTGGCATTGCATACGGTAGATTGTCACAAAGGGGAACCCACCTCATGAGAAGGAGACTTGTTTGAAATGCAATATCTCAACTCATATAAGGTGGAAAGAACAAAATGTTAGGTACGTTAATGCCTAGAGGATCATGCTTCAAAGAGATAGAAGTATTCATACTCTACCTCACAAAGCATGGGACTTACATTTTATTTGGATATTTTCCTCCATTTTTCTTGGTGTTCCATTTGCGTTAAGGTCTAGCCAAGCTATTGGCATATTAGCTTCTTGAGGGGTAAGGGGTTGCCCAAAAAGTCCTAAGAGATGTGTTTCTCTTTGATTGTTTGTTTGGTCAAAGGACATATATGGGATGTTTTCGTTCTGTTGTCATCGGATTATCCGATGCCTATGTCAACCCCTCATCGGTCAAATAGGTGTTCAAACTTCAAAGCCCAGTTCTGTCTGAATTTCAAATGATCCAACGCGTTCATTCTGAAAAACATCGGTCCATCCGATGTTCACTCATCCGAAGTGGTGGTCAATTCAACCGATGTTTACTCCCTCTAACGTCGGATCATCCGGTGTCTACATCACTCTTTTGAACACCCTTACTGTGCTATTCGACCGATGATCAAAACCCTAGACGTCGGTCCATCCGGTGTCAACAGCAACTCTTGAATATCATTTCTGTGGCAATTGACCGATGCTCACTTCACCTATCATCGGTCTATCCGGTGTTAAATTATCGGCTAGGGTTTGGGTCCAACTATTTAAACCCACACGCCGCCGCGTCTTCTCTCTCCCCGACGCCTCGCTCTCCCGTGCTCTCGCCGCCGCCGACCACGCCCTAATCGCCGCAGCCGACCGCGCCGCCACCTCCACAGCCACCAGACGCCGCCGCCGCCGCCCACAGGCAGCCGCCGCCGCCCACAGCGCCGCCGCCCAGCGCCGCCGCCGCTCGCAGCGCCACCGCCAAGCGCCGCCGCCTCCTCTCTCCACCGCCAAAGCCGCCCCACGCACAAACCGCCCCTCTCCATCATCTCCGTGGTGCCTCCCGAACTCCATCGTCGCTAAGGTTTGCTCCGTGCCGTGCGACGTCCTTCGTTTCTCTCGTCGTTCATTTTCATCGTCGCTCACCCTACCTCTCCATTTCATCTAGATGGGTCAAGACCGCAAAGGAAAGGGAAAAGCGATCGCGGAGCCCGCCACGAAGAAGCGTAAACTTTCGAAGGATGAGAAGCAGGCTCTAATGGCCGCTCGCGCCGCCGAGGAGCGTGAGCGCGGCCGTGGGGGATCCCTGAGGATCCGCGAGGCTCGACAGCCTCCTGTGATCGACGACTCCGATGCCGAAGAGGAGCCGGTTGAGCCTCTCATCCGCCGGCGCTCAGCCTGGACGCGTGGGGGTCACACCGAGGCTGCTCCTCGTCTGAGACCGACGGCTGCCGACCGTCGTGAGGACAGGGAGGCCGAGAGGGCCATCTACGAGATGGACACGGCCGTCCGTGTCGGTGAGGGAGTCCGGTTGACGGACTACAGGAAGATGAAGGCCAAGCAGCTACGCAAGCTTCGTTGGAACGTGCTGCTTGAGGAGTGGTTCCCACAGCCCCGAGAGATTCTTGTGGACAGTCGCTTCTGGACTATCACCCAGGCGTCTCTCTATGAGACCTACAGGCGTTGGGGGCACAAGCTTTTTCAGCACAACTACCTAGACTGGGGGCAGCTTGCAGTGGCAGCGCAAACTGAGGTCCGTCCTTTCTTGGAGAGATACAGAGGTCTGGAGCAGCTGCTGGCCTATGAGAGAAGTGCTTATGTGGAAGAGTGGGTCCGTGTCTTCTACGCGACCCTGTACATCTCAGAGGGCAGGAGGTCGATTGCCTTCATGTTCAATGGTCAGCGCTACCACCTCTCGAGGCAGACTTTGGGGCATATTCTTGGTTTGGACCTGCACGACACCTCCGTGCACGAGAAGGTCTATGGGCAGGCAGATCCACCGAGGAGGCCACTTACTGGAGGGGTAGCACCACAGCTTGACGAGATCCGCTCTCTGTTTGGCCCCTCGTTCTCTCCGGACCAGCCGAGAGTTCCAGCTCTCCTGACCCAAGCTGCGCGCATTGTGCACCTCGCCTTGCGCCGCACGCTCCTGCCGAGGTCAGGTTACTTGGAGGGGTTCACGAGTCTGCAGCAGACCCTCCTGTTCTACATAATGAACGGGATGGATTTCGATATTGTGGACATACTCCTATGCGAGATGGAAGACGTAATCACGGATGGGATAGGCATGATGAGGCAGATGGTCTACGGGCACTGGATCAGTTACATTTGCTCTATGGTGGTGCCTGAGGGACATACAGCACAAGCCCGGCTAGCTGACGAGAGTGTGACTCGCTTTGGTCACTATCGTGCCTCTGCTCCTGGAGACCGTCGCCTTGGTCGTCCAGTTGAGCGCCAGGTCCGGGCCCGTCTGTCAGAGGAAGACTGGTCCGACCTAGAGCGGGAGGACGAGAGGCTTGCTGAGGCTAAGGCTCAGGGGGAGGACTTGCAGCACATCTGGTCCGAGAGCGACACAGACGAGAGTGTCGAGGAGTACTTCCCTCCGCCTCCACCCTCACCGAGGCAGCACGACGCCGAGGCAGGAGGATCAGCTGCTCTGCCACCGACACCACCTCCTGTGTCCGAGGCGCAGGTGTCACAGCCGTCAGAGCTGTTATCTCTTCTCCAGCAGATGATCGAGCAGCAGCGCCAGGACAGGCTCGCTGCTGAGCAGGCCAGGGCAGAGCAGGCTGCTCACCTGGCACAGCTGCAGCGGCAGCAGCAGGAGCTCCAGATGGAGATTGCCCGTCAGAGGCGAGAGGATACGGACCGGTTCACCAACCTGGTAGATCAGATGCACCGCCGTACCCTCGACCAGCAGCAGCAGACCCAACAGGCCATGATGGGGATCCTAGGGTTGATCACCAATCTATACCTCAGACCGGGATCGCCCTTCCTCCACAGCAGCCTGGACTGGGACTGGCTCCAGGTGTTGGTCAGGTGCCTACTACTCCTATCCCTTCAATCAGTATGTCACCACTTCTCGCATCCAGCGCACCGATTCACTCACCACTGCCGGCGACAATCTTGTTCCAGCAGACGTCGGCGTCCGTGGTGAGCGCTCCACTTCCTCCAGCTCCACCGTCACCTCCAGTACCTGCTTCCTCTCCTCCAGCACCGGCAGCGGACCCTCCAGCTCCCGCCGCTCCAGCAGCTCCTACGACCGGCGACTCTAGCTCCGACGACTGCGACGGTGCCCAGTTCGTCCTCGCGCCCAGCTCTCAGGGTCTGTAGGCGTTCTGATCCCTTTTTGGTGTCTTGATGCCAAAGGGGGGAGAAGATGTAGAAGAGTCAGGGGGAGTGGTAGTAGTAGTCTCAGGGAGAGTGAAGGGGGAGTGTGTGCTTATCCTTTGTATTCGTGCTTGAGTACTCTTTTGTAATTTTAATTAAGTACTCTTTCACTTGTCTCATTTGCTTATGATTTTAATCAATTGAGCTTTTCGCACCACAAATTTCTTTTGCCTTTTACAAGCTTATTGTGTCCTATGCTGTATTCATTGCATATATACTTGAGTATTATCATCAAATTCATTATTATTGCGCTTTAAATTATTGTGTTGTCATAAATCACCAAAAAGGGGGAGATTGAAAGCATCTAGGACCCATGAGGTACGGTTTCGGTGATTAATGACAACCATTCGATATTACTAATGAATTTGTGAATGCAAGGTCTCAATAACACTCAATCAAATGAAATCAAAATTACATTGGAGACCCATATAAAATCAACGAATGAGATCAAATCAAATCATATGAGGACAAGAAGTGAAAGCTCTAACTTGATATCACTCAATGCTTGAAGACAATCAAAATAACATTTCAAACAAGTGTCAAAGAGGTCACAAGTTCAAATTCCAAAAGAACAACTAAAAACAACTCGAAGTCAACAAGTTGAACACACCGGATCATCCGATGGTCTTGGAGTTGACTGCATCGGTCGAGTTGGTTCAACTGAAGAAGAAGACCTCAGACAAATGCACTCACCGGATCATCCGATGTGAGTGGCTCAGTGACATCGGTCCATCATCACAGATTGCAATACCATTGGACCAAGTGAAGCACCGGATCATCCGATGTGCAGACTTACACACATCGAGCGATCACTCCAGTGAGCCTCAAGATCAAGCAAAATTCTGGAGGAAGAGCCACCGGATCATCCGATGAGAAGACAGATCAACAACGGTCTAACAACGGTCATATCTGACACAGTGACATCAGCTAATTTGGCTTTGACCGATGTTAACTGAAGGGGAGACATCGGATCATCCGGTGTTCGCAGAGAAGTGATGTCAGCCTACTTTTCCAACGGCTATCTCATGGAGGCTGGCTATTTATACCCCTTCAACCTGTCAAATCGACAAGACTTGAAGCCCAGACATACTCTACACATCCTAGAGCATTCAAGGAATAGAGCTACCACTTTCACATCATTTGCTCATCATTTGTACACCAAGAGATAGGCTAGAACTAGCTAGAGATAGTGCTTGGGTGCCTCCATTCTTGGTGATTGGAGTCTCTAGTGTAGTGAGAGCCCTAAGGGAGTGTCCCTTGGTGTGTGCAACTTCTGGAGCTTGCCAAGAAGATTGTGGAAGCCCGGAGGATTCCAAAGTGTACAAGGCTTGAGCTCCACCTTGCCGAGGTTGGCGAACGGAGAAGAGTAGTGAAGAACCCCCTTGTCTCGGTGACTTGGGAGTGGCAAAACCCTTCGGTGGGTGCCACAACGTGGATGTAGGTAGATCCTTGTGATCTTACCGAACCACGGGATAAACTCCGTGTCCCTTGAGCGTTTGCATCCCTCTCCCTCTTTACACTTATGCAATCTTCTTTCCGCAACTTTAATTTACATTGATTGCATAGTTTAATCGCATAGGGAATTGGGCTTGAGGTCATTAATCTTAATTGCTTTAAAAATTGAAAGAAAGCCCAATTCACCCCCCCTCTTGGGCATTTCGATCCTTACACTCACGTCCGGCAAAACCAAAATTGGGGCTACTGTTAACCTTTTTTTCAACTCCTCAAAACTTTTTTGACAAGCTTGGGTCCATTGAAACACTTTCCTCTTCATTAGAAACTCCGACAAGGCTATCTTGGAAAAGTCCTTGATGAATCGACGGTAATACGCAGCCATCCCAAGAAAACTCCTTGTTTCCTTTACATTCTGTGGTGGCTCCCATTTTAGCACATCTCTGACTTTGCTAGGGTCGACCGATACTCCTCCTCCCAAGATGATATGACCCAAAAACGACACCTCTTTCAACCAAAACTAGCATTTGCTGAACTTGACATACAATTGATGCTCTCCTAACTTTTGCAATGTCAACCTCAAGTGTTCCTCGTGTTCCTTCTCACCCTTCTAGTAGATCATAATGTCATCAATGAACACCACAAAAAACTTATCCAAGTACTCCATGAAGACCTTATTCATGAGGTACATAAAATAGGCAGGTGCATTGGTCAATCCAAAGAACATCACGGTGTACTCATAGGATCCATATCGTGTCCTGAAAGCTGTCTTGGGTATGTCTAATGGCCTAATCTTCATTGAAAGTATCCAGACCTTAAATCAATCTTGGAGAAGACACAAGCACCCTTCATCTGATCAAACAAGTCTTCTATGCGGGGCAAGGTGTACTTGTTCTCGATGGTTACCTCGTTGAGAGCTCGGTAATCCACATACATCCTTTGTGACCCATCCTTCTTGTCCACAAATAGAACGGGTGCTCCCCAAGGTGAAGAACTAGGGCGAATAAAACATTTCTCTAGTTGCTCTTAAATCTGCTTCTTGAGCTCTTCTAATTCCATAGGAGGCATCCTATACAGCCTCTTAGCTATCGGTGCAGTTTCAGGTATTAAATCAATAACAAATTCAATGTTTCAATCAGTTGGCAACCTGGCAACTCATCCGGGAACACGTCCAAAAATTCGCACACCACTGGAATCTCCTCAATTGCGGCACCGTCCATATGAATCAGCTCCAATTGCTTCAATGTGTGTTGAGATGCTTCAAAGTCTACGGTGGTACCTTCCTTATTGGTCAGCTTCACCGACTTCGTGGCACACTCAATAACTGTTTTGTGCTTCCTCAACCAGTCCATACCAAGTGTAATGTCCAATCCTTGAGAATCCAAGACAATGAGGTTGGCAAAAAAGTCTACCCCCCTTATTCTAAGGCTTACTTTTGGACATATTATATTTGTCCTCATCTCTCCTCCAGGAGACTTAACCAATAGAGTAAACTTCATATGAGAGATAGGCAAACTATACTTGGCAAAATATTTCGATGCAATGAATGGATGCAATGTTCCAGAATCAAATAACATAGTCGTCGGGTTAGAGTTTGCGAGAAACATACCAATCACCACGTCACCCACTTGTTGCGTATCCTCTGTAGAGACATGGTTCACGTTGCCACGAGCAAAATTCTACTGTCCACGGTTTCCTTGTGGCTGTCCTCCATTGGGTCTCGGGTTTTTTCTTTGAGCATTGCTTCCTTGACCAAGGCCTCACATAGGACATTGATGCGCAAAGTGTCCAACTTCTCCACAAGTATAGCACTTCCTTACTGTAAGGATCGAAACGCCCAAGAGGGGGGGTGAATTGGGCTTTCTTTCAAATTTTAAGGTAATTAAAAGCTAACAACTTAAAGCCCAATTCCCTATGCGATTAATCTATGCAACCAATGTAAATTAAAGTTGCGGAATGAAGATTGCATAAATGTAAAAGGGAGAGGGATGCAAACGCTCAAGGGACACGGAGTTTATCCTGTGGTTCAGCAAGATCACAAGGATCTTCCTACATCCACGTTGTGGCACCCACCGAAAGGTTTTGCCACTCCCAAGTCACCGAGACAAGGGGGTCTTCACTATTCTTCTCCGTTCGCCAACCTTGGCAAGGTGGAGCTCAAGCCTTGTACACTTTGAATCCTCCGGGCTTCCACAATCCTCTTGGCAAGCTCCGGAAGTCACAAACACCAAGGGACACTCCCTTATGGCTCTCACTACACTAGAGACTCCAATCACCTAGAATGGAGGCACACAAGCACTATCTCTAGCTAGTTCTAGCCTATCTCTTGGTGTACAAATGATGAACAATGATGTGAAAGTGGTAGCTCTATGTCTTGAATGCTATAGGATGTTTAGAGTATGTCTGGGCTTCAAGTCTTCTCGATTTGACAGGTTGAAGGGGTATAAATAGCCAGCCTCCACGAAATAGCCGTTGGAAAAGTAGGCTGACATCACTTCTCTGCGAACATCGAATGATCTGATGTCTCCCCTTCAGTTATCATCGGTCAAAGCCAAATTAGCTGATGTCACTGTGTCAGATATGACCGTTGTTAGACCGATGTTGACCTGTCTTCTCGTCGGATGATCCGGTGGCTCTTTCTCCAGAATTTTGCTTGATCATGAAGCTTACTGGAGTGATCGACCGATGTATGTAATTCTGCACATCGGATGATCTGGTGCTTCACTTGGTCCAATGGTATTGCAAACTGTGATGATGGAACGATGTCACTGAGCCACTCACATCGGATGATCCGGTGAGTGCATTTGTCTGAGGTCTTCTTCTTCTGTTGACACAACTTGACCGATGCAGTCAACTCAACAAACATTGGATGATCCAGTGTGTTCAATCTGTTGACTTCGAGTTGTTTTGAGTTGTTCTTTTGGAAATTGAACTTGTGACCTCTTTGACACTTAATTTAAGTGTTATTTTGATAGTCTTTAAGTATCAAGTTAGAGCTTTCACTTCTTGTCTTTGTATGATTCGATTTGATCTCATTGGTTGGTTTTATATGGGTCTCCAATGTAATATTGATTTCATTTGATTGAGTGTTATTGGGACCTTGCATTAACAAATTCATTAGTAATATCGAATGGTTGTCATTAATCACCGAAACCGTACCTCATGGGGCCTAGATGCTTTCAATCTCCCCCTTTTTGGTGATTGATGACAACACAATAATTTAAAGCGCAATAGTAATGAATTTGATGGTACAATACTCAAGTAGATATGCAATGAATACAAGATAGGACACATTTTGTAGAAATCAAATGAAATTAATGGCGCGAAAAGCTCAATCGATTAAAAACATAAGCAAATGTGACAAGCAGAAGAGTGCTTAATTAAAGAATTACATAAGAGTACACAAGCACGAATACAAAGGATAAACACACGAGAATACAAAGAGCAAACTCAAACTGAGCAAACTCAAACTCCCCCTGAGACTACTACTACCACTCCCCCTTACTCCTCTACCACTTCTCCCCCTTTGGCATCAAGACACCAAAAAGGGGTCAGAGAGCCTACAGACCCTGAGAGCTGGGCGCGATGACGAACTGGTCACCGTCGCAGTCGTCGGAGCTGGAGTCGCCGGTGGTAGGAGCTGCCGGAGCGGAGGGAGCTGGGGGGTCCGCTGCTGGTGCTGGAGGAGAGGAAACATGTACTGGAGGCGCCGGTGGAGCTGGAGGAAGTGGAGCGCTCACCACGGATGCCGGCGTCTGATGGAACAGAGTCGTCGCCGGCAGAGGTGAGTGAATCGGTGCGCTGGGTGCCAGAAGTGGTGACATACTGATCGAAGGAATTGGAGTAGTGGGCACCTGAGCAACACTTGGAGCCAGTCCCAGTCCAGGCTGCTGTGGAGGAAGGGCGATCCTGGTCTGAGTGTAAAGGTTGGTGATCAACCCTAGGATCCCCATCATGGCCTGCTGGGTCTACTGCTGCTGGTCGAGGGTACGCCGGTGCATCTGATCAACGAGGTTTGTGAACCGGTCCGTATCCTATCGCCTCTGTCGGGCGATCTCCAGCTGAAGCTCCTGCTGCTGCCTCTGAAGCTGTGCCAGGTGAGCAGCCTGCTCTGCCCTGGCCTGCTCAGCAGCAAGCCTGTCCTGGCGCTGCTGCTCTATCATCTGCTGGAGTAGTGTCGACAGCTCTGACAGCTGTGACACCTGCACCTCAGACACAGGAGGTGGAGTCGGTGGTGGAGCAGCTGAACCTCCTGCCTCTGCATCGTGCTGCCTCGGTGAAGGAGGAGGAGGAGGGAAGTACTCCTCGACACTCTCGTCTGTGTCGCTCTCGGACCAGACGTGCTGCAGATCTCCTCCTTGAGCTTCTTCCTCAGCTAGTCGCTCATCCTCTCTCTCAAGGTCAGACCAGTCCTCCTCAGTCAGTCGGGCCCTGACCTGACGCTCAACTGGATGGCCAAGGCGGCAGTCACCAGGAGCTGGAGCTCGGTAGTGTCCGAACCGAGACACACTCTCGTCAGAGAGACGGTCGTGTGTGGCGGACCCCTCAGGAACCATCATAGTGAGCAGGTAGCTGATCTAGTGCCCGTAAGCTAGCTGCCTCATCATGCCCAATCCATCTGTGATGACATCCTCCATCTCGCAGATAATGACATCCACTATATCAAAGTCCATCCCTTCATGATGTAGAACAGGATCGTCTGCTGAAGGCTAGTGAACCCCTCAAGATAGCCGGACCTCGGCAGGAGAGAGCGACGCAGGGCAAGGTGCACCGTGTGCGCTGCAGGAGTCAGCAAGGTCGGGACTCTTGGCTGGTCTGGAGAGAAAGTAGGTCCAAAGAGAGATCTGATCTCCTCCAGAGCAGGAGCCACTCCTCCAGTGAGCGGCCTCCTCGGCGTGTCTGCCTGACCGTAGAGTCTCTCATGGATGCAGATGTCGTGCAAGTCTACTCCAAGCAGCTGTCCCAACATCTGCCTCGACAGGTGGTAGTGCTGCCCCATGAACATGAAGTCAATGGATCGTCTGCCCTCAGAGATGTAGAGGGTGGCATAGAACACGCGGACCCAATCCTCCACGTAAGCACTCCGCTCATATGACAGCAACTGCACCAGGCCCCTGTACTTCTCAAAGAACGGCCTGATCTCTGTCCCTGCGGCTACTTCAAGCTGAAACCAATCCATGTAGTTGTGTTGGAACAGCTTGTGGCCACGGCGTCTATAGGTCTCGTAGAGAGACGCCTGTGTGACCATCCAGAACCGACTGTCCACCATAGCTTCTCGGGGCTGCGGGTACCACTCCTCAAGCAACACACTCCATTTGAGCTTCTGGAGTTGCTTGGCCTTCATCTTCCAGTAATCCGTGAGACGGACTCCCTCACCAACACGGACTGCCGTGTCCATCTCGTAGATGGCCCTCTCGGCCTCCCTGTCCTCACGACGGTCGGCAGCCGTCGGTCTCGGACGAGGAGCAGCCTCGGTGTGACCTCCACATGTCCGGGCTGAGCGCCGGCGGACGAGAGACTCAACCGACTCCTCTTCGGCCTCGGAGTCGTCGATCATGGGAGGCTGCCTGGAACGAGCCTCGCGGATCCTCAGGGACCCTCCTCGGCCGCGCTCACGCTCCTCGGCAGCGCGGGCGGCCATCAACGCCTTCTTCTCCTCCTTGGAGAGCTTCTGCTTCTTCGCGGCGGGCTCCGCGATGGCCTTGCCCTTGTTCTTCCTGTCGCGAGCCATCGCAACAAAGCAACGCGCAAGGACGAAGTCGACAATGTATGGAACGGCACCACGAAGGTTGATGCGGCCTGGAAACCCTAACGGCGACGAGGGGATCGTGACCGTAGAGGATGGCACACGTTGAAGGTGGAGAGGGCGGTGTTTGCGTGGGGAGGCTTTGGCGGTGGAGAGAAGCGGCGGCGGCGCTTGGGCGCGGTGGTGAGGTGTGGAGACGGCGGCGCGGCGCTTGGAGATGAGGCGGCGCGGGTGAGTGGCGGTGTCCGGCGGGAGCATGGCGGCGGCGCGAGATTGTGGTGGCGGTGGCGCGAGGAAGAGGCGGCGGCGCGAGGTTGTGGTGGCGGCGGCGCGAGGAAGAGGCGGCGGCGCGAGGGAGAGGCGGCGGCGCGAGGGAGAAGGGCGGTGGCGCTGGGGAGAGGCGGCGACGCGGTGGGTGGTGGTCGGCGGCGGTGATTTGGGCGCAATCGGCAGCGGCGAGAGCACGGGCGAGCGAGGCGTCGAGGAGAGAGAAAGAGGCGGCGGCGCGCGGGATTAAATAGTGGACCCCAAACCCTAGCCGTTATTTTAACACCGGATGGACCGATGCTAGATAATATGAAAATCGGTCGAATGCAACAGTAAGGATATTCAAGAATTGCTGTTGACACCGGATGGAGCGACGTCTAGGGTTTTGATCATCGGTCGAATATCACAGTAAGGGTGTTCAACAGAGTGATGTTGACACCGGATGATCCGACGTAGGAGGAAGTAAACATCGGTTGAATTGACCACAGCTCCAGAAGAGTGAACATCGGATGGACCGATGTTTTCCAGAATGAATGCGTCGGATCATTTGAGGTTCTGACTGAACTGGCCCTTGAAGAATGAACACCTATTGATCCGATCATGGATGGGTTTAGGCATCGGATAATCCGATGACAACAGAACAAAGACATCCCATACATGTCCTTTGACCAAACAAACAATCAAAGAGAAACACATGTCTTAGGACTTTTTGGGCAACCCTTACCCCTCAAAAAGCTAATATGCCAATAGCTTGGCTAAACCTTAAAGCAAACGGAACACCGAGAAAAGTGGAGGAAAAATATCCAAATGAAATGTAAGGCCCATGCTTTGTGAGGTAGAGTATGAAGACTTCTATCTCTTTGAAGCATGTTCCTCTAGGCATTAACGTACCTAACATTTTGTTCTTTCCACCTTATATGAGTTGAGATATTGTATTTTAAGCAAGTCTCCTTCTCATGAGGTGGGTTCTCCTTTGTGACAATCTACCGTATGCAATGCCAAACAAGTTATAGTGCAAGAAATTAAATGAGTGCAAGTCTATATGGCAGGGATCATGCAAGGCATAAAATAAATCTATCTTGCCAAGTTTAAACCTTCCAAAGGCTTCCTCAGGGAAAACTATTTCTAGCTCACCCCTATCCTTTGGGAGTTAGACAAGACCTATATGATATGCATCCTTACATGAACAAGGCAACATACATGACGTTAGATGCATCTAGCACATTTAATTCACTTTGAAGTCTAGATAAGGTTTTCTCATCAAGTGGTTTTGTGAAGATATCTACCAATTGTTCTTCGGATCTAACACCTTGCAAAGAGATGTCTCCTTTAGCCTCATGATCCCGCAAGAAGTGATGGCGAATATCAATGTGCTTAGTGCGGGAGTGTTGAACGGGGTTTCTAGCTATCTTGACCGCACTTTCATTGTCACAAAGGAGAGGCACACAACCAAATTTAATTCCAAAGTCCAAAAGGGTTTGCTTCATATATAGAATTTGGGCACAACATGCACCGGCCACTATATACTCCGCCTCCGCGGTGGACAAAGCCACGGAATTTTGCTTTTTGCTTGACCAAGATACTAGGGAACGCCCAAGTAAGTGGCACCCACCGGAGGTACTCTTGCGATCCACACGGCATCCGGCAAAGTCCGAATCCGAGTATCCCAAGAGATGGAAACTAGCATTCTTGGGGTACCACAAACCTACACTTGGGGTATCCTTGAGATACCGAAGTATCCTAAAGACCGCCTTCTTATGCGATTCTTTAGGTGCCGCTTGAAAGCGTGCACACAAGCACACACTAAACATAATATCGGGCCTAGATGCGGTAAGGTATAACAATGAACCAATCATGGAACGGTAGTGAGATTTATCAATAGGTTTACCGTCCAAGTCCGCGTCGAGATGACAATTTGTCGCCATTGGAGTACTTCTTGTGCTACAATCTCCCATCTCAAATTTCTTCAAGAGGTCCTTGGTGTACTTCTCTTGGTAAATGAAGGTCCCCTCTTGAAGTTGCTTGATTTGAAAACCAAGGAAGAAGTTGAGCTCTCCAATCATTGACATCTCGAATTCCCTAGACATCATGGTGCCAAACTCATGGCTAAGAGATTTGTTAGTTGAGCCAAAAATGATATCATCGACATAAATTTGACAAATAAATAAATCCCCGTCGATGTCCTTGGTGAAGAGTGTGGTGTCCATCCTCCCGATCTTGAATCCTTCCATGACCAAGAAATCCCTTAGACGTTCATACCACGCCCTAGGTGCTTGCTTGAGCCCGTAGAGCGCCTTGTGTAACCTATACACATGGTTAGGATTCCTCGGATCTTCAAACCCGGGAGGTTGCTCAACATAAACAAGCTCGTTAATATAGCCATTATGAAAGGCACTTTTAACATCCATTTGATAAAGCATTATATTGTGATGTGAAGCAAAAGCAAGGAGTATACGAATAGCTTCTAACCGAGCGACCGGAGCGAATGTTTCTCCAAAGTCTAGTCCTTCAACTTGTGAAAAACCCTTGGCCACAAGTCTTGCCTTGTTGAGGACCACAACGCCATTCTCGTCTTGCTTGTTGCGGTACACCCACTTCGTCCCGATGACGTTCTTGTCCTTGGGTCGCTCCTCCAATACCCAAACTTCATTGCTGGTGAAGTTGTTGAGTTCTTCTTGCATGGCCATCACCCAATTTGGATCTTGGAGTGCTTCCTCTATATGAGTGGGTTCTACACACGAAACAAAGGAGTAGTTCTCACAAAATGAAGCGACATGGCAAGAACGAGTACTTACTCCCCGTGACGGACTTCCGATGATTTGATCAATCGGATGCGCCTTGGAGATGCGTCCATGCCTCATTAGTGATTGTGAAGCACTTGGCGGTGGTGAAGCATCTTGCTCGTCTTGTGGTTGGACTTGATCTTGGACTTCTTCTTCTTGTTGTTGGTGTTGTGTGGCTTGTGAATCTTGCATTGGCAATGGATCATCTTTCTCTTCTTCTTCATCAACTTGAGGCGCCATGGAGATGTTGATGTTGGAACTTGATGCTCCCCCTTGATCATGGCTTTCCTAACCTTCGGGTTTGATGTCTCCAATGGTCATGTTTTTCATGACTTCTCGTAGAGGCTCATCATCTATATCATCATGACCAAAACTCTCCTCTTGGGAGCCATTAGTCTCATCAAACTCAACATCGCAACTTTCATCAACTAACCCGGAGGTTTGGTTGAATACTCGATATGCTTTTGAGTTTGACGCATAACCAAGAAAGATACCAACATCACACCTTCTTTCAAACTTACCGAGCCTTTTCTTGCGGTAGATGTAGCACTTGCACCCGAAGACTCGGAAGTAGGAGATGTTGGGCTTTCTCCCAATGAGGAGCTCATATGGGGTCTTTTGAAGTAGACGATGAAGATAGACCCTATTTGCGGCATGGCACGCCGTGTTGATTGCTTCGGCCCAAAACTTCTCCGACGTGCCATAGTCATCAAGCATTGCTCTAGCAAGGGTGATGAGAGTCTTGTTCTTCCTTTCAACGACACCGTTTTGTTGAGGGGTGTATGTGGCCGAAAACTCATGCTTCACGCCTTCACGATCACACCACTCCCCAATGTTGTAGTTTTTGAACTCGGTGCCATTGTCACTCCGGACTTTGATGATGGGAAGTTAAAATTCCCTTTGAGCACGTTTAGCAAAGGTCTTGAAGACTTCCGGAGTTTCACCCTTGTCACCTAGAAACAAGGTCCAAGCATATCTAGAATAGTCGTCAACAATAACAAGACAATAGAAATTACCACCAAGACTTTGATATGTGGACGGTCCGAAGAGGTCCATGTGGAGTAGTTCAAGCGGCTTGGAGGTTGACACCATTGTCTTCATTGGGTGGTGTGAAGCAACTTGCTTCCCGGCTTGACAAGCGCTACAAAGCTTGTTCTTCTCAAACGTGACATCCTTCACGCCGGTCACGATCCCAAGCTTGAACAACTTCTTAAGCTTGCTCATCCCAATGTGAGCAATGCGTCGATGCCATAGCCAACTTAAGCTTGTCTTAGTGAAAAGACAAGTGGTCAAGCTAGCATCCTTGTTGGAGAAGTCCACCAAGTAAAGATGTCCATGCCGAAAACCTTTGAAGATTAGTTCTTTGCTTGATTCACTAGTTACTACAACACCATTCTTGTCAAAGGTGCACGTTAGTCCAAGATCACATAGTTGTGCAATGGAAAGTAGATTGAAACTAAATGACATAACATATAGTACATTAGAAATGGACAAATCATGCGAAATAGCAATCTTACCTAAACCAATTACCTTCCCCTTTGAGTTGTCACCAAAGGTGACTTGTTCATGATTGTCGGGGTTCTCTATGGTGGTGAACATACCATCATTGCCGGTCATATGTTGAATGCACCCGCTATCGAGTACCCAATGCTTTCCTCCGGCTTTGTAGTTCACCTACACACATGAAGTTAGTTTTTGAGTTTAGGCACCCAAGCCAACTTAGGTCCTTGTATGTGTGATACATGTGATTTTAGGACCCAAAGTTGCTTGGGGAGCTTCCCCTTCATGCCCTTAATGTCTTTGCCAATGAACCTTGCCTTCACCTTGCCACCTACTTTGCTCAAGAGATAGTGGTAATCATTGAAAGTAGATTTGTAGTTAGGAGGCAATTTTGGAGAAGGACGGTTGGGAAGAGGACACTCCCTCGTGTGATGTCCGGTGACCTCACAATGTTGGCAATAGGAACCAACTTCTTTGATGAAGCTCGTCCTAAGCTCCGGTGAGGGCACCTTCCCTTTGCTGAGCACCGGGAAGGATCCAAGTCCTCTCTTGTTGAAGCCTTTAGCTTGTTTGTAGAGGATTTCCTTGTGCTTGTCCTCCCCCTTAGAAAGTCTTGCCACACTAGTGCGGAGACTTTCAATCTCGTCCATCAACTCCTTCTCCCTAAGGCTTGCTTTCAAAGGCAAAGACTTATCCAAAATATTAGTGGCATGTGAAGTAGTTGATACTTTGCCATCAAGGGTTTCCTTTTTCATGTTTTTCATTTTTAGTTCAATTGCTTCATAAGCACGGTTAAGCACTTCATGTTCTTGAACCAAGTCATTGTGCTTTCCCAAGAGTGCTTGGTTTGCTAAGTCAAGCTCATGATGATCAAGCTTGATTTGAGCATTTTCCTCCTCGATTTGCTTGACATGTGTTTTGAGCGTGTCATGCTCTTTAAGTATGGTTACATACTTGTCATGCAAATCGAGCTTCGCACTCTCAAGCTTAGCACAAGCTTGTTCAAGTGCCTTAACCTTGCTCTTTTCTCTTTTTATGATGACATGGTATTCATTAATCATAGATGCTAATTCATCGGGGGAGAGCTCATCATCATCATCGCTAGAGTCATCACGTACCTTAGTGTTACCTTTTGCCATGAGGCACATAGGAGGTGGACGAAGAGGTGAGTTGTCCTTGTCGACGATGGCAAGGCTCGCCATGTTTTCTTCATCTTCACTCTCTTCGTCGCTTGATTCTTCATCCGTGATCCACTCATTGGCCTCGCACATGAAGACTTTTTGAGGCCCTCTTCTCTTCTTTGGAAAGAGCTTGGTCTTCTTGCCTTTGTCAAATTTCTTCTTTCCAAAGGAGCGCTTGGGCTTGACCTCTTCTTCATCTTCATCACATTCTTCTAGCTTTCGATGCCTTCCCTTGTGGTTGTCCTTCCTTTGTCCAGTCTTGGACAATCATATGATATGTGGCCTTGATCAAGACAATTATAGCATGTCTTGTTTTCATCTTTTCTTGGGAGGAAGGCTTTCTTCTTGGGATCAAAAGAGTATCCCTTCTTTGCGATCTTGGAGTTTAAACGTGAAAATTTCCTCATCATCAACGCAAGCTCGTCATCGTCCTCTTCGCTGGTTGCTTGCTCTTCTTCACTTGAGCTAGGCTCAACCACTCTCTTCTTCTTGGGAGTTGTCTTCTTGGTTGAGGCCTTGAGAGCAATGGTTTTTGATGATGACTCCTCCATCATTCCAAGTACGCTCATCTCATGAGCATGAATTTCTCCAATGAGCTCCGAGACTTCAATGTTGTCAAGTGATTCCTTTTTGAGCATTGAATTGATAATGTTGTACTTGGGCTTGCGTAGAAGCATGAGGATCTTGCGGTTGATAAGTCCCTTACCAAGAGAAGCAATGTCAAGTGCGTTAATCTCCTCAATGAGCACATTTAAACGAGAAAACATTTGGTTAACATTCTCATGAGGAAGCATTTTGAATTCATCATACTTGGATTTAAGAAAGTGATATTTGAGTTCTTTAACACGAGATGAGCCCTCATGTATTTCAATTAAACATGCCCAAATTTCACAAGCTTTCTCTTTACTAGCAATTCTAGCAAATACGTCTTGACTTATGCATTCATAGATAGCATTTCTAGCCTTAGCATCCCATTTTAGTTGATCACCAACATAATTGAGATCTCCAAATCCCGCATGGGTCGCTTCCCAAACTTCGGGAGCAATAGCCTCTAGGTAGACACGCATGCGTGCTTTCCAATAGGCACAGTTCTTGCCCTCGAAGGTAGGAACCGAACCCCCATTCTTGGCCATTTAAGCTCTCTAGCGGTGAAGCTAGAATGATCCAATGAGCAACAAGGCTCTGATACCAATTGTAAGGATCGAAACGCCCAAGAGGGGGGGGTGAATTGGGCTTTCTTTCAAATTTTAAGGTAATTAAAAGCTAACAACTTAAAGCCCAATTCCCTATGCGATTAATCTATGCAACCAATGTAAATTAAAGTTGTGGAATGAAGATTGCATAAATGTAAAAGGGAGAGAGATGCAAACGCTCAAGGGACACGGAGTTTATCCCGTGGTTTGGCAAGATCACAAGGATCTTCCTACATCCACGTTGTGGCACCCACCGAAGGGTTCTGCCACTCCCAAGTCACCGAGACAAGGGGGTCTTCACTATTCTTCTCCGTTCGCCAACCTTGGCAAGGTGGAGCTCAAGCCTTGTACACTTTGAATCCTCCGGGCTTCCACAATCCTCTTGGCAAGCTCCGGAAGTCACACACACAAAGGGACACTCCCTTATGGCTCTCACTACACTAGAGACTCCAATCACTTAGAATGGAGGCACACAAGCACTATCTCTTGCTAGTTCTAGCCTATCTCTTTGTGTACAAATGATGAACAATGATGTGAAAGTGGTAGCTCTATGTCTTGAATGCTCTAGGATGTGTAGAGTATGTCTGGGCTTCAAGTCTTCTCAATTTGACAGGTTGAAGGGGTATAAATAGCCAGCCTCCACGAAATAGCCGTTGGAAAAGTAGGCTGACATCACTTCTCTGCGAACACCGGATGATCCGATGTCTCCCCTTCAGTTATCATCGGTCAAAGCCAAATTAGCTGATGTCACTTTGTCAGATATGACCGTTGTTAGACCGATGTTGACCTCTCTTCTCGTCGGATGATCCGGTGGCTCTTTCTCCAGAATTTTGCTTGATCTTGAAGCTTACTGGAGTGATCGACCGATGTATGTAATTCTGCACATCGGATGATCCGGTGCTTCACTTGGTCCAATGGTATTGCAAACTGTGATGATGGACCGATGTCACTGAGCCACTCACATCGGATGATCTGGTGAGTGCATTTGTCTGAGGTCTTCTTCTTCTGTTGACACAACTTGACCGATGCAGTCAACTCAACAAACATCGGATGATCCGGTGTGTTCAATCTGTTGACTTCGAGTTGTTTTGAGTTGTTCTTTTGTAAATTGAACTTGTGACCTCTTTGACACTTGATTGAAGTGTTGTTTTGATAGTCTTTAAGTATCAAGTTAGAGCTTTCACTTCTTGTCTTTGTATGATTCGATTTGATCTCATTGGTTTGTTTTATATGGGTCTCCAATGTAATATTGATTTCATTTGATTGAGTGTTATTGGGACCTTGCATTCACAAATTCATTAGTAATATCGAATGGTTGTCATTAATCACCGAAACCGTACCTCATGGGGCCTAGATGCTTTCACTTACTCCGCCAGAGTTATTGGGGCGAGCATGGTTTTGAACATTTGCACCAGGAATGTTGGCACGAGGTGCAAAAGGCATTGGAGACATTGGTGTTTGCATAATAGGGCATTGCTAAACAAACTGAGCTGGACGCGGTACATATCCAGGGCGATGAGCAGGCGCAGAGGGGCTGAAATAAGGCGCATTGGGTGGTGCAAAGCAAGGGCACACATTACTTCCTTGTTGCTGTCCTTAATATGGTGCCTTTCTCTTGTTGTCTTGCTCCATCTCATGGACTTTGTTCTCCACAACAATTGCCTTGTCCACAAGCTTCTGGATGTTAGCATAATCACAATTCAGCAATTGTACTTGGATCTCATTGTTAAGGCCCCCCATGAATAAATATTGCTTCCGGCTATCCCGAGTAACATCTTCAGGGGCATACCTTGAAAGTTGAGTGAATTTATTGAGGTATTCACCCACGCTCGATCTTCCTTGCCTCAAGTTCACAAATTCTCGTCTCTTCAAAATCATAACACCCTCGGGCACATAATGAGATCGGAAAGTCTCCTTGAATTCGGCCCAAGTAATCCTCCCTTGGTTCTCATGAGCATTGCATAGGGAGTCCCACCAATCGGCAGC
The DNA here is from genome assembly GCA_036927565.1 of Tuctoria greenei. Lineage (NCBI taxonomy): Eukaryota > Viridiplantae > Streptophyta > Magnoliopsida > Poales > Poaceae > Tuctoria > Tuctoria greenei. Next base: position 118,732,444 of record JAYESD010000003.1, on the reverse strand, counting down.
TGCTCCAACAAGTTGATGAGAAGCAAATAGGACCTTCTCCCGATCGCTGCGTTGGACAATAGCTAGCTTCTTCTCCACAAACTTGAGCCAATCTTCAGCATCCATAGGGTTAGCAGCTTGAGCAAAGGTTGGCGGCCTGGTCCTCATGAACTCTCCCAACCGGTTATGAGGTGGTGGGGGTGGTTGTGGAGGCATGTGGGGCTGATTGTTGATGTTACTAGCCTGCAGCTGTCCCATAGTCTGTATCATGGTCTGCATGAGCTGGTTTTGCATAGCCAAAAGCTGCTCAATGTTGATAGCTCCTTGAGCAGGTCCTTGTCCATTGTTGTTTTGAGGTGCTCCATTGTCCTCCTCCTCATCATTGCCATCCCTTTGGTTGCAAGTTCAAACCATCAGAAGAAAAGAAAGAGATGAGAATTTAGAAACGTCCCCAATTATATGCATCAAGGGATATGAATCTAAACAACTACCTACACTAGCCTATGTGGACATGGCAATGCTAAAGCATCCCAAAATCCTCTATTAAGCACACAAGCAGAAAATATATAGCAAACAACACACCAACAAAAACACATCGATTCCTGAGTACTCCTATGTGCTCTAAAGTTTCCATTCTATCTACGCTACGTCCTACGGTCAACCTCGCTGTGATACCAATTTGTGACACCCAGTTCCGAAAATGAACCAAGTGAACGCATATGTGTGCCCAGGATGTTCAACACACATACACAAGTGCATCACAAATGATATACAGATAATTACCACAGCTCAAATTATTAAATAAGTACTTCTATTACACAAACCATTATATCCTCGAATACAAGCACTAATGAATATTAATGACAAGTTCAACTAATGCAGCGGAAATAAACTAATAAGCAACTAGGCAAAAGGGATAGCACAGCTCCAACACTCCACCGGCGAAGCTGACGGTAGACACGGCCTAGAACTCCGCATTATCATCATTATACTCCCAATCGTGACCTGCAACCGTTGGTGGGGAAATTGCAAGATTGAGTACATGTCGTACTCAGCATGTGTGGAAAGTATGACATGTAGCTTATTCAAATAACGAATATAATAAACGATAAGTGCTGAAAAGTACATTAAAATATTTGAAAAGCAATATATTACACGTATGTGAAATAAACCCATCATAAACCATAATTATTAACATAGTACCAGTCCATATTTCATTACCATCATCCATATACCAGATTTTACCATTACCATAAATCATATTCAATACCAGAATTAATCCATATCCATAACCATATTATCAACCATATCATGTACCAAACCATTACAAATCCTCATTCCCCTCTAATCATGTAGGTCATCCAGGCTCTCATAACCGGGAGCACGGCTACCATGATAGTTTTATTAGACTCTACAGAGTTTGTACCACTTTACCCACGTGTTTGTGATTTCATCACCCGTCGGCGACTAAAGAACTCCGTTATGCCAATTACACTTCCTTTGGTGTATGGCCAAGAGATCACAAAATAGCCTTTACAGAGGGATTACTATCCTATTTAGACCCCACTGAGGTTTCACCGGTGGCGATGTCTCTTACAGAGCACATCTTCAACCAAGGGCCCCCTCTTGAGCCATTCGGATCCCAAGGTAGTCCTACCAATCATCAACAAACCCAATCCAACTACCCCTTCCCCGAGCATCCGTATTGGTCCAAACAGCACTAGCAAAGCCCTAATTAATCAGCTACGCCGCACCCATACTTGGCCTCATGGTGGCACTATAGTCCTGGCTTATTCTCGCATGAACCGGTCCTTAGATCTAAAGCAGGCAAACCACCTAACATCCAACCCATCCACATACCAGGCTTGCTTAGATCACCCATTACCACATCATATTGACCAGTTCATATTAACCATAACATCATTTATGCATAATTAAATGTGTAGTGTTGTTTTCCCATCCCAATTAATTAAGTGAAGCAAAAAGGTAAAAAGCTCATCCCGACTCTCTACCACAAATTCCAGGTGACAAGGGTGGTTTAACAAAGCTAGTAAACTTCCTACCATATGATTCCCATAAAATTCACGCAAGCATGCAGTTTTCAAACAAAACATTTATTTTCAAATCAGGATCAATATGCTTCAAGGACACTTGCCTTACTCTTGGGATTGGTTCGCGTCAACGCCTTCAAACTCTTAGTGCTGGAGATTCTCCGTGGCACTCTCTAGCTCAAATCCGTCTAATCCGCACAATAAACATACAAGACAAGAATTACAATCAATAGATGCACAAACATTACTCAATATGACATGACAAGCATGATTAAGGCAAATGCAAGGTGGAACTTGTTAACGAGGTTTTTTTAATGATCACTATCTAGTTCCAATAGCTTTTGATAAGTTTATACAGGTTTGGAGTTGATTCAATCAAATTCTAGATTTAATTCAACACAATTTAACCAGGAAGATCGGACAAGTCCGTAGGAGGCCGGACTAATCCGCACTTTGCAAGAACAGCAGATTAGGGTTTTCTAGATCGACGTGAATTTGGAGAATAGGGGTTGAATTCACGTAAGGAAAAGAGAATAGAAGGTATACCAGGTGTTTAGGACTCCAACGAATCAAGGATCCTGGAGCCAACACTTGGATCTTGACGATCTAGGGTTGATGAAGAACTTGGTGAATTGTTGACGAAGAACACAAATTTGATGGAGCTCTTGATCCTCATTCATTTCCTCCTCTTCTTCTTCTTGCCCTAGATCTCTTTCTCCCTCCTTGGTGGCGGCTACTCATGAGCTTGGGTTTGGTGGGGTGGAAAAGTGGCAAATAGATGTCAAGCCAAGGGGTGGAGTTGTTTATATAGAGGTGGAAGCTAGGGTTAAATTGATTTCAATTTTGAGATGAGTAGGGGTCGGTTTGGAGTCTCACATGGGCTCTAAAAGAATTAGGCACGATGTCCCTAGGCCAACTTAACGTAAAACCCATGAAACAAGTCGTGAAACAAAAGATCAACTCGGATTTGCGATTTATCGGACAAGTCCAAAAGGACTGGACTAGTCTGAGGTTGGACAGAGAGATATCGGACAAGTCCAGACTGGACATCGGACAAGTCCGAACTTATCCAGAGGGGAAAAACATACAAGTCTGGCAAAATATCGGACAATTCTGACTTTAGTCAGAGGAAAAAATAGACAAGTCCGCTGGTCTACCGGACTAGTCCGAACAAGTCAAGGGACTTAGTGAAATTTCTAAACAATTGGAACACCAGAATAGTCTGCACAAGACCAGACAAGTCCGAAGGTGTCCAGAGAGAAAAACAGACTAGTTCGCAGCAAAATGGACAAGCCCGATGGAGGTCAGAGAGAATTGGACTAGTCCGCACCGAAATCAGACTAGTCCGCACTTCCAAAAATTATTAAGTGAGGTTTTGTTTCTATTTGATTTTAAACTTGTTTCTTTTATGTTACTAAATTTTAAACATGTATTAGAATGTATGCAATGCATGATGTATAAAAATGAGGGTGTTACAAACCTACCCCACATAAAATGAATCTCGCCCTCGAGATTCAATGTGGAAGAGAAGAGATAGGGAAATTCATTCTTGAGATCATCTTCCAACTCTCACGTTGCCTCTAATTCTGTATGATGCTTCCATTGCACTTTACACCATCTAGTAACCTTGTTCCTTGTGACCCTCTCATTGGTTTCCAAGATTTTGACCGGTCGCTCGGCATAAGTCAAATCTGTCTCTAATTCCAATTCATCCATTGGTACTTTTTCTTTCGGTACCCTTAAACACTTATTGAGCTGGGAAACAAGAAAAACATCATGAACATCCGATAAGTGAGTTGGCATCTCCAACTTATAGGCTACTTCCCCTCTTTTCTCCAAAATCTTGAATGGTCTAATGTACCGAGGTGCTAGCTTGACTCTTATGTTAAACCTCTTATGACCTCTCATTGGTGACACCTTGAGGTAAACGAAGTCTGCCACTTCAAAGGCTAATTTCCTTCTCCTATTGTCCGCATATCCTTTTTGCCGTGATTGAGCAGCCCTCAAGTTTTCCTGAATAGTCTGAACTTGTTTCTCAGCTTCTTGCAACACATCGGGTCCAAATACTTGATTTTTCCCGCTCTCATTCCAAAACAAGGGCGTCCTACACTTCCTTCCATATAGTGCTTCATAAGGTGACATCTTCAAGCTTGCTTGGTAACTATTGTTGTATGAAAATTCCACATATGGCAAGCTCTTGTCCCAACTTTTCCCATGCTTTAAATCATAAGCTCTTAACATGTCCTCTAAAATCTGATTAGTCCTCTCAGTTTGTCCATCCATTTGAGGGTGATATGCTGAGCTGAAATTTAACCTTGTTCCCAATGCTTCATGCAATTTCTGCCAAAACTTGGAGGTATATTGAGAACCTCTATCTGAGACTATCTTCTTCGGAACCCCATGTCGGCACACAATGTGCTCCATATATAGCTCTGCTAGCTTCGCGGTTGTATAGGTGGTCTTGACAGGAATAAAATGAGCTGATTTGGTCAATCGATCCACAATTACCCAAATTGAGTCATAACTGGACTGGGTATGCGGTAAACCAACTATGAAGTCCATTCCGATTTCTTCCCACTTCCATTCCGGAACCTTCAATGGTTGCAATAATCCAGCTGGTCTTTGATGTTCCACCTTGACTCGCTAGCACACATCACACAAAGCTACATATTCAGCAATGTCCTTCTTCATACTAGCCCACCAATAACACATCTTCAAGTCTGTGTACATTTTGGTACAACCTGGGTGAATCGAGTATGGCGTGTCATGTGCCTCCTTTAGTATTGTCTCCCAAATATGCTTCACATTAGGCACGACAATTATAACTCTATATCAAGAGTAAGCTATTCATCGAAATGCTCAAGCTGCAGTTGTAATCACCTTATCATTGAGGCGAGACGAGTTCACCAAAGTCGATGGACTCGAAGTTGCCAATGAAATTCGGGACACTCTCAAAACCGCAAATGAAGGTGATCGTCATGTACGTGAAGTGAAATTTGAGATGATTGAAGGTGAATTGGGAAGATATGAGATCGAAGAAGGTGAATCACCCCAAGAAATGTACAATTGACTGAAGTCTCTCATCAAGAAAGACTGAGCCTTTGGTAGCAAGAAGTGCACAGATCGCGAAGTGGTCGAATTGATTCTTAGATCGTTTATGCCTCGAAACTTGACACCCTGGTCCATGATTAGAGAATGTCCTCGGTTTTGCTAAATGACCTCGGACAAACTTCTTGGCAAAATCATCAACTTTGAAATGATGGAGAAGGAAGCCAAGTATGTCAAGGAACTTGCCGATCTTACCTCTAGAAAGAAGAGAAGAGTTGAACTAAAGGCAACATGCAAGCCCGCATCAAAAGAAACTCGAGAAGCTCCTGAGGAAGACGATGGTTATGATGAAAGCACTGATGTCGGTGAAGACGACATGATCTTGCTCATCAAAAACTTAAATAAAAATGATCAGAAGAAGAAAGGGTGGTAGTTCAAGTGAAGGAAGACATAAGGACAGGCAAACATCCAGGATGAGACACGCATGCTATAATTGTGGATAATATGATCATTTCATAGTGGATTGCCCACATGAGGACAATAAGAGGAAGAGTAAACACAACATGCCTCAACAAAAGAAAATATTCAAGAATAAGAAGCAATATGGCCGCGCGAATCAAGGGAAGGAGTGGGACTCCAATGATGAGTACTAATTTGAAGAAGAAGAGGAGATGGCCACTATATCTATCAAGAATCCTACCATGATGTACACTCTCTTTCCATCCATGGGAGCATGGAAGGACACCAACCACACATGCCTAAAGGCCAAGGAAGGAAAAATAAAGTTTAAAACTAAATCTTCCTCAACGCATTTCGTTACTAGTGATATTGATAATTCTAGTGATGATGAAGAGATGCTTGGAGGTTTAGATAAAAATATTGTAGCTAAAATAAAATTCTAATGGATGAGATTGTTGATAAGGAGGAGCTAGTCAATCGCCAAGAAGATATGTCATTCTCCAAAAGGAGAAATATCTTGAGATTGAAAAGCTTATTGAGCTTGAAAAGGAGCGAAGTAAATCACTTGAACTTGAGTTAGCTTCAAGCAAGGAGACTTGTTTGAAGTTAAAGGACTCAAACATCGCTATCAAGGATGAACTTGCTAACTTAACCAAAGTTGACAAGATCCATGAGATGCAAGTTGAGTCACTCAAGCAAAGTGGTTCTTCATCCTCTTTAAGCTTACCTTCTCAACAGATTGAATCTAAAACGTCATAACTTGTACATGTTCTAAAAGTGACACTGACATGAATGAAAAGTTAAACTTGACAAAAGACAAGCATCCCTCCCAAAGTGGCATGTTTGACAAGGAGAAGGTCGAGTATGCACGTAGTGCATACTTGGTCACAAGACCTCCTAATGTTAAACATGGCATTGAGTATTCTTATGGTGAAAGGCAAAAAGCTAGAAGCCACAAGAATGACAAGGATCGTGTTGTCTTTGTCATGGGAAACTCTTCCCAAGTTGGAAAACCTAATAATGTTGATAAATTTAACATTGTGAACACTTATGAACAACAAATTTGTTTAGAACTTTTGATGCTTCATATGTTCTTACGAAAAAAAGTTTCGGAAAAGTTCATGCTAAATATGTTGGGCCGCGCCATGAGAACACCAAATCTCGTGTGTGGGTGCTCATGTCACTTGTCACTAACCTCAAAGGACCAAGCAATCTTAGGTACCTAAGACAAAAGCATAATCTCTTTTTGTAGGCATATGCATCCGGTGGAGCAAAATGGGTGCTAGATAGTGGATGCACAAATCACATGACTGGAGAAAGAAAAAGTTCGTGAAGTTCGAACAAAATGAAGACTCAAGCGAAGGCATCTATTTTGGTGATAATAGTCAAAGAAGGGTAGCCATCTCATCACAACATACACTTTCCCATGTTTCACATGTTGATTCCTTAGATTATAACATCTTGTCCATATCTCAACTATATGACAAATGTTATAATTGCTTATTCACTAACGAGGGTGTGACCGTCTCTAGAAGGAGTGATAACTCTAGTGCATTCAAGGGTGTAATAAAGGGAGAACTTTATCTAGTTGATTTCAACAAAGATATAGCCGAACGTGACACATGCTTGATTGCAAAGACTAACATGGGTTGGTTGTGGCATAGACGGCTAGCCCATGTTGGTATGAGGAATCTACAAAAACTTCTGAAAGGCGATCACATCTGTGGTTTGAAGGATGTTGTTTTTGACAAAGGCAGGCCTTGTAGCACGTGTCAAGCCGAGAATCAAGTAGGAGCACCTCATCCCGCGAAGAATGTCATGACTTAAACAAGACAAATTGAGCTCCTCCACATGGACGTATTCGGTCCAATTGCTTACATAAGCATCGGTGGAAATAAATATGGTTTAGTCATTGTCGATGATTTTTCACGCTTCATGTGGGTTTTCTTTTTGCATGATAAGATAGAAACTCAAGGAACACTCAAGAAGTTTCTCAAGCGAGCTCAAAATGAATTCTCATTGATGATCAAGAACATACCAAGTGACAATTGAACAGAGTTCAAGAATACTCAAGTTGATGAGTATCTAGATGAAGAAGGAATAAAGCACAAATTTTCACCACCATACTCTCCTAAAAAAACGGCATAGCTGAAAGGAAGAACCGAACACTCATTGAGATGGTGAGGACAATGCACGATGAGTACAAGACTTCAGACTTCTTTTGGGCAGAAGTGATTAACACCGCTTGTCACGCCATAAACCGATAAATCCTTCATCGTTTACTCAAGAAATCCTCATATGAACTACTCACCGGTAACAAACCAAATATTTCATACTTTGGAGTTTTCGGTTCGAAATGTTATATTCTAAACAAGAAGCCTTGGACCTCGACGTTCGCTTCTATGTCCGATGAAGGTTTCTTGCTTGGCTATGATTCGAACTCCTCTATCATGACTTCAACAAAGTCTCTGGACCTGCTAAAGTAGCACGTGACATAGTGTTCGATGAAACTAATGGCTCTCAAGTAGAGCAATTTGATAAGTGTGTGCTAGAACAAGAAGAAGCTCCATGTCAAGCATTGAGAAGGATGACACTTGGTGATATTCGACAACAAACATCACCTCAAAATCTAAGTGAAGAAAATGAAGCACAAACGGACAAAAATGATCAAGGGGGAGCTTCCACAATGGATCAACCTCAAGGAGATAAAGTTGATCAAAACAATATTGAGGGCAACCATCCAGGGGGAGACGACTTGTGATGGCGATGCAAGAAGAATTGAACAACATCAAGGGGAATGAAGTATGGGAACTTGTTAGTAGACCCAAGTCCAACATCGTCGACACTAAATGGGTTTTCCATAACAAGTAAGACGAACATGGAGTGGTAACAAGAAACAAGGCGCGACTTGTGGCCAAAGGTTACTCACAAGTCGAAGGTTTGGATTTCGACACGACTTTTGCTCCTGTAGCTAGGCTTGAATCAATTTGTATATTACTTGCATATGCTACTCACCATGATTTCAAGCTGTATCAGATGGACATCAAAAATGCATTCCTCAACGGACCAATCAAGGAGGAGGTGCACATGGAGCAACCCCCTTGGTTTGAATATCAAGAGTACAACTACCATGTATTTAAACTTCATAAGGCTCTCTATGGCCTTAAACAAGCTCCTAGAGCCTGGTATGAGTGCCTTATAGATTTTCTAGTTGAAAATGGCTTCAAAATTGGTAAAGCAGATTACTCCTTGTTTACCAAGCACTTTGATGATGATCTATTCATTTGTCAAATCTATGTTGATGATATCATATTTGGTTCAACTAATAAATATTTTTGTCAAGAGTTCAGTAAAATCATGACAGATGGGTTCGAGATGTCCATGATTGGAGAGTTGAGATATTTTTTGGGATTCCAAGTGAAACAACTAAAGGAGAGAATGTTCATAAGCCAAACAAAGTACACCCAAGACATTCTCAAGAAATTTGGCATGGACAAAGTGAAGCCCATAAAGACTCCCATGGCGACAAATGGACACTTAGACCTTAATGAAGATGGACCTAACGTGTACTAGTCCGGTATAGTGACGCCTTAACCTCTCAGGCAGGTGCATATTATTCCTCTTCCTCCTCACAACCTCTCTCGTCTTCTCTCTCCTCACTCAAGTGCCCCAAAGGTAATTTTGCAAGTTCTCCATCAAATCTTCACATCTTTCCATGGAAATCAATCTCCATTGAAAGGTGATCGAAGACCCCGAACTAATCCGCATCAAAAATGCTCCAAACCCCTTGGATCGAAGGATTTGGTAATTGTCTCACCAAACCATAACTCTTAAATTTCCCTTGGTATTGCTAAATAAATTTGATTCCTATTGCCCATACATGTTCCCTTGATGCATTCCAACTACACGTTATCACTTGTACACTCTTGTATTGAGAAAACTCTAACATTTGTTTAGCTAGGGTTTGAATAGCCGCACAACGGACTAGTCCATTATTTTTGCGGACAAATCCGTTTATCCAGACTAGTCCGCCCATGGTATATGGACAAATCCGGCGTGGTGCTGATTAAATCCCTAGCTTATCCTCTCTCAATGCATTTCTTGTCGTCGATTCTTATCAATGGCATGTATCTCCTGTGTTAGGGAAAATGTTGACCTCCTCAAACAAGAATATCTCTAACTACGAGGCCAAAATGAATCAAGAGATATAGCCTTGTCCTACGGAGGATCGTACCAATAAAAGGCATGATCATGCTGCTGACATTCACCTGCTCCACCTTGGGTGCGGCGAAAGGTCCCAGCAATGAAACCATCTACAAAGGGTAAACAAGTGGTTGGATCTAGCTCGGCAGCTCCACGCCAAACTAAGGGCAAAGGAAAGGGAATTGCCTATGGCCCGATTGGTCCTCTGAAGATGGCACCTCCGAGACAAGGGAATAGGAATTCCTCACATGAGAGATTCACTAGAAAGGGCAGCTATATTGTCTGGAAGTTCAGGCAAGTCGATGCTTACATCACTGAGAAGGTAGCTGCTGATCCGAGGTTTTGGAGTAATTTCCACTTGGATTACTACAACAGCGTCTACCTGAACATGAAGACCCCAGTGTTATGAAGTCAACGAATAGATTGGAACTACTTTCGAAGAAAGAGGTCTGCTACATTTGATGAGGTAGTGGCCACTGCAGAGAGGCATGGTCTAAAGGATTTGTTATCCTTTAGATACAACTGGAATGCTAAAGTGATAGCCCAATTCTATGCCACTTGCCACTTTGCCAATACAGGTGAAGAAAGAGTAACCTGGATGACTCATGGATCAATCTACTCTGTCACCTATGTTGACTTTGCAAAGTTGCTAGATCTTTAGGATACCGGGAACCATGAGATCGTGATCCACGATGACAACCCTCTGGAGAAGGAGAAGATGGAGTTCCTCTATGACACTCGTCTCTATTACAATCCCCCATCAACCAAGAACATGAAGCCATTCTTTATTGTCCTCAATCGAGTGCTTCGAAAGACCATTGCTCCTAATGATGGGGATGCGGGTAGTGTCCAAGGGTACTTGAGAACCCTGATGAAGGTCATAAGAAAGAGAATAAGGTTTGATGTGTTCAACTATATTTGGAATGACATGGTGAACATGTCTTGCACTCCCAACCGCTCATGCGGCTATGCGCCATATATTATGTTCGTGATTGAGAAGGCCATAGGAATCAAGTTTGTGAAGGACATGGAGCACACTGCTTTGAGGCCTCAGAAGCACCTCAAGCTGCTCTCCCAACAACTCAATCTCCTTTAACAAGTGAAGAGCTCCCAAGGAGAGCCCAATAAGAAGCAAGGGCTCCCTCTAGGTCTAGGGCGCCTCCATCTAGCAAGGGGTCCTCTAGTGGGATAATGAAGTATCTTGCTACTATCTTTGGTTCTTGCCGTAAGTCTGAGGTGAAGCTACACAAGATCAACAAGGCAGGAAAGGAGCAAATGAAATACATGAATGAAAACGTCAAGGCCATTGTCAAAAACTAGAAATTGAGCCTGTGGGGTCTCCTATCATCTCAGAAGACTCCAGATCTGACTTCTCTGAGCTTCCTCCTCTAACCAACTCTGAACTCGCTTACTTTGGCAAGATGGATGGTTCTCCTCCTCCTCCTCATCAACATAATGAAGAAGAAAGTGAAGAAAGGACTAAAAGCGCGGATGAAGCCAACAATGACGGGTAGATCCCTCCTTCTCTTTCTTTTTGGTGTCTTGATGCCAAAGGGGGAGAGATTAAGGTGGAGTCATAGGGGGAGTCCTAGGTCTTAGTTTAGGTTAAGGGGGAGTCCTAGGTCTTAGCTTATGTCTTTATGCTCTACCTCTTTGAAGACTCTTTTCTGCGCTTGGTCATGTAAGACTCTTTTATGCATTTGGACATATAATTTATGTTCTCTATGATCTATGCATTATGCCTTAAAAATGCTATGTGTGCTTGATAATATTAATGATGTTATGATTATGCTTTTCACCTCATTCACATCAAAATTCTTGCTCTCACACACATAGGTTTGCACACCACCATAAAGAGTGCACATATGAGTAGTACTTCTACATTTACAGTTTTTCTCAAAACTCATATGCACACACTTTATGAAAATCTGAATTTTTCATCATATTTGTGTAATCTCAATTGGTTGTCATCAATGACCAAAAAGGGTGAGATTAAAAGTGCATTTAGGCATCCCCGGTGAGTATTGGTTCATTAATGACAAACAAATGACATCCTAACAAAATTGTCGAGATGAGAGGAGGTTTCAAGAGATGGGAAAGCAACTACAAAAAACGAAAGAGAAGGAGGATCCACAAGGAAAAAGGGCTCAAGATTTGAAAATAGTATATTTAATTTGTTAGGAGTGTGTTGGAGAAACACATCCCAAGAACTCAAGTGACGAGATTGCACTCACTGCACAAGTTTCAGAAATAACAGACTAGTCCGATAACGACCGGACTAGTCTGAAATCTCTCTGGATAAGCATGAAGAAGTCCTCCAGGTACGGACTTTTCTGCTGGTCTTCACGTTTTGCACAAAAGCGGACTTGTCCGATATTGATCGGACTAGTCCGAAAATTTTCTGTGTAGAAAATGAACAAGTCCACCAATTGCGGACTTGTCCTCAGTTCTTCACATTTGCACCAGATCGGACAAGTCCGATATTAAACGAACAAGCCCGGAAACTCTTCAAGTAAAAAATGGACTAGTCCGCACCGTAACAGACTAGTTTGGTACCCTCAACACTTAGAGTTTTCACACCCGCACACCGGACTAGTCCGGTGTCCAACAACGGACTAGTCTGCACTTCGCAAAATCTAACGGTAACTTTTGGAAACCCTTGTATAAATAGAGGTGCACGGCCATGTAAACCTACCTCTCGAACCCCCATGCCATCACACCTCCCAAGAGCACAAAAACACCCCTCTCCACTCATTCCAAACCAAAAAGGATCAAATCTTTGAGGATTAGGGATTGGATAAAGGAGAGAATTCGTTCTTTATGATTTTGGGCTCTTGGGTTTGATCTCTTGCACACTCTCATTGATTATTGTACATCTTTTGAATGTGTTTGGTGGTGTTCATTTGATGTAGTCTTTGGGGAGCCCTCAACTTGTGAGGACGCCCCTTGAAGGAGTTATTTACCCCCCTGTGTGGTTAGTGATTGAGAATCGGCCTCCGTGGTGATTCAACAAGGGAGGGGCTAGTGAAGACTCGATCCTCCGTGGACTCCTCAACAGGGACGTAGATTTCTCTATGGAATTGAACCTCAGGATAAAATCTTTTCTCGCGTGTTCTTGTTCTACGTTTTGATCATATTTTAGGGTTTGCAAATTCTTATTTTATTTTCATCGAAACATTACAAACCTTATAGTTGCAATCTCATACTTCATCATCATAATATACTTAAGTTGTCAATTGCTTTCCGCTGCATAGAATACTAGAAGAAGAATTACAGATTTACTTTGACATTCAAGTACGCATATACCAGACTAGTTCGGACCATAACAAACTAGTCCGACCTCCCTGTATTTGATCTCTTTGCTAAGTGTTTCAGAGATCGATAAAAATTCAAAAAGCCTATTCACCACCCCTCTAGGCTATATTGATACATTCATTAATTTTGTGCATGCTCATTATTTTTACAATATTTTAACTTCTTGTCAATAACAATGTTGTGCAATCCATTTGAAATTTAGTCCTAGAGATTCATGTGATATATAAGTTTTACTGGTAATCTTCTATTGGATCTTAGTATTGCTAGATGGCCTACTCTCCTGAAAACAAAAGCTAATGACAGGTCCGGAGTGTGCTATCGACTTAGCCTGGTCCAACACCCTAAGTACGACACTCTACCTATTCTGGTGGGTCTCTGTAAGGCGGGTCCGAAAAGCATATGGACCTAAGGAAGTTTAATCAGTATACTTATATTGTCTTAGTGAGTTTTTAGGATCTAAAATTCAAAGAAGGATAATAAGATGCAAAAAAGCTATAGGCAAGAGGACAAATTTTACTGCTTTTTCTTGTCTCTCATGCGAAGGAAAAATGAATAATTAACGGCAATTTGCACAACAATGGCAGATACTGCCAGAGCATTTATCTTTGGCAACACTCAGGGGACCCGCCGTCGATGGTTTATGCGTTGACAGTGGGAGCCGTCAAAGCAACCAAGCTCCAACAACAACCAAGAAGCCCGCCATCGACGTTTTATGCGTTGACAGTGGGCATCGTCGAAGCAACCAAGCTCCAACAACACCCGGGGGCCTGCCGTCGACGTTTTATGTGTTGATAGTGGGCGCCGTTGAAGCAACTAAAATCCAACAACTCCTAGGGGCCCGCCATCGACGTAACAAAGGGTCCTTGGAGATTTCGGATGCACGACTCAGACCTCGGAGCTATCAAACTAGCTACGAGTTCAAGACAGTCAACGATTCAAGACATTGCCAAATTCCTTAAGGTAGATGTCCTCAATCAATTGAGCACATCTACAAGGGGGGGCAACAAGATAAAGACAATGTAACTGTGAAGACAAAAATGGAATTCGAAAGTATTTCATTCATTCAAAATTTAGAGATTTACAAGATAAAAGTACAAAAGGAAAGGTCTTAGCTACTGTAGTTCCGCACAAAGTATGAAGCAACTTTCTAGGCGGCTTCGTGGACGCTAGCCTTGGCAGCTTCTTCTTATTTGGCGATAAGCCCTTCAACCACCAGAGTTAGAGATATAGAGGGATTCCGGCTTCGGAAGCATGTCAGCACATATTCTGCGACATTCCATGCCAGGGGCTTCCCTCAGTCTTGAGCTGGTCGACAATCACTTCTCCCAGCACATCCAGTTTAGCTCCGACAGAGTTGAGTGCCACAAAGCCTTTATCCCTCTCTGGCTCCGGGTCAGTCGGCCGAACCGGACTGAATCCCAGATGCACCAGAGCCCAAAGGAAGTCCCAAACCTGTCGGGACTTGATCGCTCTCGTACCACGGAGCTCCTCCAGTGACCTTCTTGTGGATGAAAGCTCCACAACACCCTCTTCGAGAACCTCTCAACCTCTTTGGCATGCTGTTGGATCCGTTTAGCCAGCCACCACTCTTGGTCAGCAATTTGCTTCTCTCGGAGGTGCAAGCGGTCCTACCTTTCCACAAGGTCCTTTCACTTTGCCTTCACCTTGTTTTCCTTGGCAGAGATAGCATTCTCTCTTTTGCTAACTCCTTCCCCTACCAGCCATACTTGGTGCATTTATTTTTTCGCACTAGGACTTGAATTACTCGACACGGCCAGCCAAGTCCTGCTCACCGCATTATAACTTCTATGAGATTTCGTCTTCTCTCTTTTAGAGCTTGTCCTCCTTATTATCAAGATCATCTTGGCGCTTGAGCAGATGTTCCCTCATCTGCAACTTCATTGACCTTCTTGGCATGCTCGTAGATCTCCAAGGTCTTGTCATCGAGGGCTTTTATAGAAGCCTCTCATTCATCCAGCACATTGTTCAAACACGTTTGTCGAGCTTCCTCAGCCTCCAGCGACTTCCTTTGGTCCGCTAGCCGAGATTGTGTCAATTTCGTCTTGAAGTAGAGCAGCTTGCTCCAGCGACTTATGGTGTCATGCTCTTCTTCCAAGGCCTTGCACTCGTAGTCAAAGGCGAGCTGGACTTGACGGAGGCTTGAGCAGGCATTATCGATCGACATGGCCAGGGGGGTTGGCTCAGGAACTGCTGGAGGCTCCTCCTCTGGCTCCCTCGAGTCTTTTGGAATAGTCGTCGAAGCCCATGGCACAAACATGGACTCCAGCAGCTCGACATCAGTGGCGCTGAGCTCTAGGAGCTCATCCAGCTACGACGTAGACAATGAAGGTCCCGATGCAAAATTTTCAGGCAACAGCGCAGGCATGACCATTTCTGGCATATCAACATCAGCCAACGATGTTGTCACCTCCGTAGCTGGTTGCAGAACTTCTGCTATAGCTTTCAAAATCTCTGGCACTGGTGTTGTTACCTCCAGTGTTGCCTCCGGGGCAGCTCAAGCTTGCTCTGATGCTTCTTCCATGTGGTCCAGTGCAACCTCAGCTTCTTCGGCTGCAAGCACGATTTCTGTGGTCACGGCGCTAGTAGGTGCCGAGCAGAAGATCTTCTCGATCCTCAAGAAATAGAGGATAGTGAGTTCAAGGTAAAGAAAAAAGAAAAAACAAGACATAAGTTAAAGAGTCGATCATGATCTGGGCATGTTGCTACTCCAGTCAGCACAAAGCTTCTTCCTTGAACGGCCGGTGTTAGAACCTACCGTTGTCGGTGAGGCTGAGGCTCTAGACTTCATCCCGGGGGTCATGGTAGCCACCGGTGCTGTCTCAGCTAGGATCTCCCTCATCTGAGAAGGGACCCCAAACCTAGAGCCTATCGCTGCCGGACCCAATATTCACCATAGGCACTGGATCCGAAGATGGTTTGGCCGTTGGAGCATGGCTTGCTGTTGCAGGAGGCACGACCAGCACTAACTTAAAAGTTTGGCGATGCATAAGAGCTGCTTCCATTGGAGCTGATCTGACCGAACTACCATCAAATCGCGTCAGCTTCCTCTTTCGTCTAGAGGAATCCACAGGCTCTTTTCCTTTGCCCCGACTTGAGTCAGGTTTCTTCTGGCTGGGATCTGCTCCGGCGACTACAATCCAGGTAGATGAAGTGCTTATTTGGTGCACTACAAGACCCGTGTTGTCGAGCAGTGGCATTTTCTTCTGCAGCTCCCTCCTAACCCCCAGAACTACGTTTAGAGGAAGGAACTCAGCTGGAGGTCTGAGGTCATCCCTTGAAAAAGTTCTGTTGTCTAGCTTCTATAGATGGAGCTTCAAGGCGCGTTTGTCTAGATTGGCGCCCCTACCAACCTCAATTCGGAGAAAATACATTTCTCTAGAAAAATACCAGGCTGCAAACACTCGCTCCTTGAGCGGCATCCAGTGGTTGGTGATGAAGTTCCTGAGGACCATCAGAGTTGTCCATCCACCGTCCACCAGGTGTCGGATCCTTGTAAGCATGGGGTTGTGCTTCTCAGACAGCTCCTAGAGCTCCTCCCAGAAATCAGGCTCCATCGTCGGAAACCCTTCTGGCAGCTCCAACCGATCACGAGGGTCCACCCGGATCTCAACCAAATCGGTCTTCCAAGTCTCTCACTTTCCATAAGAAAAGGTCTTGATATACTTGAATGGGGGATTCCTATGCTTTAGAAAGTAGTAGAACCCCAACAAGGAGTTACCTTTTCCTGTTGCCTGGAGAGTGGAGAAGGACTGGAACAGAGGTATGCAGGGCGGCACTCCCACCCACTTCTCGCAGAAGTGGACGAATATCACCACAAGCATGATTGAGAGAGGTCCTAGGTGGTGTAGTTTGAACCCGTACGACTCCAGCAGCATCTGCAAGAAATTGGACACTGGCGGAACCAGCCCAACCATAGCGTATGCTGAGAAGTAAACAATGTCGTCGGAGGACTCCTTCTTGAATAGGAGCTTTCCGCAACGAATGGCATTTTTGGAGGAATTCCCTGCCCAACCGATCAGCTTGCAAACTCCCAACTGCTGGGGGAGGGGAGTCTGAGTCCTATCGCTGCAAAGTGGAGAAAAAGTGGTAGCTCAGCGCAAGGGTTCAAGCGGAGAACTCTATGGCAGCAAAAGATCAATGCATAAGAGTTTGCTCACCTCGGAGCATCTCTTTCTTTATTAAGCCTCTGCAATGCTTGGATGGAAACTGCATTTGGACTAACACTTGCAAAGTTACCTCGTCAATGACAAAGGGGCATGGGTCCACTTTGTTAAAAAAGTAGCACCAGGTGAATTGTTATCATGATGAGAAGTTGGAAGCCCGAGGGCGGCGGCCTGATAGGGCTACAAAGATTATGCTAGGAACCGATATGGAAATCGTATTGGGAACCTTCCAGATCAAGAAGGGTCGCGTGTCCCAAAGGGAAGCCTGAAGCAGCAGTGCGGAAGAGATAGTGGTCCCACCTCCGGCATCGAAACCTCATAATCTCACCAGAGGTGGGCCCGGGGGCCACTGTCGATACCTGCCTACCAGGTATCCCTTCATACCAACAGAAGACGCATCGAGTTCCACCTTTCATTATTGTGGACTTTCGGAGGCAACACATATCTCATAGCGCCGGATCTGCCTCCCTTAGGGTGGCTCCTGTGCTGCCACGTGTCCTGCAGTGCCAGACCTACCTCCCTCTTAGGGTGGCTCTGGTGCTGCCACTTGTCTTGCAGTGCAGTACCTGCCTCCCTACTTAGGGTGGTTCCAATACTGCCACTTGTCCCGTAGTGTCGGACGTGCCGCCCTACTTAGGGTGGCTCCGGTGCTGCCACGTGTCTCGCTGTGTCGAACATGCCTCCCTCCTTAGGGTGACTCTGGCTCTTCCACATGTTCCGTAGTGCTAGGCCTGCCTCCCTCCTCAGGGTGGCTCCGGCGCTGCCACGTGTCCAGTAGATCTGGACCCGCCTCCCCGCAGAGGGAAGCTCTAGAACTACCACGTGTCACACGACCGGATCTAAGTCTGCGACGGGAAGACTTCGAGATCTCTAACAGTGGGAACATTCAAGGGCTATTAATCTGCTGTTACAAGACCTGGTTATCGCGTCATTAATGCCATATTAATGACACACGATTAGAGGACTATCAAGACCGGTAAAACGGTCATTAAGGCACGTTATCGCACTATGAACCATGCTTAACACCCGTAGATCGTGTATAGGGGCGGTTATTACAGCTGGGGCCACCTGTCGGGTCACGATGCATACTATAACACGCAATCCTTGGCATATAAGATGCACGGTAGAAGGCATTCCAACTTGAACAAATTCAGAGTCACCCATACTCATACAATACACAAACAGGACTACTTCTTAGTAGTACCAGGGGAAGTGTCGTTGGCACACTTCGACATCCGGTATACTCAATACTTTTCCAGTACTACGAAAATAGGTCGAACTAGTCGATACACCAAACTTGTCTTGTATATGAGCGAACTAGTCTGGTCGCAAACAGAGAAAATACCTCAGAATCCTTGTATATATTGGATAAATGCTATGTTGTTCATTAGGACATAGTTTTCAAAATTATTCTTTATGGACATGATCAGTAAGCAAACAACAGTAACACTATGATCATGATTCACCAAGAACTTATAATTTTAAATAGTTTTAGAGAAAAATGAGAGAAGGTGTAATTTATCGCAAGATGCTGAAATTTTGAAGTACTACTCTAATAGCAACCAGATATGCAACGTTTCAAGCCAGATTTCGAGAATCGAGGACATTAACTTATTCCTAAGCACTTGTATAGCTGAAACATCGGGTTAGACGAAAGAATTCCATTTCTACATCTGGGGATGAAACTTCGGGTTAGATGCCTTCAGTGTGTCTAGCGTGCACGAAAGCTTCGATCTTGGCTTCTTCTTGGTATCAAAGGCACAATTTTGTGGGTGATCTTACGATCTTTCTGATGACATATGGGACGAAAGGCGGGCTTATCCTGCAACAGGTCACATCGCCAGCTCATCCCTCCTGCCGAGGTTACTGCGCCCATCGTCCGTAATAAATGCCTACAACTACCCGCCTCTACATGGCACAAGCTCGGGAGGAATCATACGCCCGACGTCTCCGTTGGGACATGGGTAGGCTGGATACTCCAACCTAGACCGATCGAGGCATTGGTGGTGGGCCCAACCTGGAGCGAAGGTTAGCTTTAGTCCATAGTGTCACAGTGGTCACATACCGCCGGGTCCCATATGGTTGGTACCCCGAGTACAGAACTCTGTCAGGTTTTTACATGTTCAGACTGGTCCGTGGTTGACACCGGAACAGTCCAGTGTGCTGAAAAGTGTTGAGTCTAGGTTAAGTGACACCACCATTCTACCATTGAAGTGTGTAAACCCTAATATACCAGACTAGTACGCATATGGACCGGAGTAGTCCATTGAGGAACAGTAAGGTACATCGGACTAGTTCGTAGGTGAACGGACAAGTCTGATGGGCTACAGTAGGTTACTTTGTATTTGTGTTATGGGACAAGTCTGATGTGTTCCATTAACATATAACGGACTAGACCTGAATGTAGCCTAGAGGGGGTGAATAGGCTTTTTGAACTTTTGTCAGACCCTAAAACACTTAACAAATAGATTAAATACGGGGAGTTCGGACTAGTCTGTTATGTTGCAGACTAGTCCGGTGTGCGCGGCCTAGAAGATCAAAGGAAATCTGTAATTCTACTTCTTCGAATCTATGCAGCGGAAATCAATTGACAAGTCAAGTATATTGAGACAATGAAACAGTATATTGCAATAATCAAGTTTGATACAAAGTTTCAATGTGAATTGTTCAATACTATGCAAACTCTAGAATATGATGAAAAGTAAACAAGAACACGAAGATTTATCCCAAGGTTCGATTCCACAATGGAATCTATGTCTCCGTTGAGGAGTCCACGGAGGACCGGGTCTTCACTAACCCTTCCCTTGTTGAATCGCCACGGAGGCCGATTCTCAATCACTAATCACACAGGGGTAAATAACTTGTTCAAGGGGCCTTCTCACAAGTTGAGGGATCCCTAAGAATTACAGCAATGAACACCACCAAACACACTCAAACGATGTACAATAAACAATGAGAGTGTGCAAGAGATCAAACCCAAGAGCTCAAGATCGTGTAGAACAAGTTCTCTCCTTTGTCCAATCCCTAATCCTCAAATATTTGATCCTTTTAGGTTTAGACTGAGTGGAGAGATGTATTTCTAGGCTCTTGGGAGATTTGATGGTGCATGGAGTCGAGAGAGGGTGTTGTATGGCCGTACACCTCTATTTACATTAGGGTTTCCCAATGTTACCATTAATGTTTGCGAAGTATGGACTAGTCCATTGTGGACACAGACTAGTCCAGTGTACGGTGTGTGTAAAACCCTAAGTGTTGATCGATACCAGACTAGTCCGTTAAGGTGCGGACTAGTCCGATCTGGGCACAAAAACTTTTCGGACTAGTCCGGTTGATATCGAACTTGTCCTGTGTGGTGAACACTGTGTAGAACTGAGGACAAGTTCGCATTTGGAGGGACTTGTCCGATTTTAGTCAGAAAGTTTTCGAACTAGTCTGATGGATATCAGACGTTCGGTGTTGTGAAAAATTGTAGGGCTAAGGACAAGTCCACACTTGGAGGACTTGTCCGATTTTAGTCAGAGGATTATCGGACTAGTCTGGTTGATATATGACTTGTCCGGTGTTGTGCAAATGTAAAGTGTTGTGAACTAGTCCGCAATGAAGGGGATTTGTCTGTTTTTAGTAGAGAGATATCAGACTAGTCCAGTTGATATCAGACTAGTCCGCACATGCTGATTTTTGTGTAGTGAGTGTAATCTGTTTCACTTGAGCTCTTTGGATGTGTTTCTCCAACACACTCCATACAAAATAATTCTAATCTTTTCAGCTCTTGAGCTCTTGAGCTCTTTTCCCTTTGGATCCTCATTCTCCTTTCTTTTTGTGCTTTCTTCATATTTGCTTTAAAACCTGCTCCCATCTCAACAATTCTATTAGGATCTCATTTGTTTGTCATTAATCAACCAAAACCCACAAGGGATGCCTAGATGCACTTTCAATCTCCCCCTTTTTGGTGATTGATGACAAACAATTGAGATTACACGAATATGATGAAAAAAATCAGATTTTCATAAAGTGTGAACATATTAATTTTGACCAAGATAGTCAATGTAGAAGTAATACATATGTGCACTCTTTATGGTGGGGTGCAAAAACTATGTGTGTGGGCAATAATATTTACGTGAATGAGATAAGGAGAATAATCATAACATCATCAAGGATAACAAGCACACATAGCAGTTTTGAAGCATAAACCATTGATCATAGTACGATATAATCATCATTTCACAAAACATGTCCAAAAGCATGATGAGAGCATAATTTAGGTTTTACAAGATTAAAAGCATGACAGAGTAGCAACAAAACACAAAAGAGGAATACAGCTCTCTCTCTCTCTCAACCTAATGCTACGACCTAAGACTCCCCCTCAATCTCTCCCCCTTTGGCATTAAGGCACCAAAAAGGAAGAGAAGGAGGGATCTACTCATCGTCGCTGCCTTCATCCGTGTTGTTGGTCCTTTCTTCATCTTCTTCATTAGGCTGGGGAGGAGGATGAGAAGAACCACTTGTTGTGCCCCTAAGGCAAAAGTAGGCAAGCTCGAAAGGAGAGAGAGGTGGAAGCTCCGAAAAGTCAGAGTTAGAGTCTTCAGAGATATCTGGAGATCAACCAGCTCAATCTCCAAATTTTTGGTATATTGCTTTTACATTGTCCTTCATGTATCTCGTTTTGCTCTTTTCTTGCCTTTTTCATCTTATAAACCTTCACCTCAGTTTTGCGGCAAGAATCAAATATAGCAGCCAAGTATTTCATAATCCCACTAGTGGATCCTTTGTGAGATGGAGGGGCCCTTGAGCTAGAGGGCGGTCTTGCCTCTCCTTGGCTCTCCTAAGAGCCTGTTCACTTGATGCAGGTGAGGGAGCAGTTGGGAGAGCAGCTTGAGGCGGCTTCTGAGGCCTCAAAGCAAAGTGCTCCACATCCTTCACAAACTCAATCCCCTTGACTTTCTCTATCAGAAACATGATGTAGGGCGCATACCCACAGGAGCGGTTGGGAGTGCAAGAGATGTTCACCATGTCATTCCAAATGTAGTTGAAGATATCAAACTTCCTTCTCCTGCTAATGACATTCATCAAGGTTCTCAAGTAACCTTGAACACTTCCTGCATCTCATCTTTAGGAGCAATAGGCTTCCGAAGCACTCGATTTTGGACAATGAAGAATGGCTTCATGTTCTTGGTTGAGGGAGGATTGTAACGGAGAGTGTCATAGAGGAACTCCATCTTGTCTTTCTCTAGAAGACTATCATTGTGGATCACAATCTCATTATTATCGATGTCCTCAAGATGCAGCAACCTTGCAAATTCAACATAAGTGACTGTGTATTTGGATCCATGTTTCATCCAAGTCACTCTTTCTTCACCCGAGCTGGCAAAGTAATAGGTGGCAAATAATTGAGCATAACTTCATCATTGATGTCGTATCTAAAGGAAAACAAGTCCTTTAGACCATGCCTCTTTGCAGCCTCTACCACCTCATCAAAATCATGACAGCTCTTCCTTTCAAAATGATTCCAGTCAATCCATTGGCTGCGAACCACCAAAGTCTTCATTTTGAGGTAAACAATGTTGTAGTAGTCCGAGTGGAAGTGACTCCAAAATCTCAGATCAGCAGCCACTTTCCCGCTACTGTAAGCATCAATCTTTCTGAATTTCCATGCCACATCACTACCCTTGCCATTAAATCTCTCTTTTGAGGAGCTCCTACTCTCTTGTCCCGGAGATGTCATCTCAAAGGAACAAATTGGGCTAGAGGCAAGCCCCTTTCCTTTGCCCTTCACTTGGCGTGAAGCCGCCGAGCTGGATCCAACCACATATTTGCCCTTGGAAGATGATTTCTTAGCTGGGACTTTTTGCCTCACCCAAGATGGAGTGGGTGAAGGCTCAACATCATGATCTTGCCTCTTTTTCGTGCGATCTATTGTAGCACGAGGCAGGAGTTCTTGATCCATCTCGGCCTCAAAGTCGGAGAGATGCTCGTTTGTTTGACATTGTCCTGACAAAGAAGAGATATATGAGAAAAATAAGAATTGGTGGCAAGAGATGGCATTGAGTCGAGGTATGCTTGGGTTTTAATCAGCAACCACCAGACTTGTCCGTTGTACAGGTGCGGACTTGCCCGGAGTACTAGACTTGTCCGCACTGATAATGGACTAGTTCAGTGTGCGGCTGCTCAAACCCTAGCTAAATCAAATCGTGGAGTTTCTCAATGCAAAAGTGAAGTAGTGTAGATTGGATACAAAAAGGGAAGCATGTATTGACAAGAGGAGTCAAGCTATTTTAGCAACATCAAAGAAAATTGAAGAGTTACGGTTTGTGAGAAAAATTACCAAATCCTTTGATTCAAGGGGGTTTGAAGTGTTGTTTGAGCGGATTAGTCTTGTGTCTTCGATCCCCATGCAATGTAGATCGATTGTCATAGAGATTTGCGGGGATTTAATGGAGGACTTGCAAAATCGCCTTGGGAGCACTTGAGTGAGGGGAGAGAACGTCAGGGGGGTTGTTCGGAAGAAGAAGGATAGGTCTGTGCCGGTCCTAAGGGGTTCTAGAGTCGAAATATTGGACTAGTCCATGGTCGGATTGTACTAGTCCAGACTAGCGGACACTCCGCGGACTAGTCTGCAATGTGCGGACCAGTCCGGGGTAACAACGGACTGGTATGTGGTCACCTGGACAGAAAATTATATTGACTTATCATATATATCCGAGGGTGCCTAAAAGAAATAGGAGACAAAAACACCCAAATATTCTTGATGAATATGATCAGTAAACATACAATAACCAAGCTATGACCATAATTCATCAAATCAAATAATTAACATAGTTTTTCAGAGAAAATAGAGAAAGCTGAATTTTCAACACAATCAACTTGATTTTGAAGATGGCATATAGATATGCAAGTTTTAAAGCCACGTTCTGAGCATGGAGGATATTTAGTTCATTTCAGAGCTCACAAAAGTGTTTTTCATCAAGTGGCTTGTTAAATATATCGGCTAGTTGTTTCTCAGTTTTGACATGGGAAATGGCTATGTCTCCTTTAATTGAATGGTCTCTCAAAAAGTGATACTGGATATCAATGTGTTTGGTTCTAGAGTGCTCAAAAGTGTTATGGGCATAATTATTTGCACTCTCATTATCACAAAGGAGAGGAATACGGTTCATATTGTAACCGTAGTCCCTTAGAGTTTGTCGCATCCAAAGGAGTTGTGCACAACAACTCCTGGATGCAACATACTCTGCTTCGGCTGTGGACAAGGCAATAGAATTTTGTTTCTTGGAAGACCACGAAACTAGAGGACCTACCCAGGAACTAGAAAGTTCTTGAGGTACTTTTTCTATCTACCTTGCATCCGATATAATCTGCATCGAATTATCCAATGAGATTGAACTTTGAGCCTCTAGGATACAAATGGCCTAGGTTGGGTGTATGAAGTAAATATCGCAAGATCCTTTTGACGGCTGTCAAATGACATTCCTTACGATTGGCTTGAAATCTTGCACACATATATACACTCAACATAATATCAGGCCTAGATGCACATAAATAAAGTAAAGAGCCAATCATGGAGCGATACACCTTTTGATCCATGTTAGGTACATCTTCATTGAGGTCTAAGTGTCCATTTGTCGCCATGGGAGTCTTTATGGGCTTCGCTTTCTCCATGCCAAATTTCTTTAGAATGTCTTGGGCGTACTTTGTTTGGCTTATGATCATTCCTTCCTCTAGTTGATTCACTTTGAATCCCAAGAAGTGTCTTAGCTCTTCCATCATGGACATACCGAATATATCTGTCATGATTTTACTAAATTCTTGACAAAAAGATTTGTTAGTTGAACCAAATATGATATTATCAACATAAATTTGACAAATGAATAGATCATAATCAAAGTTCTTGGTAAACAAGGTGTAATCAGCTTTACCAGTTTGAAGCCATTTTCAACTAGAAAATCTATAAGGCACTCATACCAAGCTCAAGGAGCTTGTTTGAGGCCATAGAGAGCCTTATGCAGTTTGAACACATGATTGGGGTACTCTTGATCGTCAAATCTGGGCGGTTGCTCCACGTACAACTCATCCTTAATTGGTCCGTTGAGGAAGGTGCTTTTGACGTCCATTTGATATAGCTTGAAATAATGGTGAGTAGCATATGCAAGTAGTATAGGAACTGATTCAAGCCTAGCTACTGGAGCAAAAGCTCGTCGAAATCCAAACCTTCGACTTGTGAGTAACCTTTGGCTGCAAGTCGTGCCTTATTCCTTGTCACCACTCCATGTTCATCTTGGTTGTTGTGGAAGACCAATTTCATGCTGACAACGTTGGACATGGGTCTTTTAAAAAGTTCCCATACTTCGTTCCTCTTGATGTTATTCAATTCTTCTTGCATCGCCATCACCCAGTCGGGATCTCTTAATGCATCTTCAACCCTGTATGGTTCCAAAGAGGATACAAAAGAATAGTATTCACAGAAATTAGTTATACGAGACTGAGTTGTCACTCTTTTTTTGGATGTCACTAGTTATGTTGTCGACGGGGTGATCTCTTTGGATGCTTTGTTGTACTCTTGGATGTGGCACTTGTGGTATTGAATCCTCATGATCATCAGCTTCTTCGTCTCCCTCTAGATAGTTGCCCTCATCGTTGTTTTGATTATCTTGATCTCCTTGAGGTTGATCTTGTGTGTAAGCTCCCCCTTGATAATTTTCCTTTGTTTGTGGTTCATCTTCTTCCTTCGGATTTTGAGGTGGTGCTTGTGGTGGAATATCGCCCAGAGCCAGTCTTCTCAATGCTTGATATGAAGCTTCTTCTTGATCTATCACACACTGGTCAACTTGCTCTACTTGAGAGCCATTAGTTTTATCAAACACTACGTCACGTACTACTTCAACAAGTCCAGAGGCTTTGTTGAAGACACGATAAGTGTAGGTGTTCGAATCATAGCCAAGTAAGAAAACTTCATCGGACTTCGAAGCCAACTTTGAAGCCCTAGGCTTCTTGTTGACAATATAGCATTTTGAACAAAAAACTCAAAAGTATGAAATGTTTGGTTTGTTACCGATGAGTAGTTCATATGATGTTTTATTGAGTAGACGATGAAGATATAGTCGGTTTATGGCGTGACAAGTGGTGTTAACCGCTTCAGCCCAAAACCAGTCTGAAGCCTTATATTCATCGAGCATTATCCTCGCCATCTCAATGAGTGTTCTGTTCTTCCTTTCAGCTACTCTATTTTTTTGAGGAGAATATGGTGCTAAAAAATCATGCTTTATTCCTTCCATATCTAGATACTCCTCAACTTGAATGTTCTTGAATTCAGTCCCATTGTCACTTTGTATGTTCTTGATCTTCAATGATAATTCATTTTGAGCTTGCCTGTGAAACTTCTTGAGTGTTCCTTGAGTTTCTGACTTTCATGCAAAAATAAAACACACGTGAAGCGTGAAAAATCATCGATAATGACTAAACCATATTTATTATCGCCGATGCTTATGTAAGCAATTGGACCAAATAGGTCCATGTGAAGGAGCTCGAGCAGTCTTTTTGTAGTCATGACATTATTCATGGGATGAGGTACTCCTACTTGCTTCCCGGCTTGGCACGCGCTACAAGTCCTGTCTTTCTCAAAAACGACATCCTTTAAACCTCGGATGTGATCGCCTTTGAGAAGTTTTTGTAGATTCCTCATGCCAACACGTGCTAGCCATCTATGCCACAGCCAACCCATGTTGGTTTTTTCCAATCAAGCATGTGTAAAGTTCAGCTTTATCTTTGTTGAAGTCATCTAGATAAAGTTTTCCCTTTAACACAGCCTTGAATGCAACAGAGTTATCACTCCTTCTAAAGACGGTAACACCCTCATAAGTGGATAAACAATTATAACTTTGTCATATAATTGAGATATGGAAAGAGGTTATAATCTAAGGAGTCAACATGTAAATCATGAGAAAGTGTATGCTGTGATGAAATTGCAATTTTGCCGGTACCTAGCACCCTTCCTTGACTATTATCACAAAAAATAGATGGCTTCGCTTCAGTCTTCGTTTTGTTCATATTGATTTGTGCATCCACTATCTAGCACCCATTTTGCTACACCAGATGAATAAGCCTGCAAAAAGAAATTATGCTTTGGTTTTAGGTACCCAAGCTTGCTTGGGTCCATTGAGGTTAGTCACGAGTGATTTGGGCACCCACACTTGAGACTTGGTGTTGTCATAGCGTGGCCCAACATACTTAGCATAAGCTTTTCCATAACAATTTTTCATAAGCACATATGAAGCATCAAATGTTCTAAACAAGATTTGTTGTCCATATGAGTTCACAATGTTCAATTTATCAAAATTATCATGTTTTCCAACTTGGGAATAGTTTCCCTTAACAAAGACAATGCGATCGTTGTTATTCTTGTGGCTTCTAGCGTTTTGCTTTTCACCATAAGAATACCCAATGCCATATTTAGCATTAGGAGGTCTTGTGACCAAGTATGCACTGCATGCATACTTGACCTTCTCCTTGTCGAATATGCCACTTTGGGAGGGATGCTTGTCTTTTGTCAAGTTTGACTTTTTTTCAAGTTGGTGTTGTTTTTAGCACATGCACAAGTAATGACAGTTTTAGATATTATATGTTAAGAAGGTGAGCTTGAAGAGGATGAACAACCACTTTGCTTGAGTGACTCAACTTGTGTCTCAAGGATCTTGTTAACTTAGGTTAAGTTAGCAAGTTCATCCTAGATAGTCACGTTTGAGTCTTTTAACTTCAAGCAAGCTTCCTTGCTTGAATCTAACTCAAGTTCAAGTGATTTACTTTGTTCCTTTTCAAGCTCAAGGAGCTTTTCAATCTTAAGATATTCCTCCTTTTGGAGAATGATCATATCTTCTTGGCGATCGACTAGCTCCTCCTTATCAACAAGCTTATCCATTAAAAATTTCATCTTAGCAGCAGTCTTTTTATCTAACCCACTAAGAATATCTTTATCATTACTAGAATTATCAATATCACTAGTAAAAGAAAGTGAGGAAGAATATTTAGATGTGACCTTTCTTTTTCCTTCCTTGGCCATTAGATATGTGTGGTCGGTGCCCTTGCTTACGCCCATAGTTTGAAAAAAGAGTGGATTTCTTGGTAGGCTTCTTGATGGCTATAGTGGCCATCTCCTCTTCTTCTTCTTCAGATGAGGACTCATCATTGGAGTCCCACTCCTTCCCTAGATGTGCTTGTCCATATTGATTTTTCTTCTTGAATACTTTCTTCTGTTGAGGCTTGTTGTCTTTATTCTCCCTCTTGCTGTCTTCATGTGGATAGTCAACTATGAAGTGATCATACTCTCCACAATTATAGCATGCACGTCTCATCTTGGGTCTTGGTTTGTCCCTATGTCTTCCTTCATTTGATCTACCACCCTTTCTTCTTCTCATCATTTTCTTGAACTTCTTCATGAACAAGATCATGTCTTACTAATTGACATCACTACTTTCATCATCTCCATCATCTTCTTCATGAGCTTCTCGAGCTTCTTTTGATGTCGGCTTGCAAGTTGCTTTTAGACCAACCCCTTTATTTTTTGCCGAGGTAAGATTGGCAAGTTCCTTGACTTGCTTGGCTTCCTTCTCAATCATTTCGAAGTTGATGATCTTGCCAAGAAGTTCATCCGGAGTCATTTTTCGATGCCCTGGACTTTCTCTAATCATAGAGCAAGTGTCAAGTTCTGGGGCATGAATGCCCTAAGAATTAGTTTCACCACTTCCATATGCTCGGACCTTGTTGACGAGAGACTTCAGTCTATTGTACATATCTTTAGGTGATTCATCTTCTTCTATAGCAAATCTCCCCAATTCACCTTCAATCGTCTCACTTTTAGCTTCGCGCACATGACAGTCACCTTCATGTGCGGTTTTGAGAGTATCCTAGATTTCCTTGGCGATCTCGAGTCCATCAACTTTGGTGAACTCATCTCGGCTCAATGATGACGTAATCACATCTGCGGCTTGAGCATTTCAATGAATGGCTTGTTATTGACTCGAAGTTAGCTCTTCACCATAATCTGGAATATCTATCCATGTACACACTATATACCAAAGACATGGATTAAGAGATATTAGGTACATTTTCGTGTTTTGTCTCAACATTGAATAGTCCTTTTCGTCAAATTAAGGGGCTTTGCCTAAAGGAATTGATAAGTAATGACTATTATTAGAATTTAGACGATCATAGTTAAAAGGATATTGGGAGTAGTCTGTGTGACTACTCCCCTTTGTCTTCTCATATTGAGTCTTCTTCTTCCCTTTTGGAGAGAGTGCCTTCTTCCGCACAAGAGCCTTAAGTTCAAGCATGTCCTCATCATCATCCTCACAATCTTGAATGGCATCGAGGAGTTTCTCCGGCTTTTGGTTCTTTTCATAATCACCCTTTTCATTGTTGAAGCTCTTGTGTATATATTTGATGTCCGACATCATCTCTTCGAGCGGTGAGTCTCTTTTGAAGAGTTTGGCTCTGATACCAATTAAATGTAGCCTAGTGGGTTGGTAAATAGGCTTTTTGAACTTTTGTTGGACACTGAAACACTTAACAAATAGATCAAATAAGGGAAGGCCAGACTAGTCTGTTATGGTGCGGGCTCGTCCGGTGTGCGCAGACTAGAACATCAGCAGAAATCTATAATTCTACTTCGACGAATCTATGCAGCGGAAATCAATTGACAAGTCAAGTATATTGAGACAATAAAACATCATATTGCAATAATCAAGTTTGATACAAAGTTTCAATGAGAGTTGTTCAATACTATGCAAACCCTGGAATATGATGAAAAGTAAATAAGAACACGCGAGACACAAGATTTATCTCGAGGTTCGATATCCCCGTTCATGATTCCATGGTGGACCGGGTCTTCACTAACCCTTCCCTCGTTGAATCGCCATGGAGGCCGATTCTCAATCACTAATCACACAGGGGTAAATAACTTGTTCAAGGGGCCTTCTAAAAAGTTGAGGGCTACCTAAGAATTACAGCAATGAACAATACAAAACACACTCAAAAGATTTACAATAAACAATGAGAGTCTATAAGAGATCAAACCCAAGAGCTCAAGATCTTGTAGAACAAGTTCTCTCCTTTGTCCAATCCCTAATCCTCAATGGTTTGATCCTTTTAGGTTTACAATGAGCGGAGAGGTGTATTTTTGGCTCTTGGGAGGTGTGACGGCGCAGGGAGTCGAGAGAGGGTGTTGTATGGCCGTAAACCTCTATTTATATTAGGGTTTTCAAATGTTACCGTTAGGGTTTGCGAAGTCCGGACTAGTCCGTGGTGGACACCGGACTAGTCCAGTGTGTGGGGTGTGGAAAACCCTAGGTGTTTATGGGCACCGGACTAGTCTGTTAAGGTGCGGACTAGTCCGATCTGGGCACAGAAGCATTTCAGACTAGTCTGGTTGATATCGGACTTGTCCGGTGTGGTGAACAGTGTGTAGAACTGAGGACAAGTCCGCATTTGGAGGGTCTTTTTTGATTTTAGTCAGAGAGTTTTCATATTAGTCCGATGGATATCGGACTTGTCCGGTGTGTGAAAAATGTTAGGGCTAAGGACAAGTCCGCACTTGGAGGACTTGTCCGATTTTAGTCAGAGGATTACTGGACTAGTCCGGTTGTTATCGGACTTGTCTTATGTTGTGCAAATGTAAAGTGTTGCAGACTAGTCCACACTGGGGGGACTTGTCCATTTTTAGTTAGAGAGATATCGGACTAGTCCGCACATGCTAAGTTTTGTGCAGTGAGTGTAATATCTTTCACTAGAGCTCTTGGGCTGTGTTTCTCCAACACGCTCTATACAAAATAATTCTAATATTTTCAGCTCTTGAGCTTTTTTCTTTGGAACCTCATTCTCCTTTCTTTTTGTGCTTTCTTCTATTTGCTTTAAAATCTGTGCGCATCTCAACAATTTTGTTAAGATCTCATTTGTTTGTCATTAATCAACCAAAACCCACAAGGGATGCCTAGATGCACTTTCAAGACCGTTCGAGAATAGACAATTGTGATGTGTGTTTATCTGTAAAAAATGGCAAGTCTATGAGTAGCGGACTAGTCTAGTGTGACACCGGACAAATTCGATATGTTCCAGTAAGGGTAATCAGACTAGTCTGATGTTGTCTCGACTAGTCCGGTGTGTGATTCAATTTTTAGTTATGTTCTAACCTCTCATTGTTTCCATGCAACAATTGAACTCTTGAGAAGATTTCTCACACACACTTTGACACTAGGAACTCGTATGAGTCTTCTACTTCAATTAAGCCTTTTTCATTCCAATTCTCCTTTTTCCCTTTTTGTATGTTTCATTGTTTTGCATTGTGACCTGCTATCAACTTCAAACAATTTCATTAGCTCTTTACTTGTTTGTCATCAATCATCCAAGACCCACATGGAGGTGCCTAGATGAACTTACAATATTATCATGTCTCTTAACAAAGCATTTGCAACCAAAGACCCTAAAATATGTGACACTAGATCCAAAAATCACATTGGGTGGTGCCGTGCAATGCGACACCCAACAGCACACACGAAAAAAATATGTGAAACATACAAAATTTTTATTTCATAATATATTCGAGTTTACAACATAATGTACACAAAAAATACATAAGCAGCTGAAATAATACACTCAAGCTCTAAACCTATCTAAGCACAAGGGAAGACGTCCATGCCCGCAAACGCTTCTCACTAGCAACACAAAGAGTATACAACAGCGACGAGGTCTCTCGTGAGCCATACGCCTCGGATAGTCCGAGGTCTCACGGACAACCACAATAGCAACAATTAAACTATTACCTACAGAACAAATATAAAGCAGCCGTGGGCACAAGGCTCAAAAAGACTTAACCGTCTCACCAAAACATGAAACTCTATATGCAAGAGACTCTAACAACATAAGAAGCTGAATTTGCGTAAAGAAATCGCCTAATAGTACATCCTTATCTTCATATTTTAAGTAGCAAATGACATTCCACGGGCATGGCACATCATGAACTCTACAATCAAACAAGAAACGCTTTGTCTATGATGTTTAATGCCCAAAGTTGTATATGCTGCATACAAGTTAAACCTTTGAAAATAGTATTGTTGGACCGGGTCCACGCATTCTAGGAATCATGGTGCCATGCGATGCGACACATAACAATGCACACAAAAATAATACAATAAAATACAATATTTTATTTATATAAACATCTGAAGTCTTTTACAATACTTAATGTACAGCAAAAGATAATAGTCATTGCTAAACTCTCAGCCCAGCTGTGCAAAAGTGAAGCCATCCAGCCCGGGGACGCTATACACTAGCAGCACACAACAAGATCACGGCGTGTAACACCCACATCTTCCCCAACCGCCACTCGCGCCCATGCCATCGATGCTCGCCGCAACCGCCCGCGCCGCACTCGGCAACCATCGCCCCCTCCTTCAAATACGCAACCCACCCTTCATTTCCCCCCAGTGCCAATTCATTTCCACACCCGAAACCCTAGACCCACATCCCCATCACCATGGTCGTCGATTGAAGCTCAGTGCCCATGGGGAGGAGCCCTCCTGGTCTTCCCCAACGCGCACTAAGTCGCACCGCCTCCGTAGGGCCCCTGCGAGACAAGAACCGACGCCCTAGGCGCCTCCCCGACGAAGCTGAAGTTCGACGACCGAACACTACCTTTGAGCGTCCATCCCCGGCCGATTTCTCTCGTGTTTGACACCCTAGGTGAGTTCCCCATCCCATCCTCTCTATTTTCCCGCCTTTCCCGTCGATCTTGGCCCACCGGAACGCCGTTCCGGCGAAGTCCGGTGAGGGCCGGCAATGGCAGCACCACCATGGCTGGAGGTTGAAGAAGCCCATGGCTTCTTTTGTGTCTTGGCCATTGGATCTTCAATGGATGGCCCAGATTAAATCATTCCAAGGGGTATGGACTTCGGTCCACGGTGGACATGGACCGCGCCCCCCACCCCTTGGCCCACGGATTCGTAAACTCGGTCTATGGCTTTTCCTTTAGAAAAACAAATAAGAAAAGAAAAGGGAAAATAAACTTTACAGTTAGGCCCCTGGCTTTTTAATATAAATTACGAATAGACCCCTAACTTTACAAAAATGTCCCCAACCTTCATTTAAATTAAATAAAATCATGTATTCATGTGAAATTTGTTAGAAGGCCCCTGAAACTTTAGTAAATATTATTTTTAACCACTGACCAGTAAGAAAAATTACAGAGAAACCCCTGAAGTATTATTTAATTGCAGGATATAATTTAAAAAGGTATTTAGTGAATAAAATATGTTTATAAATGGTACAATAAATTTATAAAATAGTATAAAATTTGTTATAAATCATTTTAGGATGAAATAAAATTGTAGATGTATATAAAATATATTTTGACCATGGAAAATTTAATAAAATTTTTTTTAATTATAAATAAATGCTTAAAAATGGAGAATAAATGTAAAAGATGTAGGAAAATTATTAATAAAACCATTTAAGCTAAAATAAAATTATAAATCGAATATAAAAAATATTTTTACTATAGGAAATTCATTAAAAATGTTTTTAGCTATAAATAAATATTAAAAATAGATAATAAATGTGAAAATAGTAGAAAAAAATACTTACAAAATCTTTTATGTTGAAATAAAATTTATAAAATGCATGTAAAATACATTTTGGCTATAGAAAACTCATTAAAAATGTTTTTATTCTGTAAATAAATAATAAAAATGGAAAATAAATGGTAAATGCATTTCTTTAGCTATGAAAAATAATAAAACACTCACAACTATAATTTAAGTCATAATCATAACATATTTCAATCATAATATTTGTATTGCTTGTATGGTGTATTGCTCTTGATTATTTTCATTTCTCTTTTGACGGTAGTGTACATGCATTCGTGTCTCGACCAAGAAGCGACATGAAGATATGAAGACAAGAGTTCAATCAAAAGACTGAGCAGCTATTCAATAAAAGGCAAGTGCCCTTGACCATCTTGTGCCTATTTTAGGAATTATAGCTAGTTGCATGCTTAATTAATGTGAATCCTATTTTATTTACCGTTCCATATAATTCCTTGTCGCCCGGGTTGAATTGGGTGGTTTTGGGTATTTCAATCACGCTTAGCCATGCTTATTAGTTGGGATGGAAATCTGGACACATGATTATATTATTAATTATGATCATTATGTTACATTGAAAACGATGAAGTAATTGGTATGAATCTGGCGGTTGGATGATTATGGTATGGTGCAGTTTGCACGAGACTCGGGATTGAGTTTGACACCGCCAGATTCTAAGGACCGGTTTATGAAGGAAGCCACTAAGCTTTATAGTACCACCACGAGACTGAGATGGGGCGGCTTGGTCAATTAATTAGGTTTCTCCCGATGAAATGCTAATAGTTGGATGGTGTGGGGAATGATGCAGGGGTACTGCTCTGGGAACTGCAAGGCTCAAGAGGGGGCTTTGAGGCGGAGGGTTACTCCAGAAATGCCTCAGTGGTGGAAACCTTAGAGGGCTAGCACTAGTCGGGAGTACCTTTGTAAAGACCATGTAGTGATCTCCCGGCCTCACACCAAAGGAAGTGTGTAATGTGGTTAGCTACCACGGGCATTCAGGGAGGTTTACTCAGTCCACCTGGCAACAGGGGATGAAATCATCGCTTGTGGGTAAAGGGTACACTCTTTGCAGAGATTGGAAAACTGTCATGACAGCCGTGCTCACGGACAAGAGCGGCTTGGTGTCCAATTCATAATTAGACGATGGTTGAGATGATGGTTTGGGAATGATGTTGGTATTGATTCATTATTATTGTTATTCTATAATAATTGAGAATATACACTTAGATGTAGGTTGCCAATGAAAGCTAAGGATAGGTTTAATGCTTAGTGCTTAAACAACTATCAGCCTTTCTTTTTGATCGGCCTTCATGTCATTTATTTCCCACACTTGCTGAGTACCACGGGATGGTACTCACACTTTCTTTGTGGTATTATTTTTATAAATGCTGCTCAGTGAACAGAAGATTCAACGACGGCAAGTTTCCATTGAAGACGGTGTGTAGAAGGTCGTGTTGCTGCTAGTCGATTTGCCTGTGGTTGCTATAGAGTTTTTCCTCTTCCGCTGCTATTCAAAACTCTTTTGAAAGGTATAAATGTTGTTTTCATGCGATATAGAACTGTTTATCACTACTTGTCGTACATGTTTGGTGAAACTAATCCTGGCATACATGTATTTTGTAGCTGGTTTTATTCTTAATAAAACCGGGTGTGACAAAGTGGTATCTGAGCTATATATCGACTCTAGGCACGTGACCTTAGTTAGAATGGACTTATTAGACACCCATTTGACCCCGCTCATGAAGACGAAGCTTCGACACAACAGACAGGAGCGTGAAGATTGATGTATGAGGACAACGCGAAGGAAGAAGACTCTTAAAGATTATCACATATCACTTGCTTAGGTTCCCCTTTGGTTAGCAAGTGAAGTTCATGTCTTCCTAACCGCAAACTAGAACACGTTGCTTCATGTATTGCATTCAACTAATAATAATAAAAATAATACAATATAGCATTTGTCTGTTTAAGGGGGGTAGCCAACCGCTAATAAATCAAATTCATCTCTTCTTAGTATGACCCACTAGATTCTTTGTAAGGTCGATGAGATTGTAACCACTGTATATAACAAAAAAATAAATAAATCTAGTATCATGATAATGCATTTAAAATGAAAAACTTTAAAAATTGAAACCATAATGGAAATTTAGGCCAAATTCAAAATAATAATAATAATAAAAGTAATGCGTGTCATCATGTGATAATAATTTAAAATTAAACTAAATTGTCTTATTGCATCATATTTGTTTCTTTGTTAATAATACAAATTTTCAGTTGCTAGAGAATACATTTGGGCCCAAACGAAAATTAGGGCATAACAAAGAAAATCTTACCAGACCTAGTGAAATAATAATTTTTTTTGATTCTAAAGTCAAAAATTATTCAAAAAAATAATAATAATATGAAAGAAAATATAATATAATAATAAGATGTAAAATTGTGTGATAATGAATGATTTTCTTAAAACTGTTTAAAACTAGTTCATCATGTTATTCTTGCATTGTGTTAAATATTAAAATTTGAAAGTCTTAAAATAAATATTTCAAACCCAAATAAGAAATATAATTACAGAGAGATACTTTTTAATGGTGTAGCTCTTGAGTAACAAAAACCTAGACCTCTTCTTAGTCCAACCTAGAATCTAGGGGCGAGATTCTGTTTAAGGGGGGTAGAATTGTAACACCCACATCTTCCCCAACCGCCACTCGCGCCCACACCATCGATGCTCGCTGCAACCGCCCGCGCCGCACTCGGCAACCGCCGTCCCCGAGCAACTGTCGCCCCCTCCTTCAAATACGCGACCCACCCTTCATTTCCCCCCCAGTGCCAATTCATTTCCACACCCGAAACCCTAGCCCCACATCCCCATCACCATGGTCGTCGATTGAAGCTCGGTGCCCATGGGGAGGAGCCCTCCTGGTCTTCCCCAACGCACACTAAGTCGCACCGCCTCCGTAGGGCCCCTGCGACACAAGAACCGACGCACTAGGCGCCTCCCCGACGAAGCTGAAGTTCGACGGCCGAACACTACCTTTGAGCGTCCATCCCCGGCCGATTTCCCGCGTGTTTGACACCCTAGGTGAGTTCCCCATCCCCTCCTCTCTATTTTCCCGCCTTTCCCGTCGATCTTGGCCCACCGGAACGCTGTTCCGGCGAAGTCTGGTGAGGGCCGGCCATGGCAGCACCACCATGGCTGGAGGTTGAAGAAGCCAATGGCTTCTTTTGTGTCTTGGCCATTGGATCTTCAATGGATGGCCCAGATTAAATCATTCCAAGGGGTATGGACTTCGGTCCACGATGGACATGGACCGTGCCCCCCACCCCTTGGCCCACGGATTCGTAAACTCGGTCTATGGCTTTTCCTTTAGAAAAACAAATAAGAAAAGAAAAGGGAAAATAAACTTTACAGTTAGGCCCCTGGCTTTTTAATATAAATTACGAATAGACCCCTAACTTTACAAAAATGACCCCAACCTTCATTTAAATTAGATAAAATCATGTATTCATGTGAAATTTGTTAGAAGGACCTTGAAACTTTAGTAAATATTATTTTTAACCACTAACCAGTAAGAAAAATTACAGAGAAACCCCTGAAGTATTATTTAATTGCAGGATATAATTTAAAAAGGTATTTAGTGAATAAAATATGTTTATAAATGGTACAATAAATTTATAAAATAGAATAAAATTTGTTATAAATCATTTTAGGATGAGATAAAATTGTAGATGTATATAAAATATATTTTGACCAAGGAAAATTTAATAAAAATGTTTTTAATTATAAATAAATGCTTAGAAATGGAGAATAAATGTAAAAGATGTAGGAAAATTATTAATAAAACCATTTAAGCTAAAATAAAATTATAAATCGCATATAAAAAATATTTTTACTATAGGAAATTCATTAAAAATGTTAGCTATAAATAAATATTAAAAATAGAGAATAAATGTGAAAATAGTAGAAAAAAATACTTACAAAATCTTTTATGTTGAAATAAAATTTATAAAATGCATGTAAAATACATTTTGGCTATAGAAAACTAATTAAAAATGTTTTTGTTTTGTAAATAAATACTAAAAATGGAAAATAAATGGTAAATGCATTTCTTTAGCTATGAAAAATAATAAAACACTCATAACTATAATTTAAGTCATAATCATAACATATTTCAATCATAATATTTGTATTGCTTGTATGGTGTATTGCTCTTGATTATTTTCATTTCTCTTTTGATGGTAGTGTACATGCATTCGTGTCTCGACCAAGAAGCGACATGAAGATATGAAGACAAGAGTTCAATCAAAAGACTGAGCAGCTATTCAATAAAAGGCAAGTGCCCTTGACCATCTTGTGCCTATTTTTGGAATTATAGCTAGTTGCATGCTTAATTAATGTGAATCCTATTTTATTTACCGTTCCATATAATTCCTTGTCGCCCGGGTTGAATTGGGTGGTTTTGGGTATTTCAATCACGCTTAGCCATGCTTATTAGTTGGGATGGAAATCTGGACACATGATTATATTATTAATTATGATCATTATGTTACATTGAAAACGATGAAGTAATTGGTATGAATCTGGCGGTTGGATGATTATGGTATGGTGCAGTTTGCACGAGACTCGGGATTGAGTTTGACACCGCCGGATTCTAAGGACCGGTTTATGAAGGACGCCACTGAGCTTTATAGTACCACCACAAGATTGAGATGGGGCGGCTTGGTCAATTAATTAGGTTTCTCCCGATGAAATGCTAGTAGTTGGATGGTGCGGGGAATGATGCAGGGGTACTGCTCTGGGAACTGCAAGGCTCAAGAGGGGGCTCTGAGGCGGAGGGTTACTCCAGAAATGCCTCAGTGGTGGAAACCTTAGAGGGCTAGCACTAGTCGGGAGTACCTTTGTAAAGACCATGTAGTGATCTCCCGGCCTCACACCAAAGGAAGTGTGTAATGTGGTTAGCTACCACGGGCATTCAGGGAGGTTTACTCAGTCCACCTGGCAACAGGGGATGAAATCACTGCTTGTGGGTAAAGGGTACACTCCCTGTAGAGATAGGAAAACTGTCATGACAGCCGTGCTCACGGACAAGAGCGGCTTGGTGTCCAATTCATAATTAGACGATGGTTGAGATGATGGTTTGGGAATGATGTTGGTATTGATTCATTATTATTGTTATTCTATAATAATTGGGAATATACACTTAGATGTAGGTTGCCAATGAAAGCTAAGGATAGGTTTAATGCTTAGTGCTTAAGCCACTATCAGCCTTTCTTTTTGATCGGCCTTCATGTCATTTATTTCCCACACTTGCTGAGTACCACGGGATGGTACTCACACTTGCTTTGTTGTATTTTTTTTATAAATGCTGCTCAGTGAAGAGAAGATTCAATGATGGCAAGTTTCCATTGAAGACGGTGTGTAGAAGGTCGCGTTGCTGCCAGTCGATTTGCCTGTGGTTGCTATAGAGTTTTTCCTCTTCCGCTGCTATTCAAAACTCTTTTGAAAGGTATAAATGTTGTTTTCATGCGATATAGAACTGTTTATCACTACTTGTCGTACATGTATGGTGAAACTGATCCTGGCATACATGTATTTTGTAGCTGGTTTTATTCTTAATAAAACCGGGTGTGACACGGCGGCGTGCATGGCTTCCACTCGGCGGTATACCCAGACGGGGGCATCGCCTCATCCTCGCGCCCTTCCACCTACGTCTCACTTGCAAACAACTTAATATAGCAACCGTAAACATGAAGGCTCAACAAGACTTAACCATCTCACCTAAGCATGAATCTCGACATGTGAGGATACATATAAACGTAGGTAGTGATATTGCATAAAAGACTCGCCTACATGTGGATCCTTACTTTCATCTTATTATCAGCAAGTTAATGGTTCAGAAAATATAACTTTAGTGAGCATATATTATAGCAGGCATGGTTGCAGAACAATTATAATTCAATATATCATTCTCTTCTGGCTTCATCAATATTTACTACGTCATGACATAGCGAATAAGTGGTACTCAAATAACCGTAGGGGACGATGATTGCAATCATTAGACACCCAGATTGCACGTCACGCACATCCGTGCGTAAGAAGCATGTGGTGCTCCTCACGACATCATACACAGCGATTTTTGACAAGAAAACTCAAAGATTGAACCGGTCCTACCATCGTAGGCAGAAGGTCCCTACACTGGAGCGTGTTTGTGCCCGCTAGCATATTTACACCTTTCTGCCCTCAACCCACCCCTATCGACAGTGGGCTATGCCTCGACACCCAAGTTATCAAGTTATATTGGTTTCTTGGGGCCCATATACCCAGTATGCATTCCGCTACAGTTCAAACTTGTTAGCGGGGCCGCACACAGATCGATCCTCAATCGACAAAAGCAGTGCTACGCACGTGAGGCCACGTCTTGCTGCATCCTATCCTGCTGCTCGGTCTCATATTCATAATGATAATCCATTCTAGTACTCAAACTAATCATGTGTGATATAAATCCTATCTCGCGAGTAGATTCCAACTACTCGATATCTACCGGATTCCATACAACATTAGCAATGCATTTCTAATTATCGAGCTGTAAGCCTACCCAATACTGCACCGTGTTTGTGGGCCATGCAAGTGGAGTATCAATTCATATTAGACATAATGCAATTTAAACTATAGACATAGTAGTGATACAAATCAATACATTTGCAAGGGATCTTAAATGCAAACCGGAGCTTGCATGGATGCGAGTCAGTATCAAAGTTTGATCCAGGTAGTATGCTGTCCAAATTCTCCGGCTCCTCCTCGATCTCGGTCACTATATGACTTGCATAGTATAAAATATATAAGTGACATTGAAACTATATGAAATGTACTTCTAAACAGTGATCAGGTATGTAAATGATTTTCATTATCTTTGGTATTTTTACAATGAATACTAGGTTCTAAGTGGAAGATCTGGGCTAAAAATTGGATATGTTCAAGGAAGCTTGTTGTCTCTAAAATTCCAACAATTAAATGGCTTTTCTGAATTTTAAAACTAAATCTGTAGCCTTAACATAGATAACAGTGGATTCTCTTGTTAGAGGAGGTCTCACTGGTTCTTGGAAAATTAGTTTCATGATTTTATGAGCATCCTACAGTGACAAATTGATTTTACAAGTTTGGGATAAATTCCTAAAATGTTTCTGTAAATTTCTGAATTTTCAATGAATTTTGAAGATTTGAACACTGTTTGGTACAGTAAATGAACTCCAATGAACATGAAATTTTTACTGGAGCTCAAAAACCTGTGAATGAGCCTTTTGACAAAAATTGAGAATTTTACAATTAATATAATAGGAGAAACTAATTTCCCAAGCTAATAGATAAAGGAATTAATTAAGCAAATCCTTAGACTTTCATGTCAAACAAATTGCTCCACTGCAAAATTGGGACAAGGTGAGTCTACCAGAATTTATTTCGAATTATTTGAGAAAGTATACTAGAAGAAATTGAATTTAGAATTTCCATTGAAATCTGGAATTATTTGTGAACTGGAAATTTTGAATTAATCCGATATGGGCCCACTGTTTAAAACAGACCAGTGACAACTGGCCCACACCTGGGCATAGGGTTTTCACCATGCAGCCACATTTGATCAAACCCTACACTACAGATACTGACACGCGTGCCCGGCGAAGCTGTAAACCTATCCAATACTCCATGGAGTTTGTGGGTCATGCAAGAGGAGTATCAATACGCATTAGACATAATGCAATTCAAACTATAGACTAAATAGCGATACAAATCAAAACTTTTGCAAGGATCATAAATGCAGAACGGGGCTTGCATGACTGCGAGTGAGTATAAAGTTAGATCCAGGTAGTATGCTGTGCAAAGCCTCCGGCTCCTCGTCAACCTTGGTCACTATATGATTTGCATAGTATAAAGTATATAAGTGACATTGAAACTATATGCAATGTACTTCTAAACAGTGATCAGGTATGTAAATATT
Source organism: Tuctoria greenei (assembly GCA_036927565.1). NCBI lineage: Eukaryota > Viridiplantae > Streptophyta > Magnoliopsida > Poales > Poaceae > Tuctoria > Tuctoria greenei. The sequence continues at coordinate 118,690,598 of JAYESD010000003.1, read as the reverse complement.
TTTAATTGGCTTTGCTATTTCTACAGTGAATACTAGGTTCTAAGAGGAAGATCTTGGCCAAGAATTGGAGATGTTCAAGGAAGCCTGTTGTCTCTAAAAATCAAAAAATTAAACGGCTTCTCTGACTTTTGGTACTAAATATGTAGCCTTAACAAAGCTAACAGTGGATTATCTTGGTATAGGAGGTCTCACTGGTTCTATGAAAATTTGTTTCATAATTTTCTGTGTTTCCTACAGTGAGGAATTGATTTTACAAGTTTGGGCCAAAATATGGAAATGTTTCTGTGCATTTCTGAATTTTCAATGAAATTTGAAGATTGTAACACTCTGTAGTACAGTAAATGAACTCTAATGAACTTGAAATTTTTACTGGAGCTTAAGAACATGAGAAAGAGTGTTCTGACCAGAATTGGGAATTTTCCAAACAGCAGAATCAGAGTCATTAATTTCCCAGGCAAATGGATGAATGGAATTAACTAAGAAATTCCTGGGACTTTAATGTACTATAAATTTCACCGCTAAGAAATTGGGATTATTATTAGGCTACCAGAATTTATTTGGAATTATTTGAGCAAGTCTACTAGGAGAAATTGAATTTAGAAGTTCCATTGAAATCTGGAAATATTTGTCAACTAGAAATTTTGAATTTAATCCGAGGCGGGCCCACTGTTTAAGACAGACAAGTCACAACTGGGCCACACCTGCGTGATAGGGTTTTACCCACGAAGCCACATTTGATCGAACCCTAGTCTGCAGACACTGACACACGGGCCTGCAGGGGGGGGGGGGGGGGGGGGGGGTCTTCTTCCAGCTCTCATTCTGAGCTGCGCCCGGGCTGCCCGCAGCGGTGCTGCGCTGGAAGGTTGCCGGAACACCTTTCCAGTGCATGGAGCTTCACGTAACATGCCACCTGGGGGTTTACAAGACCCGTGAACACGATGTTGGTGATCAATGAGCCCGGCGATGGCCGGAGCTAACCGTGCGACAACAGTGGCGATCGGAAGTTCAACAACGAGGTCAGACCGGCCTTCCCATAGCTCAAAAATCTCGGGAAAATAACGGGGAGGTTCGTGGGGTCATGAGAAAGCTGCTGGTGCGTAGGTAAAAGGGCGGAACAACTGAAAATGCCGACTTCGTCGGTGAACCGACGACTTTTCATTGGCGGCTACAAAAACATGATGCCCCATTCGGTTTCTTGATGATTCACTCTGGTTATTGCTCGAAAGGGTGCGCTAGGAGGTGGGGAAGATATTCTAAAAATGGATTAATGAATAGCTACACATGTAATCGAAATTGAAAGCAAAACCCAGCTCTATTCTTATTAGCAATCTGGGACGAAAATGGGAGTTTCTACTCTGAGAATGAATGAAAAGCTGTGGGGTTTTCATCGTGATCAAGAAGATGAAGTAGAGCTCCCTTTTGATGAAGGAATCTGGCCATGATGTTGCTTGCTGCACCTTGTCAACGACAAGGCAGAGAAGGTTGTCCACAGCGGCGAAACAGCGGCCGTTGCAAACCTTAAAAATCACCAGCCAGGAAGTGAGGAAATGATAAACTAGTTGAAGAAAACTTTGTAGATGAACGCCGTGCTACTTTTTGCCGTTTGAAGGTCGAGCAACCGCTGGCTTGACAGCTCTGCACAGCAAGGAAAAGCAGCAGCGGTGTTTCCTATTCTTGCAGGGAGAAACAAATAGCAGAGCAAAGAGGACAACACCAGAGACCAAAAGGGATGAGGAGGAGGCTTAATGCAAAGCAGCTGCATGCTCAAGTGCTTGTTTGCCTCGGTGGAGAGCACTTCCGACATTGAAACATGGGGAGCAGAGGGCAGAGGCGGTTCCTCTGTTTTTCCCTCCCTGGACAGTGGGCTCCACCAAAGCAAAACTTCCTTCTCACCTCTGGTCATTCAATTCACTTACCAGTACTGCTGCAAAATGGTTATATATTAGCTGGGAACCCAAATCAAACATGATGAATTTGATTCTGAATTCAAATACCTTATTTGAACAAATATCACTAAAATTCAACTTTGAATCTGAATTCAAATGGATTTCAATGCATACATTGAAATCAATATCTAATGGCCTTCAAAAGTTCTGAAAACTTGCAGGCCCACTGTTTGTATTATTTGGAATCCAATGGTCAACTCAAATTCGTATTTTTTTAAGTTTGGACAGGAGCTATGTTTTGAGTATTTGCATCCCTCCACTAACGTTTGAATTAATTTATTTTTCTCTTACTCGTTTATTTAGTTTTTCTCATTATTATTTTATTAACTCAAATCTGAATTCAAGATTAGAAAACTAGGGCTTTTACAAGTATAAACCATACAAGTTGCAATACGATATTATATTCACTACAGAAGATTCATAATAATCCAACTATTCTTTATTACTATATCATGACTCAGTGAACAAGTATGCTCAGTCCATAACCGCGAGCGACGGTGATTCAAATCAATAATAATCCGGAATGCACGACACATACACCCGCATGGAAGCCACGTTGGTTTGCTTCTCTCTACATTACACGCAGTCACTTTTCACAAGAGGCACTAATATGGAATAAACTCTCCATCCCGAGCAGAAGGTCCTCTAAATGGACACGTCGAAGTTGCCCGCTAGATGATTTACACATTAATTGTTCTCAACTCCATTCACAGATGGCTAGGAAGTTTCCACAACAAGGTCTATGAGTTACATCAGTTTCCTGAGTCCCATATACCAGTATGCATCTGTTACATCTCAAACTTGCCCAACAAAGGCCGCACACGGATCGGTCCTCAATCGACACAGACAGGGCTACAACCCAACCTCCAACATCTGCCTCGCCATTACATACTAAGCCACAATGTGGTCACAAGCGTTGTCCCACCCTTCACGTCGAGATAAACCTTGTGCGTCCTATCCTACAAAATTCCCCATTCACATCTCAAACTTTAAGAGTAATTATTTTGGTGACTTCTCATGATTAGGTTTCTCTCACTTGGCTTCTCTTGCAAGTAGAATTCAACAACTTGACATGGGTCAATAAAATGTGACCATTCTTACGAGTAGATTCCAACTACTCGACTTCTACCAACCTGTCAACGAAACAATTAAATATAGCAATATAATACAATGGAGTAATGTCCTACCCAACCACTCCAAGGATTATTTGGTCATGCATGTGGAGTATCATCAAAACCTGACCTAATGCACAATACATACCTCATACATATAGTGTATACATAAGAAAACTTTATAAAGGCTATTATATGCAAACCGGGACTTGCCTTGGGTTGCAACTAAGTAAATGTCTCATAGTCAGGTTTTGATCTGGTGAGGGAGCTTCGAGTTGACGCCTTTCTTCAAGTGCCTTGCTGGTGCTCCAGAGTAGAGCTTGCTTGCAGCAAGATCCAGGTTGCTCCCCTTTTCCTCCATATGATGCTCCTCATCCACCTTCATCACCACGTGAGTTATCCATATGACATGCATGTAGAATATTTACTATGTTAGCAAGAAAAGATAATCATGTCAATATTATGTTGGATTAAAAGAGAAGTGCACATGCCAAGCATGGGTTACTAAAGCTCTGTATTGGCGATGATAAGCTGAACAAAGTTCAGACTTGAATTTTAAATGGATCCCAAACATATAGCTCTAAATACTCAGTGTAAACCTCCATGATAGGAGAAGCATAAAAGATTTCTCATTACGAAAGATTATGCAGGGACTTAGAAGAGGTCCTCAGATGATTTCTCAAATTCTGAGTAAAAGCTACAGTTGAACCAATTGAGTTTATGGCAAGGTGTTGTATGGCTTCCATAGATCAACAAGTGCTGCCGAACTCTGCTTTCCGCTAATCGGAAGATCGTCGGAGTTCATTCACCGACCACCGTGAATGAAGGTACGTGGCACGATAAACAATACGACATTTTGAATTTTCGGGTGGACAAAGGGAAGTCTGGTCCCACACCATTCATGTCTCACTGGCCTCCGGTGCAATGGAGCGCCAACAACCCGGCGCATGCCCCTGATGCGACCACTCTAAGTAGTAGCCACCCTAGGCTTAGCTCTACTAAGTGGGAGGTCGGCGAGTGTTCTCGCCCGAAGGGAGATAGAGCTCCAAAGGCCACAGTCTCGCAAGGTCCCGATGGAACTCTTCGTCGACAAGACAGCGATCAGAGCAGGTAGCTGAGGCGGCCAAGTGATTATGGCACTTGGCAGTATGATGGGAAATGCTGCTATAAATGCCTCAGCCCATTTCATCTGAAATCCCAATGTCGCAATGAGATACGGTGTAATCTTTGCTTTAGATATGGCCATATTAGACGGAACTGCCTCTCGGCTGCCAAAGTTCCTCGGGTTTGGCGCAAGAGAAGCACGCCCCCCATTAAGGCCTCTGGACTTTCCACAGAACCGTCATCCGCAATCATCATTCACAAACACAACCCCCTCCTCAACTTCTCCTCTACCGCTCCTTCTTCCTGGGTCCTCCGCATCCTGCACTCCACATCCGTCTCCACCGCTCTTTCGCCGGCCAACTCTCTTAGCTTCATGGCCAACTTCCCGGTTGATCCCTCGAGGTTCCTGGACAACCAACACTTCGACTTCACCGACGGAGGCCCAAACCGGCTGCCTAGGATGGTGTTGCACCTTCCCGATCATCATCACCCGGCTCACGAAGAATTTGCTATGGCAGTGGATGCTGAGCGCGTGCTGCAGGAACATCAGTATGAGGATTTCAGGCTACGAATCCGGAACTTCCTTCTGCAAGACATGGGTATCACCGTTACTCACTCCTGTCTCACCCCACTGGGCATAGCTCTTTTTGCATTCCAGACCAGCTTGTTTAGAGACTTACTTGTGATGAGAGAGCCAATCGTGGTAGATGGCGTCCGTGTTTCCTTCATCAGGCACGAATTTGGCAGAAACCGCTGGACTCATGAGTTTGGTCGTGTTGGTTGGTTTATGATCTTGGGCTTCCCACTAGACTACAGGACGGTTGAAACTATTGAGTTAGCAGTTTCTGGTTTTGGCAAGTTACTTTAGTGGCACACAAGCCCGAGGGCCCTGGGCTTCATCTTGGTCAAATGTCTCTACACCAATGCAAGGCTCGTCCCCAGAAGTTTAGTCCTGCGTCAAGGCACCAGGGATGGGGTCGGGTACTCCTGGTCTTGCCCGATGTACATTCTCAACTGGATTGCCCCAAATGGCTTTGGGGAAGCTGACGGTTGGGAGGCATCCCCGCGGAAGATGACCTGCCACTGAATGGCGACCCTCATCCTCTTCAAGAACCACCTGAGGAACAACCGGAAGATGATGAGGAATGGCCGGCGCCTGATGAACAGCACCAGCAGCAAGCCAACGATGGCTGGGAACCATGGGGGCCGCTGCCGCCCCCACTGCACCATGAAATGGACGTCCTTTCTAACGCCCCAACTCAAGAGGAAGCTTCAAGCGTCGTGAACACGACTGAACCGGCTGTCAGAGCTCCAAGGATGGAGCAACAGAACTTCTCACTGGTCAACCCGGAGGATGTTACGCAACAACTAGACTGGCTCCCCCCTGGACTCGGTAGGGCTGAGAAGAATGCTCCAGGTGTCCTTCCCGAACTCCCCCTCTGCATGGTGGAACGTCCAGTTCAATGAACCCAATGGGCAAGGGGGGTTCAATAAAGTCATCACCATGTCGCTCTCTAACTCCGCTGATCAGCAGTCAAGGGAGCAGAGTTCTGGCCACCCCTCAGTGATCATCAAAGATATCACTACCGAGCCCATCGCTGCTGCAGATAAGATAAAAGGAAAGCAAAGCAAGGCCTTGACATCGGCAGTAGCGGAGATTGTTGGACCCTCTTACTCCAACAGATCACTGGAACCCAGCAAACTAAGGAGGAGCCCTCGGCTCCAAATGCTCATGCAGGGACATCGGACCACGCCTCCAACTGCTCAGGAGAATGGCCCTGATGCTGGTACATCTGAGGTTATGCTGACACTCAATCCCTTTCCAGGTCCAATCAAATTCCCCAGTCTTGACTCTCTTTACTCCTGCCGTCCCTACCCTGAACTCTCCACTGATGTGCTGCAGGCGACAGCGGTAAACGAGTTCGGCGTTCCCCCTGAGGTGGCGCGCCAGATGATGTCCCTCCCGGAGCTGAATGACGATGCCGTACATCAAGCTTGACTTGCTGGGAGTGGAAGGCACCGGGCACACTGTGGACTGCTATGTTGCTGATGGGTTCGTCTTTTGGGAAACTGCTATTTGGAATTGTAGGGTGATTATATTAAACAGTACCGGTTGTTGTTTTGTGGTGTGCTCTGTTGAGAACATGCGCGGTTGGGAACATTTCTGCATTTTGATCGGCCGGTGGCCGGAACCTCAGCTCATGGCAGTTAGTCTATCTTGGAGTTTGTTGGTTGTGACCTATTTCTATGCTGCTTGGCTCATCTGTCTGTCTAATTACTGGTTTGTTCGTTGGCCCTCATTGCACACTGACCTTAGTTTCATAGGCCACATCCTCATTCACTCGGTCGGGACTACTTCCCGGACTGCACTGACATACCTGGCTATTATTTATGGCGCACAACATAAACCGTAACTGGAATGTCTTTAACTGGAACATTCGTGGTCTTAATAACACTGCTAAGCAACAAGCATTCAGGTCCAAAATAGAGGAGGTCCAGGAGTGCAATATCTTCTGTATACAAGAGACCAAAATGGAACATATTGGCATTTCTTTCCTTAAACGACTGGCACCTAGAAGATTCAAAAAATTCATCTTTGCACCATCCAGGGGTGCCTCGGGAGGTATACTGGTAGTCTGGAATGATAGCTTGCTTCAGGGGGAAGCTCTGGATATCAGGGACTTTGCCATATTCATGCGGTTCACATCCCGACTGAATGGGGTAGTCTGGCACCTAATCTCAGTCTATGGACCTTGTGAGGGACCTCGTCGGCAGGAGTTCACCGACTGGCTCTGGAATCTCTCATTGCAACCGCAAGAGCTATGCATGATATTGGGGTACTTCAACTTTTATCACCACGTCAGTGACCGCAACCGCGCGGGAGCGAATATAGGGGACATGCAGATGTTCAATGACATCATCCAACACTTGGGACTTATTGAAATCCCTCTCCAAGGTAGGAATTACACATGGAGCAATATGCAACAATCGCCTCTACTTGAATAGCTGGATTGGTGCTTTACCTCAGCGTAATGGTCCCTATCATTTCCCAACTCCTCACTTTGGCCAATGGCCAGGGACACATCAGACCATGTCCCACTAGTAGCTCATATATGCAACACCATACCTAAATCAAGATGCTTCCGTTTTGAAAACTACTGGCTCAGACATCTACAGTTTATCACCATTGTCAAGGACTCGTGGGACCAGCCTCTGTCAACAGTTGGTAGTGCAAGGAGAGTTTCTTCTAAATTAAAACGTCTGAGATACAAGCTACGCAAGTGGAGCAGATCACTAGGTGGGCTGAAAAAACTGATCAATTGATGCAATGAAGTTATTCTAATCATGGACACAATGGAAGAGCAGAGGACACTATACTTGCAGGAAAGCTGTTTCAGAAACATGATCAAACATCAGCTTACTCAGCTCTTAAAGCAACAGAATGACTACTGGAGACAACATTATACAGAGCGTTGGGCCATGTTTGGTGATGAGCCAACAAAATTCTTCTTGGCTGCAGCAACAGAAAGATACAGGAGAAACAATATACCAGTCATTCAAGATGACCATGGAGTAGAGCTAATGGATCATGGGCACAAAGCCTTAGCCCTCTGGAAGGAATTTTCGGAAAGGTTAGGACAATCTGCCCCGACTCAACAATGGCCACAAATCCACCATTGGGTGCTGCCTGGACAACATCTACATACATTATGCAACCCGGTCACCAGGGAGGAAATTGATGCCACACTCAAAAACATGCCAACCGACAAAGCCCCAGGTCCAGATGGGTTCAACACAAAATTCTTTCAGGCATGTTGGCACATCATTAAGGAAGACATTTATCTGCTGTGCTCGGACTTCTTTAATGGCAACATCAGTATCCAGCCGTTGAACAGTTCCTTAATCACTCTCATCCCGAAGATCAATAATCCCCACAGAGTTACAGATTATAGGCCCATATCACTGCTGAACTCCACTATCAAACTGATCACTAAGATACTCTCAGTTAGATTGCAGGAAGTCATCCCAACCATTATCCACAAAAATCAATATGGTTTCATCAAGAAATGAACCATCCAGGACTGCATGGCTTGGTTCTACGAGTACCTTTATCAATTCAAAAAAACAAACACTGGTGTCATAGTACTCAAACTGGACTTCGAAAAAGCCTTTGACAAGGTGGAACATGACTTAATTATACACATGCTGAGAGTTTTGGGTTTTCCTAAATAGTGGATAACACGGGTAACAGATATTCTATCTACTGCCACCTCCTCAGTTCTTCTCAATGGAGTGCCAGGTAAGACTTTTCACTGCAGAAGAGGTGTTCGGCAGGGGGACCCATTATCCCCCCTGCTATTTGTGCTGGCAGCAGATCTTCTCCAAATTTTAATAAACAAAGCAGTGGAGCTGGGACTTCTATCATTGCCACTGCATCAAGAAATGAACGAGGACTTCTATGCAGATGACACTATTCTAATCCTCAAAGCCAACTAGAGACAACTCTTATTTCTAAAAAACTTACTACAATCCTTCGGGGGAGCTACAGGGCTGAGAGTGAACTGGGCAAAATCAAGCTTAACACCAATAAACACTGATGAAGAGGAGGCCACAATTCTAGCAGCCACACTGGGTTGCACTATTGGCTCATTCCCATTTACTTACTTAGGTCTGCCGATGAGCCTCGACAGACCCAAAGCAGATGCCTTTGAAGGGCTTGTCTTAAGGGTGCAAAAAACGCTAACTGGAGCAGCAACATGGTTGTCAATGGCTGGTCGATGCACACTTATCAACAGCGTTCTGTCCGCCATCCCAATTTATGCGATGTGTACCATCAAATTGAGACAGTCAGTCATTCAAGCTATTGACAAAGCCAGGAAACAATGCTTATGGAGAGGCTCGGACATCGCTGGCAAAGGCTGGCCCCTGGTGGCCTGGAACCAAGTTACAACACCATAGGAAAATGGAGGGCTGGGTCTGAAAAGCCTCACTGCGATGAATGGAACCTTGCTCATGAAATTCCTCCGGAAAATCAATAACAAAGCAGACATCCCCTGGGTTCACCTCATCAACCAGCGCTATTGCAGCAATGGTAAACCCCCACACATCACAAAAGGAAAAGGATCCTTCTGGTGGAGGGATGTTGTTTGCCTATCTGATTCTTTTCTAAGGAATTTTGAAGTCAAAATTGCCACAAGGGACACAATTCGACTATGGCAGGATCAGTGGGAAGATCACCTACTCAGAAGGGACATGCCCCGTTTATACTCCTTCACAAAAAGAACCAACATCTCAATGGCCCAATACCTCAGCGACTCAGACCATGGCAATCACTTTTTTCAACCACTATCGGAGGAAGCTGTTGGAACTGGCCAATCTGGAGGCCATGCTAGAGGAAATTTCACACAGGGAAGCTTCACAGGATGAGTGGACCCCAATCGGGGGAACAAGAACTTTCATCTCCAAGCTTATTTACAACAACTATTACAAACACATCAACCCACCAACACCCTTTAGCTGGATTTGGGCCTCAAAGGTGCTAAAGAAAATAAAGATCTTCATGTGGCTGATATTTCGGGACCCGCTCAACTCACGCAACCTCCTGAAGATAAAAAACATCACGATTGATGGGAACGACTACACCTGCATACCCTGTGCTGACAATGTGGAGGAACTCACGTACCATCTCTTCTTTAACTGCTCCTTCAACATGGCATGCTGGAATGTCCTTGGGATTCACTGGGACCACGACATCCCCTACTTTCATACCCTGCAAAAAGCCAAGCTCTGCTGGGGTCGTAGCGCCTTCATGGAAACCTTCTCCATAGCGGCCTGGGAGATCTGGATTGCTCGTAACAATGTCATTTTCAGAAACTCTACTCCCTCTCTAAATGCTTGGAAACGATCCTTCATTGCTTCTACAAGGCTTCAGGCCTGCCGTTTTAAGCCCGAGGATAGGGCTAGTGTGCTCGTGTGGCTTCAGGGTTTGTAAAGGACGTTCCTCCCTCTGGAACACCTAGTCAAGCTCTGCTGAGCTACTGTAAATCGCTGTTTCCTTGTCTCTTTTAATATATGTTTTATGGCTGCTGGGGTTCTCCCTTGCAGTTTTTCACCGGTCAAAAAAAATATATCTAGAAAATTGTCAGCATTTGTTATGGAAGTAAGTCATTTCTATAATTCCTCAAACTTTCTCATTCTCTGTGTTAACAGAGCAAATCTATAGCTTTGTCATGTAAGAAAATTGGTTTTGCAGATAGTGTTGATCACTATGAGTCCAAAAAAATTAGTTTCCCATTTTTCTAAGCTTCCTAGAGGGACATATGAATTTTACAATTTAAAAGCATTTTCTGAAATTGTTTTTGTTGTATTTCGGGAAATTTTCTAGACATAGTGCAAAATGACATTATTTGACCTACAAAGAAAAGTCCAATGAGTCTGAAACGTTTACTGCAAGTCACTGAACATTTATGGAACACTCTGGACAATTTTGAGAATTTTCCAATAAATAATGCTCCTGGAATTAATTCCCAAACAATTACAGAAGTGGAACTAATCAAAATTTTCCAGGGCATTTCATACCACTTCTTTTGCACCATTGAAAAATATGGGTAAAATTCAATACAACAAAATTATTTGAAGATTTTTGGACTTCTCTACTGGGCTCTATGATTTTTCAAAGTCTGGGCATAATATGGAATTATTTCTCTATGGAAAATCCAAGTTACTAGCCGCCAGTGGGTCCAGACATCAGCTCATTCTTCAACCTCTGGACATGTCGAAATTGGAGCTTGCTAGCAGCGGCGCTTCGGGCGTTCCATCGCCGCGGAGCATCAAAAGATGTGGATTCTTGTGGGGAAATAATTTAAGGACCTCGTAGCACCGGATGGGCAACAACACGGAGCCCGGTGGCGATAGAGGCGGCAGAGGAGGGTTTGCTGGCAAAGTCGATATTGCTTTGCTATGCACTAAATTGATCGGGATTTTGCCCAGGTGCATCAAGGCATCATATGGATGATGAAATTGGAAACCAATGGCGGGAAAAATGGCTGCAAGCTCAAGATTGATGGTCACCTAGGGCAAAAACGTGGTGGATTGAAAAACTCCTATTCCAATGTGGTTTCTTGGTCGTTTCCCGATCATTTTGCTTTTATAGTACCTTACAAGGTTCTTGCTCACTCCTCAATAGGATTGAAGATTGGTTAAACATGAAAAACGAATTATGATGTTTCTACCATCCGTTCACTAACTGGTCATAGCAAACACCCATAATGCGGCTCACCGGCAACTGTAAAGGAAGGGTGGATTGGGGAGCATGAATAACATGTCATGGTGAACCTTTGAGTAAGTTTTTCTAAGTGGAAAACAGCTTGAAACGGCTGGGCGTTGATGAATAGGGGTGGCGCCGACATGATGAACTGCAAGGAGAGGAACGAGACAACATTGCAGTGTGTTGGGGTTAGAGGTGGGAATTCGGCCGGGCCAAACCCGGACGGCCCGAAGAACAACGTCGCGGCCCAAGGCCAGGCCCGGGACGGCACAAAGGCGGTTCAGGTCGTGCCGGGCCTGGTTTTTGGGCACGGCGGGCGGCACGGCCTGACACGACGATGTGGGCCGTGCCTGGGCCGGCATGGCCCGAAAATGGCCCGAAGGCCCGAACTGGTCCGACGGCCCGACATGTCTATTCTTGAGTTTGCAGGGTTTTTTTATTTTGATTCCTATTTAAATATTCAAACTTGTATAGATTTCGCAAATTAAGTCCAAATTCGATGATTCTTTTTTCTATATTCTTAAAAAAATACTCTCTACCACTTGGAACAATTATTTTCAAACTTATATAGATATTTTTGTACTTTTTTTATAAACAACCAAAACAAATCATATGTACATATTCTTCACTATTTTGTAAATCTCCAAAGAATAAAGATGTTTGTATCAAATTTTGTTTCGTATGTGTATGTTCTATATTTCTACATGTATGCATTGTTTTATAATTTTTTGAGGTACTTCAACATGTGAAGATTCACATTTTCTCTCTTCTCACTCAAAAGCTAATAAGCATATGAGGCGATCTTCAAATTCAAACACACTTTCATTCAAACAAAGTTCAAAAATTCTTTAAAAAATCATGGAGATTGGTGTCATCATTAAAAAGTCTCACAAAAAAATCACTCACTAAATCGATGTATTATTCAAGATATAAAAATGACAAAAACTCCACAAATTTTTTTTTGTTCTAATCAATTTATTATGTTTCTCAAACTCAAGTTCATAGGACACATGAAATACAACAATCTTAGTCTCCAGTATTTTTTCAGATTTTTTGAATTTTTTTGTCCATGTATTGCATAAAAAACTCAAAATTCAATTTTCTTTGTTTTTTTATTCTCTGCAGTATATTATTTTTTTTTAATGTAATTTTTTTAACAACATGTAATTCAACTCTTTCAATCTTCACAAATTTTGTCATATTTTTTGAAAGGTTTTTGGCTATGTATTCAAAAAAATTTGTTCTCAATTCAATTTTTAAATGTTGTTGGGCCAGCCCAATAGTGCTGGGCTGCTGCTGGGCTGATGTTGTTTTTTCATTTTTATTCAAATTTGAAAGTTCAAACTTGTATAGTTTCTTCAAATTTGGTCTCAATTCGATGATTTTTTTCCTAAATTATTCAAAAAATATTCTTTATCACTTCAGTTATTTTACATATTTTTTTGCATTTTTTGTCCATTTATTTCATTAAAAACATGATTTTTATTAAAATTTTAATTGTTTTTGGGCTTAAATCAGTGAACTGCGCCGTGCTCGGGAATGGCCCGACTCGAATGCGGCCCGTCGGGCCCCGAGCCGTGTTTGGGCCTGGATTTTTAGCCGCCGGCTTGGCCCGAGCCGACCCGATGTGCTTTTGGGCCTGGGCCATTTCGACCCAAAGCACGAACGGGCCGTGCCGGGCGTGGGACTCGGGCTGTGCCCGGTCTGGCCCGGACACGGCCTGAGTCCCACCTCTAGTCCGGGTGGTAGGGGAGAAGCTTGCGCCACATCCTGTAGCGCGGTGAAGCCAGCCAGCAAGGGGGGATGTCAGCTGACGACGACTTTGGTTTGGTGACAAGAAATAGTACGGTGCTTTGTTCTCTGTTTGTAGGGTAAAGACAAAGGCCAACATTAAGAGAAAGAGAGATAAGGATGCTTGTGGTGTTGCCTTGAAGGAATTGAGCATAGCATGGGGTAAGGGCAACCGCGCAGCTGCGCACGAGCTGGGTACACGGAACAGCACGCTTAAACAAAAACAAGGGTGGTTCTCTTGTCTGTATCTCTGTCCATTGGGTCTCACTTCCCCTCTCATGTTTATCCACTCTGGTCAACCAATTCCCTCACCTAAAAACTTCCAAATTCATGAAACTTGGTAGGTAACTTAAAACAAATACGTAGAATCCATTTTTGGATTCAAGTTCCACTTTTGATCTAGTTTCAACCAAATTCAAATTTGAATATTAATTCAAATGGTTTTCGATGTCATCATTGGATTAAATAGCAAACATGTCTTAAAAATTACAAAACTTGCCATGAGGGCTATTTGAAATACTATTAATCTTTTGGAGAACTCAATTTGGTATTTTGACAATGTTTGAATTGGAGCTATATTTGAATTTTGGAATCCGTCAATTAGGGTTTGAATCAATTTGATTTTTCATTTCCCATTTTGATTTCCTTTTCTAATTCTCAATATTCTCTCTCATATCTAATTTCACATTAATAATTTAGAGTTGTTACATCTTAAGGTATAATATACTTAGCAACCTTCTAAACTATATGTAAAATTGTAGTAAGTTCCTATTTCTAGATATAATTCAAGTATCAAACTATAAAATGTAAGTTTGAGTTTCCAAAGCAACTTAAAATTTTTAAGTTCACATTTGTACCTTCGTGTTATTCTCATATACGGGGTTTCACATCTATGTCCAAACCGGAGCTCCATTGGTATTTTTGCTAGCTTAGGTCTTAAGAAAACACTGATTGAAACATAACAAGTTGATTCAATTGCATCCATCCAAAATTTCTAGTAGTGTGATATTCGTCAAGCATAGTGCTTGCCATCTCAACTAAGGTTCTGTTCTTTCTCTCTACAGAACTTCTTTGTTGAGGTACACATGGTGAATAATTTGATGATATATTCCTTTTTGAAAACAAAAGTAATCAAGTGATTGAGTTTTTGATTCTGTTCCATTATCACTCCGGATTATGTTTAAAGATCCTGGGTGGTCAAGTGATAACATAAGAAATAAATTTCTAAAGTGACTTAAAGATTTATTCTTATATGCCATAAAGTAAACACAAGATTATATAGAATAATCATCATCAATCAGAAGCACATACCATTTACCTTCAAAAGACTGAACACGTTAAGGACCTACAGAGTCAAGGTGCAAAAGTTGTCCCGGTTTTGTTGTCATGGTCGATGTGAGTGGAGCATTTGAACCTACGACCATCTTAGCATGTCTATAACAAGAGAACACAATATCATTGTCCTCTTTAATCTTAGGCAATCAACGTATGCGATCAAGAGCCCTAACTCGTGTAATATGATCAAAGCCTACATGACCATGTCTACGATGCCAAAAATATAAGTCATTTGATTCATTAGCAACTAGAACACCTATGCTTAGAGGTTGAAATTCAAAATCAGCTTTCAAAACCATTTCAAATTGACATATATTAAACATAAGCTCACTATTTGAATCTACAACCTTACAACAATTTTTAGTGAAACTAAATTCTAGATTATCATATGGCAATTGTCAAACATAAAGCAAGTTATATTTAAAATTTTTAACAAGTGCTACATACATAAAAGTGAAACATAAAGCAAGTTGTAGTGATTTTTAATTATTAGCAAATGTAACATTTTAAACACGTGTCACAAAAGAGAGAGAGAGGAGAACCATCTTTGTTACCAGTCATGTGGCATGAGCATCCTGAGTCCACAAGTCAAACGTTCTCTTTACTCAAGCATGTGACCTACATGGCAGCATAATACATCGATGACTTAAAGCTGGGATTAGTCAAAAGGCATTTAGGAATCCTTTACTGAGTCACACGACGTCCAACTAGAAAAACACAGGAAAGCTGAGAAAATACATCAGGTTTATGAGCCAAAGTTCGATAGTTCTTGCACTGACCTATGAGGTGTGACTTGTTTACCACGAAAAACAATAGGTTTGGGAGCAAGTTTAGTTTTTTTGTGACTCATTACAACGGGTTGCATGTTACTACAATTCAGTTCAGCATGTGTAACATGTTTTGCTTGATTGTTATGTGATCTAGCCATCAATATTTCCTTTTTATGTTGTTTGGCTAGTCTAACAAAAATCTATGACATGACCATCTCTAACACAGTAGGTACAATGAAGTGTAACCTTATGTTCATGTCAGGATGAGCAGTCGACGTGTTTGTTTGCACTAGAATGAGACAACACTTTTGTAGATCTAAAAAACACCTCTTTTTGTTTAGGAACTATTTGAATCAAATCACTTCCTAGTGAATTTACAGTTTCAGGTGGGTGTGTGTCGGTACCCTGGATACAAGGTGCCCCCTGATACCGCACTTAAAACCAAGGAGTTCCTCTGTCTGATTTGATGACTTCAAAAGGTAACAAAAATCTGACAGCATTGGACCTGCATGCATCGTATGGGTAGCTCCAGTGCTACCACGTGTCCTGCGAGATCGGACCTACCTCCCTTCACAGGGAAGCTCCGGTCCTGTCACGTGTCCAGCAACCCCGGACCTAACCCCCAGTAGAGGGAAGCTCCAGTGCTGCCATGTGTCAAGAGGCTCCGGACCAGCCTCTCAGTGGAAGGAAGCTCCAAAACTGCCATGTGTTGGACCTCCGGACCTAAGCCTGCAACGACTACAGGATCTCCAATGGCAAGGGCATTCAAGAAGCTATGAAACGGCCGTTACAAGAACTAATTAATGTGTCATTAACTTAGCATTAATGACATATGATCAGAGGACCATCAAGACTGGTAATGACGCCATTAAGGCACGTTATCACACTGTTAATCATATATTATACATGTAGATCGTGTATAGGTGTTAATTACAGCCGGGGCCACCTGTCGGGCCAGCCATAATCTGTAACGGCCAAACCTTAGCATATAAAAGGGCTACATCGCACGGTAGAAGACAACTAAGCTCACACGCATACAAGCAACCACTGACACTTGCCACGGACACACATACTTAATCAACAACCATCCCGTGGAGTAGGGTATTAGGCTCAGGCGGCCCAAACCATGCGGCCCAAACACGCCCCATCTAAATACAAACCTTCGCGAACTACACTTTAGTAGTACCAGGGAAAGTGTCGTTTATACACTTTGACATTTGGCGCGCCAGGTACGGCGCGGGGGGGGGGGGGCTAAGATCTCAAGATGGTGAACTCCACCGCAGCCTCGTCCAACGGTATGGCTGAGCAGCCTACTGGAGGAAATCCCTCCAACGTGCAGCAGCCAACCAATGTTGTTGTCCCAGCGGGTGTTATTCCACTGCCACATCTACCATCTCAGCATGATGGTGTATTTGCATCGGTCACTACATCGACGAACAATCCTAAGAACACGATGAACGTAGTGCGAACTCTTCTTCAGTGTCCACCTGCACTCGGAGCACCTCAGGGTGTGATGGAACAGTGGCACGCTGATGTGGAGCATTTGGTTCCAGCCGCAGCCGATGCCATCAGCCACCAAGGTGTGGCCCCTGCTGGGCAGGAACCTTCAAGGAACAGGACCTTGTCTAGTAGACATTGTCTTTAGGCGTCACAACACAAGAGACATGCGCCCTCCCACCAAGTGATGTCACTGCCCTCCGGGGCACGCCACACTCATACGTCGTCTAGGCTACCGATGCATGATCTTCGGTCAGAGCTCGACCGCCGATACATGAGGCAAGATGGCTGCATCCTCATGGAGCGCGCTCGCGAGAGGTGGGAGGCTCGGGAAAACCCTTCCCCCTTCGAAGTTGGGGCGGCTATTCGACCCTTCCATGCATCTTTGCATGGACAACTAGCCACCAAAGTTCCGGCCTCATCTGCCGGAGAAGTACGAAGGGACAGTCAACCCCGTCGAATTTCTTCAAATCTACTCTGTCGCCATCCTTGCGGCTGGAGGCAATAAGGTCGTGATGGCCAACTACTTCCCTGTGGCTCTAATCGGGACATCATGGTTGGGGAGAACTTTGTCGCCAGTTCACTGCCAACTTTGGGATCTCCTACACCCCACCTGGCATAGAGCTGGACTTATTCGCCGTACAGCATAAGGCTGGAGAATCGCTGCAATCATTCATCCAACAGTTTTCTCAGGTACAGAACACTATTCCTTGTATATCCAACACCTATGTCATTGTTGCATTCTGACAGAGAGTTAGAGACAAGAAGATGCTGGAGAAGCTAGCAACCAAACATGTCAACAGCGTCACAGAGCTCTTCAGCCTTGCTGACAGATGTGCTTGGGTTGCAGAGGGCCGTGAGATGCACTCCAAACTAGTTGCGGAGGCTGGTAAATCATCCTCCAAGGCTGAAGCTGTTGCCTCTAGCAGTGGAAAGAATAAAAAGAAGTCCAACGGCAAGAAAAAGTTGTTGGTGGGACACCTATTGCTGTTTCTGCAGCTGCAGCACCTGGTGGTCGGGGGCCACGCCCCAAAAATTACCTCGACCATAAACTGAGGATGGTGATGATGAGAAGATGTGGTGTCTGATCCACCAATCGAACACTCACAACCTTGAAGACTGCCGTGAGGTCTAGTGGCTTATTGAAAGCAGCAATAAGCGCGAAGAAGAAGCCCCATACCGTCACCAGAAGGGGAAACACAAAGTCAGAGAAGATCCTTTAGAGTAGGAGATTGACTTCTGGGATGCCAAGAAGTCCCTGAAGGCCATCCACAATACGGTGGACGATGACTCCGACACCTCCGACAATGAACGTTAGAAGACTCTCCATATGATATATGGAGGGTCCTGAGATATTACCTCCCAGCGTATTCTCAAGACTATGCATCGGGAGATGGCTGCCGCAGCTCCCACCGCCAAGGCAGCACCTCATCGAAAGTAGATTGACACGACCATAACCTTCAATGCTTCGGATTGTCTGAAGAACATTACTGGAGCTGGTCAGTTGCCTTTGATGGTATCTCCTACCATCAACAACATTCAGCTCTGTCATGTCCTGGTGGACAGAGGCGCAACGCTCAACATCCTCAGCTTCGCGACATTCATGAAGATCCAACTCATCCTATCGGACCTTAGGCCCTCATGTCCCTTCTCCGGAGTAGGTCTGGAAGCTATCACTCCTCGCAGATCAATTACGCTCCCAATGACCTTCGGGACCAGGGCCAATTATAGGGTTGAGAAGCTGGTTTTTGATGTGGCACACATCAACCTTGCCTTTACGCCATCCTAGGCAGGCCAGCAATGTATAGGTTCATGGCCGTAGCTCATTACGACAATCTAGCATCGAAGAGGCCAACTCCTTCAGGCATCCTCCAGATCTGTGGGGATCGCACTGCTCTGGTCACTGTGCTAGAAGAACTTCATGCGCTCGCGACAGCGCAGGAAGAAGAATCTGGCAAGGAGCAACCAGCTCAACAACCCTCGAGCTCATGTCATCGTGGCTCAACTTCTGCACCTCGTGTGCAACCAAGCAGCGACACCGACATCCCCGTCAAAGTATTTCAAATTGGTTCCGATTCTTCCCAGACCACTCGTATATCGGGAGGTCTGGATGACAAATAGGAACTCATGCTCGTCAATTTCTTCTGGGTGAATGTTGACGTGTTTGCATGGCAACCGTCACAGATGCCTGGGATCCCTAGGGAGGTAATCAAGAACAACCTGAAGATATACGCCGATGCACGGCCAGTACATCAGAAGCCTAGGAAGCAATCCGCCAAATGAATGAACTTCATCAGATAAGAAATCAAGAAGCTGCTCGACGCTGGTTTCATTTGAAAAATTCACCATCCTCGGTGGCTGGCAAACCTAGTCGTCGTACCAAAGGCCGGTGTGATGCTTCGGATGTGCATTGACTACACTACCTTGAATAAGGCATGCCCAAAAGACTCATTTCCACTTCCTAGAATAGATCTAATAGTGGATTCTACCTCTGGGTGTGAGTTACTGTGTTTCCTAGACGCATATTATGGATATCATCAGATACAAATGTCTAGGAAAGATGAAGAGCATAATGCCTTCATTACAGTAGATGGGTTATATTGTTACACTGACATGCCTTTTGGTCTCAAAAACGCTGCTTCAACTTTGTGAGAGCCATGCACAAAAAATTTGGAGAGCTGATTAGGGGCTTGGTGGAAGTCTACGTCGATGACATCGTCGTCAAGGTGAAAAACAAGGAGGCACTCCTTGACAATATGCAAGTCGTCTTCGACAATCTGCGCTTGATGCGTACGAAGCTCTACCCACACAAGTGTGTCTTCGGGGTCAATTTTGGAAAGCTCCTCAGTTTCTTGGTGACTACCCGAGGAATTGAAGCAAAGTTGGCTAAAATCAAGGCCATTGAAGAGATGTGGCCCCCAGCCCGCGTCAAGGACGTCCAAAAGCTAACTGGATGTCTAGCTGCTCTTAGCCGGTTCATTTCAAGACAGGTGAAGTGTGTGCTTCCCTTCTTCAAGCTATTGATGAAGTTCGGGCCATTTCATTGGTCCGAAGAAGCAGCGATGGTGTTCCAAGAGATCAAGCAGCTACGCACCACACTACTAGTTCTGGTAGCTCCGGAGCCTGGTGAGCCTCTTTTGCTTTACATTTCGTCAACTATGAAGGTTGTTAGCATGGTCCTGGTCGCGGAGAGACCAGAGCCATCTTCAGCTTAGGAGCCTAGACCCCTCCGGGAGTGTCTGGAGCTACCTGAAGGCGAGTCTGGGTCCCAGACCCCAGGCCTAGATCCTAAATGCAAAAGGCCTGAGGATCAACCTCTCTCAATCGAGGGACTTCCCTCAGTACAAGAAGAGGGTCCGAACTTCTTTCAGGAGGTCTAGGTCGATGAAGAACAAGATCCGGACCCCTCCGAGAGGGTCCGGGATGCTCAAGAATAAGATTTGGACCCCTCTAGGAGGGTCCGGGTTGATAGAGAAGAAGCTCCAGGCCATCCAGAAGGGCCTGGACTGTCGAGTGGCCAGTGTACTTAATTAGTGAAGTACTACATGATGCCAAGACTCATTACATTGAGGTGCATAAGTTGTTGTATGCAGTCTTTATTGCCTCAAGAATGCTACGTCACTACTTCTAGGCCCACAAAGTATCAGTGGTAACTTCCTTTCCACTGCGTGCTATATTACATAGTCAAAATTTTACTAGAAATATTGCCAAGTGGGTTGCGGAGTTAGCAAAATTTGATCTCAAATTTCTGCCTCGACATGCTATCAAGAGTCAGGTGCTGGCTGATTTTGTGGCGGAGTGGACTCCTTCTTCATCAACGCCAGGGGGCCTTAGTGAGGAAAAGCCGAAACCTAAGGTCTCAGTCTTCACTGAGCCTCACTGGACACTCTACTTCGACGACTCTGTGTAAAAGCAGAGGGTTAGAGCTGGAATCCATCTTCTTGCTCCAATCGTGGAGAAGGTCAAGTACATGGTACACCTTGACTTCAAGGCTACCAACAACATGGCGGAGTACGAAGCTGTCATCTACGGACTCAAGGTGTTGCTATTATATGGCGTCAAGCAGCTACTGGTGAAGGGTGACTCACAACTCATCATCAAGCAAGTTAAAGGTTAATGTAGTTGCAACAATCCCCAACTAGATGTATATTTACTTGAAGTCCAGAAGCTGCGGAAGGACTTCCATGTCCTGGATCTCTGTCACGTTCGGCGTCTTAACAATGGTAAAGTTGATGATCTCTCGACAAAGGCTTCAATAGGAGCTCAAGCTCCAAATGTAGTTTTTGTCAGAAGCTTGTCAGAACCTGCCACTCAACCCACCGAACTGAGTGATGGGGGCGAGACCAACACCTCAAAGTTGGCGGTCTCGGTGGCCGTGTTACCATGGCGTCCACCAAGTTTCGTAGGAGCTGTAATTAGCTCTGATGAACCCAACGCGCAAGATACAGAAGCTCAAGTTAGCTCCAATTCATGGATCTTGGAGATCCAGAGCTACTTGAAGGATAATATCCTTCCGAAAGATGGTGCTTCCGCTGATCGAATTGCCAGACTGGCTAAAAGATACATGTTGGTAGAAGGGGATCTCTACCGACTATGTGCCAACGACATTCTAATGCGGTGCATTTCCTGGAAGAAGGTCGCGAGCTTCTCACGGAGATCTATGGAGGCGAGTGTGGGAACCACGCGTCTTCCCGAACAATGGTCGGTAAATCCTTCTGGCATAGCTTTTAGTGGCCTGCAGCACTCTAGAATGCAGTTGAGTTGGTAAAGAAGTGTGAAGCGTGCAAGTTCCATGCAAAGCAAATTCAATCACCGGCTCAGTCACTGCAAATGATACCTCCCACGTGGCCATTCACTGTGTGGGGGTGGACATTTTTGGACCTCTCCCAAAAGCCGTCGGAAGTTACAAGTTCCTGTACGTCGCCGTCGACAAGTTCACCAAGTGGCCAGAAGCTACACCAGTTGTGAAAATCCATAAGTAGTGTGCTATCAAGTTCTTGAAGTCTATAGTCTACAGATTTGGAGTTCTAAACAATGTCATTATTGACAACAGAACCCAATTCACAAGTGCAGCATTCCAAAAAGTATTACGAAGTTCTCGGCATACAAGTCAGCTACGCATAAGTAGCTCACTCGGCAAGCAATGGCCAAGCTGAGAGAGCTAATTCACATATACTCAATGGACTCAAGACACGTACATATGAGCACCTAAAAAAACATTGTGCCAACTGGATAGAGGAGCTTCCGACTGTATTGTGGGTGAGCAGCACAACACCTAGTCAGGCAACTGAAGAAACACCTTTCTTTTTGGTGTACGGAGCTGAAGCAGTCCTTCCTCCTGAGATCACCATGGGTTCTCTCCGAGTCTGGTCCTTTGACAAAGCCACGCAGGACAAGCTCTGGCATGAAGACCTGGATCTCGTAGATTAGGCAAGGTGCAAGCGGCTGTTTGGAACACATAATACTGTTAGGCGCTCTGACACTATCATCAAAGGTTCGTGCACAACCGACAGTTAGAAGAAGGTGATTTGGTGCTGCGAAGAATACTGACTCGAGAAGGGATAAAAAAATTATCCCTAAGCTGGGAAGGTCCCTTCTGAGGTATCAAAATATCCCGCCCTAGATGCGTTCGCTTGGCGATAGAGGATGGGACCCCGCTTCCCAATCCATGGAATATCGAGCACCTCCTTATGTTTTATGCTTAGCTGCATGGAGGTGAGTCTGTTGTACAAACTGTATCTCACGTAGTCCATGAAAAGAGTCAAAAAGGGTCTTAGCGCACTTATCTTTGTTCTGTTTTTTAGGTGTGACTTTACCCTCCCTGGGATAGATCAAGACGAATAGCACACTTAACTTGGTCATTGCACTTTGAGTGTGTCCATGTCTTCCCCTGTAATTCGTACCTAAATGAGAATCATTTTATATTGATAGACTGTTCGTGTATTTCAATTGTACAAGTTCGATACTTTTATTATTATTTACCTTCTTGACTATAACAAATTTGTGCAATCCGCTTGAAATTTAGTCCAAGGTATTTATGTGATATATAAGTTCTATTAGTAATCATCTTTTGGGTCTTAGCATTTCTGCATGGTCTACTCGCCTGAAAACCAAAGCCAATGATAGGTCCGGAGTGTGCTATCGACTTAGACTGGTGAGGCACCCTAAGTACGCCACTCTACCTATATCATGGTAGGTCCCAAAAGGGCGGGTCAGGAAGGCTTTTGGACCAAAATAGATTTCATAAATACACTTATATCATCATGTTAAATTCCTTAGGATCTAAAATTTGAAGAAAGATGATAAGCCGCAAAGAAGTTAGAGACAAGAGGATGAATTTTACCATTTTTCTTGTTTTTGATGTGCAAGAAAAATGAATATTCGATGACAATTTCCTTGGTGATGGTGGATGCTGCCGGAGCATTAGCTCCGAAAACCCCCATGGGGCCCGCCATCGACGTTTTAAGCGTTGATAGTGGGCGCTGTCGGACCTACCAAGCTCTGACAACCCCTAGGGGGCCCGACGTTGACGTTCTAAATGTTGATAGTGGGCATCGTCGGACCTAACAAGCTCTAACAAACCACAGGGGGCATGCTGTCGACGTTCTAAGCATTGAAAGTGGGTGCCTTCGGACCTCCCAAGCTCTGACACCACCGGGGGGGCCATTGTTGACGTTCTAAGCGTTGATAGTCGGCGCCGTCGGACGTACCAAGCTCCGACAACCCCTAGGAGGCCCACTGTTGACTTTCTTAATGTCGATAGTGGGCACCGTCAAACCTACCAAGCTCCAACAACCCCTTGGGGGCCCCCGTCAACTTTATAAGTGTTGATAGTGGACGTCGTCGGACCTACCAAGCTCCAACAACCCCCATGGGACCCGTCGTTGATGCAACAAAGGGTCCCCGAAGATGTCGGAAGTAAGACTCAGAACGCGGAGGTAGCGTACTAGCTACGAATTCGGAGCTACCGAGTTTTCAACACATTGTCTAAATTCTCATGGTAGATACATTCAATTCATTGAACACATCTACTAGGGGGCAAACAATATAAAGGCAATGCATTGAAGACACAAAAAATGGAATTTAGAAGGATTTTAGATTTGATTCATTCAAAATGAGGATTACAAGTTGAAGGCCAAAAAGAAAAAGTCCTAACTACTATATTTCCTATTGAAGAACGAGGCAACTGTTTGGGTAGCATCTTGAACGCTGGCCCTGGCAGCTTGTTCCTCCTCTGCAACAGGTCCTTCGAACACCAGAGCTAAAGACATATGGGGTCCCGGCTTTTGAAACATGCCAACACATATCAGGCAATGTTCTTGGCCAGGGTCCTTGCTTCAGTCTCCACTTCGTCGTTGACTACGTCTCCTACGGTGTCAAGCTTCTTGGTGGCTAAGGTCAACGCCACCAGCGCCTTCTCCATCTCTAGCTCCGGGTCAGCCGGATGTACCGGGATAAAACCAAACGGCATCAGAGCTTCATTGGCATGCCCAAAGAAGTATCAAACTTGTTGGGACTCAGTTGCTCTCAAACTCTCTAGTTCCTCCCACGACTTCCAGGCAACCGAAAGTTCTGCAAAACCTTCCTTGGAGAAGCGCTCGACTTCCTCAGCGTGCTGCTGGATACTTTCAGCCATGCGCTATTATTGGTTGATGAGCTCTTTCTCCCGGGGGTAGATACAGTTCCTCTGCTCTGACAAGTCCTTCTCCTTGGCCTTCACCATGTCCTCCCTAGTGGAGATATCAGTCTCTCTATTGGAGACATTCACCCCCATCTACCATATCCGCTCTTTCTCCTGAGCACGCCACTGATAAACAATTTGGCACAATCAGCTATGCTCTGCTCTCCCAGCAACAGCCTGGGCGAGTTCGTCTTCCCACTTCTTGAGTTCTTCCCCTTTCTCTAGGAGCTTATCCTGCTTTTGATCGAGGTCTTCCCGGCACTTGAGTAGATGCTCATTCAGCTCATTGAGGTTGTCCGAGCGGTCGTCGAACGCCTCATTGACCTCCTTCGCATGATCAAATATCTTCCGGGTCTTGTCATCGAGGGCCTTAATCATGGCCTCTCTTTCATTCAGTGCCCGATCCAACAGTGCCAGTCGCACATTCTCATTGGCCACCCACTCCTTCTGGTCAGCCAGCCAGGACTGCACCAACTTCGTCTCGAAATGAAGACTGTTGCGCCAAGGCCTTAAGGTGTTGCACTCTTCTTCGAGAGTCTTGCTTTGGTGGTCGAAGGAGAGTTGGACCTGGCGGATACTTGAGCAAGCGTTGTCGATAGACAACGCCAGGGGGATCGGTTCCAGGCCCGCTAAAGTGCCTCAACAGGTTCTAGTGGGTCTTCCAAAATAAGTATCGGATCCCACGGCATGAGCATGTTGTCCAAAAGCTCCACATCGTCGGGACCAACCTCCGGGAGCTCATAAATGTTCATCGTGACAAAAGAAGGTTCCACCGCAGGGGCTTCAACCTCTAAGGCTAATGAAGAGGGTCCCTTAGCCGGATCTTCAATCATCAGCTCAAAACATGAAGGACCCATAGCTGGATCTTTGGGTTGTGCTAGCTCGGACATAACCACCTCTAGAGCTATCGCTTCTGAAGCTGACACTGAAGCGCTTGTCGGAGCTTCATCCGCTTCCGTTACAGATGCTGGAGCTTCTACAGCAGGCTCCAGAACTGTCAAGGCTTCTTCAAAATCTTCCTCCAAGTGGTCCGGCGCTACCACGGGATCTTCGGTCGCTGGCTATGGACTTGTCTCCACGACAGCCGACGCCGGAGCTATCGTGTCATCTGCCACCACCACTAGGGGGGGGGAGCAGGAGCCAGAGTGGGAGCTTCAACTGGTGCAACCTCTGGAGCCGCTGTGCTTGTTCTCGACATTCAGGAAACACAGAGTAGAGGATTCAAGACAAAGCAAGCAACAAAATCAAAACAAGAGTGAAAAAGCCGATTCTTACCTTGGAGAATTATCGCTCCAATCGGCAAAATCTTCTTCCTCGGGCGCTGGGAGCTAGAGCCCGTCGTCATCAGCTTGGAGGACGCTCTAGGGCCCGAACCTAGAGTTGAGGCAGCCGTAGGAGCTACCACCTCTAGGGACTCTAGACCCAGAACCACCAACTGGCATCGGGGTGGGAGTGGACTTGCTGGAGCCAGCACTCTCTACGGGCACTGGAGTCGAAGAGCAAGCCGGAGCTAGAGGCACGATCACCACAGACCTAAGTCGAGGTGGAGGGGTCACCTTAGCCACAGCTTCCCTCACTCTTCTCTCATCGCTCCTCGTCG
Source organism: Tuctoria greenei (assembly GCA_036927565.1). Taxonomy (NCBI): domain Eukaryota; kingdom Viridiplantae; phylum Streptophyta; class Magnoliopsida; order Poales; family Poaceae; genus Tuctoria; species Tuctoria greenei. The sequence goes on along the minus strand of JAYESD010000003.1, from coordinate 118,664,495 downwards.
GCTTCCGCTTGCAGCTCGGAACATTGATGGGAGCCTTCTCCTTGCCTCGGCAAGAGGTAGACTTCTTTGGAGGGGAAGCTACGGGAACTTTGCAATTGCCACTGACTGGCACAGGTCGGGAGATTTCATGGGAGCAAGGAGCCCCAGGTATGGCAATACCGGACGGAGGAGTGCTCTGACGTTTATCCACGAGGCCCAGATCATCAAGACCCAACATCTTCTTTCGCAACTCCGTCCTAACCTCTGGCACCATGTTTAGAGGCAGCAAATCTGCTGGAGGGGTCAGATCATCAGGGCTAATGACTTCGTACTACAACTTCTAATTAAGAAGCTTCAAAGGTCCTTCACTCAGATTGGATTCGAATGTCATCTCGATCCGGTTGTGATCGTGCTCTCCACCGAACCCCCAAGTGGGCCACTCCCTCGTCTGCAGCGGAGCCCACCGGTTTGTCAAGAAGTTGGCAATGACCATCCGAGGAGTCACCCCTCCCATGATGCACTGCCAAATCCTAGTCAAGATCGGGATGTACCCCTCTGACAGCATCGTAGCCACCTTCCAAACATCGGTGTCGACGACCGAAAGCCTGTCAGGTAGCCCCAGCGTTTAGTGGCGATCCACTGTGATGGCCACCCAATATTTCTTCTAGCTGTCCCACTTCCCGGAAGGGAAGGTCTTCAGGTACTTGAGCGTGAAGTTCTTGCTCTTCACGAAGTAGTAGAAATCCAGGTACTCGTTGCTCTTCCCAGTTGTGTGGACCTTGAAGAAAGTCCAAAAGAGCTCGATGTAGAGCGGCACACCCACCCACATCTCGCAAAAGTGGACGAAGGTCACCACTAGCAAGAAGGAGTGGTGGCCGAGGTGATGAAGCTGCAGACCATAGAAGTCCAACAGTATCAGCAAGAAACTTGAGAATGGTGGGATGAGCCCCACCATGGCATATGACGGGAAGTAGATGATCTTGTTGGGGGTTCTCCTTCTTGAAGGGGGACTTGTTGATGCGGATCCTGTTGTTGAATGAGTCGCTCGACCACCCCATGTAGGTGCGGACCTTCTAAATGTCTTCATCTTTCTTGATCTGGCTTCGAGAAAGTCCCAACTCCATAGTCGCAAAGTGGAGCAGAGGAGAAACAAAGGATGCAAGGGCAGAGAGCTCTAAGCGCAATGTCAGATGAAGTTGTAAAGATTTGTCTCCCTCTGCGGACTTCCCCCTTTAGTAAGCTTCCACAATGCTTGGATGGAAACAACCTCTGGACTGGAACCGCAGATGACCTTGTCAATGATAAGGGGGCCCAGCTCCACTTTGCTTAAAAATTTACACCAAGCGTACCATTGTCATGATGATAGGTTGGAAGCCCGAGGGCGGCCGCCTAACAGGCTACAAAGATTTTGCTAGGAACCCATACAAATTTTGTATTAGGAACCAACGACCTTCAATTGTGTCTGATCTGCACGCCAGGATCCCACACGCGCTGTCAATAAGGGCCTTGTGTCGATGGCATAACTCTTTGCCATAATATCAACCGCCAAGGAAAATACATTGAAGCTGAAGCGAGGGAATCGAAGACGGCCCCACCTCTGGTAGTATAACTTCACCCAGAAGGTTTCTCCCAGAGGTGGGCCCAAGGGCCACTGTCGGTATCTTGGATACCAGGTACCCCCTGGTACTACACTTAGAACCAAGGAGTTCCTATGTACGAGTTGAAGACTTCCGAAGGCAACACACGTCTGACAGCACTGGGCCCGCATCCTTCATTTGGGTAGCTCCGGTGCTACCACATGTCCTGCGAGACCGGACCTACCTCCCTTCACAGGGAAGCTCCGGTCCCGTCACGTGTCCAACAACCCTGAACCTAACCCCATGTAGAGTGAAGCTCCGGTGCTGCCACGTGTTAAGAGGCTTCGGACCTTCCTCTCCAAATAGGGAAGCTCCAAAATTGCCACGTGTTGGACCTTCAGACCTATGCCCGCAAAAACTATAGGATCTTTAATGGCACGGGCATTCAAGAGGCTATTAAACAGCCGTTACAAGACCTAATTAACTTGTCATTAATTCAACATTAATGACACACGATCAGAGGACCATCAAGACGAGTAACACTGCAATTAAGGCGCGTTATGACACTATTAGTCATATATTATACATGTAGATCTTGTATCGGTATTTAATTACAGCAGGGGCCACCTCTCGGGCTAGGCATAATCTGTAACGGCCAGACCTTAGCATATAAAAGGGTTGAGTCACACGGTAGAAGACAATTAAGCTCACACGCATACAAGCAACAACTAACACTCACCACAGACACACATACTCAATCAACAACCATCAAGTGGAGTAGGGTATTACACTCAGGCGGCCTGAACCATGTAAAAACTCTCGTGTCATCATCTTGTTCTTGGTCTTACACGCCCCATCCGAAAGCGAACCTCCGCGGACTACGCTTTAGTAGTACCGGGGAAGTGTCGTATACACACTTCGGTAGTGGGCTTTAGCAAGAGCATGAGAATGAAAAATTAAACCAATTTTATTGTTGCAAGATATAGAAGAATTCAACAACATGTTTAGATTCTTATTCCCACTACAAAACCACTCTAGTGTCCTATGCATGTCATCAAGTTTCTTGGACAAGTCTAGTCAGTTTTCACATGAAGCTTTTGCTTTTAGATTGCAACTAGCACAACAATTATCTTCATGAGAACATAAAGAATTGTTCACGAAAGAAATCTCATCCGTAGCATCATATAGTTTCTTATTGGGATCATCACAACTAGAAAAATGCAAATCAATTGTAGAACAACTAGCATATTTCATATTTTTATTATTAGGTGCAACAAGCTTTCTGTTGTTTTCTATTTTAAACTCAAGTTTGGCGGTGTGCACACTTCTTAAAGAGAACAATTATTCATATATTATTTCACAAGAAGCGCAAGAATCATCACTTGGAATCAACAATTTTTGCCGATTATTTTCATATTCTAGTTGTGGAAGTGATTTTGTGACAGTTCCCCCGGACCTGCTTTGAGAGCAGCCCACGGAAGTTCTTGATTGGTAGGGGCTTAGTCCTCTGGTGAGGCTGCGCGTATGACAGATGAGTGAGATGGTGGTTTTACGTGGTTCGGGCCACTGGAGTGTAATACCCTACTCCATGGTGGGTGATGTATTGCTGGAGAGTGTGCTCTCCTAGGTGTGAATGTTGTGTGAGCTTGGATTCAGTGTCCCTTGTAATGGTGGAGGTCCGACCCTTTTATAGGCAAGGACGAACGCCTTACAAGTGGGGTCTAGGGCCCGACAGGTGGCCCCGTGGCAATGTTATCCTAATGATCTTATGCTTCTTGCATAAGCTACCTCTCACCGTGGCTGGTAGACCCGCCGTCTTGCCTTCTCAGATGCCAGTGGCCCATGTGTAGTCGTTGATGATGGCAGGGAGTGTCTCATCTGTCTTGTCGCCGTAAGCTACCCACTTGGCAGAGTGGGGTAATCCTGCGGAGCCTTCACTACGATGTGACTAGACACAACGGCACCTGACAGGAGCAGGCACTGCACTGTGCAGCTGGGGAAGACACGTGCCTTCAATGCACAATTGGACTTGACGCGCCGCTCTTTACTCTTCGCGGCCCACGACCCATTGCTGTTCGTGGGACACATGCCAGCTCCGGAACCCTCTTCGGCAGGAGCAAGGGCCCAAAGACAGAGGACGCATGGCAGCCCCAGAGCCCTCCTTAGTAGGAGCAAGGGTCCGAGCTAGAGGAAACGTGGCAGCTCTGGAGCCATCCTGGACGGGAGCAAGGGTTCGGAGCCAGAGGACGCGTGGCAGCCCTGGAGCCCTCATCGGTGGGAGCGAGGGCCCGGAGCCAAAGGTACGAGGCAGCCCCAAGGCCCGCCTCAGCAGAGAGGCCGAGTCTGGATCTCCTTCTTGCCTATACATGGGGGTACCCTGTCTGCAGGGTACCGACAATGGCTCCTGGGCCCACCTCGGGAGAGGCAACGATCCCGTAGGTGGGGCCTTCATCTTGCCTTGTAAAAGTGACGCCAGCGGGCCGTTGGGTAGTGCCGAAGCTCAGAGAAGTGATGCTGATGGCCCCTTTGTGGGGTGTTGGAGCTCGGAGAAGTGACATCTGTGGCCCCTTTGGGGGCGCCGGAGCTCGAAGAAGTGACGCCGGCGGCCCCTAGGGGGGTGCCAGAGCTCGGAGAAGCGTTGACGGCGCCATCCACAGACATGTAGAACATAGACGGCGGGCTCCCTGTATGTCCTGTACACGTGATAGACAAAAAGTAATTTCGCTCGCTGGTCACCACTTCCCCGCTCTTTAGTTTCGTTGTGGCTTACGGTCCTTAGCTAAGATACGGGCCATGGGTAATTTGGTGCAACAATATTCAGAGTACGGTGCTGCCTTGCTCAGGGCATGCGCCGTCCGACCCCATGTACTCAGCTGTTAGCACTAGGAGGCAAGGTGCGCAGGCTTAGGTTATGAAACTAGGCTAAGCAGGCTGTACACCATCGGACCCCAAACAAGTGTGAGAACCATTCAGTGCCATGGACCCCAAACAAGAAAACGACCATCTGACCACAAACACATTGCAGGTATGTCATGCAGGCCCGCCTTTAGCAGGATATCATAACTCCGACTAGGACGAGACATGGAAAGAGTGACTGTGCATACGACAATAAATATGCGAGAGTGATCATAACTTCATGAACATAAAATTAATGCGTAATTAAATGAACATGGAAGTACAGTGCGACATTATCAGGTTATGGTTATTGCCTTGCTCAAGAGTATGGGTCGTTTGACCCCCTAGTACTTAGCAGTAGCGCTGAGGAGGCAGAGTGTACGCGCTTAGGGTGCAGGATCAGGAGGCCCCGAGCAAGAAAATAACCAAAAAGCCCCAGATTCCTCGACGGAGTGTTTGGGTGTATGTCGTTTGGCCCCCAGTACTAAGCGGTAGTTCTGGAGATGAAGAGTGCGCAAGCTTAGAGTACGAAACCAGGCTAATCAGGCTACACAACGTGGACCTCCTGCTTGGCATAGGCCATTCATGGGGGGGGGGGGGGGCTGTTGACGGCTGCTATATAACAATTTCACCCATCACTATAACTCAATTAATTGATGGAATTATCATTTAGTGTACACATAACCTTACTATTTAACCTATTTCCACTTCACTACAGGAATATCGATCAATTACGTCGGCCGCGACAGACGAAATTAAGGCCTAAACTGACGTAAGTTACTTAATTATGTCGGGTTTCCCTTAATTACGTCAGCGACCGGGCGACGTAGCGGTTTGGACGTAATTAAGGTAACTTACGTCGGTCACCGACGTAAGTTACTTAATTACGTCGGTCTGCAGCAACCGACGCAAGTCACGTACCGGGATGGGCCGCGGGCTGGGTCGGAGTACTTACGTCGGCCACAAAGGGCCGATGTAAGTTAAGTGGTCTAACTTACGTCGGTTGTTCCAAACCGACATAACTTAAGTGGTTTAATTTATGTCGGTGTGGTCGGACCGACGTAAGTTAAACTGGGCTAACTTACGTCGGCAAGGCCATAACAGACGTAAGTTACGTTTTTTAATTTTTTTAAAAAACAGAAACTGAGTACCTCGCTCGATGGCGAGAACACAGAACAGTATACAAATATACACAGATATACAAAACAGTATACAAAATGCAAAACAGTTGCAAATTATGTTCCAAAACATCAAAAACAACAAAAGATCCATCGAGCTACACGCTAGCCCCTCCACTGCCTCCGAGGTCTTCTCCGCACATTCCCGAACCCTGCAAAAGAAACATAATCACTAGTAAGCATCAATGTCAACTCAGTGATAACATAAGAGTCCAAGAACATCAGTGACAAAAGAAGAAAGCATGTTGTAGTTTCAAATGAAGTAATGTTACACATATAAATAGCAAACTAGTAGGTATCAGTGTTGGAGACTTTAGGTAACAGGTCAAGCTTATGAACCACTAACCCTTTGTTAAATGGAAGCACTGACAATTTATTAACTATATACTAATCATTTCTGCCATGGTCAAAAACTACTAAAGCTTGATTAGATATACTTAACTTCCTCACCACTATAGGAATCAATATCTGACAAGTCATCAAGATCTACCTCTATGTTCTACCTCCTTATCTCTCTATGTAAAATACTAAAATGGATACAACAATATTAAAGAGAGAGTTTATCACCTGCTCCTGTGTCTGCTGCGGCGGAAGCATAGGAATCTCGATATCCTGACCGTTGTGTCAAGCAAGAGCCTGCCATTGCAAAATATTAGTAGATATATGTTATTGAAATGCTGTGAAATTTAACTACGGTACTATAAATTACTTACCGCAATTGCTGCTTGCATCTAAGCCATCATTAAGGTCGTCCTCTGCTGCTCCTCCCTTGCCTCCGCGCTCGTCCTCTCCAGCTCTGCCTGGATTTGCGTCATCGTCTCCCTCATGGCCTGGAGCTCCAGCTGGGTCTGCGAGAGATGACCGCTGGTCCCAACGGACGAAGCCTGCAACGATGAAGCGCATCTCAAAGGTCGCTTCGACCTCGAGTCGACAACTCCATCAAAAATGGCAAACCTGCAAAACAATGAAAACACTAAGAAGAAGAAGATTAACTTAGAAAGAAATGAAACACACGAAAAACTCATCGTCTGTGGGCCTTCTCGTCTCCGCTTGCGTATGCGGCTTGGGGGTCAATCGGCGCGCTTTACCAATCGTAATTCGCATCGTGTATCTTCGCGACCTACTGCGCGTACTTTGCCTACAAAATAAATAAATCTTGTAAGCATGTCAATAATAGTGTTAGTTATAATGAAACTGATGAATTTTGAAAACTTACCAGTCGGTCGGCTGCGACCTGACTACACTGCCCTGGCTGAGAAGGGTCACTTCCCTTGTGACCTCTCTTCCAATCCTGGGTCGGGGTCGGCTCATGACCCATCTCTCGCTCTTGTACAGCCGTGTTAGAGAGATAAATAATATATTAGGAACACATAAATAAATTGAAAAGGTACTTACCATGCATTTAGCCAAATGCAAGTTGCCGTCGCCGCCATAGTTGTGCTTGCCATCAGACCCCATGTGGCACTGTCTAGCCTTTGTGGACTTATTGATGAAAGCGTCGCTAGCCCAGTACCGACACAGAGCTAAGTACCCCTCGATGTTACCCTGTAACTAGGAAATACTAACCTGCACATATTTCATTTTTCATCAACGCCGTTAACATACGTAGATATTGTAAATATTTAACAATATTAAAAGCTTACCTCCGCGTACTGCTCCTCTGTCAAGTACGAGTCGGAGTCCTTCCTAAATACAGCCCTTTGCTGCTTTTGCTCCTGCTTCCGGGGGTGCCGCTTGTAGTACGCGTTGACGGCCTGAATCCGGGCGTACGACAACACCGCCGTCGTGAGCTTCCGAGCATTGTAATGGAACACGCGTCTCGCGTGGTCCTCCAAGCCCGGTTCCTCTACTTGGTACCTCAGCTTTAAGCAAACAAATATTTAAGTGATATCCATTAACAATTCAAACGAGTTGAAAAAATGAATCAGTTAAAATTACCATAAAATTGTGCCACACGGCTCCCTGAACCGTGTTGTGGACCGGGTTAGAGACACGAGCGTAGTCATCCCACGACAGGGTAGGGAAATCATCAATGACACCGGGGTAGTGCAACTTCACGATAGCATCCAGGACACTGTTAACCTGCCTGTGGTGCTTCTCGGCCCCCTGTGAACGAAAAGTCATACCAACATCTACAAAATATATTAAATAATTAAGTAAAGGAGAACAACATCTAATATTTAATATACTATATACAGTATTTACCTGTCTCCAACAGGACGGATCATGGTCTGCTGAGTAGTAACCGGAGGAGGAGCCGCAAAGTGGGTCCTCCTCGTCTGTCACCTCTGCTGCGAAGCTGCCGCGTCCTGTGACCCTGAAGGCTCTGCGGAACCACCGGAGTCCAAAGGAAGGCTAGTGGTAACCGGCTGCACATGGAGGCTAGTGCTAGCCGGCTTTGAAGGGAGGCTAGTGCTAAAGGGCTCCTATAGTGGCCCCCTAGCCTCTGAGTCGGGCTCCTGTAGCGGCCCCCTAGCTTCTGACTCTGACTCTAACTCTGACTCAGAAGTCTCTGAGTCAGACTGCACAAAAGGAAAAGATTGACAATAAATAATTATTAACAACTACAATTTCAAAAATAACTTTATTGTAACTAATATTTACCTTCATCCGCTGAAAGCACACGACAGTTGAGGGTGGAGTGTGTGCCAGAAAGAGGGAATGTCGACTAGAATGGAACAAGGTCCCTGAGCAAGGGTCTCGTGGCGGCTCAAACCCTCTCACTGGCTTCCCCATCCCCTTCACCTTCCCCTTTGACGACATCCTTTTGCAAGGAATAAATGATTAATATGAAAAGATAATATACAAAATTAATGTTAAATTAGTGAATAAAACTTTACTTCAAAATTCATCAACATCACGATCATGCACCCTACTCCTTAAACCAGCCCATCGATCTTCTTCTTCCGCGTATCATTTTCGTTTGCGCAAATCAGCAGGTTCGACTATGTCATCGATATCTTCAGTTTCCGATTCTGATTCTGTTTCTGCTTCCGTGCCAGCCTCGATATCTTGAGCGTCTCCAACTAAGACATGTAGAAGAATGCAACACGCCTTTCTTTTTCGCTAACATCGTACAAAGTGTAACTACCAACAGTAGTGCCTCTTGTTGCAAAAATGGAGAGATCGCTACAAGGAGGTTGCTCATCTATATTGTACCGCATTACCAAAGTATTAACATTGTTTTCCTCTGCAAAGTAAACACTTGAGAAGTATCCTACTTCCTTAAGAGTAAAAGCATCAGCGATGCAACCTTCAACCCTTTCCCTGTTACCAACCATTGGTTTCAGATATCTAAGTGATCTTTCAATATGATACATCCACCTATATTGCACGGGACCCCACACTTTCGCTTCAAATGGAAGATGAATTAAGAGATGTTGCATTGGATTGAAAAATCCCGGAGGAAATTTTTTTCCATCTTACACAAAAGTACCGGAACCTCCTTTTCCAATTTAGTCATAATCTCTGGCGTGATTTCTTTAGCACAGAGTTGCCTATAGAAGTGGCTAAGCTCGGCTAACACCTTCCACACTGCATCGTCAAAATAGCCTCAAAACATAATAGGCAGAAGTCTTTCCATGATTATGTGATAATCATGACTCTTCAATCCAATGAGCTTTCCCGTTTTCACATTCACGTCTCGTCTCAGATTAGTTGCATAACTATCTGGTAATTTCAACCTTTGCAACCATTTGAGAACTTCTTTTTTTTTCTCTAGGTCGAAGACAGAAAGGAGCGCGTGGTTTACCACCATTTTCGGAGAGCTCAAGAGTTTGACGGTTACAAAGCTCGGCAAGATCCTTTCGAGCCTTTAAATTGTCTTTTGTTTTGCCCGTCATGTCCATGCATGTGCTTATGATACATTTGGCCATGTTACGCTCTTGATGCATAACATCAATGTTGTGCCTTAGAATCAACGACTTCACATACGGTAACTCCCAAAGTCCACATATGTGTGTCCAATTGTGTTTGTCTCCGTAACCTTGAAAATATCCAGGATGACCTTCATCTGGCACCAATTTGTCCAACATATTAGATATTTCTGAACCGTTAAGACGTTTCGGTGGTCCTTTAGTGAAAACGATGTTCTTTCTGAAGACATTCCTCTGTTGTCTAAATAAGTGATTCAGAGGCAGCCAACGTCTATGACAATCGACGTAAGATATCTTGCCTCCATGGGTAAGTCGAAAGCAATCGGTATCCGAGGCACATATCGGACACGCAAACCGACCATGTGTGCTCCATCCAAAAAATATGTCCTATGCTAGAAAATCATGAACGGGCCACAAATAAGCAGCTCGGAGGTTGAATTTCTGTTTCTTGCAACAGTCGTACGCTTCGACTCCTGTCCACAACATTTTCAACTCTTCGATCAACGCTTTCAACGTCGCGTTGAGATGTGACCCAGGATGATCTGGCCCAGGTACAATGAGGCTAAGAAACATAAACTCATTCTTCATGCAAAAAGCCGGTGGAAGATTGTACGGAATGACAAAGATGGGACAACACGAGTATGGTGCGGCGTTTGTGCTGAACGGCGTGAACCCATCTGTCGCCAACCCGATTCCTACATTTCTCGCTTCACGAGTGGATTCTGGGTCGAATCGGTCCAGTGCCTACCATGCCTCACCATCGGATGGGTGCGTCATGACTCCATTGTTCTCACGCTCACCTTCTTTGTTCCATCTCATGTGTCTGGCCGTTTTTTTGAAAGGAATAGCCGCTTCAACCTCGGTGTCACAGGTAAGTAACGAAGCTGCTTACGTGCGACTTCCGTCGTCACATTATTACCATCGTAATTAACAACTTTGACAAACCTCGGTTGACCACATTTCAAACATTTGTTCTCATTGGCATGCTCTCTCCAGAAAAGCATGCGGTTGTCCGGACACACATCAATCTTTTTGTGCTTCATACCGAGACCTGAAAGAATTTTCCTCGAGTTGTACATATCCTTAGGCACTTTGTTGGGTTGTGGAAGGGTATCTTTGAACAAATCGATGAACATGTTGTAACAATTGTTAGAAAAGAAGAACTTAGACTTAATTGCCATAAGTCTAGTCACAAAATTGAGGATTGACATTTTAGTGTGTCCATGCAGTGCCTCTTCTGAATCTTTGAGGCGTTTGAAAAACTCTTTAACCTCTGCTGTTTGAGGATCTTCTCTAAGCTCTGGTCATATAGCTTCCAGCATCTCATCCATCATATCAACCTCTGTGGCATCATCATTGTCTGCTTCCACTTCTTGTACAGCTTGACAAGCTGTCTCGCTGTGGAAGTTCCACAACTCATAATGTGACACGTAACCGTTTTGACACAAGTGCATCGTAAGTTCCACTTTGTCCAAAAACATTACGTTTCGACATTTCGTACATGGGCACCGCGCCTTATCGCTACTTGACAACGAAAAGGCTCGTTCCACAAAAGCTTCTGTCTTGGCGTACCACTCATCTGAGTGACCACCAGTTCTGCTCTTCCAACCAGTGTACATCCAACTATGATCCTCGCCCATTTTTGACTCTGCAATTAATAGTTGGACAAATTACTGTTAGTTTCTCATTAATTTATGCATGATATAGGAAATAATGAGAGAGACAGTGAACCTGGTCCGTGCCAGTTTGAAGCTCGACACGGGCCATGCTCGGGCTTGACCTCAGACCCCGCTCGGCCCTAACGATTTAACACTACAGCTCAGACACGGGTCACTTAACCCTAAAACAAACTCGGAAATCTTGGCAGCATAATGCCGCATATTTAACACTACACCCCCCTATCAGGTGCAGTTCTTAAAGTACAAAGGGGGGCAACTGGTTCTTAAGCATTATCTACACTACACTAATTAAGCATAATCTACACTTAGCAAATTAAGCACAATTAAGCAACTTAACCACTTAAGCATAATTAAATAGACATAATCTTAAGTAAGAAAATTAAGTAATTAAGCATAATCAAATAATTAATTAAGCAATTTAAGCATAATTTAAACAATTCAATTCAATTCAATTCAAAATTGAACAATTCAATTCAAATCAATTCAAATCAAATTTAAACAATGAAATTCAATTAAATTAAAATTTCTATAGAGGGGAGGGGGTGGGGGTGTCTGTGGAGGGGAGGGGGGTTGGGGGGGGGGGGGGTCGGTGGAGGAGAGAGGGGGGTCAGTGGAGGGGAGGGGGGCCAGGGAGGGGGGAGGTGGGGTGGTCATCGGCCAGGGAGGGTAGGGGGAGGGGGGTGGAGAGTGGAGGTGGAGGGGGAGGGGGAGGGGGCCGGGTAGGGGAGGGGGGAGGGGGGGCGGTGCTCGGCTGTGGAGGGGAGGGGGGGAGGGGGAGCCAGACGATGGCGGTCGGGGAGGGAGGGCGGGGCGGCGCTAGGGGAGGGGGCGGGGTGTCGGGCTGGTGATCGGGGAGAGGAGGGAGGGGAGAAGAGGGGAGGGGAGGGGAGGATACCTGGTGGCGGCATCGGACGGTGGCGGCGCGTCGGGGAGCGGCGGCGGCGGGCGCAGCGGTGGGGAGAAGAGAAAGCGGCGCGCGGGTAGGAAGAAAGAAAAGAGAAGGCACGGGCGGGTAAGCTAAAATATGTAACTTACATCGGCTAAATAATAAACTTACGTCGGCCTATGTACCTTACGTCGGTCATCCTCCCAGCCGACGTAAGTTAAGTCTTATTTACGTTGGCCATATTATTCACGTCGATTTGTTGTCCAAACCGACGTAATTGTACATTTACTGTTGTCGGTTTGCTGACTTACGTTGGCCGCCGACGTAAGTAAACTTAGCTACGTTGGTTTCAACTAGCCGACGTAAGTTAATTTATTTACGTCGGCCAGCCAACGTAACTTAAGTTGGCCGACGTAAGTGTCAGCATTTCCTGTAGTGCTTGTCCTTGGAGAAATAGTGCATGCAGAGAATTATTGCTGGAAATGAGGTAAAAGAGGGGGAGCAAACCTATATATATCATTCCAGCCAATAATGCATCAACATGTGGCACCACATGGATCAAATGGCCCACAAACAGAAGAATTAGAGGCCATCCAACGGTGTAGCACCCATATCAAGGGATGGGACCCAGCTGGCAGTGACCTGGTGTAACACCCTCATTTTAATGCATAATACATTGCATACATCCTCATACATGTTTAACATTAAGCCATGAAAAAACGGAAGAAGATTAAAATGAATTTAGGCTTAATTAGGAAATTAAATCTGTTAGGGAACGAACTTGTCCGGCCCTAAAACATGAACTGGTCCGGTAATCCCCTTCTGGTTTAGGAAATTCAGTTCCTTCAGGACTACGGACTTGTCCGGCATATTGCACGCACTAGTCTGATTTTGCTTCTGATGTTTTCCTGACTTGTCCAATTTTGAGCGGACTAGTCCGAATAGGTCTAAATTTTGGAAAGTTTCCAGTCACCCTGGACTTTTCCTGATGAGGACATCACTCCTATGGATACAAACAACACTCCATTGAACATAAAAGATGCAATCAATAGAGTTCACATACAACAATTAATTTCAAAGGTGAGCTCGTTCTTATATGTTTCCTTATATATTTTTGAGAATAGATTGCTACCTAGAAATTTAATTGTGATTAGTATACATGGAGTGATTCAAAGAGTAGTTGGAGGAAGGATAAGGGGCGTGGAGGACGAGAGAATACGTTCAAAGAAGATGGAAGCCGACCCCAACTCAAAATTGTGTCCAACTCGGAGTCTAGGAGCAGTATGCACTAAAACGGACGCCTAGGACGCATACGAACTCCGTTTTGGACGTTCTACATATGCACGGAAAGGGGAGAGGATAAAATTTCCAATGGCTCTGGTCTCATATCAAAATCCTTTGGGAGTCGACGGGAATCGTCGAAACAAAAGTGAGTTCAGAATTTGTCAGGGTGTTGCGCCACTGTATTGGCCCATTGGTCCTTGTATCACGTCTAAGTCCAATATTTTCGTGTCTTAGGGTTAGATCACGACCCCAACACCCCCTTGGACGTCCTCCCACCTATATATACTCCATAGTAGCCACCATGAACATTTCGGTTTTGCTTAGATTAATCTGTTATACACAGTTTCGCCGTTCATCAGTTTGTGAAACCCTAACATAGATTTTCAGATTGCTTCTACCTTGTTCTTGCTTGTGTTCTCGGTTGTACTTGCTGGGATTAGCCTTCTTGGCGAGGTCAATTGTGTGCAACACGATTGATAACCAACGGAGCGGTGGTTTAGTGATTGCAGAGGTTTTTCGTGTTCTACTCGAGAGCCTTAGATCATCAACGTCGAGATCTCCATCAATCAACTTATCCATTACCTTTCGAAAGATCGGGCCTAAACCTTTTCTCCTATCCATTGGTCTCAGATTTCCAGGTTGCCCGTTAGGTAATTCATCTATCCATTACATTAGTTTTGTTATTTATACCTAGAGTCCACAAAAAAGTCACAAAAAATTTGCAGTTTAGTAGATCTATTCATTACTTCGTCCAAACCAACATTGAGCCTTTGCAACTTTCGTTTTCAGTTTGGTTTTGTTGAGTTTGTGTCCGTTGTTGAGTCATATTGCTGGTTTATAAAGTTTTTTTGTTCTTAGTTTGAGTTTTGCATTGTGATGATTCATCCTTTTAAATCACGTCATCACTTCCAGATTAGATTCATCTCTGTTTAGTTCAGTATTTTCATCATATCTCACCCATATGAACTCGGATTTTGGTGCTCTTGTACATCCTGGAAAGCTTAAGAAGTTCTCCATAATTTTCGTATGCACCAGTTTCCCAGAAAATAGAGTTATCGAGGTCGAAATTGCATTAGATCTGAATCTATTATTGACCTAGAATTTCTGAACAGTCTGTATTTCGGGGGCAATATCTCCTATTGTTCTTGTCGAAAATAGTTCTTCCATGTATTGAAATTAAATAGGAGAGATATATATAAAATCTTGTTGTTGTATGTTTTTCTATTTGGAGTCTCTAAGTATCCCTATTTGTCCTTGAACGTTTGAGCAGAAAATCTGTGACACACCCACGAGATATCTTTGATTGCTTTTCATTGTGTTCTTTTGTAGCACATTCTAAAAAAAGAAAGAAAGAAAAAAGAAAAAGGCAAGTGCAAAACAAGATACAAAATCCGTACAAAAAAGGAGAAAAAACAACAAAAAGACAGAAGTGATTGCATTCATTTGTGTCATCTAGTTTTTTCTCATGTCTTGCTAGCTTGAACTACTAGGAACACATTTAGGCCAGCAAATTTGACAAATACTTTGGACACTTATTCAACTTTACTATCTGATTTCATTGTTGCTAATCCTTGCTACATATAAAGTGTCATCCAAGCTACACCTTACTCTTGAGCAGAATCGATACACCTTTGCAATCATCCCACACTGCATTGGTTTCTACATACCGGCCATCGTTTGCCACCTGCAGTGTTGCTAAGAACACTTGTAAGAGCGTGGTAAGATGCTTGAGAGTGTGTCATTCCACTTCCACTTTGACATTATCCTTTTTAGTTGATAGGGATAACATATTTTTGTTATCTTTTGTTTGCTACAAACAATGTCAGGTAAAAGCAAGAATCATGCATTATATACTGAGATGATTGACATGATGAAGATGACGATGGAGTTGCTCACTAAAAACCAAACATCATTGAATAATTCACATGACATTCATACCACCTTTACAACACCTTCCACAAGAAGTAATTATATTCTCCCATTTCTTCCTTCTTATGATGGTTTTGGTTATGATGAATATATTGCTTGGGAAATAGAGTTGGATAAAATTTTTGAACTACGGCATATGTGTGAGAGGAGAAAGATTAAAAATGTTGCAAGTGCATTAGTAGGTTATGCATTAACTTGGTGGAACAATTTAAATGATCTAGAAAAACCTCGAACATGGAAGGATATGAAAGTTTGTATGAGAGAAACTTTTATAAATGTATCAAATTGCAAAGATGAAGTGCATGAATTTGAAGAGAAATTTCTTGTTGTACCTCCTTTTGTGTCTAACATTTTGCAGGACAATATAGAAAATAATATAGATGATGCAAAAGAGAACGAGGCTTTCAACAACACTTGTGAAATTTTAGATGGATCAACTCATAATGCACTCAAAATCATTGCTAAAAATAGTAAGGAAAACCATTCTACAAATACAAAAGGTGAGAAGTTTTTGGATATTCTGAATTTTTCCACCAATCATGCTATTTTCGAGGAGCAACTATTAGAATCGCTTATTTATACACCATTGTCACATGTTTATTTTCCTGCTGATCGTTGCACTAAGAAGGAGTTGTGTGCTGATAAATATATTGTACCTATGCTAGAACAATCAAATTAATTTGATACTTTATCACTGACTTGTGCTGAAATTAAGCATTTGATTCCAATTACATGTGAAAGGGATGAGCTAAAATTGTTGTCTTCTCTAAATACTTTGGGTTATATTGAATTTGACACTCTTTGTGATCTAGATACTGTAGAGAGAAGAATATATTTGAAAACTGAATTACCTTTATTGACAAGAAATAGTTTTCATGCAATAGGCAAATATGAACATAGTGGTGTGTTTATGGTGCATAAAGTTTACGTTTGTTGAAACGAGAAAACTCCTTCTGTGCTGCAACAACATCCTAAAGTAAATGAATGCACTAACGCTAATAATGTTTTGTCAAGTTTTTCTAGTATTTTTTCTTACATCAGGGATAACAAATAAAAGAGAAGAATTGTTCGCCGCGGTTGTGCAATATGGACAGTGTTCATTCTACCCCCAAAGCAATCCTTTTTCTTGGACATACGAGCAAGCCGAGGACGGCTTGTCATAAAGAAGAGGAGAATGATGAGATCATGCATATTACAAATGCACATACAAACATGATACAATGTTTATTTGTTTGGGATCCTAGTTCAAGTGAATGTGCTCTCTTATTTGATGGAGAACATGAAGATGGTGCACTATATCGTCTACCACCTTGGCCTCCTCCTTTCATGCATACAAGAAGATTTGATGGCGTTGCACATTTGGACCAACACGTGACAGAAGATGAACTTGAGTCGAGGACGACTCCAATTCAAGAAGGGGAGGATGATGAGGACATCACTCCTATGGATTCAAACAACACTCCATTGAACATACAAGATGCAATCAATAGAATTCACATACAACAATTAATTTCAGAGGTGAGCTCGTTCTTATATGTTTCCTTATATATTTTTGAGAATAGATTGCTACCTAATAATTTAGTTGTGATTATGATACATGGAGTGATTCAAAGAGTAATTGGAGGAAGGTTTAGGGGCATGGAAGTACCAGAGAATACGTTCAATGAAGATGGAAACCGACCCCAACTCAAAATCGTGTCCAACTCGGAGTCCAGGAGCAGTACGCACAAAAACGGATGCCCAGGACACATACGAACTACATTTTGTACGTTCTACATAAGAACGGAAAGGGGAGAGGATAAAATTTCTAATGGCTCTGGTCTCATGTCAAAATTCTTTCGGAGTCGACGGGAATCATCGAAACAAAATCGAGTTCAGAATCTGTCAGGGTGCTGCATCACCGTATTGGGCCATTGGGCCTTGTATCAAGTCTAAGTCCAATATTTTCGTGTCTCAGGGTTAGGTCACGACCCCAAAACCCCCTTGGACGTCCTCCCACCTATATATACTCCATAGTAGCCGCCATGAACATTTGGATTTTGCTTAAATTAATCTGTTATACACAGTTTCGCCGTTCATCAGTTTATGAACCCCAACTCAGCAATTCAGATTGCTTCTACCTTGATCTTGCTTGTGTTCTCGGTTGCACTTGCAGGGATTAGCCTTCTTGGTGAGGTCAATCGTGTGCAGCACGGTTGATAACCAACGGAGCGGTGGTGTAGTGATTGCAGATGTTTTTCGTGTTCTACTCGAGAGCCTCGGATCATCAACGTTGAGATCTCAATCAATCGACTTATCCATTACCTTCTGGAAGATCGGGCCTAAACCTTTTCTCCTATCATGTCCGACCATTCAATCCAGACATGTCCGATTTCACATCTGTTCCACAACGGACTTGTCTGGTCTCTTTGGCGGACTAGTCCGGCCTCCTGAACCCCACTCGAATTCTGTTATTTTCCCTGGAATTGTTTTTGGGTAATTGCCTTAGTTGGGCCTAAGAACTTCGTGCCCAACCTCAGAGGAGCCTAAGTGGACCCCACCTCGGCTTCTACATGCCCCCTACTGAATTCTACATGCAATTCACCCCAAAACCCTAACTCTCCATGTTTATACAAACAACTCAATACTCTCACCTCCCCACCTTTGAGAAAAACTCCTTGCTGTCGCCTTGATCTCCTGCCAACGTCAAGTAGGAGCCCAGGAGCATGGAGAAGAAGGAGCGGAGGGAGAAGGAGCAATCAAGATCGATCTTCATCGATTCTTTGACAAATTGATGTTCTTCATCACCGCTCTTCATCAACTCGTCTCCATCAAGGCCTAATTGCCAAGAGCCAAGGTCTCACGTCCAAGTTTTGATCTTTGGATCTCTAAACACGTGGTATACCCTCTACTTCCAAGTTCTACATAAATTCAGTCCCAATTCTTGCTGATCAAGAAAACCCTAACTCAACAGTTCATGTATAGGGCGGACTAGTCCGGCCCCTGTACTGGACTGTCCGGTGGCTGGATCTGTAAATTCCTAAATTAATTCCAAATCAACTCAAATCAATTCCAAACTAGTCCCAACTTGTTAAAAAACATTATAACTAGTTAGTAAACATTAATAGCAACTCATTAACTATTTTTACCTCACAATTGCATTAATCATGCATAACATGGCATATTTAGTACTATATGAGAATTATTTGATTGAATTGTGTGTTTTGCATGTTTGTTGCTCGAAATAGAAGGAATTGCCGTAGAGAGTACTTTCGAGGACCTGCAGAACCAGAATTTCTAAGCCTTCGACCCAAATCAAGCTCAGGAGCAAGGCAAGTGTCCTTGACCATATTGATTTTGTTTTAAAGGTTTTGTTTGCAAATATGCATGCTTATCTCGAAATTGATGGGGGAAACCCAATTGTTGGAGTTTACTAGTTTTGTATGACCACCCTTGTCAATTGAGCACTATGTGGAGAGTTGGAAAGGGTATTTTACACTTTTTGCTCCGCAATGCTCAATTGGGTTTGGGAATCGACTATAATGCTTAAATATGAATTAATGAACATGTGAATGATGAGAATTGATAATAATTGCCCCTTAGCAACATGGTTCCTAGGGATCCAAGCAAGATGGTTATGTGGAATGGGTTGGACTATTTTGGTGGTTTTGCTTTCTTTAGATCTAAGGACCGATTCGTGGAGCGACCATCCAGGATTTACAGTCCCACCACAGGGGCAACTATGGGTGCGACTTAGCTAACTAATTAGTGAATTGCCAGTACTATTTGGCCTTAAGAATGCTTGGGGAAGGGGTAGTCGAATGGGATTTTAGATATTGTGGGACTACCCTTGGATCTGAATGGCTCAAGAGGGAGCTCTTGGTTGCATTTGCTCAGTTGGAGACATCACCACCAGTGAAACCTCAGTGGGACTAAATATGCTAGTAATCGCTTTGTAAAGGCTATTTTGTGATGTCTTGGCCACAGACCTAAGAAAGTGTGAGACGACATAATTGATATTCCATATTCATCGAAAGGTGATGAAATCACAAACTTGTGGGTAAAGTGGTGCAACCTCTGTAGAGTGTGTCTAAAACTATCATGATAGCCGTGCTCCCAGTCATGAGCAACCTGGACCCTCACATGATTAGAATTTGGACTTTAACTTGGTTTAATGGCCGAAATTGAATAGGAAACTGGTATTGGTTAATAAATTGACTTTGGTATATAGTATTGATGAATTTGAGACAAATGAGCAGTTATGAGTTGAATATGGTTTATTATTGCTTGAATTGGTTTTTTTAAGTTGAAATGGATGTTATTTAGGTTATTTGGGGAGGACCACACTTAATGATCATAATAATGCATTTTCAAATGTTTTAAATGTACTTTTATGAAATTAGCCCATTTTATTATCATTCCTTGCTTAAGCTACATGTCATAGTTTCCCACACGTGCTGAGTACGACATGTGCTCACTCTTGCTATTACCTGCCCAAATTTAGACGTAGGCGACCATGTGGAGTACCAAGGAGGTATTTGAGGAGTTCTAGGCGTGTGTTTTGTCGTCAAACTTGCCTGTGGAGTTTGGAGTCATTAGAGTTTAGTTTTTCCACTGTAGTTTCATTAGAGTTGTATTCAGGACTATTTAGTTTGTAATAAGGTACTAATAATTAGTATTATTATCCGAGACATGGTTTATATGAGTTTATCAATTGTGAATCACTTGTGTATGAGTGTTAAACATCCTGGGCACACATATGCATCACGCTGGGATCATTTTCGGAACTGGGTGTTAGAATTTGGTGTCAGAGCCGTGTTTGACCGTAGGATACATGTCTGGGTAGAATGGACACCACAAACAACTTTGGACTTCTTTCCTATTCAAAATTTGCCTGTTTTGCACTATTTTGCCTCCCACTAGCTATATAACGTTGAAAAAAACTGCGTTTTTGCTGCTATTGCAATTTTTGCTGTTTTTGCATCTTTTTGAGCCAATGCACATCCTCTCATCTGAATTTATAGCTGCTGCGCTGAAATTGAATTTTCCACTTCTTTCCTGCTGCTGCCATACCTTTTCTTGTCTTTTCTTGCTGAAATAGAATGTTGACTAGAACCCGCATCCCACACTTGCACCAACCATCACTTCACACACCGATGACCCATTCCTAGTCCATCTGTGTAGATCTTTGATGCTCTCTTGGATTTGGTGTGCTGATTGTATGATTGCTTGTTTGTGTGCTTGGTGGGCGTTGTGGAGACGTCTAGCATTTTGTCCACATCCGCACATAGTAGAGAGCTGTGGAATGTTTGTCCATATCCTTTAATAGGGTTATTACTACTAATAAAAGAGTTGTTAGTTACATATACCTCGATGCATATAGTTGGGGCGTTTTCTTTTCAAAAACTCTAAATTCTTCCGTATCTACTACTCTTTCACCCACAGATGTTGAGGACTTGTAACTAGGGGAATGCCAATGGTGAGGAGGAGAGAAATGAAGCACCACAGAACAACCAGGGACCTACCCAGGGAGCTATCAACCTTGAGCAGCTATTGTCTATGCAGAACCAGCTCATGCAGACCATGATACATACTATGGGACAGCTGCAAGCTGGCAACAACAATCAGCCCCACATGTCGCCACCACCACCACCCCCGCCACATCACAACCAGTTGGGAGAGTTTATGAGGACCAGACCGCCTACCTTTGTTCAAGCCATAGATCCAATAGAAGCTGATGACTGACAGTCTGTTGAGAAGAAACTTGCTATTGTCCAGTGCAGCAACAGAGAGAAGGTTCTTTTTGCCTCACACCAATTGATGGAAGCTGTCGCAGACTAGTGGGAATCTCTATGCAATGCCCATGAAAACCAAGAGAGAATCACATGGGCCGAACTCAAGGAGAAGTTCCGTTCTCACTATGTGATAGAGGGAGTCATGATACTAAGAAGGCAAGAATTTGAAAACCTCAGGCAAGGAAGGATGAGCACGAGTGAGTACCTCAATAAATTCACTCAACTATCTAAATATGCTCAAGAGGACATCAGCACTAACAGCAGGAAGCAATATCTGTTCATGAGGGGTCTTAACAATGAAATTCAAGTCCAATTACTCAATGCTGACTATGCAAACTTTGAGAAGTTGATTGACAAGGCCATTGTGGTCAAGAGCAAGATCTGTGAGATGGAGCTAGATCATAAGAGGAAATTGTCATATCATGGACAACCGCAAGGAAGGAATGTTCGTCCTCGCTATGCACCACCTGATGCACCCTATTACAACCTATCTGCTCTTGCATATTGCCATGCTTATCCACCATAACCAACGCAGCAAATGCAGCCTCGCCCGCCCATGCAAGCATCTCACTTACCTATACAGCTTGTGCCCCGTCCAAATATGCCTGCCTATGCTCAAAATCAGCCTCACTCTAACTTTGCTGGTGCCACTGGTGGAAAGACTTGCTATTCTTGTGGTCAGACATGACATTTTTGCCAATCAATGCCCAAGATTAGGTCAGGGTCAGATGAACAATGTTCCAAGGCAGAATCCAAGGCCTAATGCAGGAGGAGCTCAAGGCAACCGTGAACCGCATAATTTCGCTCGTGGCAAGGTGAACCATGTATCTGCAGAAGAGGCTCAACAAGCTGAAGATGTTGTGATTGGTATGTTTCTCGTAAACTCCAATGCCGCGACTATATTATTTGATTTTGGAGCATCCCATTCATTCATCTCATCAAGGTATGTTGTAAAGCATAGCATGCCCATATCATACCTGAAGTTTACTTTATTGGTTAAATCTCCCGGAGGAGAGATGAGGACAAATATAGTATGTCCAAAAGTAAGTATTTCCATAAGGGGGGGGGGGGGCGTAGAATTCGTTGACAACCTTATAGTCCTGAATTCCCAAGGCTCGGACATCATACTTGGAATGGATTGGTTAAGGAAGCATAACGGGGTGATTCAGTGTGATGACATCATGCACATAATAAATGCACATACAAACATATTACAATTTTTATTTGTTTGGGATCCTGGCTCAAGTTAATGTGCTCTCTTATTTGATGGATAACATGAAAATGGTGCACTATATCGTCCACCATCTTGGCCTCCTCCTTTCATGCATACAAGAAGATTTGATGGCATTGCACATTTGGACCAACACGTGAGAAAAGATGAACTTAAGTCGAGAAAAACTCCAATTCAGGAAGGGGGGATGATAAGGACATCATTTCTATAAATACAAACAACATTCTATTGAACATACAAGATGCAATCAATAGAGTTCACACATAAAAATTAATTCCAGAGGTGAGCTCGTTCTTATATGTTTCCTTATATATTTTTGTGAATAGATTGCTACCTAATAATTTAATTGTGATTATGATACATGGAGTGATTCAAGGAGTAAATGTATGAAGGATTAGGGGCGTGAAGGACCAGAGAACATGTTCAATGAAGATGAAAACCGACCCCAACTCAAAATCGTGTCAAACTCGGAGTCCAGGAGCAGTTCACACTAAAACGGACGCTCAGGACGCATACGAACTCCGTTTGGGATGTTCTACATCTGCAATGAAAGGGGAGAGGATAAACTTTCCAATGGGGCTGGTCCCATGTCAAAATTCTGTCGGAGTCGACGGGAATCATCGAATCAAAATCGAGTTCAAAATCTATCAGGGTGCTGCGCCACCGTATTGAGCCATTGGCCCTTGTATCAAGTCTAAGTTCATTATTTTCGTGTCCTAGGGTTAGGTCACGACACCAACACATCCTTGGAAGTCCTCCTACCTATATATACTCTATAGTAGCCGCCACAAACAATTGGGTTTCGCTTAGATTAATCTGTTATACACAGTTTTGCCGTTCGTCGGTTTGTGAGACCCCAACCTAGCAATTCAGATTGCTTCTACCTTGTTCTTGCTTGTGTTCTCGGTTGCACTTGCAGGGATTAGCCTTCTTGGCAAGGTCAATCGTGTGCAGCACGGTTGATAACCAACTGAGCAGTGGTGTAGTGATTGCAGGGTTTTTTCGTGTTCTACAAGAGAGCCTCAGATCATTAATATCGAGATCTCCATCAATCGACTTATCCATTACCTTTCAGAAGAACGGGACTCATTTTCTTATCACAGTGTGCCACTCGGACAGTGCAATTGACAAACGAGGAAGGAATCAGTGTAGGATTCAAGGCAAGTCAGCCGACGACTGGGAAGACAATGGTAAATCATGGAGAAGGAGTGACCTTGGGGGAGATTCCAGTTGTCCGTGAGTATCCAGATGTGTTTCTTGAGGAATTGCCAGGTATGGCACCTGATCGTGCATCTAGTTTTTCTTTGATTTAATACCTAAAACTACACCTATAGCAAAGAGCCATATAGAATGCCTCCTAAGAAATTAGCAGAGCTCATGAAACAGATTCAAGAGCAGCTAGAGAATGATTTTGTACGCCCAATCTCGTCGCCAAGGGGAGGTCCAATGCTCTTCGTAGATAATAAAGATGGATCCCAGAGAATGTGTGTAATTACCAATCTCTCAACAATGTGATAACCAAGAATAAGTACACTTTGCCGGGCATAGAGGATCTGTTCGACCAGATGAAGGGAGCCAGAATATTCTCTAAGATTGATCTTCGGTCAGGATATTTCAAAATGAAGATTAACCCGTTAGACATACCCAAAACAGCTTTCAGGACACGGTATGGATCATATGAGTACACGGTCATGTCATTTGGACTGATGAACGCACCTGCATACTTCATGTATCTCATGAACAAGGTTTTCATGGAGTATTTGGACAAGTTCGTGGTAGTGTTCATTGATGACATTTTGATCTACTCGAAAAGTGAAGAGGAGCACCAAGAGCATCTAAAACTTACTTTGCAGAAATTGAGAGAGCACCAGTTGAATGCCAAGTTTAACAAGTGCCAATTCTGGTTGAGGGAGATATCATTCCTAGGCCATAGCATATCTTGCGGGGGAGTGTCAGTTGACCCAGTAAAGGTTACAAATGTGCTTAAGTGGGAGCCATCGCAGAATGTGTAGGAAATAAGGAGTTTTCTCGGAATGGCTGCGTACTATTGCCGGTTCATCAAGGACTTTTCCATGATCGCGGAGCCCATGATCGAACTGTTAATAAAGAAGAGGCCTATCAAGTGGACTCAAGCTTGTCAGGACAGCTTTGAGGAGCTAAAGGAGAGATTGACAACAACACCTGTGTTGGTATTGCCAGATGTTAGCAAGAGTTTTCATATCTATTGTGATGCTTTAAGCTAAGGACTTGGTTGTGTATTAATGCAAGAAGGCCAAGTAGTAGCTTATGCATCCAGGCAATTGAAGAAACATGAGCAGAACTAAACTACACGTGATCTCTAACTTGCAGTCATAGTACATGCCTTGAAAATTTGGAGACATTACGTTCTTGGCCATAGATGTGAGATCTATACGGATCATAAGAGTCTCAAGTACATATTCACTCAGACTGATCTGAATTTGAGGCAACGAAGATGGTTGAAACTCATTAAGGATTGTGATGTGGGAATCAACTATCATCCAAGAAAAGCCAATGTAGTGGCTGATGCTTTAAGCCGAAAAGAAGCAAGCCACCAACCCACAGTTCGAGAATTGCCACCCAAGCTATGTAAGGAGTTCGAGTTGTTGAATCTTGGATTTGTGAATGAGATGGGAGCTATGGAAGTGAAACCAACCCTGGAACAAGAAATTCGAGAAGGATAAATGAAGGACTAGGAAATCTAGGAAATCAAAGAAAGAACCCAAGGGGGAGAGAATTCAGATTTGATGAGGATGGCCAAAGTACTCTATAGCTCAAAAAAGGGATTGTTGTGCCTAATGATAAGAGACTCTGGCTGTTGATATTAAAGGAGGCACATGACTTGCTTTACTCTATCCATCCCGGTTGTACAAAGATGTACAAGGACCTGAAGACGTGCTATTGGTGGGATGGTATGAAAAGGGACATAGCGGAATATGTTGCACTATGTGATGTATGCCAACGAGTCAAAGTTGAACACCACAGGCCAGCTGTATTATTACAGCCACTTAGGGTTCCAGAATGGAAGTGGGAAGAGGTTGGTATGGATTTCATAGTTGGTCTACCTCGCACTTCAGCTGGATATGATTCAATATGGGTTATTGCGGATCGATTGACGAAATCAGCGCATTTCATTCCTGTCAAGACTACCTATAGTGCAGCGAAGTTGGCAGAACTGTATATGGGAAGAATAGTGTGCCTACACGAAGTACCGAAGAAAATATATCCGATAGAGGTTCACAGAAGCTGCACGAATCAATGGGGAATCAATTGAATTTGAGTTCTACATATCACCCTCAAACGGATGTACAGACTGAGAGAAAAAATCACGTTTTGGAGGATATGCTGAGAGCTTGTGCTCTAAAGTATGGAGGAAGTTGGGACAAAACACTACCATATGCTCAATTTTCCTATAATAACAACTATCAAGCAAGCTTGAAGATGTCAACATACGAAGCATTGTATGGGAGAAGGTGTAGTACACTCTTGTTTTGAAATGAGACAAGGGAAACTCAAGTGTTTGGACCTGATGAAATCCAGGATGCCAAAAAGCAAGTTTAGATGATCCGCAAAAACTTAAGAGCCGCTTAGTCAAGACAAAAGGTTTAGGTGGATAATAGACGAAGAAGCTTATCTTTTGAGGTGGGAGACTTCGTATACCTCAAATTGTCACCTATGCGAGGTCACAAGAGGTTTAATGTCAAAGGCAAGTTGGCACCTCGCTGTATTGGACAATTCAAGATTTTGGACAAACGGGGAGAAGTAGCATATAAGTTGGAGATGGCAGTGCATCTTTTTGATGTTCATGATGTGTGTCATGTTTATCAGCTCAAGAAGTGATTAAGAGTACCGGAAGAGCAAGTACCAATGGAAGATTTTGGAGCTTGAGGAATATTTGACCTATGTCGAGCAACCTGTAAAATTTGGGACACCAAGGAGAGGGTCACAAGGAACAAGATGATTTGACAGTGCAAAGTACAATGGAAGCATCATATAGAACCTGAAGCAACATGGGAGCGGGAGGATGATCTCAAGAAGGAATTTCCCTATCTCTTTCCTTTCGCATCAAATCTCGAGGGTGAGATTCATTTTAAGGGGGGTAGGTTTGTAACACCCTCATTTTAATGCATAATGCATTGCATACATCCTCATACATGTTTAACATTGAGCCATGAAAAAAAGGAACAATATTAAAATGAATTTAGGCTTAATCAGGAAATTTAATTTGCTAGGTAACGGACTTGTCCGGCCCCAAAACCCGGACTAGTCCGGTAATCCCCTTCTGGTTCAAGAAATTAAGTTCCTTCAGGACTACAGACTTGTTTGGCACATTGCACGGATTAGTCCGATTTAGCTTCTGATGTTTTTCGGACTTGTCCGATTTTGAGCGGACTAGTCCGAATAGGTCAAAACTTTAGAACATTTCTAGTTAATTCGGACTTGTCCAGCCATTTAAAGCAGACTTGTCCGCTTTCGCCTCTGTTCCACAACGGACTTGCCCGGTCTCTTCGGCGGACTAGTCCGGCCTCCTGAACCCCACTCAGATCTGTTATTTTACCCCCGAACTGTTTTCGGGTAATTGCCTTAGTTGAGCCCAAGAACTTTGTGCCCAACCTCAGAGGAGCCCATGTGGACCCCACCTCGGCCCGTACACGTCCCCCACCGAATTCTACTTGGAATTCACCCCAAAACCCTAACTCTCCACCTCTATATAAACAACTCAATACCCTCACCTCCCCACCTTTGAGGAAAACCCCTTGTTGCCGCCTTGATCTCATGCCAACGTCAAGAAGGAGCCCAGGAGCAAGGAGAAGAAGGATAAGAGGGAGAAGGAGCAATCAAGATCGATCTTCATTGAGTCTTCAACAAATTGACGTTCTTCATCACCGCTCTTCATCAACTCATCTCCATCAAGCACGAATTGCCAAGAGCCAAGGTCTCACATCCAAACTTTGATCTTTGGATCTCTAAACACGTGGTGTACCCTCTACTTCCATGTTCTACGTAAATTTGATCCCAATTTTCGCTGATCAAGAAAACCCTATCTCGACAGTTCCTGTATAGGGTGGACTAGTAAGACCCCTATACCGGACTTGTCCGATGTGTGAATTTGTAAATTCCTGAGTTAATTCCAAATCAACTCAAATCAATTCCGAACTTGTTCAAAGTTGTTAAAAAACATTGTAACTAGTTAGTAAACATTAATAGCAACTCATTAACTAGTTTTACCTCACAATTGCATTAATCATGCATAACATGGCATATTGAGTATTATATGAGCTTTATTTGATTGAATTGTGTGTTTTGCATGTTTGTTGCTCCGAATAGAAAGAATTGTCGTAGATAGTGCATTCGAGGACCTGCAGAACTAGAATTTCAAAGCCTTCGATCCAAATCAAGCTCAGGAGCAAGGCACGTGTCCTTGACCATATTGATCCTGTTTTAAAGATTTTTGTTTCCAAAATTGCATGCTTGTGCCGAAATTGATGGGAAACCCAATTGTAGGAGTTTACTAGTTTTGTATGACCACCCTTGTCGCTTGTGCACTATGTAGAAAGTCGAGAAGGGTATTTTACACTTTTTGCTCCGCAATGCTCAATTGGGTTTGGGAATCAACTATAATGCTTAAATATGAATTATAACATGTGAATAATGAGAATTGATAATAATGACCCTTTAGGAACATGGTGCCTAGTGATCTAAGCAAGATGGTTATGTGGAATGAGTTGGACTGTTTTGGTGGTTTTGCTTGCTTTAGATCTGATGACCGGTTCATAGAGCGACCGTCCAGGATTTACAGTGCCACCACAGGGCCATGTATGGGTGCGACTTAGCTGACTAATTAGTGAATTGCTAGAACTGTTTGAACCATTAAGAATGCTCGAGGAAGGGGTAGTCAGATGGGATTGTAGAGATTGGTGGGACTACCCTGGAATCTAAATGGCTCAAGAGGGGGCCCTTAGTTTGATGTGCTCAGTTGGAGACATCACCACTGGTGAAACCTTAGTGGGGTCTAAATATGCTAGTAATAGCTTTTTAAAGGCTATTTTGTGATCTCTTGGCCGCACTCCTAAGGGAGTGTGAGACGGCATAATTGAGATTCCATAGTCACCAAAAGATGATGAAATCACGACCTTGTGGGTAAAGTGGTACAGCCTCTGCAAAGTGTGTCTAAAACTATCAGGATAGTCGTGCTTCAGGTCATGCGCAAACTGAACCCTCACATGATTAGAATTTGGACTTTGACATGTTTAATGGCTGAAATTGAACTGGGAACTGGTATTGGTTAATTAATTGGCTTTGGTATATGGTATTGATGAATTTGAGATAAATGAGTAGTTATGAGTTGAATATAGTTTATTATTGCTGGAATTGGTTTTTTAAGTTGAAATTAATATTATCTGAGTTATTTGGGGAGGGCCACACTTAATGATCATAATAATGCATTTTCAACTGCTTTAAATGTACTTTTATGCAATTAGCCCACTTTATTATCATTCCCTGTTTAAGCTACATGTTATACTTTCCCACACTTGCTGAGTATGACATGTGCTCACCCTTGCTATTCCCCCACCAAATTCAGACGCAGGCGACCAGGTGGAGTACCAGGAGGTCTTTGAGGAGTTCTAGACTTGTGTTCTGCCATCAAACCTGCCTGTGGAATATGGAGTCATTGGAGTTTAGATTTTCTGCTGCAGTTTCATTAGAGTTGTATTGAGGACTATTTGGTTTGTAATAAGGTACTAATAATTAGTATTATTATTCGAGACATGGTTTATATCTGTTTATCAATTGTGAATCACTTGTGTATGTGTGTTAAAACATCCTGGGCACACATATGCATCACGCCTAGTTCATTCTTGGAACCGGGTGTCACACCTGGAGAAAGCACACGTGAAACAGTGCGAAGACAAAACCAGTCGACCCCCTAGTTGGCCGACATGGTCCTGGTGCTAAACTCGGTCAATTGCGATGTCTTGGCTCCTCCCAGCTTCCTGAAGATGATGGTGACTTATTTGCGTGCATTGGGTGGCCGCAACCGACCCTTCTCCACCTATAATTAGGACCCCCTACCCTCACTTCACACACACACCACATGAGTATTCATTCTATTGTATCCACTACTCTTCATAGGTTTAGAGGAGTTTAGGCTGTAGAGAGGAGAGCCTCTAGTCTATAATCCAAGTAGGAGAGGAGTAGAACGAGTCTCTTCCCTATTCCTAATTTGGAAAGGTATGGCTCTCATATTCCTATTTGTATTTGTGACTTTGCTCTTGATAAAGATGTTATCTTTAGCCTTCTATTGTTATATATTTGGATGATGCATTTCTTGTTTGATTGTGGATACCATATATGTGGTAGGAGTAGTATTTATGATTATGCCAAACCATTCTCTTTATATCATCATAAAGACTACAAACCCCCACTGTAGTCTAATTATCTATGACATGATTATGTTAATATGAATCACTTATGCTATGTATTAATATTTGTTCAACGATCATTTAGTTTATTGCCTTACGATGGCTTGTGCCTAGGCTCTTAAGGTAATTACATAATATGCTAGCATGGTGCTAGGATAGATAAGTAGCATTGAATGTCTCGTAGACCCACATATTGAAGAGGTAGGTAGTAGGTGGTGACAGCCCTATCTGTCCTTTGTAATCCTACACGTTCTGCTATGCCACAGGCTCTTGGTGGGGGTAATTCTAGTGTTGCTAGGGGTAAACCCGTGCCCGATGTGTTGATCAACTTAGCATGAGAATTCATAATTGATATGATCATTAGTAACTAACTTAGACTATATATATATATATATATATATATATATATATATATATATATATATATATATATATATATATATATATATATATATATATATATATATATATATATATATATATATATATATATATATATATACCTAACAAGAAGAACATTAGGAGTATCTACCTAACTCTTAGCCTAGTCCCTCCTTACCTCTTTCCCCCTTTAGTATAGAATGCTCTTGTGTTTGTCACACTACCTCCAATTATCATTTACCCATCCTTCCTACAACCCTACCTAGACTAACCTATCCTCTCAATTTGCTGATTGCTTTGCTTCCACCTAGCCTTCCATTGGGACAATATAAATTACACCCTTGGAATACTCTTTTAAAGGGAATTATACATCGATAGTTTTCGTGCACTCGGGGATTTTTATCTGTGACGTAAGAAATGTCAACAAGAATCTCAGGCACCGTTGTCGGGGATGATTTGTTAATGTTTCTTAGTAGCTGTCAACAAGCATTTTTGGCGCCGTTGCCAGGGATGATTTGTTAATGTTTCTTAGTAGTTGTCAACAAACATTTATGGCACCATTGTCGGGAAAGGAAGTCGAAGTATTGCATGATTGAGTGAATAGTATAGGACCCTGGGTAGGTTTTAGTAGGATAACCCTTCTTGTTTTCGCATTTTATGTGAAAACAATGTAGTGTATGTCTTGTTTCCGCTTGCAAGAAAACATTGTTGAAGATCCTGAATCCCTTTTGACAGATCGACCTCGTATCATTACTACTCAGAAGCTTCGAGCAGCAAAGCAAACCAGCACAACCGCACCAACAACCAAAACGTCAATGGCCCAGAAGACCCTTCGTGAGTTTTTGGCTCCCTCTACTAACAATTTGCCTGTTGGGCCCACTGTTAACACGAGAGACGTGAACTTTGAAATCAAGACAGGCCTGATCACTATGGTGCAATCCAACCCATTTTGGAGTAAGGCTAAGAGGATGCATGTGCTCACCTGCAACAGTTCCTTGAGATCCGCAACACTTTTAAGATCAAGGACGTATCTCTTGATGTTGTCCGTCTTAGGCTGCTTCTGTTCTCTCTTCTTGGGAGAGCGAAACAGTGGTTATACGCGAACCGAAGTGTTGTAGACACTTGGGAGAAGTGTTCTACGACATTGCTCGCCATGTTCTTTCCGTTGGGCAAAATTAATGCCCTACGTGGAAGAAATTACAGCTTCTCGCAAAATTCCAAGGAGTCTATTCCCGAGGCTTTGGAAAGGCTTCAGGAGGTACATCCTGGCCTGTCCCCACCATCGAATGGATGACTGGCTGATTTTCTAAAACTTCTACAATGGGCTGATCCTTTCTGCCCGTGACCATGTTGATGCTACTGCTAGAGGTGCCTTCTTCTCATTAACGGTGCCCAGAGCCAAAGATTTGATTGAAAAGATGGTGTGAAACACGGGTTGGAGCAACAAGCGTCTCAATACCGGTCAGCGAGGCATGCACACTGTTAAAGTGTGCGATCGACACTTCCCCGGTATACTAAAGCATAGTCCATAGAGGTTTGTATTTGGTTGGGGCGCGCGTAAGATTATGAACGAGATGATGACACGGGGAGTTTTATGTGGTTCAGGCTGCCTGAGCATAATACCCTATTCCACGGGGTGGTTGTTGATTGTATGAGTATGTGTATGCTTGTGTGCGTATGAGCTTAGTCACTTCTATTCGTGCAACAAAATTCTTTTATAGTCCAAGGACTGGCCATTACAATGTTAGCCATGCCCGACAGGTGGCCCCGGCGGTATTCAATCAGCTATACACGATTTTCATGTATTAAGTGTAATTAACAGAATGATAACGTGCCTTAATGGCGACGATACTGGTATTAATAGTCTTCTGATCGTGTGTCACTAACATGGCATTAATGACACATAATTAGGTCTTGTAATGGCTGCTTTAACTGCCCCTTGAATGTTCGCACCATTGGAGATCCGACAGTCTTCCTGTTGTAGGCTTAGGTCCGGAGGCTCAACACGTGGCAGCTCTAGAGCTTCCCTCTGTCGGGAGGTGGGTCCGGAGCTGCTATACACGTGGCAGCACCGGAGCTTCCCTCTACCGAGGGTTAGGTCCGGGGACACCGGACACATGGTGTGACCGGAGCTTCCCTATACAGGGAGTTAAGTACGGCCTTGCATTACATGTGGCAGTGCTGGAGCTACCGAACGAGGGAGGCGGGACTAGTGCCGCGGGACACGTGTAGCTTTCGGGGGTCTTCAACTCACACAGGTGGAACTCCATGAATTTTCTTGCAGTATCGTGGGGTAACCGGTATGCAAGGTACCGCAGTGGCCCCCAAGTCCACCTCGGGGAGAAACCCTTTGTGTGAAGTTATTCTGCCAGAGGTGGGGCTATCTTTGATTCCCACGTTGCGCCTTCAAAGGTCATTTCATGTGCCGTTGGGGCGACGGTCTGCAGTGAAACCATCACCATGTGGCACTTCATGACACGACATGTGAGATCCTGGCGTTCAGATCTCATGCAATTGAAGGTCGCTAGTTCCCAATTCAAAAATTGTATCAGTTCTGAGCGCCTTTTCAGGCTACCGGCCTCCGGCTTCCAACCTCCCATCATGACAACGGTTCACCTGGTGTGATAACTTCAAATTTTCTGACGAAGTGGACCCGGGCACATTAGTCATCGAAGTGGTATATTTTTGAAACGAGATCTTGATCCCGACGTGGTTTCCATCCAAGCATTGTGGAGGCTTACTTGAGAATGAAAGCCCGCACGGTTTGAGGACTCTTTACGCTTTCATTCGAGCTTGCGCTTAGAGCCTCTCCACCTTTGCATAGCACACCCAACTTTTGCTCCACTTTGCCGCAATGGAGTTGGGTCTTACCCTTATCAAGATCAATAGCGATGAAGATATGTCGAGGGTCTGGACCTACATGGGGTGGTCCAGCGACTCCCTTAACAATGTGATCTGTTTCAGCAAGCTTCCCTTCAAGAAGGAGCGCGTCGACGAGATCATCTATTTCTCGGTGTACGCCATGGTGGGTTTGATCCCACCCTTCTCAAGCTTCATCACCTCAGCCCCCACTCCCTCCTACTAGTGGCGACCTTCATCGACTTCTGCGAGATGTGGGCGGGTGTGCCACGTGCATCGAGCTCTTCCGGACATTCTTCACAGTCCACACTACAGGGAAGTGGAGCGAGCTCATTGGCTTCTACTACTTTGTGAAGCGCAAGAACTGACCCTTCAAGTACTTGAGGACCTTCCCTGCCGGAAAGTGGGACAACTGGAAGAACGATTTGGTGATCATCGCAGTGGATCATTACGACAGGCTTGAATTGCCCACAAGCCTGCCCAACGTTGACATCGACGCCTGGAATGCAACTCCTGAGTTGTCTAAAGCATACAAGCCTGCCCTGACTAGGATTCGACAATGCGTGGACGGTGGAGTGACCCCTCAGATGGTCTTCGTCAACTTCCTTGCGAATCGGTGGGCTTCGCTGAAGGTTAGAGAATGGCCCGTCTGGGCTTTCAACAGCGAGATGGACCACAATCGGATCAAGGTTGGCCTCCGGACCAATCTGTATGAAGGAGCGTTGAAGCTTCACCTCCAGAAACTTCAACACGGGGCTATCTCCCGAGACTCTTTAACACCTCCGACCGACTTCCTCCCTCTGAACATGGTTCCTGAGATCAGGAGGGAGCTCCAAAGGAGGATGCCAGAGCTTGATGACCTCAGCCTGGTTGAGAGGTGTGGGCCCTTAGGGATTGTAGTTCTAGAGCTTCGAAGAGGGTGACACCCACCGCTCCAAGCCAGAAGGTTGATGACATTAGCAAGGGCAAGGGCAAGGAGCTGACCGAATCATCCTGCCAGAAGAGGAAGCTGAGACATGCTGATGGGAGCTCCCTTAGATCGGCTCCATCATCAGCAGCTTCTTCCCCCAGCCAACTAGAGTTTTGGCAGCCACGCCTCCTACGGTGTTGGCGTCCTCGAGGGGTGCTAGCTCCGATAGGACGAGCGCGACCCCAGGTCTGGAGGTCTTCCAAGCTAAGGGAGGTCCCGCCTAAGGTGATGCCGACCACTGCGGCAAGATCCCACCTGAGGTCTAGATTTTCTACCTCACCAGGTCTGGTGGGTTCTAACCCTGGATCTCAAAAGAAGAAGTTCCGCGGAAACTGGGGCAGAAGTCTACTGAGGTAAGGATTGTCTCCTCACCTTGAGTTGTTGTTTTTATTATTTTCCTGTTTTGAATTTTTTGATCTTTGCTTCCAGGATGTCAAAGAAGAAGGCCGAAGCTTCGGCGCCTGTTGCAGCAACTGAGACTGTATATCATACGCTCCTGCTTCGATTCCGGTGCCTCCCCAAGTGGTGGTTGATGACACGATAGCTTTGGCGCCTGCAATCATGGAGTTGGATCAAAAAATGATGCCTGAAGCTCTTGTGGTAGCGTCGGATCATGCGGGAGAGATTTATGATGAAGAACTGACGGTTTCAGAGTTGGTGGTTGAAGCTCCGGCTTCGGAGTCAGAGACGGTAGAAGCTCCGGCACCTGAGCTGGAGGTAACCAATGCTCCGGCTCCAGAGCCGAAAATAGTTGAAGCTCCGACACCTGCGTCGGATGAAGTTGAAGCTCCGACACCCGAGCCGGAGGTAGTTGAAGTCCAGGCCGCTGCGCCAGAGCTGTTGGTAGCTCCGGACGAAGTCACAGTGCCAACCCCAGAGGTGATTACCCCGCGGGTGTCCATGTTCGAGCCGGAGCATCCAGAAGAGGGGGACCTTCCACATCAGCTTCGAGTGCTATGGACTTGGAGGAGCTTCCGTCAATTGGTCTAGCCGACTGGAGTTGCTGGAGAGGGAGCTCGCACCTTGTGGCCCTCAGTTGTTTTTGAAGATCCGCTCGAGCTGGCGGAAGAGGTTCAGGCTGGTCTTGAACCAATCCCTTTGGCGTTGTCCATAGACAATGCCTGCTCCAGTCTCCATCAGGTCCAGCTTGCTTTTGACTACAAAAGCAAAGCCATCGAAGGAGAGCGCAACACCTTAAGGTGTTGGCGCAGCACACTTCATTTTGAGATGAAGCTATCACGATTGAGGCTGGCTGAGCAGAAGAAATGGGTGGCCAAGGAGAAGGCTCGGTTAGCGCTGACGGACCGCTTGCTGAAGGAGCAGGAGGCTGCCATCAAGGCTCTCGACGAGAAGACTCGAGGGATTTTCGAGCAAGCTCGGGAGACAAACGAGGCTACTGATGAGCGTCAGGACAACCTCAAAGAGCTTAATGATATACTCCATAAGCTTTGGGAGTCCCTCGACAAGAGGGAGGAGAAACTACTCGAGAAGCAGGAGGACATCCTGAGGAGGGAGGAAGAGCTCCCTCAAAGGCTGTCTCTAGGGGAGCAAAGCATGGCTGACCACACCAAAAGATTTGAACTGTGATGCAAGCAAGAAGAGGTGAAGATTTGGAAGGTAGGACAGGAACTCTCCATTAGAGAGACTGAAGTCACCACCAAATAGGAGAAGGATCTTGTGAACCGTCGGAACTGCAGCCACCTACGAGAGACGGAGCTTGCTGACTGTGAAAAGCAAGTGGCTGAAAGTATTCAATAGCATGACAAGGAGGTCGAGCGCATCGCCCAGGAAGGTTCATAGCTTGCAGCCACTAGAAGGTTGATGGATGAACTTAGGAATTTGAGGGTGACTGAGCCCCAGCAAGTTTGGGACTTCTGGAGCATGCCAACAAAGCTTTGGTGCCACTTGGTTTCAATCTGATACGTCCGGCTGACAATCCAACATCTCCAGGGACCCTTTGTGACATAAATGGTAGGCCCCCTGGGGATTGTTGGAGCTTGGTAGGTCCGACAAAGCCAACAATCAACACTTAGAAATATCGACGGCGGGCACCCTAGGAGTAGAACATCGCTGGCGGGCCCTTCCCGACTCTCTACCAATTAATTAAGCGAAGCAAAAAGGTAAGAAGCCCTTCCCGACTCTCTACCATAGACACCAGGTGACAAGGGTGGTTTAAGGAAGCTAGTAAACTTCCTATCATTGGATTCTCGTCAAATTAACACAAGCATGCAGTTTTGCAAACAAAACAATTATTTTAAAGATAGGATCAATATGTTCAAGGACACTTGCGTTGCTCTTGGGGTTGGTTCGGGTCAAAGCCTTCAAACTCTTGGTGCTGGAGGTCCTCCGCAACGCTCTCTAGCGCAAATCCGTCTAATCCACGCAACGAACAGAGAAACAACCATTACAGTCAAAAGATGCACATATATTACTCAATATTTCATGACATGCATGATTAATGCAAATGCAAGGCAGAACTAGTTAATAAGTTGCTTTTAATGTTTATTAATCAATTACAATGGTTATTAACATGTCTACACAGGTTTGGAATTAATTCGATCTAATTTTGGAATTAATTCAACAAAATTTGGCCAGGAACATCGGACAAGTCCGCTAGAGATCGAACTAGTCCGCTCTTCGCAGAACTAGCGAACTATGGTTTTCTAGATCGACGTGAATTTGGAGAAACGGGGTCGAATTCACGTGAGGGAAAGAAAATAGAAGGTATACCAGGTGTTTAGGACTCCAAAGGATCAAGAGTCTTGGAGGTGACACTTGGATCTTTACGATCTAGGGTTGCTGAAGATCTTGATGGTGACTTGTTGATGAAGAACGCAACTTGATGGAGATCTTGTTCCTCTTTCGTTTCCTCCTCTTCTTCTTCTTGATTGGGATCTCCTTCTCCCTCCTTGATGGAGGCTATTCACAAGCTAGGGTTTGGGTGTGGTGGAAAAATAGCAAATAGATGTCAAGCTAAGGGGCGGGGTTTTTTATATAGGGGTAGAGGCTAGGGTTTCATTGAACTTCGAGTTTGAGATGAGTAGAGGTCAGTTGGGAGTCACACATGGGCTCTAAAAGAGTTAGGCATGACGTCCCCAGGCCCATTTAACGTTAAACCCAAGAAACAAGTTGTGAAACAAAAGATCAACTCGAAGTCACGATTTATCGGTCAAGTCCAAAAAGGGTCGGACTAGTCCGAAGTTAGACAGAGAGATATCGGACAAGTTCGGACTGGACATCGGATAAGTCCGAACTTATTCAGAGGGGAAAAATAGACAAGTCTGGCAAAAATCAGACAAGTCCGACTTTAGTCAGAGCGAAAAAATGGACAAGTCCGCTGGAAAACCAGACAAGTCCGGACACGTCCAGGGACTTAGCAAAATTTCCAAGGAATTGAACATCGGACTAGTCCGCAATGGACTGGACGAGTCCGAAAGTGTCCAGATAGAAAACAGTCTAGTCCGCACCAAAATGAAAAAGTCCGATGGAAGTCAGAGAGAAACTAGACTAGTCCGCACCAAAAACTAACTGGTCCGCACTTCCCAGAATTCTTAAGTGCGATTTTGTTTCTAATTCATTTTAAACTTGTTCCTTTTTATGTTACTTAATCTTAAACATATTTAATGATAGCTGCAGGGCATGATGAATGAAAATGAGGGTGTTACATCTGCACTTTTGAATTGGGTTCCATTGTCAGTTATGACTCTGTCCGGAACTCAAAATCTACAAATTATGGACTTCAAGAACTTGATAGAAGATTGCTTGTTGATTGTTACAACTGGAGTAGCTTCCGGCCACATGGTGAACTTGTCAATGGCGAGGTACAAGAACCTGTATCTTGCGACGGCTTTTGGGAAAGGTCCCAAAATGTTCATCCCCCACACAGCGAATGGCCATGTAGGAGGTATCATTTGCTGCGACTGAGCCAGTGTGTTAATTTGTTTCACGTGGAACTGGCACGCTTCACACTTTTTTACCAGCTCAACTGCATCTTGGAGTACTGTAGGCCAGTAAAAGCTACACCAGAAGGCTTTACCGACCAACGTGCGGGAAGACGCGTGGTTCCCACACTCGGCTCAATAGATTTCCGCGAGGAGCTCGCGCCCTTCTTCCCGGCCAATGCACCACATTAGAATGCCGTTGGCACCTCGCTGGTAGAGATACCCTTCTACCAGTGTGTATCTTTTAGCCAACCTGATGATTCGGTCAGTGGAAACACCGTCTTCAGGAAGGATGTTGTCTTTCAAGTAGTTCCAGATCTCCGAGATCCATGCATCGGAGCTAACTTGAGCCTCTGGATCTTGCACGCTGGGTTGCTCGGAGCTTCCTGCAGCACCTACAACCCTTGGTGGGCGCCATGGTAACATGGCCACCAGAACCGCCAGCTTCCAGGTGCTAGTCTTGCCCCCTTCGCTCAGTTCGACAGGCTGAGCGATAGGTCTTGACAACCTCCCGACAAAAACTCTGTAGGGAGCTTGAGCTCCTGTTGAAGCCTTCGTTGAGAGTTCATCAGCTTCAGCGTTGTTGAGACCCTGGACATGGCAGAGGTCCAGGACGTGGAAGTCCTTTTGGAGCTTCTAGACTTCAAGGAGGTAAGCAGCATGTTGTGGGTTATTGCAGCTGCTTTCGCCTTTTACTTGCTTGATAATAAGTTGCGAATCACCCTTCACCAGCATCTGCTTGACACCATATGATAGCGCCACCTTAAGCCCGTAGATGACAGCTTCATACTCCGCCATGTTGTGTGTTTCCTTGAAGTCAAGGTGTACCATGTACTTGACCTTCTCCCCAGTCAGTGCGAGGAGAAGAATTCCAGCTCCAGCCCCCAGTATTGGCACAGAGCCGTCGAAGTAGAGAGTCCAGTGAGGCTTGGTGAAAACGGGACCTTGGGTACTGGCTTTTACTCACTGGGGCCCCCTGGATTTGATGAAGAAGGGGTCCACTCCACCACAAAGTCAGCCAATGTCTGACTCTAGATAGCATGTCGAGGCAAGAATTCAGGATTGAACTCTGCTAGCTCCGCTGCCCATCATGCAATGTTTCCTGTAGAGTTGGGGTTATGCAGTATAGCACGTCGTGGATAGGAGGTTATCACTGATATCTTGTGGGCTTGGAAGTAATGACGAAGCTTCCTTGAGGCGATGAGAACTGCATAGAGCAGCTTATGCACCTCAATGTATCGAGACATGGCATCATGGAGTACTTCACTCATGGACTACACTGGTCACAGGACAGTCCGGACCTTCCCGGAAGGTCCCAGAGCTTCTTCTTCATCAACTCGGACCCTCCCGGAAGGGTCCAGACCTTCTTCTTGAGATTCCTGGGCCCTCCCAAAGGGGTCTGGAACTTCTTCTTGAGCTTCTCGGACCCTTCCGGAGGAGTTTGGAACTTCTTCTTCAGTCGTGAGAACTCCCTCGGTTGAGAGAGGTTGATCCTCTGGGAGATTACCTTGAGGATCTGCACCTAGGGGATGGGACCCAGACTCGCCTTCAGGTAGCTCTGGACCCTCCCGGGGGGTCTAGGCTGTTGAACTGTGATTGGCTCCAGCCTTTCCACGACTAGGAGCATGCTGATCACCTTCGTAGTTGCCAAAATGTAAAGCAAAAGAGGATCACCAGGCTCTGGAGCTACCAAGACTGGTAGTGTGGTGAGGAGATGCTTGAGCTCTTGGAACGCCTTTTCTGCTACTTCGGACCAATAGAATGGCCCGTACATCCTCAATATCTTGAAGAAAGGATGTGCCCGTTCTGCCGAGATGAACCGGCTGAGAGCACCTAGACATCCAGTTAGCTTCTGGACATCCTTCATGCGGGTTGGGTGCCGCATTTCTTCAATACCCTTGATTTTGCGGATTTGCCTCAATTCCTCGGTGGGTCACCAAGAATCCGAGGAGCTTCCAAGAGCTAACCCTGAAGAAACATTTGTTCGCGTTTAGCTTAGTGCGCGTCACATGCAGCTTGTTGAAGATGGCTCGCAGGTTGTCAAGGAGTGATTCCTTGTTCTTCACCTTGACGATGATGTCATAAACGTAGACTTCCACCCAGTCCTGAATGAGCTCTCCAACTGTTTTGTGCGTGGCTAGCACAAAAGTTGAAGTAGAATTTTTGAGACCGAAAGGCATGGAAGTATAATAATACAAACCAGCTATTGTTATGAATGCAGTATACTCTTCAACTCCCCTAGACATTTGGATCTGATGCTATCCAAAGTATGCATCTAGGAAACACGATAGCTCGCACCCACAGGTGGAGTCCACTATCTGGTCTATCCTAGGTAGTGGAAATGGGTCTTTTGGACATCCCTTATTCAAGGTGGTGTAGTCGATACACATCCAAAGCTTCCTGCTGGACTTGAGTACAACGACTGGGTTTGCCAGCCATCATGGATGATAAACCTCATAAACCTCCGGATGAAACCAGCTTCGAGCAACTTCTTGATTTCTTGTCTAATGAAGTTATGCCGCTCGACTGATTGCTTCTAGGGCTTCTGATGTACTGGCCGTGCATCGGGATATATCTTTAAGTTGTGCTCAATCACCTCCCTAGGTACCCCAGGCATTTGTGTCGGTTGCCATGCAAACACATCAACATTCGCCAGGAGGAAAGTGATGAGCGCGAGTTCCTATTTGTTGTCCAGAACTGTCGATATATGTGTATCTGGGCAGCATCATAAATGATTTGGACGACTTTGATATGAATTTCGATATCGTCGCTTGGCTGCACGCGTGGTGTAGAGGTTGAGCCTTGATGACGAGTGCTCGGAGGGCAGCTTGCTCTTTGCTAGATGCTTCCTCTCGTGCTGTTGCAAGCGCGTAGAGTTCTTCCACCTTAGTGACTCCTGCAGTGCAATCCACGTAGATCCAGAGAACGCCGGAAGGGGTCGGCATCTTCAACACCAGGTAGACGTGGTGAGCATCGGCCATGAACCTATATAGGTCTGGCCTGCCTAGGATGGCATCGAAGGGTAGACTAATGTGCGCCATATCGAAGACAAGCTTCTTGGTCCTGTAGTTCTCTCGAATCCCGAAGGTCATCGGGAGTGTGATTGATCTGAGAGGAGAGATAGCTCCCGGACCTACTCTGGAGAAGGGACGTGAAGGGCGAAGGTCCGAGAGTCAGAGCTGGATCTTCACAAATGCTCCATAGCTGAGGAGGTTGAGCGCCGCACCTCCGTCCACCAAGACATGGTAGAGTTGGATGATGTTGATGGTAGGAGAAACCATCAATGGTAGTTAACCAGCTCCAATCGTGTTCGTCAGGCAGTCAGAAACATCAAAAGTGATGGGAGTGTCCATCCACTTCCGATGGGGTTCTGCCTTGGCGGTAGGAGCAGTGGCAGCCATCTCCTGACGCATGGGATTAAGGATGCATCGAGGGGTAATATCCCATGACCCTCCATATATTGTATGGAGAGTCTTCCAATGATCATTGTTGGAGATGTAGGAATCATCGTTTGACGGTGTTGTAGATAGCCTTTAGGACCTTCTTGGGGCCCTGGAAGCCCAGCTCCGGGTCAGCCGGAGCTCCGTTGACCCTCTGTTTTCCTTCCTGCTAGCGGAAAGGAGCTTCTTCTCGGTGCTTGTTGAAGCGCTCAACAAGGTTCTATCCCTCGCGGAAATCTTCAAGATTATGAGTGTCCTTTTTGTGGATCGAGCACCATATCTTTTGACCGCCGCAATCTTCAGATGATGGTCGAGGACATTTTTCGGGGCATGGCCCCCGGCCACCTGGAGCTGCAGCTGCAGCAGCAGTAGGCATGCCGGTCGATGGCTTCTTGCCGTTAGACTTTTTTTTCTTTTTTCCAATACCATAGGCAGAGGCTTCATACTTGGAGGAGTCTTTACCAGCCTTCGGAGCGGGTTTGGAGTGCATTTCACG
The DNA here is from genome assembly GCA_036927565.1 of Tuctoria greenei. NCBI lineage: Eukaryota > Viridiplantae > Streptophyta > Magnoliopsida > Poales > Poaceae > Tuctoria > Tuctoria greenei. Next base: position 118,622,679 of record JAYESD010000003.1, on the reverse strand, counting down.
GCCTTCTGCAGCCCTAGCACATTTGTCGGCTAGGCTGAAGAGCTCCGTGACACTTGTGACTTCTCTAGTCGCTAGCTTCTCCAACATCTTCTTGTTTCTGATGCCCCGTCGAAATGCCACAACAACAGACGCAATGGAGATGGAAGGAATGGTGTTCCGTACAGGAGAAAATTGCTGTACGAATGATCGCAACGACTCTACTGACTTTTGTTGCACGGCGAACAGATCCAACTCGGTGCTAGGTCGGGTGTAGGAGCTCCCAATGTTGGCATTGAATTGGCAGCATAGTTCCGCCCAACTTTTGATGGAGTCAGGCAGAAGACTCATGAACCAGGACCTTGCATTCCCAGTTAGAGCCACAGGGAAGTAGTTGGCCATTACGGCCTCGTTGCCTCCAGCCGTGAGGATGGCGGTGGATTTGATCTGGAGGAACTCGACAGGTTTGACAGTCCCATTGTACTTCTCCGACAGATGAGGCTAGAACTTGTGCGACCATTGAACCGTGCGAAGGTGCATGGCCAAGGCCGAACAGCCATCTTCTACTCCCAAAGGAGAAGGGTTCTCACATGCAGCTCACCTCTTGCGAGCACGCTCCATGAGGACGCAACCATCCTACTGCCTGTATCAGCGGTCAAGCTCCGACAGCAGATCATTGGTCGAGAGTCTCGACGGCGTATGAGTACAGCATGCCTCGGAGGGTAGTGATGTCACTTGTGTGGAGGGTGCACGCCTTCGGTGCCGTGATATCTGAGGACTAAGTCTGCCAGACAAGGCCCTTCGCTGAGAAGGTGCCTGCCCCGAAGAAGGAAGACCTTAGTTTAGTATCATGTACAAATAGTGTGAAAAGAAGAAAAGTCTGATGTTCATACCATCTTCAGGATGAGTGCGGCAAATACAAGCGTGGGACAACTGTGTCGTCCCAGCACCATTTTGTTCTGATGGCATTAGCTGCTACTGCAACCATATGCTCAACATCAGTGTGCCACTGCTCCATTGCACCCTGAGGTGCCCTGGAGGTCGGTGGATGCGGGAGAAGAGTACGCGCCATGTTGATCGTGTTCTCCAGGTTGTTGTGTGTCGATGTAGTGACCGAAGCAAAGACATCATCCTGTTGTCCGGCATTGTTTACCCAAGAAGGTGGTGGTGGTTGTGGAAAGACACCCGCCGGGGCAACAGCACCAACTGGTTGTTGCACGTTGGAGGGATTTCCTCCAATAGGTTGCTCAGCGTGGTCGTTGGACGCTCCTACGGTGGAGTTCACCATCTCGAAATGTCAGTCCCCCCTACCTGGCGCGCCAAATGTCGAAGTGTGCGATCGACAATTCCCTCTGTACTACTAAAGCGTAGTCCGGAGAGGTTTGTATTCGGTTGGAGCGCGTGTAAGATTATGAACGAGATGATGCCACGAGAAGTTTTACGTGGTTCGGGCCTCCTGAGCGTGATACCCTACTACATGGGGTGGTTATTGATTGTATGAGTGTGTGTATTCTTGTGTGCGTATGAGCTTAGCCCCTTGTGTTCTTTGCGATGCAGTCCTTTTATAGTCCAAGGACTGGCCGTCACAATGTTAGTCTGGCTCGGCAGGTGGCCTCGGCAGTATTCAATCACCTATACAAGATCTACATGTATTAAGTGTAATTAACAGGGTGATAACGTTCCTTAATGGCAACGTTACCGGGATTAATAGTCTTTTGATCGTGTGTCATTAACATGGTATTAATGACACATAATCAGGTCTTGTAACGGTTGCTTTAACTGCCCCTTGAATTTTCGCACCGCTAGAGATTCGGCAGTCTTCCCGTTGCAGGCTTAGGTCCGGAGGCTCAACACATGGCAGCTCCGGAGCTTCCCTCTGTGGGGAGGCGGGTCTGGAGCTACTATACACGTGGCATCAACAGAGCTTCCCTCTACTAAGGGTTAGGTCCAGGGCCACTAGACACGTAGCGTAATCGAAGCTTCCCTATATAGGAAGTTAAGTTTGACCTTGCGTTGCACGTGGCAGTGTTGGAGCTACCGAACGAGGGAGGCGGGTCCAGTGCTGCGGGACACGTGTAGCCTTTGGAGGTCTTCAACTCGGACAGGTGGAACTCCATGAATTTTCTTGCGGTGTCGTGGGGTACCCGATACATAGGGTACCGACACACACCTTGAAAGAGGTGGACATTATCGCTGCCAAATTGGACCTCCTCATGAAGAAGATACATGAACAAGCCAATGGTGAGGTGTGTGCCAACGCCTATGCCCCAGACTCTCACATCACCTGTGAAGTCTGTGGAAACACGTGCCATTTGCGCTATGACTGCCCAGAAACCCATGATGATGCCCTATATGTAGCCAACAATGAGAACAACAATAGCTATCATCCGGGCGGTCAAGGGTGGGGCCAACCACGCCCACTCTTTCATGTAGGGTACAACAACAATGGCAACAATGGAAGTTAGCCCAACTTGAGAGATCTTGCTATTAACCAACTGAAGATCAATGATGCTCTATCAAAGAAGCTGTCAGCTAATGACAAGACCCTAGAAAGCATTAATGCCAAGATTGAAGGACTATCCTTGGCCTTCAAGAACCAATTGAGCTTCAACAAGATTGCTGGAGACTTAGTTGGCTCAACTGGCAGCTGCTGTCCCACCATTGGGGAATGGCAAGATGCTAGGACAGCCCAATCCTTCCCTGGAAAATGTCAACATGATTTCTCTACGAGAAGACAACTAGCTAAAGGACCGTGAATGTCCTACAATATCTTGCTCAATTGGGGCTCACCACATTGACAAGGCACTTTGTGACCTTGGAGAATGTGTGAGTGTGATGACCATGGTGGTCTTCGACCAGTTGGACTTCAAGGAGCTTACTCCAACACCAATGCATCTCCAACTAGATGACTCTTCAATCTGTTATCCAGCTGGCATCGCTGAAGATGTTTCGGTGAAAAACTGGAATTGCTTCATACCCGTGGATTTCATGGTGCTCAACATGGAGGTCAAGAAGGATACATTGCTCATTTTTGGGCGACCATTTCTTAGCACCGCGAAGGCTGCATAGATGTGGGAGTTGGAGAAATCCATTTCCATATTAATGGCAAGGAGGAGAAGTTTACTTTCGCCCAAAGTTGGAGCAATGCTCCATGATCCATATCAAATATGGGCCGAATGTTAAACACATTCAAGAGGTCGAAGTCACACCTTCAAAGGTGGAGCCTCTCATTGCATTCATAATGAAAATAATCTATGCGGAGAACTCGTCTTATCGTCCACGCCAACGGCCCAAGAAGACAGAGAAGTTTGGGTCTCCCAATGGCCCATGTCCACCAAGCCGCCAAAGAAGGAATGGCGGAAGAAGCAAGAAAAACTGTCTAAGCCGATCCATCCGGGCTCGGATGTCAAGAAATGAAGAAGGAGGAATGTCCATCTCATCGGACGGTGGTGAGACCTAGCCAATAGGTTAAATTGGTAGTTATCTATTCTTTGAATTTTCTACTCTTCATTTGTTTTTTTCTCACTTAGTTTGATTTTGCGCACTACAATATTGAGTTTTCTTAGCAAGTTGAGAATCCTATATTCTCAACTATAATTTTCATTTCTTTATTTTTCACAAAAAGAAAAAATTTTAAGTTTTGAAAAAAAATGTTTTTATTCGGAAACACTTTTTCTGAGCTGCAAATGTGGCATTTCACCAACATGCTGATTTTATAGCTGTTGGGGAGCCACTTTCCAAATGGGAGAAAAGGGGGGCCCACTTTACAATCTGGCCGACTAGGGGAAAAGGCCATTTTAGCTCTCTCTCCTCGAACGGCAACATTGATTCCCTTGTGACCGTTGGGGAGTGTACACTATAAATGGTGGATGTGAGGAGCACTCCTCTTCACACTTCACCTCATTTCACACCTCTCCAAAGTCACTCCTTGCTCACATTGTTTTTCTTTGTCTTCATTGAAGCACTCTTGCTCAAATCCAACCCAAAAAGATTTGCTTTTGTTTGCATTTGCAGTTTGCTCACATGTTCTTCAAGGGAAAATTTGTCGGGGGTTTTGTAAAATGTCCTATCTTACCACATTCAAAGCATCTTTATGAAACATCATTTTTCCTACTTCTAGTTCTAACATTTTGCAGTGCTTTTGAGCGATAGAGAGAAGTGCAAGCTCCACTTCTGGAAACCCCTCAATTTGTTCAAGGGTTAGAGACAAAAGCAATGCAAGTGTGCCATATGATGAAACTTGGCTAGAACTAGGCATGTCACGTTGTGATACAAATGCAAGAGACTTGTTGGGGTTTCTACATGATATTATGTCAAATTCATGAGTTTTCAACTTTGAATATAGTACATTTAAGGTAAGTGTCTCATGACAATGGATTCACAAAAATATGTGACCTTCATCTCCCAAATTGACATGTCTAATTCATTTAATAATTTCCTAGTATTTTTAGCATCTAAAAAATTGACATGAACACTACACAAATTGCTGAATTTTTTTTTAAAGAGGTCAAAGAAGTCATCGATCCACTCACTGGGTTGCATGTCAAAACACATGCACTTCTTTTTGAACATGTCTTGACATACCTCTTTGATTATGTCGAAACCTCGTGATAGTCACATAGTTCTTTCCACACATCGTATGCATATCAAATGTGTGCAACTCGGTCAAAGTCACTATAAGTCAACCTTGGATGATGAAGTTTCAAGCCTTGTTATTGTTGTCGACGTCCTTCATGTTAGCTAAATTGACTTCATCATTTGGTGGAATGATGTATACTTTGTTGACGTTCTCTCAGATGGTGAAGCTTTGTGCCTGTATATATGCCTCCATACGAGTATTCCAAACAAGAAAATCAATAACATCAAACACACAGTGTTTTGCAGAGTGTTTCTCCATGATGATTTGAAAAACACATACAAATCAAAGAGATTAGAGCATCATGGATCTGATACCAATTACAGGATTGAAGTGCACGTGAAAAGCTACCGGAGGGGGTGAATGGTAGATATAAAAATTTCATGCCGAAGCTACAAAAACCCCTCGGAATAAAATAAATTTAATAAAGAAACCATGGGTGCGACCGTTTTTAATGTGTTCAACCTTGACAATAACCACTATAGGTTCTAGAGAAACAAGTCATGAGACTAATGCAACAAAAATCACATGAAAAAAATGAGTAAAACTCAAGTTATTATCAAAAGATTGAGCAAAGGTCAATCTGTTCTACCTGAGTGAAAAATATATCTGCTACGCTGCAAATAATCTTGTGTAGATCAAAATCCACTAAACCAATGACCGTGAAATTTTTATAGAACATAGATAATTGAGTTGTGAATCCAAAACAAAAAGAATTCTGGCAATTAAATCCGTAAAGCGTGAGTTAAGATCAAAATAAGCAACATCGAACTCTGCAAAAACTCACTGTGAAAAACTTGTAGAAAAACAAGTCAGACAAACAAGACACAAAATCTCTTCTAAACTATAAATTTTCTTTACCAAAAACAGAAGACAAGACGCCAAAATTCATGCTCTCCACGAGTCCGGTTCCCCTTGCTTATATAACCAGCCCTTAGGCCAAATCAATCCAAACTAGGACTCCTACTGGTACTTGGATTCAGCCAAAACTTTCCATAATTGCTGAAGATAGAAGCAATTTTAAGACTTTCAAACACATTAGGAATGTCCCACAAATTTCTTAAACAACTCAACTTCGTGCCTCACACAAAATCCTAACATAACCAACCAAAAATATTCCATAAATTAACCATAACTGCCACAGCTTGAGCCCGAGCATATAGTCCAGTCGGTTCGATCGCTCCGATCATATCTTCTTGTCCATAATCATTCAACATGCCTTGGAACAATGTAGTCATATCCATGCACCCCTTGCAAACATGCAAACACTTTCCAAAACATCCATGATACCTTCATATGCATTGTTCTTAACCCAAACATTTTGTGTGACCTCCCAATCAAGTCATCCACAATTTCCCCGAACATGGTTGTTGAACCTCTTTTTCTCCATTAGATTAGTTTAATTGATCACCATCACCAGCCATGTCTTGACCTCAAGCAACATCTGCACATAAACAGATAATTAATCTATGCGAGCTCAAGTCCTCGACTTGACTCTTGTTAGTTTGAAAACAACAACACCTTACATAAGCATGTTACACAACAAAAAAAATTCAACTATGATCAACCAAAATAATAAAAAACTTACTGAGCAAATATTCATATACGTGTAAAGCAAATTTAAAACTATTGCAAGTTTAAAACAGAGCAACTGAAATAAAACATTATGATCTGACAGTCTGAAATGCTCTGTGCAGTAAGCATTACTCCAAATATACATTGAATAATTTTGGAGAGTTTGAACTAATGAATCTTAACTATTACTCTAAATACATATTGAAAAGTTCGGACAATCTGAACTGATCAAAAGTAACTAGTACTCTCAATACACGTTGAAAAGTTCAGACAATCTGAACTGAATGAAAAGTAACTATTAATCTCATTCCACATTGAAAATTTCAGACAGCTCAAAGTGTTGTACACTTTAAATAGAAGGTAACTATTACTCCAAAATACACATTTGAGAAGATCAGACATTCTGAACTCAGTTTTTCAGATATATTCCAAACGTGGCATGTAAACCATCACTTTTAACATAATTGTCAATGTATTCAGCACTCACAGATCTCACACTAAGTTTAACAACAGAAAATTTATTTTTCTCATACTTTATGTAGATGACATACTACTCGCAAGTAGTCATGTCAATCTATTTTTAGAAACTAAGCAATTCTTGTCCTCTAACTGTGATATGATGAATCTTGGTGAAGCGTTTGATGTGTTAGGCATTGAGGTTTACTGAGATAGAAGTAAGAGGGTATTTTGTCACGGAAGGCAAACTAAGAGAATGTACTAAAATAGTTACAACACTACAGGAAACATGATCATATGCGAAGGCTAAAGATATTTGCGACGGCCTGCACTCGGCCATCGCAAAATGAAGCAGCCGTTGCAAATAGGTGTTAATTTGCGACAGCCGGACCACATGTCGTCGCAAATAATGAGATCGTCGCAAATAGGACATTGTTTGCGACGGCCAAAAATAAACCGTCGAGTGTAAATTTAGTTGCAACGACCAACCGTAGGGTTGTTGCAATGTATGTGGCCGTCACAAATAAAAGGGATACACCCCAGCCCACTATCGGCCCGACTCACCCCGACTCACACACTTCACGCACCGCCTTTCACACTCTTGCCTCTCCCAACGCCTGTCGTAGCCAGGCGCCCGCCTCCCGAACCATCGTCGTGTCGCCTCTCTGCCTCACCTACGTCGTGCCCTGCCTCCTACGCACCCCGAGCCGCTGGCTCTAGTGGCCGCCCCTCCTTGTGGCCGCCTCCGCTACAGGAATTCGGCGATAGGGCGTCGGCCATATGAGCGTCGGTTGCCTACAGAAACCGACGCACATAAATTAAAGGTGTCAGTGAACCGACGCACTTAGCCAACGACAAATTTTGGACGCCTTTAACGACTAAGTGCGTCGGGGCCGACACATTTAGTTCCTATGTGCGTCGGGTTCGGTACGCCGACGCACTTAAGTTTAAATGCGTCGGCTGGGCAGACCAACGCACTTAAGTCGTTATATGCGCCGGTTCTGGCCCAACCGACGCACATAAGTGCACACGTGGCTGCTCCACCAAGCCCGGCTATGTGCGTCGGTCGGCTAGAAACCGATGCATATAATGACTTAAGTGCGTCGGTTTCAGGGGCTGACGCATACAATGTGCCACGTGGCCATCTCGGGTGCCTCCAAAGGCTGCCCCAACTCGGGTGCCTCTCCACCGCCGCCTCCTCGGCATCAGTAAACCATCCACCACTTTCAAGCCACCTCCCCGCGCCTCATTAAGATTCTTCGGTAGTTGTCGATCGTTGAGGTCAATAATTTGTGAATAGATGATTATTGCATGATTCCTAGCTTTGTGAATGGATGATTAAGCGATAATGCTTTGTTACACGTAGTGTTGAAATCACAGTTGTTTAGCTAGGTTAATGATGCTTTGTTTAATAATGTTAATCGTGCTTTGTTTATTAGCTAGGTTTAGCTAGATAAAATTGAATTTTAATCATGCTTTAGTTTATTTATGTTAATCATGTTTAGATTATTTACTTATGTTAATCATGTTTTGGTTATTTACTTATAAAAATTGATATGTTAATCATGCTTGACTAGGTTTAGGTTTAATTATGTTTAGGTTTTTTATGCCTAGGTTCAATTTTTTGTTAATTGAGATTAAGTTTGTTAATTATTTTTTTAATTGTTTTATGATTAATGGATATTAATTTAGTCAAGTAATTTAACTAAACATTGTTTCATGCATATTATTTTGATTGATTGAGTGTATAATTATTATCATTAAATGGGCTTCGGCTCGGTCGGGGCAGACATGGGCCATTTAATGATATTGTACTCGTTGATTTGGAAAAAAGGCACAAAGTGGTGGTGACGATGACAAGCTCCCGCGCATGGACGACGGGCCCTGACGGGTGGTTTTCTCCCGTTCCTTCCCACTCTCTCGTTCTTTCCTCCCCTTCTCATTCGTTCTTTCCTCTCTCTCATAAATGACTCAAAAGTTGTCGCAAGTTAATTTTGGATACTAGACCCCAAAGCTTGAAGAATTGCACCATTTTTCAGGGTGCGGTGTAAAACAAGCGAGGTTATGCTGCCGAAATTTTGTTCGGATTCAGGTTCTGTGTCTCGTCATAAGCAGGATAAATCCTACAGAAATTAATGATAATTTCTCCAACTTTAAACTATAGAGTCAAACATGGATCAAGACTGCAGTTGGATGTATACTGGTTAGGAGAGCGGAATTAGTGGTCAGTCGGATGAGTGGTAGACCATGTTAGATGAATTTTTGGATTGAGCATTTTCGTTGTCAATGGATATAAGGTGTCGTGCCCATGTACGAAATGCTGAAACACCATGTTTTTGAACAAAATGGAACTTTCATTTCACTTATATCAAAACGGTTTCATGCCACATTATGAGGTGTGGACCTTCCATGGCGATACTAAATCTCGAGTCATAGAAGAAGTGGATGAGGATGATGATAGAATGGGGGTTCATAGGATGGAGAGATGCTAGAAGCTATGGAAGCGGAGCATCCTCTTACAATGGAGGCAGACAAGTTCTTCAATGAGCACAAGAAATTAGAACAACCGTTGCATGAACAAATGGATGTGACCATCCTTGCTTTCATGACAAGATTTATGGCAATCAAGTCTAAGTATTTTTTCCATCAACTGCTACAATGATCTCATAAAATTGATCTGTGATATCCTTCCACAACCCCACAAAGTGCCTAAAGATATGTATCAGTCAAAGAAATTGATATCTGGTTACAATATGGACTATAAGAAAATTGATATGTGCCCAGACAACTACATGCTATTTTGGAAAGAGCACGCCAACGAAAACTTATGCTTGAAATGTGTTAAACTGAGGTATGTCAAAGTTATTAATGACGATGGCGATGATGTGATGGCGGATGTCGCACATAAGCAGCTTCATTACTTTCTCGTGACTTCTCGGTTGAAGCGGTTGCTTCTTTAAAAAAGAATTGTAAGACACATGAGATGGCACACAGAAGGTAAATGTGAGAACAAAGAATTCTTGACGCTGCAAAGGCGGATCGGCAAGATTTTTTGAACACCCGTGTTCAGGTTGTCAATGAGTACTTGAAGGCAAACCAGCATGACGTGTGACACTTCTGGCAGGAGAGCAGCAAGCACTTGACGGAGGAGGAGTACGCGTAGGACATGAGGTGTAGTAAATATTTCATCTAGTAATTTTCTCAACGGTATTTTTAACAACCTACAACTATGTGCAGTGCTACGTGAACTGGTTTCAAGGTCTGTCTGATGCATACCGGACCCTTTGTCGGTATTGGGCTAGCGAAGAGTTTAAGGCTAAGTCCAAGAAAGCTCGGGGGTGTAGAGGGGTCGACGAGAAGCACAACCACGACCAAGATACCCAGTTGCGTTTAGCTAAACACATAGTAAGTGTGTCTAACTTATGTTTATATATTCATAATATACTATTCGTACTAACACGTATTGATAGGAGCGCGAGACGGGGTTGCCACCGACCCCTACTGACATCTGGATGAGAGGTCACAGGCACTCTTACCAACCTGAGTGGTGCAATCAGGCTAAAGTCAAGTGGCTGTTAAGTTTAGAAAGCATTCATATTAATTATAACTATATGGATTGTTGTACGATTTTCTTGTTTTTTAGGCTAGCTACGGGGAGGAGGCTAGGAGGATACACGGTGAAGGTTTCGACTGCGAACATGAACCAATCGATCCTCAAGCCGCGTATGCAATCGGAGGCGGAAAAGCCCACGGAAGGTGAGTTCGTAATTCATTTTAGCATTTTCAATTCAAGATATTTTAATTCTATATTATTAATTTTTTTATATGCTAGCCATATTCGACGGAGTTGTCGACTCGAGGGCGGCGCGACCTGCGAGAGGCAGTTCCACGCATGCTTCATCGGCGGACCCGAGTCATCGTGTCTCGCAGGTGGAGACTCTCACCCGTCAGGTCGAGGAGGGCAAGGCGGAGATAGAGGCAGAAGGCGGCGATTCAGGCCACCATCTCCCACCACCAGCAAGCCTGCATGGACCAGATGCGGGAGGCGGTGGAGGTGCAAAGGCGGGCGATGGTAGTAAGTTAAAGTAATTCGAATTAATTGCATTCTTAATAATATGTAATAACCTGTAATGTTTGCAATAACAGAGTTTCTTTCAAGGCCAGGGAGTCTAGGGGTTGCAGCTCGAGCCACCTTCGCTGCCACTGCCAATTCTGCAGCCACGAGTGCACCTACCGCGACCGGTGCACACTTCTCCGGGTTTTCAAGTAATAAAAAACGTTCTTACTTTGTCTTAATTCATCAAACACAGGCAAATCTAATTCAACTTAGCTATTGTAGTCTTACTTAGTCTTATATAATCAAATATAGCAAATCTAACTCAAATTATCTTAAGTAAGTTCAATATGATCAATTGTAGCTTGTTTAATCAAATCTAGTCAAAAACAAAGTTCCAACTAATCAATATGTCAAACAACTTCTATGTGTTGCAGGGATTGGCGACGGAGACTAAAACTCTGTCGCCATTTGTACTAGTGCCAGGACTAACACGCGGCGAGGATGTTGGCGACTCAAGAGGTAGTGGACGCTAGCAGATAGCCTCCCTTCTTTGTTTTCTAAGCTTGTGATGTGATGTGATACGCTTTGTGATGTGGTGATTGTAATTGATGTTGCTATTGTCTATTGTGTGATATTTGTGTTATATGTCATATTGCAACTATTGTTGTGTTTCTGGCCATCGAGCCAAGCAACATTTTCTGATTTTTTTAAACTAAAAACCCTTTTTTGCGATGACTTTTATACAGTGCCGTCGCAAATAATACCTCTACTATTTACGGGGTTGCAGTGGCGTCGCAAATAAAACTAAATAATTTGTGACCGCTTGCGACAGCTATCACAAATAAGGTCTTAATTGCGATGGCTGCGGTTAGCCATCAAAAATAAGGTCTTAAATGCAACAGCTGTAGTTAGCCAAATCGTCAGGCCATCGCAAATAAGTTAATTTGCAATAGCGGCCATCACAAATAAGCTAAATTGCGAAGAAATTCGAGCAACGGCCGAAAACCATCGCAAATAAGTAAAACCGTCGCAAATAGCTTATTTGCGATGGCTTTTCACTTATTTGTGACAGCCTTGGCCATTGCAAATCAGTTGTATTCCTGTAGTGCAATATGCAAAAGAGCAAACCTTCCCTTACTTCGATAGTCAAGGGTGATAAGTTTAAAAACCTTCACTGTCCTAGGAACTAAAATGAGATCATTCAAATCTTATCAGTTCCATATTCTTCTGCTATACGAAGGCCTATGTATGCTCAAGTTTGTACTTGTCCTGACTAAGCTTTTGTGACCGGAATGCTTGGCAGATATCGGACGAATCCAGAAATTCATCACTGGCAGTTACGAAAGTATTAAGATATGGGCAAGGTACAAAATGCCTCATATTAATGTATTATAAGTAAAATCCACTTGAAGTAGTAAGATACTTAGAGGCAAATTTCAAGAGTTGTGTGAATATAAAGAAATCCATATTAGATTATACATTCATTCTCGCGAATGGAGCTATTTCGTGGAAAAGCTCCAAACAATCCATCATTGCGTTGTCCACAATGTATGTCGAGTTTATTGAATGTTATGAGGTCACCGAACAAACAATTTGGCTCAAAAAATTATTACCTTGTCTTAGAGTGGTCAACAACAAAGAATAACCACTTAAGTATACTATGATAATTAGCCTGTAGTATTTTACTCCTGCAACAACAAGTTGGTGGTGCTACCAAATGCATCTACATTAAGTTTTATGTCGTGAAAGAAAAAAATCCAGGATCATACCATAAGTCTTGAGCATATAAGTACCAAACGAATGCTCGTGGATCCGCTAACATAACGTCGTCCACCCAATGTGTTTAGTGAATATATAACCAGTATTGGTTTAAGGGTGAGCATATGATCATTTGTAGTTGTAACACCCTGATTTTCGAGTTTCGGCAAATTAAAAATTTAAATGGGAATTAGAGTTAATAATGGGAAGAAATAGTTTTTATAAATAAAAATATAATATATATGCATCTCATATTGCATTTTGAATTTTGCATTCATACTCAAGCATTGAAAATTAGTTACCAAAATAAATATGCCAAATGTAATTTATTTGCCATAACAAATATGAGATAAAAGAAAAAATTAAAACTAAAGGTGTATATATATATATATATATAATAGTTTAATTATTTGATGCATTCATGCAAAAAGAATTAAGTAGGATGAAAAGAAACCACATAAAAGAATTACAAATAAAGATGCAAGTAAAATTGAGCCAGTCACCAGAATAGTCCGAAAAATAACGGACTAGTCCGAATACCTTCACTGGACAACAACGGACTTGTCTGGTACAATACCGGATTAGTCTGATATGCACAGGCTTAATCAAAATTTTCCCATTACGGACTTGTCCATTACACTACTACCCCATACTTGCCCGGCACGACACCGGACTTGTCCGATATACCTCTCTGTGTCGGAACGGACTTGTCCGGTATTAAACAAACTAGTTCAATATCCTACAGTTTAGTGTATTTTAACACTTCACTACACCATGTATATATGTCGGTACCCTAAAAACCATACACCCCCTGAGGTTACAAAGATCTCAAGGGAAGTACGTCTACTCAAATTGAAGACCCTCGGAGGCCCACTTCTCAGACATAATCGGACCTGCTTCTCCAACATGGTTAACCCCTAGGTTGCCACGCGTACTGCCAGACCGGAGCTACTACCCACAAGGGTGAAGCTCCGGGCTAGGTACCGAAACGGCACCTTCGGATTTAACCCCTGACCGAGAGAAGCTCCGGACCTGACACGTGCCAGGCCACCCCGGAGCTTCCCGCTTCCCACAAGTAAGCTCCGGAGCTGCCACGTGTCCATACGTTGGAGCTGGCCGCTTCAAACCTCCAGGAGACATTGTAACGGCTCCGGATCTTCAAAGGACAGCCGTGGACTTCAGGACCCGATTAATTGTCATTAATTCCACGTTAATGACACTTAATCGGACGATCTTAACACCTGTAACGGCACTGTCGGAGCCGTTACAGGGTTATTAACAACAATTAATCTCGTGTATCAATACTAGTAACCGCCAGGGCCACATGTCGGGCCAGGCTGACTTGTAACGGTTTGTCCTTGTACTATAAAAGGACAAACCGACGATGCACGAGGGGAGAGAGGACTCTCGAACGCGCTCAAGCTCACAAGTTAATACAACACACACACCCGTGGAGTAGGGTATTACGCTCAGGCGGCCCGAACCACGTAAACCACTGCGTCTCTCTTGTCCAATCGTGATTCACCTTCTTGAGTCTCCGCGCGCCCACACCGAACTACAAACTCCTTCAACACTTTCGTAGTGTCAGGAGATCTGCCGACTCCAACAGTCGACAGTTGGCGCGCCAGGTAGGGGCGCCTGAGATCTTCAAGAATGGTGAATTCTGCGGCTGGATCATCCAACAGGCAACCTGCTGCTCAGGCTGTCGGAGGCAATCCCTCCAACATGCAGCCACCGGCAGGAGCCTCAGCACCAGCAGGAGTCACACTCCCACCACCACCATCTTCTCTGGCAAGATGTGCCGAGCAACATGATGGTGCTCCGGCGTCACATACTGCGCCGGCAAGTCGTGACAACCCAGAACACGCGCTCCATGCAGCGCGTGCTCTTCTCCAGCGACCACCACCTCCGGATGCATCTCAAGGTGCCATGGAGCAATGGAGGGCTGATGTTGAGCATTTGGTCGTAGCAGCGGCCGAACGCCTCAACAACCAGGGTCCACCTCCTTCAGGGCGGGCCCCGTCGTAGCGACGGACGTTGTCTGGAAGACTTGGTCCACATGTCTCCAACAACCGAAGACGAGCTGCATCACAGCAAGTGACATCGTTGCCCTCTGGGGCACGATGCACCCATACTGCATCTCGGCTTTCGACACACGACCTCCGGGCGGAGCTTGACCGCCGATACCGCCAACAGGATGGCCGTGTCCATATCGAGCGAGCTCGAGAAAGACGGGATGCTCAAGACCTTTCTACTCTGGAAGGAGTAGGAGGAGGTTGTTCCGCCTTAGCCATGCACCTACGCATGGTTAGATGGCCACAGAAGTTCCGGCCACACTTGCCGGAAAAATTTGACGGGACTGTCAACCCCGTAGAATTTCTGCAGATATACTCCACTGCAATCTTAGCAGCTGGAGGAAACGAGGCCGTAATGGCCAACTACTTTCCAGTGGCCCTAACTGGGACCGCCAGGTCCTGGTTTATGAGCCTTCCACCCAACTCTATTGACAGTTGGGAGGAGTTGTGCCGTCAGTTCACTGCCAACTTCGGGAGTTCATACACCCGACCGGGCACTGAACTGGACCTTTTTGCGGTCGTGCAAAAAGGAGGAGAATCTTTGCGGTCATTCATCCAGAGGTTCTCTCAGGTACGCAACACAATCCCTTCTATCTCAAGCGCTTCTGTCATTGTGGCATTTAGACAGGGTGTGCGAGACAAGAAGATGTTGGAGAAGCTGGCGATCAAAGAGATCACCAGCGTCACGGAGCTCTTCAGCTTGGCTGACAAATGTGCCAGAGCTGCGGAGGGCCGTGAAATGCACTCCAAACCAGCCTTGGAGGATCATAAAAAATCCTCCAAAGAAGAAGCCGCTACCTCCGGGAGTGGCAAGAAGAAAAAGAAGACCAACGGCAAGAAGAAGCCGTCGGCCGGCACATCTAACGTTGCAGCCACTGCAACTCCTGGTGGCCGGGGGCCACGCCCCGAGAAGCGACCTCGACCGTCTTCCGAAGACGGTGGCAAATCCAAAATGTGGTGCCCCATTCACAAAACGGGCAGCCACAGGCTGGAAGACTGCCGGGAGGTCCAAAACCTTGCCGAGCGCTACCACAAGCGCCGGGAAGGGTCTCCCTTCCGACAGAGGGAGGGAAAACAAAAGGTCGATGAAGCTCCGGCTGAAGAGGAGTTAGGGTTTCAGGACCCCAAAAAGGTCCTGAAAGCCGTCTACACCTCCGTCGACGATGACTCCGACGTCTCCGACAACGAGCGTCGGAAAACCATGAACACCATCTTTGGTGGATCATGGGACATCACTTCTCGTCGTGTCATCAAGACTATGCGGCGAGATATGGCTGCTGTGGCTCCTACAGCTAGACCGGAGCCACATCGAAAGTGGATGGACACACCCATCACTTTTGATGCTTCGGACTGTCCTCAAAGCATGGTCGGAGCTGGCCAATTACCCTTGATGGTATCTCCCACCATCAACAACATCCAGCTCCATCATGTCATGGTAGACGGAGGTTCGGGGCTTAACCTCATCAGCTTCGAAGCTTTCACTAAGCTTCAGCTCCGACCTTCGGACCTCCAGCCCTCTCGACCTTTCTCCGGAGTAGGTCCAGGGGCCATTACCCCACTCGGAGCTATTACTCTCCCCGTTACCTTCGGGACCCGGGAGAAGTATCGCACCGAGAAGTTGGTCTTCGACGTCGCTCAGATCAACTTACCATTCAACGCCATCTTGGGTAGACCTGCCCTGTACAAATTCATGGCAGTTGCTCATTATGGATACCTGGTGTTGAAGATGCCAACACCAGTAGGCGTTCTCCGGATCCACGGAGATCGCACTGCCGGAGTAACTGCTCTGTAGGAACTCCACGCACTCACCACGGCGCAAGAGGAGGACTCCAGACAGGAGCAAGCTCCGAAACCCCCGAGCATTCGTCAATGAGGCTCGACCTCTGCACCCCGTGTGCAGCCAAGCGGCGACACTGACATTCCCGTCAAAGTCGTCCAAATTGGTTCCGATGATGCTCAAACCACCCGTATATCAGGAGGGTTGAACGACAAATAGGAACTCGCGCTCATCACTTTCCTTCGGGCTAACGTTGACATGTTTGCTTGGCAACCGTCACAAATGCCTGGGATCCCCAGGGATGTGATTGAGCACAATCTGAAGATTTACCCCGACGCTCGGCCTGTGCATCAGAAACCTCGGAAGCAATCTGTAGAGCGACAGAACTTCATCCGACAAGAAGTGAAGAAGTTGCTCGAAGCTGGATTTATCCGAGAAGTCTACCATCCAAAATGGCTGGCAAACCCAGTCGTTGTGCCCAAGGCCGGCGGGAAACTTCGGATGTGCATCGACTACACCACACTGAATAAGGCATGTCCAAAAGATCCATTTCCACTACCTAGAATAGATCAGATAGTGGATTCCACCTCCGGGTGCGAGTTACTGTGTTTTCTAGACGCATATTCTAGATATCATCAAATCAGGATGTCTAGGGAGGATGAAGAGCATACTTCATTCATCACAGTAGATGGATTGTATTGTTACACAGCCATGCCTTTTGGTCTCAAGAATGCAGCTTCAACTTTTGTACGAGCTATGTACAAAACTTTCGAAGAACTCATCAGAGACATAGTGGAAGTGTACGTCGATGACATCGTGGTGAAAGTCAAAAACAAGGAGTCCCTCTTGGACACCTTGCAGGCTGTCTTCGATAAGCTGCGGGCCACCCGCACGAAGCTAAACCCAGACAAGTGCGTCTTCGGGGTTAGTTCCGGAAAGCTTCTTGGTTTCCTGGTAAGTCACCGGGGCATAGAGGCCAATCCGGCGAAGATAAAAGCCATTGAAGACATGCGGCCACCAACCCGCATCAAAGACGTCCAAAAGTTAACTAGATGTCTAGCAGCCCTCAGCCGGTTCATTTCAAGACTGGCGGAGAGAGCACTTCCCTTCTTCAAGTTACTGAGGAAGTCCGGACCATTCCAATGGTCTGAAGAAGCAGAGAAGGCATTCCAGGAGCTGAAACAGTTCCTCACCACCCTACCAGTCCTGGTAGCTCCGAACCCTGGTGAACCTTTATTGCTTTACATTTCAGCTACTGACGAAGTCGTCAGTATGGTTCTGGTTGCGGAGAGACCGGAACTACCCAATACTCAGGAATCCAGACCTCTTCGGGAGGGTCCGGAGGTTCCTGAAAGCGGGTCTGGGTCCCAGCTCCCAGACTTGAACCCACAAGAAGCCACTTCAGAGGACCCGGATCCCTCCGAGAGGATCCAGGTCATTCCTGAAGAAGCTCCGGGTTCCTCCACCCAGAACCCGGAGGTACCCGAAGAGAGTCTGGACCCCTCCGAGAGGGTCCGGATCAATGAAGAGGAAGCTCCGGACCCCTCCGGGAGGGTCCGGACCATTCAACGCCCGGTATACTTCATCAGTGAAGTGTTACATGATGCCAAGACTCGGTACCTAGAGGTGCATAAACTGCTTTATGCAGTTCTTATTGCCTCAAGGAAGCTTCGACACTATTTTCAAGCTCACAAAGTCTCGGTGGTGACCTCATATCCACTTCGAGCAATCCTGCATAATCCCAATTCAACTGGGAATATTGCAAAGTGGGCAGCGGAATTGGCTGAATTCGATCTTGAATTCATTCCGAGACAAGCAATCAAGAGTCAAGTGTTGGCAGATTTCGTGGCAGAATGGACTCCCTCTCCATTAAACCCTGGGGGCCCCAGCGAGCAGAAGACAGAACCTCAAGTTCCAACCTTCACTAAGCCTCACTGGACCCTTTACTTCGACGGCTCCATGCAGAAGCAGGGAGCCGGAGCTGGAATCCTTCTCCTCGCACCAACTGGGGAGAAGGTGAAATACATGGTACACCTTGACTTCAAGGCAACCAACAACATGGCGGAGTACGAAGCACTCATCTATGGATTAAAAGTGGCACTATCATATGGTGTCAAGCAGTTGCTGGTCAAAGGAGATTCACAACTTGTCATCAAGCAAGTGAAGGGTGAATGCTCCTGCAATAATCTCCAGCTGGCTGCTTACCTCCTTGAAGTCCAGAGGCTTCAGAAGGACTTCGAAGTCCTAAACCTTCACCATGTTCAGCGTGCTCACAACGCTGAAGCTGACGAACTCTCGACCAAGGCGTCAACCGGAGCTCCGGCTCCTGACGGAACCTTTGTTCGGAGGTTGTCAAAACCCACAGTTCAGCCTGCCGAACTGAACGAAGGGGGCGAGATCAGCATCCCGAAGCTGACGGTCCCGATGGCCCTATTACCATGGCAGCCATCAAGGGTCGTAGGTGCTGTCGGAAGCTTCGAGCAACCCAGCACGCAAGACTCAAATGCTCAAGTCAGTTCCGATGCATGGATCTCGGAGATCCGGAGCTACTTGAAAGACAACATCCTTCCTGATGATGATGTATCCGCTGACCGGGTAGTTAGATTGGCTAAAAGCTACACGTTGGTAGAAGGGGATCTCTACCGGCGCGGTGCCAACAGCATCCTAATGCGGTGCATCACAAGGGAAGAAGGCTGCGAGCTTCTCGCAGAAATCCATGGAGGCGAGTGTGGGAACCACGCATCTTCCCGCACGCTGGTTGGAAAAGCCTTTCGGCACGGTTTCTACTGGCCTACAGCGCTCCAGGATGCCACTGAGCTAGTGAAGAAATGCAAAGCATGCCAATTTCATGCAAAGCAAATTCATACACCTGCTCAGTCCTTACAAATGATACCTCCTACATGGCCTTTCGCTGTGTGGGGGATGGACATCTTGGGACCCTTCCCAAGAGCCGTCGGAGGTTACAAGTTCCTGTACGTCGCCATCGACAAGTTCACCAAGTGGCCGGAAGCTACTCCCGTTGTGATGATCAACAAACAATCTGCAATCAATTTTCTACAATCCATCATGAGCAGATTCGGAGTCCCAAATAAGATCATCACTGATAATGGGACTCAATTCACAAGCTCCGCATTTCAAGGATATTGCGAAGACCTCGGCATACAAGTTTGCTACGCTTCCGTAGCTCATCCTGCCAGCAATGGACAAGCCGAGAGAGCAAACGCAGAGATCCTTAAAGGACTCAAAACACGCACTTATGAGCACTTGAAAAAGCACGGAGCCAATTGGATCGAAGAGCTTCCGCCCACTCTATGGGCCAACAGGACTTCTCCAAGTCGGGCAACCGGAGAAACACCCTTCTTTCTGGTGTACGGAGCTGAAGCGATCCTTCCTCCGGAAATCACCTTGGGTTCCCTCCGAGTCCGGACCTTCGACGAAGCCGCGCAGGACCAGCTCCGGCGTGAGGACCTAGACCTCCTCGAGGAGGGAAGGTGCCAAGCAGCTGTTCGGAATGCCCGATACCGCCAAGCTCTACGGCGCTATCACCAGCGGCATGTACACAGCCGACAGCTCGAGGAAGGCGATCTGGTGCTACGGAGAATACTATCCAGAGAAGGGCAAAACAAACTCTCCCCCGGCTGGGAAGGGCCCTTCCGAGTGATCAAAGTATCCCGTCCCGGAAGCGTTCGCTTGGCTACCGAGGATGGGACACCTCTCCCAAATCCTTGGAACATTGAGCACCTCCGTAAGTTCTACACTTAATTCCACGGAGGTGAGTCTTAAGTAACTTGAAACGTATGTTATAGAGTCATTGTACAGAGTCGGGTAGTTCCTCCGGGAGAGCTGCCGGACCTTTCCTGAAAGGTTTGAAAAGCTCATGCAACACTTGATACAGTCTCCGGACTAGAAGTGTGGCTAACTACCCTGGGTCAAACGAGAAACCAAACACACTTAGCCTGGTTCCGTACCCTAAGAGTGTACTTGTTTCCCCTGTACCCCGGACCTATAATGAAAGACATCTTCATGTGAAATAGACTCCACGTGCATTCGTTTTTGCATAGGCTCGACATTTTTATTTTTCTCTTTCTTGTCTATAACAGAAACGTGCAATTCTTAAGAAGTTCTAGTTTGACCGGTTTACGTACGATTCGAGTTGAATTGTCGGATTTTTTGGATTTAAATATCGTCTGTGGCCAACTCGCCTGAAAGCCGCCAAGCCATTCTAGGGCCGGAGTGCGCTATCGACTTAGCCTGGTCAAGCACCCTAAGTACGCCACTCTACCTACATCCCGGCAGGCCAAAGTAAGGTGGGTCCATGGACAGTTGGATCTAAAAGAAAAGACAATTCATCCAGTCGTATTAAAAATCGTGTTCAACTTAAAATTTTCTTGAGAACCGTAAGCCGCGATGAAGTAATAGACAAGGAATGAATTTTACTATTTTTCTTGGCTTAAGTGTGCAGGAAAAATGAACCATACGTTGACGGGAAAAACCGGAGCTAACCAAGCTCCGACTCCCACCAGGGCGTCAACTGTCGGCGTTGACTAAAAGATGGTGAGAAGACCCCGCCACTGGAGTCTGTTGCCAACAAACCAAGCGTGGCAAGGGTCATTGCCGGAGCTGCCAAGCTCCGACACCTTGGAGTATTAACTATCGACGCTCAACGTGTTGATAGAGGCTATTGCCGGAGCTACTAAGCTCCAGCGATGGACAGTGCCGGAGCTTCTAAGCTCCGACAACTTCAGGGGACCTTCACTATCAAAAACTTCGGACATAGATTCCACAAGTTCGAAGCAAATTCGTCTTTAACAAAAATCAACATCCTTTTGGTACATGTCCACAATCAAATTGTGCACATCTACCAGGGGGCCAAGTGAAGACAAAGATGTTGAAGACAAAAAAAAATGAAATTCACAAAAAATTGGGGATTTCATTTCATCTGAAGACCAGAGATTACATCTAGAGACAAGGGATTACAAAATTGAGGAAGAAGAGAAGATACAAGTAAAGGCTAAGAGAGACGGTCCTAGACCCTATGGAAGAACTCGGCGACCTTCTGGGCGACCTCCGACACGCTGGCTCGGGTAGCTTCGCCTTCTCCTTCGACAGGGCCTTCAAGCACCGGGTCCAGAGGAAATCGAGGGTTCCGGCTGGTGTAGCACGTCAGCACATATTCTGTGACGTTCCTAGCCAGGGATTGCCCCTCGACCTCCAGTTGGTCCGCGATGACGTCGCCCACCTTGGAGAGCTTGCTGCCCACGGCGCTCAACGCTTGCAACGCAAGGTCCGGCTCCGGCTCCGGATCATCCGGGAGCACGGGGCTGAAACCCATCGGCGCCAGCGCATCGTCGGCCTTGCTCAGGAACTCCCAAATTTGCAGGGAGTCCGTCTTCCTCAGGGTCTTCATCTCTTCCAGGGATCTCCGGGCCGCCGTCAGCTCCGAATTCTCGCGGGAGAGGCGCTCAACTTCTTTGGCATTTTGCTGGATCTTCGCAGCAACCCGCTTCTCAAGTATTCCGAGCTCTTCCTCCCGGAGATGGATATTGTTCCGGCGGTCGACCAGGTCCTTCTCCCTAGCCTCCACTTTCTTCTCCCGGGCGATAAGGGCACACTCGTATTCGTAGAGTTCCTGCCCCCGCACCCAGGTCTTCTCCTCTTCCTCGAGGCAGCGCTCTTCCAATTTCTTAGTGCGCTCCTCAAGGCCCTTGTCCGCCAGCGCTGTTTTCTCGGCGAGCTCTTCTTCCCGTCGCAAGACGTCATCCCGTAGCTCCAGGAGTTTTTGCTCCTCATCCTCGAGCCGTCTTTCCCTCCCTTCAAGTGCCTCTCGGCGCTTGATGAGTGCGGTGCTGATGGCCTCGAGCTGATCAAACCGAGCATTGGCCGCGTCGTTAGCAGCCTTAGCTTGGTCATGGAACTCCCGGGATTGAGCATCGAGGGCGTGAGTCATGCTCTCCCTCTCATCCAGCAGTTCACCCCCGAGCTCCAGGCGGATCTTCTCCCGCCTAATCCATTCCTTGTCATCCGCAAGCCTCGACTGCGTCAGCTTAGTCTCGAATTGGAGCCGATTACGCCACCGCCTAAGGGTTTGGCGCTCCTCTTCAAGAGCCTTGCTGTCGTGGAAGAAGGCCAGTTGGACCTGACGTAGACTGGAGCAGGCGTTGTCGATGGACATCGACAGAGAGATGGGCTCCGGACCTGCTGGGGTTTCTTCCGCTGGTTCCAGCGGGTCTTCACTTACAAAAATTGGGTCCCACTCTACGAGAGTGGAACCCCGAGCTTCCAAAATGCTAGGGCCCTCCTCCGGGATGGCCTCAGTCGCCATCGAAGGAGGTCCCGCCACCAAGTCTTCATTTGCCCCCTCAGGCTGGGGGCCGGCGACTTCGTTCAGGCACTCTGGCTCTGCCACAGGTACCATCGACGTCGTCGCCTCCACTGGCTCCGGCTAGGACACTTCTTCTGAGGGAGGCTCAAGCTCCCTCGCCTCTTCAGCCGCCAGCTCTGCGGCTGTCGCTCCAACAATTACCGGCTCTGCGACCGGAGCTTCGGAAGAAACCGGCTCAACTGTCGGAACTACTTCAACTTCCGGCTCGCATGCCGGGGCTTCAGCTACCTTCGGCTCAATCGCCGGGGCTTCAGCACTTTCTGGCTCCGAAGCCGGGACTGCTACTTCCTCCGACTCAACAGCCGGAGCTTCTACTTCTGCAGCACCAGGACCCGGAGCTTCCACCTCCGGAACGGGAGCCGCTGGCGCATCTTCAATCCCGTGGTCCGGCACTACCACGGGAACTTCTGGAGACGAGTCGAGGTCCATGACCACGACAGCCGGCGCCGGAGCTGTCGCAGCCTCCGCTTGGGGCGGCACCGGAGCTGGAGCAGAAGCCCTCGCAGCCTCAGACACTGTGGCTGAGGGCGGAGCTTCACTCCCCTTCTTGGGAACGCTGCAGATAAAGAACGAAGAAATTGAGCAAACAGATGCAACAATTAAAAGTTAATCGAGGTAAGAAAGAAAAATTACCTTGGGAGGCTCACGCACCAGCTTGCGCGGAACCTCTTTCCCGGGCGATCCGGGCTAGCCACGGTCGGCATAGGAGCTCCGGGAGGACTCTCAGGACTTGCCGTAGCCGCGGGCGTTTCCCGGGTCGGAGCTCTCCTTGATTGGGAGGAACTCCTGGACCTGGAGGCCCTCACCGCTTCTCGTGCCGGAGTTGCGTGCCCGGAGCTGGCACCTCCGGAGGGATCCACCACGGGGACAGTCGCACTCCGGGAGGATCCCACCGCCGGAACAGTAGCGCTCCGGAAGGACCCCACCACGGGGACAGCCGCCACGGCGGCGGAGGATCTTCCTTCCTGAGGACGGGGAACTGGGGGGGAAGTGGCAGGCCCGACGGACCTTCCGTCAGCATGTCGCAGCTTCCTCTTCCGGCTCTCCGGCTCCTCCGCCAACTCTTTGCCCTTGCCGACGACCTCAGCTCTTGGTTGTGGGGCAGGGGCGGAGCCGCCTTCAGACAACCCGGGGATCGCCAACCGGGTGACTGATCTTCTCTCGACGACACCAAGGTCGTCAAGCGCGGGCATCTTCCGCCGGAGCTCCCTGCTGAGCTCAACTTCCACGTTCAGAGGGAGGAAAGCCGGCGGCGGAGTCAAGTAATCTCCGTCAACGTCGATGCCGTGCTGGAATTTCTTGAGGTGAAACTCCAAGGACTTCCCCACCATGCTGGACTTCAACCCGGTCTCAACCCGGTCCTCGTCCATCACGCTGTTGAGGGCCCAGGCGAGCTTCTCCCTCCTCTTCAGCGGCGCCCACCTGTTGGACAGGAAGTTGCAGAACACCGCCTGGGGAGTCAATCCTCCCTCCACACATTGGCGGATTCTGGTCAAGACAGGGTCGAAAGCTCCCGCCAGCACCGGAACTTCGCTCCACACCGACGTGTCAATGCCGGGCAGACCGTCTGGCAGCTCCAACCGCTCATGCTCCTCCACCCGGACGACTACCCATTCTTTCTTCCAGTCATCCCACTTCCCGGAAGGGAATGACCGGAGGTACTTCAACGGGCACTTCTTGCGCTTCACGAAGTAGTAGAAGCCAAGATACTCGTCGCTTCGGCCGGTGGTTTGGACGGTGAAGAAGGTTCGGAAGAGCTCGATGCAGGGAGGGATGCCCACCCACATCTCACAGAAGTGGACAAAGATGGACACAAGGAGAATGGAGTGAGGGCCAAGGTGGTACAGCTGCAGACCATAGAAGTCCAGCAGCATCAAGAAGAAAGAAGAAAACGGTGGGATCAGCCCCACCATGGCGTACGAGGAAAAGTACACCATCTCGCCAGAGTGCTCCTTTTTAAAGGGAAGCTCCCCGCCGGCGCGGACCGAGCGGTTGAAGAAGTCCGAAGACCACCCCATGAGGGCCCGGACCTTCTTCAGATCACCGTCTGTCTTCAAGCGACTCTCACGCAGACCCAACTCCATCGCAGCAAAGCTAGGCAAGAGAAGAGGAGCAAAGCACAAGTTGGGAGTTTGAGCGCAAGAACAGATGGGAAGCGTAAAGAACTCCCGACGGTGCGCTTTCCTTCTTAAGTAAGCCCTCGCAACGCTTGGATGGAAACTGCAGGAGAGTCAAGGATACTACTCAAGAATTCAACCCTGCCGATGACTAGGGGGCCCGGGACCACCCTGACGATCAAGTCGAGGTGCTTACCCAGGCAAACAGTTGTCATCACGAGGCGGGAAACCCAAAGGCGGCGAACTGACAAGGCGCGCGGAACCGATACGGTTTTCGTATCGGGAACCGGCGACCTTCAATTGCGAGAGATCCGCACATCAAAGATCCTATCTGCCGCCTGAGGTGCGCCACGCGTCGGGACTTAACTGTAAAGCCCTGCCAACGGCACCTCCAAAGACCCTTGAAGACCCAGTTCAAGAGTCGCGAGTGTGGACCCACCTCCGACGGAATGACTTCACCCCGGTGACTTTCCCCGGAGGTAGGTCCAGGGGGCCACTGTCGGTACCCTAAAAACCATACACCCCCTGAGGTTACAAAGATCTCAAGGGAAGTAAGTCTACTCAAATTGAAGACCCTCGGAGGCCCACTTGTCAGACATAATCGGACCTGCTTCTCCAACATGGTTAACCCCTAGGTTGCCACGTGTACTGCCAGACCGGAGCTACTACCCACAAGGGTGAAGCTCCGGGCTAGGTACCGAAACGGCACCTCCGGATTTAACCCCTGACCGAGAGAAGCTCCGGACCTGACACGTGCCAGGCCACCCCGGAGCTTCCCGCTTCCCACAAGCAAGCTCCGGAGCTGCCACGTGTCCATACGTCGGAGCTGGCCGCTTCAAACCTCCAGGAGACATTGTAACGGCTCCGGATCTTCAAAGGACAGCCGTGGACTTCAGGACCCGATTAATTGTCATTAATTCCACGTTAATGACACTTAATCGGATGATCTTAACACATGTA
The DNA here is from genome assembly GCA_036927565.1 of Tuctoria greenei. NCBI lineage: Eukaryota > Viridiplantae > Streptophyta > Magnoliopsida > Poales > Poaceae > Tuctoria > Tuctoria greenei. Next base: position 118,596,910 of record JAYESD010000003.1, on the reverse strand, counting down.
ACGGCACTGTCGGAGCCGTTACAGGGTTATTAACAACAATTAATCTCGTGTATCAATACTAGTAACCGCCAGGGCCACATGTCGGGCCAGGCTGACTTGTAACGGTTTGTCCTTGTACTATAAAAGGACAAACCGACGATGCACGAGGGGAGAGAGGACTCTCAAACGCGCTCAAGCTCACAAGTTAATACAACACACACACACCCGTGGAGTAGGGTATTACGCTCAGGCGGCCCGAACCACGTAAACCACTGCGTCTCTCTTGTCCAATCGTGATTCACCTTCTTGAGTCTCCGCGCGCCCACACCGAACTACAAACTCCTTCAACACTTTCGTAGTGTCAGGAGATCTGCCGACTCCAACAGTCGACAATATATAAATAACAAATATAAGTAAACATCTAATCTGATCACGGACCGTACAAAGAGCCTTGCCGCATGCAAAATCAAAAAATATACAAACAAAAAATAATAAATAAATTTATGAATAAATAACAAACAAATAATATAAAAGAACACAAAAAAAGAAAGTCAGCAGCCCTCGCTGTACACCCTGCCCGCACAAAGGAAAACAAAAGAAAAAGGAAAAAAAGGAACCTCACCCACCGGCCATGTGCCACGGAAGCAAGCGCCAAAAGTCTGGAAGCACCGCTGAGAAAATAAAAGGGCAGGAAAATAATATAAAACACTACCGCTAGAGTCCGACTCTTCGGTCTCCTCATCTAGCGCGCCCAAGGCGTACGTGCTCAGGACTCAGTCCCGTGGCCGAGTCGGTCGTGGCCGAGTCGGCCTAAGTGTCGCGACCAGACTCTAGCGCCTTCCTGCCTATAAAAGCAAGCCTATAAAAGCAAATGCGAGGCCGTGGTTTTCTGTCGATAGAGAAGCAATGTGCAGCCCCAAAAAACCCTAGCGCCATAGAGGAAAAAAAGGAGCAGAGGCTACGCCGTCAGGGAAAAAAAGGAGAAGAGAAGAGGGAAGAAAAGAGGAAGAGAAGGAAAGAGTCGGTGTCCGCGGGGATCGTCGCCGTTCTTCGCGGGAGATCGCTACGTCGTCGCAGTCGTCGTGCCGCTGGAGGATCGCATCGCCGTCTCCTTCATCTATGTCATGTCGTCGTCCTCTTCGTCAACGAAATCCTAGATCCCAGAGACACACGTCGTGCCGCCGTTCCACGACCGTCTGGAATAGATGTGCACACGGTAAGTTATTATGATCTAGATCTAGACAACTATTTTAGATCTAATACTTGAATTAAAATACGTGTAGGACGTATTTTATTTTGCGCAGTCGTTAATCATCACCAAGTTATCATAAATCAAACCAAAACTTGCAAGCTAGATTAAATCATACAATATCAATCTGTTATTTTAGATTTGACTAAATTTTATATTTTCAGTATTATTTAATCTGTTTTTCGGATTTAATAAATATGATTAAGCCTAGTTAATTCATAAAGTAACAAAATAAATCCAGAAAAATTCCTAAAAATTAGAATAAATTCTAGTAAGTTATTAATAATATTTTCAGCATAGTTAAAGTCCTGAAATATTTATTTTCCTCTGAATAAATTCTAATTAATTCCAAACATGCTCAAATAAATAGGAAATTATTGTCAAAAATTATTAAAAAGCCATAGAAATTTATATAACATTAATACGAACATATTTTCTGCATGTATCCATATTTTGCATATTTATTAGTGGTTGCAATGAATTTATTATCTATGTTTGCTTGTATATGTGGTTGATTGCGAGTACACCGGTACGCTCAAGAAGTTACAATCGAGAAGTGAGTATGTGTGGATCTTCGTGTGCAAGACGTTGAATTGCTTGACCATCGAATTGCGGGATATAAAGGCAAGTGTCCTTGATCATTTTGATCCTATGTTTATAAATGTTTTGTTTGCAAAACTCCATGCTTGTGTCAATTTCATAGGAATCCTATGATAGGAAGTTTACTATATTTGTTTTACCATCTTTGTCACCTAGAATTTATGGTAGAGAGTCGGAATGGGCTTTTTACCTTTTTGCTTCGCTTAATTAATTGGGATGCGAACACAACTATACCACTTAACTTAATTATGCATTTATGAGATTATGGTTAATATGATATGGTAATGGGTGATCTAAGCAAGCCTGGTATGTGGATGGGTTGGATTATATGGTGGTTGCTTGCTATAGATCTAAGCACCAGTTCATGCGAAAATAAGCCAGGAATACAGTGCCACCACGAGGCCAAGTATGGGTGCAGCATAGCTGATTAATTAGGGTTTTGCCAGTGATATTTGGACCATTAAGGATGCTCGGGGAAAGGGTAGTCGAATTGGGTTTGTTGATGATTGGTGGGACTACCCTGGGATCCGAATGGCTCAAGAGGGGGCCCTTGGTTGAAGATGTGCTTTATAGGAGACATCACCACTGATGAAACCTCAATGGGGTCTTAATAGGCTAGTAATTCCTTTGTAAAGGCTATTTTGTGATATCTTGGCCACACACCAATGGAAGTGTGCAATGTGAATGATGGGTCACGGGCATAAGGGAGGTTCTTAGTCACTGAAAGGTGATGAAATCACGAACAGGTGGGTAAAGTGGTACAACCTCTGCAGAGTGTTAAAAACTATCATGATAGTCGTGCTCCCGGTTAAGAGCACCTGTACAATTTCCATGATTAGAGGGTGAAAGCATCTAGGCCCCCATGAGGTATGGTTTCGGTGATTAATGACAACCTTTGGATTTTACTAATGAATTTGTGGATGCAAGGTCTCCCATATCACTCAATCAAATGAAATCTATATGAATATGAACATCAACTAATGATCATTGGAGACCCCTAAACAATTACTTTATGAGATCAATCAATGTTATGAAGATTAGAAGTAAAAGCTCATATGTCCAAGTCATTCAACCATAATTGACAACACTCAATGCTTGACAATAATCAGAAGTATATTTCCAACAAATGTCTAAGAGGTCAATCGAGCAAAATACAAAAGAATCACTTAGAACAACTCGAAGCAAACAAAATCAACTCACCGGATCAACCGATGTTTCCAGAGAATAACACATTGGTCGAGTTGATTCAGCAGAAGAAGAAGACCTCAGAACAAAGTACTCACCGGATCATCTGATGTTAAGGGCAATGTTACGGTCCATCAGTACAGTATGCAATATCCTTGGACCAAGTGTAGCACCGGATCATCCGATGTACAACAATATACACATCGGTCAATCACTCCAGTAAGCATCAAGTCTGAACCAATTCTGGAGGAAGTGCCACCGGATCATCCGATGAGAAGACAAGAGTAACATCGGTCTAACAATGGTCATATCTGACACAGTGACATCAGCTAAAGTGAACTTGACCGATGATAACTGGAGGGAGAGCATCGGATCATCCGGTGTTTGCAGAGCAGTGATGTCAGCCTACTTTTTCAACTGCTATTTCGTGGAGGCTGGCTACTTATATCCCTTCAACCTGTCTATTCAACAAGTCTTGATCACCAGACATACTCTACACATTCTCAAGCATTCAAGACGTTGAGCTACCACTTCTAGATCATTTACACCACTTACACACCAAGAGATAGGCTAGAACTAGCTAGAGATAGTGCTTGTGTGCTTCCATTCTTGGTGAGTGGAGTCTCTAGTGTAGTGAGAGCTGTAAGGGAGTGTCCCTTGGTGTTTGTAATTGAGAGACTTCCGTAGCTTGCCAAGACAATTTTGGAAGCCCGAAGGATCCAAGTTGTACAAGGCTTGAGCTCCACTTTGCCGAGGTTGGCAAACGGAGAAGAATAGTGAAGATCCATAGTCTCGGTGACTTGGGTGTGGCTATACCCTTTGGTGGGTGCCACAACGTTGACGTAGGAAGATCTTGACGATCTTGCGGAACCACGGGATAAATCCTCGTGTCTCCTCGGGAGTTTGCATTATCTTCCTCTCCCTTACACTTATGCATTTCGTATATCGCAAAGTTACTATTCATTTGAATGCATAGGTTGCTTGCTTAGGGAATTGGGCTTTTAGTAATTAAGTTTTAATTGCCTTAATTTTTGAAAAGAAGCCCAATTCACCCCCCCCCCCCTCTTGGGCATTCAATCCTTACAATTGGTATCAGAGCAAGGTCGCTCATTGGATCATTCTAGCTTCACTGCTAGAGAGCTAAAATTGCCAAGGTTGGGGGTTCGGTTCCTATCTTCGAGGGCAAGAACTTTGCCTATTGGAAAGCACGCATGCGCGATTATCTAGAGGCTATTGCTCCCGAAGTATGGGAAGCAACCCACGCGGGGTTTGGTGAGCACAATTATGTTGGTGATCAAATTAAGTGGGATGCTAAAGCTAGGAATGCAATTTATGAATGCATTAGTCAAGATGTGTTTGCTAGGATTGCTAGCAAAGAAAAGGCATGTGAAATTTGGGCTTGCTTAATAGAAATTCATGAGGGCTCTTCTCGTGTCAAAGAACTAAAATATCGCATGCTTAAAGCCAAATATGATGAATTTAAAATGCTACCTCATGAAAATGTCAATGAAATGTTCTCACACTTGAATGTGCTTATTGAAGAAATTAATGCTCTTGACATTGCTTCTCTTGGCAAGGGACTCATCAACCGCAAGATACTTATGCTCCTTCCCAAGCCAAAGTACAACATCATCAACTCCATGCTTCAAAAGGAATCTCTTGACCACATTGAAGTTTCAGAACTCATTGGAGAGATTCACGCTCATGAGATGAGTGTACTTGGGATGATGGAGCAATCATCTTCAAAGACAATTGCCCTAAAGGCCTCCACCAAGAAAACAGGTCTCAAGAAAAAGAAGGTGGTTGAGCCTAGCTCAAGTGAAGAAGAGAAAGTATCAAGTGAAGATGAAGATGATGAACTTGCATTGATGATGAGAAAGTTCTCTCGCTTAAACTCCAAGATTGCCAAGAAGGGATACACCTTTGATCCCAAGAAGAAAGCATTTCTACCAAGGAGAGATGACCACAAGACTTGATACAATTGTGGTGATCAAGGCCACATCTCCTATGATTGTCCAAAACCGAACAAAAGAATAGAGAACCACAGGAGCAAGCACCACAAGCTTGAAGATAGTGAAGATGATGAAGAAGAGGTCAAACCCAAACCAAGATCCTTTGGGAAGAAGAAACATGACAAGGGCAAGAAGGCAAGACTCTTCCCAAAGAAGAGAAATGGTCCACAAAAGGTGTTCATGTGTGAGGCAAATGAATGGGTCACCGACGAAGAATCAAGTGATGAAGAGAGTGAAGCAGAAGAAGAAAGTTTGGCCAGCTTTGCCATTGCCAACAATGATGACTCACCTCTTCATCCACCACCCATGTGCCTCATGGCTAAAGGTAACACCAAGGTATGTGATGACTCTAGCGATGATGAGCTTTCCCCCGATGATTTAACTTCATTAATAAATGAATATCACACTATCATTAAGAGGGAAAAGAGTAAGGTTAAGGCTCTTGAAGAAACTCGTGCTAAGCTTGAGAGTGCTAACCTTGATTTGCTTGACAAGTATGAAATCATACATAAAGAGCATGACACGCTCAAATCCCATGTCAAGCAAATTGAGGAGGATAAGGCTAAAATCAAGCTAGATCATCATGAGCTTAACTTAGCACACCAAACACTCTTGGGAGAGCACAACAAGTTAATACAAGAACATCAAACACTTAACCTTGCTTATGAAGTGCTTGATCAAGAGTTAAAAAATATGAATAAACAAACTCTTAATGATAAGGCATCTATTACTTCTCATGCCACTAATGTCTTGCACAAGTCTTTGCCTTTGAAAGAAAATGCTAGGGAGAAGGACTTGTTGGAAGAAATTGAGAGTCTCCGCACTAGTGTGGCTAGACTATCAAAAGGAGAAGTCAAGCACAAGGAAATCCTCTTCCAACAAGCAAAGGCCTTCAACAAGAGAGGACTTGGATCCTTCCTGGTGCCTAACAAAGGAAAGGTGCCCTCACCGGAGCTTAGAACAAGCTTCATCAAGGAAGTTGGTTCTTATTGCCAACATTGTGAGGTCACCGGTCACCACACAAGGGAGTGTCCTCTTCCTAACCGGCCTTCTCCAAAATTGCCCATTGATTACAAATCTACATTCAATGATCGTTTTTATCTCTTGAGTAAAGTAGACGGCAAGGTGAAGGCAAGATTCATTGGCAAGGATATAAAGGGCATGAAGGGGAAGCTCCCCAAGCAACTTTGGGTCCCAAAAACACTTGTATCACACATACAAGGACCTAAGTTGGTTTGGGTGCCTAAAGTTAAAAATTAAATTCATGTGTGTAGGTGAACTACAAAGCCGGAGGAAAGCATTGGGTACTCGATAGCGGGTGCACTCAACATATGACCGGCAATGATGGTATGTTCACCACCATAGAAAACCCCGGCAATCATGAACAAGTCACCTTTGGTGATAACTCTAAGGGTAAGGTAATTGGGTTAGGTAAAATTGCTATTTCAAATGATTTATCTATTTCCAGTGTATTGTACGTTAAGTCACTTAGTTTTAATTTACTTTCTATTGCACAATTATGTGATCTTGGACTAACGTGCACCTTTAGAAAAAATGATGTTGTTGTGAGTAGTGAAACAAGCAAGGAACTAATCTTCAAAGGATTTCGGCATGGACATCTCTACCTAGTAGACTTCTCCAACAAGGATGCTAGCTTGACCACTTGTCTTTTCACTAAGACAAGTTTGGGTTGGCTATGGCATCGACGCATAGCGCACATTGGGATGAGCAAGCTCAAGAGGTCATTCAAGCTTGGGATGGTGACTGGCGTGAAGGATGTCACATTTGAAAAGAACAAGCTTTGTAGCGCTTGTCAAGCCAGGAAGCAAATTGCTTCACACCACCCAATGAAGACAATGGTGTCAACCTCAAAGCCACTTGAGCTACTTCACATGGACCTCTTCGGACCGTCCACATATCAAAGTCTTGGCGGTAACCTCTATTGTCTTGTTATAGTTGATGACTACTCTCGCTATGCTTGGACTTTGTTTCTAGGTGACAAGAGTGAAACTCCAGAAGTGTTCAAGATCTTTGCTAACCGCGCTCAAAGGGAATTTCAACTTCCCATCATCAAGGTCCGGAGTGATAACGGCACCGAATTCAAGAACTACAACATTGGGGAGTGGTGTGACCGTGAAGAAGTGAAGCATGAGTTTCGGCCACATACTCTCCTCAACAAAATGATGTTGTTAAAAGAAAGAACAAGACTCTCATCACTCTTGCGCGAGCAATGCTTGATGACTATGGCACGTCGGAGAAGTTTTGGGCCGAAGCAATCAACACGGCTTGCCATGCCGCAAATAGGGTCTACCTTTATCGACTACTTCAAAAGACCCCGTACGAACTTCTCATTGGGAGAAATCCCAACATCTCCTACTTTCGAGTCTTTGGGTGCAAGTGCTACATCTACCGCAAGAAAAGGTCGGTAAGTTTGAAAGAAGATGTGATGTTGCTATATTTATTGGTTATGCATCAAACTCAAAAGCATATCTAGTATTCAACCAAACCTCCGGTTTAGTTGAGGAAAGTTGTGATGTTGAGTTTGATGAAACTAATGGCTCCCAAGAGGAGAGTTTTGGTCATGATGAAATAGATGATGAGCCTCTACGAGAAGCTATGAAGAACATGACCATTGGAGACATCAAGCCTAAAGTTGAGGAGAGCCATGATCAAGGGGGAGATTCAAGTTCCAACATCAACACTTCCATGGCGCCCCAAGTTGATGAAGAAGAGAAGGATGATCCATTGCCGACTCAAGACTCACAAGCCACACAACATCAAGAAGAAGAAGAAGTCCATGATCAAGTCCAACCACAAGAAGAGCAACATGCATCACCACTGCCAAGTGCTTCACAACCACTTATGAGGCATGGATGCATCTCCAAGGCGCATCCGATGGACCAAATTATCAGAAGTCCGTCAAGAGGAGTAAGTACACGTTCTCGCCATTTCGCTTTGTTTTGTGAGCACTACTCGTTTGTTTCATGTGTAGAACCCACTCACATTGAGGAAGCACTCCAAGATCCAAATTGGGTGATGGCCATGCAAGAATAACTTAACAACTTCATTCGCAATGAAGTTTGGGTGTTGGAGGAGCGACCCAAGGACAAGACCGTCATCGGAACAAAGTGGGTGTACCGCAACAAACAAGACGAGAACGGCGTTGTGGTCCGCAACAAGGCAAGAGTTGTGGCCAAAGGGTTCTCGCAAGTTGAAGGACTAGACTTTGGGGAGACATTTGCTTCGGTCGCCCGGCTAGAAGCCATCCGTATACTTCTTGCCTTTGCATCACATCATAATATTAGACTTTATCAAATGGATGTGAAATGTGCCTTTCTTAATGGTTACATTAACGAGCTTGTTTATGTTGAACAACCTCCCGGGTTTGAATATCCGAGGAATCCTAATCATGTGTATAGGTTGCACAAGGCGCTCTACGGGCTCAAGCAAGAACCTAGGGCATGGTATGAACGACTACGGGATTTCCTTATCATGCAAGGATTCAATATCGGGAGGGTGGACACTACACTCTTCACCAAAGACATCAACGGAGAATTATTTATTTGTCAAATTTATGTTGATGATATTATTTTTTGGTTCAACTAACGAAGCTCTTAGCCATGAGTTTGGCAAAATGATGTCTAGGGAATTCGAGATGTCGATGATTGGAGAGCTCAACTTCTTCCTTGGATTCCAAATCAAGCAACTTCAAGAGGGGACCTTCGTCTATCAAGAGAAGTATACCAAGGACCTCTTGAAGAAATTTGAGATGGGAAATTGTAGCTCAAGAAACACTCCAATGGCAACAAATTTTCATCTCGACACGGATAAGGACGGTAAACCTATTGATCAATCTAACTACCGTTCTAAAATTGGTTCATTGCTTTATCTTACCGCATCTAGGACCGATACCATGTTTAGTGTATGCTTGTGTGCTAGCTTTCAAGTGGCACCTAAAGAATCACATCGGAAGGAGATCTTTAGGATACTTAGGTATCTTAAGCATACCCCTAGTGTGGGCTTGTGGTACCCTAAAGGTGCAAAATTCCACCTCTTAGGTTACTCAGATTCGAACTTTACCGGATGCCGTGTGGACCGCAAGAGTACCTCCGGTGGGTGCCACTTGCTTGGGCTTTCCCTAGTATCTTGGTCTAGCAAGAAGCAAAATTCCGTCGCCTTGTCCACGGCGGAAGCAGAATATATTGCGGCCAGTGCATGTTGTGCCCAAATTCTTTATATGAAGCAAACCCTTTTGGACTTTGGTGTTAAACTTGGTTGTGTGCCTGTCCTTTGTGACAATGAAAGTGCGGTTAAGATAGCTAAAAACCCCGTTCAACACTCCTTCACTAAGCACATTGATATTCGCCATCATTTCTTAAGGGACCATGAAGCTAAGGGAGACATCTCATTGCGAGGTGTTAGGTCCGAAGAACAATTGGCGGATATCTTCACTAAACCACTTGATGAGAAAACTTTTTCTAGGCTAAGATGTGAATTAAATGTGCTAGATGCATCAAACGTCATGTAAGTTGCCATGTAAGAATGAATATCATATAGGTCTTGTCTAACTTTCAAAGGATAGGGGTGAGCGAGGGTTAGCTTGGGATGGAGGTTTGTTTGGGTTTCCCCAAAGCTTAAAGAGTGGATCTCCGTGAAGAAGCCTTTGAAAGGTTCAAATTTGGCAATATAGATTTACTTTATGTCTTGCATGATGCCTGCCATATAGACTTGCACTCATATTTAAATCTCTTGCATTATAAATTGTTTGGCATTGCATATGGTAGATTTTCACAAAGGGGAACCCACCTCATGAGAAAGAGACTTGTTTGAAATGCAATATCTCAACTCATATGATGTGGAAAGAACAAAATGTTAGGTGCATTAATGCCTAAAGGAACATGCTTTAAAGAGACAGAAGTCTTCATCCTCTAGCTCACAAAACATGGGCCTTACATTTTGGTTGGATAATTTCCTCCCTATTCTTTTATTTGTTCTATTTGCTCTAAGGCTTAGCCAAGTTATTGGCAATTAGCATTTTTGAGGGGTATGGGGTTGCCCAAAAAGTCTTGAGACATGTGTTTCTCATTGTTTGTTTGTTTGGTCAAAGGACATATATGGGATGTTGTTGTTTTGTAGTCATCAGATTATCCGATGCTTACGCCAGACCATCATCGGATCAGTTGGTGTTCAAAGACCAAAGAGCCAATTCAGTCAGTAACACAAATCAACCGACGAGTTCATTTTGAGAAACATCGGTGCATCCGATGTTCACATTTCTGGAACTGTGCTGAAATCCACCGATGCTATTCCCTTCCACGTCGGACCATCCGGTGTCAACGGTACCTTTTTGAATACCCTTACTGTGCCATTCAACCGATGCTCCTATCTTTTAACGTCGGTCCATTCGGTGTTAAATTTTAAGCTAGGGTTTGGGACCCACTTTTTAAACGCCTCGCCGCCTCCCTCACTTTCTCTCTCCCTGACCCCGACGCTCGCTCACCTCTGCCACCGTCGCTCCGCTCACCCTACTGCCTCCGGCCGCCGCCGCACAACCGCAGCAGCGCGGCCACCGCCGCTTTCTCCAGTGCTACCGCCGCCGCTGTCCTCCACCGCCGCAACCGCTCCACCCAAGCGCCGCCGACCGCCGCCTCCTGTGCACCACCGCCCTCTGCGTCGCCGTGGTGCCTCCCTCTACGGCCGCCACTACGCTGCTAGGGTTTTCGGCCACGACGATCTTCGTGTCGCCGTTCCGTGCGCGTGACATCGTCAACTTCATTCTCGCGCATTGTCTCAATGGCTCGTGACAAGAAGGGAAAGGGCAAGGCCATTGCGGAGCCGGCCGCAAAGAAGCAAAAGCTGTCGAAGGAGGAAAAAAAGGCTTTGATGGCCGCTCGCGCCGCCGAGGAGCGAGAGCGTGGCCGAGGAGGATCACTGAGGATCCGCGAGGCTCGTCCGAGGCAGCCTCCCGTGCTAGATGAGTCCGAGGCAGAAGAAGAGCCAGAAGTGCCGCTTGTTCGCCAGCGCTCGACTAGGACCCGTGGGGGTCATCCGTCGGCAGTACCTCGTTCGAGACCATCTGCTGCCGATCTTCGAGAGGACAGGGCGGCCCAGAGAGCCATCTACGAGATGGACACCAACGTCCGTGTTGGTGAGGGTGTCTGGTTGACAGATTATGGGAAGAAGAAGGCCAAGCAGCTCAGAAGACTCAGATTGAGCGTTTTGCTTGAGGAGTGGTTCCCGCAGCCTAGAAAGGCACTTGTGGAAAACCGTTTTTGGACCATGACTCAGGCGTCGCTGTACGAGACCTATAGACCCCGAGGCCATAAGGTCTTCTAGGACAACTTCTTGGACTGGGATCATCTTGCACTAGCAGCCGAGACGGAGATACGCCCTTACTTTGAGAGGTACAGAGGGCTGGTGGAGCTGATGTCCTATGAGAGGAGTGCCTACGTGGAGGATTGGGTCCGTGTTTTCTACGCCACCCTCTACGTCCCTGAGGGCCGCAGATCTATAGACTTTATGTTCATGGGCCAGCACCATCACTTGACGAGACAGACTTTGGCACAGCTGCTAGGAGTGGATCTCCATGACACTTGCCTGCACGAGAGAGTGTATGGACAGGCAGACCCGCCGAGGAGGACGCTCACTGGAGGAGTGGCACCACCACTGGAGGAGATTCGCTCTCTGTTTGCACCGTCTTTCTCTCCAGACCAGCCGAGGGTACCGGTACTGCTGACTCCAGCTACGCGCACAGTGCACCTTGCCTTGCGCCGCACACTTTTGCCGAGGTCCGGATATCTAGAGGGGTTCACTAGCCTGCAGCAGACCCTCCTGTTCTACATCATGAACGAGATGGAGTTCGTTATTGTGGGCATCCTCATATGTGAGATGGAGGATGTGATCACTGATGGAGTTGGCATGATGAGGCAGCTTGTGTTTGGACACTGGATCAGCTACCTGCTCTCCATGGTTGTTCCTGAGGAGTCCGCCGTGCGTGAAAGTCTCACTGACGAGAGTGTCACACGGTTCAGCCACTACCTTGCTCTAGCTCCTGGAGACCGCCGCCTTGGCCGTCCAGTCGAGCGTCAGGTCCGTGCTCGGCTATCAGAGGAGGATTGGTCAGATCTGGAGAAGGAAGATGAGCGACTTGCACAGGTAGAGGCTCAGGGTGAGGACTTTCAACACATTTGGTCCGAGAGTGACACAGATGTAGTGTTGAGGAGTACTTCCCACCCCCTCCCTCACCCCGGCAGCACGACGCGAAGGCTGGAGGATCGACAGTGCCACCCCGTACTCCACCTCCCGTCTCAGAGGCACAGATCTCTCAGCCATCCGAGCTCACATCCCTCCTCCAGCAGATGGTTGAGCAGCAGCGCCTGGACCGGCTTGCAGCTGAGCAGGCCCGAGCTGAGCAGGCAGCACGTCTTTTGGAGCTCCAGCAGCAGCAGCAGGAGATGCAGCGCCAGATCGCCCGCGAGAGGCGAGAGGAGACTGACCGGCTGACGGGGCTGATAGACCAGATGCACCAGCGCTCCCTTGACCAGCAGCAGCAGATGCAGCAGGCGATGATGGGCATCCTGGGTTTGATCACCAACCTCTACACCCAGACCGAGACTGCCCTGCCATCGCAGCTGCCAGGCTTTGCTCCACCCCCGCCTGTCCTTGCTCCAGCTACAGCTCCAGTGCCGACCACTCCGATCCCGACGATCAGCATGTCTCCACTGCTTGCTCCAGGCGCACCGATCCACTCTCCGCTGCCGGCTACGACATTGTTTCAGCAGACGCCGGCATCCGTTGTCAGTGCCCCGTTGCTAACAGCTCCGACTAAGCAGGCACTAACAGCGGCTCCTACGGCTCCTACAGCTCCCTCCACTTCCACTCCAGCTTCAGTCGCAGCAGCAGGCAGCAGCTCCAACGACAGCACCCACGACGGTGACCAGTTCGTCATCGCTCCGAGTTATCAGGGTTCTTAGGCACTCAGATCCCTTTTTGGTGTCTTGATGCCAAAAGGGGAGAAGAGTTAGAGTAGAGTCAGGGGGAGGATAGCCTAGCCTCAGGGGGAGTGTCCTAGCTGTAGGGGGAGTTTATCTATATCTTTTGTAATTTGGTGTTTTTGCTACTCATTTTCTATTCGTTGAGTATTCATGTGCACTTATTCTCTTGAGTTATTGATCGATTGAGATTTCGCGTTATTAATCTCCTTTGAGTCTTCAAGTTTAAAATGGCATATCTTATACTCATTACATATCTTCTTGAGTATCGTACTATCAAATTCATTATTATTATGATCCACTTGTTGTGTTGTCATCAATCACCAAAAAGGGGGAGATTGAAAGCATCGAGGCCCCCATGAGGTATGGTTTCGGTGATTAATGACAACCTTTGGATTTTACTAATGAATTTGTGGATGCAAGGTCTCCCATATCACTCAATCAAATGAAATCTATATGAATATGAACATCAACTAATGATCATTGGAGACCCCTAAACAATTACTTTATGAGATCAATCAATGTTATGAAGATTGGAAGTAAAAGCTCATATGTCCAAGTCATTCAACCATAATTGACAACACTCAATGCTTGACAATCATGAGAAGTATATTTCCAACAAATGTCTAAGAGGTCAATCGAGCAAAATACAAAAGAATCACTTAGAACAACTCGAAGCAAACAAAATCAACTCACCGGATCAACCGATGTTTCCAGAGAACGACACATCGGTCGAGTTGATTCAGCAGAAGAAGAAGACCTTAGAACAAAGTACTCACCGGATCATCCGATGTTAAGGGCAATGTTACATCGGTCCATCAGTACAATATGCAATATCCTTGGACCAAGTGTAGCACTGGATCATCCGATGTACAGCAATATACACATCAGTCAATCACTCCAGTAAGCATCAAGTCTAAACCAATTCTAGAGGAAGTGCCACCGGATCACCCGATGAGAAGACAAGAGTAATCGGTCTAATAACGGTCATATCTGACACAGTGACATCAGCTAAAGTGAACTTGACCAATGATAACTGAAGGGAGAGCATCGGATCATCCGGTGTTCGCAGAGCAGTGATGTCAGCCTACTTTTCCAACGGCTATTTCGTGGAGGCTGGCTATTTATACCCCTTCAACCTGTCTATTCGACAAGTCTTGATCACCAGACATACTCTACACATTCTCAAGCATTCAAGACGTTGAGCTACCACTTTTAGATCGTTTACACCACTTACACACCAAGAGATAGGCTAGAACTAGCTAGAGATAGTGCTTGTGTACTTCCATTCTTGGTGAGTGGAGTCTCTAGTGTAGTGAGAGCTGTAAGGGAGTGTCCCTTGGTTTTTGTAATTCAGAGACTTCCGGAGCTTGCCAAGACGATTGTGGAAGCCCGAAGGATCCAAGTTGTACAAGGCTTGAGCTCCATCTTGCTGAGGTTGGCAAACAGAGAAGAATAGTGAAGATCCCTAATCTCGATGACTTGAGTGTGGCTATACCCTCTGGTGGGTGCCACAACGTGGATGTAGGAAGATCTTGATGATCTTGCCGAACCATGGGATAAATCCTCGTGTCTCCTCGGGAGTTTGCATTCTCTTTCTCTTCCTTACACTTATGCATTTCGTATATCGCAAAGTTACTATTCATTTGAATGCATAGGTTGTTTGCTTAGGGAATTGGGCTTTTAGTAATTAAGTTTTAATTGCCTTAATTTTTGAAAAGAAGCCCAATTCACCCCCCCTCTTGGGCATTCGATCCTTATAGAGGGATATTGGGATTTGAGATGGTTGGTTATGGTTATTGTTATGGTTATGGTTATGGATCGAGTTATGATAAATGAACATGGATGATGATGATGATGGTAATAATCTGGCATATGGATTGATAATTGATTATGGTTTCGTATTATGTTAATTATGTGGGATATGATGATATTAATCCACATAGACATAGTGTAATGCATTTTACATGTTTTAAATTTACTTTTGAGCAATTAGCCTTTGTTTATTATCATGTCTTGTTTAAGCTACATGTCATACTTTCCCACACTTGCTGAGTACTCGCCCTTGCAATTCCCCCACCAACAGTTTCAGATGATGTTTGAGAGTATCATGAGGATAATGCAGAGTTCTAGGCCGTGTCTGCCGTCAGCTTTGCCTGTGGTGTTGCTTGGAGCCATGCTACCATTTATGCTTAGTTTGCGTAGTTTCATAATTAGATTATCTCCGCTGCAGTTATATTTCAATAATGATAGTTAGAGTTGCAATATGAAGATTATTTGGATATTGTAATAAAAGTACATATTTAATAATTTGTGTTGTGGTAATTATCTATATATCATTTGTGATGCACCTGTGTATGTGTGTTAAACATCCCAGACACACATATACTGCACTTGGTTCATTTTTCAGAACTGGGTGTCGCAGTAGTTTAGGGTCAATTAATAGTATGACATTTTTTAAGTTTAATATGTATTGTGGTGCTCGAGTCAAATAGAATGTAAATGATTGTTTTGATGTGTCTTGCTCTATATCTCAAGCATAAGGAAATGGACACTAAGTTTGATAAGTAAGTTTTAGATCTGAGTTTAAGTGGGGGAATGTTAGAGTTTGAACATGGATTAATTTAATTAAGCATGTGTCTTAATTAAACAAACACATCCCGTCGAATGTTTGTGTCTCTTATCAGAAGACACAACCATTTCTAATGGTTGAAGGCCCCCTCGTGTCCCTTGGAAAAGTATAAGTATGTCGGGTTACAGGAAGGATTAATCATCTAATTTCAGACACACACTGTACACCCCCAATCCTCAGCAACTAATCAACACGCCTTGGGAAGCCCCCATGGCCTCTGTGGCTTGATGGCCGCAACAAACAAAGGAGGAGAAGGTAGTTGACTATCGTATGCTAGTTAGGATTAGCACTTTGATTATTGTTTGGTCTCGGTACATCCGAAGGTTAAGTGGCTGATTAAATCTTAATGTCTTCGGTTTCTTTCCCTCACACTACTGGAAATGGGTAAAGGCCCATCGGCCGTATAGGCGTCGGTTGGCTATAGAGACCGACACCTATACGTTATGGTTGTCGGTTAACCGTCGGTCTTAGAAGACGCACAAATTTTAACATTTTTAACTCACATGACCTTCGGGCAAGACACTTTAAGTATTATTGCCGTTAGTTTTGGGCCGCCAACATTTTTAAATCTGTAGCCGTCGGCCCATGCCGCCTTATACCTTCAATGCGTTAAAGCCATCGGCTTGTGTGGTTCACAAACACCTTTAGAGATTTATGTTTGTCTGTCTTTGTCCGTAGCTAGGTCCTACATGGCCTATGACCGTCAGCCCAAGTTGACAGCCCGATGCCTATAAGGTCTATGAGTGTCGGCCCCAGTTGACAGCCCGACGGTTATATGGTCTATGACCGTCAGCCCTAGCAAAACCAATGGCTATAGTGACTTTTTTAAAAAAAAATTGTGGCTCCTTTTCCTCCCTCCCCGGCTGGGAGCCTCTGATTCAGCACACATCCAAACAGCAGCATTTCAGCACAAGTCCATAGCAGCTGGCATTCATATATTTAGCACACACAAGCAACAATTTAATAACAAGCAAAGTTTAGCAAATTTGAGTGTAAATGACGAGTTCACAGATAAAAAAGTCCATGCAAAATTCAAGTTTACAAAGTCCGAATAAAGAACACAAAGCAAACGACATTGTGAAGATCAATCCGTCTCCATGTTATTGTTTGAACCTCTGCCACTCACACATCCGTTGTTCAAATTGAGAAAGCCATCAAACCTTCAACTGTTCCATGAACCGAACCCTGCGGCAAACACATATAAGTTAAACTTTGCATTGATACTCATAATTCACATGTTTCAATCTCTAAAAAAGTGTTAATTGACTTATGTGTTACAAAACTCACCTATATAACTAGAATATGTATACAATTGGTATGCTCATATATATTTTGCTCAAAGGTATTACCGACTATGAATTTGATTAAAAGTCCTTGAGTATTGTTCAAATTAACCTACGTTTTCATGAGAGCTAATGAATTAGAAGTCATACAACTGCAGCCGCAGGTGTTGATGGTTGAGTCTGCTCGGTTTGAAGGGCATTGGTGGGAGAACAAATGAATAAGTTTCGGCCAACAACGACATGAATCCTTGAGGTTGTGGAATATATGTTTGACCA
The DNA here is from genome assembly GCA_036927565.1 of Tuctoria greenei. Lineage (NCBI taxonomy): Eukaryota > Viridiplantae > Streptophyta > Magnoliopsida > Poales > Poaceae > Tuctoria > Tuctoria greenei. The sequence goes on along the minus strand of JAYESD010000003.1, from coordinate 118,579,703 downwards.
CCATCGAAACATTGTGAAACATATGGTTACAATTTTATATTATAAGTCGAATTAATAAGACATGTAGTTATACCTGTGAATAGAAGCCAACATGTTGTCTTGGCTGCATCGGCGAGGCATACCAAACTACAAAGTAAAGATATTTAATAAATGTATTTAGCACATATATGGTAAGGAGTATATTAACTTGAGTGAAACAGACAAGTGTACCTACGGCATCATGTGGAACTGAGATTATTGTTGCATACCGAACGGAGAATCAGTGTTACTGTGACACCCGGTTCCGAAAAATGAACCAAGTGAACACATATGTGTGCCCAGGACGTTCAACACACATACACGAGTGCATCACAAACGATATACAGATAATTACCACAGAGCAAGATTAATTAACAAGTTCAACTAGTGCAGTGAAAATAAACTTAAATAAGCAAACTAAATAGCTTGGCAGCATAAGCAATAGGGTATAGCGCAGCTCCAAAACACCACAGGCAAGCTGACGGTAGACACGGCCTAGAACTCTGCATCATCACCATTAAACTCTCAATCCCGACCTGCAACTATTGGGGGGGGGGGATTGCAATAGTGAGTATATGTTGTACTCAACAAGTGTGGAAATTATGACATGTGGCTGATTCAAATGACGACAAAAATAAGGGTTGAGTGCTGAGGAGTACATTAAAACATTTGAAAAGCAATATATTACATTTATGCGAAGTAAACCCATGATAATCATGAGTAATATCATAATACCAGTCTGAATTCATTACCATCATCAGTAATTCCATATTTCACCTCTTGTCAATAACCATATTCAATACCATAAATTTATCCATCACCAGCAATAACCATTACCAAATCATAACCATCCCAAACACCATCCCAATACCAAGTTCCCTCTAATCATGGAAGTTGTCCAGGTGCTCATAACCGGGAGCATGGCTATCATGATAGTTTTATTTGACTCTGCAGAGTTTGTACCGCTTTACCCACGTGTTTGTGATTTCATCACCCGTCGGCCACAAAAGAACCTCCCTTATGACAATTACACTTTCTTTGGTGTATGGCCAAGAGATCACAAAACAGCCATTACAAAGGGATTACTAGCCTATTTAGACCCCACTGAGGTTTCACCGGTGGCAATGTCTCCCACAGAGCACATCTTCAACCAAGGGCCCCCTCTGGAGCCATTCGGATCCCAGGGTAGTCCCACCAATCATCAACAAACCCAATCCGACTACCCCTTCCCCGAGCATCCTTAATGGTCCAAATAGCACTAGCAAAGCCCTAATTAATGAGCTATGCCGCACCCATACTTGGCCTCGTGGTGGCACTGTAATCCTGGTTTATTCTTGCATGAACCGGTCCTTAGATCTAAAGCAATCAAACCACCATGAAATCTAACCCATCCACATACTAGGCTCGCTTAGATCACCCATTACCATATCATATTGACCAGTTCACATTAACCAGAATATCATTAATGCATAATTAAATGTGTAGTGCACTACCAGAAAAGCGATCATTTGCGACGGCTATATTTATTTGCGACGTCCAGCCGTTGCAAATAGAATAAATTGCGACGGCCCGCCTCTGGCCGTCACAAATAACATGGCTGTCGCAAATAAAAGCTTATTTGCGACGGCCGACCCCGGTGCCGTCGCAAATAACAACTTATTTGCGCGGCTAACCCTAGTGCCATCGCAACTAAGGCAGCCATCGCAAATAAGTGTTTATTTGCGGCGGCTGCTAAAAGGGTCATCGCAAGTAACATTAATTGCGACGGCCATATGGTCGGGCCGTCACAACTTAGTGGGCCGTCGAAATAGGGGCCTTTATCCTGACCCGACACTTCATTTTCGTCTTCATTCTCGACAACTGCCCTGCCGCCGCCCTGCCGCGCGCCGTCGCTGCCCGCCGTTGTCGCGCCGCCGCCGGCCCGCCGCCCCGCCACCGCCCCTGCTCGCCGCCCCCGATCCGTCGCGCCCCCGGCGTCGCCGCCCCCGGCCTCGGCTCGCCGTGCCCCCACCGCCCCGGCCCGTCGTGCCCCCGTCCCTGAGCCGCGTCGCTGCCCCGCCTGCGGCGCCGCCGCACCGCCGGCCCACCGTCGCTGCCCCACCACCGGCCCGCCGTAAGTGGCTCCACTGCTTCTTTGTTTTGTGCATTTTTGTTCATTCGTTAGTGTTGTTTTGCTGGGGGAGTAGAATATAAAGCTTAGAATTATGCTTGTTGCGATCATGTCCTTATATAAGGGGGAAGGCCAAACTGCATCGCAATGTAGGTCCTAGTTACTCCTGTGAAGTTGCATTGTGCTAAAATATGATTTGCAGTTTTCGGGGAGCAATAGCAAGGAGAACAGTAGGGGGCCAATTCTCGTCTTCATGTCTTAATAATAAGAAGTGTTACCGGTTGTTGTGGATCCTGAGGCTGGTTGAACTGATCGGTCCTGGCTACCATCCGTTGCTGGTTTGCTTCCTGCACATGTAGATATGATGCTTGTTAGATGATAAACCATTGACATATTCAAACATGTGAGGGCTGATTAACGTAAAGAAGGTTGACATACTAGCAAGATCTTGTTTCCCTCCACACATCACAAGCTGGGAACCTACAGCCTAATGTGATAGTAAAATGTCATGTTATTTCATTTACTGGTACAAATGTTTTGGAGGTTTCCGTTTGTACTAGTAGATTTAATTTCATGTACAAGATTATGTCTACTACACTTACACGAGCACACTGTTGTGTAGTACCTGCTACCTAGAGTAATTTTGTATTTTCATTTCCATTTATAACTATGGAACCCATTTGAGCGCTTCATTTGATACGCCACTCGAATGCTTGGGTTGTACATATTCCATATGTGCACAACTGTAACCTGAATGGCTCAATCCAGATGTGTCCTATCCACTTTATTATTTAGACACTGAAACAATCAATAGATTATAAATTATATGCATCTATGGATACACAAACCAGAAACAGACAAGTTTGGCATTGAACCCAGTTTGAGCATCCCTTCGCCAATCACCACCCATCTTGCAGCAAAACAAACCGCCACCCATGCATATGCATTCCATCCGAGCTACACCTGCTTGCAGTGAAGAAGATGCACCTGCACAAGCAAGCCACGAAACCTCTACTCCCACACAGCAGCACCATATGCCCGTGAATGGCGACATTCCAACTCTTGGACGAGAGCTGAGCCACAGCCCACATCAGCTTATCCGCGAACTGCCAACACAGAGAAGTAAAAACAGAAGCATGTCATCCGGACAACCCACCCAAACACCAACCACTCTTGTCCAACACTCACGGTCACACGGCTGAGTTTGGCCACCCACCCAGCGACTTCAGGGCACACCTATATACACGTCCGATTTCAATCGTGGAATCCCCCCGTGGTCCCATTAACGTCGATTTATCCAGGAAAGAAACGGCCAAAAAACATGCTCTCTTCCCACCCGACACTTCATTCTCGTCTTCATGTCTTAATAATTTTTTTCTCTTGTTCTTTTGATTGCGTGAGTGTTTAGAATTAATAGTTTTTTTCTATTCTGTTTAGAGTATGTTTGGACTTTAGTGCATTCAGATAATGTTTTTGAGTGACTACTTAATATATATAAATAAAGGGGTTTTGGGCCGGCTCGGTCCAACCCGGAAGGGCATGACACACAATAAGTGTGATCGTGCCGTGTAGACCATAGTAGTCAAGGCGACATGGAAGCGAACGGGTTGGTAAGGACGTCAATGACCCGTGATTGTGTGGACGGTGGAAATGGATGTGGAATTGTCATGTAAGACCAACTTTCCTCTCACTCTTTCTCTAGTTCTTTCCTCTCTTAAATGACCTGAAAATGAAAATGAGCAACGTAACCTATAGCAATGTATTACCCGTTTCGAATCGGCACGTCTCACATGCCATTGGCATGTGAGATGTGCAGGTTCGGAATTGTCCCTTTTTGGACAGCCTCGGAGTGACCGAGGGGGCGTGGCTTGTGAGGAGATGCGGGTCCGGATTTGGACGAGATTTCGGTGGCATAACCCTGTTGTTCTCTGCTGCACCATTTTTGGGCGTGCAGTGGAGAACAGCGGGGTTATGCTGCCGAAATTTCGTTCGAATCCGGATCACGCGTCTCGTCATGAGCACGCTCCGCTCGGTCACTCTTGGCTGGGTTTAGAATCTATCTGCCTAGGTTGTAGGGCCGTGACATAACACAACAATACATTAACGACAATTTCTTTCGCGTTAAACTACAGATTCAAACATGGGTGAAGACCGCAGTTGGATGTATACTGGCTGGAAGAGCAGAACTGGTGGTCACTCCGATGAGTGGTTTATCAAGTTAGATCAATTTTTGGATCGAGCATTTTCGTTGTCAATGGAAGATATGGTGCGGTGCCCATGTACAAAATGTCAGAACACCAAGTTTTTGAGAAGATTGGAGCTTTCGTTTCACTTATGTCGAAAAGGTTTCACTCCACATTATGAAGTGTGGACCTTTCATGACGAGACTAATTCTCGAGTCATAGCCGAAGTGGATGAGGATGCTGATATAAGAGAGGTTGATAGGATGGATGAGATGCTAGAAGCTCTTGAAGCGGAGGATCCTCTTACAAATGAGGCAGAGAAGTTCTTCGAGGGGCTGAAGAAATCACAAGAGCCGTTGCATGAACACACAGCTGTGACCGTACTTGCTTTCTTGACCAGATTTATGGCAATTAAGTCCAAGTACTTTTTTTCCATCAACTGCTACAATGATCTCATGAAATTGATCTGCGATATCCTTCCACAACATCACAAAGCGCCACCAGATATGTATCAGTCAAAGATCAAGATATCTGGTCTCGGTATGAAGTATGAGAAAATCGATGTGTGCCCAGACAACTGCATGCTATTCTGGAAAGAGCACGCCAATGAGAAGATGTGCTTGAAATGTGGTAAATTGAGGTATGTTGAAGTTGTTAATGACGATGGCGATAATGTGATGACAGATGTCGCACATAAGCAGCTTCGATACTTGCCTGTGACACCTCGGTTAAAGCGGATGTTTCTCTCAAAAAGAACCGCATGACACATGAGATGGCACAAAGAAGGTAAACGTGAGAACAAAGAATTCCTGACGCATCCGTCCGACGGTGATGCATGGAAGGCTCTAGACCGTTTCGATCCAGACTTTTCTCGTGATGCGAGGAATGTTCGCATCGGATTAGCGACAGACGGATTCTCACCGTTCAGTACGAACGCCACACCATACTCATGTTGGCCTATCTTTGTCATTTCGTACAACCTGCCACCTGCTTTTTGTACGAAGAATGAGTTCATGTTTCTCAGCCTCATTGTACCTGGACCTGATCATCCCGGGTCACGTCTCAACGTGATGTTAAAACCGCTGATCGAAGAATTGAAAGTCTTGTGGACAGGAGTCGAAGCGTACGACAGTTACAAGAAGCATAAATTCAACCTTCGAGCAACTTATTTGTGGTCCGTCCATGATTTGCCAGCATACGGCATGTTTTCCGGATGGAGCACTCACGGTCGTCTGATGTGTTCGATATGTGCTTCAGACACGGATTGCTTTCGACTAACTCATGGAGGCAAAATATCTTACTTCGATTGTCACATACGTTGGCTGCCCTCCAATCATATATTTAGGCAACAGAGGCATGTCTTTCGAAAGAACACTGTTGTCACTAAAGGACCACCGAAGCGTCTCAACGGGTCAAAATTTTCTGATATGTTGGACAAACTGGTGCCTGATGAAGGTTGTCCTGGATATTTCGTAGGTTATGGAGAGGAACACAATTGGACTCCCATATGTGGACTTTGGGAGCTACCATATGTGAAGTCATTGATTCTAATGCACAACATTGATGTCATGCATCAGGAGCGTAATATGAGCGAAAGTATCATAAGCACTTGCATGGATATGCCTGGCAAAACGAAAGACAATTATAAAGCTAGACTAGATTTGGCAGACATCTCTCACCATCCAACTCTTGAAATCTCTGAAAGTGGTGGAAAGCCACGTGCTTCTTTCTGTCTTCGATCGAAAGAAAAGAAAGAAGTTATGAAATGGATGAAAACTTTGAAATTCCCAGATGGTTACGCAGGTAGCCTGAAACGAGCCGTAAATGTTAACACAAGAAACCTCACTGGGTTGAAGAGTCATGATTATCACATTATAATTGAAAGACTCCTACCTGTTATGTTCCGAGGCTATCTAGATGATGCGGTGTGGAAGGTCTTAGCCGAGCTCAGCTATTTCTATAGACAGCTTTGTGCTAAAGAAATCAAGATCGGGATGATGGATAAGTTTGAGAAGGAGATACCCATACTTTTATGTAAGATGGAAAAAAATTTTCCACCGGGTTTGTATAATCCAATGCAACATCTGCTTATCCATCTTCCATTCGAAGCTAAAGTTGGCGGTCCTGTGCAATATAGGTGGATGTATCACATTGAAAGAGCGCTATGATATCTGAAACCAATGGTTGGCAACAGGGCAAGGGTGGAAGGGTGCATCGCTGAAGCATATACTCTTAAGGAAGTAGGATACTTTTCAAGTTTCTACTTTGCGGAAGAAAACAATATCAATACTTCGGCGATGCGGTACAATGCGGACGAAACACCCCGTCTAAGCGACCTTTCCATTTTTCAAACGAGAGGCGCCACCGTTGGTAGCTACACGACCTACGTGCTATCCGAACAGGAAAGGACTGTTGCTTTTCTCTACATGTACGCAAATATAGAAGACATGCAAGAATACTTCGAGTAAGTGTTTCTCCTACATTTATGCTAATCGACATATTTTTCTACACATGTACTCTAAGAGATGTTTTTTCATGTTCAGCGAGTTCCACAGACAATATTGGCCACATAGGCATCAACCTACGGCCAAACAAGTAGAAGCAATGTGAAAGGAAGGAATAAATGGGGGGCATAGTTTTCTATCTTGGTTTCGAGAATATGTAATATTATCTCGTCTTCTATGTATTATAAATTACTATTATTAAAGAAGTATTATGTAATATTCTCTCGTCTTTTATAACAGTGTCAAACTCACAATGTCCATGAAGATTTGCGGCAGCTATCTTATAAATTGGTGAATGTTAGAAGCTATGGTCGATATGACGTAAATGGCTTCCGATTCCGTACAACTCATTTTGAAGCTCATCGTCCTCTCGTGGCAACATCAAATTCCGGTGTCGTGATGAGAGTAATGGACACTCAAGGGAATTTAACCGATTATTATGGTATCATTAACAAAATCCTTGAATTTACTTTTACCGGAAATAAGACTCTTCGAGTTGTCTTCTTTGACTGTGACTGGTTTGATCGTACTCATGGAACTCGAGAAAACCAATTTGGAATGGTGGAAGTGAAACATAAGGACCGACTACGAGGTTACGATACATTTGTTCTTGCGCATCAAGTTGAACAAGTGTATTATCTACCTTATCCATGCACAAAGTTCAGTGCTTGGTGGGTGGTATATAAGGTGAATCCTCGTGAGTGGCTATATACTCCTGGGGATGATGGTTACCATGATAGCGAAGACGTTGAAAAAATGTACCAAGAAGAAGAGTTGCCAGACACTTTTATCGTCGAGCTTGGTGCAGGACTCGATCAATTAGTTGGAGATGTTGAAGACGTTGAAGATGTAGAGGCAGATGATACGCGAAAACGAAAATTAGAACAGGCCACGATGGAAGATCGTTGGGTTGGTTTAAGGAGTAGGGCACAGGCACATGACAATGATGTTGATGAATTTTGAAAGTGACTACAAGTAATGTTTTCTTGAAGATAGTAACATGAATTTTGTATATTTTATTTGCATATTTACTAATTATCTAATTACAACAGGATGGCGTCAAAGAAGGGTAAGAAGGTGCTGCCGACGAGTGGGTTCTACCCCTCTAGACCTGAGGACGCTTTCATTGGTGCCTCGTCGACTGGCAGAAGACGCTCTCAGCTGCTGGGGCACATTCAGACCAGCTCTAGAGCTTCGTCACAGGTAAATTCAAATTCACATTAAACTTACTTATGAATAATTTGAATGTTGTAGTCCTCACCGGCTGACTCAGAGGCTGCGGTGCCTTCGGTGAGCCAGCCCTCGGCGAGGCAGCCCTCGGCCAGCCAGCCCTCGGCGAGGCAGCCCTCGGCCAGCCAGCCCTCGGTGAGTCAGCCCTCGGCGAGCCAGCCCCCGGCTGGCGATGAGTTTGTTCCTCAAGCCTTTGACTCGGCTGGTGAGGAGCCGTCTGGGTCACCTGACGTGGCGCCCCAGCAGACGCGAAGGATGAGGAGGACTCACTTTGTCAGTCCTCCCGCGGTCCCTTCATAGAGGATCGTGATTCGTCCAGTCGGAGACAGGTAATAAAAATTATAGTGTTCAATTTTAGTTTCTTTTGATTACTTAAGTAATGAATGAATAAATATCTTACATGGCTTGGGACGACATGTCTTTCACCGGTGAGAGACACCACAGACCGGTGAACGGTGTCCTTGGGTCCATAGTGCGTTTGCACTATCCCGGGGTCATCGACGGGGTGCCTGCTTTTTCGTGGGAGGACTACGCACGCGTCCATCACCAGGAGCACGACAACCTTCAAGAGGCCGTATGGGCCGATTTTATGGTAAGTATGTTAAAAAAGTTTCTAAGTTTCAACTCTTAAACTCTTTTAGTGAACAACTCTTCAATATATTCTTTATCACAGGCAAGATATACTTTAGAGGACCCGAACGACCATCGCTAGTTTTAGGATGCGAGGCGAGTGTTTCACTACAATGCTACCAAGGCGCTTCGACAAGCTTTGTCGAACGCCCGTGTTCAAATTATTAATGAGCACTTGAAGGCGAACCAGCAGCACGTGCTACACTTCCGGCAAGAGAGCGAGAGGCACCTGACGGAGGAGGAGTACGCGCATGTACGTGGAGTGTAGTAAGTATTTTTTTCTGATAATTTCCTCGATGGTATTTTTAACGACTTCCAACTATGTGCAGGGCCACGTGAGCTGGTTGCAGGGTCGGACCGATGCATTTCGGGCCCTTTGTCGCTACTGGGCTAGCAATGAGTTTGAAGCTAAGTCTGAGAAGGCTCGAGACTCTAGAGTGGTCGAGGGGAAGAGCAGGCACGAGCAAGATAACAACTTGCGTTTAGCTAAACGCATGGTAAGTGTGTGTAACTTATGTTTATATATTAATAATATATTGTTCGTACTAACACGTATTGACAGGAGCGCGAGACGGGGGTGCCGCCCAACCCTCCTGAGGTCTGGAAGAGAGGTCACAGGGACCCTTCTCAGCCGACGGGGTCCAGTCAGGCTGCAGCCGAGCGGTTGGTAAGTTTAGAAATTCATATTAAATATAACTATATAGATTGTTGAACTTACACGGTTTTCTTGTTTTGCAGGCTAAGTACGGGGAGGAGGCTAGGAAGATACACGGCGAGGATTTCGATTGGGAACGTCAACCCATCAATCCTCAATCCGCGTATGCAACCGGTGGTGGAAAAGCACACGGAAGGTGAGTTTACAAGTCATTTTATCGTTTTCAATTCAAAGTATTCCAGATATTTGAATTTCATATTACTGACTCTCTTTTTTATAGGCTTGCCATATTCGACAGAGTTGTCGACTCGAGGGTGGGGAGACTTGCGAGAGGCAGCTCCACGCAGGCTTCGTCGGTGGGCACGACAAGTCGCCGTGTATCGCAGAGGGCATTGAGATGTAGTCCCTCCGAGAAACTGTAGAAGAAAATGAAAGGCGACATGAGGAGGAAAAGAGGGAGGCGGAATGCCAAAGGATCGCGATGGAGGCCACGATCCAAACTCAGGCAGCAGCGTTGGCGCAGATGCGGGAAGCAATGGAGGTAACAAAATAAAAACTAAAATTCTCATTAATTCAGCGTATCTGACTTACTAATAGGTAGCATTTAATGCTTGCAATGACAGGCCATAGCTCGGGCGCAAGGTCTGGGAATCTAGCTACCGGTACTACCACCGGTCCTTCCAGGCGATCCTTCTTCAGCGGGTCATGTAAGTTTCTATGTAATCCTTCTTCTCCAGCGTAATAAGATTGAGATAGATGAAAGAGAGAGATAGTTAGATAGAAGAAAATGATTGAGATAGAAGAAAGATAGAGATAGAAGAAAGAGAGACAGAAGAAAGAGTGAAAGATAGATAGAGTAGGATGGGAATGAAGATAGAGAGTAAGAAGTAGATGGAGATAGAGAGAGGGAAAGATAGAGGGAGGGAGATGTAGATGGAGATAGAGGGAGGAAGATAGAGGGAAAAGAATAGCAAGAGAGATAGAGTGAGAGAGAAAGATAGAGTGAGAGATAAAGAGAGAAATGAAAAGAGAGAGGAAGAGAGGGGGATCTAGATGAAGATAGAGGGAGAGGAAGTGAGGGAGAGAGATGTTGATGCATTTATATTCTAACTCTAAGTTTCATTAATTGCAGGGATCCGCGACGGCTGCACAAACGCCGTCGCCGTCGCTACCGCCGCCTGGAATGAGGCGCGACGACGACTTCGACTTCGGATGTGGCTCCGGAGGTGGCTACGGAGGTCAGATGGGCGAGTGAGCCCTTTTGTTTGCTTTGTTGATGATGATGTGAGATGTATTGGAACTTATTAGTTTGTGATTGTGATGATGTTTGTGTGTGTATATACTGTGTGTATTGTATCTGTTCTGTGATTCTGGCCATCGAGCCGGGTAGTATTTTTTGTTTTAAAAAAAATAAAAAATCTTATTTGCGACGGCTTTTTATACAGTACCATCGCAAATAAGGTCCCAGGCCGTCGCAAATAAGGTTTAATTGCAACGGCCTGGCCGTCGCAAATAGCGGCGTGGGTTCCGGAGGAGGACACGTGGGCCCAGCCCACTGAACATATTTGCGACGGCCCGACCGTCGCAAATGGAGGCCCTTAATTGCGACAGCCTGGCCGTCGCAAATAAGCTTTAATTGCGATGGCGCGGCCATCGTAAATAATATTGCGGGGCCCACCGGCCCGCGGCAATAACTTGCGATGGCCGCTCCTAGCCGTCGCAATTAAGATTATTTGTGACGGTGGCCGTCGCAAATAATATTAATTGCGACGATTTATTTGCGATGGCCAAAAACCGTCGCAAATAAGGAAAGCCGTCGCAAATCGCTTATCTGCGGCGGCATTTGGCTTATTTGCGACGGCCATGGCCGTCGCAAATCGTCGGGATTCCTATAGTGGTGTTGTTTTCCCATCCCAATTAATTAAGCGAAGCAAAAAGGTAAAAATCCCATCCCGACTCTCTACCATGAACTTCCTGTCATAGGATTCCCTTCAATTTGACACAAGCATGCAGTTTTGCAAACAAAACATTTATTTTAGAAATAGGATCAATATGCTTCAAGGACACTTGCCTTGCTCTTGGGATTAGTTCGGGTTAAAGCCTTCAAACTCTTGGTGCTGTAGATCCTCTGCGGCACTCTCTAGCGCAAATCCGTCTAATCCGCACAAAAAACATACAAGACAAGAAACACAATCAAAGAGTGCACAAATATTACTCAATATGAGATGACATGCATGATTCATGCAAATGCAAGGTGGGACTTGTTAATAGATTGCTTTTAATGATCATTAACTAGTTCTAATAGATTTTAACAAGTTTATACAGGTTTGGATGTGATTAGATCTAATTTTAGAATCAATTCAACATAATTTAACCAGTAAAATCGGACTAGTCCACTAGGGACCGGACAAGTCCGCACTCTGCGAGATCAGCAAATAAGGGTTTTCTGGATCGACGTGAATTCGGAGATTTGGGGTCAAATTCACGTAAGGAAAAGAGAATAGACGGTATACCAGGTGTTCAGAACTCCAATGTATCTAGAAACTTGGAGGTGACACTTGGATCATGATAATCTAGGGTTGGGGATGAACTTGCAGATGAATTGGTGATGAAGAACGAAACTTGATGGAGATCTTGATCCTCTTTCGTTTCCTCCTCTTCTTCTTGATTGGGATCTCCTCCTCCCTCCTTGGTGGTGTCTCTCCACGAACTAGGGTTTGGGTGGGGTTGATAAGTGGCAAATAGATGTCAAGCCAAGGGGTGGGGTTGTTTATATATAGGTGGAGGCTAGGGTTAGATAGATTTCGACATTGGGATGAGTAGAGGCCTGTTTAGAGTCCCACAAGGGCTCTGAAAGAGTTAGGCATGACGTCCCTAGGCCCACTTAATGTGAAATCCAAGAAACAAGTCGTAAAACAAAAGATCAATTTGGAGTCGCAAAATATCGGACAAGTCCGAAAAGGACCATACTAGTCCGAAGTTAGTTAGAAAGAAATCGGACAAGTCTGGCCAAAAATCGAACAAGTCCGACTTTAGTCAGAGAGGAAAACGAACAAGCCCGCTGGAACACCGGGCTAGTCCAAAAAAGTCCAGGGACTTAGCAAAATTTCAAGGATTCTTGGAATATCAGACTAGTCCGCATAAAATCGGACAAGTCCGAAAGTGTCCAGAGGCAAAATCGGACTAGTCCGCAGCAGAAACGGACAAGTCTGTTTTTAGTCAGAGAGAAATCGGACTAGTCCTCACCAAAATCAGACTAGTCCGCACTTTTTAGCATTTTAAGTGCGGTTTTGCTCCAAATTAACTTTAAACTCGTTCCTATTTATGTGGGTTAATGTTAAACATGTATATGAATGTATGTAGGGCATAATGCATTAAAATGAGGGTGTTACTGTTACCTTGAGCCAAGAACTGCATAAAGTAAATTATTTGTAAGATCTTAAGTAAAACCATTTTGGAATGGAATAAATTGTGCAATTGTTAAGATTACATGTTACATGTGCCATATAAAAATATCACATGCACTACTGCATCTGTTGCATCTGCATCTATAGTGTTGCATCTGCTTTCGGGTGCATCTCAATTCTTCTTTTAATTCCTCTATCTTCGCAGTAGACCGGGACCGACTAAAACTGGCACTGGATGATCGTCATCTAACATAAGCCTCGTGCTCCACATACCCATCGCCTAAACCAGTCTACGAAAAAGATACAAGTGTGATGAATCAACATTCATTAGCCTATAAACTATCGTTATCTTTACACATACCTCCCATGCGATAGACCTCCGTGGGCTTCATATGCCACACCCACACCCAATGACGCTCTTACAAAATCAACGTCATCTCCATGAGTTTTCTTCAAACACTCAACATATTTTGCCTGCGAGGATACATTGAGTTCACAAATAGATGTAATAAAAGATACATTTACTTAATGGATAGATGTAACAAACACTAAACATAATTACCACTTTTTACGTTGTCGTCTCATCACACAACAGCTCCTGGCGATTTGGGTATGTGCCTCTGTTCCCTTGAGGTAAACCTCAAAAAACGGAGTGACACCAATTTTAGCTTCATACAATACAAAAATCTAACAGTCCAATAAATGCAATTTTTTAAGCAATCTAAGGCCCTGTTTGGCACAGCTGAAACTTGTTACAAAAGCAGCTTGTTTGAAAAGCTGGTGGAAAGCAGCTTCTGCTTATGTCCTGCTTTTGGTTCATTCTGAGAAGCAGCTGAACTAATAAGTTGTTACAGAAGTTTCCTGTTTGGCACACCATCAGTTTATTTTTATGAAGAAACTGCAGCAGAAGCTGTGCCAAACAGGGCCCAAAAATGATTGTAATAGTTCATACCATTCTTTGTCCCATCCGTGCATGTCCATCTATCCCATAACGGTGCTTTCCAGACTTGCTCTTTGGATTTCTTTGGTTTCTATTGGAAACACTTTTGAAATCTTTCGACGCTCGATACCCGCATAGCCATTACTAAGCTGCCATATCCACACAGATCCAATCCACAATGAGCTGCAAATGCACATCCTTGCGCATGTGAATTTTAGCTGCTTCATTGTTGTTCATGGGCTGAAATAACCTAGTCTTGTAATACACGATCAAAGCTTTGATCAGTGCATAAGAGAAGGAGTCATTCGTCAGTCTTTTTGCTATAGTCTCGAAAACGGCCCTCGCATATGCTCCACTCAAACCTTCCTCCAGGCAAAATAAACACTGCATAGAAACAACAATTAATATCAACCAACACAAGATGCAACATAATTTAAACAATCAAAAAATTCTTACCTAATACATCTCCCACACTATGTCCTATAAAGTACCGAAACTAACATACAATTTCAAGGCATAATGATCTCAATTATGCCCAGCAATTGGTTGACCGCCCGGTAGAATCATCCCCGGGAAGCAAAACCGGATGCAATTTCCTATCTCCGTGTTAACTACTTGTTGAAGCCCCTTATAACCATCCGCGGGTCCAAGCTTGCACTAGGATTACATAAAAGGTGCCTTCGCATCCTGTACAAATAACATTAGTTGGTTTACAAGAAAACCAACATAAAAGATAGCTTATCAAATAATCCAAAAATAGTACCTGTGGGGGCATCGATCAGTCTGCTCCTGTCTTGCCTCGTCTAACTCTACCGCTCTTGCCAACCTTGCATCTCGATCTGAATCATCTTCCTCGTCATCTTCACCCTCTTCATCACCCTGAGAACCACCCTTAGAGAAGGACGGCTCAAAGGATTGTTCCATCGTGCTTGCTCCTGAACCTCCTCCCTGCTCTTGAGCCTGCTCCTAAGCCTCTTGAGCCTCCTCTGGGTACAACTCGTTCCGGGTACATCGAACAATGAGCCTCTCTGACCTGTGTGTGACTCGAACCTCGTGCTCCATAGCTTGATGCCTGCTATGCCATACACCCAATGAGCTGCATCTGCCTCTCTGCATTCACGTAGTGCTCTGCACATGCAAATAAACATGTAACAAATAGTAAATAGCTGATTATGATATTGAAATGTCTATAAAAATAAACAAGTACCAAAAACAAGGATGTGTGATCCGAACCTCTACTAGGATGAGACGTGGAGGAAGAAGTGCCATTGCGCTTCTTCCTCTTTTTAAATGCTTCCACATGTTCACCGGCACAAATTACAAAATAATAATTAGTATACAAGAATATAAAAAATAAAACTAAATGGTAAATACTAAAAAATGTTCAGAATAAGAATCAAAATATAGAAGAATGCGTAGAATAAGAACAAAAAATCATCAACATCAAAATTTGTGTTTGCCACACGTGCATGAAGATGTTCACATCTCTATTCTTTTTCCATCTCTTCTTCAAACTCCTGTCCCTAACTCTCTTACTCAAATCACTCTTATTGTTCAATAATATTTTTTGCTTTTCAATAATCCTTTGTCATCCGCCGAAAACATTTTCTCGAAGGGCCAACATGTTCTTCAGGCTTTAACTCTAGAGTACCACTAGCTATTTCTGTGAGTTATGTCCCACAAGATATCCTAAATCTTCTACTTCCTCGACTTCATCTTGATAGACATCACCATCATCATCATCTTCTTCCTGATTCTCTATATATTCATCATAACAACGAGGGTGCACTTCACGGTTAACTTAATATACAACCCACCAATTTTTTAAACATGGGTGAGGATACTTAAATAGTACACTTTTTCGCTTGATGCGCAAGTACAATATTGTTGTTATGGGTTATCCACCACGATTTGTGGTTAACCTTCACCATTCCAATACATCCAGTTGTGTGCCCGATGTTGGATCAAACCATTAACAGTCAAAAAATACAAGCTTCAGTTCTTTCGGACTGTAAATGTGTACTTAATTATTTTTTCAAAGAACATTGTAGTATTCATTCACTTCTCCACTACCATCCATGGTCCTTAAGCAAACTCCACTGTGTAGGATCGAGGAGCATGTGAAAAGCTACCAGAGGAGGGATGAATGGTAGATTAAAACTTTTTCAGCAGAAGCAACAAAAACTCCTCGGTAGAAAATCAGTTTGTTAATAAACCGCGTGTGCGATGAATCTAAACATGATAAATCATGACAAAATCAGTATATATTGTGAAAAATCAAGTCATGAAGACACGATGATAAGAATCACGAAAAACCGTTGAGAAAAACTCAAGTTATGATCGCAAGACTGAACGGAGGTCAATCTGTTCTACCCGGGAAAAACCAGATCTTTAATACTGCAAAGAAACTAGTATAGATACAAAACCACAAATCCAATGACCGTGAAATTTTCAAAGATGATATATAAGCAAGTTGTGAAGACAACCCAACAAGAATCACGTCAATTAGATATCTAAAACTCGAGTTATGATAAAACCACCAAAGTAAGGTAGTGATGTGCAGAAACTCGACGAGAAAGACTTGACGAAAACAAGTCGGACGAACAAGGCACAAAAGTTTCTATAAAATACGAATTTTATTTATCAAACCACAAGAGGAATAGCCACAATTCATGCACCACGAGCTCTGGCCTCGCTTGCTTATATAACATGCTCTTAGGCCAACCCAATCCTAACTAGGACACAAATCCAACTCAGATTCAACCAAAACTTTCCATAACTTCTCAAGACTCTTCCATACGGAGATAGAAGCAATATTCCGACTTCCAAACACCTTAGGAATATATCCCACATTCCTAAAACAACCCAACTTCGTGATCCACACGAAATCCTATCATAACAAACTCAAATCTTTCCATATTTGAGTCAAACCCGACTCAGTCGCAGCCTGAGTCCATAACCTAGTCGGTTGGACCATTCCGACCAATTCTTTACGTCCACATCTATTCATCACGCCTAGGAACCATGTAGCCATGTCCATGCACTCCTTGCACACGTGCAAACACCTTCCAATTACGTTCATGATACCTTCATATGCATTGTTCTTAATCCAAACAAGTTGCGCGACCTCCCGATCAACTCAACCACAATTCCTCCCGAACTTGGTTTTTGAGCCTCATCTTCTCCCTAAGACTAGTTCAATGGATACCGTCACCAGCAATGTTTTGAACTCAAGCAACACCTGCACATGAATAAACAACCAATACTTCTGAGCACAAGTCATTGACTTGACTCACGTTAGTTCCGAAACTACAACACCTTACGTGAGTGCCTCACATAAGCATGTTGCGAACCATAGCAAAACATTAAACACCATGATCAGCCAAAACGGATCAAAAACTTAGTAAAAGAATACTAAGAAAACTTTCTATAAGTGTAAAGCAAGTTTGAAACATTTGCAAGGTAAAAGCAGACCCACTGCAATCAAGCTCCGAACCTTGCCAAAACTAACAGGAGCTTACCAAAGCTAGCAGGACCCAATGCTGGAGCTTACTAAAGCTAGTCGGACCTAGCGTCGGAGCATACCAAAGCTAGTCAGACCTAGAGCTGGAGCTTACCAAAGCTAGTCTGACCTAGCGCTGGAGCTTACCAAAGCTAGTCGGATCTAGCCATAGCAAGTCGGACTGAACCAAAATAAGTCGGACCTAGATAAAGCAAGACGTACCTTACGTCGGACCTTGCCAGAGCTACCCACAACAAGTCGGCCTATTATCGGACCTTGCTGGAGCTCGGACCTAGAGTCGAACCTTGTTCAAAAAGTTGTTTTGGTGATATTCAAAACTTTTATTGCCATAGCCAATGTATTCAGCACACATAGGTCTCACAATCTCCCCATTGATGAATGCATTGGCAAAACCACTTAAAATCCGAACATTGGCTTATTCACATAAAGATTTTTGAAAATAAAATTCTCCCCCTAACATATTTCTCCACCTTTGTAAATCAGAAATAAAATGAGATGAAAATCAATTCTCCCCCTAAGAAGAATCGTGTGAAAAACACTTGTGAATGTGTGCAATGTGTGATCAATTTGCAATTGTGCCAAATTCTCCCCCTTTGACAATGTATTCAGCAAGGTTCAAATGAGAAATTTCAATTGTTATGAGCATATTATAACATAAACATATAAAACAAAGCTCATCCAAGTCATACTATCAAGTAACTTACACTATGACATCAATGAGATACATAAAGTAGTGCAAGCCATGCTAGAGATCAAGTGTAATTTTCAATTTAAGCAAGTCCTGATCTCACAAACTTAACTCTTTCAAGACATGAAACATGACACTTGTTGCTGCAATTTTATTATTTTTCAAAGCAAAAATTTAGATCATATGATATTTGCAAAAGATTTTATGCGCATCTGCCTTATTCTAACCAACCAAGCCAAGCCTATGTCATTTGACAATCAGAAGCTGAAGAACATGGTTTTAGTCATAAACAACTTCTTCCAAGTTCATATCTATATTAAATGATAAGCCATCTCAAAAGAAGAAGTGCGATGCATGCATATTCTCTTGATCTTTTCTCAATTTATATTTGATCATAAAACTCAACATGAGAGTAGTTGATTGATTAGTTTTTCATTATTAAAAGCACTTGTGAGCATGCAATAAGTTCAAAACAGCAAGAAAGTTCGATCATGACCAGATTTAAACACGAGTAATATAGTAAGAACATTTAGCATGTAAAAGGAATCACAAAGTCATATATGTATGAAATACTATGCTCATATTATTTTAATTTAGATTTACATATAGACTTCCCAAGTTTCAAAACTCCCCCTCAATTTAAGCCATGAGGATACATAACCCCTATTTCACTAAGAATGTAATAAAAATAAGTGAAATCCAAAGGTTTTGTGAAAATGTCAGCCAATTGTTGTTCGGTATCTACATGGTGAAGCAACAATGTTTTCTTTTTCAACCTTATCATGGAGAAAGTGATATCTAATGTCAATGTGCTTAATTCTTGGATGTTGCACCGGGATTTTAGCAATACAAATGGCACTAATATTATCACAAAACAGTGGAACACTATCTAGATCAACCCCATAGTCCTTAAGTTTTAAACAATCCAAAGAATTTGTGACCAAGTACTAGAAGCAGCTACATATTCATATTCGGCTGTGGATTGTGCAACTGAGTTTTATTTTCTAGAGGACCAAGCAACAAGTGAATAACCAGAAAATGACAAGCACCAGAAGTACTTTTCCTATCCCAAAATCAGCATACGAAAAAACTTTCAAAGTAACAATTGAGGAAGAAGGAAGAAAAATGCCAAATTCTTGAGTTCCATGTAAGTACCTGAGAATTCTTTTGATGGCTTGACGATGTGAAGCATGTGGGAAAGTTTGAAATCGTGCATAAAGAAATACGCTGAATTGTATGTTTGGCCTTGATGCCGTGAGGTACAAAAGTGATCCAATCATGCTCCTATATTCTTTTTGATCGACCGTGTCACCATGTTCATCAAGTTCAAGTGTTGTTGCTGTAACCATTGGTGTCCTAAGAGGCTTGCTTTTGTCCATGTTGAAGCGCTTAAGAAGGTCTCTTGTATACTTTGTTTGATGCACAAAGGTACTTTCCTTGGTTTGCTTGATTTGCAGCCCCAGAAAGTACGTGAGTTCTCCCATCATACTCATCTCGAATACTGAACTTATCATAGCTGAAAACTTGGACACAAAATCATGAGAAGGACAACCAAAGATAATATCATCCACATACACTTGCCCATGGTAAACCCCTTCTCAAGTAAGAACATTTTTAACCAATCATACCATGCTCTAGGGGCTTGTTTGAGACTGTATAATGCTTTGGACAGTTTGTAAACATGATTTGGGAAATTTGGATTTTCAAAACCTGGTGGTTGCTTGACATAAACCTCCTAATCTATGTAGCCATTAAGAAAGGCACTTTTAACATCCATTTGATATAACTTGAAACCTTTAGATGTAGCAAAAGCTAACGAAATTCTTATGGCTTCTAATCTAGCAACAGGAGCAAAAGTTTCATCAAAATCTAGACCTTAACTTGTGTGAAACCTTGAGCAACCAACCTAGCCTTATTTCTAACCATAACCTCATCCTCACTTTGTTTTTTTAAACACCCAATTAGTTCCAATTAAAGTGTGACCTTGAGGTGGAGGTACAAGTTCCCCAACATTATATCTTTCAAAATTTTCTAACTCTTCTTGCATGGAAATAATCCAAGATTCATTAGTGAGTGTGTGTGATATATCTTTGGGTTAAAAAGAAGCAACAAAAGCAGAATGAGTATGAGAGTTTGGATCGCAAAACCTAGACCGTGTGACTCGTTTGTGCAAGCTTCCAATGATTTGTTGTGAAGGATGACTTTTGAGAACCCGGAGGTGAGTGGACACTTCACAAGCTTCTTCTTCTTCATGTTCATCACAAATAGATGAACTTGTGACTTGAGGACGATCTTGACCAGCAATGGTGGTCATCGGTGCTGGTTGTGAATCGAAATCAGGAGCTAGAACAATGTCATTAGCTGCTAAATTTTCAGGCAGCCGCACCTCTTTTTCCGCATCTTCAATAAAAATACTCTCTCCCTATGGATATGGATCCAGACCTGCAATATTTGAGCTAGCACCTGGGCTAGCTTCATCAAAAGAAACCTCACAAGTCTCCATAATTTTGTTACTGTCAAGTAAAAGCACACGGTAGCCTCTAGTATGAGATGAATAACCAAGGAACATGTCATCAATAGATCTAGCTTCAAATTTAGAAAGATTACCATGTTTCTTAACAAGCATTTGCAACCAAAGACCCTAATGTGTGTGACACTAGGCCTATGTCCAAACTGAAGCTCATGTGGTGTTTTTCCTAGACTAGCATGCAAGAAAACACGATTTGAAACATAACAAGCGGTTGCAACTGCATCAGCCGAAAACTTTCTACGAGTTTGATATTCATCAAGCATAGTCCTAGCCATATCAACTAAGGTTCTGTTCTTTCTCTCTACAACACCGTTTTCTTGAGGTACATATGGTGAAGAAAATTGACGATCTATTCCTTTTTTTAGCACAAAAATGATCAAAGGATTGATTTTTAAATTCAGTTTCATTATCACTTCTAATTGCTCTAAAGATGCTGCGTGATCAATTTATAATCTAAGAAGTAAAGTTCTAAAGTGACTAAAAGCTTCATTCTTAGATGCCATAAAATAAACCCAAGAGTATCTAGAATAGTCATCAACAATCACAAGAATATACCATTGACCTCTGAGGGATTGAACACGTGAAGCTCCTACGGTGTCAAGATGCAAAAGTTGACCCTGTTCATTTGTCATGGTCCTTGCGAGAGGAGCATGTGAACATGTAACCGTCTTAGCATGTCTACAAGAAGAGTACACAATTTCTTTGTCTCCTTTAAGCTTAGACAGCCCACGTATGCGATCAAGAGGACTAACACGCGTTAGATGGTCAAAGCCTACGTGACCAAGTCTACGATGGCAAAAATATAAGTCATTTGATTCATTTGCAACTAGACACCTATGCTTAGAGGATGACATATCAAAATCAGCTTTAAAAACTTTTCCAAACCGAGACATGTTAAAAATACGCTCATTGTTTGAATCTACAACCTTGCAGCAATTAGTGAAAATAATTTCCAGATTTTCATCTACCAATTGTGAAACAAAAAGCAAGTTGTATTTCAAATTTTTAACAAGTGTCACATCCATCAAAGTGTAGCTATTATTTACTCGAACTGAACCTTTTGCAATTATAAGAGTTGAAGAATTATCGGAAAAAGTAACATTCTCTACACGTGACACAAAAGAGAGGAAGGAGAACCATTCTTTGTTACAGGTCATGTGGCGTGAGCAACCTAAATCCTCAATCCAAATGTTCTCCTTCCTCAAGCGTGTAACCTACATAGAAGCACAATACGTCGATGACTCAATACCGGGGTTAGTCAAAAGGAATTTAGGAATCCAGTACAGAGTCACACGACGTCCAACAGGAATAACACGCGAAAGCTGAGATAAAACAGTAAGTTTATGAGCCAAAGCTTGAGGATTTTTGAACCCAACTACTGACCTACGAGGTGTTACATGTGTAGCACGAAAATAGTAGGTTTGGGAGCAAACTTTGCATGTTTTTGACTCATTACAGCAGATTGCATGTTCCTATCATTCGTTTGAGCATGTGCAGCAAATTTTGCATGAAAGTTATGAGATCTAGCAATCATTCTTTCTTTTTCTGTTGTTTAGCTAGTCTATAACAAAAATCTATGACATGATCATATCTACCGCAGTAGGTACAATGAAATTTAACTTTGTGTTCATGTCTAGATGAGCAAGCAATATTTTTATTAACAACCGAATGAGTCAACTCCATTGCAGATTTGAAAACCACTTCTTTATGTTTAGGAACTATTTTAATCAAACCACTTCCTAATGATTTTACAATTTTAGGTGGATGTGCTTTAGCATTAGCATGGGGATCAAAACCTAAACCGGTTTTATCATTGCAAGATTTGGATGAATTCAACAACAAGTTTAGATTTTTGTTCCCAATACAAAACTGCTCTAGTGTCTTATTCATGTCATCAAGTTTCTTAGACAATTCTAGGCAGTTTTCACATGAAGTTTTTTCCTTTTTGTTTGCAATTAGAACAACATTTAACTTCATGAGAACATAAGCATTGTTTAATATAGAAATCTCATTCATAGCATCGTGTAGTTTCTTATCAAGATCATCACAAGTAGAAATCAATTGTAAAACAGCTAGCATCTTTCATGTTTTTATCATTAATGGCAGCAAGCTTTTTATTCTTTTCAATTTCGAGTTCTAGCTTATCAAGTGTGGAGGTGTGCACACATCTTAAAGAGGACAATTGTTCATATATAAGCTCACATGAGGAACAAGAATCATCACTAGGTATCAAAGATTTCAAACAATTAATTTTAGATTCTAGTGACTCAATTTTAGCAGCATTGTCCCTAAGTTTTTTGTCCGTTTTCTTAACAATAACAGTGGCTTTCTTTGCAAGTAGGACATACCTCTTTATTGTCACTGTTGTGTTCTGCCTCCTCTATACTTGATCTTGACTTGCCGCCATGAAGTAAAGTTTGTCAAATCATTTTCATCTTTGTCACTTCCAATGTCCACATTGCTGTAGCCAAGTTCTTGAAGTGCGGAGATAAAACTATTCACCAATTGGCGTCCTGTAAAACCCTTTTTCTTCTTCTTCTCGTTTGCAGGGGAGTGCTTCGTTCTTGTTTGATTTTCATCACGGGAAGTAGTAGCTGAAAGGTTAGGGCAATCCGTGCGAAAATGTCCTGTCTTACCACACTCTAAGCATCGTTGAGGTCCGACACTTCCTCTCCTTCTAGTTCTCACATTTTGCAATGCTTTTGAGAACCGAGTAGAGATGAGTGCAAGTTCTTCCTCTGTAAACTCTTCAATCTATTCAAGGGTTAAAGAGGACAACAAAACAAGTGTTCCACAAGATGAAGATGGGTCGAAGCTAGGCATGTCTCGTTGATAAACGAATGCAAGAGACTTGTTGGGATTCTTACGTGAGATTATGTCAATTTCATGAGTTTTCAATTAGAATATAAAACATCTAAAGTAAGTTTACTTATGACAGTAGATTCACGAATAGATGTAACTTTCGTCTCCCAAATTGACATGTCTAATGCACTTAGTAATTGCCTAGCATTTTCAGCATCTAAAAATTTAACATTGATGCTATGCAAGTTGCTGAGAATTTTATTAAAACGAGCAAAGAGATCGTCAATAGACTCACCTGGTTGCATCTCAAACCGCATATATTATTTCTTGAACATATCTTGCTTTACCTCCTTGATTGTGTTGGATCCTTCGTGGTAGTCACAAAGAGCTTTCCACACATCGTACGCAGATCAGAGGTGTGCAACACGATCGAAGTCGCTTTGAGTTAATCCTTGTATGATCAAGTTGTGAGCCTTGTTGTTGTTGTCAGCATCTCTCATGTTTGTAGCTGTGACTCGCGTTTGACGGCACGTCGTAAGACTTGTACACCTTTTCCCACATTGTAAAGCCTTGTGCCTGGATGAAAGCTTCCATACGTGCCTTCCAAACCTGAAAATCAGTACCACTAAAGACACAAGGTTTTGCGGAGTATTTTTCCATGATTATTAGTCAAAAACACATGCAAATCACAAAGATTAGAGCACCGTAGCTCTGTTACCAATTGTAGGATCGAAGAGCACGTGCAAATCTACCAGAGGGGGTGTGAATGGTAGATTAAAACTTTTTCAGCGGAAGCAACAAAAACCCCTCGATAAAAAATCAATCTGTTAAGAAATCTTGTGTGTGACTAATATAAACATGATCAATCATGCAAAAATCAGTATATACTGTGGAGAATCAAGTCATGAAGACATGACAATAAGAATCACGAAAAACCATCGAGAAAACTCAAGTTACGATCGAAAGATTGAACGAAGGTCAATCTGTTCTACACGAGAAAAACCAGATCGGCAATACTGCAAAGAAACGCATGTAGATCCAAAACCCCAAATCCAATGACCGTGATATTTTCATAGATGATATATAATCAAGTTCTGAAGACAACCCAACAAGAATCACATTAATTGGATTTGTAAAACTCAAGTTGTGATAAAACCACAAAAGCAAAGTAGTGTTGTGCAGAAACTCGACGAGAAAGACTTAACAAAAATAAGTCGGACGAACAAGGCACAAATGTTCCTTTAAACTATGAATTTTATTGATCAAAACACAAGAGGAACAGCCCCAAAGTCGTGCACGACAAGATCTGGCCTCCCTTGCTTATATAACCAACCCTTAGGCCAACACAATCCTAACTAGGACTCAAATCCTACTCAGATTCAACCGAAACTTTCCATAACTGCTCAACACTCTTCCATATGCAAATAGAAGCAATCTTATGACTTCTAAACACCTTAGGAACATATCCCATATTCCTAAAACAACCCAACTTCGTGACCCACACGAAATCCTATCATAACAAACTCAAATCTTTCCATATTTGAGACAAACCCGACTCAACCGCAGCCTGAGTCCATAACCTAGTCGGTTGGACCATTCTGACCAATTCTTTACGTCCACATCTCTTCATCACGCCTAGGAACCATGTATCCACGTCCATGCACTCCTTGCACACGTGCAAACACCTTCCAATGATGTCTATGATACTTTTATATGCGTTGTTCTTGATCCAAACATATTGCGCGACCTCCTGATCAACTCAACCACAATTCCTCTTGAACTTGGTTATTGAACCTCATCTTCTCCCTAAGACTAGTTCAATGGATCCCGTCACCAGCCATGTCTTGAACTCAAGCAACACCTGCACATGAATAAACAACCAATAATTCCGAGCACAAGTCATTGACTTGACTCATGTTAGTTTCGAAACTACAACACCTTACGTGAGTGCCTCACATAAGCATGTTGGGAACCATAGCAAAACATTAAACACCATGATCAGCCAAAACACATCAAAAACTTAGTAAAAGAATACTAAGCAAACCTCCTATAAATGTAAAGCAAGTTTGAAACATTTGCAAGGTAAAAGCAGAACCACTATGATCAAGCTCCAGACCTTTCCAAAGCTAACCGGACCTTGAACCAGAGCTTACCAAAGCTAGCAGGACCTAACGTTGGAGCTTACCAAAGCTAGTCGGACCTAGCACCAAAGCTTACCAAAGCTAGTCTGACCTAGCGCCGGAGCTTACCAAAGCTAGTCTGACCTAGCGCCGGAGGTTACGAAAGCTAGTCGGACCTAGCCACAACAAGTCGGACCTAACCAAAATAAGTCGGACCTAGGCAACAGTTGAACCTTATATCGGATCTTGCTAGAGCTACCCAAAACAAGTCGGACCTATTGTCGGACCTTGCTGGATCTCGGACCTAGAGTCGAACCTTGTTGAAAAAGGTGTTTCGGTGATATTCAAAACTTTTATTGCCATAGTCAATGTATTCAGCACACATAGGTCTCACGCACTGTTTGATGGGGCTGCAAGTGGGCGATTTGCTTCTAAAATTGTCGTTCAAAAATGGTATCCGTTGATATCATATCGAGTAAATTCTGCCCTTGCTTTCAACTGACCATGCAACATCTGTTGCATATCATAGGAGATGTTCACATCCTTCATACACTACCAATACAAAAATATACAAAGTTAGCATCTTATAATAAATATATAAACTATGATTGAAGAACAAAGGTTGGATAGGAAAATTACATGTCCATGGAACCGGTTCTCGGAGATTGGGCCACCTTTTATGCCATGCTGACATAGATTATCCAATTGACTTCACTTAGGTCTTTGAGAAGATGTCCAATACAGCCTATCAAACACTTCAAACTATGGTAACACATCTTCCTTGTTGAAAAAACATGTAAAGCATGGTGTAATTTCTCTCTTACTACGAAATATAATGAGAAGTGGCAACTCCAACACTTTCACCCTTCTATTGAAAAATCTTAAGCTCGTTCATAGGTTCCTCCTTTAAATCATGATATCCTGTCGTAGATGCATTCACATTTTTGACAAGTGAGAAATATTTGCCAGAGAAGTTTGTAATCGTATTAGCTGAATGCCTCTACAATACACCCCTCAACTCTTACTTTGTTGTGAACTATAGCTCTAATTTTTTTCAATTCTCTTTCTTGACTATACATCAACTTGAACTATGCAAGTCCTGCTACCAACTCTTCATAAGGAAAATGCTCCAACAAATGTTCCATAACATTCATAGTCCAAGCAAAAAGACTTTTTCCATATTACATACAAGCACAACGATTTCTTTCTCCCACTGCCGCATTATCTTCTTCGACACTTCCTTATCATATATATGCCTATAGCTAAGTTCAGCGAATATCTTCCACAAATTAGGTTTGAAGTGGCCACGAAATAATACAGGTCCAAGTCTTTCAATCATAATGTGGTAAAATATGACTCTTTGGCCCATTTGTTTACCAGTGCTGAGATTAACACATTATTTTATGATAGTTGCATATCGATCTGGAAACTTCACTATTTTCAACCAACTAGGTATTTCCTTTCTTTCATCTGGCTTGACACAATATGGAGCTCATGGCCTATCTCCGTTTACACATGCATTTGTTCTAATCTCAAACCCATAACGATCACAAAGATCAACTAAATCTTTCCTTGCATTCAAATTATCTTTATTTTGATCGGTTAAATCAAAACACATGCTTATGATCCTTTCAGCGACACTACGTTGCTGATGCATCAAATCTATGTTGTGCGGTAAAAGCAATTCCTTTGCGTATGGTAGCTCCCAAAGAAAAGGAATATGAGTCTAGTTGTGTTCTTTACCATACCATTCGAAACCATCTTTTGCAGACTCTTTTAACTTTGCATGCCATGCCATTTTTTGTTCGCTTGTCAATCGACCAGGTGGTCCTTTTATAACTGTTATACCTTTCTGAAATAATTGTATATCACTCCTGAAAGAATGGTTTCAAGGAAGAAATCATCGATAACAATCAAGAAAGCTGACTATTTTGTCCATACATCAGCCTGATGGCATCAGTCTCACGCATACATATGGGGATATGGGGCAACACAATTGTCCGTGGACAAACCAAAAAACCCAAATTCCATATGCCAACAAATCATGAATTGACCATAGATACACGGCACGTAAGTCAAATTCACATTTCAGATGATTGTCGTATGCCTTTACACCTTGCCATAGCTCTTCTAGCTCTTCAATCAACGGTTGCATAAACACATTGATTTTCTTCCATGGATGTTTAGGACCAGAAATGACGGCCCTGAGGAATATGTATCTTTCTTTCATGCACATGTTAGGAGGGAGATTGTAGGGCATGATAGAAACATGCTAACAAGAGTATGAGTTGTTACTGGTGCTAAAAAGAGTAAAACCATCAGTTGACAACCCAAGACAAACATTACAATTATCTCTTGCAAACTTTGGATCAAAACGGTATAGAGCCTGCCAAGCCGTGCCATCCGAAGGATGGGACATAACATATTTGTCATCATTTTCATGTATCCCTTTAGAATGGCACCTCATCTGCTTCCCTATTACTTGGGACAGAAACAACTGTTTAAGCCTTGACATAATAGGCATTTACCGCAGTTGTTTGATTGGTACTTTTGTAGTTATTTCCTCTTCATCATCCCTCAGAACCTCCGCATATCTAGATGTATTGCAGTGTATACAATAAGTATCGTTCTTGTGTTCCTTCCAAAACAGTATGCAATTATTCTCGCACACATCAATCTTCTCATAGTTCATGCCCATAACGGCCAAAAGCTTCTTATATTCGTATAGGTCTTTCGACATCTTATGATTTGATGGAACGAGATCATTGATTAGCTTCAAGATACCATTGTAGGAATTTTCAGAATTGTACTTGTACTTCATCGCCATAAGTCGTGTGACTGCCTACAAAACGGTCACATTGATGCCCTCATGCACATTTCATCTGAAGCGGCAAGAAGTCTGTAAAACTTCTGCACCTCCTCCGGCGTTGAGTGCTCTTCGTACGATCTATCAACGTCCAATATCATCTCATCCATCCGATCTTTGATCTTCATTTCCGCCCGACTCACCAGCATGCTCCATCTCCCCATGCTCATGCCACACCAGGTAATCAGGCATAAATCTTTGCTTGCAAAGATGCAGCTCCATTTCAGACCTATCCAGACGTCGACAATTCCTACACTTGCTACACGGGCACTTTACAAAAACATTTGCGATATGAGCCCACTTCATAGTGTGCACACCAGTTAAACTCCATGCATCATATATCGCCTTATGGTCGTCACCCATTTTCAAAACTACAATGAATCGATGTATGTCAATGAAAAAAAATATAATATGTGAGAAGCACAAACAATATAAATATATATGCGATGCATCGTGCTCTCATGGGTGACGACATCTAGACTTCATTGCCTTGAAATTTAAAAATTTGATATGAAACCCTATTAGATCCTAAACATTATCAATCTACACCCACGTGACAAACTAACTAAAAATTCAGTTAATCAATTTCATATACATAAAACATGTACACATCATTTGAGTTTAACAAGTACAACATGTACACATCATTGAATTTCCACATACATACAACAAGTACACATGGACTAAATTAACAAATTTGAATTTTAAAAAGCTTAAAGTTAATTACGGATTTAACTGGATAATTCACCTTTTACAAGTTCATATCATGTATGAGTTAACTTGGTTTAACAAGCTAGTCACCTTCTAAAGTTGCTAAATATCATTGCCATTTTGTACAAGTTAAATTACCAACTAGCAATCAAGCTCATATATACAAATTAAGCATGTCAGTTTGCAAGTAAATTGGACATTTTACCTTCTCTAGGAGCTTGGATGGCGGGATGAGCAATGGACGGGCCGAGCAATCAATGACGGCGAAGGGCAGCCAGGCAGAAAGCTCACCAGTCGACAGGCAGCTCACACTGCGGGTAGCTCATGGGGTGGGCTAGGATGTCGGAGATGGGCTGCTGGAGATGCACTCGAGAGCCGACAACGAGTTGGCATGCGCTAGCAGGGAGGCGGACAACACGAGGCACGTGCCAGCAAGGAGGCACGCGCGCTGGCAGTGCACCCGTGGAGGCACACGCTGGCGGACGGGGCATACCAGCGCCAGCTGGGAGGTGGCAGACGCGGAGCACTTCAGGCAGCGGCGGCAGCGACAGGCGGCGGCGTGCAAGGGCGAGGCGGCGGCGCGCGAGGGTGAGGCAGCGGCCCACACTAGATAGTGAGAGTGGTATGGCACAGGGAGGCGGCAGTGGAGGAAAGCGGGCAGTAGCACAAGGGTGTCATTTTTTGGTCCAAGACACGTGTCAGGGGCATGCGTGTCGAATTCAACAGGCCCACACTAAAGGCATCAGTTTTCAGGAGGAACTGGCGGTTGTAATATATGCATCGGGTTTGTCAGGAAGCCGACACCTGTAATTACTGCTGTCGTAGTGAATGGTGGGGCTGATGCCTCTACTTTATAACTGTCAGCTCCTATTGGCCGGCCGATGCCTCTACTTTATAACCGTCGGCTTCTATTATCCAGTTGACAAGTTTATCTATGGCCGTTCACCACGACGGTTTAACCGACACCTAAAATGCTATAGTCGTCGGGCTCCTACCACCTACAACTTGATGAATTTAAATTTGACAGCACCGACGTACATAATAACCCGATGTCTTATTTAACTTTTTCTTGTAGTGTCACCTCGTCACATTGATTGGCTATTGCCACGAAGAAGCACAGGCCTCTCGTGTACGAGTTCATGATGACGGGCAGCTTGGAGTAGCATCTCTTCAAAAGTAAGGTTGATTAATTTCATGTATTTGTTAGAACATTATTTTCCTATGGCTGCAACTGCAGGACTAATAATAAGCTCTAGAACAGCAGAGAGTCTGTAGTTAGATCTAGAAGAAGCCTGCAGGAATAACATCAAATTTGCAGATGACAAGGAAAGGATATCCTTCTCAAGTTGTTTTTGATCTCGTTTTCTCACATAGCATAATTAAGCCAAATAAGATTCGAATCTAAGACACACATCGATCGAACTTGACTGCCAGTGGTTTATAGCTGGCCAAATGGACTAGAGTAATCGGGCTGCCCCCAGGTCCGGCAAAAATGGCCAGGCACGATAATGGCCCGACACAGAGGTGACCAGGCCCGGGCCGGTCAAAATCCCGACTCGGGTCGTGCTTGGACTCAGCCTCTAGCCCATCTGGCCAGCCGGCATGGCACGGTTAATAGGAAGCCCGACAGGACCCATGCCTTGCTTGAATAAGCCTGTGGTGGCCAGCCCAGCCTGCCATGACCTATTAAGACCAATTAGTATAAAAGCAGGCAAACAGTCACCCACTTCAAACCCTAGTTCCAATCCCGCAGCCACCGCCCTTGTCATCTACACTCTTGAGTTATTTTGCCCCTCCCAGCCTTCCTTCGGTTCTTCTTCTTCCTTGCTTCTTGCCGGCTACCGCGGTCGTACTGCCCGATCCATTGGCCATTGCGAAAGTTGTCGATCATCAGCAAGTTGTGAGTCTGTCACCCCAGTCCCCTTACTCTGTCTCCACTCTTGACTCCTCCAGTCCCCCCTCTGCCTCCACATCTTCTCAGTACCTCTTCCGTTGCTCTTTCTGCTGTAGGATCGAAGAACACGTGAAAAGCTACCAGAGGGGGGGTGAATGGTAGATTTAAACAATCTTACGCAGCGGAAGAATTAAATCCCAACCCCTTCGGCAGAAAAATGATCTGTTAAAGAAATCGTGTGTGAATTAATATAAACGTGTTTCACCATGACAAAAGTGATATATATCCAAGAGAATCAAATTCACGAAGAAAACACAAGAAGAATCACCCAAATCCGTCGAGATAAACTCAAGTTATGATCAAAAGTATGAACAAAGGTGAATCTGTCCTACCCGAGAAAAACAGTTCTGAAACGCTGCAAAGAAACTCGTGTAGATCAGAAACCACAAATCCAATGACCGTGAAATTTTGACAGATGATATATAATCAAGTTTTGAAGACAACCCAAAAAGAATCACGTCAATTGGATCTATAAAACTCGAGTTATGATAAAACCACCAACAAAAGGTAGTGCTGTCCAGAAACTCGATAAGTAAAACTTGTCTGGAACAAGTCGGACAAACAAGGCACAAAAGTTCCTTCAAACTACGAATTTTATTCAATAGAACATAAGAGGAGCAGCCCCAAAGATCTCTGCCACGAGCTCTGGCCTCTCTTGCTTATATAACCAGCTCTTAGGCCAACCCAATCTGGACAAGGACTCCAATCCTACTCCGATCACGAATCGAAACTTTCCATAACTGCTTAGGACTCTTCTATACTCAGATAGAAACAATCTTCAGACTTCCAAACACCTTAGGAACGTATCCCACATTCCGAAAACAACTCAAATTCGTGACGCACACGAAATCCTATCATAACCAACTCAAATCTTTCCATATTTGAGTCAAACCTGACTCAGCCGCAGTCTGAGTCCATAACCTAATCGGTTGGACCTTTCCGACCAATTCTTTACGTCCACATCTCTTCATCACGCCTCGGAACCATGTAGCCACGTCCATGCACTTCTTGCACACGTGCAAACATCTCCCAACGACGTCCACAATACCTTCATATGCATTGTTCTTGATTCAAACATGCTGCGCAACCTCCCGATCAACTCAACCACAATTCCTCCCGAACTTGGTTGTTGAACCTCATATTCTCCCTAAGACTAGTTCAATGGATCCCATCACCATCCATGTCTTGAACTCAAGCAACACCTGCACATGAATAAACAACCAATCCGTACGAGCCCAGGTCCGCGACTTGACTCAAGTCAGTTACGAACACAATACCTTACGTGAGCACCTCACATAAGCATGTTGCAAAGCATATCAAAACAATATCAGTCATATAAACTTAGCAAATGAATACTAAGAAATCATTCCAACAATATAAAGCAAGTTCAAAACATTTCACAGTAAAAGCAGGAACATTGCGATCAAGCTCTGAACCTAGCCAAAGCCAACCGGAGCTTGAGCTCCGAACCTAGCCAAAGCTAACCGGAGCTTGAGCCAGAGCTTACCAAAGCTAGTACAACCTAGCACCGGAGCTTACTAAAGCTAGTAAAACCTAGCGCCGGAGCTTACCAAAACTAGTCGGAACTAGTCATCCAAAAAATCGGAGCTAGAAAAACATGTCGGAGCTAACCAACATAAGTCGGACCTAGCAAAACATATCGGAGCTTAACAAAGATATGCCGGAGCTATCAAAGACATGCCGGAGCTAAAGACAAAGCTCACCGGAGCTACCCAAAAACATGTCGGATCTAGACAAAGAAAGTCAGACCTATTGTCGGACCTTGCAGAAGCTCAAAGCTAGAGTCGGACCTTGGTAAAAAGATGTTATGGCAGCATTCAAAACTTTTATTGTCAAATCCAATGTATTCAGCACATAAAGGTCTCACAATCTCCTCTTTGATGAATGCATTAGCAACACCATTTAAATCCGAACATTGGCATGAAAAGTTTTGAGGACAATTTTCTCCCTTTTTGAAAATCAAATGAGATAGAAATACATTTCTCCCCCTATACATATTTATCCCCCTTGCATAATTCACCATATTATATCTCCCCCTTTGATAATGTATTCAGCAAGGTTCAAAAGAGAAATTTTAATTGTTATGAGCATATTATAACATATACATATAAAACAAAGCTCATCCAAGTCATACTATCAAGTAACTTACACTATCACATCAATGAGATACATAAAGTAGTGTAAGCCAAGCTAGAGATCAAATGTAATTTTCAATTTAAGAAAGTCATGATCTCACAAACTTAACTATTTCAATACATGAAAGCATGACACTTGTTGCAGCATTTTATTATTTTTCAAAGCACAAATTTAGATCATATGATATTTGCAAGAGATTATATGCGCATCTGCCTTATTCTAACCAACCAAGCCAAGCCTATGTCATTAGACAATCAGAAGCTTAAGGACATGGTTTTAGTCATACACAACTTCTTCCAAGTTTATATCTAAGTGCAATGATAAGCCATCTCAAAAGAAGAAGTGCGATGCATGCATATTCTCTTGATCTTTCTGAACTTATATTTGTTCATAAAAAAACTCAACAAGTGAGTTGATTACTTGATTAATTCTTTATGATTAAAAGCACTTGTGAGCATGCAACAAGTTCAAAACAACAAGAAAGTTCGACCATGACCAAATTTAGTGTAAGTAATTATTCCATTACTAGACATGGCAAAAACTACAAAATGTATTACACGAGTAATGTAGTAAGAACTTTCAGCATGTAAAAGGAATCACAAAGTCATATATGTATGAAATACTATGCTAATATTATTTTAATTTCAGATTCACACATAGACTTCTCAAGTTTGAAAACTCCCTCTCAATGTAAGCCATGAGGATGCATAACCCCTATTTCACTACGAATGAAACAAAAAGGAGTGAAATCCAAAGGTTTTGTAAAAATGTCAGCCAATTGTTGTTCGGTATCTACATGGTGAAGCACAATGTTTCCTTTTTCAACAATATCACGGAGAAAGTGATGCCTAATATCAATGTGCTTAGTTCTAGAATGTTGCACGGGGTTTTGGCAATGCAAATGGCACTATCTAGATCAATCCCATAGTCCTTAAGTGTTTGAACAATCCAAAGAATTTGTGAGCAAGCACTAGCAGCAACTACATATTCAGATTCGGGTGTGGATTGTGCAACTGAATTTTGTTTTCTAGAGGACCAAGCAACAAGTGAATTACCAAGAAAATGACAAGCACCGGAAGTACTTTTCCTATCAATCCTACAACTTGCAAAATCAGCATCGGAAAAAGCTTTCAAAGTAATGGTTGACGAAGAAGGAAGAAAAATGCCAAATTCTGGAGTTCCATGTAAGTACCTGAGAATCCTTTTGATGATTTGAAGCACGTGGGGAGGCTTGAAACCTTGCACAAAGACATACGCTGGATTGTATGTCCGGTCTTGATGCCGTGAGGTACAAAAGTGATCCGATCATGCTTCTATATTCTTTTTGATCCACGGGATCACCATCTTCATCAAGTTCAAGTGTTGTTGTTGTTCCCATTGGTGTCCGAAGAGGCTTGCTTCTGTCCATGTTGAATCGCCTTAGGAGGTCTTTTGTATACTTCGTTTGATGCACAAAGGTACCCTCCTTGGTTTGCTTCATTTGCAGCCCCAAAAAGTACGTGAGTTCTCCCATCATACTCATCTCAAATTCTGAACTCATCATAGCTGAAAACTTGGACACAAGATCATGAAAAGCACAAACAAAGATAATATCATCCACATACACTTGAACAAATAATGATTCATTGCCATGCTTAAGCACAAAAAGAGTTTTATCAACCTTGCCCATGGTAAACCCCTTTTCAAGTAAGAATGTTTTTAACCTATCATACCATGCTCTAGGGGCTTGTTTGAGACCGTACAAGGCTTTGGACAGTTTGTAAACATGATTAGGAAAATCTGAATTTTAAAAACCCGGTGGTTATTTGACATAAACCTCCTCATCTATGTATCCATTAAGAAAACCACTTTTAACATCCATTTGATATAGATTAAAACCTTTAGATGCAGCAAAAGCTAACAAAATTCTTATGGCTTCTAATCTAGCAACAGGAGCAAAAGTTTCATCAAAATCTAGACCTTCAACTTGAGTGAAACCTTGAGCAACCAACCTAGCCTTATTCCTAACCACAACCCCATCCTCACTTTGTTTATTTTTAAACACCCATTTAGTTCCAATTAAAGTGTGACCTTGAGAAGGAGGTACAAGTTTCCAAACATTATTTCTTTCAAAATTTTCTAACTCTTCTTGCATGGCAATAATCCAAGATTCATTAGTGAGTGCGTGTGATATAACTTTGGGTTCAAAAGAAGCAACAAAACCAGAATGAGCATGAGAGTTTGGATCGTAAAACCTGGACCGTTTGACTCATTCTTGCAAGCTTCCAATTATCTGTTGCGGGGGATGATATTTGTAAAGCTGTAGGGGAACAGATGTCTCACAAGCTTCTTCTTCTTCATGTTCATCACAAATTGATGAGCTTATGACTTGAGGATGATTTGAATCAGCATTGATGGTTGTCGGTGCTGGTTGAAAATAACATCCAGAGCTAAACCAAAGTCTTTAGCTGCTGAATTTTCGGGCAGCAGCTCGAATTCTTCCTCATCTTCAACGAAAATGCTCTCTCCCTGCGGATATGGATCTGGACCTGCAATGTTTGAGCTAGTACCTGGGCTAGCTTCATCAAAAGACACTTCACAAGTCTCCACAATTTTGTTAGTGTTAAGTAAAAACACACGGTAGCCTCTAGTATGAGATGGATAACCAAGAAACATGCCATCAATGGATCTAGGTTCAAATTTATCAAGATTACCATGTTTCTTAACAAAGCATTTACAACCAAAGACCCAAAAGTGCGTAACACTAGGCCTATGTCCAAACCGGAGCTCATATGGTGTTTTACCTAGCTTAGCGCGCAAGTAAACACGATTTGAGACATAACAAGCGGTTGCAATCGAATCAGCCCAAAATTTCCTAGGAGTTTGATACTCATCAAGCATAGTCCTAGCCATCTCAGCTAAGATTCTATTCTTTCTTTCTACAACACCATTTTGTTGAGGTACATATGGTGAAGAAAATTGATGATCTATTCCATTTTCAGCACAAAAGTGATCAAAAGATTGATTTTTAAATTCAGTTCTGTTACCACTTCTAATTGCTTTTAAAGATCCTGGGTGATCAATTGATAATCTAAGAAATAAAGTTCTAAAGTGACTAAAAGCTTCATTCTTAGACGCCATAAAGTAAACCCAAGAGTATCTAGAATAATCATCAATAATAACAAGAACATATCATTTACCTCCGAAGGATTGAACACGCGAAGGTCCTACGGTGTGAAGGTGCAAAAGTTGACCCGGTTCAGTTGTCATGATCATTATGAGAGGAGTATGTGAACCTGCAATCATCTTAGCATGTCTACAAGAAGAGCACATAATTTCTTTGTCCCCTTTAAGCTTAGGCAGCCCACGTATGCGATCAAGAGCACTAACATGAGTTAGGTGATCAAAGCATATGTGACCAAGTCTACGATGCCAAAATATAAGTCCTTTGAATCATTAGAAACTAGACACCAATGCTTAGAGGAAGACATATCAAAATCAGCTTTAAAAACTCCTCCAAATCGAGACATGTTAAAAATAAGCTCACTATTTGAACCTACAACTTTGCAGCAGTTTTTATTGAAAATAATTTCCAGATTTTCGTCTAGCAATTGTGGAACAGAAAGCAAGTTGTATTTCAAATTTTTGACAAGTGCCACATCCTTCAAAGTGTAGTGATCATTTACTCTAACCGAACCATTAGCAATTATAGGAGTTGAAGAATTATCGGCAAAAGTAACATTCTATACATGTGACACAAAATAGAGAGAGGAGAACCATTCTTTGTTACCAGCCATGTGGCGTGAGTAACCTGAATCCACAATCCAAATGTTCTCCTTGCTCAAGCATGTAACCTACATAGAAGCACAATACATCGATGGGGTTAGTCAAAAGGCATTTAGGTATCCAGTATTGAGTCACACGACGAACAGTAGGAAAAACACGCGAAAGCTGAGATAAAACAGTAGGTTTATGAGTCAAAGTTTGAGGTTTTTTACTCTTAACTACTAACCTATAAGGTGTTATTTGTGTAGCACAAAAATCAGTAGCTCTGGAGGCAAAAATAGAAGGTCTGGAGAAAACTTTGAATGTTTTTGACTCATAACAGCAGGTTGCATATTCCTGGCATTCGGTTTAATATGTGCAGCAAATTTTGCATGAAAGTTATGAGATCTAGCAATCATTCCTTCCCTTTTCTATTGTTTAGCTAGTCTATAACAAAAATCTATGACATGACCATCTCTACCACAGTAGGTACAATGAAATTTAACTTTGTGTTCATGTCTAGATGAGCAAGCAATATTTTTATTTGAAACCGAACGAGGCAACACTTCTGCAGATTTGAAAACCACTACTTTTTGTTTAGGAACTGCTTGAATCAAACCACTTCCTAATGACTTTACAATTTTAGGTGGATTTGCCTTAGCATGAGCATGAGAATCAAAACCTAAACCAATTTTATCATTGCAAGACTTGGAAGAATTCAGCAGCAAGTTTAGGTTCTTATTCCCATTACAAAACCGATCTAATGTCCTATGCATGTTATCAAGTTTATTGGACAAATCAAGGCAATTTTCACATGAAGTTTTTGCTTTTAATTTGCAATTGGAACAATATTTAACTTCATGATAACATAAAGCATTATTCAATATTGAAATTTCATTCATAGCATCTTTTAGTTTCTTTTCAAGATCATCACAACTAGAACAATGCAAATCAATTGTAGAACAAGAACCATCTTTTCAGTTTCCAATGTTAAGTGCAGCAAGCTTTTTGTTCTTTTCAATTTCGAGTTCAAGTCTATCTAGAGTAGAGGAATGTGCAGTTCTTAATGTGGACAATTGTTTATAGATTAAATCACATGAGGGACAAGAATCATCACTAGGAATAAAGGTTTTCAAATGTTTGATTTTAGATTCTAGTGATTCAGTTTTAGCAGCATTATCCCTAAGCTTTTTGTCCTTTTTTCTTAACAATAATAGTTGCACGTGAAATTGCATCACATATTTCATTACAGGTAGAACATACCTCATCATTGTCACTGTTGTGTCTGCATCCTCCTGACTTGGTCTTGATCTTGTTTTGCCCACCATGAAGCATAAGTTGGCCAAATCATCTTCATCTTCATCACTTCCAATGTCCACGTCGCTTGAGCCATGTTCCTGGAGTGCGGAGATAAAACTGTTCACCAGCTGGCGACCTATAAAGCCCTTCTTCTTCTTCTTATAATTTGTTGAGGAGTGCTTTGTCCTTGATTGCTTTTCTTCTCGGGAAGTAGAACCTGAAAGGTTAGGGCATTCTGTACGAAGGTGTCATGTCTTACCACATTCGAAGCATTGTTGAGGTCCAGAGATTCCTCTCCTTCTGGTTCTCACATTTTGCAATGCTATTGAGAACCTAGTAGAGAGAAGTGCTAGCTCCTCCTCGGGAAATTCCTCGATCTTCTCCAGGGTTATTAGGACAACAAAGCAAGAGTATTGCAAGATGATGATTGGTCCGAGCTAGGCATATCACATTGTGAGACAAATGCAATAGACTTATTTGGGTTCTTACATTATAAGATGTCCATTTCATGAGTTTTGAGTTTAGAGTAAAGCACATCTAAATTAAGTGTACTCATGACAGTATATTCACAAATAGATGTGACTTTCATCTCCTAGATTGACATGTCTAATGCACTAAGAAGTTGCCTAGCATTTTTAGCATCAGAAAAATTAACGTTGACACTATGCAAGTTATTGAGAATTTTGTTAAAGCGAGCAAAGAGATCATCGATGGACTCACCGGATTGCATCTTGAAGCGCATGTATTCTTTCTTGAACATATCTTGTCTCATCTCCTTGATCATGTTGGATCCTTCGTGATAGTGACAAAGCGCTCTCCACACATCATATGCCGATCGAAGGTGTGCAACGCGGTCGAAGTCACTTTGAGTGAGTCCTTGGATGATCAAGTTTAGGGATTTGTTGTTGTTGTCGATGTCCCTAGGTTTGTAGCCGTAACTTGATCGTTAGGTGGCCCTTCGTAAGGCTCGTACACCATCTTCCATATTGCGAAGCCTTGCGCATGGATGAAAGCCTCCATGTGTGCCTTCCAAAACTAAAAATCAATACCAGCAAACACACAAGGTTTGGCGGAGTATTTCTCCATGATGGTTAGTCAAAAACACGTGCAAATCACAATGATTGGAGCATCGTGGCTCTGATACCAATTGTAGGATCAAAGAACATGTGAAAATCTACCAGAAGGGGGGTGAATGGTAGATTTAAACAATCTTACGCAGCGGAAAAATTAAATCCCAACCCCTTCGACAGAAAAACGATCTGTTAAAGAAATTATGTGTGAAAATAATGTAAACGTGTTCCACCATGACAAAAGTGATATATATCATAGATATTCAAGTCACAAAGAAAACACAAGAAGAATCACCCAAATCCTTCGAGAGAAACTCAAGTTATGATCGAAAGATTGAACAAAGGTCAATCTGTCCTACCCGAGAAAAATAGTTCTGGAACGCTGCAAGGAAACTCGTGTAGATCATAAACCACAAATACAATGACCGTGAAAATTTGACAGATGATAGATAATCAAGTTGTGAAGACAACCCGAATAGAATCACGTCAATTGGATCTAAAAAACTCGAGTTACGATAAAACCACCGACGAATGGTAGTGCTGTCTAGAAACTTGACGAGTAAAACTTGTCTGGAATAAGTCGGACGAACAAGGCACAAAAGTTCCTTCGAACTAAGAATTTAATTCAATAGAACACAAGAGGAACAGCCCCAAAGATCTCTGCCACGAGCTCTGACCTCCCTTGCTTATATAACCAG
Source organism: Tuctoria greenei (assembly GCA_036927565.1). NCBI lineage: Eukaryota > Viridiplantae > Streptophyta > Magnoliopsida > Poales > Poaceae > Tuctoria > Tuctoria greenei. The sequence goes on along the minus strand of JAYESD010000003.1, from coordinate 118,539,864 downwards.
CCCTTAGGCCAACCCAATCTGAACTAGGACTCCAATCCTACTCCGATCACGAATTGAAACTTTCCATAACTGCTTAGGACTCTTCTATACGCAGATAGAAGCAATCTTAAGACTTCCAAACACCTTAGTAACATATCCCACATTCCTAAATAAACTCAAATTCTTGACCCACAGGAAATCCTATCATAACCAACTCAAATCTTTCCATATTTGAGTCAAACCCGACTCAGCCGCAGCCTGAGTCCATAACCTAGTCGGTTGGACCTTTCCGACCAATTCTTTACGTCCACATCTCTTCATCATGCCTCGGAACCATGCAGCCACGTCCATGCACTCCTTGCACACGTCCAAACATCTTCCAACAACGTCCACGATACCTTCATATGCATTGTTCTTGATTCAAACATGCTGCACAACCTCCCGATCAACTCAACCACAATTCCTCCCGAACTTGGTTGTTGAACCTCATCTTCTCCCTAAGACTAGTTCAATGGATCCCGTCACCAGCCATGTCTTGAACTCAAGCAACACCTGCACATGAATAAACAACGAATCCGTATGAGCCGAAGTCCGCGACTTGACTCAAGTCAGTTCCGAACACAACACCTTACGTGAGCACCTCACATAAGCATGTTGCAAAGCATATCAAAACGATATCAGCCATATCAACCAAAACGCACCAAAAACTTAGCAAATGAATACTAAGCAATCTTTCCAATAATGTGAAGTAAGTTCGAAATATTTCACAGTAAAAGCAGGAACATTGCGATCAAGCTCCGAACCTAGCCAAACCTAACCGGAGCTTGAGCTGAAGCTTACCAAAGCTAGTACAACCTAGCGCTGGAGCTTACTAAAGCTAGTACAACCTAGCGCCGGAGCTTACCAAAACTAGTCGGAACTAGTCATCCCAAAAGTCAGAGCTAGAAAAACATGTCAGAGCTAACTAACATAAGTCGGACCTAGCAAAACATATCGGAGCTTAACAAAGACATGCCAGAGCTATCAAAGACATGGCGGAGCTAAAGACAAAGCTCACCGGAGCTACCCAAAAACATGTCAGATCTAGACAAAGAAAGTCGGACCTATTGTCGGACCTTGCAGACGCTCGGAGCTAGAGTCGGACCTTGCTAAAAAGATGTTATGGTAGCATTCAAAACTTTTATTGTAAAAGCCAATGTATTCAGCACAGGTCTCAGAGCTCCCTCTACACCACGAGCACAAATTGGCAGGCGCCCTTATGTGTCACAAGGTCCTGGCAAAGATCTGACACCCCCTCCACGAGATCCGGCATGTGGCCCCTCTGTGAGATCCGTCATGCAGTTGGTTGTTCACCACTATCGCCCCTCTGTGAGATTTGGATCTCGAGATCCTGCGGCGGCGAAATCCCAATCACTTGGCCTCGAGCTGTCCGACATGTTCGTACAAACGTGGGCCAAGCCAGGCACAACCAGTTTCATAATTGCGTCGTGTCGTTCTAAAACAATTCAGGCTCGAGCCTGACTGGGCTCGTTTCGGGCTCGCCCGGCAATGCCATTTGGCCTTCTATACTGGTTTTCTACAAAAAAGCACTTGATTGCCAATGGATTTCACCTTCCTGTTCCACAATCTTTTTTTCGGTGGATTGGTGACCATATCTAGCTTTCCTTGTTCTACACCATTCAGTTTTTTCTTCTCTAATTTTTCCTGATTCTTCAAGCTGCCTTTCTGATCGAGCGTTATTTTCTCTGCCCGTCTTGGTCCCTCCCCGACTTCCTCAACGCTTCACAGCTGCCCCGCTCCATCACGCTCAATAACCATGGAGAAAATGGAAAAAATTCTATGCAGCACAGCTGCAAATCCCTCCCTTTACAGCACCTTTCAGATGACTGACACGTGTCCTGGTACGTATCTCAAATCAATGCCCGCTTCTCCCATGACTCGCCTGATCGGCTCCACTGGCTTCCGGCTGGGTCACGCAGGCTGTACTCCCAATTCCCAACCGAACATGGCTCGCTCATGGCTCCACTACAGGAAAAGCGACAATAGACGACGGCCCGATAAACAGACGACGGGGCTGTCGTCTTTTATATTATTGACGACGGTCAATTTCAGCCGTCGTCAATTAGACTGTAATTAACAACGGTCAAGCAAGTACCGTCGTCAATTAATTAAAGACGACGGTTGACCGTCGTCTATTATGGCCCGTCGCCAATGTGTGCCGAAACCCAGTCCACCTGAGCCTGTTATTGACGATGGTTAACCTAGTACCGTCGTCAATAAATTAAGGACGATGGTGAACCGTCGTCAATAAGTGACCGTCGTCAATAATGGCCGAAACCTGGCCCACCTGAGCGCTTATAGACGACAGCCGTCATCAATAAGTCCATAATTGACGACGGCGGGAATGTTACCGTCGTCTATTACTGTTAGGGATTATTTGCCGCCCGCGCCTCTTCGTTTTCATTTACGCGCCGCCGCTTCCTCGCTAATCGTTGCCGCTGCCGCCCCCGCTCCTCGCCGCGCCGCGCCGCCGCCCCCGCTCCTCGCCGCGCCGCGCCGCCACCCCCGCTCCTCGCCGCGCCGCGCCGCCGCCCCCGCTCCTCGCCGCGCCGCGCTGCCGTCCCCGCTCCTCTTCGTGCCGCGCCACCGCCCCCGCTCCTCGCCGCACCGTGCCGCCGCCCCCGCTCCGCGCCGTCGCCCTGGTCGCGCCACCATCACACCGCCGCTGTCAACCGGGAAGGACGCGACAACTAGGTATGCCGCTACCTTTTAAACTGCTAGGTTATATGTGATTAAATGGTTATTAGAACTATTGTGGTTTGAAGTTCTAATTCACTAGTCAAACTGCTTTTAACAGCTAGGTAAATAAGATAAGGCTTGTGTTGTCAGCTTCAAATTTTCGTTTAGATAAAGAAATATCTCCTTCACACATAACATTAATGCATCAATTCTTCTCTCTGATTGTGGGAATGCTGCCTACGATTGAACAGAAAATAAGTGTGAAGTGTGAACAACTGAACATGTTCTGAAGAATAAAGTAATACTCTGAACAACTGAACTCGTTAAAGACACTACTTTTCAGTAGTCTAAAACAGAAACGACCGCAAGAATCTCAGTTAAACAGATACACAAAAATAGGCCGACAAGGAAACTGACATGAATGATTTTAGGACTTATCTCGCAAATCAGTTAATTAAGTCAACATGCTTTAAGTTGCATAGGCTATGCATAAGCTAGGGCAACATGTTGTACATGAGCCGGTACTGTGCAAGCTGTTATAGCAAAGTGTTGTTTGATCTGTAGTGGTGACGTTCTGTGTCAAACAAAGGAAGTGCAATATATAATCTACAGTTAACATGCATGCTTCATGTTTTATTAATTCTCTCTTTAATTTCTAACGCCCTGGAGCAAGATATTTGCATTCGTTGCGAGGCTGAACTTTGTGATGCGTTACTGTGCTGTAAATGTCATGAACCTTCCCTGTTTCCAAGTACTGTGATGCTGTCTTGTTGTTAGCATCAGACTTTTATCTATTTATTTATTGGTGGCTAGAACATTTTCAGATGCCCATGTCGCTGTACTCCTGATTCCCGATTCACGTTGCTCGAGCACCGGAAAATGAATGTAATCGATCTGCCGCTGATTCCCAATTTGCGTGCTCACCTTCGCACGCCATTGGATCACGAGCATGGGAGGCGGGTATTTGCGGCGAGGGATGCGGGCGTCTGCGGCCAGGGAGGCCGGCAGCCGCGGCGGGGGAGGCAGGAGTAAGGCTGGCGGTGCACCATCGATGGAGGAGATGAGGGAGCCGATAGGTGAGGAGTGGAACCAGTCGAAGGATCGAAGAAGGAAGCGGGAGTGGGAGGTGGGGCTGCTTTGAGATATGTACCAGGACAGATGTCAATCATATGGAAGGTGCATAGAACATTTTTCCTAGAAAATCGCCCGCAGCCAGCCTTTCGATCACCGTCCCTGCCCAATGGCTGCTCGACGTAGAAGAAATCGTCCGTCCGTCGCCAAATGTCGTTTGGCAAATGTGAATAGGAGAAAACATGCAGATTAATTACAAAACAACTAAATCCATCACGTCTTTCTTTTATCTGACCTGTCCCCACATAGGTACACCACATGTGTCTTAGAGTTGTAATGGCCCACATCTAAATGTGTTTTAGAAGTTCATGTACCTATGTGACATGTCCTCCCAAGTTCATAGAATCTCAGCATTTTACTCCAAAAAAATACGTAGAAGCTGGACCAAACTTACCTTATTTGCTCACACTACGGTAGCAGTCCAAACAACTACAAAATTTTTGCTGGGCCAAAGTTTAGAGTAGCTATAAACAAACACTACTACAAAAAGCTTCATCGCACGTGGCTCTAAACATATTATCACAAGCGGATTTTAAAACAGTCTGAAACGAAGAGCCTGTGAAAATAGTCCATATTCATAGGCGGAAAAACAAACCGTCTGTGAACATCTTTATCACAGGCGCTCTAATCCGCCTGTGAACACTAATTATCACAGGCGGTACTTAACGTCAGTTGACCGCCTTTGATAAAATAATTTTCGCAGGCGTTTCTTTACCTTCAAGCATCTGATTGTGGAGATTAATTATCACATACGGTTTGTGTTGTTAGAGTACCGCCTGTGGTAACACAATTTTCCCAAGTGTTTTTCTACATATGATGATCCGCTTGTGAAGATTAATTATCACGGGCGGTTCTTCATCTATTAGGATCCGCCTATGAAAGTATCTTAACACTAGCGGTTCGTTAGCTTGCATGATCCGCCTTTGAAAAAATACAGCCTTTCCAGTACTGTGTCCCATTTTTTTCTAATTTTTAGCTCAAATTCAAATACACATTCGCACACAGTATGAACAATATTTTAACAGGCAGCATTGACACACACCAGAAAATATAAGTCATCTAACATACTCCCTCCGTCCCATTCCAACTCTATTTCTGGAAACGGTCAAAGTCAAATCCATTTAAGTTTGACCAAGTTTATATAAAAATATATAAGTCTCTAAGATATAAAATAAATATGTTGTGAAAATATAATTCATGGTGAATCCAATAGTACTAATATAGTGTTACGAAAGATAATATTTTTTCGTGTAGATTTGGTCAAAGTTAGATTAGTTTGACTTTGGCCAATTCCAGAAATAGAGATGGAATGGGACGGAGGGAGTACATTTCAATTCATACTGTACAATAAGTACAGGTACATCTCAATTCATAGTTTACATATGTTCATCACTAAATAGTGTTTCGATTTTCATAATAGCAAAATTTTGGCACATCAGCAAGTACATCTGTGTCGTCAAAGAACAGCCCTTCTCGGTGAAAAACTTCGCAACGCATGAAAAGACACAGTCTACTCACAATCCTATGGACTCTATCACCAGACATATTTCTAGAAACCGACCATTCTTGGATCCAATCCTTTTGCTGCAATGAAAAACATAATAAGGTTTAGAATGTGTTGATGACAATGAAAACAAAGTATAAATATTAAAATAGGCTAGTGACAATGAAAATGTTTCTTAAAAGTATGAAAATAGAATATCAACATTAAGGATAACTTACATCCTCACGATTCGCTCTATATTCACAGGCAGTTCGAAGATGTTCGCATACAGAATACCTGCATAAGAAACTACCAAGAGGCTGCTTGGGACAAGGAAAGTCTGTTGATATATTTAATGTATCCTTATTAGAAGGTCGCTCACCGCCAAGCTCTATCACACAAGGAATGTCATATAGGAATTGCCAACCTTTGTACGCGTGTATATTAAAAGTATCGAATATCCGTACCATTTCAAAATGCTAAGGAAATTTTTGTAAGTACTTGATGATAAATTAGCTGCCAAGACCGTTGCCAAATCTGTGTTGGCTTGATGAAGATTATTATGTAGTGATCAATACACACGTACAAACACATGTGTTAAGCTAACAATTAACAATAAATTTCTATTTCAATATCATGTGCCAAACTTACTTCAAGTGGAACATAGCCTTTTTGAGGTCCTTGCCATCTTTGACAAAGTTAAACATGATGTTTGCCATGTAGGATGCCACCTTTTTCTATTTTGCCTTGTTTTGGTCTGTGATTGTTTTTCAAATTCTTTTTGTGACATTTGCATGTACTGTTTTGAGTCTCATTTCCCCTGAAAATCAAAATTCGACTTTGCAATTATTGTAGGGTCAAGGATACAAATCTTATACTTTATTTTTTCATTATCCATGTATTGCATCCTGTCAAAGAATAAGTCTAAAATTGTTATAATCTCATGACATGTATGCGTGTAGTAAGAAAAGAAAGTAGGCAATATTAGAGACACTTACAAGCACCAGATGAGTAACAAGTTGATTTCGAGCTTCTCTCGATAGAAAAGGCTCCATAGATCTTTAAAGAGAAAGTTTCTTTTAAGGTCTCCATTGCTATAGAATGCTTCTTTCGGCATACAAAATGAGATAGATTCAAGATGATATAGTGCTAGCGATGATGTACCACTCGTGCATTCTCCTGAGCGTGAAATGTTGTTTGATTTGCTCTGCCGATGAAATCAACGGCTTCCCATTCTGAAAGTTAGGAGGAATGTCCTCAATCTTGTATATCAAAAATCCTTGTTTAAGTAAAGTCATCTTCCGTATATTTCACACCGTTTTCTTCCCACTCCGCAATATCTTCTAATGCTGACACATATGAAGCACGAGGTGCGTGAGATTTTGTATTCATTTGCTTCATTGTTTACAATAATTTTGTCACTTCTTCAGAAGGTTCCTTTGTTTCGTATGAGCTAACTTTCACAGGCACTAATGAAGGAGTAGTCATCGGAAGTTGGACATTGGCCTGTTGATCAATTGTTGTTCTTTATTGTCCACTGACAGAAGAGTAGTCATCGGAAGTTGGACATTAACCTGTTGTTCAAGTGGTTGCTCTTTACTATGAGCTTGCTCTCGTACTTCTACAAGCTGTTTTCAACTGGTTGTTGCTCTTTGCTATCATCTTCTTTTGTACTGATACAAGCTGCTGTTCAACTGTTGTTTCTTTGTTACCTTTACTATCCTTGCTAGGACATATCTGGATTGGATCTTTTAGAACTTTCAGCGAAGAAGATGGGGTTGCGGTCTACTGAGCTGCGACGGGCCAAAAATTGACTCATCGTCTAACACGATGTCGCGTCGGTGCCAAAGGATTAACTGGTTGACAGCCTGCCCCAGAGTCGTGATCCCCTCAGGAGTGTTTTGCTTATTCATAATCTTCAAAATCATCGTTAATGATCTGAAGAACTTGCACCACAGCATAATACAACTCAAGTGATTTGACACTGAATACACGATTTGGTTTTGCCATAACAGTGGCAACCTATTTTGTTTTGTTCCCTGCTCTTCCGATTGGCACAAGAAGATGACAAGACGTGTATTCAATGATATCATTGATAGGTAACTTAATGCTTGACCTTGAGCCTGGCATAGAACCTGTGCTGCTAGGATAGGGAGTTTGAGATAACAATTGCTCATTTGCCATGGGATCCAATGCTTTATTCTTAGACGGTAACTACCCCAATTCTCTAAGTTGATCCAATAATACTTTAACAGATGACATGATCTTTTGATGAATTTTATCTTCAAGTGTCTTCTTGAACTTGTCACGTCTTCTATATAACTCTTTATCCTTCGGGAAACCATCTCTCCAGGACATCTGAAAAGAGATTGCTCAAACATGTACACCGTGTTCAGGGTTGCCTAGGATAGCAATAAGTTGGTCATTCTCCCTCGTCGGCTTGAAGAGACCCTTCTATTGCTTTTCAGTTACTTCTTTCATTCTCTGGTCTACTTGGTTCACAGAGTCGGGCTTTGCAAGTTTACCATCGTCGGTCAAACCAGATCCAGCTAACACCCACCGCTTTGTTCGCTCAGCGCAGCCTTCTAGTGAGTTAGGATTGCCCACGCTGATAGTTTCCGCTAATATTTCTTCCATTTCTCTACTGAAAGTGCATCTAGGCATCCCTTGTGGGTTTTGGATGATTTATTACAAACAAATGAGATCCTAACAAATTGTTGAGATGAGCGCAGGTTTTAATGAAATTATGAAGAAAGCGCGAAAAGAAAGGAGAATGGGGAATCTATATGGAAAAGAGCTCAAGAGCTGAATAGAATACTTTGTTGTGTATGGAGTGTGTAGGAGAAACACACCCCAAGAGATCAAGCACAAGAAACCTCATTCACGGCACAATTCATAGGAAAAACGGACTAGTCCGATATGACCACGGGCTCGTCCGATATGTCTCTGACTAGAAACAAATAAGTCCTCCTAGTGAAGACCTGTCTGCTAGTACACCTATTTTCACAGCACAGGACTAGTCCGATAACACCACGGACTAGTCCGATATCTTTGTGACTAAAATCGGACAAGTCCTCCAACTGCGGACTTGTCATCAATTCTACATGAGGTTCATCACACCGCACTAGTCCGATATGAGCTGGACTAGTCCGAACAATTCCAGAGCACAAATTGGACTAGTCCGCCCTTTGCCAGACAAGTACGATATATCATAACACTTAGGGTTTCCCACACGCCACACACTGGACTAGTCCGGAGTCCACCACGGACTAGTTCGGATATCGCAAACCCTAACGATAACTTTTGGAAACCCTAGTATAAATAGAGGTGTACGACCCTACAACACACACTCTCGACCCCCTGCACCGTCACACCTTCCAAGAGCCTAGTGTCGGTGGTTTGGATCCGGCAGATCTCCCGAAACTACTAAAGTGTTAGAGGAGTTTGATGTTCGGTGTGGGCGCGCAGAGATTCAAGAAGGTGAATTGTAAATGACAAAGGAGACACAGAGATTTACGTGGTTCGGGCCGCCTGAGTGGAATACCCTACTCCACGGGTGTGTTGGTGTTGTATTAGCTGTATGAGCTTGTATCGAGCATCTATGGAATGTGTCTCGAACCCCCCAGAGTCCATCGTCGGCCTGTCCTTTTATAGTACAAGGGCAGGCCGTTACAAGTTAGCCTGGCCCAACATGTGGCCCCGACAGTTACTAATATTGATACTCATTCAACACGTTTAATTGCCCTTAATGACCAGGTAATGGGCTATGACATCACCGTTACTGGTAATTAAGGTCGTCCGATCGTGTCATTAATATAGTATTAATGACACTTAATCGGGTCTTGAAGCCCTTGATTCCCCTTTGAAGGTCCGGAGCCGTTGTGGAGTCTTCCGGAGGTTAAAGGCTGAAGATCCGACGGTTGGACACATGGCAGCTCTGGAGCATACTGTGGGAAACAGAAAGCTCCGGAGCTACCTGACATGTGTCAGTTCCGGAGCTTCCCTCGGTCTGGGGTTAGGTCTGGGGGTGCCATTTCGGTACACAGCCTAAAGCTTCCCCCTCGTGGGTGGTAGCTCCGGTTTGACAGTACACGTGGCGACCCTGGGACTAACCATGTTGGAGAAGCGGGTCCGGTTATGCCTGACATGTGGGCCTCCGAAGGTCTTCAAATCGAATAGTTGACTTCCCCTTGAGATCTTTGTAATCTCAAGGGGAGTACGGTTCCCAGGGTACCGACAGTGGCCCCCTGGGCCCACCTCTGGGGAAGACCCTTTGGCTGAAGTCATTCCGCCGGAGGTGGGTCCATCCTCGCGACTTTTGAACTGAGTCTTCAAAGGTCTTCGGATGTGCCGTTGGCGATGGTTCGGAGTTAAATCCTCGCCGTGTGGCGTATCCCGCGTGCGGCAGATGAGATCTTTGGCGTGCGGATCTCACGCAATTGAAGGTCGCCAGTTCCCAATACGAAAACCATATTGGTTCCGCGCGCCTTGTCAGGCCGCCGCCTTCGGGCTTCCCGCCTCATGATGACAACCGTTCGCCTGGGTAAGAACCTCGACTTGATCGTCGGGGTGGTCCCGGGCCCTCTTGTCATCGGCTGGGTGGAATTTTTGAGTGGTATATTCGACTTCCTTGTGGTTTCCATCCAAGCGTTGCGAGGGCTTACTTAAGAAGGAAAGTGTGCACTGTCGGGAGTTCTTTATGCCTCTCATCTGATCTTGCGCTCAAACTCCCGACTTGTGCTTTGCTTTTCCTCTCTTGCCTTGCTGTGCTGCGATGGAGTTGGGTCTCCGCGAGAGTCGTTTGAAGACCGACGACGACCTGAAGAAGGTCCGGACCCTCATGGGATGGTCCTCGGACTTCTTCAACCACATGGTTCGCGCCAGGGGAGAGCTCCCGTTTGAGAAGGAGCACGCCGGTGAAATGGTGTACTTTTCTTCGTATGCCATGGTGGGGTTGATCCCACCTTTTTCCTCCTTTTTCTTGATGCTGCTAGACTTTTATGGTCTGCACCTATACCACCTTGGCCCTCACTCCATTCTCCTTGTGTCTATCTTTGTGCACTTCTGTGAGATGTGGGTGGGCATCCCCCCTGCATTGAACTCTTCCGGACCTTCTTCACCGTACATACCACCGGCAGGAGCAATGAGTACCTTGGCTTCTACTACTTCATGAAGCGCAAGAAGTGCCCATTCAAGTACCTCCAGTCGTTTCCCTCTGGGAAGTGGGATGACTGGAAGAAGGACTGGATAGTCATCCGGGTGGAGGAGCACGAGAGGCTGGAGCTGCCCGAAGGCCTCCCCAACATTGACACGACGATCTGGAGTGAAGCTCCGGTGCTTGCGGATGCCTTCAACCCTGTTCTGACCAGGATTCTCCCGTGCGTGGAGGGGGGATTAACCCCTCAGGCGGTGTTTTTTAACTTCCTTGTTAATAGGTGGGAACCGCTAAAGAAGAGAGAGAAACTCGCTTGGGCCCTCAATAGCGTGATGGACGACGACCGGGTCGAGACCGGGCTGAAGTCCAACATGGTGGGGACAACCTTGGAGTTCCACCTCAAGAAGTTCCAGCATGACATCGACATCGAGGGTGACGACTTGATTCCTCCATCAGCTTTTCTTCCTCTGAGCGTGGAAGTTGAGTTCAGTAGGGAGCTCCGGCGGAAGATGCCCGTGCTTGACGACCTTGGTGTCGTTGAGAGAAGATCAACCACCAGGGTGGCGATCCCTGGAGTGTCCGAAGGTGGCTCTGACCCTGCCCCAAAGCCAAGGGTCGAGGTCGTCGGCAAGGGCAAGGAGCCGGCGGACGAACCCTTGAGCTAGAAGAGGAAGTTGTAGCATGCCGACGGAAGGTCTGTCAGGCCTGTCACCTCTGCATCGGCTCCTTCTCCCCGGAGGGGGAGGTCTTTTGCAACCTCGGTGACTGTACCCGCAGTGGGGTCCTCTCGGGGAGCTAGCTCCGGGCATGCGACTCCAGCACCAGGGCCGATTGAGGCCTCTAGGTCCGGAGGTTCTTCCCGATCGAGGGGGGCCTCTACTAAGGAAGTGCTCGTGGCTGCAACGAGTTCCGGGGGGCCTTCTGGAGCTTCCACGCCAGCTATGACCAGCCCAGAACGCCCGGGAAAGAGGTTCCGCGCAAGCTGGTGCGGAAGCCTCCCAAGGTAATTTTTAATCTTTACCTTGGACAGTTGTTTTGTTGTAGTAACTGCTTTTTTAAGTTTCTTCGTCCATCATCTGCAGCGTTCCCAAGAAGAGGAGTAAGGCTCCACCCTCAGCCACAACAACTGAAGTTGTGAGGGTGGAAGCTTCTGCTCCTGTCCCGGTGCCGCCCCAAGTGGTGGCTGAAGCTGCGACAGCTCCGGCGCCAGCTGTCGTGGTCATGGACCTCGACTCGTCCCCAGAGACTCCCGTGGTAGCACCGGACCACGGGAGAGAAGATGCGCCAGCGGCACCTGTCCCGGAGGCTGAAGCTCCGGGTTCTGGTGCTGAGATGATGGAAGCTCCGGTCGTTGAGCCAAAGGAAGCAGTAATTCCGGCCCCAGAGCTGGAAATTGTCGATGCTCCGGCAGTTGAGCCAGAGGTGATTGAAGTCCCGGTGTGCGCGTCGGATGTTGAGGTATTCCCGGCCGTTGGGCCGGCTACCTCAGAAGCACCGGTCGCAGAGCCGGTCGTTGTTGGAGCTCCGGCCGCAGGGCCGGTTGATGATGAAGATCTTCCGGCTCCCGAGTCGGTTGTTGCAGAGGCGTCGGCGCCCGAGCCCCCAATAGAGGAGGTGCCCAGGCCGGAGCCAGAAGCGGCCCCTGCTCCGGAAGTGACGACATTGGAGGTACCCGCGGCTGAGCCGGAGTGCCCTGGTGAAGTCGCTGGCCCCCTGCCTGAGGGGGTGAATGAAGACCTGGCGGCGAGGCCTTCCTCGATGGCGACTTAGGCCATCACGGAGGACGGCCCTAGTGCCATGGAGACCCAGGGGACCACTCTTGTGGAGTGGGACCCAATTTTTGTATCTGAAAACCCGTTGGAACCAGCGGTGGAGACCCCAGCAGGTCCGGAACCTATCCTGTTGTCATTGTCTATTGACAACGCCTATTCCAGTCTGCGTCAAGTTCAACTGGCCTTCTTCCACGACAGCAAGGCTCTTGAAGAGGAGCGCCAAACCCTTAGGCGGTGGCATAACCGGCTCTACTTCGAGACCAAGCTGGCGCAGTCGAGGCTAGCAGATGATAAAGAGTGGATCAAGCGGGAGAAGGTCCGCATGGAATACTGGGGCAAATTGTTGGATGACAGGGAGAATATGACTTGCGCCCTCGACGCTCAATCCCGGGAGATTTATGAGCAGACCAAAGCAGCTATCAGTGCAGCCGATGAACGCCAAGAGAGGCTTGAGGCCATTAACACTACACTCATCAAGCGCCGAGAGGCACTTGAGGAGAGGGAGAAACGGCTCGAAGATGAAGAGCAGAAACTCCTAGAGCTGTGGGATGACGTCCTGAGGAGGGAGGAGGAGCTCACCGAGAAGGTGGCTCTGGCTGACAAGGGCCTCGAGGAGCGCGCCAAGAAATTGGAAGAGCACTGCACTGAGGAGGAGGAGAAGGCCTGGGTGCGAGGGCAGGAACTCTACGAGCAAGAGTGTGCCCTTGCTGCCAGGGAGAAGAAAGTGAGGGCAGAGAGAAAAACCTGGTTGACCACCGGAACAAGATCCACCTCCGGGAGGAGGAGCTCGGAAAACTCGAAAAGCGGGTTGCTGAAAAGATTCAGCAAAACGCCAAAGAAGTTGAGCGCCTCGCTCGCGAGAATTCTGAACTGGTGGCGGCTAGGAGATCCTTGGAAGAAATAAAGAGCTTGAGGACTGCGGACTCCCTACAGATTTGGGAGTTCTTGGTCAAGGCCAACGACGCGCTGACACCAATGGGCTTCAGCCCCGTGCGCCCGGATGATCCGGAGCCGGAGCCGGACCTCGCGTTGCAGGCGTTGAGCTCGGCAGGCACCAAACTCTCCAAGGTGGGCGATGTCATCGCGGACCAATTGGAGGTTGAGGGGCAATCCCTGGCGAAGAACGTCGCAGAATATGTGCTGACGTGCTACACCAGCCGGAACTCCCAATTTCCTCTAGACCCGGTGCTTGAAGGTCCCGTTGAAGGAGAAGGCGAAGCTGCCCGAGCCAACGTGTCGGAGGTTGCCCAGAAGGTCGCCAATTCTTCCATAGGGTCTAGGACCATCTCTATAGTTCTCACTTGTATTTTCTCTTCTTCTTCCTCAATTTTGTAATCCCTTGCCTCCAGATGAATGAAATCCCCAAATTTTTGTGAACTTCACTTTTTGTCTTTAACACTTTTGTCTTCACTTGGCCCCCTGGTAGATGTACACAATTTGATTGTGAACATGTACCAAGAGGATATTTTGTTTTGTTGAAGACTCATTTGCTCCGAACTTGTAGAGTGTAGGTCCGAAGTCTTCGATAGTGAAGGCCCCCTGAGGTTGTCGGAGCTTAGAAGCTCCGGCATTGTCTATCGTCGGAGCTTAGTAGCTCCAGCAATAGTCCCTATCAACGCGTAGAGCATCGATAGTTAGTCCTCCGGGGTGTCGGACCTTAGTAGTTCCGGCAGTGATCTTTGCCAACACTTAGTTTGTTGGCAGCAGACTCCGTTTGCAGGGTCTTCTCACCATCTTTTATTTAGCGTCGACGGCTGGTCCCCCTAGCTCTACCGGAGCTTGGTTGCTCTGGTGATGCTCGTTTTCAATGCTTAACATCGATTACAAGCCACATAGGGGGGTCGGAGCTTTGTTAGCTCCGGCTTTTCTCCATCAACGTAGATTTTAATTTTCCTGCACACTGAAGCCAAGAAAAATAGTAAAATTTGTTTCTTGCGTATAACTTCGTCGCGGGTTACGATTCTCAAGAAAATTTTAGGTCAAATGCGATTATAAATACAACCGAATGCATTGTCTTTACTTCCAGATCCAATTGTACTTGGACCCGCCTTACTTCGGCCTGTCGGGGTGTAGGTAGAGTGGCGTACTTAGGGTGCCTGACCAGGATAAGTCGATAGCACACTCCGGCCCTAGATTGGCTTGGCGGCTTTTAGGCGAGTGGGCCATGAACTATATTTGAATCCAAAAGATTCAACAATACAACTCGAATCGTATATGAACCGGTCGAACTAAAATTTCTTAAGAATTGCACGTCTTTGTTATAGACAAGAAAGAGAAAAATAAAAAATGTTGAGCCTGTACAAAATAAATGCACGTCTAGTCTCTTTCACATGAAGATGTCTTTCATTATAGGTCTGGGGTACAGGGGAAACAAGTACACTCTTTGGGTACGGAACCAGGCTAGGCGTGTTTTATTTCTCGTTTGACCCAGGGTAGTTAGCCACACTTTTAGTCCTGAGACTGTGACAAGTGTTGCATGAACTTTGCAGACCTTCCAGGAAAGGTCCGGGTGTTCTCCCGGAGGAACTACCCGACTCTGTACAATGACTCTATAACATACACCTCAAGTTACTACAGACTCACCTCCGTGATATTAAGTGTAGAACTTACGGAGGTGCTCAATGTTCCAAGGATTTGGGGGAGGTGTCCCATCCTCGGTAGCCAAGCAAATGCTTTCGGGACGGGATACTTTAATCACTTAGAAGGGTCCCTCCTAGGTGGGGGAGAGTTTGTTTAACCCTTCTCTGGATTGTATCCTCCGTAGCACCAGATCGCCTTCCTCGAGCAGTCGGTTGTGTACATGCCGCTGATGATTGCGCCGAAGGGATTGGCGGTATCGAGCATTCCGAACAGCTGCTTGGCACCTTCCCTCCTCAAGGAGGTCTAGGTCTTCACGCCGGAGCTGGTCCTGCATGTCTTCGTCAAAGGTCCGAACCCGGAGTGACCCCAAGGTGATTTTTGGAGGAAGGATTGCTTCAGCTCCATACACCAGGAAGAAGGGTGTCTCTCCAGTTGACCGGTTTGGAGTTGTCCTGTTGGCCCATAGAGTGGGCGGAAGCTCTTCAATCCAGTTGGCTCCATGTTTTTTCAAGCGCTCATAGGTGCGCGTTTTGAGTCCTTTAAGGATTTCAGCATTTGCTCTCTTGGCTTGGCCATTGCTGGCTGGGTGAGCTACGGAGGCGTAGCAAACTTGAATGCCGAGGTCTTCGCAATATCCTTGAAATGCAGAGCTTGTGAATTGGGTCCCATTATCAGTGATGATTTTGTTTGGGACTCCAAATCTGCATACAATGGACTGCAAAAAGTTGATAGCAGATTGTTTGTTGATTGTCACAATTGGAGTTGCTTCCGGCCACTTGGTGAACTTGTCAATGGCGACGTACAGGAACTTGTAACCTCCGACGGCTCTTGGGAAAGGTCCCAAGATGTCCATCCCCCACATAGCAAAGGGCCATGTAGGAGGTATCATTTGTAGGGGCTGAGCCAGTGTGTGAATTTGCTTTGCATGAAATTGACATGCTTCGCATTTCTTCACTAGCTCAGTTGCATCCTGGAGTGTTGTAGGCCAGTAGAAGCCATGCTGAAAGGCTTTACCAACCAGCGTGCGAGAAGACGTGTTGTTCCCACACTCACCTCCATGGATTTCTGCGAGGAGCTCGCAGCCTTCTTCCCTTGTGATGCACCGCATTAGGATGTCGTTGGCACCGCGCCAGTAGAGATCCCCTTCTACCGACGTGTATCTTTTAGCCAATCTGACTACTCGGTCAGCGGATACATCATCGTCAGGAAGGATGTTGTCTTTCAAGTAGTTTCGGATCTCCGAGATCCATGCATCGGAACTAACTTGAGCATTTGAGTTTTGCGTACTGGGTTGCTTGGAGCTTCCGGCAGCACCTACGACCCTTGATGGCTGCCATGGCAACAGGGCCATCGGGACCGTCAACTTCGGGATGCTGATCTCGCCCCCTTCGCTCAGTTCGGCAGGCTGAGCTGTGGGTTTTGACAACCTCTAGACAAAAGTTCCGTCAGGAGCTGGAGCTCCGGTTGATGCTTTAGTCGAGAGTTCGTCGGCTTCAGCGTTGTGGGCACGCTGGACATGGTGGAGATCTAAGACTTCGAAGTCCTTCTGAAGCCTCTGGACTTCAAGGAGGTAAGCAGCTAGCTGGACATTGTTGCAGGAGCATTCACCCTTCACTTGCTTAATGATGAGCTGTGAATCTCCCTTGACCAGCAATTGCTTGACACCGTAAGACAGTGCCACCTTTAGTCCGTAGATGAGAGCTTCGTACTCCGCCATGTTGTTGGTCGCCTTGAAGTCAAGGTGTACCATGTATTTTACCTTCTACCCGGTTGGTGCAAGGAGAAGGATTCCAGCTCCGGCCCCCTGCTTTTGCATGGAGCCGTCGAAGTAGAGGGTCCAATGAGGCTTGGTGAAGACCGTAGCT
This sequence comes from Tuctoria greenei, assembly GCA_036927565.1. Taxonomy (NCBI): domain Eukaryota; kingdom Viridiplantae; phylum Streptophyta; class Magnoliopsida; order Poales; family Poaceae; genus Tuctoria; species Tuctoria greenei. The sequence goes on along the minus strand of JAYESD010000003.1, from coordinate 118,523,160 downwards.
TCGAGTTCCGGCTTCTGCTCACTGGGGCCCCCATGGTTTGACGAAGAAGGAGTCCATTCCGCCATGAAGTCTGCCAATGTTTGACTCTTGACTGCTTGCCTTGAAATGAATTCGAGATCGAATTTGGCTAATTTCGCTGCCCACTTTGCAATATTCCCAGTTGAATTGGGATTATGCAAGATTGCTTGAAGTGGGTAAGAAGTCACCACTGAGATCTTGTGAGCTTGGAAATAATTGCAAAGCTTCCTGGAGGCGATAAAAACTGCATAGAGTAGCTTATGCACCTCTAAGTATCGAGTCTTGGCATCATGTAGTACTTCACTGATGAAGTACACCAGGCGCTGAATGGTCCGGACCCTCCCGGAGGGGCCCGGAGCTTCCTCTCCACTAACCTAGATCCTCCTAGAGGGATCCGGATTTTCTTCGGGGACCTCTGGGTCCTGGCTGGAGGAACCCGGAGCTTCTTCAGAAGCGACCCGGGTCCTCCCGGAGGAGTCTGGGTCTTCTGAAGTGGCTTCTTGTGGATTCGAATCTGGGGGCTAGGACCCAGACTCGCTTTCAGGAACCTCCGGACTCTCCCGAAGGGGTCTGGATCCCTGAGTATGGGGTAGTTCTGGTCTCTCTGCAACCATGACCATACTGACGACTTCGTCAGTGGCTGAAATGTAAAGCAACAAAGGCTCACCAGGGTTCGGAGCTACCAGAGTTGGTAGGGTGGTGAGGAACTGTTTTAGCTCCTGGAATGCCTTTTCTGCTTCTTTAGACCATTGGAATGGTCCAGACTTCCTCAATAGCTTGAAGAAGGGGAGTGCCCGTTCCGCCAGTCTTGAAATGAACCGGCTGAGGGATGCTAGACATCCAGTTAGCTTTTGGACATCTTTGATCCGGGCTGGTGGCCGCATGTCTTCAATGGCCTTGATCTTCGCCGGATTAGCTTCTATGCCCCGGTGACTTACAAGGAAACCAAGAAGTTTTTCGGAGCTAACCCCGAAGACACACTTGTCTGGGTTTTGCTTTGTGCGAGTGACCTGCAGCTTATCGAAGACAGCCTGTAAGGTGTCAAGAAGTGACTCCTTGTTCTTGATCTTGACCACGATGTCATCAACATACACTTCCACTACGTCTCTAATGAGGTCTTCAAAGGTCTTGTACATAGCTCGTACAAAGGTTGAAGCTGCATTTTTGAGACCAAACGGCATGGCTGTATAACAGTACAATCCATCTACTGTGATGAAAGAGGTATGCTCTTCATCTTCCCTAGACATTCTGATTTGACGATACCCAGAATATGCGTCTAGGAAACACAGTAATTCACACCCGGAGGTGGAATCCACTATCTGATCTATTCTAGTTAGTTGGAATGGATCTTTTGGACATGCCTTATATAGTGTTGTGTAGTCAATACACATCTGAAGCTTCCCGCCTGCCTTGGGCACCACGACTGGGTTTGCCAGCCATTTTGGATGGAAGACTTCTCGGATGAATCCAGCTTTGAGCAACTTCTTCACTTCTTGTTGAATGAAGTTTTGTCGCTCTACAGATTGCTTCTAAGGCTTCTGGTGCACAGGCTGGGTGTCAGGGTAGATCTTCAGATTGTGCTCAATCACTTCTCTGGAGATACCAGACATTTGTGACGGTTGCCAGGCAAACACATCGACATTAGCCCGGAGGAAAGTGATGAGTGCGAGTTCCTATTTGTCGTTCAATCCTCCCGTCATACGGGTGGTCTGAGTAGCATCAGAACCGATTTGGACGACTTTGACGGGGATGTCGGTGTCGCCGCTTGGCTGCACACGAGGTGCAGATGTCGAGCCTCGTTGACAAATGCTCGGGGGTTTTGGAGCTTGCTCCTGCCTGGAGTCCTCCTCTTGCGCCGTGGTAAGTGCATGGAGTTCTTCTAGAGCAGTTACTCCGGCAGTACGATCTCCGCGGATCCGGAGAACGCCTACTGGTGTTGGCATTTTAAACACCAGGTAGCCATAATGAGCAGCTGCCATGAATTTGTACAAGGTAGGCCTACCCAAGATGGCATTAAAGGGTAAGTTGATCTGAGCAACATCAAAGACCAACTTGTCGGTGCGATACTTCTCCCGTGTCCCGAAGGTAACGGGGAGAGTAATAGCTCCGAGTGGGGTAATGGCTCCCGAACCTACTCCGAAGAAAGGTCGGGAGGGGTGGAGATCCGAAGGTCGGAGCTGGAGCTTGGTGAAAGCTTCTAAGCTTATGAGGTTAAGCCCCGAACCTCCGTCTACCATGACATGGTGGAGCTGGATGTTATTGATGTTAGGAGATACCATCAAAGGTAGCTGACCTGCTCCAACCATGCTTCGAGGGCAGTTTGAAGCATCAAAAGTGATGGCTGTGTCCATCCACTTCCGATGAGGTTCCGCCCTGGCTGTAGGAGCTACATTAGCCATGTCCCGACGCATAGTCTTGATGACGCAGCAGGAGGTGATGTCCCATGATCCACCAAAAATGGTGTTCATGGTCTTCCGACGCTCGTTGTTGGAGACGTCAGAATCGTCGTCGACGGAGGTGTATACGGCCTTCAGGACCTTTTTGGGATCCTGAAAATCTAACTCCTCTTCAGCCGGAGCTTCGTCGACTTTTTTGTTTTCCTTCCCTCTGTCGGAAAGGAGCTTCTTCCCGGTGTTTGTTGTAGCGCTCGGCAAGGTTTGGGACCTCCCAGCAGTCTTCCAAACTGTGGCTGCCCGTTTTGTGAATTGGACACCACACCATGGGTTTGCCACCGTCTTCATAAGACGGTCGAGGTCGCTTCTCGGGGCATGGACCCCGGCCACCCGGAGGTGCAGCAGCTGCAACATTAGATGTACCGGCCGACGGCTTCTTCTTGCCGTTGGTCTTCTTCTTCTTTTTGCCACTCCCAGACGTAGCGGCTTCTCCTTTGGAGGATTTCTTGTGATCCTCTGGAGTTGATTTGGAGTGCATCTCACGGCCCTCCGCAGCTCTGGCACATTTGTCGGCCAGACTGAAGAGTTCCGTGACACTGGTGATCTCCTTGATCGTCAGTTTCTCTAGCATCTTCTTATCCCGTACACCCTGTCTGAATGCCACAATGACAGAAGCGCTAGAGATAGAAGGGATAGTGTTTTGTACCTGAGAGAACCTCTGGATGAATGATCGCAGGGATTCTCCACCTTTTTGCACGACTGCAAAAAGGTCCAGTTCAGTGGTTGGTCGGGTGTATGAACTCCCGAAATTGGCGGTGAACTGTAAGCACAGCTCCTCCCAACTGTTGATGGAGTTGGGTGGAAGGCTCATAAACCAGGACCTTGCGGTCCCAGTTAAAGCCACTGGGAAATAATTGGCCATTACGGCCTCATTTCCTCCAGCTGCCAAGATAGCAGTGGAGTAGATTTGAAGAAATTCGACAGGATTGACGGTCCCGTCGAACTTCTCCGGCAGGTTAGGCCGGAACTTCTGTGGCCACCTGACCATACGCAGATGCATGGCCAGGGCTGAACAGCCTCCTCCCACTCCTTCAGGAGCAGGAACGTCTTGAGCTTCTCGTCTTTCACGAGCACGCTCAATATGGACTCGGCCGTCCTGTTGGCGGTATCGGCGATCAAGCTCCGCCCGGAGGTCATGAGTTGAAAGCCTGGATACCGTGTGGGTGCGTCGTGCCCCGTAGAGCAACGACGTCACTTGTTGTGATGCAGCATGTCTCCTGTTGTTGGAAACGTGCGGACCAAGTCTGCCAGACAAGGTCCTTCGCTGCGACGGGGCCTGTCCTGAAAGAGGAGGACCCTGGTTGCTGATGCGGTCGGCTGGTGCTGCAACCAAATGTTCCACATCAACTCTCCACTGCTCCAGTGCATCCCGAGATGCATCCGGAGGTGGTGGGCATTGGAGAAGAGCACGTGCTGCAAGGAGCGCGTGTTCCGGGTTGTCATGATTTCCCGACGCAGTGACTGACGCCGGTGCACCATCGCGTTGTCCAGCTTGATTTGCTGGTGGAGGTGGCGGTGGTGGCAGTGTGACTCCTGCTGGCGCTGAGGCCCCTGCTGGTGGCTGCATATTGGAGGGATTGCCCCCAACAGCTTGAACAGCAGGATGACTGTTGGATGATCCAGCAGCTGAGTTCACCATTATTGAAATCTCAAGCGCCCCTACCTGGCGCGCCAACTGTCGGTGGTTTGGATCCGGCAGATCTCCCGACACTACTAAAGTGTTATAGGAGTTTGATGTTCGGTGTGGGCGTGCATAGATTCAAGAAGGTGAATTGTAAATGACATAGGAGACACGGAGATTTACGTGGTTCGGACCGATTGAGCATAATACCATACTCCACGGGTGTGTTGGTGTTGTATTAGCTGTATGAGCTTGTATCGAGCGTCTATCGAACGTGTCTCGAACCCCCCAGAGTTCGTCGTCGGCCTGTCCTTTTATAGCACAAGGGCAGGCCGTTACATGTTAGCCTCGCCCGACATGTGGCCCCGGCGGTTACTAATATTGATACTCATTCAACACGTTTGATTGCCCTTAATGACCAGGTAATGGGCTTTGACATCATCGTTACTGGTAATTAAAGTCGTCCGATCGTGTGTCATTAATATAGTATTAATGACACTTAATCGGGTCTTGAAGCCCTTGATTCCCCTTTGAAGATCCAGAGCCGTTGTGGAGTCTTCCGGAGGTTAAAGGCTGAAGATCTGACGGTTGGACACATAGCAGCTCCAGAGCATATTGTGGGAAACAGAAAGCTCCGGAGCTACCTTACACGTGTAAATTCCGGAGCTTCCCTCGGTCTGGGGTTAGGTCTGGGGTTGCCATTTCGGTACACAGCCCGGAGCTTCCCCCTTGTGGGTGGTAGCTCCGGTTTGACAGTACACGTGGCGACCCTGGGACTAACCATGTTGGAGAAGCGGGTCCGGTTATGCCTGACATGTGGGCCTCCGAAGGTCTTCAAATCGAATAGAAGACTTCCCCTTGAGATCTTTGTAATCTCAAGGGGAGTACGGTTCCTAGGGTACCGACACCTAGAATACATGTCTCTCCACACAATCTAACCCTAGAAAGATCAAATCTTCGAGGATTGGTCATTGATCAAAGGAGAGACTCATTCTAAACGTCTTCAGCTCTAGGTTTTGAATCTCTCACACACTCTCGCTATTTTATTTCATATCTTTCGAGTGTGTTTGGTGGTGTTTTCAATTGTAAATCTTGGGGAGCCCTCAACTTGTGAGAAGGCCCCTTGAACATGGTTATTTGCCCTCTTTGTGATTAGTGGAAGAGAATCGGCCTCCGTGGCAATTCAACGAGGGTAGGGTTGGTGAAGACCCGGTCCTCCGTGGACTCCTCAACGTGGACGTAGATTTCCCCTGTGGAATCGAACCACGAGATAAAAATCTTGTGTCATACTTGTTCTTACTTTTCATCATATTCTAGGGTTTATACGATCTTATACAACTTACGTTAAATTATTGAACCTAAAGTTAATTTGTGCCATACCTAGCTTCATTGATGTGATAAATTCAAGTTACAACTCAATTTCCGCTGCATAGAGTACTTGAAGTGGAATCATTGATCAAACTTGACAAATCTAGTCCGCGCACACCGGACTAGTTCGCACCCTACTGGACTAGTCCATTTTTTCTGTATTTGATCAAGTTGCTAAGTGTTTCAGGATCCAACCAAAGTTCAAAAAGCCTATTCACCCCCCTCTAGGCTACATTCAATTGGTATCACAGCAGGACTCTTCAAAAGAGACTCATCGCTCGAATAGAAGATGTTGGACATTAAGGATGAGCACAAAAACTTCAACCAAGAGAAGGTTGACGATGAAAAGACTCAAAAGTTGGAGAAGCTCCTTGACGCCATCCAAGACTGCGAGGATGATGACGAGGAGACGCTTGAACTTAAGGCACTCCTAAGGAAGAAGGCACTCTCCAAAGGAAAGATTAAGATCTTGGATGAAAAGAAGAAGAAGGGGAGTAGTCACATCGACTACTCCCGATATCATTTTAACTATGATCGGTTAAATTCAAACAATAATCATTACTTGTCTATTCCTCTAGGAAAAGCCCCATACATTGATGACAATGATTATTCAATGTGGAGGCAAATATGAAAAAGCATCGCATATCACTTAACCCCAGCTTGTGGCATATAGTGTGTACAGGGATAGATATCTTGGACGACAATGAAGATCTCACACCAAGTCAAGAACAAGCTATTCATAGGAATGCTCAAGATGCAGCTGTCATAACATCGTCACTAAGCCGAGACGAGTTCACCAAGGTGGATGGACTCGAAATTGCTAAGGAAATATGGGATACTCTACAAATCGCACATGAAGGCGATCATCATGTGCGAGAGGCCAATATTGAAATGATCGAAGGCGAATTGGGAAGATTCGCCATAGAAAAATATGAGTCAGCGCAATATATGTACAATTGGTTGAAGAATCTCATCAACAAAGTTCGATCATATGGAATCAAAAAATGGAATGATCACGAGGTGGTGAAGCTAATTCTTAGATCCTTCATGCCTCGCAATGTAACCCTATGCTCGATGATTAGAGAAAGCCCCGGGTATAGGAAAATAACCCCGGACGAACTACTTGGAAAGATTATCAATTTTGAGATGATGGAGAAACAAGCAAAACATGTCAAAGAGATTGCCAACCTTACCTCAGCAGAGAAGAAAGGAGTCGCTTTGAAGTCCACTTGTAAGCCTATGACGAAAGAAGCTCGACAAGCTTAAGAAGAAGACGACAGCGATGATGAAAGCAGTGACATCGATGAGGAAGAGATGATCCTATTCATGAAGAAATTCAAGAAAATGATGAAAAGAAGACAAGGTGGTAGATCAAATGAAGGAAGACATAGAGACAAATCAAGACTGAAGATGAGGCGCACTTGCTATAACTATGGTGAATACGACCACTTCATAGTTGATTGTCCCATGAAAAAAACAAGAGGAAGACTAAGGACAAAAAGCCTCAACCCAAGAAGATGTTCAAGAAGAAGAAGCAATTCGAGCAGGCGCATCTAGGGAAGGAGTGAGATTAAAATGATGAGTCCTCATCCGAAGAGGAAGAGGAGATGGCTACCATAGCCATCAAGAAGACAACCAAGAAATCCACCCTCTTCCCAACCATGGGCGCATGGAAGGACAACGACAACACTTGTCTAATGGCGAAGGAAGGTAAAAGAAAGGTAACAACTAAATATTCCTCCTCATATTCCTATGCTAGTGATAGTGATAATTCTTGTGAGGATGATAGTTGTGATGAAAATGAATACTTACTTAGTGGTTTAGATAAGAAAATTGCTACTAAGATGAAATTTTTGATGGATAGGCTCGTTGATAAGGAGGAGCTAGTTGATCGTCAAGAAGATATGATCATCCTCCAAAAGGAAGAATATCTTAAGATAAAAAAGCTTCTTGAAATTGAAAAGGAGCGAAGCAAGTCACTAGAACTTGAGTTAGCTTCAAGCAAGGAAGCTTGCTTGAAGTTAAGCGACTCAAATGTAATCCTCAAGGATGAACTTGCTAACTTGACCATAGTTAACAAAATCCTTGAGTTACAAGTTGAGTCACTCAAGCAAAGTGGCTCTTCATCCTCGTCGAGCTCATCTTCTCAACTCCTAAAATCAGAAACCACTATTGTTTGTTCATGTGCTAAAATTGACACTAACTTGAAATAAAAGTTAACCTTGATGAAGGACAAGCAGACCTCCCACAGTGGCATATTTGACAAGGAGAAGGTCAAGTATGCACGTAGTTCACACTTGGTCTCAAGACCTCTAAATGTCAAATATGGCATTGGATATTCGTATGGTGAAAAGCAAAATGCTAGAAGCCATAAGAACAACAAGGAATGCAATGTCTTTTTCAAGGGAAACTCCTCTCAAGCCAGAAAGTCTAATGATGTTGATAAGTCCAAAAATGTTAACACATATGAATACAACTATTGTTTAGAACCTTTGACACATCATATGTTCTCATGAAAAGTAATCTTAGTAGAGTTTATGCTAAACATGTTGCACCACGCTATGGGAACACCAAGTCCCATGTGTGGGTGCTCAAATCACTTGTGACTAACCTCAAAGGACCCAAGCAAGCTTGGGTACCTAAGACCAAAGCGTAATTTGTTTTTGCAGGCTTACTCCCCCAGTAGAGCAAAATGGGTGCTAGATGGTGGATGCACCAACCACATGGTCGGAGAAAGAAGGATGTTTGTTGAATATGAAGAAAATGAAGATCCAAGCGAAGGCATCTATTTTTGCGATAACAGTCAAGGAAGGGTGCTCAATACTGATAAAATTGCGATTTCGTCTCAACACTCTTTCTCGTGTTTTACATGTCGATTCCTTATATTATAACCTTCTGTCCATATCTAAATTATGTGACAAGGGTTATAATTGTTTGTTCACTAATGAGAGTGTGACCGTCTTTAGAAGGAATGATAACTCGGTTGCATTCAAGGGTGTGTTAAAGGGGAAACTTTATCTAGTTGACTTCAACAAAGGTAAAGTTGAACTTGACACATGCTTGATTGCAAAGACCAACATGGATTGGCTGTGGCATAGACGGCTAGCACATGTTGGTATGAGGAATCTTCAAAAACTTCTAATAGGCGATCACATCCATGGTTTAAAGGATGTTGTTTTTGAGAAAGACAGGCCTTGTAGCGCGTGCGAAGCCGGAAAGCAAGTAGGAGCACCCCATCCCGCGAAAAATGCCATGACAACAACGAGACCGCTCGAGCTACTTCACATGGACCTATTTGGTCCAATTGCTTACATAAGCATCGGCGGTAACAAATACAGTTTGGTAATTATTGATGATTTTTCGCGCTTCACATGAGTTTTCTTTTTGCATGACAAGACAAAAACTCAAGGAACCCTCAAGAAGTTTTTCAAGCGTGTCAAAAATGAATTTTCATTGAAGATTAAGAACATACAAAGTGACAATGGGACGGAGTTCAAGAACACCCAAGTTGACGAATACCTAGACGAGGAGGGGATAAAACATGAATTTTCAGCACCGTATCCCCCTCAACAAAACGGAGTAGCTGAAAGGAAGAACCAAACCCCCATAGAGATGGCGAGGACAATGCTCGATGAGTACAAGACTTCAGATCAGTTTTGGGCTGAAGCGGTTAACACCGCTTGTCACGCCATAAACCGACTCTATCTTCACCGCCTACTCAGGAAAACGTCATATGAACTACTCACCGGTAACAAGTCGAATATTTCCTATTTTCGAGTTTTTGGTTCTAAGTGTTATATTTTGAACAAGAAACCTAGGTCTTCAAAGTTTGCTTCGAAGTCCGATGAAGGTTTCTTACTTGGCTATGATTCAAACTCCTACGCCTATCGTGTGTTCAACAAGGCCTCCAGACTTGTTGAAGTAGCACGTGAGGTAGTGTTCGATGAAACTAATGGCTCTCGAGGAGAGCAAGTTGATTAATGTTTGCTAGATAGAGAAGAAGCTCCATGTCAAGCGTTGAGAAGAATGGCGTTGGGCGATATATGACCACAAGCGCCACCTCCAAATGCGAATGAAGAAGATGAACCACAAGTGGAGGTAAATGATCAAGGGGGAGCATCTACACAAGATCAATCTCATGAAGATCAAGGTGATCAACAAATCAATCAGGACAACCATCTAGGGGGAGAAGAAGATGATCATGAAGATTCAAGACCACAAGTGCCACATCCAAGAGTACATCAATGCATCCAAAGAGATTACCCCGTCGACAATATAATCGGTGACATCCAAAAGGGAGTAACAACTAGATCTCGTATAGCTAATTTTTGTGAAAATTACTCTTTTGTGTCCTCTTTGGAACCACACAGGATCGATGATGCATTGAAAGATCCGGATTGGGTGGTGGTGATGCAAGAAGAACTGAACAACTTCAAACGGCACGAGGTGTGGGAACTTGTCGAAAGACCCAAGTTCAACGTCGTCAGCACTAAATGGGTCTTCCACAACAAGCAAGACAAACACGAAGTGGTGACAAGGAACAAGGCGCGACTTGTGACCAAAAAGTATTCACAAGTCAAAGGTTTGGATTTTGATGAGACTTTTGCTCATGTTGCTAGGCTTGAATCGATTCAAATATTACTTGGATATGCTACTCACCATGATTTCAAGCTCTATCAAATGGATGTGAAAAGTGCCTTCCTCAACAGACCAATCAAGGAGGAGGTGTACGTAGAGCAACCTCCCGGATTCGAAGATCAAGAGTTCCCCGACCATGTGTTCAAACTACGTAAGGCTCTCTATGGCCTTAAACAAGCTCCTAGAGCTTGGTATGAGTGGCTTAGATATTTTTTGATTGAAAATGGATTTAAGATTGCAAAGCTGATTACACGTTGTTTACCAAGCATTTTGACAATAATCTATTTATCTGTCAAATTTATGTTGATGATATTATATTTCGTTCAACTAACAAATCCTTTTATGAAGAATTTAGTAAGATTATGACAGATAGATTCGAGATGTCTATGATGGGAGAATTGAGATATTTCTTGGGATTCCAAGTGAGCACACAAAAAGAAGAGAAGTTCATAAGCCAAACCAAGTATACTCAAGACATACTCAAAAAGTTTGGAATGGACAAAGCGAAGCCTATAAAGACTCCCATGGCAACAAATGGACACTTGGATCTCAATGAAGACGGACCAAACGTGTATCAAAAGGTATATCGCTCCCTGATTGGCTCCCTACTTTATTTATGTGCACCTAGGCTTGATATTATGTTGAGTATATGTTTGTGTGCAAGATTTCAAGCCAATCCTAAGGAATGTCATTTGACAGCCGTAAAAATAATATTGCGATATTTAGTTCATACACCTAACCTAGGCCTTTGGTATCCTAAAGGTTCAAAGTTCAATCTCATTGGATACTCCGATGCAGATTATGCCAGATGCAAAGTAGATAGAAAAAGTACCTTTGATACGTGCCAATTCTTAGGTAGATCCCTAGTTTTTTTCCTCCAAGAAACAAAATTCCATTGCCTTATCCACGGCCGAAGCGGAGTATGTTGCAACCGGGAGTTGTTGTGCACAACTCCTTTGGATGCGACAAACTCTAACGGATTACCGTTACAATATGAGCCATATTATGCTCCTTTGTGATAATGGCAGTGCCATTAATTTGCCCATAATCCCGTTGAGCACTCTATAACTAATCACATAGACATCCGACATCACTTTTTGAGAGATTGTTCAATGAAAGGCGACATAACCATTTCCCATGACAATACCAAAAAACAAGCCGATATCTTTACCAAGCCACTTGATGAGAAACGTTTTTGTGAGCTCCGAACTGAACTAAATATTCTTGATGCTTGGAACGTGTCCTGAAAGCTTGCATACCTGCATGCCATCTTCAAAATCAATTGGTTGTGTTATGGCGAAGGAAGGTAAAAGAAAGGTAACAACTAAATATTCCTCCTCGTATTCCCATGCTAGTGATAGTGATAATTCTAGTGAGGATGATAGTTGTGATGAAAATGAATACTTGCTTAGTGGTTTAGATAAGAAAACTGCAGCTAAGATGAAATTTTTGATGGATAAGCTCATTGATAAGGAGGAGCTGGTTGATCGTCAAGAAGATATGATCATCCTCCAAAAGGAAGAATATCTTAAGATCAAAAAGCTCCTTGAACTTGAAATGGAGCGAAGATAGTCACTAGAATATGAGTTAGCTTCAAGCAAGGAAGCTTGCTTGAAGTTAAGCGACTCAAATGTAATCATCAAGGATGAACTTGCTAACTTGACCAAAGTTAACAAAATCCTTGATGTACAAGTTGAGTCACTCAAGCAAAGTGGCTCTTCATCCTCGTCAAGCTCATCTTCTCAACTCCTAAAATCTGAAACCACTATTGTTTGTTCATGTGCTTAAATTGACACTAACTTGAAAGAAAAGTTAACCTTGACGAAGGACAAGCAAACCTCCCATAGTGGCATATTTGACAAGGAGAAGGTCAAGTATGCACGTAGTGCATACTTGATCTCAAGACCTCTAAATGTCAAATATGGCATTGGGTATTCGTATGGTGAAAAGAAAAGTGCTAGAAGCCATAAGAATAACAAGGAGCGCACTGTCTTTGTCAAGGGAAACTCCTCTCAAGCTAGAAAGCCTAATAATGTTGATAAGTCCAAAAATGTTAACACGAACACAACTTTTGTTTAGAACATTTGACACATCATATGTTCTCATGAAAAGTAATCTTAGTAGAGTTTATGCTAAACATGTTGCGCCATGCAATGGAACACCAAGTCCCATGTGTGGGTGCCCAAATCACTTGTGACTAACTTCAAAGGACCCAAGCAAGCTTGGGTACCTAAGACCAAAGCGTAATTTGTTTTTGCAGGCTTACTCCTCCGGTAGAGCAAAATGGGTGCTAAATAGTGGATGCACCAACCACATGATCGGAGAAAGAAGGATGTTCGTTGAATATGAAGAAAATGAAGATCCAAGCGAAGGCATCTATTTTGGCGATAACAGTCAAGGAAGGGTGCTCGGTACTTGTAAAATTGCGATTTCGTCTCAACATTACTTCTCATGTTTTACATGTCGATTCCTTAGATTATAACCTTCTGTCCATATCTCAATTATGTCACAAGGGTTATAATTGTTTGTTAACTAATGAGGGTGTGACCGTCTTTAGAAGGAATGATAACTCGATTGCATTCAAGGGTGTGTTAAAGGGGAAACTTTATCTAGTTGACTTCAACAAAGATAAAGTCGAACTTGACACATACTTGATTGCAAAGACCAACATGGTTTGGTTGTGGCATAGACGGCTAGCACATGTTGGTATGAGGAATCTTCAAAAACTTCTAAAAGGCGATCACATCCATGGTTTAAAGGATGTTGTTTTTTAGAAAAACTGGCCCTGTAACGTGTGCCAAGCCGGAAAGCAAGTAGGAGCAACCCATCCCGCGCAAAATGCCATGACAACAACGAGACCGCTCGAGCTACTTCACATGGACCTATTTGGTCTAATTGCTTACATAAGCATTGAGGGTAACAAATATCATTTTGTAATTATTGATGATTTTTCGCGCTTCACATGGGTTTTCTTTTTGCATGACAAGACAAAAACTCAAGGAACCCTCAAAAAGTTTTTCAAGCGTGTCCAAAATGAACTTTCATTGAAGATCAAGAGCATACAAAGTGACAATGGGACGGAGTTCAAGAACACCCAAGTTGACGAATACCTAGACGAGGAGGGGATAAAACATGAATTTTCAGCACCGTATCCCCCTCAACAAAACGGAGTAGCTGAAAGGAAGAACCAAACCCCCATAGAGATGGCCAGGACAATGCTCGATGAGTACAAGACTTCAGATCGGTTTTGGGCTGAAGCGGTTAACACCGCTTGTCACGCCATAAACCGACTCTATCTTCACCGCCTACTCAGGAAAACGTCATATGAACTACTCACCGGTAACAAGTCGAATATTTCCTATTTTCGAGTTTTTGGTTCTAAATGTTATATTTTGAACAAGAAACCTAGGTCTTCAAAGTTTGCTTCGAAGTCCGATGAAGGTTTCTTACTTGGCTATGATTCAAACTCCTACGCCTATCGTGTGTTCAACAAGGCCTCCAGACTTGTTGAAGTAGCACGTGAGGTAGTGTTCGATGAAACTAATGGCTCTCGAGGAGAGCAAGTTGATTAATGTTTGCTAGATAGAGAAGAAGCTCCATGTCAAGCGTTGAGAAGAATGGCGTTGGGCGATATATGACCACAAGCGCCACCTCCAAATGCGAATGAAGAAGATGAACCACAAGTGGAGGTAAATGATCAAGGGGGAGCATCTACACAAGATCAATCTCATGAAGATCAAGGTGATCAACAAATCAATCAGGACAACCATCTAGGGGGAGAAGAAGATGATCATGAAGATTCAAGACCACAAGTGCCACATCCAAGAGTACATCAATGCATCCAAAGAGATTACCCCGTCGACAATATAATCGGTGACATCCAAAAGGGAGTAACAACTAGATCTCGTATAGCTAATTTTTGTGAAAATTACTCTTTTGTGTCCTCTTTGGAACCACACAGGATCGATGATGCATTGAAAGATCCGGATTGGGTGGTGGTGATGCAAGAAGAACTGAACAACTTCAAACAGAACGAGGTGTGGGAACTTGTCGAAAGACCCAAGTTCAACGTCGTCAGCACTAAATGGGTCTTCCACAACAAGCAAGACAAACACGAAGTGGTGACAAGGAACAAGGCGCGACTTGTGACCAAAAAGTATTCACAAGTCAAAGGTTTGGATTTTGATGAGACTTTTGCTCATGTTGCTAGGCTTGAATCGATTCAAATATTACTTGGATATGCTACTCACCATGATTTCAAGCTCTATCAAATGGATGTGAAAAGTGCCTTCCTCAACAGACCAATCAAGGAGGAGGTGTACGTAGAGCAACCTCCCGGATTCGAAGATCAAGAGTTCCCCGACCATGTGTTCAAACTACGTAAGGCTCTCTATGGCCTTAAACAAGCTCCTAGAGCTTGGTATGAGTGGCTTAGATATTTTTTGATTGAAAATGGATTTAAGATTGGCAAAGCTGATTACACGTTGTTTACCAAGCATTTTGACAATAATCTATTTATCTGTCAAATTTATGTTGATGATATTATATTTCGTTCAACTAACAAATCCTTTTATGAAGAATTTAGTAAGATTATGACAGATAGATTCGAGATGTCTATGATGGGAGAATTGAGATATTTCTTGGGATTCCAAGTGAGCACACAAAAATAAGAGAAGTTCATAAGCCAAACCAAGTATACTCAAGACATACTCAAAAAGTTTGTAATGGACAAAGCGAAGCCTATAAAGACTCCCATGGCAACAAATGGACACTTGGATCTCAATGAAGACGGACCAAACGTGTATCAAAAGGTATATCGCTCTCTGATTGGCTCCCTACTTTATTTATGTGCACCTAGGCTTGATATTATGTTGAGTATATGTTTGTGTGCAAGATTTCAAGCCAATCCTAAGGAATGTCATTTGACAGCCGTAAAAATAATATTGCGATATTTAGTTCATACACCTAACCTAGGCCTTTGGTATCCTAAAGGTTCAAAGTTCAATCTCATTGGATACTCCGATGCAGATTATGCCAGATGCAAAGTAGATAGAAAAAGTACCTTCGATACGTGCCAATTCTTAGGTAGATCCCTAGTTTTTTTCCTCCAAGAAACAAAATTCCATTGCCTTATCCACGGCCGAAGCGGAGTATGTTGCAACCGGGAGTTGTTGTGCACAACTCCTTTGGATGCGACAAACTCTAACGGATTACCGTTACAATATGAGCCATATTATGCTCCTTTGTGATAATGGCAGTGCCATTAATTTGCCCATAATCCCGTTGAGCACTCTATAACTAATCACATAGACATCCGACATCACTTTTTGAGAGATTGTTCAATGAAAGGCGACATAACCATTTCCCATGACAATACCAAAAAACAAGCCGATATCTTTACCAAGCCACTTGATGAGAAACGTTTTTGTGAGCTCCGAACTGAACTAAATATTCTTGATGCTTGGAACGTGTCCTGAAAGCTTGCATACCTGCATGCCATCTTCAAAATCAATTGGTTGTGTTATGGCGAAGGAAGGTAAAAGAAAGGTAACAACTAAATATTCCTCCTCGTATTCCCATGCTAGTGATAGTGATAATTCTAGTGAGGATGATAGTTGTGATGAAAATGAATACTTGCTTAGTGGTTTAGATAAGAAAACTGCAGCTAAGATGAAATTTTTGATGGATAAGCTCATTGATAAGGAGGAGCTGGTTGATCGTCAAGAAGATATGATCATCCTCCAAAAGGAAGAATATCTTAAGATCAAAAAGCTCCTTGAACTTGAAATGGAGCGAAGATAGTCACTAGAATATGAGTTAGCTTCAAGCAAGGAAGCTTGCTTGAAGTTAAGCGACTCAAATGTAATCATCAAGGATGAACTTGCTAACTTGACCAAAGTTAACAAAATCCTTGATGTACAAGTTGAGTCACTCAAGCAAAGTGGCTCTTCATCCTCGTCAAGCTCATCTTCTCAACTCCTAAAATCTGAAACCACTATTGTTTGTTCATGTGCTTAAATTGACACTAACTTGAAAGAAAAGTTAACCTTGACGAAGGACAAGCAAACCTCCCATAGTGGCATATTTGACAAGGAGAAGGTCAAGTATGCACGTAGTGCATACTTGATCTCAAGACCTCTAAATGTCAAATATGGCATTGGGTATTCGTATGGTGAAAAGAAAAGTGCTAGAAGCCATAAGAATAACAAGGAGCGCACTGTCTTTGTCAAGGGAAACTCCTCTCAAGCTAGAAAGCCTAATAATGTTGATAAGTCCAAAAATGTTAACACGAACACAACTTTTGTTTAGAACATTTGACACATCATATGTTCTCATGAAAAGTAATCTTAGTAGAGTTTATGCTAAACATGTTGCGCCATGCAATGGAACACCAAGTCCCATGTGTGGGTGCCCAAATCACTTATGACTAACTTCAAAGGACCCAAGCAAGCTTGGGTACCTAAGACCAAAGCGTAATTTGTTTTTGCAGGCTTACTCCTCCGGTAGAGCAAAATGGGTGCTAAATAGTGGATGCACCAACCACATGATCGGAGAAAGAAGGATGTTCGTTGAATATGAAGAAAATGAAGATCCAAGCGAAGGCATCTATTTTGGCGATAACAGTCAAGGAAGGGTGCTCGGTACTTGTAAAATTGCGATTTCGTCTCAACATTACTTCTCATGTTTTACATGTCGATTCCTTAGATTATAACCTTCTGTCCATATCTCAATTATGTCACAAGGGTTATAATTGATTGTTAACTAATGAGGGTGTGACCGTCTTTAGAAGGAATGATAACTCGGTTGCATTCAAGGGTGTGTTAAAGGGGAAACTTTATCTAGTTGACTTCAACAAAGATAAAGTCGAACTTGACACATACTTGATTGCAAAGACCAACATGGTTTGGTTGTGGCATAGACGGCTAGCACATGTTGGTATGAGGAATCTTCAAAAACTTCTAAAAGGCGATCACATCCATGGTTTAAAGGATGTTGTTTTTTAGAAAAACTGGCCCTGTAACGTGTGCCAAGCCGGAAAGCAAGTAGGAGCACCCCATCCCGCGCAAAATGCCATGACAACAACGAGACCGCTCAAGCTACTTCACATGGACCTATTTGGTCTAATTGCTTACATAAGCATCGAGGGTAACAAATATCGTTTTGTAATTATTGATGATTTTTCGCGCTTCACATGGTTTTCTTTTTGCATGACAAGACAAAAACTCAAGGAACCCTCAAAAAGTTTTTCAAGCGTGTCCAAAATGAACTTTCATTGAAGATCAAGAGCATACAAAGTGACAATGGGACGGAGTTCAAGAACACCCAAGTTGACGAATACCTAGACGAGGAGGGGATAAAACATGAATTTTTAGCACCGTATTCCCCTCAACAAAACGGAGTAGCTGAAAGGAAGAACCGAACCCTCATAGAGATGGCGAGGACAATTCTCGATGAGTACAAGACTTCGGATCGGTTTTGGGCTAAAGCGGTTAACACCGCTTGTCACTCCATAAACCGACTCTATCTTCATCGCCTACTCAGGAAAATGTCATTTGAACTACTCACCGGTAACAAGCCGAATATTTCCTATTTTTGAGTTTTTGGTTCTAAATGTTATATTTTGAACAAGAAGCCTAGGTCTTCGAAGTTTGCTTCGAAGTCCGATGAAGGTTTCTTACTTGGCTATGATTCGAACTCCTACGCCTATCGTGCCTTCAACAATACCTCCGAACTTGTTGAAGTAGCACGTGAGGTAGTGTTCGATGAAACTAACGGCTCTTAGGGAGAGCAAGTAGATTAATTTGTGCTAGATAGAGAAGAAGCTCCATGTCAAGCGTTGAGAAGAATGGCGTTAGGCGATATTCGACCACAATCGCCACCTCCAAATGTGAATGAAGAAGATGAACCACAAGTGGAGGTAAATGATCAAGGGGGGCATCTACACAGGATCAATCTCATGAAGATCAAGGTGATCAACAAATCAATGAGGACAACCATCTATGGAGAGAAGAAGATGATCATGAAGATTCAAGACCACAAGTGCCACATCCAAGAGTACATCAATGCATCCAAAGACATTACCCCATCGACAATATAATCGGTGACATCCAAAAGGGAGTAACAACTAGATCTCGTATAGCTAATTTTTGTGAAAATTACTCTTTTGTGTCCTCTTTGGAACCACACATGATCGATGATGCATTGAAAGATATGGATTGGGTGGTGGTGATGCAAGAAGAACTGAACAACTTCAAACGGAAGGAGGTGTGGGAACTTGTCGAAAGACCCAAGTTCAACGTCGTCAGCACTAAATGGGTCTTCCGCAACAAGCAAGACGAACACGGAGTGGTGACAAGGAACAAGGCGCGACTTGTGACCAAAAAGTATTCACAAGTCGAAGGTTTGGATTTTGATGATACTTTTGCTCATGTTGCTAGGCTTGAATCAATTCAAATATTACTTGCATATGCTACTCACCATGATTTCAAGATCTATCAAATGGATGTGAAAAGTGCCTTCCTCAACAGACCAATCAAGGAGGAGGTGTACATGGAGCAACCTTCCGGATTCGAAGTTCAAGAGTTCCCCGACCATGTGTTCAAACTGCGTAAGGCTCTCTATGGCCTTAAACAAGCTCCTAGAGCTTGGTATGAGTGCCTTAGAGATTTTTTGACTGAAAATGGATTTAAGATTGGCAAAGCTGATTACACGTTGTTTACCAAGAATTTTGATAATGATCTATTTATCTGTCAATTTTATGTTGATGATATTATATTTGGTTCAACTAACAAATCCTTTTATGAAGAATTTAGTAAGATTATGACAGATAGATTCGAGATGTCTATGATGGGAGAATTGAGATATTTCTTGGGATTCCAAGCGAGCACACAAAAAGGAAGGGATGTTCATAAGCCAAACCATGTATACTCAAGACATACTCAAGAAGTTTGGAATGGAAAAAGCGAAGCCTATAAAGACTCCCATGGCAACAAATGGACACTTGGATCTCAATGAAGATGGACCAAACGTGGATCAAAATGTATATCGCTCCATGATTGGCTCCCCACTTTATTTATGTGCACCTAGGCTTGATATTATGTTGAGTGTATGTTTGTGTGCAAGATTTCAAGCCATTCCTAAGGAATATCATTTGAAAACCGTAAAAAGAATCTTGCGATATTTAGTTCATACACCTAACCTAGGCCTTTGGTATCCTAAAGGTTCAAAGTTCAATCTCATTGGATACTCTGATGCAGATTATGCCAGATGCAAAGTAGATAGAAAAAGTACCTCCGGTACGTGCCAATTCCTAGGTAGATTCCTAGTTTTTTTTCCTCCAAGAAACAAAATTCCATTGCCTTATTCACGGCCGAAGCGGAGTATGTTGCAATCGGGAGTTGTTGTTCACAACTCCTTTGGATGCGACAAACTTTATGGGATTACAGTTACAATATGAGTCGTATTCCGCTTCTTTGTGATAATGAGAGTGCCATTAAAATTGCTCATAATCCCGTTGAGCACTCTAGAACTAAACACATAGACATCCGACATAACTTTTTGAGAGATTGTTCAATGAAAGGCGACATAACCATTTCCCATGTCAATACCGAAAAACAACTAGCTGATATCTTTACCAAGCCACTTGACGAGAAACGTTTTTGTGAGCTCCGAACTGAACTAAATATTCTTGATGCTCGGAACGTGGCTTGAAAGCTTGCATACCTGTATGCCATCTTCAAAATCAATTGATTGCGTTATGAAAATCATCTCTCTATTTTCTACGAAAAACTATGTTAATTACCTGATCTTGGTGAATTATGGTCATAGCTTGATTGTTGTATGTTTTCTTATCATATTCATCAAGATTATTTGTGTGTTTTGCCACCTATTTTCTTTGTAAGCACCTTCAAATATATACGAATGGTCTAACTGCTTCAGTTCTGGTGACCACAGACTAGTCCGTGGTTACCCGGACTAGTCCGCACAATGCACACTAGTCCGCAGAGTTCCGGTAGTCCGAACTAGTCCGGTCAACCAAAAACTAGTCCAATTTTTTGACTCCATAACCCTAGGGCCGCCAAAACCTAATCTTCTTCATCCTCACAACTCACCTCATGTTCTCTCTCCTCGCTCAAGTGCCCCCAAGGTGATTTGGCAATTTCTCCACCAAATCTTCTCAAATCTCTGTGGGAAATGATCTTCATCGCAAGAGGATCGAGTACCCCAGACTTGTCCGCATCAAAAACTCCTCCAACTCGGCGAATCAAAGGATTTGGTAAATTTTCCCCCAACCACTAGAACCTTCGATTTCTTTTGTTTTGGGCCAAATAGCTTGGCTCCTCTAGTCTATACATGATTCCTTGGAGTATTTCAACTATCTCTAGTCACTTTTGCATTGAGAAACTCCATTGCCTTGTAAGTTAAGGTTTGAGCAATTGAATATCGGACTAGTCTGTTCTCAGTGCGGACAAGTCCGGTACTTCGGACTAGTATGCACTTGAGCAACAGACAAGTTCGATTTTTGACTAGACAAAACCCTAATTTCCTTCTACTCAACGCATTCCCTTGCCATCAATCCTTATCTAAGTCTTGTATAATCTTCTTATCAGGACAATGTCGAGCTCAAATGATGAGATTTCAGACTTTGAGGCCGAGATGGAACAAGATTCTTTGCCTTGTGCTTCGACGGGGCAAATCAAGAAGAGGCAAGAGCATGCTGCCGAACCGTCACCCACCCCACCTAGGATGTGACAGAAGGTTGCAGTCAGGAAGCCAGCTTCGAAACCGCAAGATTTTCTTGGCTCTAGCTCAGCGGCTCATCGCCAATCAAAGGGAAAGGCAAAGGGATTGCCTCTGGCCTGATTGTCCCTCTCAAGATGAGTGCTCCAAGGCAGGGGAATAGAGACCTCTTGGAAGAAAAAATCAATGGCAAGGGAAGTGATGTGGCCTGGAAGCTGAGGAAAGTTGATGCATACAGCAGTAGCAAGAAGGCAGCTAATCCTAGATTTTGGAGCAACTTCCACGCGGACTACTACAGTTTTGTGTACCTGCAAATGAAGACTCCAATAGTCCAAAGTCAATGGATTGATTGGAGCCATTTTGAAAGAAAAGGTTGTGGTGCCTTTGATGAAGTGGTTGAGGCTATCGAGAGGCATGGCTTAAAGGATTTGTTTGCTTTCAGAAACAACTGGAATGATGAAGTCATTGCTCAGTTTTATGCAACTTGCTATTTTGCCAGCGATGAAGAGAGGGTGACTTTGATGACTCATGGATCCAAGTACACGGTCACATATGATGAGTTTGCCAGAATGCTGCATCTAGAGAACACCGACAACAATGCGATTGTGATTCACAATATTGGTGTTCTGGAGAAGAATAAAATGGACTTTCTCTATGATATCGGCCTTAAGTACAATCCCCCTTCAACCAAGAACATGAAGCCCTTCTTCATGGTTCTCAATAGAGTGCTCTGGAAGACGATTGCTCCTAAGGATGGAGATGTTGGGACTGTCCAAGGTTACTTGAGAACCTTGATGAAAGTGATTAGCAAGAAAAGGAAGTTTGACATCTTTGACTACATCTAGAATGATATGGTGAACATATCTTGCACCCCGAACCGTTCTTGTGGCTATGCCTCTTATAACATGTTCATGATTGAAAAAGTCACAGGGATCAAGTTTGTGAAAGATGTTGAGCACACAGCCTTGAGGCCTCAGAAACCATGTCAAGTTGTCCTTCCCACTGCTCCATCTCCAGTCTCTCATGAAGAGGCCCATACAAGGCCCCAAGAAGAAGGAAGACCATCAATCTCGAGGGCCGCTACTTCCAAGAAGGGGTCTCCAAGTGGCATCATAAAGTACTTGGCCACAATCTTTAGCTCTTGCCGAAAGACTAAAGTAAAGCTCCACAAGTTGAACAAGGCAAGGAATGCAGACATGAAGTATGTGAAAGAAAATGTCAAGAACATTTGCCAAAAGCTAAAGATTGAGCCTGTTGGATCTCCAATCATCTCTGACGACTCTGCCTCTGACTTCACTGAGCTTCCATCTCTCTCTCCCTCCGAACTCGCTTATTTTGGCCTTCGGGGCACTACGAGTGGATCCTCACCTCCTTCTCCTCAACCTGAAGATGAAGACGACGAGAGGACCGACAACGCGGAGTGAGCCTGCGACGACCTCTAGATCCCTCTTCTCCTTCTTTTTGGTGTCTTGATGCCAAAGGGGGAGAGATTGAGGGGGGGGGGGGGGGGGCGGGGTCCTTAGGTCCTGACAGTAGGTTGAAAGATGAGAGCTCTATTTCTGGTTCTTTTGGTGCTGTAAAATTTCTTAAGCTTTTGGTATTATAAGACTCTTATTATGTTTCTAGTCACGTTTATGGAGTTTGTGATAAAGCACTGTGATGATCTATGTTTTATGCTCTGAATTTGATATTCATGCCTCAAAATCTTTATGCTGTTATGATTATGCCATTTACCTCATTCACATCATGATTATTGCTCACACACACTTAGTTTTATAAAGAGTGCACATACGTCCTACGTCTGCATTGCCTATTTTATTCCAAGTTCATATGTGCACACTTTATGAAAATCTGAATTTTTATCATACTTGTGAAATCTCAATTGGTTGTCATCAATCACCAAAAAGGGGGAGATTGAAAGTGCATCTAAGCATCCCTTGTGGGTTTTGGATGATTTATGAGAAACAAATGAGATCCTAACAAATTGTTGACATGAGCGCAGGTTTTAATGAAATTATGAAGAAAGCGCGAAAATAAAGGAGAATAAGGAATCTATATGGAGAAGAGGTCAAGAGATGAATAGAATACTTTGTTGTGTATGGAGTGTGTTGGAGAAACACACCCCAAGAGCTCAAGCACAAGAAACCTCATTCACTGCACAATTCACAAGAAAAACGGACTAGTTTGATATGACCACAGACTAGTCTGATATGTCTTTGACTAGAAACGGACAAGTCCTCCCAGTGCGGACTTGTCTGCTAGTACACCTGTTTTCGCAGTACCGAACTAGTCCGATAACACCACAGACTAGTCTAATATCTTTCTAACTAAAATCGGACAAGTCCTCCAACTGCGGACTTGTCCTCAATGCTACATGAGGTTCACCACACCAGACTAGTCTGATATGAGCCGAACTAGTCCGAACAATTCCAGAGCCCAAATCGTACTAGTCCACCCTTTGCTGGACAAGTTCGATATATCAGAACACTTAGGGGTTCCCACACGCCACACACCAGACTAGTCCGGAGTCCACCACAGACTAGTCCGAACATCGCAAACCCTAACAGTAACTTTTGGAAATCCTAGTATAAATAGAGGTGTACAGCCCTAAAACCAACACTCTCGACCCCCTGCACCGTCACACCTTCCAAGAGCCTAGGATACACATCTCTCCACACAATCTAACCCTAGATAGATCAAATCTTCGAGGATTGGTCATTGGACAAAGGAGAGACTCGTTCTACACGTCTTGAGCTCTTGGGTTTGAATCTCTCACACACTCTCGCTATTTTATTGCATATCTTTCGAGTGTGTTTGGTGGTGTTTTCAATTGTAAATCTTGGGGAGCCCTCAACTTGTGAGAAGACAACTTGAACACGGTGATTTGCCCCCTTTGTGATTAGTGGAAGAGAATCGGCCTCTGTGGCGATTCGACGAGGGTAGGGTTGGTGAAGACCCGGTCCTCCATGGACTCCCCAACGTGGACGTAGATTTCCTTTGTGGAATCGAATCACGAGATAAAAATCTTGTGTCATACTTGTTCTTACTTTTCATCATATTCTAGGGTTTACTCGATCTTATACAACTTACGTTAAAACATTGAAGCTAAAGTTAATTTGTGCCATACCTAGCTTCATTGACGTGATACATTCAAGTTACAACTATATTTCCGCTGCATAGAGTACTTGAATTGAAATCATTGATCAATCTTGATCAATCGACACCGCACACACCAGACTAGTCCGCACCCTACCGGACTAGTCCGATTTTACTGTATTTGATCATGTTGCTAATTGTTTCAGGATCCGAAGAAAGTTCAAAAAGCCTATTCACCCCCCTCTAGGATACATTCATCTACTTTGGGGTATATCCAGTAGACCCCAAGCGATGATGGTATATGTTCTTTTATGCAAGCTCAAACCTATATTGACCTAGGGCTTTAGCCTCAGGTGTGGTCTTTTGACAAACAAATTCTTTCCACAGAGTTAGCGTGATTTTCCCATCTTTTTTTGTCTAGAGACTTTATTGTCCTTAACATAAGCATTCATTTCACTCTTCTAGCCACGAAACTTCTTGCCGCAAGAGATCAATGTTGCTTTCTTTACATATTTGTGCCTTTTGGGAACCTGAATTATTTCTTCAATTTCTCCCACAACTCATTCTTGCCCGCTTCAGAGAATTTTCTTCAATTCTCCATTGTGATCAGTACAATATCTCTATCAAGACAACCGCATGCATTTCGGTACTTTGTAATAGAATCAAGTGGTTGTTGGGGGAGCCCACCTGCAGGGACACTTGTTATGTATATAATGCGGTTGAGTGGGCCCTTACTGGGACCTCGTTGCCCTTGTTTTTGCTTTCGTGAACCTGAGGACCATTGGAGAACCTTCTTTGATTTTTGAGGCCGAAGTCACCTCATTCTCTTTGCAATTAATCTAGTTAGAAAAGAACTAAAATACTTCATATAATTGACAAACAACATTAACTTGAACTTCTGGTGTTGAGATTTGTTATCCATAACTCGTCGGCGGGATCATATTCTAGGTCAAGATCCTCTGAATTCTTTTTAGCTTTTCTATTACGTGAAAAAGAATCCAACGATGCACTATGATACAAGCCTGAACTGCAGGAGTTACTAAATTCAATATTCGGGCTTCATTGTTACTACCAGCAGCATCGCCTTGCGGGGCATCTTTTAGGGCATTCAATGTTAGTACTGATAAGACCCAAATATTTCAATATCACGATCTTGTAATACCAAAGTTTTTCAATACATAGAACTATTTGGGAACAAATTATTTTACCACAGTTTTACATTCAAACTAGAAGTACAGTGATTCAAATTAACGAAGTAATCGATTTATAAATTAGAAATATAAAATGAAAAATCAATCCTAAAACAGTAAGATGACAACAGAAGACCTTTGTATCCTCCTAACCCTGCCTGAATATTGCCATGCCCACCTTCTTTCGTTAGTCAACTACAAAGTCATCCAAAGCACCAAAGCACAAAAGATCTAATCGGCCAAAAAAACAAAAACCTAATCGGCTGACCATACACTCAGCAATCAGTGCAGCATCACGCGGCAGCAGCAAGCAAAGAAAAACTTTGGTCCAAACAAACTAAATGCAGAGGATTAGGTAAGAACATAGAAGGACAAAATCTTAACAATGAAAGCGTTCATTCCATTCTTCTTCTGTTATCTACATTGACTGAATGACAGCGCGCGTGGAGGAGCGAGGCAGGGAGGGAGGGAGGCGGTACGGGGAGGAGGGAGGCAGTGCGGGGAGAAGGGAGGGAGGGAGGCGGTGCGGGGAGACAGGAGGCGGTGCAGGAAGAAGAGAGGGAGGAAGGTGGGACGGGGAGGAGGGGGAGGTGGTGCAGGGAGAAGGGAGGGAGAGAGGCGACGCGGGGAGGAGGGAGGAAGGGAAGCGGCACGGGGAGGAGGGAGGGAGGGGGAGGGAGGCGGTAGGCGAGAAGGGGGCAGGAGGCAGAGACGGTGCCGAAGGGGCACAGAGAAGGGAGCAGGGAGGTGTATAGAGATGGAGACAGCAAAAGCGACGGGGAACGACCACGAGGGTGCTTCGGTGGCGAGGGCGAGGCATCGGTGCTCGATGGCGAGGGCTTTTGCATTGGCGCTTGGCAGCGAGAGATTTCACGGCAAATGAAAATTTTCGCAGCCTGATTGCATCTAAGTGAAATCTCCTGAGTTAGGTTCTTGCGAGGACACAGAGGCGCCTATTTTATCATGTGGTGGTCAACTCAACAGCCGCCTGAGGAGAGATATTATTTCCAGTGGTGTTTCACTTAAAAGCGTCCTGTGAAAACTGATGACTATGTTTCGGTTTATCTTGTTTGCTCTTGAAAAAAAGTCAAATAATTTGTCTGGTTCAGTTGGTAGAGTGTTTGAGTCTGTTACATGAGGTTGTGAGTTCAACTCCCAATCGGTGCATTGTTTTTAGCAAATTAAACAACACATTGAGGTGGTGCATCATTTTTAGCAAATTCAAACAGTGCCCTGTTTCAAATTTGAGAGCACATTTGCTATTCAATAAGATGAAATCATTGAAGTGCATTCGAATTCAAATTCAAGTTTGAATCTGATTCAAAATTTGTCAATTCTTAAATTTGAGTTTATAATTGGGTTCTACACATTTTATTTTGCCTACATGCAAAGTTGGGGTATTATGGACAAAGTTTGTGCTTGAGCTCGTAGAGATGAAAAATGAGAAGGAAAAAGACAAATTAAAGAAACCAAAGAAAATAGAATTTGATTAAACCAAGAAGGAGAGACACAAATTTTCAAACTTGGCTCCTGTTCAAACCAAGTAAAATCTCAAATTTGAGTTCACCTTTAAGTGACTCAAACAGTGTCCCTGTTTCAAATTTTATAAATTTTAGAGCAC
Organism: Tuctoria greenei; assembly: GCA_036927565.1. Lineage (NCBI taxonomy): Eukaryota > Viridiplantae > Streptophyta > Magnoliopsida > Poales > Poaceae > Tuctoria > Tuctoria greenei. Next base: position 118,496,415 of record JAYESD010000003.1, on the reverse strand, counting down.
ATTTGCTATTAAATTAAATGAAATCTTTGAAATACATTTGAATTCAGATTCAAAAATGAATATGACGGAATGTTTGTCAATTCTCAAATTTGAGTTTATAATTGGGTTCTACACATTTTACTTTGCCTACTAGCAATGTTAGGGTATTTTTGGACAAAGTTTGTGCCTGAGCTTGTAGGGATCAAAAATGAGAAGGAAAAAACAAATTAAAGGAACCAAAGAAAAAGGAATTTAATAAACTTAGAAGGAGATAGCCAAAATTTCAAACTTAGCTCCTGTTCAATCCAAGTCAAATCTCAAATTTGAGTTCACCTTTGACTTACTCATAATTCAAACAGTGCCCCTGTTTCAAATTTAATAAATTTTAGAGCACATTTCCTATTCAATTAAATGAAATCATTGAAATTCATTTGAATTACAATTCAAATTTGAATCTTATTAAAAGTTTCTAAATTCAAAAATTTGAGTTTATAATTTGGTTCTACACATTTTATTTTGTCTACATGCAAAGTTGGGGTATTTTACTACAAAGTTTGTTCTTGAGCTAGTAGACATCAAAAGTGAGAAGGAAAAAAACAAATTCATGGAACCAAAGAAAATAGAATTTAATTAAACATAGAAGGAGAGAGCCAAAATTTCAAACTTAGCTCCTGTTCAAACCAAGTCAAATATAAAATTTGAGTCCACCTTTGACTTACTCACAATTCAAACGGCGCCCCTATTTTAAATTTCATAAATTTTAGAGAACATTTGATATTCAATTAAATGAAATCATTGAAATGCATTTGAATTAAAATTCAAATTTGAATCTAAATCAATGTTTGTCAATTCTAAAATTTGAGTTTATAATTGGGTTCTACACATTTTATTTTGCCTACAAGCAAAGTTGGGGGTATTTTTGGACAAAGTTTGTGCTTGAGCTAGTAGAGATTAAAAATGAGAAGGAAAAAAACAAATTAAAGGAACCAAAGAAAAAGGAATTTAATTGAACTTAGAAGGAGATAGCCAAAATTTCAAACTTGGCTCCTGTTCAAACCAAGTCAAATCTCAATTTTGAGTTCACCTTTGAGTTATTCATAATTCAAACAGTGCCCCTGTTTCAAATTTCATAAATTTTAGAGCATATTTGCTATTAAATTAAATGAAATCATTGAAATGCATTCGAATTCGAATTCAAATTTGAATCCGATTAAAAGTTTGTCAATTCTAAAATTTGGTTTTATAATTGGGTTCTAAACATTTTTTTTGCCAACATGCAAAGTGGGTTATTTTTGGACAAAGTTTGTTCTTGAGCTAGTAGAGATCAAAAATGAGAAGGAAAAAAAACAAATTCAAGGAACCAAAGAAAATGGAATTTAATTAAACTTAAAAGGACAAAGCCAAAATTTCAAACTTAGCTCCTATTCAAACCAAGTCAAATCTAAAATTTGAGTCCACCATTGAGTTACTCACAATTCAAACAGTGCCCCTGTTTCAAATTTCATAAATTTTAGAACACATGTGCTATTCAAGTAAATTGAATCATTGAAATGCATTTGAATTCAAATTCAAATTTGAATCTGATTCATAGTTTGTCAATTCTCAATTTGAGTTTATAATTGGGTTCTACACATTTTATTTTGCCTACAAGCAAAGTTGGAGTACTTTTGGACAAAGTTTGTGCTTGAGCTAGTAGAGATCAAAAATGAGAAGGAAAAAAATTAATGGAACCAAAGAAAAAAGGAATTTAATTAAACTTAGAAGGAGATAGCCAAAATTTCAAACTTAGCTCCTCTTCAAACCAAGTCAAATCTCAAATTCGAGTTCAGGGTTGAGTTACTCATAATTCAAATAGTGCCCGTGTTTCAAATTTCATAAATTTTAGAGCACATTTGCTATTCAATTAAATGAAATCATTGAAATGCATTTGAATTCAAATTAAAATTTGAATTTGATTAACAGTTTGTCTATTCTAAAATTTGAGTTTATAATTAGATTCTAAACATTTTATTTTGCCTACATGCAAAGTTGGGGCATTTTACTACAATGTTTGTTCTTGAGCTAGTAGAGATCAAAAATGAGAAGGAAAAAAATTCAAGGAACCAAAGAAAATGGACTTTAACTAAACTTAGAAGGAGAGAGACAAAATTTCAAACTTAGCTCCTGTTCTAACCAAGTCAAATCTGAAATCTGAGTCCACATTTGAGTTACTCACAATTCAAACAGTGCCCCAGTTTCAAATTTCACAAATTTTGGAGCATATTTGCTATTCAATTAAATGAAATCATTGAAATGCATTTGAATTCAAATTCAAATTTGAATCTCATTCAAAGTTTTTCAATTCTAAAATTTGAGTTTATAATTGGGCTCTACACATTTTATTTTGCCTACATGCAAAGTTGGGGCATTTTGGACAAAGTATGTGCTTGAGCTAGTAGAGATCAAAAATGAGAAGGAAAAAACCTATTATAGGAACCAAAGATAAAAGAATTTAATTAAACTTAGAAGGAGATAGCCAAAATTTCAAACTTAGCTCCTGTTCAAACCAAGTCAAATCTCAAATTTAAGTTCACCTTTGAGTTACTCATAATTCAAATAGTGCCCCTGTTAGAGCACATTTGCTATTCAATTAAATAAAATAATTGAAATGCATTTGAATTGAAATTCAAATTTGAATTTGATTAAAATTTTGTCAATTCTAAAATCTGAGTTTATAATTGGGTTCTACACATTTTATTTTACCTAAAGGCAAAGTTGTGGTATTGTTGGACAAAGTCTGTTCTTGAGCTAGTAGAGATCAAAAATGAGAAGGAAAAAAACAAATTGAAGGAACAAAAGAAAATGGAATTTAATTAAACTTAGATGGAGAGAGCGAAAATTTCAAACTTAGCTCCTGTTCAAACTAAGTCAAATCTCAAATTTGAGTCCACCTTTGAGTTACTCACAATTCAAACAGTGCACCTGTCTCAAATTTCAAAAAATTTAGAGCAAACTTGCTATTCAATTAAATGAAATCATTGAAATGAATTTAAACTCGAATCCAAATTTAAATCTAATTCAAAGTTTCTCAATTCTCAAATTTGTGTTTATAATTGGGTTCTACACATTTGATTTTGCCTACAATCAAAGTTGGGGTGTTTTTGGACAAATTTTGTGCTTCAGCAAGTAGAGATAAAAAATGAAAAGGCAAAAAACAAATTAAAGGAACCAAATAAAAAAAATTTAATTAACCTTAGAAGGAGATAGCCAAAATTTCAAACTTAGCTTCTGTTCGAACCAAGTCAAATCTCAAATTTGAGTTCCCTTTTGAGTTACTCATAATTCAAAACTGTGCCCCTGTGTCAAATTTCATAAATTTTAGAACAGATTTTCTATTCAATTAAATGAAATCATTGAAATGCATTTGTATTCAAATTCAAATTTGAATATGATTAAAAGTTCGTCAATTCTAAAATTTGAGTTTATAATTGGGTTCTACACATTTTATTTTGCCTACATGCAAAGTTGGGGTATTTTTAGACAAAGTTTGTGCTTGAGCTAGTAGAGATAAAAATGAGAAGGAAAAAAAAACAAATTCAAGGAACCAAAGAAAACGGAATTTAATTAAACTTAGAAGGAGAGAGCCAAAATTTCAAACTTAGCTCCTGTTCAAACCAAGTCAAATCTCAAATTTGAGTCCACCTTTGAGTAACTCACAATTCAAATGGTGCGCCAGTTTCAAATTTCATAAATTTTAGAGCACATTCGCTATTCAATCAAATGAAATCATTGAAATGCATTTGAATTCAATTTCAAATTTTAATCTGATTCAAAGTTTGTCAATTCTCAAATTTGAGTTCATAATTGTGTTCTACACATTTTACTTTGCCTACTTGCAAAGTTGGTGTATTTTTGGACAAAGTTTGTGCTTGAGCTAGTAGAGATCAAAAATGAGAAGGAAAAAACAAATTTACGGAACCAAACAAAATGGAATTTTAGCAAACTTAGAAGGAGAGACCCAAAATTTCCAACTTAGCTCATGTTCAAACCAAGACAAATCTCAAATTTGAGTTCACCTTTGAGTTCCTAATAGTTCAAACAGCACCCTTGTATCAAATTTCATAAATTATAGAGCACATTTGCTAGTCAATTAAATGAAATCATTGAAATGCATTTGAATTCAAATTCAAATTTGAATCTCATTTGTCTATTCTCAAATTTGAGTTTACAATTGGGATCTAAACATTTTATTTTGCCAACATGCAAAGTTGGGGTATTTTTGGACAAAGTTTGTGCTTAAGCTAGTAGAGATAAAAAATGAAGGAAAAAAAACAAATTAAAGGAACCAATGAAAATGGAATTTAATTAAACTTAGAAGGAGAGAACAAAAATTTCAAACTTAGATCCTGTTCAAACCAAGTCAAATCTCAAATTTGAGTTCACCATTGAGTTCCTCATAGTTCAAATAGTGCCCCTGTGTCAAATTTCATAAATTTTAGAGCACATATGATATTTAATTAAATGAAATTATTGACATGTATTTGTGTTCAAATTCAAATTTGAATCTGATTTAATGTTTGTCAATTGTCAAATTTGAGTTTAAAATTGGGTTCTACAAATTTTATTTTTCCTACCGCAAAGTTGGAGCATTTTTGGAAAAGTTTGCGCCTGAGGTAGTAGAGATCAAAAATGAGAAGCAAAAAAAGGAACTAAAGAAACTAGAGAAAATGGAATTTAATTAAATCTAGAATGACAGGTCCAAAATTTCAAACTTAGCTTTTGTTCAAACAAAGTTAAATCTCAAATTTGAGTTCACCTTTGAGTTACTCATAATTCAAACAATGCCCCTGTGTCAAATTAACAAAATTTAATTTGGCAACCAGACCGTCCAAAAAAACCTATTTCGCCCTTCTGTATCTGACTTGTGGGCCCTACGAAGAGACATTATCCCAGGCGGTGGTTCACTGAAAAGCCGCATGTGAAAACGTTATCCCAGGCGGTGGTTTACTTCAAAGCCACCAGGATAGATAATCCCAGGCAGTAGTTCACTTAAAAGCCGCCTGTGAACATTGATGACTATATAAGGCGCCGCTCGAACATCGCAAAAAGCTAACCCGGGAGATTTCACAATGACGCCGTCATGCTACCAAAATTTTCATTTGGCCCTCGCCGCCGCCACTGCCACCGTCCTCGCCCTCGTGGCCTAGCCACGTCGTCGTCCTCGCCCTCGCCGCCAAGCTTCGTCGTCTTCGCCCTCACCCTTATCGTCAGTCCCTGTATGCCTCCCTCTTCCCTTCTCTCTAGGTACCCCTCCGTTTCTTAATAAGGAGTAGTTGTCGTTAGTATAGCTGAAAAATTCGTTAAGACAACACTCAATAGTTAATTTTTAGTTCCTTTGGTTGTCTTAAACGTCAATTAATGATGTCACTTGTACATGCAGTAGATGGAAGGGAAAATGTAAAGCAAAAATCAATGTTTTTATCCAATGTTTTTTAATGAAAATGAAATGATATCTTATTTTTGTTTTTATAATTTGACATAGAAGATGGACCGCCGAGCGTGGATGTACAACATGCTAAGACCTGATCTTTGTACATTCAAATAGTTGCAAACTTTATTGAAGCATCCAAGAGACATGCGAAGATGCAAAAGATAGATGACCTATTATGTCCATGTATTCACTGTAAAAATAAGATTGCTTAGATAGATACTATAGTAATCCAATCCTATTTGGTGACAAGAGGTTTCAAAAAACCTACACAATATGGATAGAGCATGGTGAATTAGATACATATGAAGTGGATAAAGATGATGAGATGGGTTTTTATTGCCATAATGCTCATATCCATGATGGTAGTGACAATTAGGATGATGAGGACGACGATGGTGATGAGTTTGATTGTGAGGAGATGTTGCATCACATCGAACCACATTTATTGATTTCTATGGGAGCAACTAAAGTTTTATGTAAAATGGAGACATTGCAGAATGCGGCAGCGGAGCTTTCACATGTTGAATCAAAGGGTTGTGATAAAGAGTTTACTACATTGCGTGCAGTCCTAGAACTACTAAAGTTGAAAGCCACACATGGTTGGTCCGATTGTAGTTTCTCTGATCTTTTGAATCTTTTGGAAGAAATTCTTCCAGATCCCAATGAACTGCCTAGAAGCACCTATAAAGCGAAGAAGCTTCATTGCCCAATGTCACTAGTTGTGACAAATATACATGCTTGTGTGAAATATTGTATTTTGTAACGTAAAGAGCATGAGCTCGCAACTAGATGCCCCGTCTGCCATGTCAGTAGATACAAGAAGGACTACAATCACCAGTTTGTTACCAACATGAGTAAGACCTTGAAGAATAAGAAGAGTTTGATTGGCCTTAAATGTTTTGATGATGATACTTCTGACGATGCAGGCAGAAAGAATAAGAGAAAGATTCCTGTCTTGGTGATGTGATATCTTCCGGTAATTGATCGCTTGAAGCATTTGTTCTCAAACCCCAGGGAGGCTGAACTTATGCGTTGGTATTCCGAGCAGTGCAGGATGCATGGTAAGCAAATCCACACCTTGATGATGCAACATAATGGACAAATTTTGATATTCAGTATCCACAGTTTGCAAAGAAATTAAAAATGTAAGGTTTGCGTTGGGTACAGACGGAATGAATCCATTTGGTGAAAAAAGGAGCATACACAGCACCTGGCCCGTGGTCATAACAATGTACACCCTACTGACCTGGTTGTCTCATAAAAGGAAATACACATTGTTATCTATTCTTATCCAAGGTCCAAAACAAGCTGACATCAAAATTGATGTGTTATTGGAACCTCTAATGGAAGATATGGCGAAGCTGTGGAATGAAGGGGTGCGTACATGGGATGAGTACTAGCGAGAGTATTTCGCGCTAAGAGCAATGATATTCATTATGTACATGATTATCTCGGACTCTTTCATTATCGGGACAAATGAAAAGGAAGAAAGGTTGTGTGAGGTGTGTGGATTAAACTGGTTTTTTGTACCTCACTTCATCCAGAAAGACGGTGTACATGAGACACCGGCAATTCTTGATAAATACACGTATGTACCAGAAGATGAAAGAACAATTTGACAACAAAATCGAAAATATGCTGCACCAAAATCTTACAGTGGAAAACTCACGTTCGAATTGGTCAAGAACATTCAGGTTGCTTTCAGTAAGGGCAAAAAATGTAAAGGAACAAAGATAAAGAAAACTACATCTTTGGGTGGATACAACTGACAAGGCTTTCAAGAAACAATCAATTTTTTCAAGTATCTTCCATACTGGAAGGACATGGAAATTTGTCATAGTATTGATTTGATGCACGTTACAAAGAATGTATTTGACAAAATTATAACCTGGCTGGAGATGCCGAGGAAAACAAAGGACGAATTAAAATCATGTATGGACCTAGTAAATATTGATATAAGGCCAGAGCTTCACCCGAAAAGGCCAATGAGAAGCATTACCTTCCCCTAGCTAGATACAACTTGACACTAGAGGAGAAAAGGCAATTTGTGAATGCTTGCGTGGGATCAGAGTGCCCACAAGTTTCTCATCCAATATTCGCAAACTAGTCTCGATGAAAGACATGTCTCTATTCTGCTATAATTCTCACGACTGTCACATGATGATGACAGTGTTCCTCGCCATTGCAATAAGGGTCATCAAACTAGAGCATATAAAAGTTTGTGTTACTTCTTCAATGCAGTATCGCAAAGGGTGATAGCAAGTGAAGACTTACACTATTTGAAAACGTACAATGTCGAGACTATGTGCAAGCTTGAGATGTGTTTCCCCCTATCATTTTTGGAATACAAGTACGCCTAATCATACATCTCGTGGATCAGATAAAAGTACTGAGGCTACTGTATTTACAACATATGTTTCATTGGAGCGATATTTAGGAGTATTAAAAGGTTATGTGCGGAATCATGCTCATCCAGAGTGTTCAATTATGAAAGTATACACTATTGAAGAAGTGATCGAGGGTTTCGTTGATAACATTAAAGATGAATACCAGATTGTTGTGCCTATACTAGTACATGAGGGTAGACTACGTGGGAGAGGCAAACTGGGTAAGGAAACTATTATCGTTCAATATTACAAAGTAGTACATTATGCACATTTTGGCATACTACAATAGCTCACGATAGTTGAGCCGTACATCGAGGAACACCAAATTGAGCTTCACAGTGAAAACTAAGGCCGCAGAGAGGACTGGATCATGAGAGAGCACAGATGCTAGTTCACTAAATGGTTAATGGACAAAAATATACCATACGGAGACTCTATAGAAAAGGCAACAATGAAGAAGTTAGCTTATGTCCCATATCTTTTGGTGACATCATGGCAAACATATGACATCAATGGGTACACATTCTACGCTATGGAAAAATACAGTAAGAATGACAGAATGTTGCACAAAATAGTGGCATTCATATAGAGGCTTATGATCCAAAAGGGCAGAAGAACACATACCTCGGGTTCATAGAGCAAATATGGGAACTCGATTATGGCAAAAGATTGCAAATGCCTGTGTTCAAGTGCCAATTGGTAAAACAACCTGATGGTGTGAATGTGGACAACTACGGGCAGATACTGGTAAACTTGAACAAAGTGGGTTATAAAGATGACATGTGAGGTTCTTGTCGATCGTGCTGCACAAGTTTTTTATGTACAAGATTCGGGAACTGAGAAGATGCACGTAGTTGTTTCTGGAAAGCAAAATATTGGTGGGGTTGAGAATGTGGGAGATGATGAAGAGGAATATAATCAATATAAAGAAATGTACATTTTCACCGATCCAGAAAACATCAAGCGCTTAGAAAGAAGCACTGCAAAGGATTTGAAAACCTATTTGCGAGAATATGTCATTGCTGAAAAAATGTACAAAATAAATTTCAATTGTCATGCACACAGATTTAATATTCCTTAGTAATGAATTTGAGAGATATTTTATATATTTGTAATATTGTAATGAAGTTGTAATATATTAAAATTGACAAACTTTGTTGAGTGCCCCTGCTCTGTTTTCTGCGAGCCCCTGCTCTGTTTTATGTGTGCCCCTCCTCTATTATTTGACAGTGTGGCATTGATAAGTAGGGGTACGTCATATATGAATTTAACAGGCGGTTATTAAACAGAGCCGACTGTGATCGTCTGCCTCGATTTCTGCGTGCGGATCCTTCATAGGCGGTCCCTAAGAAAAATCCATTTGTGAAAACATCCGAAACATCACATGTTACATTAATTGAAGATGCCTGTGACCGATACACCAATTACAAGCAGTTCATAATTAAGCAACGCCTGTGAAAGGTCTATCTTTATCCGGGCGGTTGTGAGTTGCGAACTGACGGTGATATTTGATCATCAAAGGCGGTTATTAAATCATTCGACATCACGGGCGTATTTTTGTACGGACCATCTATGTAAAAAAATCGATGTGCATTTGAAAATGTTTTTTGTAGTAGTAAAAAGCACATACTCCCTCAGTTTCAATTTAATTGTCTTTTCAAACAGATTTGTAAAGATTAAGGAAGCTGTGAAACATCATTTCTACCCTTACCTCCCACTTCCGCACTGCCCCCAAACCTCATCCCTGTCGTCGCTCCCAACCTCGGGAGCTAGCGCGGCGCATCTGACTCTACTTGCTTGCCGTCTTCGGTGCCACCGGGGAGCTCCACCTCGGCGGAGCTCCACCCCGCGTGGCTAATTTTGCCGACCCTGTGGCCTACATCCTCAAGATCGAGCCGCCGCCGCACCCTTCATCATCTTAAAGGTGGTGCTGTGGCACCTGCTGCCACCCAAGCGGACTACGTTCGCCAACGGGGAGGGACTTGATGACGGTCGTCGGGGTGAGGGGACGGATCTCGTTGACGGCGCACTGCTCGCGCATTCGGCGGAGCAAAGGAAAAAGGGAAGGTTGGGATCGTCGCTTCAGCCGCTCTACCCGTTCAAGTGCTAGGGCAGTGACATTGTGGTGGATGAGCCAAGGAGGTGTTTGGAGGAGGCAGAGGATTCAGATTCAGGCGTAGGATTCGCTAGTATCTGTCTTTCAGCCAGGGGCAAACAGTGAAGTGGTAATTTGGGAGTAGTCATGACGTATTTTGACACTTTTGGGATTGACTTACGGCCACAATCATCTCAAAAGAGAGAGTACAATCTACTACAATTTACGCGAACCCTTGTAAACGCTAGACGTGCACATAACATAAAGTAAGATACGCATCTTCATGATGTTTGCAGGAGTGTTCTGTGAAGCGCAACAGCCAGTCACAATATCTCATTGAAGTATAACTCAGATTTATACGGGAACTTAAAAAATATGTATTTGAAATTGGTAGCAAAGCACGAGTACTAGTATTTGGTTAGTAGAATTCAAATTATTAAGTAGAAACAATTATATATATATATATATATATATATATATATATATATATATATATATATATATATATATATATATATATGCGCGTGGGTCTAAATGTTACTGGATAAAATCTCTAATTAGCTGTTTGTTGCAAAAAATGGTATCTCATTTTAAAAAACAAAAAAAATCACCAGCTGTCGTCCACTGAAAGCTTGTTGGGCTTATTTAATTTTAAGGAAAGATTACATTGTGCAGTCCAAGTATTTTCTTAAAAGGGAAATATCCAAATATCAAATCACCATAAAGAAATACTGCTTAGCTGATAACAGGACAATATCAAATGGCGCCCAACATAAGTTTCTTATTAACTAGTCCAAGCCTAGTACACCTCTATACTGACAGTGCAATTTGGGGCTTGGTGTTGCAGATCATCCACAAGTAGACGAAGTCTTCTGTCATTGTGATCTGCCTCGAAGCAAATTATAGTAGCATGTTCAAGTAGTTCACAACTGAAAGACAAGTGGTTAGGCGGCCCCAGCACTGGTAGCTTACTGCCGCCACATAAGTTTCCTTCAGGGAACTGCATATAGTTGTTAACAGGATGTTATCACTGTACGATCATTAATGCATTCTTAATTACTAAGGATGACGAATCATAAATGGTGAACATGATATATGTATGGTGAAAAATAATCATGGACAAAGTCTTATTGAGTTATATCAGCGAAGCAAATAGATTTTAAATGAGTAAAGTTTTATGTGATATAAATAAAAAGTAATTATAAAGGCTTTAAGACACTATCTCATGAACTAATCCAAGGGATACACATGTCATGCAATCATTTCTTCATTGTATCGTTCATCTATATTAAGTTAATGGTTTCATAACACAGTTTTCACAATATATTATGTTTCACATGAACATTGAAACCTTGATGTAGATAAAAGCTTTTGGCTTTTATTTATCGAAACTTCAAAGCTGTAACCCCAAAAGTCGAGGTATGTTAGAGATATAATCCTCTAATTTTTATGCTAGATTGTTTTAATTACCTTAAGGCATGGGACGGCTGTGCCACGCACAAACGCAAGAACAAATAAATGGACACGTATTGAATTAAGACACAAAAGCTTCTTGAACTGATCATGAGAAGACACGTGGTTACCCTCTATACACTACAAATAAAGATCTATACTACGAACCGTGTATGGCTAATCTTCTTGAGCTAATCTATACATAACATATGCTTTGATTCTATCACCACCGCAAAATAAGGCATCCTACGTACCACCTATACGTCCACGGGGTTTCATTTCCCGTTGCATCACGGCACAGACGAGAGTTCTAGATACGCGGACAAAATGTTCTCATAGATTACATACAATCAGTGAACGAGACAATGTTGGGGTTTTCTTTGTACTTGTCAACGAAATGAGCTCCAGGTTAAATCTAGAGCCTGAATATATACTGTCTTAATGATTTCTGAATAATAATATTGCAAGAGTGAAGCAGCAGTATTAAGGCTCACAGTGCACACCATGCCTGCATTACGATACAAGCTTGCCTGAAAGAAATTGAATGCAACAAGAACCACAAAATTTATGCACATGCTCCAAAGTTAGTGTTTAATAAATTTCACTATACCTCGGGGTTTTGCCGCCCATACTTCACAAATCCCCACCATCTTATTTTAGTACATGTGATTTAACCCATAATCCTGAGTTTTTTTGTACATGTGCACTCATTTCATGAAACCCCACCACGAGAAGTAATGGTTAACAGCTTGCAAAAGAAAGACAGAAAACAAAAATCTGTGGCCTAACACTAAAAGCTAAGGATTGCAAATCACCCACCATACACGTTTTTCTATTTTCCCTTCTACGGGCTCCCTTTCTCTTGTGGCTTCTTTTTTTGCACACTCTCTACAGCCGAGAGGACCGCCCCTAAGCCCCCTTCCACCCCCACTCCCTCACTATACCTCGAGTTTTGCTGCCCATACTTCACAAATCCCTGTCATCTTATGTTAGTACATGTGATCTAACCCATAACCCTGTGTTTGTTGGTACATGCACACTCATTTCATGAAACAAGTAATAGGGCGTCAGGGTTAACAGCTTTGCAAAATAAAGACAGAAAACAAAAATCTCTGGCCTAACACTAAAAGCTGGGGATTGCAAATCGCCCACATACACGCTTTTCTTTTTCCCCTTCTATGGGCTCTCTTTCTCTCTTCTGGCTTCCTTGTTTGCACACTCTACAGCCGAGAGGACCGCCCCACCACCCCCTACCACCCCCCCCCCCCCCCCCCCGTCCCCCATCCCCCCTCCCCCATTACAAGAAACAAGTAATAGGGCATCGGGGTTTCTATAAGCGTCGGTTCCATCGATTCTAGATGGAGTAACACTGTCGGTTTACTGAACACGACGCTTATAGATTAGAACCGTCAATCGGACGCATAAAACCGACATACATAACATAAAAATGTCGGCCAGACGCATTAGACTGACGGTCATATTAAATCCGTCAGCCAACCCGACAAAGACCGACACATATATGTATAACCATCAGCTCCCTTGACGGCTCTAATTGTTGTCAGAATTTGTTAAGTACAAACCCACTAGCACTGATGCACACCCGCCTCCCCGAAATTCGAACGTGCTCGCCTCCCCGAAATTTCGGAAAGTGTCAGCCGCCTCCCCGAAATTCCAAAACGCGTCTCCTTCGCAGCTAACCCTAGTGTCCACCTCCCCTAATAAATCTCTCTGGCACCCGCATCCCCGATACCTAAAATATCTCAGGCGCGCCTCCTGCCCGTCATCCGCTGCCCGTTGGTGCGCTGTCGCATCTCTCGCTACCGAAGTCGTCCGCCGCCGCATACATCAGTGCGCCGCCTCCACGTCGTCTGCCGCTCGTCGACCGAAGTCGCCCGCTGTTGGCCCCCGGTCTGCCCCACCGCCTCCCTGTCCCCTTCGCTGCCGCTTCCCCATCCGTCGGCATCGGTGCCGGCGCAGCTCTCGTCTCCACCGGGGCCTCCCCAGCTGTATCCTCTTCGTTCTCTTGCTCATGATACGGTCGTGTCTACATCGTCATCAACTACTCCATCTCCTCACGCCGGTACGCAGCTTATTGTTGTACAGGAATGCTGGCAGCTACACGGTGTTGTACGGGAACGCATGTTGTGACATCCTAACTCAAGGTTTAATAGGATTGATAGAATTACTCATACCACCAAGGTATACCTTCTTTTCTGGAAGCCCACTGCAAAGAACTCTGAGGTTAAGCTTGTTTTGCCTGGAGAAATTTACGGATGAGTGACCGACGAAGTCTTCACGGGTGTGCACGAGTGAGGACAACATGCGCAAAAAAGACTAGTGTTGGTCTGTGGGGCTAGTCTCTGATCCTAAAGAGCTGCTGGAAGTAACGACCGTCAGACCTGTAGCGGCTGGGGTGTTACAAAATGATATCAGAGCCGACCCTCGCGGTTTTACGGGTGCCTACGGGTCAGGGACGTGGGTACGTATGCATGACGTGTGGGTCCTTTATAGGGACACAATATGGTATGTATGTCAGTACTGAACATATGGATGTGACCAAGAGGGGACGTTCCTGGCATGGGAGTTGACCAACGAGGACGTCAGTCTTCTAGGGGGGTGGATTGTGACATCCTGGCTCAGGATTTAATAGGATTGAATGAATAACTCATACCACCAAGGTATACCTTCTTTTTTGGAAGCCCACTGCAAAGAACTCTGAGGTTAAGCGTGCTTGGCCTGGAGCAATTTATGCATTGGTGACCAACCGGGAAGTCTTCCCGAGTGTGCACGAGTGAGGACAAAATTCGCAGAAAAGACTAGTGTTGGTCTGCGGGTCTAGTCTGAGATCCTAAAGAGCTACCAGAAGTAACGACCGCCAGACCGGTAGCGGTTGGGGTGTTACACATGTCGCTCCACAACACCTCCACGGCTCCGGCGACGCCTCCGGCAACACCACGGCCAGCGGAGCCGCGTGACCAGGAATTGCTCCTCCGAAAACGGAGCTGGAATTTTTTTGTTGTGCCAGAGGCTTAAAACCGTCGATGTGTGTTTGGAACTGGTGGTTTTAATTTGTACAGGCGTCGGGTGTACGTGCTGACAACTATAAGTAATACATGTGCCAGTTTCAAAAATCGACGCCTATGAATGATAAAGTCGTCGGGACCGAAAGCTTTAGAACGAAGTTAAAAATGTCAAACTAAAAGCGTCGACTAAAGCCGTCAGTACACCGACGGCTATACAATATAAGCGTCAATTACAGTGGTCAACCAACATTCATACGCCCTACGCCCTTTTACACGTCTCTTGTAGTCCCCCCCTCCTGGGAAATCTTTAGATGATTTAAAAGCATGACAATGATGACTGCACTGTCTCCAAACACCACTGCAAAGAGGAAATCCACACACGCCACCCATGCGCATCTTCAAAGCAAGGTCGACATGCAATAGAGATCTCTACCTCCTCGACCCCTCCCCTGGCTGGCCTTGCGTGCTGCATCAGATGTTCAGAATCTTTGTGGTTCAGCAATATCTAGAAGACATATGCAACCAACAGCAATGGAGTTTCTTGGGTGGAAGAGAGCCAATGGACGAGCGGCGAGGAGGGCCATGAATTTTGATGGGTTCATTGAGTACGAGATCTGCGACCAGGAAATATCTAAAGCTTTTGAGGACTAGTTTGATGTCGATCTAAAATGTGGTCAATGTTTTGCTTCAATTGATGTTCTGATAGAAAAAAAAAACAAATGATGCACCGATCATATGACCAAAGGAGTACTGAAACATTGGCATATGTGGGATCCTTGGTTGGGGTAACATTAGAAGTTGATGTAAGGACACTGAAGGATTCATAGTCCCCTATTTCTATTACTGTTGGTTTGAGAAACAGCTGCAAGAGTCTGAACAACTGCAAGCTGCAAAGGTCGCTGTTCCTACATCAGATGCTTCCAGTCTTCCCCCCGAAAGGCTTTGAATGGAGTTCTAGATGCAACAGTTTGGGTCTTCGTTTGCCTATGAGTAAAAGTCAGGCGAGGGCATGCGGTCCCATTCCCCCCCCCCCCCCCCCCCCCCCCCCGCCAAAGTTCAGAATGTAGAGGATGAACAAAAAAGGTTGATGAAATGCCTAAAATGTAGCAGGATAATGCAGAAACGGAGCACACCGCCAAGGACCAAGAAGGAAAGAGTAGAGAATCAAGATGATGATAAGGTTGATACCTCCTTGGACGGGAGTGATGACAACTTATTATATGAAGAAGAGGACACTGTTCACGAGATAACAAGTTCCAATGTTTAACAGCACATCATGATGGCGCACTGTGATGTCCCATATCATGACTGTTAACACACAAAGATGTGGAAGCCGTGCTCCTGAACGGAGGCATCAGTGTTTATTTATAGTCTCGTAAAGATACGATTACAACCACGTGAACAAACTAGATAAGCTAGGATTTCAACTTGATATCAAATACAAACAGAATATCTAAAGATAAACCTTTTAGATGATCTCATACGACATATACCAACTAACACTCCCCCTCAATCACAATCGTGCAAGGTTGAGATTGACCTTAAACTTTTCCATTGCCTTTATTGTTAGGGGTTTTGTGAAACCATCAGCAACTTGATCATCTGAAGATATAAACTGCACATCAAGTAGCTTGTTAGCCACCCGCTCTCTGAAAAAGTGGTAATCAATTTCGATGTGCTTCGTTCTTGCATGAAAGACTGGATTGGCTGTGAGATATGTGGCACCCAGGTTATCACACCAAGGGCATGCTGGCTTTGACTGAATATTCCCATTTCTTTTAGCAACAACTCAAGCCAAATGATCTCAGCTGAAGCATTAGCTAAGGACGTGTATTCAGCTTCTGTGCTAGATCTAGAAACAGTAGGTTGTTTCCTTGCACTCCAAGAAACAAGATTGGGACCGAAGAAGACTGCAAATCCCCCGGTCAATCGCCTGTCATCAATACTTCCGGCCCAATCAGCATCCGAGAATGCACTCACATGTGCAGAGTCTGATTTCATAAACCGCATGACCATATTTATAGTACCTTTTATATACCTCAATATACGCTTGACTGCCATCCAGTGTTGTGTTGTTGGCGCATGCAAAAATTGACAGACCTTATTCACCGAAAATGCAATATCAGGTCTTGTCATTGAGAGATACTGCAGGACGCCAACTACACTTCTATAAGCAGTTAGCATCATCAGCATTGAGAGGCTCACCACCAACCAGAGACAACTTATCAGTAGTTTTCATTGGCGTATTCATAGACTTACACCGGCTCATGTCAACTTTCTGCAGAATATCCCCTGCATACTTTGTTTGCATAGAACAATACCATCTGAAACATGAGTCACTTCTATGCCAAGAAAATAGTGAAGCAATCCAAGATCTTTGAGAGGAAACTCAGCACCGAGCTCTTTTAAAAGCAATGAGACAGTATGTTCTGATGAGCTTGTGACAATTATGTCATCAATATAAATGAGCATAAACATAGTCACCCCATGCTTATGATATATAAAAATAGATCTGACTTAGAGGGTAGAAAACCAAGACTTTGCAGTTTGGAACTAAGGCCAGAATATCATGCATGGGGAGCCTGCTTTAAACCATAGATGGCTTTATCAGGTTTGCAAACATGATGAGGTGTTTGCTTATCCACAAATCCCGGTGGTTGCCGCATAAATACTTCCTCTCCCCGAACACCGTGAAGGAAAGCATTATGCACATCCAGCTGATGAGGCTTCCAACCTCGAGACATTGCAACCGATAGAACAAGCCGAATAGTAGAAATTTTCACAACAGGACTGAAGGTGTCCTCATAGTCAATTCTATAACACTACTTGAACCCCTTGGCAACTAGTCTTGCTTTATAGTGATCAACAGATCCATCGGCTTTACATTTAACTTTGAAAACCCAACGACAATCAATAATGTTCTTCCCCATCGGTGCTAGAACCAGGGACCAGGTAATATTACGACGTAAAGCCTCAATCTCAGATTGCATCGTCTGGTACCATTTTGAGTCAGCAGCTGCTTCTTGCCAATTATCAGGTTCACCGGTAGAGGTAAAATTGGCATAGCGAATGAGTCCTAGAAAAAGGACTTTTGGTCACACAATGCCTTGTTGCAGCCTTGTAACAGGGCGTTGTGGAGGCTGTTGTTCAGTGGCAGCCACTGGTTGAGAATAAGTTGCTGGATCTGGAGAGCCATTGGACACAGCAGTCGTTACATCTGCTATCGGATCATTCGAAGGAGCATGCGATGAAGCGAGCACGGGTGTGCTGGGCGTAGAAGATCCAATACCACGGACCGCACTAGTAGCAGGTTCACGCACTTCCAAACAAGGTGCCGCAGCCTGTTCACTTGGCAAGATTCGCACAACAGAAGAGCTTGGGCTAGCTATGCAGTCATTAGATCCCGAGGCAGGCAAGGCTGCCGGCACATGAGTGTGGGATCCAGAGCCGATCAAATCCTCGTGGGATCGGCCACCAGTGAGAATTGCTGTAGTCACAACATCATTTGTCTGCACATCAATATTCTCAGGCAAAGCATTAGCAGCAGCAGGAGGATTATTAGACATATGATTATTCGATGCAAGACTATCACTGATTCCAGAACTAGATTGAAAAAGTGTAGGAGAAAAAAGAAAAATTTCCTCTCTTAGACGAGCGCCGGCATTAGAATGAAGTGTAGCAAAGGGAAAAATGGACTCGTCAAACACGACATCGCATGAGATATACACGCGACCAGTGGATACATCAAGACACTTGTATCCCATATGCATGTTGCCATAACCAAGAAACACGCATTGCTTAGATCGAAGTTCCAACTTACGTGAGTTGTAAGGACGCAAGTTGTGCCAACAAGCGCAGCCAAAAGTTCGAAGAAATAAATAATTCGGTAGTTCAGAGAACAAACGATGCAAAGGAGTATGATGCTCAATGACTTTGCTGGGAATACAATTAATCAAGTAAGTTGCCGAAAGAAAAGATTCATCCCAAAACTTAAGGGGCATAGAAGCGTGAGCAAGCAATGAGAGACCAACTTCAAAAATGTGGCGATGTTTTCATTCGGCAGAGCCTATTTGTTGATGAGCTTGTGGACAAGAAACATGGTGACTAATGCCAAGGCGCTGAACAAATGAATCAAGTTTTTGATATTCTCCTCCCCAATTGGTTTGGATTGCAATTATTTTCTTGTGAAACGTTCTCTCGACATAGTTCTGAAAATGAATAAAGACATGAAAGGCCTCTGATCTATTTTTCAAAAGATAAATTCATGTGAACTTGCTAATCATCAATGAAACTAATATAATACTTGTTTTTATTGATGGAGGCAGGGACTGGTCCCAAAACATCAGAGAAAACAAGTTGAAAAGGAGTACTAGACACACTTGATGATTTTGAATAAGGCAATTGATGACTTTTTGCCTTTTGACAAGTATCACACATAAACTCATGACTAGACTCTTTTGAAAAAGGAAGACTAAATTTATTGAGGACCTTTTGAACTATTGCAAAGGAAGGATGCCCTAAACGATTATGCCACCTTGATGAGGTAGGCTTGGCTGTGCTGAATGCATGTTTTATTGGAGAGAATGAACATGAAGCCAGCGGATAAAGACCACCCACCTTGATGAAGAATTTTCTTTGCCACCTGATCCTTGACAAGAAAAAAATGTGGGTGAAGCTCGAGAAATAGATTATTATCATGTGTCAGACGATGGGCTGAGATAAGATTTTTCTTAGCTTGAGGAATATGAAGGACATTTTTCAATCTTAGTTTGGAATCAGAGACATCAAGTACTGAATGCCCAATATGTTTAATATCCATACCTGTACCACCCGCCGTGTGGACTTCATCGTTGCCATGATAGCGATCCTTCACATGCAACTTGTCAAGGTCGCCGGTAATATGGTCCGTGGCACCCGAATCTAGGTACCAATTGGTGTCAACTCTGTACGACTCCGAGCCAACAGCAGCTGCATTTGCAGATTTATCTTCCCCCATGTAGTTATTCTGAAATCACTTGTAGCAACGATTTACTTCATGGCCAAACTTCTTGCACAATTGACACTGTGGAAGATCAGAGTTATTGTTATTGCCACGTCCACCTTGATTGCCACGACCATGACCTCCTTCACGGCCTCCTCGGCCACGTCCGCCACGTGTAGCAGAATTGACAGACGAAAACTGTTCCGAGTTGGTATTCTGGAGATCAAGACGCATCTCAAAGCTGAGAAGATGCGCATAGAGGTCGCTCAGTGATACTTTCTCTACATCGTCCATTGGCAAGAATTTAAGATGCCAGGTCATCGTCATCCATTGGCTTTCCAGCAGTAGCCATTGCATCGCCAAGTGCCTTAATCTTGGCGAAAAATTCTTCTGTGGAGAGATCTATCTTCTGTGCTGCAACAAGCTAGAGCTTGATCTGCATGACACGGGCTCGGGACTGTGATGAATACATGCACCGAAGAGTTTGCCATACCTCTGCCGCCGTAAGACACGATGTAACTTGTGAGAGAACCTCTCTGGACAGCGAGGAGAGCAAATATCCTGAGACCTGCTTGTCCTGCGACATCCAGATAGCATAGCTTGGATTGTCAATGACGGTAGCCTTCTCTTCTCCCTTGGAGTTCTTGGCCACCACTTCAATCGTCTCCGACGGCCTCTTGATAGATCCTTCAAGATATTCAGCTAGCCGGTTCACGCGCAGCGACGGAAGGACTTGCGCCTGCCACAACAAGAAGTTGTCGCGAGTCAACTTCTCGTTCACGGTGTTATGCGCAAGCAGGCTCGTAATAGCACCATACATCGAGTTGGAGTTCAATGCCATCGTGGTTCCCGGCTCTGATGCCATGTTAACACATGCAAAGATGTGGAAGCCGTGCTCCTGAACGGAGGCATCGGTGTTTATTTATAGTCTCGTAAAGATACAATTACAACCACGTGAACAAACTAGATAAGCTAGGATCTCAACTAGATATTAAATACTAACAGAGTATCTAAAGATAAACCTTCTAGATGATCTCATACGACATATACTAACTATCAATGACAAGAGGGAATGGATGTGAGGCACATAACAAAAGACAACAAGGGAGTCTACTAATGAAGTTCTTGATCATATGCATACTCAGATGCAAGGCATAAAGTTCCATGGCTTCTTAAAGGAGATTTGAAAATAGTGTATTACCATAGTTGCCGATGGACAGAAAAGAAAAAGGTACTATTTACAGTTTGTGGGATGGAAATCTTACTTAGACCATGGGAGAATATATCAGAAAGTGATAATCAAATGTTAACATAATATACCCTTTTCCACATGGAGAAATTAAAGTTCAGGACCATATATGGTTACTATTGAATTTTATCAGGTTTGCTTAAATATTATTAAAGATGATATTATTGGAATCTTCCATGATTTTTATCAGGGAAAACTAGATACGAGAGAATCAATTTTGAAATCATTACTCTATTGCAAAAAGTAAATGATGTTGAAAGAGTTTAACAATACAAACCAATTTGATTGCTTGATTGTACATATAAATTGTTTGCAGAAGTGTTGACAATTAGGTTGGAACCTATGGCTGATTAAATCATTCACAAAGTGCAATTTCTTTTATACCAACAAGTAATATATATTATGAATGAGATTCTTACGTTGCAACAGCTTTTACATGAAAAGATGGAGGAAAATGAAGTATTATTTTCCTTAAACTAGATATTAAGAAAGCATATGATAAAGTAATTTTGGAGTTCTTATTCTCATCTAGAAGTATGAGGATTTAACACAATTTGGTGTGGGTATATCAAAACTATTGTCCCAAATGGGAGTTTTAGTGTGAAAGTAAACAATATGGTGGGATCTTATTTCCAATACAAAAGGGTGTCGCGAGGAGATCATATACACCCCCCCTGGTTGTTTACATTGTTGCGGACTGCTTAGCTAGAATGCTACATATGGCACAAATAAACAATTAATTCAAACGGTTAAAATATGCAGATGATACAATATTGTGTCTGAAGATTGATATTGAAGGGGCTCAAAAAATTAAATTGTCACCATATGAACAAATGTCTAGATTAAAAATAATTTTGATAAGAGCGAAATTATTACAATTGGAGTGGATGATGAAATGGCCCTTACTTTTGCACAAATTTTCCATTGTCAAGTTCTCCCTTTTCCTTAAAAGTATCGGGTTCCAATCTCATCTAGCAGACTTCATACTAGTGATTTCAACTTATGGAAAGTAAGGTTCCAAAATTATTGAAGGGTGGAAGGGAAGTACATTATATATGGCTGGAAGAGAGGTTTTGATAAATGATTGCTTGTCTAATGTTTAAATTTATCATATGTCAATATTCCTTGCACCAAATACAGTCGTAGAAAGGATTGACAAAACAATGAGAAATTTGGGACGAAGGACAAAATAAGAAGAAATATAATTTGGTCAAATGGGAAACCATATGTAAAAATAAAAAAAAGGATGTTTAGGAATAAAAATTGAAGGAAAATGGATATAAGCTTGCTAATCAAATGGTGGTGAAAATTGGAACGTGAAGAAGGGATATGGCAAAATGTTGTTCCAGCTAAATATGTAAGAGATAAGCTGATTGGTTGCATAAAACACAAAATCTCAGACTCCCCAATTTGGTCTGACCTGCTAATTAGAGGTTAGTTATATATACATGAAAGGGATAAAGTTATTTTGGTAATGGGAAATAGAATTAGAATCTAGAGTGATGCATGGTTTTATGACAAACCTCTGTTGTTTGAATTGTGTGCTAATCCAAACCTTACAGTCACACAATGTGCAGCTGATGGATGGGTGGTTCATTTTCATTGGCATTTGCCTGTATTTTTACATATATAAACAGTGCTATAGTTTGGCTGCTATTCTCATTGAACAGAAAATAACCGATCAAGAGGATAGTTAGATCTGGAATGTTTATGGTTAAGTCAGTATATTATCATGTAACTGTTAGTGAAAGTGGTTCGGGATTTAAACGTATCTTGAAATCAAAATTACCTAATTTTTTTTTAAAAAAAATTATGTCTGATGGAGTATAGGGAAATTTTAACCAAAGATGTCTTGAAAAGGAGGAAATTGAAAGGATATGTAACTTGCTATTTTGTAAAGAGAATGAAACTATGTTGCATTTGATGTTTGTTGAGTGTCATAGCATGAAGGTATTGTGGGGGGTAATTGATCTGTGTTTTCATAATTCATATGGACCAAAGATGCTGGATCAACTTTGGAGCTGGGTTCAAAATGCAGTTCCAGGAAGGGGGAAAATATATGCATTGGGACTGGGTGATATATGTTGGGTGGCTTGGAAGGCTAGAAAGTACTGCTTTGACAAAAAGGTGATCAAACACCCTTGCGACATTATCTGTCATGCTTATTCTTTCATGATGTTTTGGGTAGGTCAGTATCCTGGTGAGATGCAACAGATCATCTGGGCCGGGGCTGATATGATGCTGAAAACTGCTTTGAGGGTGATGATGAAGCAAGGAAGACAATTGATGTTGTCCGCGCCTGAAACTGAGGAGACCAAGGATGATGAAAGCTGCTGATGGAGGATGTAACCGCTTAAGCAATGAAAGATAGTGGTGAATCTCTTGGTGCCTTAGTGTTGGAGTTCGTAAGGTGTTAGGTTGGAACTTGTTAAACAACCATATTATCTATTTAACCATTTTAGATCTCTACCTGTACCGAGCTCGTGCGTTGTATGGTTGATTTTGTCAGTGCCTATGAACGTTGATTTGTATGAATGGATGTGGCTGATCAGCATATGACATCTTATCAAAGTCAAACGAGAACGCCGGGGAGTAAGCATCAGGATAGTGGGTGCCAGTGCAGCTAGCAAACCTACATGAATAGCGAACTACTCTCCCATTCTTATTGGTAGCGTTGCATACAATGGGTACTTTTGTTTTAGTTTTGTGCTCAGTGCTGAGATAGCAATTACGTCGTCTACCAAAACAATATTTTACAGGTGCAAAGGGATTTCTTGGGCGCAAAATAATGCACAGAAATCTCATTTACATGTGTACAATAGGCTACTAATCTTTAAAAATTGTTCCATGGGACATGAGGGGATCCGGGCCCCTACCACTGTCACTCGACTCTTTCACTAATAAAGCCCAATGCAAAGTGACAAATACTAAAGAACCCAAGGTTTATTTTTTGGGGCATCCCTTCCATCTAGATCTCTCCCACGCCGGCACATACAACTCAGAGGAGATCGATGGTGGATTTAAGCTTACACATGCATATGCTTATTAACTAGGGTTGTATGTAGACAATAGCGGGAGAGTAGGTCAAGAGTACCTATAAACTCTGTATTTCTTTAAGCTGAACAATTACCTGATGTGATGCAAGTTGCACAAACTAAGACGAATATTTTTACACATTAGATGCCTCTTTTTATTTAACAATCACGAGTACACAATGCAGGACATGAGACGTACCTTGTTGAATTCCAGGCTGAACGTCTTCATATTAGGATAGTTGTCTGCAAGAATCTTTTCCAGTACGAAGATGCAGTTGATGCATAAACCTACAATAAAAATGTCGTCCAAGTCGTGGAACGCAAAAGCTTCCATCGAGATTTTCTATCTCCCACACTCCTGAAACAAAAATAATCAAATCCTTGAAGTCACATAATTGTGTTTGTTAAGGAACATAGAGAAGAAAACTCCTACCGAAAACCTGGCACTAGCCTCCGTCTGTAAAGCTTTTTGAGCTGGCGCAATTCAGAATGAGCACTTGCAGGGTCACATCTCGGCGACCACCCAATGTATACAGCCAGATTATACGGAAAATTTTAGCATGGCATTAATTAATACGACAGCTCATACTCAATTCTAGTAGAACACAAGAAACATCACCATTATTTAAGGAGTACAATGAATGCAGTACAAGAAACGGTTGACTCCTTGTAAGTATCCGTTGATGTGATGGACAAGTTCTTTTGGCAGTTTTTATGTTATTTTTTGGCCAGCCAAGTACGGGAATCAAATCCTGCCATCCCAGCCCGGTTGTTTCGGGAACGAGAGTCCGAAGGTTTGAAAAAACCCATATCAATAAGGTTTTTTCACACTGTATTAGACTAATAATAATAGGAGCATAATATATACTTCATTCAGGAATCGATGACACTCCTACCAAAATCGCCTTCGACTAGTGACCAGAACAAAGAGGAACAAAACTCAAACCACGTACGCAGGTAGATTTGCTTGCCTGCAGAATCAGACTGCTTCATTTAACCACATGGCAGGTGATCTTCCTTTTTATTAAAGAAAAAGAATATTAGTGAAAATAAAACGTATGAATATGGCTACCGAGAGCCTTAGCTGTCATAATCCAACACCATAAAAATGTTTTTTTTGAACCAGGAAAACAGCGAGGGAAAAAACCCACTGGTATATATTAGAAAAAGGAGAAGATTAGATTACAGGTAAATTAGCTCGACAAGAGCTTAAGCTAGAAAGCCAGGAACGTAATTAATACAATCTAATTCCTTCAGACGTGAAATCTGTAGTCTGCATTCCTCTAAAAAGATTTTTTTTAATCTTCCAGGTGAGGTTACATTGGGTGTTTCCGAAGATTTTTTGTCATTCCTAGCTTTCCATATTGTCCATCCTCCAATCATGATAATATCCACGAAGAACTGGTTTTGCTGGACTTACGTGCTTCCAATATCATTTGATAGAAGGAGATGTTGAAGTTCCATTGTATGTGACGCCAGTCCCAAATCTTTCCGCTGAAAGAGCATTTGAAGAATAGATGAAGCATTGCTTCTTCAACACAGTGTAGACATAAGGCACATCCATAGTTATTGTCTGGGATCTTATGATTTTTTCTTATCAGTATATTTTTGTGTTGATTTTATCACTCAAGAGCAGCCATAGAAAAACCTTTAGCTTGTTGTTGCTTTTTGCTTCCATACTAAAGGGAATGGTTTGGGAGGAGTGATGTTTCTGAATTGTCTCTTGTAAGATAGACTTGAGTGGTAAGTACTCGAGGAACCATCGCATCTCCAGCAATCATTATCTTGCCTTTCCCATTTTATGTGTTCTAAGAGAGCCTTCAGTTCTAACAGTTCATAAGAAGCTTCGTCTGAAAGTGGTGTGAAGAACAATTGGTTCCAGCTCATGGACATTTAGAAAGTTTTCTACCGAGATGTCTGGATGTATAGCATACGAAAACGTGCATGGAAATTTATGTTTAAGTTTACTGATACCCAAGTCATCCATCCAAAACAACACCGTGTCGCCTTTGATTACCTCCGGTGTGACAGTTTGTTTATATAATGGGAAAAGATTTAGAATATCTCACCAGGTTCTTTCAAAAAAAATAGATTACCTCGCCACACCAGAAGGATCCAACCATGTAAGGACCGTGGGGGACAATACCAGAGCTGTAGTAAGAATTCCTAATCAGTTTCACCCAAGGAACATTCTGTTTGTTGTAAAACTCATGAAGATGCTTGATTATAAGGGCTTTATTTTAAAGTCTAAGATCTCTGACTCCGAGGCGTCCTGTTTCTTCGGGTAAAGTGCATCATGCCTAAGCGACAAAGGATTTTATTTTAGAATTAAATTCAGGGCCATTCCAAAGGCATCTCTTCCATATCTTATCAAGCTGGTCAATTACTTTCAGTGGAATTGCCAATGTACACATTGAGTAGGTGGCCAGGGAAGAAATTACTGAATTCACAAATTGCAATCTTCCAGCAGTGTTTAAGAAGTTTGAAGTGGCAGATAGCCTCCTTTCCGCCTTAGTTATCAATGGAGCGTAGTCTATGGACTGGTTTATTGAGACCAAGTGGGATGCCCAGGTACCGGGTACGGAAATATTGCACTTGACATCCAAAAACTTAAACCAAATGATTGGTGTCTTCCTCAGAGATACTTACAGGTACTAAGCAGGATTTGTTGTAATTGATTCTTAGACCTGTTGAGTGAGAGAAGCTGTTTAAGATAGCTTTAAGAAAGTAAAGTTCCTTTTGAGATGCCCTCATGATGATCAAGGTGTCATTAGCGTACTCGACGATAAGAAAATCAGTGGAGGATGTGTCTCTGATTGGTTTGGTAAAAGTTCCATTTTCCATGGCCTTGTTGATAATATATTGATGTTGTTCTCCAGCTAATACGAATAAAAGGTGGGAAAGGGGATCCCTTGTCTCACCCCTCTCTTGCAGGGAACGGGGATACCTAGAACCCCATTAAAAAGTATGGAGGAGGTACCAGATCTGGATATAGTAGCCACCAATCAATCCATTTAGCGCGAAGCCGAGATGTTTCATGATGAGTATTATGACTGAATGCTCCACAGTATCAAAGGCTTTAGAAAAATCCAGTTTAAGAACAACTACTTCAGTCTTAGATTTCTTACACATGTGGATGTACTCATATTCTCATGCATCACAGTCCTGAATAGTGCGCCCTCAGATAAAACCATATTGATTGGGGTGTATTATTGAAGAGATAACAGCTTGAATCCTATTTGCCATGATCTTCGTGATGATCTTCATGATACTATGAAGAAGGGCAATAGGTCTAAAGTCCCCAATTGTTTTCGAGTGTGGAATCTTGGGAATGAGAGTGATAAAGGAACTGTTGATAGGTCCCAAATCAAGTTCTTTCATGAAGAATTCCTGACATAAATCAATAATGTCTTTTTTGTGATGGGCCAACATGCTTTTAATAAATTGTTTATTGAATCTGTCTGGACTCGGAGATTTGTCTTTCGAAATATTTTTGACTGTTAGTTTAATTTCTTCTGAAGAGACAGGGAGTGCTAAGTGATCCAGGTTATCGAAACTAGTGACCAACAGATCTGGATTAAAAACCATCTTAGGATTGTCTGATTGCCCCATTGAGTTCTGAAAGCTGGCTCTAATGATTTCAGCCTTATCTTGGTGCTCTGTGACAGTCAACCCCTCCTGAGATTCAGTGGTTGTGATAATATTGAAGCGATATCTATCTGTCGCAACTATATGAAAAAACTTAGTGGGCTGGTTTCCATGTTTCGTCCACCTAACTGTATACCTTTGTTTCCAGTAAGCGATTTTGCATCTAAGAAGTTTTGCAATGTGAGCTTTGAGGATGCGATGAAAATTCCAATCTGGTTGGAAAGCAGCAGCCTTCATTCTTCCAACTTGTCAAGGATTGCTAATATTTTATGGCATTCTTCCTGTGTTTGGCTTAGATTAGGTAGTGATGTATTCCAAAGTCTGAGCTCTTTGCGAAGCCTTTTGATTTTTTTCGAGATACCTGTAGCTTTGCTTCAAGAGTATAAGGGGGTATTCCATACCTTTTTAACCAATTCCTGAAATCCCTGGATTTGCAGCGAGTAGCTTTCAAATCGAAATAGTTGTGATTTGGGAATGAAGATCTCCAATTGGACTTTTAGGGGGTGATGATCAGAAGTGGTTCTAGGAAGAGCCCATAAGTTTGTATTAGGAAATAGGATGAACCACGAGGGTGATGTACAGCAACAATCAATCTGTTGTAGCAGAGGATCCTGTTGTATATTAGACCATGTGATTTTTTGTCCTTGCAATGGGACTTCTGATAGATGTAAATCATTGATTATATTATTGAAGATGAGCATGTTTGAGATGTTTCCTCGTTTGTTTCGGTTATCCGGAGATCGACAAAAATTAAAATCCACTATAATCAGCCAGTTAGTTTCACTGAACTCCAGTGATTTAAGCCATTCTGTGAAATCATTTTTTGCCTGACTAGAGCATGGGCCACAAACTGTAGTGAGGATCCATTCCTCTCTACAGAAGGAGGATGAAAATTTGATTGTGATGGCAAAATTCATAGTATCGATGACTTGGCCAGAAAGTTTAGTTGGGTTCCAGCAGACAAGAATACGCCTAGATGAACCTTGAGAAGGAGTGTAACAGTAATTGCTGAACCTCTTTGGGGCAAATGATCTAATGAAACGAGGATTAATTAACTATTATTTGGTTTCCTGTATGCAAACAATATCGCAATTTGAGCTGTAATTAAATGTCGAAGAGCTTGTATCTTTGGTTGAGAGCCTAGACCACGAATATTCCAGTTGAGAATCGATAATGATCTATTGCTGGAATGATCCATGGTGGTAGTTTGAGTGAAGAAAATTAAGACACCATCTGAATGAAGGCGTAACCAAATAAAGTAGAAGACAGTACCATATATTATTCAGTAGACTGAGAACCAAATCAGTGTCTTCATGGTACCAGGCCCTGGTATGTCTTCTCCACTTAAACGACAATTTCCCATACCACAAACATTTTTCAACCAGAACAAGAAGAAACTCAAAACACAAAATATTGAAGGACTCTTGATGCCGCCAGGTCCTTCCTGCCTATCGCAACTTCTGAAGCTTACTCCTGCTCCTGCATCCTCTTAAACTCGTCATCATCTTCATTTTCTTCCTTGGGAGTCATCAGGAAATCTGCCGTGACCGCCGAAGGGGAGATTTGACAGTTGTTCACAGCTATGTATTGAATTACAGTGATCAAGATTTTAAGAAAAGTTTCCTCATTAACTGATCTGATGGTTCAAGAAACAATATGATTGACAATGCTTAGCGGTAGGAAAATTACCCTGGGTGCTTTTCTTCTTTTTGTTCTTTGGAGTTGGGAGTGGGGGGCATCCACCAAAGATTTCAGTCCCTTGTTGATAGCACTCAGACGAGAGTTGTGTCTCAGTTTGGGCATTGTCTTCTGCGTCGACTTGTCAGGTTTGACGCTTCGTTGGCTAGCATTGGTAGCACCGGGGTGGCTTGCAATTGCATCTTCTCAGTATAGTTAGACAAAGGTATAGAGTTTTGGATGTTATGAATGATGCTTATCTTATTATGAGGGCTATAGGACACTATAAATATAGGTACAAGGGATTACAAATATGCGAAAAAGCCCTTATGCAAAAGCGGAAATACAAATAACCCCTATATCTCTAACACTCCCCCGCAAACTCAAGGTGTGTCACAAACACTTAGTTTGGAGAGGTTGAGCTCGGATTTGTGCCTTCGTGAAGAAATACGCCAGCTGAAGCTCTGAAGGCGCATACTGGAGATCCACAACACTGTCCTAGCCCTGTGCTCGTGTATAAGAAGGATCAACACAAATATGCTTGGTAAGCTCATGCTTAACCGGATCACAAGCAATACCGATAGCACCTGTACTGTCAGACAAAAGAGGAGTCGGCATACCAATAGAAATACCAAAGTTGTCAAGCGACAACCGCAACCAAGTAACCTCTGCACTCACAAGAGCCATAGCACGCAACTCAGCCTTCAAACTCGAACGAGAAACTGCTACCTGTTTCTTAGTCTTCCAAGCAATGAGGGAACCACCAAGAAAAACACAATAGGCAGAAAGAGATCGACGATCAGAGGGATCACTAGCCCAAGTAGCATCAGAATATGCTTTGAGCTGTAAAGAGCTAGAGCGTGAAAAGAACAAGTGCCTAGAGATAGTTTCATAAAGATAGCGCAAGAAATGAAGCAAATTACTATAGTGGACTTGGGGTAGCAAAAACAAACTAACCTAGAATGTGAACAGAGTACAAGATATTAGGATGAGTGACACCAAGGTACACGAGACTCCCTACAATATGACGGTAACGAGTAGGATCATCAAGAGGCTCCCCATTAATGGCTCTAAGATGAACATTGAGTTCCATAGGTGTCTCATAAGTCCGGTGATCCGTAAGAGAAGCCGGATCAAGAAGATCTTGAATATAATTCTCCTGAGATAGATAAATTCCCTCAGATGGGGAGGAAACCTCAATCTCAAGAAAATCGCGAAGAGGACCAAGATCGGACATAAGAAACTTGATACGGGCCTTTATAAAGGCTATGTACTCAGAATCATCTCCGGTGATAATCATGTCATCAACATAGAGAAGAAGAAGAGTGCGGCCACTTAACGAAGTGTGCATAAAAAGTGCGGGATCATTAGCACTAGCAGAGAAACCAGCAGCAGTGACCACAGATGCGAAACGCTGAAACCAAGCATGAAGAGCCTGCTTAAGGCCGTAAAGAGAACATCTAAGGCGACAAACCATACCCTCAGGAATAGAATACCCAGGTGGTGGCTGCATATAAACCTCCTCACAAAGTTCACCATTAAGAAAGGTATTTTGCACATCAAGCTGAGAGATGGACCAGTCACAAACAGAGGCCACAACAAGCAAAGTGCAAACATTGGTCGTGTGAGCGATAGGAGCAAAGGTCTCATCACAGTCACGACCATGTACCTGCTGGAAGCCACGGGCGACTAATCGAGCCTTATATCGCTCAAGTGAACCATCAGAGCCAGTCTTAATTTTATAGACCCACGTATAGGTGATTGGACAAACACGTGGGGGATAGGGCACAAATTCCCACGTGTCGGTGCGCTATAGAGCAGCAATCTCCTCGGCAATCGCATGTTGCCATTTCGGATGAGTAACAGCATCATGATACGTAGCCGGCTCATGAAGAGTAGTAGCAACAAAGCTTGAAGCAGAGTACCGATCAGCGGGCTGACGAGGATGATGACCACGTCCAAGAGGCTGCTCAGGAGAAGAATCATCGGAAGGATATGATCTCTTATGAGAAGAAGGCATATTCGGAGAGGCAGGCTTAGCTGGAGAAGTTGAGACATCAGAAGATGACTCAATAGGAGTGGACGGCTCATCAGAAGAAGATGGCACATCTGAACAAGGCACAACTAGCCGAGTATAGACCTACGTTATAGGAGCCTTCAAAATGTAATCGGAAACCAAAGAACAAGGCTCCAAAGAAGAAGGAGAGATTGTCGAACGTGGCATAGAGTGTGAACAAGGTACACTAGCAACAGGAGCATCTGGAAAGAACAAGAACGAAATAGGATCAACTACAGATGCAGAAGAAACATCAGAAGAATGATAGAGATAGAAAGGATGTGTTTCATAAAAAAACATCCTGTGTAATCCTTATTCGTCGACCAACGGGATCCCAACAACGATAACCATTATGCTCTGAACTCTACCCTAAGAGAACACACTCAACCGACTGAGCAGTTAGCTTAGTACGCTCACGAGGTGGGAGCAGCACATAGCACACACAATCGAAAAGACGAAGGATGGTGTAATCAGGCATCTTGCCCATGAGACACTCAAAAGGAATCCCGCCTTTAAGAGCAGATGAGGGCTGAATGTTAATTAAGTAAGCGGTAGTGGAGATAGCCTTGGCCCAAAAATGAGGTAGAACAGAGGAAGCAATGAGAAGTGTACGTGCTGTCTCAAGGAGACGACGATGTTTTCACTCAGCAATGCCATTCTGAGCATGGGCACTAGGACAAGAATATTGAGCAAGGGTACCTTGCTCAGAAAGAAAGTCACGAAGAGTATCAGAGAGGTACTCACCGGCAGAGTCAGCACGAAAGACATGGATAGGAGTGTCAAAATGAGTGCGGACCATAGCTGAAAAAAGACTTATAGATAGACAATACCTCACTATGATGTTTCATAAAGTAAACCCATATGTGGCGAGAAAAATCATTTATAAAAATGATAAAGTATCGATGCCCTCCTTTGGAAACAAAAGGAGCAGGACCCCAGACATCTGAATGAACAAGGTCAAAAGAAAGCTGAGATACTGACTCACTAGAAGAATTGGAAAGCTGAATTTGCTTTCCGAATCGACAACCCTGATACTGAGCTAATGATTGAATTCTTAAAATAGATCCTAAGACACCACGACGAATCAAGGTAGATAGACGAGAGCCACAAATATGTCCTATACGATGGTGCCACTGAGCAAAAGATGAGGTAGACATAGCAGCAAAAGCAGAGCAAACATGACTAGCAAGCGCAACGGACGGAAGACAAAGCC
Source organism: Tuctoria greenei (assembly GCA_036927565.1). NCBI lineage: Eukaryota > Viridiplantae > Streptophyta > Magnoliopsida > Poales > Poaceae > Tuctoria > Tuctoria greenei. The sequence continues at coordinate 118,464,150 of JAYESD010000003.1, read as the reverse complement.
AGTCAAGCTCCCAGAGACGCTAGGAATCGCAACGACGAGGACCAGAGCCAACAAGTTGATCCATACGATGATCCACAACAGAACAAGAATCACTCAACAACCATGACCATTGAGTTGACCAGCAGACGTAAGCTGCATGGTCAGGTTAGGAACATAGGAGACATCAGGAACAATAAACAGAAGAGCTTGGGCTAGCTATGCAGTCATTAGATCCCGAGGCAGGCAAGGCTGCCGGCACATGAGTGTGGGATCCAGAGCCGATCAAATCCTCGTGGGATCGGCCACCAGTGAGAATTGCTGCAGTCACAACATCATTTGTCTGCACATCAATATTCTCAGGCAAAGCATTAGCAGCAGCAGGAGGATTATTAGACATATGATTATTCAATGCAAGACTATCACTGATTCCAGAACTAGATTGAAAAAGTGTAGGAGAAAAAAGAAAACTTTCCTCTCTTAGACGAGCGCCGGCATTAGAATGAAGTGTAGCAAAGGGAAAAATGGACTCGTCAAACACGACATCGCCTGAGATATACACGCGACCAGTGGATACATCAAGACATGCATGTTGCCATAACCAAGAAACACGCATTGCTTAGATCGAAGTTCCAACTTACGCGAGTTGTAAGGACGCAAGTTGTGCCAACAAGCGCAGCCAAAAGTTCGAAGAAATAAATAATTTGGTAGTTCAGAGAACAAACGATGCAAAGGAGTATGATGCTCAATGACTTTGCTGGGAATACAATTAATCAAGTAAGTTGCCGAAAGAAAAGATTCATCCCAAAACTTAAGGGGCATAGAAGCGTGAGCAAGCAATGAGAGACCAACTTCAAAAATGTGGCGATGTTTTCATTCAGCAGAGCCTATTTGTTGATGAGCATGTGGACAAGAAACATGGTGACTAATGCCAAGGCGCTGAACAAATGAATCAAGTTTTTGATATTCTCCTCCCCAATTGGATTGGATTGCAATTATTTTCTTGTGAAACGTTCTCTCGACATAGTTCTGAAAATGAATAAAGACATGAAAGGCCTCTGATCTATTTTTCAAAAGATAAATTCATGTGAACTTGCTAATCATCAATGAAACTAATATAATACTTGTTTTTATTGATGGAGGCAGGGACTGGTCCCAAAACATCAGAGAAAACAAGTTGAAAAGGAGTACTAGACACACTTGATGATTTTGAATAAGGCAATTGATGACTTTTTGCCTTTTGACAAGCATCACACATAAACTCATGACTAGACTCTTTTGAAAAAGGAAGACTAAATTTATTGAGGACCTTCTGAACTATTGCAAAGGAAGGATGCCCTAAAAGATTATGCCACCTTGATGAGGTAGGCTTGGCTGTGCTGAATGCATGTTTTATTGGAGAGAATGAACATGAAGCCAGCGGATAAAGACCACCCACCGATCTACCTTGATGAAGAATTTTCTTTGCCACCTGATCCTTGACAAGAAAAAAATGTGGGTGAAGCTCGAGAAATAGATTATTATCATGTGTCAGACGATGGGCTGAGATAAGATTTTTCTTAGCTTGAGGAATATGAAGGACATTTTTCAATCTTAGTTTGGAATCAGAGACATCAAGTACTGAATGCCCAATATGTTTAATATCCATACCTGTACCACCCGCCGTGTGGACTTCATCGTTGCCATGATAGCGATCCTTCACATGCAACTTGTCAAGGTCGCCGGTAATATGGTCCGTGGCACCCAAATCTAGGTACCAATTGGTGTCAACTCTGTACGACTCCGAGCCAACAGCAGCTGCATTTGCAGATTTATCTTCCCCCATGTAGTTATTCTGAAATCACTTGTAGCAACGATTTACTTCATGGCCAAACTTCTTGCACAATTGACACTGTGGAAGATCAGAGTTATTGTTATTGCCACGTCCACCTTGATTGCCACGACCATGACCTCCTTCACGGCCTCCTCGGCCACGTCCGCCACGTGTAGCAGAATTGACAGACGAAAACTGTTCCGAGTTGGTATTCTGGAGATCAAGACGCATCTCAAAGCTGAGAAGATGCGCATAGAGGTCGCTCAGTGATACTTCCTCTACATCGTCCATTGGCAAGAATTTAAGATGCCAGGTCATCGTCGTCCATTGGCTTTCCAGCAGTAGCCATTGCATCGCCAAGTGCCTTCATCTTGGCGAAAAATTCTTCTGTGGAGAGATCTATCTTCTGCGCTGCAACAAGCTAGAGCTTGATCTGCATGACACGGGCTCGGGACTGTGATGAATACATGCACCGAAGAGTTTGCCATACCTCTGCCGCCGTAAGACACGATGTAACTTGTGAGAGAACCTCTCTGGACAGCGAGGAGAGCAAATATCCTGAGACCTGCTTGTCCTGCGACATCCAGATAGCATAGCTTGGATTGTCAATGACGGTAGCCTTCTCTTCTCCCTTGGAGTTCTTGGCCACCACTTCAATCGTCTCCGACGGCCTCTTGATAGATCCTTCAAGATATTCAGCTAGCCGGTTCACGCGCAGCGACGGAAGGACTTGCACCTGCCACAACAAGAAGTTGTCGCGAGTCAACTTCTCGTTCACGGTGTTATGCGCAAGCAGGATCGTAATAGCACCATACATCGAGTTGGAGTTCAATGCCATCGTGGTTCCCGGCTCTGATGCCATGTTAACACATGCAAAGATGTGGAAGCCATGCTCCTGAACGGAGGCATCGGTGTTTATTTATAGTCTCGTAAAGATACAATTACAACCATGTGAACAAACAAGATAAGCTAGGATCTCAACTAGATATTAAATACTAACAGAGTATCTAAAGATAAACCTTCTAGATGATCTCATACGACATATACTAACTATCAATGACAAGAGGGAATGGATGTGAGGCACATAACAAAAGACAACATGGGAGTCTACTAATGAAGTTCTTGATCATATGCATACTCAGATGCAAGGCATAAAGTTCCATGGCTTCTTAAAGGAGATTTGAAAATAGTGTATTACCATAGTCGCCGATGGACAGAAAAGAAAAAGGTACTATTTACAGTTTGTGGGATGGAAATCTTACTTAGACCATGGGAGAATATATCAGAAAGTGATAATCAAATGTTAACATAATATACCCTTTTCCACATGGAGAAATTAAAGTTCAGGACCATATATGGTTACTATTGAATTTTATCAGGTTTTCTTAAATATTATTAAAGATGATATTATTGGAATCTTCCATGATTTTTATCAGGGAAAACTAGATACGAGAGAATCAATTTTGAAATCATTACTCTATTGCAAAAAGTAAATGATGTTGAAAGAGTTTAACAATACAAACCAATTTGTTTGCTTGATTGTACATATAAATTGTTTGCAGAAGTGTTGACAATTAGGTTGGAACCTATGGCTGATTAAATCATTCACAAAGTGCAATTTCTTTTATACCAACAAGTAATATATATTATGAATGATATTCTTATGTTGCAACAGCTTTTACATGAAAAGATGGAGGAAAATGAAGTGTTATTTTCCTTAAACTAGATATTAAGAAAGCATATGATAAAGTAATTTTGGAGTTCTTATTCTCATCTAGAAGTACGAGGATTTAACACAATTTGGTGTGGGTATATCAAAACTATTGTCCCAAATGGGAGTTTTAGTGTGAAAGTAAACAATATGGTGGGATCTTATTTCCAATACAAAAGGGTGTCGTGAGGAGATCATATACCCCCCCCCCCCTGGTTGTTTACATTGTTGCGGACTGCTTAGCTAGAATGCTACATATGGCACAAATAAACAATTAATTCAAACTGTTAAAATATGCAGATGATACAATATTGTGTCTGAAGATTGATATTGAAGGGGCTCAAAAAATTAAATTGTCACCATATGAACAAATGTCTAGATTAAAAATAATTTTGATAAGAGCAAAATTATTACAATTGGAGTGGATGATGAAATGGCCCTTACTTTTGCACAAATTTTCCATTGTCAAGTTCTCCCTTTTCCTTATAAGTATCGGGTTCCAATCTCATCTAGCAGACCTTATACTAGTGATTTCAACTTATGGAAAGTAAGGTTCCAAAATTATTGAAGGGTGGAAGGGAAGTACATTATATATGGCTGGAAGAGAGGTTTTGATAAATGATTGCTTGTCTAATGTTTAAATTTATCATATGTCAATATTCCTTGCACCAAATACAGTCGTAGAAAGGATTGACAATACAATGAGAAATTTGGGACGAAGGACAAAATAAGAAGAAATATAATTTGGTCAAATGGGAAACCATATGTAAAAATAAAAAAAAGGATGTTTAGGAATAAAAATTGAAGGAAAATGGATATAAGCTTGCTAATCAAATTGTGGTGAAAATTGGAACGTGAAGAAGGGATATGGAAAAATGTTGTTCCAGCTAAATATGTAAGAGATAAGCTGATTGGTTGCATAAAACACAAAATCTCAGACTCCCCAATTTGGTCTGACCTGCTAATTAGAGGTTAGTTATATATACATGAAAGGGATAAAGTTATTTTGGTAAAGGGAAATAGAATTAGAATCTAGAGTGATGCATGGTTTTATGACAAACCTCTGTTGTTTGAATTGTGTGCTAATCCAAACCTTACAGTCACACAATGTGCAGCTGATGGATGGGTGGTTCATTTTCATTGGCATTTGCCTGTATTTTTACATATATAAGCAGTGCTATAGTTTGGCTGCTATTCTCATTGAACAGAAAATAACCGATCAAGAGGATAGTTAGATCTGGAATGTTTATGGTTAAGTCAGTATATTATCATGTAATTGTTAGTGAAAGTGGTTCGGGATTTAAACGTATCTTGAAATCAAAATTACCTAATTTTTTTTTTAAAAAAATTATGTCTGATGGAGTATAGGGCAATTTTAACCAAAGATGTCTTGAAAAGGAGGAAATTGAAAGGATATGTAACTTGCTATTTTGTAAAGAGAATGAAACTATGTTGCATTTGATGTTTGTTGAGTGTCATAGCATGAAGGTGTTGTGGGGGGTAATTGATCTGTGTTTTCATAATTCATATGGACCAAAGATGCTGGATCAACTTTGGAGCTGGGTTCAAAATGCAGTTCCAGGAAGGGGGCAAATATATGCATTGGGACTGGGTGATATATGTTGGGTGGCTTGGAAGGCTAGAAAGGACTGCTTTGACAAAAAGGTGATCAAACACCCTTGCGACATTATCTGTCATGCTTATTCTTTCATGATGTTTTGGGTAGGTCAGTATCCTGGTGAGATGCAACAGATCATCTGGGCCGGGGCTGATATGATGCTGAAAACTGCTTTGAGGGTGATGATGAAGCAAGGAAGACAATTGATGTTGTCCGCGCCTGAAACTGAGGAGACTAAGGATGATGAAAGCTGCTGATGGAGGATGTAACCGCTTAAGCAATGAAAGATAGTGGTGAATCTCTTGGTGCCTTAGTGTTGGAGTTCGTAAGGTGTTAGGTTGGAACTTGTTAAACAACCATATTATCTATTTAACCATTTTAGATCTCTACCTGTACCGAGCTCGTGCGTTGTATGGTTGATTTTGTCAGTGCCTATGAACGTTGATTTGTATGAATGGATGTGGCTGATTAGCATATGACATCTTATCAAAGTCAAACGAGAACGCCGGGGAGTAAGCATCAGGATAGTGGGTGCCAGTGCAGCTAGCAAACCTACATGAATAGCGAACTACTCTCCCATTCTTATTGGTTGCGTTGCATACAATGGGTACTTTTGTTTTAGTTTTGTGCTCAGTGCTGAGATAGCAATTCCGTCGTCTACCAAAACAATATTTTACAGGTGCAAAGGGATTTCTTGGGCGCAAAATAATGCACAGAAATCTCATTTACATGTGTACAATAGGCTACTAATCTTTCAAAATTGTTCCATGGGACATGAGGGGATCCGGCCCCTACCACTGTCACTCGACTCTTTCACTAATAAAGCCCAATGCAAAGTGACAAATACTAAAGAACCCAAGGTTTATTTTTTGGGGCATCCCTTCCATCTAGATCTCTCCCACGCCGGCACATACAACTCAGAGGAGATCGATGGTGGATTTAAGCTTACACATGCATATTCTTATTAACTAGGGTTGTATGTAGACAATAGCGGGAGAGTAGGTCAAGAGTACCTATAAACTCCGTATTTCATTAAGCTGAACAATTACCTGATGTGATGCAAGTTGCACAAACTAAGACGAATATTTTTACACATTAGATGCCTCTTTTTATTTAACAATCACGAGTACACGATGCAGGACATGAGACGTACCTTGTTGAATTCCAGGCTGAACGTCTTCATATCAAGATAGTTGTCTGCAAGAATCTTTTCCAGTACGAAGATGCAGTTGATGCATAAACCTACAACAAAAATGTCGTCCAAGTCGTGGAACGCAAAAGCTTCCATCGAGATTTTCTATCTCCCACACTCCTGAAACAAAAATAATCAAATCCTTGAAGTCACATAATTCTGTTTGTTAAGGAACATAGAGAAGAAAACTCCTACCGAAAACCTGGCACTAGCCTCTGTCTGTAAAGCTTCTTGAACTGGCGCAATTCAGAATGAGCACTTGCAGGGTCACATCTCGGCGACCACCCAATGTATACAGCCAGATTATACGGAAAATTTTAGCACGGCATTAATTAATACGACAGCTCATACTAAATTCTAGTAGAACACAAGAAACATCACCATTATTTAAGGAGTACAATGAATGCAGTACAAGAAACGGTTGACTCCTTGTAAGTATCCGTTGATGTGATGGCCAAGTTCTTTTGGCAGTTTTTATGTTATTTTTTGGCCAGCCAAGTACGGGAATCAAATCCTGCCATCCCAGCCCGGTTGTTTCGGGAACGAGAGTCCGAAGGTTTGTAAAAACCCATATCAATAAGGTTTTTTCACACTGTATTAGACTAATAATAATAGGAGCATAATATATACTTCATTCAGGAATCGATGACACTCCTACCAAAATCGCCTTCGACTAGTGAGCAGAACAAAGAGGAACAAAACTCAAACCACGTACGCAGGTAGATTTGCTTGCCTGCAGAATCAGACTGCTTCATTTAACCACATGGCAGGTGATCTTCCTTTTTATTAAAGAAAAAGAATATTAGTGAAAATAAAACGTATGAATATGGCTACCGAGAGCCTTAGCTGTCATAATCCAACACCATAAAAATGTTTTTTTTTTGAACCAGGAAAACAGCGAGGGAAAAAACCCACTGGTATATATTAGAAAAAGGAGAAGATTAGATTACAGGTAAATTAGCTCGAGAAGAGCTTAAGCTAGAAAGCCAGGAACGTAATTAATACAATCTAATTCCTTCAGACGTGAAATCTGTAGTCTGCATTCCTCTAAAAAGATTTTTTTTTTGAATCTTCCAGGTGAGGTTACATTGGGTGTTTCCGAAGATTTTGTCATTCCTAGCTTTCCATATTGTCCATCCTCCAATCATGATAATATCCACGAAGAAATGGTTTTGCTGGACTTACGTGCTTCCAATATCATTTGATAGAAGGAGATGTTGAAGTTCCATTGTATGTGAAGCCTGTCCCAAATCTTTCCGCTGAAAGAGCATTTGAAGAATAGATGAAGCATTGCTTCTTCAACACAGTGTAGACATAAGGCACATCCATAGTTATTGTCTGGGATCTTATGATTTTTTCTTATCAGTATATTTTTGTGTTGATTTTATCACTCAGGAGCAGCCATAGAAAAACCTTTAGCTTGTTGTTGCTTTTTGCTTCCATACTAAAGGGAATGGTTTGGGAGGAGTGATGTTTCTGAATTGTCTCTTGTAAGATAGACTTGAGTGGTAAGTACTCGAGGAACCATCGCATCTCCAGCAATCATTATCTTGCCTTTCCCATTTTATGTGTTCTAAGAGAGCCTTCAGTTCTAACAGTTCATAAGAAGCTTCGTCTGAAAGTGGTGTGAAGAACAATTGGTTCCAGCTCATGGACATTTAGAAAGTTTTCTACCGAGATGTCTGGATGTATAGCATACGAAAACGTGCATGGAAATTTATGTTTAAGTTTACTGATACCCAAGTCATCCATCCAAAACAACACCGTGTCGCCTTTGATTACCTCCGGTGTGACAGTTTGTTTATATAATGGGAAAAGATTTAGAATATCTCACCAGGTTCTTTCAAAAAAAATAGATTACCTCGCCACACCAGAAGGATCCAACCATGTAAGGACCGTGGGGGACAATACCAGAGCTGTAGTAAGAATTCCTAATCAGTTTCACCCAAGGAACATTCTGTTTGTTGTAAAACTCGTGAAGATGCTTGATTATAAGGGCTTTATTTTAAAGTCTAAGATCTCTGACTCTGAGGCGTCCTGTTTCTTCGGGTAAAGTGCATCATGCCTAAGCGACAAAGGATTTTATTTTAGAATTAAATTCAGGGCCATTCCAAAGGCATCTCTTCCATATCTTATCAAGCTGGTCAATTACTTTCAGTGGAATTGCCAATGTACACATTGAGTAGGTGGCCAGGGAAGAAATTACTGAATTCACAAATTGCAATCTTCCAGCAGTGTTTAAGAAGTTTGAAGTGGCAGATAGCCTCCTTTCCGCCTTAGTTATCAATGGAGCGTAGTCTATGGACTGGTTTATTGAGACCAAGTGGGATGCCCAGGTACCGGGTATGGAAATATTGCACTTGACATCCAAAAACTTAAACCAAATGATTGGTGTCTTCCTCAGAGATACTTACAGGTACTAAGCAGGATTTGTTGTAATTGATTCTTAGACCTGTTGAGTGAGAGAAGCTGTTTAAGATAGCTTTAAGAAAGTAAAGTTCCTTTTGAGATGCCCTCATGATGATCAAGGTGTCATTAGCGTACTCGACGATAAGAAAATCAGTGGAGGATGTGTCTCTGATTGGTTTGGTAAAAGTTCCATTTTCCATGGCCTTGTTGATGATATATTGATGTTGTTCTCCAGCTAATACGAATAAAAGGTGGGAAAGGGGATCCCTTGTCTCACCCCTCTCTTGCAGGGAACGGGGATACCTAGAACCCCATTAAGAAGTATGGAGGAGGTA